>JAMZAV010000014.1:0-1300732 GCA_024449915.1 Sweltsa coloradensis
AGGTAAACGTTTTAAATTTTTCCCTTTTAAATTGTTATTTTTTCCTTTTTCCCCCTTTTTTGTTTTTCTATTTCCATGTTGTTTTCTCAGGAAAGGAACTCAATAAAGCAGCTAAGATTAAGTATCATTAAATACTGACACACACACTACATACAGGGCCCTAGGGTTCACCCCACAGTTCACAAAAGTAGTCTATGCGGGCAAAAAAGGAAAACATTGAGCTTCCACCATTACTGAAGGGGTGCACAGCCTGTTTGACCTTGCAATTCAGGTGGTATTGACTGTATTGACGTTTTGCTTTGAATATCTGACCACTACGCACAAAAAATTTGCAAACAATTTAACATTCGTCCCTCAAACTCCCAAAAAATTATAGTCAAACAAATGTAAAATCCTTAATAACCTAGCTGAAAGTTAACAGAAAAAATTGGGAGTGTGTACACAAGCACATACAGCAGATGTAAATACAAGAATTCTCAAACAAACTGCTCTCCTATTATGATAAAAATTTCCCCTTTTAAAACAAAAAAATAAATAACCAAAAATTGCAGAATTGGCTAACCAAAATTTTAATTTTTCAAGTACAAATAAAAAAGCTCTAATATTAAATCTCATTTCGCAAATGTGCCATTTTTGAAAACATATATCAAAAAATATTTGAAATTTAAAAAAAGGGTTCTAAAAATCAAAAATTGGCCACATAAAGAAACATAGCAATACAACAATAAAAAAAACTATATGGAAAGTAATAAATACAGAAAAAAATCGTAAACCAAAAAAGCCCCATAAAAATAAAACTTTCTAAAATAACAAAAACTCTTAATAAAACGCCTTTGAAATTGCCATACCTTCAATAAGTACTTCACGACGGAAGCATCATTAACAAAAAACAAATTTGGCCTTTTTCGGAAACAAAAAAAACCACAATTTTCAAATTACCAAAAAAGAAAAAACAAAAGCCCAAGTAACCCCCTTACTTTTTGAAAAAACCCAAAAATGAAATTAAAATATAGTATTTAAACAAAACCTAAATATCTACGGGAATCTTTTTTTGTCCATTATGGTATTAAAAAGATGTACAATGAATTAGCAAACCATTATCTGATTTTTCAATACTTGCCTGGAGGCGGGTCTTTCCCCAAATTGAAAATATCAAAAAAAGTCCCTATTTCAAAAAAAAAAAAAAATATAACCAGAAACTACAGCCCAAATACCCATTTTTCCAGAGTTTCAAAAAATTGAAACCAAAAATATACCACGAAGGGTCTCATTTTTGACAAGTTTAAACCAACAGAGAGGCCCAAATGGATTTAGAAAAGGAAAATCAAAAGCGACACAATCAGAAATTTTCTTAAAATGTGTCGGGGCATTAAAACCAAAATTTACCCACATTGGGTATTTTGCGACCTCACAAAAGGTTTGATTGTGTTTGACCATACAATATATACCAAACTAAGTACAGGGCATACGTGGGAATGGTCAAAAGCTTTAAAAATTCTTACCAAAACTGACCGACTGAAAAAGGCGAAAAAAGGATAATAAAAACAAAAAAAAAACTTACAAAACAAGTTTTGGACATGAAAAGAAATTTGTGGCTTTCCAAAGGATCAACCCTTGGCCCATATTTTTTATACTTTTTTAATGATATCCCTGAAAACATCGAGGACAGAGCTTTTTTGCAGAGACTTCACTAAATTTTCCCGCTAATGAGCAATACAACTTAAAGAGAACAGATAAAAAAATTCCCGAATCCACCGAATGGTTTTTGGGTAAGAAAAACAACTGCAAAAACTCACAAAAACCCAAAATTTTTTAATTCCATTCTTTCCCAAAAAAACAAACCTCCAAAAATTTGCATTCAAATCAATGATAAATCCAATAGAATCTCTACACAAGAAAAAATTATTGGGAATAACAATAATCAACTTAACCTGGCCCCCCCCAACATCAACACCCTAATACCAAAACTCATCAGCTTGTTTTTTTGCCAATTAAGGAACATAAAAAAAATAAGCAAAATATAACGCAAAAATTTATTTTCCTTTTTTAACCGACGAGTTTGGGCAAATTTTAAATACACTAATCAAAAGAAAAGGGCCATTCATCAGCAAAAAAAACACAATAAGGGAAATGTACCCCCAAACCCCAGGACAAAACCCCTTTTTATTACACAAACTTTCAACATTGTTTTTAATTTCTCAACTTTTACCCCCAAAAAAAAATTCACACTCTAAAAGTCAACCATGGCATACCCCCCCCCAAAACCCCAAAAAACAAAAAAAACCTTAAATTAAAATATGTACAAACTAGGCAAAAAAATCTATTTTTTTAATTAAAATTTATTAAAAACTAATCATAAAAAAATAAGAAAACTAAATTAAAATGAAAAAACTAGTTTTTCCTAATAAAAAAATATAAATAAAAATTTAGCAGAAACCTTAATTTTTTTTTTTAGGGGAGGTAAAAAAAAGGGGCTTGGGGGGAAAAAAGAAAAACCTATATTTTTTATTAAAAAAGAAAATAGTTATTTTTAGAAAAAGGAAAGGGGGAAAAAAAAAAAGAGAGTTTTTTGTTGAAAAAAAAAAAATTTAAATAAATTTAAAAAAAAAAAAATAAAATTAGTGGGGCCCCCCCGGAAGTTTTTTAGTCCGCTTGATGGGATGAGCTTTTTTGTAAGTCTTTAATATGGGGGATCTCTTTCTTTATCGAGTCCAATGAAATCTTTTTTGTTAAATTAGGAAAATTTTATAAAGTAGTATTAATTGCATGGAAATTTACCAATAATAGAATGTAAAATACTAGGGGCCCCGAAGTTTTGTTTTTTGAACGCTTTGTAGGTGATTTGTGGTGGAAAAAACATTTAAATAATTTTATTATTACCCTACTACCTAAAAAAAACATCATTTTAAAACCTTATTTCGTGGATTCTGGCAAAATTTTTTAAATTTTTCTTTCAAAAGGTGGGGTACACACCCCTTTGGGTCGAATGGGGCCAAATATCACAAAAATATCGCGTTAAAATTTTAAAAAAAATCGTAAAAAGTACGTTTTCTATGAGAAATATTTCTTCAAATGTCTCTAAAATCAAAATATAAGTCAGTGTTTTTAAAACGTTCCCCAAAAATTTTATAAATAGGGAGCGCCGTTTGCCAAATATCACGAAAAACCCTTTAAAAATAAAAAAAAAAAAAAGTACGATAAAATTAGAAAATTTGATCGTTGTCCCCCAAAAACGTGGCAAGTTAAAAGATTTCGAAGGTCCCCCCCAATTTTATCATTTTCCCTTTTCCCCCGGTAAGAGCGAACAAACAGAAAAAAACCAAAAAAACCCCCAAAACACCCGAGTTTTTTTTTGGGGTAACGTAATGACAAAAATAAAAAAGTAGGTGAAATTGAAGTTTTTTCTTTGCTACCCAAAACTGGGGGTCACTGTTTAGCCCAAAACAATTAACTTTGTTTTGATTGAAATTTATAGGCCTACTGTACTTGTACTACTGACCTAATTTTACAGACTATTTTTCAATACTCGTAGATACACTAAAAACATATGTGTGATATTATTGAATAAAAATCATTGGATGACTAGCAAGATTCCTTTCATACAGGAAAAAAAAACCCGGGAAGTGTTTTTTTTTTGTTTGTTTTTTTAGTGTGTTTGTTAACATGATTTCGGCTAAACCGATACTAAAATTTGCGATAAAATTTTCTTGGGCCCTTTTAAATCTCAAAACTTAAAACTCCACGTTTTTTAGACAATCGGAAAAATTTCTTTTGAAAATCGCAATTTACGATTTTTTATATTTTTGTAACATTTCTTGACTTGTAACACCAACCCTACATGCTTTACCCGATTTTTAATGATTTTTTCACAAAACCCTTAATTTATGAATACACATATTCGGGTGAAATTTGAGTGCAATCGAAAAATTATTTCCAAAATTTCGAAATTTTGGGTTTTTTTTTTTCTTTTTTTTAAACAATTCTTTGACTTAACCCCAGATAAAGAAGAAGGAAAAGTGGGGTTGCTAGCCCAAAGTGTACAACAGAAGAAAGGGGTGGGGGGAAGAATGCATAAGAGGTGGAAAACATACAGCTAATCAAAAAAAAACATTTTCCATTTGGAACAGGAAATGGGAAGAATGCAAATGAGATTGGTAAACCCTTTGGAGAGGATTTGAAGAGGAAAGGGGGGAATAAAAATGCTGAAAAACAGATTAAATAATATGTGGGAGGAGATACGACAAAGACAAAATATAAAATCAAGAAAAAAAGGCCCCCAACAGCAGCTGGTTTACAATGATATACCACACGCTAAGACCTAGGCATCAAGAAAGTCTAGCCCCTATGTGGGATTGGCCCAAAAGCAAGGCAAAACAAAAAAAGCCAGCAATAAAGTTTCACAACGCGGATTTAAAAAAAAACAATACGGGAACAAGTCAAATCGCCAAAACTCAAGGGGTGAAGAAATTCTAAAACGGGGCCCTGAGCAACAACAGAGTGCAAGACCCAAAGGTTCAGGAATAAAAAAAAAGAAAAAGGGATGAGAAAAAGGGGATAAAAAAGAATGGTGCCCCCCCAAAGAAAACAGAAAACAAATAAGGACATACAAAACTCCCAAAGTATATTGATATAGGTGTTTTTATGGGGAAAAACAGCAGGAAAATTTCTGTGAAACAATGGGTATAGAGCTAGGGGCATACCCAGGTATTAAATAAAAAAGCTACCCCCCCAAAAAACGAGGAAAACGGACAAGAAAAAGCGCAATTTTCCCAAACAAATGGAAATGCAGAAAGAGTTGGGCCTGGAAACCAAGAAAAATTGAGGGACAAGTGCGGGAATTTTTGACAACAACAAACAGAAGTTAAAGGGGGGACAAATAACCCTGATGGCCCGACCACATGGGCAGGAGTAAGTGCAAATCCAATATCAAAAATTTTGTGAAGAAGAAAATAACGTTCTTAGACAGTCAAACTTGGAGGGGAAAAAAGTGAAAAAAAAGGGAAGCACAAATGGGGGGACAAACAAAGGGTGTACATAACCAACTTAAAGGCAAAAAAAGGGACAAAACCCCCCAAAGACCCACAAAAACCCAAGTCACAAACCCCACAAAATACAAAAGAATTCATATCTAGGAAAACAGATTTTCCCCAAGGGGGTGTGGAGTCAAGAAGAAAAAAAAAAAAACTGATGACAAAAACAAAAAGCAAAGGGGGACAATAAATACAGAACAAATAGATATAATACAAAAAAAATAGGCATAAATGATTTTAAAAAAGGGAAACCCCAAATATTTTTACATTAAAAAGGGAAAATTTAGAATTAGTAAAATGTAATGATGTCGAAAAAATTGGGGGAATTTGGACTGTGCGAGAATAAATGGAAAGGGGGTAGGAACCAAAAAACTGAAGAAGGATACAATTATTTTGGTCGGGCACAAATGAAGGCAAAAAAGGAGTGGGGTTTTATCACCCAAAGTGGGAAAAAAAACATTTTCCTGTAGACAAAAGATGAAAATTTTGAAAATTAAAATTTTATAAAAAAGTCTTTAGAATCAACAATGCATGCACCAAATTGGGTTAGCGATGGCCGAAAAGGAGGCATGGTTGAACAATTTGGGAAAAGAAATAAAAGAGAGAAAATAATAATTAGGGAGATCTTTAAAGCCAAAGTAGGGAAAGAGAACGGGATAGAAGAGGTCTAGGGGCCATGGGGATGGGCCCAAGGGGAAACAGGAAGGAAAAATTACTTGATTTGTGTGCCGGGTGGGCCCCGAACGGAAAAGCGGTTCATGAAGAAAAAGGATCACAAATAATCGGTCCCCTGGGAGGGTCATCGAGTCGTTTTTTTGATTATATTATTAAAAGTACAACATGGCCAAAAATATCATGATTTTAAAGTAATTCCCAGTGTGTCTCTAGATGGAGACCACAGACTATTGTAAGCCTTATAAAAGTGAACAATAAAAACCAAAATCAGGACTAATCCAAGGAATTCCAAAAAAAACATGGAAATACAGGAGGAGACTGACATGTGTCCTTTAAAAGACAGATAGAGGAAAAGTATCCAAAACAGATTTTTTTATCAGTAGATGAGGAGTGGAAAAATTTTTTAAGTCAGTATTTATTTGTAGTGCTGAAAAAATATGCGGAAAGGGAAGGGGCATAAGAAAAAGGGAAAAGGGAAACTGTGTGTGGAATGGAGAGGAAGACAGTGTTAAAAGCAAAATGAGCCCGAAAGGAAAAGGATAAAAAAAGGACAAAAAAAAATGAAGAAAAGTACAAAAAGTTAAATATGAAGCAAAAAAATAGTAAGGAAGAAAAAAAAAAACATGGAAATATTTTCAGACAAAATTAGAGAAAGGGCTTTGATACAAATAAGAAATTTTTGATGGGTAATGAGAAGCAAAGAAAACAGAAAAAAATACAAGATACCTGACCCAAAAACAATGAACTTTATTTTGACCCCCGAAGAAGGAAAAACATGTGGGGAAATATTTTAAAAACCTACTTAATATGCCTAGGTTACCGTACTAACCCCAAACCAACGGGAAGGGGACTAAAAATAGAAACTTTTAGAACACCAATGAGGAAGAAAAAGAAGAAATAATAGGAAATGAAAAATCAAGCGGGAAAATAGTGAAGCAGTAAAAGCCATGAAAAATGGTAAAATTCGGGAGGGGGAAATATTGTGGAGAACAAGGCGCGGGGATGCCCCATAGATTGGATGGGAGAGGCCAGTCGTTGGAAAAAAAAGGGGTACCAGGAGGGGGAAGGAAATTTTAGTGCCCCAAAATTTTAAAAAAGGGGACAGGAAAAAGGGAAATGTAAAAAATTTTAGAGGAAAACGGGTGATAGCCAGTGTCAAAGATATACGAGGGAAAAAACAGATCGAAGACTAGCAAAGTGGCAAGTTTGGGAGGAAAATATGGGTTTTGACTGGCCGCTCAACCAAGATCTCAATTTGCGCTCAGAAAATAAGGGAAAAAAAATGGGAAAAGGGGAAGAAATGTTTATGGATTCTTGGGTTTTGAAAAGAATGACAGGTCCCCCGAGCAAAAGCTTGGGAAAGCTTTAAAAAAGCGAAGTAGAACAGAGTCTAAAACAAGAATTTCAAAAAATTGCACAACAAAGAGTTGTTTAAACACCATTGGAAACTACTTGGTTTTTAAAAAAAACGGGGGCAGAAGAAATAAAAATATTTACCAAAAAAAAAAAACCTAAATGAAAAACCCACAAAAGTGAAAAACAAAAAAATTTCAATGAATTAAAAAATACCATTAGAAGTCAGGAAGAGGTAGATAATAATGAGGAAACACTAAGTTAAAAAATGAAAATAACATTAAAGATGAAACTTAAAGTAAGAAAAAAAGGGGAAACAAAAATCAAAAGAAGATAAAACAGGGGTGAAGACTGGCCCATAGAACATTTTTAAATCCCCGGAAGTATATAACAAAGGAGCAAAAATAATCTGAAAATCAAGGAGAAATAATTTGCGAAAAAAAATTTTACCAAAGGTACGTAAACTATTATGGAAAAAGAAATATCATCCAGGTGCAAGATTTATTGTACAAAATGTATTTCCTACCAATAATATCATATGCATCCGGACAGGACAATAGGAGGAAGGAGACAGCAGATTACAAACAGCAGAGATGAAATTTAAAAAGTTCGTAAACCTTAAAAAAAAGACAGAAAAGGAGCCAAAAAAATAAAAAAAAATAGGAGGGAAAAATTTACGAAATAAAATAGGGAAAAAAAAGACTTCGTGGTAAAGGGCATACGAAGAATAACAAGTAGAAAACCAAGAAGAGAATTTGAACACACATGGGGGGGGGGTAAAAAATTGGGCCCCCCAAAAGAAGAGGGGGGGCCAAAAAAAAATGGAACATTGAAGAAAGAGGAAATCTAAAGAAATTAAAAAGAAAACTCGGGAGGATAGAAAGAAAGGGGGAGAACTGGTAGAAATGCGTCATAGAAGACATGAAGAATAGGGGTTGAGCCGGCTAGCAAAAACCCGAAAGTCCCACCCGAGAATTGGTGATACGTCACCCCCCGACCTGACTTATGTTGGAACCGGGGTGTTTGATTATTATTAAAATTTTTGTTTAAATTTTAGCGCAAACGAATTATTTTTTTCTTATGCAAAAACGCAATTTTTAAAAATTTTTTAAAAAAAATTAGATTAATAAAAAAAAAAAATTAGAGGAGGGTAGTACCCCAAATTTAAAAATACGCGAAATTACAGTTTTTTCGTGATATCTCAGAACGATGCAAAATTCTAAAAAAGGCCTACTGATTTAGACCTAGTGGGTTTTTGGGGAACTAAGCAGTACGAAAAATTTGTTATTGATGGTAATTAGTTTTTTATTGGGAATTTTAATTAAATTAAATGATATCTTAAATACAAACCCCATCATTATTATATTTTAAAATTTTTTCTTGCATTATATTGTTCAACAAAAACCCCAATTGGTCTAGAAACAGTTTTTGATATTTGATCCCTTCTCGGGGATATCACGAATAAACTGTTAAATTTCACGTGGGTTTTAATTTCGCGACATCCATCCTTAAGTTAATTTTTTATTTAATTTAAATTTTTAAATTTAAAAAAATTTAAATTAATTTTGTATTTAATTTAAATTAAAAAAAATCTTTGACTTAGTAATGATTTTTCACGAACAAAAAGAAAACCCCATAAACACGTGGCAGTTTAAGCACAATTTCGCTCATCCAACAACCGCCTTTAAAAAACGTTTGCGAAGCTTTAGTGCAAATAAATTAAATTTAATTTTAAAAACCCGATTTTTTACATGGGCTTAGCCTAGGCCCAAGCCGAACGACCTTAGCTAAGAGTGGAATGGCCCAAAAACCGGAACTTTGGGGTCCAACTTTTTTAGTGGGTTTTTGGGGGGCCTCCTCCTTCCTTTTGGGTGTAAGTAAAACCAGGCCGGATAAAATAAGTTGGACCCCCGGGAAAAAGTTTCCATAAAAAGTCTCCCCCGAGAGCCAGGGCCTAGCCAAACATCATTGTGGCAAAAAAGGGGCCTAGGGCCTACCCATTGGTAATTACAAAGCTTTATTACTAGAAAGCTTCGCAAACGCTTTCAGGGGCGTTGTTGGATGAGCGTATTTTTTTAAAAACGAAAAAAGCGTTAAAAAAGAGATTTTCATAAGAAATAATTTTTTGATTACGCTCAAATTTTATACGAATATATTAATTCATAAAAATTTAAAACTCTGTGAAAAAATCATTACAATCGGACCAAGCATGTGAACCTAGGTGTTATAAGTCGAAGAAATTTTAAAAATCAAAAGAAATCGTAACATTGCGATTATTACGAGAAATAATTTTTTGATTTCCTCAATTTTCAAAACGGATATATAAATTCATGAAATAAGGTTCTGTGAAAAAATCATTACAATCGAATAAAGCATGTAGGTGTTTAAGCCGAAGAAATTTAAAAATCGTAAAATTTGCGATTTTCATGAGAAATAATTTTTCGATTAGGCCTACGCTCAAATTGCACACGAATATATCAATTCATAAAAATTTAAAGGGTTTTGTGAAAAAATCATTACAAACGAATAAAGCATGTAGGGGTTACAAGTCGAAGAATTTTTTTAAAAAAAAAAAAATCGTAAAATGCAATTTTCATGAGAAATAATTTTCCCATTGCGCTCAAAACGTGGCCGCTGTTCTTAGTTCAGAGATTTTGAAGGCCTCCATAAAATTTCATTGCAATCGGAGTATCGGTTTAGCCGGATTCGTGTTAACAGACAGACAAAAATACAAAAAGAATGAAAGAAAAAAAAAGAAAAAAAAACTTTCCGGATTTTTTCTCCAGTGTAGTGAAATGGAATCTTTGCTTCGCTCATCCAATTAATTGATAATGGGCCTATAGTTACAGAAAGAAGGTCCACAACCGTCACAACTTACAGGATCATTCTGGAAGAGGTCTATGGAGTTTACTTGTTCGGTAGTCTAGCTAGGCTAGGCTCAACTCACCATTGGGTCTGGAAAACAGCATTTAGATGACTCCAAGAGACCTAGAACAATAAAATAATGGTTGATTAGTGGACAACGTACATTCTGTCTCTCAAAGGCCTCCCTAGCTAGGCCTAGGAGGACTAAAGCTGCTTTCACTACCTGCACGTCAGCGAGCGCTCGATGCCGGAAGTGGCTGTTTCGATAAATAATGTAGCCTAGGCCTAGTCTATTATTTAATCGTTGCAACTCTTATTCATTATGACGCTTTCTAGAGAGGGGGTAAATAGTCATCGAGCGCCCAGCGCTCGTCGACGTGTAGGTAATGAAGGAAGCTGAAAGCTGGATTCACGACATTGCATTACAGTGCGATAGGCTGAGTGGTTCTGCTGGTAGGTAGTTCACACCTTGCGGCAAAACAATGCACCTACTGCCCATGCACACTTTGTGTCAGGACCAGAGTTGGGTAACGACGCGTCGCTCACGTTGAAAATATGTGTAGAAGAATAGATTTCAAATAGGCCCTTATAGCCCAGGAGTGGAAGAAAATTTTGTATGGTGTACCCGGACAAAATTCCGAACAAGCTGAAAATTTGCACACATGTTCAGTTCATCATTCTAAACAATAGTTGAAAGTCCCTAAGCTCCGCCGCGTGCGTCTTGAGATATAGTGACAAAAGGGCGTAAGTGCCAAAAATTTGTTTTTTTTTCAATTTCAACCTTTTTTTTGGGCACTAATATCAAAAAATTTAAATTAATATTTCTACGAAAGTAAAGTTTAAATCAGTCATAAGCTTCGACCCTGCGTGGCAAAAGGGCGTAAGTTCCAAAAATATGATATTTTCAATAATTTCAATACATTTTAACATACGTATGTGCAACTGCAAATTATGTATTCAAACGACGGAAGAGTGAAATTGATCACTTTTCTTCGACAGTGTGTCTTGACACAGGGTGGCATAAGGGCGTAAGTGACAAAGATATGTTATTTTCATTTTCAACAAACTTTTGACATTCATATATATGCAAATTTTAAGTATTCGTTACGAGATAAAAGTAAACATCTTCCCGAGCTTCGTTGCTGGCGTCTTGATAATTGGTGGCAAAAGGGCGTAACTGACATCATAATTCAGTATTTAATATAAAAAGGGCTTTTGCCCATTCAACTACGTTTATTTAACATATGTTTACCATACAATGGACACCCCAATGTAGAATCCATGCATGCTGACTGACTTGCTATGGCCAACTTGTATGTAAAGAACCATTACAAAATCGTTGTAAGTAGCAGATTAGAAATAACCAAATTATAAAATTGACCCCCGACATTCTCAAACGGCATGCATAGACATAGTTAGGCGAAGATCTGGTGTGTTTTGACCGGGGAAAGTTTTAACATATTCAAAGCGTGAAAAACTCATCTCATGTTAAAAATAATAAAACGGTTTTTTGAAAGGGGATTCGAGCAGGAGCTGGGGACAACCTAGCTTGGGCTTGGCTGTCTGTAGTGTCACATCACTGCAGATCATGAGCTGTGACTCTTGATGTAATATAGTGGCAAAATGGGTGTAACAAAACTAAATAATTCAGTCATATGATTTAAATATTTGCTTGTACGTTTTGCCAGATTATCAGCCGGCAACATATTGATGACTTGAAGGTCATCATCCTCAAGATAAATCCCAAACATGGCACTAAACTGACATTTAATTTGGTGTCCGGTTACCCTGGTCCGTATTAAAAAGTAATACTATAAAACGATAGTGAAGCGTAAAGATAGAGTACATGTCCCTTATTCTTCTTTGACAAAAAGCATAACTGCGCATCACTCACATTGAAGTTTATCTGCAACATCAACACTATTTAATACCCTTATTGGATAATGGTGTTTCTGACGGACGCTTTTGGCACAAAGACGACTTTCACTGTTCGAGAAGTCTTCTTTTGTTAAACTACGACAAAATCACATATATTATTGTCACAGAGTTGCGGGCTCAATCTCCCATATACATTAAACTACCATGCCAAAACATATATTTTCCTGTAAAGTGGTCAAACTTTGCATGTATGTAGTGATGCCACCACATCGTCTGTTTCCATACTAGGAAGTCTATACAAAAATACATGTTTCATGTTGTGATTGGGTGAATAAATGCGGCTCAGTGTGTTCAGTTGTGTTTGAGGGACACAGGAGACCTTCTTGTTCCAAGCTGGTAGGAATTACTAAGCTGCAGTTACCAAAGTAAATTAGTAAATGAAATATTGCAGAAGTTTTTAAGATATAAGTTGGCTTATGTTTTTCTACCGTTTTATCACAATAGATTTTGCTGTGGTACATTCCGTTTACTTCATTGAGCAGTAGCGCTTCATTTGCAACTGCGTACTGTGAGCTTTAGATTTGATATGCTGCCAGTCCCCAGCACTTTAATAGATCTACCCTTCCATTCCCTCTAAACTTGATGGCAATCATAGGGGATGTATCATAGTTTTTAGCGTTCAATGCCAGTCGGGCACACATGCAATTCAGTCTGCTATGTAAGCGTTCATTTCCCACTCGGACTAAAAATCAAATCGGTTTTTGAATATGTTTATTCTATCTTTGCCTCATGCTCTCTATCTATCGTGATGTGATACTATAGTCAAGCCCAGATAGGTTGTCCACAGCTCGTGCTCGAATCCTTTCAAAATCCGTCTATGCAAGCCGCTTGAGAATGCTGGAGAAAATTATTTTATAGGTTTGGTAGGTTGGTATGTCCAGTCTGCTACTTACAAAAATTTTGTAATGATTCTTTACCCAAACAAGCTGCCATAGCAAGTCAGTCAGCCCTGCATGGGTTTTCAATTGAGTGTCCCCTTGTTTGGTATTCATATGTTCAATAAACGTAGTTTAATGTCAAAAGCCCATTTATATAAATTATAATATAGAATTATGATGTCAGTTACGCCCTTTTGCCACCATTTAACAAGACGCCAGCAACGAAGTTCGGGGAAGATGTTTACTTTTGTCTCGTACAAATACTAAATAATTTGCATGTATACAATGTCAAAAAGGTTTGTTGAAACTGAAAATAACATATTACGCCCTTATGCCACCCTGTGTCAAGACACACTGGTCGAAGAAAAGGGAACAATTTCACGTTTCCGTCGTATGAATACATAATAATTTGTACATATGTCAAAATGTTTGAAATTGAAAATATCATACTTTTGGCACTTACGCCCTTTTTCCACGTACGGGTCGAAGCTTATGATGATTTTAACTTTACAGACGTAGAAATATTTAATAATTTGTACATATTAGTGTAAAAAAATGGTTGAAATTGAAAAGAAAACATTTTTGGGACTTACGCCCTTTTGCCATTATATCTCAAGACGCACGCGGCGGAGCTTAGGGGGCTTTCAATTATTTCTAAAAAAGGCTATTTTGAGTAAGTGGGGCAAACTTTTAGCTTGTTTTTTGTTGTTGTTTGTTTGTTGTTATTTGCATTTTGCACATACTATGTCAAATGTATTGATATTGAAATATCATACTTTTGGCACTTACGCCCTTTTGCACGCACTAGGGGTCGAAGCTTATGACTGATCTTAACTTTACTCACGTAATAGGAAATATTTATAACTTTGTACATATTAGTGTAAAAACATGGTTGAAATTTGAAAATAAAATATTTTTTGGCACTTACGCCCTTTTTGCCTTTTATATCTCAGACGCAACGCGGCGGAGGTTAGGACTTTTGCAACTATTGCTTACTTAGGCATCTGAGCCTGTGGTGCAAATTTTTCCAGCTTGTTCGGATTTTTGGTCCGGGTAAAAAGTCTTCCCACTCCTGGGCTAATTAATGTCTATAATATTGCGTCAAAAATAATTTTATAAGTTGCCTAATATTATTGTAATATTCAAATAATTCCAGCTCTAGGCGCCTGATTTATATCAACCCTAAAATCGCAATCATACGCGCAGCGTCAGTTGGCGCAGTCTGAATATAGTAATATTATTCTGTACATGCTCGAATCCTTCCCGCATTATTGGAGAACGATTTTATTATTTTGGGGCACCCCCAGCTTTTGATAATCATCAAATTAACAACATTTTGGAAAGCACGACAATGTCCTGTGATTGTACATATTTTAAGTGAGCAAACCGGAATGACCTGCGTTCTTCAAGTAGCCCATAGCTCGCTCCTCCGACTATCACTGATCGGAACCAGTTTGCTTTTTTCCGCACACCAGGTAGCACCGCCTTTCCTTGGAAGCGCGTATAAATTTTCAAATTATAGTGTAGGCTCCAGTACTGTGGACAATAAAATAAAGAAATATTCCGGTACGGTCTGAAGTAAAATATGATGCTGTGTTTATCAAAATACTAGGCCGCTTCGTGAACGCTGTTTCCAGTCGCGTTGATGGATGGATGAGCCTTTTTTTGGTATATTTCTGTCCAATTATGTGGGGAATCTTTCTTACTTTTTTCTATATAGTTACTTGATATTACTTGTTCATAATTATACACCGTAAAGGCTTACCTAGATTAAACCTTTATTTGCCTATGAATTTTGACCAACTTTTTCTTTGCGAAGGCACTACATCACCATAATCTTTATGTCAATGTACAATATGAACGTTGTTAAGCCCCACCCGTTTGGGGTCCAAAATCGTGCCCCAAATATCACGAAAATATGTGTTAAAAAAAACGAGCAAAAATCATAGAGTAAGATTTCTATAAGAATTTTTTTTTTCAAATGTATCTTAATTCATTGGATGAGCGTAGCGATCAAAGCGAAGATTTCCATTTCACTACACTGGAGAAAAACTCTGAAATGTTTGTTTTTCTTTTTGTCGGTTTGTTAGCACGTTCTGGCTAAGCCGATACTCCGATTGCGATGAAAATTTTGATGGAGGCCTTCGAAATCTCTGAAGCTTAGAACTGCCACATTTTTTGCACAATCGGAAAATTATTTCTCAGGAAAAATCGCAATTTTTAACGATTTTTTTGACACACGGGGGGGTGGTTTTAAAATTTCTTCGCCTTGTATACCCCTACATGCTTTATCCGATGGTATGATTTTTTCGCACAGTAAGCCTTAATTATTATACTATTGAATGCATATCCGTGTGAAAGTGTTTGAGCGTTATAAAAAAATATAAAAAGTCGTTAAAAACACCACATTAATTTCTCGATAGTCGTGCTCTACTTGTAGGAGCTTTTATTGCGTGATTTGCAAGAAAAAAAGATTACGACTCATGTGAGAGCAACGCAAACAACTGCGCGCATGAAATATTAGTGATTGCAAGCTTCCTAGTAACATATATGTTTTAGTAGTTTAAACGTTCCCTATAAATTCATCAATATCGGAGTAAGCCGTTTGTTTGAAAATATCGCACTAAAAATAGAAAAAATAGTAAAAGTACAATATTTATGAGAATATTCCTCGATTGTACCCAAAAACAATACAGCTCTAAGTTCAGAGATTTCGCAAGTCCCCTCAATTTTCTTTAAGATCGCATATGCCGTTTGCCCGGTAGAGAGCGAACAAACAGACAAAACACTAACAAAACAAAACCCCGAGCAATTTTTCTTGGGTAGTAAAAAAAACAAAAAAACACAAAGTCAATTGAATCTTCGCTGCGCTCATCCAAAAAATGAAGGATTTTGTGTTTTTATGAATTTACGATTTGTCGGAAGTGTTTCTGACAACCAAATAGCAGACGGAAATCCAAAAGATTCCGTCTTGTCTGCGTCGGTCTGCCGTTTGTCAAATATAGCCTCCAGCACAGAAATCAACCAAACCATGTGAATTTAAGCGTCGGTCCCTCACCCCTCTGGTCCGACTTTTTATTAGGCCTACCTTAGGCCTAGAATAAAGCTAAAAAATAAAAATAATCTTCATATTTTAGAGTCGACCCAGTCAATGTTGTCAGGCAGTTTTGTTTGTTTAATTTAATTGTCAGCTCGATTGTTTCTGTCAAAGTGACAGATAAAAGAGAAGTGTGTGTTACTTATTCCCAACCGATGTGGGTTTGTTATTGTCTCCTTTCTATAAAATGAAACACACTGACTCTCAGGGCACGGCCTAGTGCTCTTGGCCCACTATAGGGTAGGTTATCATGTGCATAGGCCTACTATTGTTAAAGTTAAGACAGTTAGTAGCCTAATCGGCTTGGTGTTTATGCAGGAGGGCTTGCAACTAGTGATGATATCGGGTCCAAAAGGCAAAGTGCAAACCGGTGTCCTCCACGCCGGACCGTAATTTACAGGTCAATTTTTAATTTTTATTCAATGCATTGTTTGTATTTCTTGCCACTTTTTAAATTACATGGCCCCATGATGAGCTATGCTCGTATATAAGCATTGTCATCTGGAAAACAGATTGAGATAACTAAAACCACAACATTTATGCTATTCACAGGTTTAGTAAATTAGTATTGCAATGTAGTAACAAAAATGATTCGAGTAACTAAAATTACATCAAATTAGGCTTAAATTACACTTCAAATGAAAGTTTTTTTAACGCTGATCATCCTTACGTGCGTGTTTTTTTGGGAAGGCAACTGTAGCTACGGCTAAGAGTGAGCCGGCTTTGGCGCCTGCGCTTTGATACGTACACAGACTGCCGACAGTCAAGTGTCATGTACGCAGCCTCGCGCGTCAAGGCCGTTCGAGTGCTTTGATAATCAGCTAGCGAGGAAGGTTGAGCTACGTCCATCACTGGCTCCGGGGGGGGGGTGGAAATATATGCACAAGAAACGGTGCATAGAATGACCATTTTTGCGGGAAAATGGCGGGAAAACTGTCCGTGAATTTCACTGTTTGTAGCCTACAGTATATCTTGAAAAAATGGACTGGTTGAAAAGTCGGACCGGGTCCCTTATAGACGGTGTTCCGAGTACATGATGTCCATCACTACTTGCAATGCCAAATTAGTAGGCCTAATCAGAAAAATATTTATTAGGGAGGCCATGACTTGCGTGATGTTGGTGTTGTAGTTGGATATGATCGAATTAATGCGTTGCGATATCGCACGCACGCAGCTGGCACCTGATTGTAGGCCTAACGCACAACAATCGCGACGCATTGCATGATGCAGGGCAACACAATGTCATGAATCCAGCTTAAGGCCTAGAGGTTTGCACAAATTCCCGGTAACGAGAACGGGAAGAAAGTTTAATCTCTTGTTGGCTTAAGAGAGTATAGGACATGCATTTTAGGCAAATTGCTGTTCGCTCGGCCGACTGACATCACAGCAGGTGTTTGACATTTTGAACATATGTCACAAATGTGGAAATATAGGGCTGTGCAGTAACACATTTCCAAATTTTGTTTTAAAATAATTTATAAAAAATAAATTAGTTTTCACGAATTTTGATTTTGTTAAAACTCAAAATTGCCATATTTGGGATTTTTTTCTGGCTGACTAAGACGAAATTTTGAAAATCTATGACCACAGGGCTGTCCATGTATGCTTTATTGACAACTTTGCCAAGTTTCATATACGTCGGATGCATCTTGGCCGAGCGAATAGCTACCGGTATGTGCCAACTGCCAAATGTGTCCCATTCCCTCTTAAGACACAATGCACAATAAAGCTTCCCCGCCAAGTTTTAACTTTCAGTAACGTTCTCGTTCCGTACATTACCGGGACCAATCGGATCAATGAAAATGTAGGGCTTATCAGCTGATTATGGTTTACGCGAGTAATATGCAAAATAAATTAAATAAAAATGTGCGGAATAACAAAATATAATACACTTCTAGGTATTACTGTAAGGTAGGCCCTACCTATTTGATTTGTTCCCGTAGGCTTGCTTCACGGGCTGTTGTGCATCAAAGCCTTGAACGTTTTAACGTCTAGGCCTACCGGTTCCTCGTTCCGACATTGTGCATCGACCTTTTCCTGTTCTCATTCCCGGGCCGAATTGTGCATCGACCTTAAAGTCTTCACGAGACAGGACATGTACCGGCACGCTCATAAGCACTCAAATTTAGATGAAAAAAAAAAACGCTCTGGAGAAAAATTTAAACGACATAGGCCTATGTGAATTCTAAAATGCACAAGACACAGATATTTTTATGCAGAACAACATACAACCAACAGAATTGATACCTATATGTAATATTTTTTTTTTTTTTTTTTTTTATTTAAGCCTAATAAACCCTACTATACACCATTGTTACGCATAAAGTCGATGCAATGGGAAAAAGAAGAGGTTGCTCCCTTCGCATTGACTTCACGCTTAACAATAGTTAATAGTAGGCTAGGGTTTGTTACAAAAAGCAATTCTGTTTGTTGTCTGTGTCTTGTCTTGTGCTTTTTAGGGCGCGACTCTCGGGAGCGGCCTTATAGGTTTGCAAAAGTTTATACATTATGTATGTGTGTACATTTGGAGCGCGTCAAGACCTATGCATTTATTTGAGGTAGAAGATATTAACCAATATCAACGAAACTTTACAATTATGATTCCAAAAGCACACAGCATCACTCCTTGAAATTTCATACTGTTTTGAGGGGCGTAAGTGTTCCTTAATGCAAGTTTAGTCAGCCGTAAAATTTTACATTTTACACATTGCGATAGTTTTTCATCAAAATTCCGTTATCAATTTTGCGTTATCACAACGAAACTCAAACTCGCATCGCCTCGATAGTTTGGTAATAGAATACTACCAAATAAATTTTCCTGGCGTTATTAGTTGCGAAGCCACGTGTTACAGAAAATATTCAGATTACGAAATCAAAATATTTGTGTATACGTTTTGCCAAACTTTACGATGATATTGCCAAATTATTCCAAAATGCAGGGCGAATGCGATTAGTCATGTCCAAACAGTTGTGTATAGTGCCAAAAAACAGTTAGTTTCATTCAATAGTTCATCAAGAGTGTCCAATCAAATTATGTTTTGTAGCACGTTTTTATCTTGTAGAGATTTTTTTATTTATTTTATATGAAGAAGATTGAAACATACGTTAACGTCCTTTTGCATGGTGGTTTTTACTATTGTAAAGTATTGGTATGTAAATTTGCAATGAAATCGGATCATAAGAAAGGCCAAAATGTTGATTAAGATAATCGTAAATGTATCATAATCTGTTTGCCCCAATAGTTAATAAGTCATTGTTTGCTAGCAATTTTGCGTTAGCACAATGTTACTTAAAAACATTTCTACCTTCATCCTTTGAAAATAAATTGGCATTACACTAATTCACCTGATGTTTGTATTTGGGACAATACGAATTTTAATAAAAATATTTGGAGCGTGATTTTTGTGGTATGGGTGGCGTGTGTGGCGATTCCATCGTATATCGGTTATCGGTGGTTACGCAAGGCAATCTTGGCCTCGAGCGAGCGCTGGGTGCATTGCCTAAGTGTGTTCTGGCCATCTGTCAGTGTCATCTCGCAGCAGTGGAAGGGGGGAAGGGACGTGTCTGGAATAGAACTGACTGACCATATCGGGAGGAATTGAGATGCGTTTTAGTTAAAATAGCTAAATAATTTTTTTGGATTGGATTGGATATTGCTTTAACGTCTCATAATAATGCAACTTGGCTAATCGAGACGAAGGGAGGGACGTAAGGATGACGCGGGGGGAAAAGGGGTGGACAGGCCTGTGCTGGTCGTACCACCCAACAAGCATATGGGGAGGGCGGGGGTTTCCCCCACGTCGTGGTCGTCTCCGTCTGTGTCATCATCCGTCCATGTTGTCTTTGTCGTCGCCGTGGGGGAGGTAGTCAAGGGAAGGGGTTCCCCGACGACGACAAAGAATGATTTGAGTATAAATGTATAGTGTGAATGTTTTGAGTATAAATGTATAGTGTTGTTATGTCTTGTCTCATATAAAATCAGTATAATTTTTAAATTGAAATGTTTGAATTACACTATAAGCAAAAAGGATGTAGGACTGATGATCATGTTAAGATACGTGAAGTCATATTCAAAATCGCGTCATCAGATGTCGGGTCGAGGAAGACGGCCACCGCCCATTTCCGGCTTGTAACCGGTCACGACGTCTTGCAGCACCACCTGCACCGCTTCAACATTACCAACGAACCGGACCACCTGCAAACTTTGTAATTTAGAAGATCAAGACAGAGCGCATCTCTTCAGATGCGCCCCCTCAAAAATTACATTGACTCCCTGCCCGATGACCGAGCAGGATAGAAAAGGAGGCAGTCTTATATTGGATAGCAAGACAGAAAAATGGCTGAAGAGGCCAACTTTGCACAAGAAAAAAAAAAAAAAAAAAAAAAAAAAAAGATGTTCAGATGGCAAAAAGCATTCATTTTTTTATCTTCATTGGTGATGTTTTAATGGTATGGGACTGCTTCACCTAACCGTCAGAACAATATCCTCATTCGCGAGGTTGCCACTTCGATCCCACTGCTATCCATACGAAAGGTTGTCCCCGTAGTTTTCTTGGGTCGTGATCAAGAAAATGATGGGTATGAGAGTCATCAAATGGCCTTTTGGTTTATTCCCTCCTGTTAATATAACGTTGACCAGGTTTCCACTTCAAAACGAATTTAATTTCAACATTCATTTTCAAGTCAAATCGCCCAAAAATATAATTTAGGCCACTGAAAATAATATTGCTAATTTGGAAATACATTTATTCTAGCCCAAAATTTATACAGAATCATAATCAAGCGAGCAAAGCGAGCGTTTCCATTTGACTCGGGCGGAAAAAAAAAAAATGGTCACTGGTTTTGTTTTTTTTTGTTTGTTTGTATGTCTCACCGTAACGTTGGGAACGGAGGCTCGGATCGAGTTGAAATTTGGACATCCGCAAGCTTCGTTCCATTGAAGGGCCTTTAGTTTTGAGGCAAATCGTTTAAAAAGTAAAAAAGTTATTTTTAATATTGGAAACTTGGCCCCGTGGACAGCAAAACGGCGCAAATTTATAAAAAAAAATTTGTGCAATGTGGGTATAGCTATAGCACGTCCCTCGCTTATCAACGCGTCCAACGGGAGCGTTGATAATATTGATAGCTTATAACACGTTCATGCAAAACATCATCATACCTTACTTTTATGTAATTCAAAATATGGATGTAACAATAAAAATAAAAATAACGCGACGGCACTCCTAGTATAACGTTTTAACTGAGAATTTTAAATCTTATTACACTGGTTAAATAAATAAACACCTTTGATTTATGTATTGATGTTTATTCATGTATGAGATTAAAATATTCACCTAAATATACAAACATACGTGATTTTTAAAATATATTTCGACGTTAGAAGACGCTGTGAGTAGGCTACGTGCCATAGATTTGACCGTATGGCAGTGATTACCTTCATGGTATGTTACCAATTTTGCGTGATCACAATGTTACTTACAAAAATTCATACTTTGATCATTTGATTAAAAAATTGCATAAAACTAATTACCGAATTTTATTCTTCATGTATCTCATTATTTATATTCTTCATTCATCATATAATTATTAATCTAATCAATGGTATTGGGACATTAAAATATTTTGAACAGATCATGGGTTGGCCGCATGGTCTAGAGTGGAAGTTTGTTACTTTTTGTTTCCTAGTGGTTTACTCCACATGTCTGGCGTTCGAGGGGTTGTCCCCGAGTAAACATTCGGATAAAGACTTTTATTTGGGTGCTCCCTGTGTAAATACATGTGCATAAAAAAATATAGCCAGGAATCTTGACCTTATATTTCTCAGTGATAATTACTAACATATCTAAACATTCGACAAAAAATCCGCTAGCGTCTTACGCAAACACACCATGTGTGGGAACTCCCCAGCCTCTTGTTTAAAAAGCCGAATTGACGGCATCAAAACGCGACACATTAGTGTGGGCTCGGTTCTTTACAAAATTCCTTACACAACACTAACAGTGAGTTCCCTGCCTTTTATCTCGGCAACAGTGACGCAACGCAAAAGAGCCTCCTGGAGGTTGCGAGTTCGATGTACGGGTTTTCCCCCCACAAGTTATGAAGAAATATAATTTGGAAATCGGTTTCATATAGTGATTGCAAGGCTGCGGGCTCCTTTCAGTTTGAAGTATAATTCGCCGGTGGTTTCGCCGGTAGTGCGTTGTGCGAGGTTTACCATTGGAATTGAATAAATGATTAGCTACAGGCACTAAATTTCATATAAAGTCGAGATTTGGCAAAATTGTGAAGGCATACTTTATTATTTTACTGTTTCAGGCGCTAATAGAAACCCAGGGCAAACCGAAGACAAAGTAATTTTCACTAGAGATGAACTGTTTTTCAATGATCTCAAAACGTTTTCAAAACTGGATTTAGTTGTTAGGCCTACTTTAAATGGGTGGCAGTGTAAATGGGTGTATACATGACGGTTTTGAAAACAGTTTTGAAGTTCAAACCCGCGAAGAATGTTTTTTGACTTGAACCGCTTCAAACCTAGTTTTCGAAGCGTATACATAAAGTTTTCAAACCTCAAAGCGTTTTTTTAAATAGATTTTAAAACCGAATGTATATAAGATGTTTATATCTTTCTCAAAGTTACAGGGGAGATTTACTAAAAATTACGTTTTATAACTTCTACTCACATAATATTAAGCCTGGTGATCTAGCAGTCACAATACAAATTAGCAATATTTGTTGGGTTTCTTTCATTATGTCTTATATGAGTTAAAAACCAATTATTTTTCGCCAGTCATTTTTTTTCATTAGTACCGAATACACATGTTTACAACATGTTAATGTCGATATAAGTTCTAAGTTCATTACGATAGTATGCTCCAAGTTCTTTGTATGACTCTGGTAGCGAATTCTCGCAACGCTCTAAGGAGTATACTTGTTGGGCCCGGGGAAGTGTTTTTCCCCATAAGAATATCCTACGCTCGCACCGTTCACCACCAGAAAGAAAGCTAAAACTTATAATTTATTTTGGAAGCACTTGCTAGATGTGGCCTTTTCAACACGTTTCTAATAATAAGGACAATACGAAATAATCAACGCGATAACCAGAGACGTGGTATGCATTAACAATCCATATTGCTTCTAATAGACCATGCCTGCAGAGACACTAGAGTGAGTTCTACAGTTTTTTTGTATGTGATTACTTTTTGTTTTTCAATATTTTGATTTTCACAAAGTTTTTTTATCGTACTGAAAAAGTTAATGTTTATTGTCGGTTGAAGTTCCAAGTTCATTATAATATGTATGCCTTTGTAATTGATCGCGCCCTACAGTAAACGGCAGGAGGGATTTACAGAGAAAAATCTTAACCCAAGGATGTATTAATAGTGTTATGAAATAAATTCACATTATGTTTTTTGGGTAATCGTACAGCTCGCATTATATTTTTTGTTTTCATAAGTGTTCCTGACAATTAAAGTTTTTTATATTTTACCGCACTGATATTTTTGAGGGGGTACAGTGTTTTTTTTTCATTCTTATTTGTTCAAAATTCATTTGAGAAAATTAAGTTTAATTACTCCGCTTTCTTTGGATTAGTAATTATTTTACCAGTAAAGAACATGCGGCGGAAAGTACCGGCGCGGGAAGGCACTGCAAGAGGTCGCGCCAGCGACCTCTTGTTAGAATTTACTTATGTCGTTTCAATTTTTCTCCAGAGCGTTGTAGGCCTACATTTGAATTTGAGTGCTTACGGGTGTGCCAAGGTCATATCTGTCTCGTGAAGACTTTAAAGACCGATGCACAATTGCTCGGGAACGAGACTGAGAACGGGAAGAAAGTTTAATCTCATGCTAACTTACGACACGATGCACAATAAAGCTTCCCTTTCCTGTAAACGAGCACGGGAACTTCGAACAAGTTTCAACTTTCAACTTTCTGTAACGTTCCTAGGGTAGCCCTAGGCCAAGTGGTACTTCTTCGGTTGGTATGGGCCAACTTTTAAACACCTGCGATGTTAGGGGAAAAGTAGGTTTGCGGTAGGGGGGGGGGGGGGGGGGGGGGGGGGGGGTCACGAAGCGCGTATGTTTTAATAAGTATAATAATAATAATAATAATAATAATAATAATAATAATAAGCCTAGGCCCCTATTGTAAAACATATGCCCCCTCCCCCCCCCTCTAACGCAACCTACTTTTCCCCTAACATCGCAGTGTTAAAAAGTTGGCCCATACCAACCGAAGAAGTGAGCGAAGCGCATATGTTTTACAATAGGGGCCTAGACCTATTATTATTACTAGGAAAACGCTTAAATGTCCCGCCGCGTTGTTGGATGAGCGTAATTGGTGCATTGAGCTGCCATGTGTTATGCGGATTTTTTGTTGTTCTGTGAAAAATTCATTACAAAGTTGAAGATTTTTTGGTATAAGGATAATTTGACGGAAATGTTATTTTGTATTAAATTTATGATTTTCCTTTTTCTAACTGAATATTTGTTTGTGTTTACTTGGTTTTTGGCCGCGGAAAGTAGTTTCAGGACTTATTTAATCACTTTTAGTTTGCTTGAATCGGTCGTTTTGGTACTAGTTCAGTTGGTGTGGTCCAACTTTTCAACAGTTTTTTTTTCACAGAAAACAATAAAAACAACTTTAGGCCTAAATGAGAAATAAATGAAGAACTCATTTTTACGATTTATTTTTTCTAATCACTCTGAAAATTACCAATAATGATAGGCCTATTGAATGATCAATAATGAACACAGATTGAACACAAACACTCGCTCATTTCACTGTCATATTTTGGTCGCCATGTTTGCTATTTACGTCTTGATTTTACTTACTAGGCATACCAACCTTTTTCACAAAAATACTCCACCTACAAAGCCTTTAACGTCGCTATTTTAAATATAAAGGAATTTCACCACAAAAGGACTTTCGTTTAACATAGCGACGTTAAAGGTTTTGAAGTTTTTTTTGTTACTATAACAGCGACAACGTGATTGTTCTATATTGGATTTTTTATTATGTTCTTGTAAGGTTATTTGCAGTAAGCACAACATCTCAGCAGGTAGGCCTAGGCATAGGCCGCTTCACTCCTCGCTACGTTTTTCATGTTTTGTTTTTTTTAAATTGTCGGTAAAAGTGGGTTTCCGCGTGTTTATTTTTAATTAACTAGTGATTTTGCATGGTTTTGAACAACAACAACAACAAAAAAATGGTGCAAAATTAGCCATTCTGTCATACTACCTTGTTCCGATTTTAAAAAAATTAAATTAATTTAAAAATTAAAAATTAACTTAATTTTTTAATTAATCGTAATTTAAAAAAAGGAAAAAATCATAATAGGCCTATTGAAATTTTCATAAGAAATAATTAATCGATTGCGCACAAATTTTACACGAATATATACATTTATAAAATTAACGTTCTGTGAAAAAATCATTAGGCCTACAATAGGATAAAGCATGTAGGTCTTATAACTCAAAGAATTGAATTTAGTATGAAAAAAACGTAAAATTTCGATTTTCATGAGAAATAGTTTTTCGATTGCGCTCAAATTTCACACGAATACCTAAATTCATAAAATTAAGGTTCTGTGAAAAAATCATCAAAATTGGATAAAGCATGTAGGCTAGGTGTTATAAGCTGGAAATTTTTTAAAAATCGAAAAAATTCGTAAAATTGCGATTTTCATGAAATAATTTTTCGATTGCGCTCAAAACCGTGGCAGTTCTTCGTTCAGAGATTTCGAAGGCCTCCATAAAATTTCATTGCAATTGGAGTATCGGTTTAGCCGGAATCGTGTTAACAGACACACAAAAATACAGAAAAAAAAGGAAAAAAAAACATTCCGGATTTTTTTCTCCAGTGTAGTGAAATGGAATCTTCGCTTCGCTCGCTACGCTTATCCAATTATTATTATTATTATTAAAACACAGGCCTACGCACTTTGCGCCCCCACCCCCTAACCTACTTTTCCCCTTGTTAAAAAGTTGGCCCATACCAACCGAAGAAGTGCCGGCCAAGCATCATTTTGCCTACCGGTAATTACAATACTTAAGATCATTAATTGGGAACTCTTTCGGTTGGTAGGCCTATGGACAGTTTTTGATCAGCAGGTAGGCCTACTTTAGATTTAAAATAGCAACGTTAAAGGTTTTGTAGGTAGGCCCTACTTTAGATTTAAAATAGCGACGTTAAAGGTTTTGTAGGTACTTTAGATTGAAAATTGCGACGTTAAAGGTTTTGTAGGTAGGCTAGGGCCTACACATTAAAAAAATTGTCCATACCAACCGAAAGAGTACCATTAATTGATAGGCCTAAATGTGAGACAGAAAGAAGGCTCACAACCGTCGAAACTTACAGGATGTTTCCGAAAGAGGTCTACGAAGTTTTCTTGCTCGGTCCTACCACCATGTCCTACCTAGGGTAGGCCTTGGCCCAGCTCACCTGCCTCACCAGTCACCATCGATGGGGTCTGGAAAAATGCATGTTTAAACGTCTCCAAAAGACCTAAAACAGTTTAAAAAAGTGATAATTAGTAGACAAAGTACACATTCCAACTACTAAATTTTACAGCATATAAGTTCTGCATTAATATATTTACCGTAATAACAAAAGAAAATCTTGGCAACAAGTGGCAACATGAATTTCGTGATTGAGGTTATGTTAGGAGCACCGCCGTCAGAATGTCGGTAGATGATGCCATCAAGGACGCCATTATCAAAACGGCGGTGGTTCGAGGCCACCATTTCAAAATGTTTGGCGGTAACGGATGATGGAAGGGTAAAAGCAGAGTTCCACGAAGTACTATAATATATATCTAAGGTCCTATATGCTCCCATGTCACAAATTGTGCCCTTCCTCCATTATATAACTAGGTTTAAGGTTTACATAATATATTTCTTGCTGCTTTATTTATTATGTACAATACACACTTATTATTAACACATCGCGCAGCTTTAATTTTGATATTATTATTGCTCTATAAATTTTATAATAATAATATAGCAATAACAATTTACAAAGACTATTCTTGAGCATACACGTTTAAAGGAAAACATGTGTATGGGTATGAAGCCACAAACACACATAATATTGTATTATTATATGGATTGTACACACGTTAAGGCCATTAATTCTACATTTAACATTAATATTGAAATAAAATTACGATAATGTAGGTGTAATACAACGTGCAAGTATTTACAATGAGGTCAACTGAACCTATTTGCAATTAATAAAAAAAATACCCATTGCGCTATGGGATGTAAGATGAGTACCGTACATTATTTATAACTATTGTTGATAAGCATTAGCCAGCTGCGAATAAAATCGCTACGAAATTCTAATATGAGACTTGCCTAAGATTCTAAAAGCATAATTTTTCCTTTCAATCATAATTCGCTCACATACTTTTTTTACACCACATAGATGCTCACATAGGCCCTACGCTCTTTTATTGTAAAACCAGGCTCGTAGAAAGGAATTCTCCCCCCCCCCCCACGATATCTTCCCGTGACCACCGCCATTTTTTCCCGTGACGGCCCCCCCCCCACCCCACCACCACCCTCCTGTCTATTAACTGATAAACTAGCAGTCCTCTATGTAGCAGTAGGTATCTCTAGGGTGTGCTGACTTGTGGCTATAGTTGGAAGGATGCACAAGCAGCAAAGAATGCTCATCAGCTCATCCATTCCAGCGTCCCCCCTACCACGGGCCTGTGTAAAACTACCTATATACTAGGAAAACGCCAAAGTCATTGTTAGCCGAGTGAGCGAGCCATGTGTTGGGTACCCGGGAACATTCCGTTTTCCACCCTACCTTCCTCTCTAGCCAAGAGGCTAGAGTGGTGCATTTTGGCCTTACAGTTGACGCACCCTTATACCAACTAAACTCAAAACCCTATCATTTATACTTTATATATTATCAACGAACTCAAATGCAAAATGTTACCGGGTACTCAGCACAATGGCTTGTTCACTCATCTAGCAACGACTTCGGCATTTTCATAGTCTAGTTGACTAAGGCGCCTTTATATACATGGAATGTGGGAGACCTGGGTTCAACTTCAAACCCAGGTCGAGATAGATTTGTAATTTTTGATTTGTATTATGAAAATTATAGAACATGTTTTGAAATGCATACAATACTATACGAGTACAGATTTTAAGTTTTACACAATCTCCCAGCGGAATTTTGGGGAACCTTGTGCGTTGAGATTTGTTATACCTCCCTGACATTAAAAACATGATTAGATAAAAATGATTTGTTCATGCACGATTTTTGTTGTTAAATTAAATGTGTGACATTCTCAGCCTATTTTCAATTTATTGTTTCTTTTTAGTTTAAATCGTAACGGATCTTGCTCAAAATGTTAACTGCACCCTGAGGACTGGTCCCGGATCTTTGTTTAAAATTTCGGCGCAATCTGGTCAGCGGTTCGGCCGTTCTGGAGTGAACTCACAGACATACAGATTAAAAACAGACCAAGTCTCATGTTGGTAATAACATCATGGGTGGGTTTTGGGATGCCCGAAGCGAAGACTTTAATTTGACTACCCTGATAAAAAATAGCTCGGTTGTTTTGTTTTTTGTCTGTTTGTTCGCTTTCTACCCTTAAACGGCATATTATGCAATCTAATGAAAATTAAAGGGGACCTTCGAAATCTCTGAACTTAGATCTGCCAAGTTTTTTGGTACAATTTGAAGAAATAGTTCTCATGAATACATCCATTACGATTTCCCCCCTATTTTTAATGCGATATTTTCGTGATATTTGGCTCGCGACCGGCAAACGGCTACTCCAATCTTGATGAAACTTTGTGGGGACGTCAAAAATCACTGAACTTAGACCTTATAATTTTGGGTACAATCGAATAAATATATTTCTCATAAAAATCGTACTTTCAGGCCAACGAGTTGACCTATGACCTATCAAACTCATACAAGAAGAAACTAGTCTTTGGACTACTGAGGCATTACTATAAGTCTACTATAGCAGTGAGTATTCGTGGAGATATCGCCAAATCCTTTATCGAAGAACTGCAATCTACACGAGTCAAATGATGCTCCAATGTGGCTATGCAGCATCTCGATACGACGTTGTTCGTTCTCCTAATTACTAAAGTACGAGGAAAATTAAGTAAAGTTCTTGCGCCAATTCACGCTTTTACTGCTTTTGACACTACGTTATTTTGTAAGACGAGGAAAACGTTTACCTTTTATATTATTATTGAAACACTCCGAATTTGAGGACACTTTTATATTTCTTGACAACTGTTGATGTTAATTTAAGTGCGACCAATTAGAATGGATTACTTGCCTTTTACCAGTATTATGGGAGACCAGTTACACTGCTGATGTTCATGAGACTTACTACCGTCTTTTTCGAGAACGACTTCACTAAACCACTAATAGACTACAACGGCATTGTCCTCGGCTTACTACCACCATGCAGATCATCTTTACGTTTGCATATCTTTCTTGCAAATGATCATGCAAAGCTGATGTAAACTGTAAAGCACAGACGCAGTGCACGATATACCTGAACAACACGATCATGCATGGCTGGTCGGTAACATCGGGTGGTATTCTCTACACTTGATCCAAAGGCCACGTGCTCCCAAATGAGATGATTAATTTGTTGGAAACGCAAAACGATGGATCCGACGTTGAAGATGATACCAAAGAATCGAAATTGAAATAGGCAGAGACGATGTTGAGAGTTAATTGATAGATTATGGACTAGACAATTTGAACGCTTTTTCAGGCGCGTTGTTGGATGTTTTTTGTTTAAAACGTAAAATTGCGATTTTCATGAGAAATTATTTTTCGATTGCGCTCAAATTTCACACTAATATATTAATTTATAAAATTAAGGTGATGTGAAAAAATCATTACAATCGGATAAAGCATGTAGGTGTTATAAGTCAAAGAATGTTTTAAAAATTTAAAAAAATCGTAAAATTGCAATTTTCATAAGAAATATTTTTCGATTGCGCTCAAATTCACACGAATATATTAATTCATAAAATAAAGGTTCAGTGAAAAGATCATTACAATCGAATAAAATATGTAGGTGTAATAAGTCGAAGAAATATTTAAAAAATAAAAAAATATAGTAAAATTGCAATTTTAATGAGAAATAGTTTTTCGATGGCGCTAAAAAACGTGGTAGTTCTAAGTTCAGACATTTCGAAGGCCTTCAGAAAATTTCATTGCAATTGGAGTATCGGTTTAGCCGGAATCAAATAACAAACAGATAAAAATACAAAACGATTAAAAAAGAAAAAAAACATTCCGGATCTTTTTCTCGAGTGTAGTGAAATGGAATCTTCCCTTCGCTCGCTACGCTCATCCAACATCAAACAGAAACATCCCGATAGTGTGTGTGTTGTGTGGCTCGTTGGTCTTGTTGTTAGCGTATCTGCTTCCAATGCAGAAGGTCCAGGGTTCGATTCCCGCTAAAGTCAGAAGTTTTTTAACTTCTGATCAGTTCTTGTCTTAGGAGTTTGTAAACGGTGACTTTGGAGCCGTCCTAGCAACGAAGCACATAATAAATTTCAGAGTTGTTCTGAATTGGCCTTGTTGATTCTGGCGTTGATTCGCGGGTGTTCGCACTGTCCATACCACTGATTGCTATATTTCCTATTAAAAATATCGATCTTTGGTTGGTTATCGCTCACTGGTCGATTGCGTCGGGGCCTGCAGGGTTGGCTTGGTCACTTTGATTTAAAGTCCCCCACTGAAAATCAGTTATATAACTGAGTGGGCAGACTCTAAATAAAATTTATTTATTTATTATTTATTTATAGTACTTAATCTACCGGTATAGTTAGTCCTCCTTACTTCCCCAAATTGGGGTTTGCAAAATTTACCAATTGGACCTTTGATTGGACTCATCTGTAATTCGCAACCACCACTGACTAACTTGAAAACAAGTTAATTTCTACACCAAAATAATTACCCTATCTGAATTATAAAGGTTTTAACTGCAACAGGCAGTGTGAGGCCAATTGACTTATTTTGGGGGAAAAAAACGGGCATACAAGAAACAAAATGTGCATAGCTCTCCATTTTTAGACGAGTGAGCGCAGCGAACGTAGTCTTTCCTAACGCCATACTCGATCGGGCCTTGGCCGTGACCATTGTCCAATGAATGTATGTATGTCTGTCTGTCCGGGCTCATACGGCCGAACGGCCAAATAGATTGAGCTGAAATTTTAACCAGACATCCGTGACTAGGTAACTGAGAACTGCTAACAAAATGAGCACAATCCGTTGCGATTTAAACTTGCAAGAAATAAAAAACTGAAAAATACGTTGAAATGTATAGGAATTATTTTAACGACAATGGTTTTCATTTTGAAATAATATTTTTTGTTTGTTATTTACCTGGCTGTGAAATGCCGTGTCCAAGGTTAATCGAATGCTGGACGTCAAGGTACCCCCAAATTCCTCTCGTAGATTGAGTAAACCTTGCAATATTTTCACGTATTTCGTACTGGCTATGTTTACCATAGTAGGCCCTATTGCCACAGATGATGGACTACACTACGTTTATGCATTTCAAAACATGTTAAATAATTTAAAAAATACAATCCAGAAATTACAAAATCTTTCCCGACCATTGAACCCACGTTTCCTACATTTCGGCTATAAGGGAGCTTTAGCCAACTCGACTAGGGAAACGCCAAAGTCGTTGTTAGACGAGTGAGAGAGTCATGTGTTGAGTACGCGGGAACATTTGCATTTAAGTTTGATTATAATATTCGTATAAATAATAGGGTATTTAAGTTTAGGTCATGGTTTGGGCCATAATGCTCCACTGTAGCCTATGATAGGCTAGGGAGGCCTAAGGTAGGGGGAAGAAAAGGAATGTTAAAGTCGTTGTTAGACGAGTGAGAGAGTCATGTGTTGAGGACGCGGGAACATTTGCATTTAAGTTTGATTATAAATTCGTATAAATAATAGGGTATTTAAGTTAAGGTCATAGTTTGGGCCATAATGCTCACTGTAGCCTATGATAGGCTAGGGGAGGCCTAAGGTAGGGGGAAGAAAAGGAATGTTCCCGGGTACTCAACACATGGCTCACTCACTCGTCTAACAACGACTTTGGCGTTTCCCTAGTAGTAACTGGGCGAGCCATGCCGCGCCGTGCAGGAGCGCACAGACCAGTCTACACGGTTTTCCAAGTGCGTGCTCACCGTCACGGTTGACTCCGTCACGTAATATTACAAAACACACCCAATAGAACATTGTTGCTTACTAACTATTGATTTCTAGATCGTGCTGTGAAATATATTTTTTACTGTATACTTTATATAAATAATAATATGCACCATAGAAACAATTTTAAATTTTGATGTATTTGATAATTTATATATTTTGATGTAGTAAGGGTTTTGCAAAATGGTATTGACGTCACTCTGCCATTCGATGTTTATATTAAAGCAGTCTAGTTTCGGCGATGTGGTCACGAATGTAACCACTAACCACAGGTTCATGTAAATCCTAGTCGCAAGTAACTTATTCTTATTATGTGATATAATTGATTATTCTGCCGAGATCTCAATAATTTCGCCCCATATCTTTTAAGTTCATAACTTTGATTACGGAGCATCAAATCAAACAACAACTGTGTTACAAGTGGCAAACGAGAAAGTATGTCTGTTACAAATTAATTTCACGAATATTCCGTTCTGTAAAATACAGAGGGACATATTTTTAAAACCCCAATGGATATCAGCGATCGCTATCACATATAGTTCAAAAGAAACGGTAAAACTATGGTTCCAAATTTTTATTACACATAACAAGCAATCTCTTGTATGCAGAAAGGTGAATGATTGTTAATGTCTGGTCATACTAACAGTCAAGTATAACACGATGTTCTTAAAATAATGTCGTACTCGTGTTGGTGAAGAGGCATTGCACCACTTTAGTTATTGTCATTGAGTAACCTGTTCGAATATAGCTGTTATTTTCTTTGAAACTGTTTATTTGACATAATACTGAGAAACACAAATAAACGTACACATATAGGTCAACCGTTTGAGTAATTTATTTTTATTTCAGAAATGTCAAGTTGGTATTTTCTTTAGTACAATTCACAGTTCAATGAAACATTTCAGATATGAAGTCGATGAAAAACAAGAAATAAGAAACAAATATTTTCTTACATAACTTTGGCACATGCTTACAATCGTTGTCGTAAGCCATTATCTTAGAAAAGTCTGGTTATTCAACTTTATTCCAAGCTTTAACTAAACAAACATGTACACTGTACAGCTATGGTTGTGTATTAGTGGGGTTGTGGGGTACAACACTTTAGTTCACGTATAACGTTATGTTCATTGTAAACCCATTGATATATGTTTGGAAATAAGATTCTTTAAACACATTATCACCGTGTGGATATAGCTTTAAAACACTTGCGGTAGGCCCACATTTTTGTATTTATATAATTTATATCTCCTTACATATTATATACAGATTATACACACAAATAAAATCATTTATCATGGACAAATACAGTTTAGAAATCTAGATACATTTATTTCGTTGGAATTTCTTATTATTCAGAACATTCAACTTCTGGAGCTTAATGATAACAACAGTAGCAACGACATTTCGTTTCAGATGATATGAAATTGTCAATGGCCTATCAATGATTATGATTAGGTCTGATGATAAGGCCATTACGATCAAGATATAGGCCAATTTTAAAAAGCATATCAAATTCTAGAACATCACACATCGATTTGCCTCGCATTTTCTACCACTCGTTTCACACTCAACTCGCAAGGCGTTACACATGCTGACCGTCACAAGGGATGTTGATGTTAATGATGTATGTAGCTTCAAATAGCAGTTCATGTGACTTGCCAGTCTGTGTCACACGTAAAAAACATACAGTTAAGTTTATATGCTTTATGTAATAAAATATCACTTTTTAATACAATGTTAATCATTTGTTGTATTAATAATTAACGAGAGGAATATGCAAACAATAAGTTTCACCGTAACCCTCACAAAATACATGTTATTTGTTATTCAGCTTTGATGTTTTTCATGACACTCGCCTTTGGTAATTCTTGCATAAATTGTTACATTTCACTAAATTTGGGTATCAATTACATAGTTTTCTCCGTTTCAAGTAGATCAGAAATTCAATTGTCATTATAAAAATGAGATAAAATAAAATAAACGCACTTAGCAAATCAATGTAAAAAAATCTGGGCCCACATAAACATCATAAACAAATACTTTTTACACATACTTCTGAAAAATATCGAGTTTCAACGATAACGTGGGTGGCCAACAGAAACTGTAGAACGGCATGTCTATAATGTATTCTCGATGAGAAGGTCAAATTCGGACTGGACGAGGCTCGGTATTATTTTATTAGATGACATAAGTGTGAATTTAAAAAAACGACATTTTGCAGATGATGGTGTGTTATTCAGGAAAAGAAAGAAAGAAACATAAAGATGTTCATATTATTAAAGGAGACTTAACAGTAATTGAAATATGGGTAGATATTAATAAATTGGGTTATTTCATTTAACAGAGCTAAGAAAAAGGGGAGATAAAAATAAGTTGTGTGGTAAAACACTTGATGCAGTCACTCAATACAAATACTTGGGAGTGTTCATAGACAACAATTTTGATTTTGGAAATTATGTGGAGCATATAAGTATAGAGTTAATACAATCTCAAAATGTTAAGATGAGGCAGCTAAATGGCGTTCATACAGCCCTGGTAAGTTGTAAGGATGGTCATGCCAAAACCCTAAACAAAACAAAGATTAGGTGGAGATGGGTAACTGATTTCAAGGGAAGGAGGATAAGAACTAATGATTGTGTAAAAGGGATTCTTTAAAAATACAGAGAAAGAGAAACAGGTTTTGGAGCCTGTTTTGTGCAAAGAAAGTAATACAAGGATGGAATGAGATAAGCGATAAAATTGGGAAAGGATTATATAAAGAGAGGAAAGACGTTGAAATGCAAACTAAAATAAAGGTTGTTGGGAAGTGGTCTTTTCTAAATAGAGCAATTGTGGAATGGAATCAATTGCCAGCTGCAGCTGTTGAAAATCCCCAGTGAAAAGGATTAAAAGGTTTTTGGAGGATATTGTTTGGATGTAAAATGAGAATTAATTACGAAAAATGAGTGTGAATCAAGAGATTTTAAATCTTGATACGTTTTATAGAAATAATGTTAATTTTAGATTTGCCACCATATAAACTACATATTTGCAAGAAAATAAAATAAAGAAATAAAGAAATACCTAAGCTTACTCAGAGTTAAGTGGTTAAAATATGACAATTTGACCAGCCCTCTAGACATCCAAAACTGCCATAGTTTAAAAAAACTGCCCTGAGTGAGAATTATTAAGAGGAGGTATGACAGTTTGATGAGCGTAAGAAGACTAACGCCAAAATCGTTTTATATGTCGAGGACTGCAATCATTTACTGAGACTTCGCACGAAATATGACAGTAAGAAATGTTTTCTGTTCAGACTTCCAGAACTGTCATAATTCACGAGGACTATAAACGACACATTTAAATATGACCTGCATGACCAAGTTAAATCCGTATGAGACATTTATTTTGTAGTAGCATAGAAAAACTTTTTAATAAAAAAAGGTTTTTCAAACACTAAAATGTAGTTTGTACTATATAAAGCAAATCTATTTTAATCGATATGTTGTTTCATTGTAATTCTGAAAATCCCTTACTTCACGTTTATTAGTCCTTCAATTTAAACCTGCGAATCTAATAATATTGATTTTTAGCACAAACCTAAGAGATATAATTTGAAATGTTATAATCAACTAGGTTGCAAATTGTAAAAACTGAGTTCAATGACTAGATAGTGCATTTTCGAAAGTGCTCACATTTTTTGTGGCGAGTAAAATTTCGCAGATGCTCCCACCATCGAACTCAATAAAAATGAAGTGTTTCAGTTATTAACGTCTTTGTGCGATGCTTTATTATCGGAAGAGTGCGGTGACCCTTAATATTTTTAAACGGTTACATTTAGCAGGTGTTCTTCATACGTATATGGACTCTTAGAGAGAAATAATAGAACTTTTGATGCACTTTTTATAAACTGTTGATCATTCCATTTTTGAAACGGTATTTTTCTCACTGTAATCAAATTGGTGATTAAAAATTTCAGTTCCTCGATATTCAAGTACATACTGATAAACGTTTTGGATCATCATCATAATCATTTTGGAGATCGAAAGGTAATAGTGTAGTAATAGATTTTAAAAAAAACGATATCTCGCAATTTTAATATTATTTCACCCTTTCCCGATTGTTTTCCTTTTCAATATATTATACGTACTTTGTACCGGAGGAAGAAAAAAAATCACCGTGCAAGATACTAACAAGAGAAAAATCCAAGTATGTCAGTTTGTAGACAAGAGTATGTGTTACAAATAGAAACAAAAATGAGCCTTCTAACCCAAAAATTACGAGCAGGAATATGTCCGGGGTATACGTAAAATATGTCACTAAATTCGTCTATATTGGGCGTACCGCTCAACCCAAAAATAAATAAAAAATAGTTTTGTCAACATCAGATGATAATTAATGATAAACTATCGCTGTTTTGTTAAACTAAATTAAACAAAAATTAATTAGACCCATGGATCAACTTTAACGAGAAACCTGTAGTTATCGTAATATTACGTAGCCATCGAAATATAGTATTTGTTTACATGATAAAAATCTCGTGTGTGTCATATCAAAACATTGAAGGACAACAAAACACATCTTACAATGAATTGTTGACAATTCTCTATTTTTCAAGTATTCTGTAATTTAATAATAAATTTAACAGGAATTATTTCAACAATGTAAAACATAGTAAATAGCTTGAAACAATGCAATCTAGATTTTGCTCTTTGAAACGTTTCTTGGCTGTGTTAATTCAACCTCCGACATGATGTCACCCTTAATCCCACGTCCGTATAACTCGTCTACCAAGTAACCTATCCACTACAATTGTTGAACTATATGGCAATCAATCCAGAAATTAAATAATCCATCTCAGCCGGGTATCAAGACCTAGTCTCCCGATTGCCGGTAAACACGGAAGTGTCACAATTAAAAAATAAATTATTGTTTTGATATTGTATTGGTGTGGAACTAAATGAACTTTAACGGATAAGTAAGCTTTATCGCTTTTGCTACAGCAAAAGTGGGTTTATAAGGTTCGTTTTAAAATTGAAAACCAATAATTCATTAATAATGTAAATAAGGTTGAAGGGTTTGATTCAAATAACTTAACAAATCGGTAACAAACGTCCACAAATCCAATATCATTCAAAAAATTAATTAATTTATAGAAAATCTACAGTTTACATAGATCTTGTTTTAAAATTGTGTTTTGATAACCCGCACATTATAGCATGTATAAGAATGTATGATGCAGCAATGGAGGTTGGCACTTGATAGTTATACCAGTTCAACGCATTTAGGGCCGTAGTAATGTCACCTGATGTTGGTCGCTGACTTTACTCATATTCATCTCCGAACCTATTAGCCTACACGTTCCAAAGTGTTCTATTGTATATAGATAACTTCAAAGGAACAAAAGTTCATGATAGAAGCACCATCGCTTAAAGTTTAAAGTATAATGGCAATACAACTCACGGAATTGTTTATGAAATGTATGTATTGTGCACTCGTTTTCTAACATGCGCATATTGATGTGTCACAAGTGATTGTAATGACGTACAGAAGTAGGGCCTATAGCTGGACACTTAGATAACACCCCTGCCTTGACTACAGTGCTTCGCGACGTTGCCAGGTCTTGTATAGGTCGCCAGGTCCGACTATGACCTGCGCAATGGACATGCGCGTGCACAGTTATTTCGGAATCTCTTCGCGCATCACGCACTGGACAGAACTCGCTTCTTTACCAGAGGGTGACTCCTTGAGTCTATCATCTAGCACTGCACACGAAACTCAAGGTGATCACGGCTACCAGGCTGAGGAATGATGAGGGTCGTTCTGTAGCAGCTGACCTTGAGGTCACCTCTATCGCGACCCCGTTTGCCCTTGGACTATGACCTCTCGCGGCCTCGGCGAGACCTGCAACAAACAAGCCAGAATCAGTGTTGTCAGAAGAACACTTTGGGTGAATTATAAAATATATTGCAAATGTTGTGACAACTTATGAATAATATAAATATGAAATATATATATTATTCATTGTTAATGTGTATGAAATTCAACAGCAAAAATAGTGAAATATCAATAACCATTCGGAATGCAAAAATAGTAGAAAATGTTAACTTTATATAAAACAAATAATATGAATACGCACAATGTATGAAGATCTGCTAGCGCATATTTTCTTGCGGTGTTTTTATGAGTACTCTATAAATGTTAGTTTTTTTTGCTGAAGCAAGAAGGCAGTCAAACTAATGTTTGGATTAACAAATTCAATTCAAATTTGTTTCAATCGTTTTGAAATAATACATTGTACAATAACACTTCTGTAACATGTTTGAAAGAAAAAGTAAACAATAATATTCATATTTTCTTGTTCGCAAGGTTTGTGGCCCATGTGGTATTATACTCGAAGCCAAAGCATTGTTATGATTATTTTCCTCTTGAAGTTGAAAAAAAATCAAATAAACATTATTTTGCTAAAAACGTACCACTGTTTTAACGTGTGCGTTGAAATACGTAGCGAAAACTGATATACCACGAGGAAATTAGCTTGCGTGTTCATTTGTCTTTTTTGCAGAAACCTTTAAACCCGTGAACTTGTACCATCAGTTTTTTTTGTACAAACGAATTTTGCAAAATAGACTTACTTTATTTTACTTTTTACGGGATTGATTCGTAGACTCAGTTACACCTGTTTTTCCCACCAAAATTATGTGTACTTCTTTGATCTCCGTTTTATAAAATATAAATATAAATCCGATCAAATAGAAATATATTATTGCATGGAAAATAATTTTTTAAAATTTAGAATAATAATAAAAACAAGTTTAAAACGTTGATGAATTCAAATGGGTTTGTCATTATGTTCAACATTATGCGTTCCGGGTTCGATACCACGCTGGGATGAATTTTTAATTTCTGGATTGATTTACATTAAATCAATTCTACAGTCATCAATAAGTGTAATCAACATTAAGATGTGTGTGTGTGTGTGTGTTTAAAAAATTATTGTGTTGTGATTCTAAAAGATTGTTTGTTTTTAAGTATCTAACCGGACGAGCTTTTGTATTAGAAAACTGTATTTTTTCCGGTCGTATTAATAGATTTGAATTGGAATCAGCCATTACGGTGTATTCCATTGTCCGTACTAGACTTGATTTCTTAACATTAGTTACTTATATTATGATGGTAGGCACCGGGAGGCCCATCGTCTTTTCATTTGTTCTGTTTATTATGTTATTAAAGTGAAGTTGCCGACAACAATCTCTTTCTCTTACTAAAACTTGAAAACAAAATGCGTAATTTTTCATTGCACTGATACATAAAAACAATTTATTCACAATGTATTGTGGAATTCACCATTGAAAATGTTGTTAAATTTGAATTTGAAGAACTAAGGTGCGGTGCCCGCAATCTTAAGTTTAGATGATTGCAAAGCTAGACGACGTTGATCACATATTTTATTTCCGATTTGATGTCACGTTCAATTTATCTATTAGTGAAATATAAACGAATTCTTTGATAACTAGGACTCGGATGTTCTTGACATCTCCTATTTTTCTATTGACAAATAAATTGGAAACAAACATGATTTTTTAAAGTATACATTTCAAGTCTTACTGATGCCAAAAATACGTACTTCATTTTGCCAGAAAATGACTATTTTAACACTTTCTATGAATTAGATCCTTTTTTGGATTTTAAAGGTACCGGAAGTATTGTCCATTTTTGATATAATTTGGCAAATATGATACAGAACGCTAGAGTTTGAGCGCAATGTCGAGCAGTGCCAACTACAAATTGCTCCAAATTATATATTATATAATAATAATTTCTACACCATCGAGCTGAGGATTTTATTGTCCCTCTCACTTTCTATTTCTCTCTCAACCCTGGTGTAGTTCTAAAATAATGTAACCGAAGATGGAACAACCCCCCTTAATTTAATCAAATTTCTTGAATTACGAAATAGCATAGAAATTTGTGCTTTTTACCATTCTTTCCGTCGTTTGGTGTTTTAAGGTAATTTTTGCCTGCCATTTAGTCACTTTCAAAGGTCCTAAACATCCGAGCCCTAGTGATAAGTGAGTAAAATATGAATGTCGAATGTGAATGTGCGTTGAAAGGTGTCCGAACTCACCTCCCACCCTGTAGCCGGGGTCTTCGCTCGAGCCAGTAGAGACTCCAATGTGTATAGTGATCTCTGGAAGCAAGAGTGTACAACATTGGTCCAGATTCCGCGCCCGAAGCGACCTAAGCGTGAACGTTGCAACTTGCAAGGTGCCTACTGTGAGGTGAGCTGGAGTTCAGTGCAAAGCGTAGGTTTGTGTGTATATAGTTTAATAGTGTAAATCACTAAACTGTGTGGATTGGTGCGAAGAAGAAAGTGTAGAAGATGAATCGAGAAATAAAATCGTTGATCAGAAAGAACTCAAATAAATATTTGTAATAAATTCTCAATGTACAATTTTGTGTGTATTCTTTGCAAATATCTTCTTCAATTCCTCATGGTCGAATAATTAATTAAATTTAAAAAAAGTATTTTTTTGTTGAATAGTGAAAAAGTTAACACTCTATTTTTCTCTATAACTAAAACATGCCCAATTAAATAATTGTGATCTCCACACGTCTTTTTTTGAACGAGTGAGCGTAGCGAACGTAGTGATTTCCATTCGACTTAAATGGCCCTTATAGTTTTTCTGCGTGCGTGCGTGTGTGTGTGTGTGTGTGTGTACGTTAAAAATCAGCCGAATCGCTGAACAGATTGCGCTGAAATTTTAAACGGACATCCGGTACGAGTTTATTGAGAACTGCTAACAAAATCAGCAAGATTCATTGCGATTTAAACATACAAGAAATAATAAACTGAAAAATAGACTTCCAATGTTATGAAATTATTTTAACGACAATGTTTTAGATTTTGAAAAGATATTTTTTTGTTTTTTATTTACCTGGCAGTGAAATGCCGTGTCCATTCAAGGTCTGTCGAATGTTTTAAGTCAAAGTACCCCCAAATTCCGCTCGTAGATTGAGTAAACCTTGCAATGTTTTCACGTATTTCGTACTGGCTATGTTTACCATAGTAGGCCCTATTGCCACAGATGATGGACTTCACTGCGTTATATGCATTTCAAAACATGTTTAATAATTTTTTAATACAATCTCGAAATTACAAAATCTTTCCCGACCAGGGGATTGAACCCACGTCTCCCATATTTCGGCTATAAGGGCGCTTTAGCCAACTAGACCAGGGAAACGCCAAAGTCGTAGTTAGACGAGTGAGAGAGTCATGTGGTGAGTACCCGGGAACATATGCATTTAAGTTTGATAATTATATTCGTATAAATAATAGTTTTTTAAAGTTTAGTTGGCATACGGGGACGGGCGCGTCAACTGTAAGGTCATAATGCGCCTCTCTAGCCTATGATAGGCTAGTTAGGCCTAAGGTAGGGGGAAGAAAAGTAATGTAATCGGGTACAATGTTTTAGATTTTGAAAATATATTTTTTGTTTATTATTCGCCTGGCCGTGAAATGCCGTGCCCATGCAAGGTCTGTCGAATGTTGCACGTCAAGGTACCCACAAAATTCGCTCGTAGATTGAGTAAACCTTGCAATATTTTCACGTATTTCGTACTGGCTATGTTTACCATAGTAGGCCCTATTGCCACAGATGATGGACAACACTGCGTTATATTATGCATTTCAAATCATGTTCAATTATTTTTGAAATACAATCTAGAAATTACAAAATCTTTCCCGACCAGGGAATTGAACTCACTTCTTTCACATTTCGGCTACAAGGGCGCCTTAGCCAACTAGACTATAGGGAAACGCCAAAGTCGTAGTGAGACGAGTGAGCGAGTCATGTGGTGAGTACCCGGGAACATTTGCATTTAAGTTTGATAATTATATTCGTATAAATAATAGTTTTTAAAGTTTAGTTGGTATACGGGGACGGGCGCGTCAACTGTAAGGTCATAATGCGCCTCTCTAGCCTATGATAGGCTAGGTAGGCCCAAGGTAGGGGGAAGAAAAGTAATGTAATCGGGTACTTAACACATGGCTCACTCACTCGTTTAACAACGACTTTGGCGTTTCCCTAGTATTAATTGAACGAGTGAGCGTAGCGAACGTAGTGATTTCCATTCGACTTAAACGGCCCTTATTGTTTTTCTGCGTGCGTGCGTGTGTGTGTGTGTGTGTGTGTACGTTAAAAATCAGCCGAATCGCTGAACAGATTGCGCTGAAATTTTAAACGGACATCCGGTACGAGTTTATTGAGAACTGCTAACAAAATCAGCAAGATTCATTACGATTTAAACATACAAGAAATAATAAACTGAAAAATAGACTTCCAATGTTATGAAATTATTTTAACGACAATGTTTTAGATTTTGAAAATATATTTTTTGTTTTTTATTTACCTGGCAGTGAAATGCCGTGTCCATTCAAGGTCTGTCGAATGTTTAAGTCAAAGTACCCCCAAATTCCGCTCGTAGATTGAGTAAACCTTGCAATGTTTTCACGTATTTCGTACTGGCTATGTTTACCATAGTAGGCCCTATTGCCACAGATGATGGACTTCACTGCGTTATATGCATTTCAAAACTGTTTAATTATTTTTAAATACAATCTAGAAATTACAAAATCTTCCCGACCAGGGATTGAACCCACTTCTTCACATTTTGGCTACAAGGGCGCCTTAAACCAACAAGACTAGGAAAAAGCCAAAATCGTAGTTAGACGAGTGAGAGAAATCATGTGGTGAGTACCCGGGAACATATGCAAATTTTAAATTTGATAATTATATTTGTATAAATAATAGTTTTTAAAGTTTAGTGGGATACGGGGACGGGCGCGTCAACTGTAAGGTCATAATGCGCCTCTCTAGCCTATGATAGGCTAGGTAGGCCTAAAAGGGAGGGGGAAGAAAAGTAATGTAATCGGGTACAATTTTTAAAATTTTGAAAATATATTTTTTGTTTATTATTCGCCTGGGGCCGTGAAATACCCCTGCCCATGCAAGGTCTGTCGAATGTTGCACGTCAAGGTACCCACAAAATTCGCTCGTAGATTGAGTAAACCATGCAAAATGTTCACGTATTTCGTACTGGCTATGTTTTCCATAGTAGGCCCTATTGCCACAGATGATGGGCAACACTGCGTTATATTATGCATTTCAAATCATGTTCAATTATTTTTGAAATACAATCTAGAAATTACAAAATCTTTCCGACCAGGGAATTGAACTCACTTCTTTCACATTTCGGCTACAAGGGCGCCTTAGCCAACTAGACTATAGGGAACGCCAAAGTCGTAGTGAGACGAGTGAGCGAGTCATGTGGTGAGTACCCGGGAACATTTGCATTTAAGTTTGATAATTATATTCGTATAAATAATAGTTTTTAAAGTTTAGTTGGTATACGGGGACGGGCGCGTCAACTGTAAGGTCATAATGCGCCTCTCTAGCCTATGATAGGCTAGGTAGGCCCAAGGTAGGGGGAAGAAAAGTAATGTAATCGGGTACTTAACACATGGCTCACTCACTCGTTTAACAACGACTTTGGCGTTTCCCTAGTATTATTATAACAAGCAGTGCACAAGAAAGAAAGCAACAGCCATGCTATAAGCTACAACCTTTTTGGAACGTGTAATTTATTAAAATTCCTTTGCTGTATCAGAGGAAATCCAATGTTTATTCGTTACTAATCAATAATTAATTATGTTTAAGCCATACCTATTACATTCCTTCAAAATCTCCTTCAATAATGAACAATGAAAAAATTTGCCTAAATTATTTTCTCGTCGTTATGGATAAGAAGTAGGGTTGCTTGTATTTTGTGTAAACGATCCCTGTTATTGAAAAATTGTGTATGCGAGAAACTCAATAGAAGCATCGCTTTTGTCGAACAGCGATTTAAAATTGAGTGCGACACATTTTGAAGTTACAAGAATGCCATCACGTTTTCACACATATTATACTTCGCTATTAACTTAATTTGACAAAATATTACTAACTTGTTAGTCTATATTTATTCATTATCTAGTCTTAAATACATCAATTCTGCTAATTAACTTGTATCGTCCTACCGCATGTATTTCTACGTTCAACATCTACGACATTATGTTCGTATAAGGACGCCCCTTTTCTTTGATGAACTCACTCAATGTTATTAACATCTGAATTGTAAGAGAGTTTATTTAGAACCTTACTTTAATTTACAGAATTATGCTGAAAAAATACCATTGCACACAAGAACCTCAGCACAAGGTAATGAATTTCCTCTTTATCACAATAGTAAATTCGAAAAGAATTTGTAAGTCTAAAATAAGAGGTATATTTTACCTAGCCGAGTCGAAGGCAGACAATTCTCGTTAAGCCTGCCGAGAATTTATAAACCCAGTTTATCTGAACTAACCACGCTTCTCTCTAAAATTGAAAAATAAAGTTGTTAAGAATTCACAATTTTGTTCCCAATGCAATGCAAATAAAAAATTCGTCTCATTTATGCGAATCCCCAGCGGGAATGGCCAGATTTGAACAAAAGCTATCGCTTGATTTTTCCGCGAGCTGTTAAGTTATTACCTTTGCAAATGTTGACCCATGGTGGTGGTGGTAGTGGCGGTGGTTTTGGGGCCCGCGGTGGTACGGCGGGGGTGGTGGTGGTGGTGGGGGGCTGGGGGGGGACAACTTGATTAAAGCTCCAACCCTCATTTCGTTGTTGCGCGTTTGCTAAAACCCGTACTTCCTCCGCCGTGGTTTTCCAGAGGGAGGGGGTAGTAGAAGGATGATGAATCTGTATGTTCTGTCTTCGTGTATGGTTGTGTGTCTCGCATTCATTCCACACACACAAGGTTTTAGCATGCAACCTAAGTCTGTGTGTGCCCTACATTAGAACAGGGCGCGTGTATCGAGGCCAGTAACACACGAGGTGGATTTAATTGTCTAGAGTAAATTTATGTTCTCGTAACGATTTGATCCGGTATCGAACGTACACTTTTATCTGTACAAAGAGCTTATTGGCCAGAAAATAACCAAAGCTACTACTATTTGTGAGCTGGCATTTTAAGATGATTCTTTTGTCATTGACCATCGGATTGACGCCAAGTCTGCATTAAACAGGAACGAGTAAATAGTAATTGATTTTAGATGTTTAAGTCGTTCAAGTTTCTTTATATCGTATTGTTTACACAGGGGACAAAACTATTTTCCTTTTAAAAGTCAAACGCAACAGTATCGTTGATATTGCTTTAGTTGATACGATAGGTCCTATTTGCCATTTATGTCGTTATTAAATCTGTCACATCTTGACTTCACTACAGATATCACGGTTTTATAATCTTGATCATCTGCATTGTAGATTTGAATGGAGTATTTAAAATATTTAAACGTGACCAATTCTGATATTAATAATAATTTTTATGGAATGTCGTTTTTGCTTGAAAGTAAGTTTAGTGCTATATATTATCTTGGGCATTACGATATATTGTTTTAAGATTTTTTTAACGTAACACATTTTCTTAAAATTATTAATCTTTTATGAATCAGCCTAACTTTCATATAAATTCTTCGCAGAAACCAAACATAGAATGATTTGATATTCAACGCCCGTTTGCCTTGTCCGTTTCTTTTTGTAGTTTGTACAGTCCTATATCGTTTGATCACCCCTGAAGGGTTTCTGCCACATATCATTCAAAGTTGTCACATAATCCATTTCTCTCTCTTTCCGTGGTTCATAAATCATTTAAACAATATTTCAGAGCGAGATGAATTACGCTTCATTCTCAAACAGTTTTATTGTTATCATATCGTTACGGTTTCTGGCATTGTTAGCGTGTTTATTGCTAAGGCAGTGTGTGAGTTTTGATGTGATTAAGATTGATTAGTATCACAACTCTTATCTATCTTTACCTTTGCACCAAGGGGTTGTACAACAGGTGAAATTAATGGGAATATTGCGTGCTAACTTCTCCCTACGTCTCAAAGTTAAGAAGTTATAATTGTTCGAGGTTTTTAGGGCTAAGTAAGAAATATGTTCAGGTAACATTTTCCATTTTATTTATAATTTAATTGCGGATTGCTATGTGGAATCACAGGTCCTCTATCATTGGCGATTAACATTCTTTTGACTTACTTTTTTTTTGTTTGTGTTACTTTTGGTGTTAATGAAACGTAAATCTTGAAAGCACAAAATTGGCTAGTGGAGGGGTGGGGAGAGGGTGGCAATGGGTGGGAGCTAAAACGAGAAGACTGCAAGGGTACTGTCTTCACATAAGTTTTAAATTCAAAGCAGTTGGTAAAAATGGTTGCGTTTGACTGTAAATTTTGTTTTTTAATTTTTAATTTGCAGAAACACTCTTTTTAATGTAGGCGAATGCTTATAAAATTTGTGCGGCACATCTTCAACGCACATAAATATTACATACATGTTACTCTGATTCCATAAGTTATTAAAAATATTATTTCACTTTGGAATGGATACAAGACTTGGTAGCTGTAACGTATTCCTTAATTTCTTGAAGCTGGCATGTGAAAATACTAAATATACAGTATTGCTGAAATATTTTTGTTATCTTTGCTGCAGGTTCATAAAAGCAGCCTTCACTTATAGCTTAAGCATTTATACTTGTGCTGGTTATTTTCGTCCCTTAATACACATTTTCACCAACCATTCTGTGTTTCTCTGTTATCTTGCCTTTGCGACGAACCTTATCAAGACGATGCTGATTGGATGAATGCGAATGTTCATTTCAATCCTTTGAAAGGTTCTGATGTTGACACATATTTCCACTTTACACAACCCACACCCAAATGATTAAACCGACAAAAGTTTGCTCTCCCCTCTTTTGTTTTTTTCCATATTTATTTTTTCATTCTTCTAGATAATATTGTCGTCCGTCGAATTCCCAGCTTCCATCTCTCCATCTAAATTAACTCACTTTTGAGTTATTTGCTACTTTTTACTTTGCCGGCCTACAAGTGAATTGCGTTTCGGATTTCCCTGAGGTCCGAAGAGATGTGTGGAGCGGCGAACGAGGCTGCATCGTAGCCGTGTAACTCGAAAATATACATATACATGTTTGTTTTCCGCGAGTTGGATTCTTTTTTTAATGAGCACGAATTTAATTATCTTTTGGAAAAAAGTGTGGATTAAATTTATTGAACCCAAAGACCACTACAATCATAGCGCATGTGAGTTTTTAAACTCTAGATTCCGCGTTAACTGCATACAATGGAAAACACACATTTTACGGTCCTCTTACAAAACAGAATACAACTTTCCTCGGATACTAAGCAAGTAGAATTAGGTCGCGGAATTCTCATATTTGTGGCACACGTTCACTTAACCAAATTTCTTGCATTAAAATAACTTATATTTTTATAGATTATCTTCTAAAGATCAATCAACACAAAAATAAAACTCTTTCACATGTCCTTGACTAAATAATAAAAAGTCGTCAAATGATCCTTTTTTTTTTTTTTTAAATCGTTACTGCCCGAAAATAATTGAGTATTCAATCTTCTCACGTTTAAGAATGTGTGCTAGTGTGTGAGTGGGCGCGTGCGAATTTGCTTATGTGTAAACTCACCTAAAGGCTATTCTCCCTAGAGTTCGTCAACACGCAGCTATTGGTCCCAATGTGTGTGTGCGAGTGTGCGTGCTATTATGTGTGTGTGTGTGTGTGTGTGTGTGTGTGCACTCACGGTAGAGTCTCAGCGTGCCCTCTGCTCTCCCCAGAGAGTTGGTAGACACACAGTTGTAGGTCCCGATGTCCGCAGCGCTGAACCGCCGAATCAGCAACCACATGAACACCTTGTATCCAGAGCGTTCCTCACGAATGGCGTACTTTGGTCTGAAACAGGATGACATATTTTAAAATTCACTAACCAACTTTCATGCAACTCTCTTTCAAGATACACATTTTTTTATTTTTTTCATTCAAATTATGTCAACTTGCATAATACCTGATTACAATATCTTTAGAGAAACGTTGTTAATAACATAAGTAAAACGTAATTGTTGTCATTATAACTTGTTGCTTCCTACTTACTTACTTTACTCATTATTAAGATCTAGTAGCATAACTTTATTGTTTCTTGTCATATTTAGCTCTGCTTTTTTGATTAAGGTTGCCTTTCAGACACAGAACAGCTACTGCATGTTATTTTTTTTACATTTTAAAATTAATTGAACATATTTATTGGGTTTCAATTATTACAGTATGAAGTGTGAAGAATTAAATACTACAATGAACAGATGAGCTGTACAAATAAAATAACATACAAACACTGGTTTAAATATAAAATTTATGGCTGGGCTATGGGTGACATATCATTCAAATTACCAATACCACACGAAAATTTCGATATCGATATTGACGTATTAAAAATATGTATCTAAATAGTAGACCTGCTATATAAGAACCGTGTGGCAAATGGCTTGATAAGGTATAACCAATAATTCATATCGAATTTGTCGTTCTCACACTCGCGTTAGTTGACCCGGCACCTCCACCATAAGTACACGTCAGGACGAATTTTCTATAGCTAACCCGGCATCTCCACCATAAAATTGCAAGCCAATTTTTAAGTAAATAAATCAATTTTTCTTAGGTGTTTTCAACGTTAAAGACTATCATATCGACATTCTCCCCAAAAATTTAGCTTCGTTTTTTTACGGTTTCTACAAAAAATGTTGTTGAGTATTTTTGTAAATTTCGATATCTCGATGTGAAGTCCAAATCAATATTTTTTTTCTTTGGCCGACCCTAATAAAAGCACACATACGAATTATACAAATTTCGGAAGCAATCTCTTTATTTAGTACGATTGTAGTTACAACGAAACATGTTATAATTTTGTTTTAATGCTAAGTTGTCCGTTTTGTTAATTGCTAGGACTCAATTTAAAGGATTTGCATTGAAATATTAGTATACATTAAATACCATTCTGTGACAAATCGCACACTTATCACGTTTTGTTAATTAACTTAATTGTATTCGACAAATTATCATAATCATAATGACAGTCACAAGAAGGTATTGGATACGTATAGGCCTACATAGATTCAATTATTATATCGGGGAAGATATCTGAATACCACTGATTATTAGTCGGTTTCTCAACTTGCCAGTACATTGGACGCGGCCCATAACGAAGGTAATTACGTCAGTATACTGTTGTCTCCTAGCAGGCAGGCTACAAGCTTAAGCATAGCCTTTCAACTCCAAATGCTCGTTATACCCGGATTACACGTTACCGCAACCCATTAGTAACAATCCCGAGCAATAATAGAGTTCCGTCGACGGGGAAACTCTACTGAATGTTGGTATTTTCCGCGTTGGACCGAGTGCTGAAAATAATATTCTCATTGGAGCATGTTATGTTTTTCCTAAAAGGATAGGCTACAGCCTCTTTCCACGCACGAAAACAAGATTTAAAATAACAACTTTCTCTTATTTTCTAATGAGCAAAGCTGTTATGTCTATTAACTTGGAAATTAAATGTAGACCTGCTAATGCAGAATATAGGGAAAACCGTTTAAACCACACCTACTTTAAAATAATATTTGCGTTATACAATTTCTTTTGGATACATTATAATACAGAAAATCGTCAAAATATTATTTAATGATAAAATATAATTAGATGAGCGTAGTGAGCTGAGCGTGCATGGACTTACCCATTCAGTAGCATCTCCCCCATATCCTTGAACTATCACCATGAATGGACTCACCCGTCTAGTAGCATCTCCCCCCTACTTTTGAACTATCACCATGCATGGACCTCACCCGTCCAGTAACATCTCCCCCCTACTCTTGAAGTATCACCATGCATGGACACACCCGTCCATTAACATCTCCCCTCTACTCTTGAACTATCACCATGCATGGACTCACCCGTCCAGTAGCTTCTCCCCTACTCTTGAACTATCACCATGCATAGACTCACCATCTAGTAACATCTCCCCCCTACCCTTGAACTATCACCATGCATGGACTCACCCGTCCAGTAGCATCTCCCCTCTACTCTTGAACTATCACCATGCATAGACTCACCCGTCCAGTAGCATCTCCCCCCTGTTCTTGACCCAGTAGTTGATGGTGTTGGGAAACGCCTCCACGTAACATTCGAGTTGCACGTCTGTACCCAGTGGCGCCCCTAACAGCTGATTGGGGACCTTCACCACGGGGGCGACTGGAACCACAAGAGAAACACTTTGTTTTATATATATTTCATTTATCTAACATCTATAATATTTAGTTATTATATATATTATTAACTGTGGACAATATAAAAGAAAATCTTACCATATATCGAAAACGATCGTATATTACAGAACTCGCGCTGTTCCAATTTTGTATTGGGATATTCCTGGTTAAGCACAGATAACAGTCTTCAATCCAATCTTTAATCTGTGGTTATCAGTTCTCCGACAAGTTATATTGGCATTAACTTATTTAGGTGTTACCACAGAAATTTAGTAGCCAAATATATCCATCGGTTCCAGTGGCATCTGCATTTTTATGTCGAGTGCTGTATAATTAATATTTCAGTGATATATTAATATAATTGACTACAATAAACGACAATAATTTAACTATTATTTTCTTAATTATAAACTAAATTTAAAAAAAACTCTGAAGTTCTTGGTATACTACAAGTAATATTTTGTAATAATCCACCGTTTAATAATGTTTTAGTAGAGTGTAATTAGCCACATATTATTTGGGAACAGTGAGGACCATTATTACATTAGTAGATGTTGCTCAACCAAATAAAACAAACTATAAATTTTAAACTGACTTTACTGTTACAAATACCACCACACTGTCCGTTGCAATTCATCGTTTGATTATTCTGTGTTGATGTTTTAACATGGACTATCTCACATATTTACAACGGCTTTGCTTTTGTTATCTGCAATAAAAGCACTAAGTACTCGCATTAATAATGAGGATTATGAACTAACTCAAATGTGTGGCTTTTTATAACCTAGGTAAATTACTGTTTCATTTTAATGGCACTACAGTTGTGGTTATTTAACATTGTGTCTGTGTTAAAACAAGGACTATCATTAAAGTTAATGATTACATTTTAAGCTTACAATGTAAGCTTTGACCTTAGGTGTAAAAATAACTGCCCCACAAAGAAAGGAAAATACACAGACTAATTCCCTGCTCAAAGTCGAGCCAGCGTGAGCCTATCTCTCTCGTGTTATGACAGACATTCAATTACATGAAAGCATGACCCCGAGAAACCAAAGGAAGAGTGGGTAACCTAATTTGCATACGGCTTATTCTCCTTTGATGTCTGTTCCTGATCTAGCTGGGTAAGCTGCGACTAATACGCCTTTGCGTGAGTATGACACATTTGCCTCTTCTATACATAGGTGACTTTGCATATTCTTTAACGCTTTACATAACACTTTACTTTACTTTATACATTAAGCGAGACGCACAATTTAAATCCGTGTTTCTACTTTATTTGTTCTCGACAAATTATCCAGACTGGTTGAGTTTTATTCTTTGATGTGACCAGAATTGTTGTGGTACAAATTATGTTTTTGTGTTGACATTCGTTCTATCATTCAATGTGATAGTACTTATTTCTATTGCACGTGTACGTTTTCTCACCAGAGGTACGAGTTGCTCCAAGAAAGAAATAGAAAGTTAATAACTTTTTTTTTTAATATTCTGTATCTCAAAATAAGTGGTTAACAATAAGTTTTTCTTAAAATTTAAAATGGTTTACAAAATAAATGTCAAATGCCTGGCATAATTTATAAAGAATCCAGTCCCAAAAATAATCGACATACAGATCACTACTTTGAATTACTCACACGCAATTCAAATGGTTTGATTGATTCCCGTTACTGCTAGTTATCTAGCCTAGGCTTCCTAAGTTTGATTATTGTATTCGCAAGTTACTGACTGTTAACTGTAAGCTTATAGATTCATGTGCTGTGTTTTCAAGTAACATGAATGATTTTGGACATATTATATACCTGTGTTATTGCTAAATCGTAGATAAATTTACAGGATATGCCTCTGTATTCCTAAACCCATAACTTGTGTATAGTTACTTAAATTACCTCAGTCCTTTAACACCTCACACAATTCATCTAACTTTTACAACCAAAATTATAGTCAATGAGAAATATATTAGCACAGTTCTACTTTGTGTGCTCGTAAGTGTAAATTTTCTGCTCGGATCTCCATCAAGTGTAGTTACAACCGTGTGTATTCTAACTTTATATGCCAGTTTACTTTGAGAGTGACCCTGTCGGTGACGCCAGCCGGGGACATTATTGGACGCTGTACACACAAAGCTCTTTGCTAGTTTTAACGGTGTACTTACGACCTTGCTAATTTATGACTCACAGTTAACGTTGAGAGTGACTCTCTTGCTGACGGCTGGGGGGACGTCGTTGGAGGCAATGCAGAGGTAGGCGCCCATCTGACGCCGCTCCAGACGCCAGAAGTGTAGGGCACTGCCGTTCCAGGAACCAACTGGAAGAAACAGGGACATATCATACTTCATTCAGGTATACTTTCGTTTCCGTAGGGAAGATGATTAGGGGTGCCAGTAATAATTTACCAACTATTTATAACAGTAAAATTAATATCATTATTATTGTTTTAAAATTTTTTTCGACTACCTTATATGTCGGTATAAAAACATTTTTTTATGTTAACAAAAAGTAATTATGATTTTCAAAACGCTCTATTTTATTCGTTGGCAGTTAAGAATACAATTTTAAAGTTAACAAATTATGATTTACAAAAAACTGTTTCCGTAATTCAGACTCAATGAACAATATCCTGTTGACAAACAGTCTTGTAAATTAAATGATTTCATGTAAAAAATTACAACATTATTGGTTGTCACGATCCTTGATCACATTTTATTTTGCGAGGATATTCATGTCCTTGTCAACGGAGACGCTGCAACATATTCGACAGCACTTTACTATGTAAATCCTTTCAAACGTCGATCTTTTACAGCAGGCTTTCTATTTGCTCGGCGCCTACAAGAGAAGAAATGCGGTTCCAGGAACACACTCATCTCTGAACGCTTTTTCTCAATCTCTCTTTGTGTAACTAATCTTCAAATTCTTTAAAATCCATCGACATTATTTTATCATGGTTAGAGCATGGAGTTGGATAGTACTATTTATAACTCCATGGTTAGAGTAAGAAACATTGAAAAAATCAAAACAAAATTATGTTCACTGTATACTTTACTCAAGCTAAGGGTTGGTATTAATTTGCTTAGTTAATTCTTATAAAATACGCTTTTTTCAATTTTCTTAACATTTTCTAAAAATCTTTAGAATGTTATTTTTATTATTATAAGTAAAATATATTTAATAATATAACAAACATAAAAACATTTTAAAATTCAAAATAACAACAAACAAATTCAATGCTAGTATACTATCACAATGAGGATCAAGACGTTTGGTGGAGGTGCCGGGTACACCATCAAAGTCCCTCGCTGGGTGTGTAAAGCTAATTTGGTTCTAAAACATTTTGTTTTGACTTGGTGTTATCGAGTTAAAAAATATATGTATGAATAATTCGAAGAAAATTTATCACATAAATACATATACCTATATAATATGCATGTGACTTAGGCCGTTAACACAAAAGTCTTATCGCAATCATACTAACCATATTCGCACAACTTGACCGCTACCCCTGTCCAAATCAATCATCTTAAGCTTGTTATCTGCCCTAAAATATAATATCTTATTTATATGCACAATTATAATTTCACGGTTTTGCTCTATCAAAATATTATCTACCTGCCAAAGACTTGTGATTTGGAAACACAGCCTTAAAGATGGTTGTAGTTTTCAGGCCTAAACGATAATCGTCAAAATTAACTGTTGACGAGGTTTTACCTTTACCCAACACATTATTTAATTGTTGATCCTAGAATAGATCACCAATCAGTAAAAGAATAATTGTTTATTTTGAACGAATTTTGTTTAGGTTTTTGGGCTAAAGTTGCATATTCCGGTCTCTGCTGTTTCTAGTTGGTGACTGACAGCAAACTGTGTGAACACACCACACAACAATAACAATCAAATTGTCTGTGAACATTCACAATTATCCTAGAAGCAGTATCTCTAGTAAAAACAATCAAAGAATGTAACCAAGAATATATTATTTAACTGACGGGTCCCGTCACAGTAATAATATTCATTTCACTCAGCAAAGAACAGACCTCACCCAACAGAACTCTACACGTCAAATATAAACTCTTGGCAAGTTCAGACGTAGCCGCTACAAGATTCTAGGGTGAAAGGCATATTATTCTATAGACGAGTACTTTGAAGACTAAAATTTGGAATAATTTAATTTTCAATTCCATCAATCCAATTTTATTACGTTTTATTCAATTTAAAAAAAATACGTAAAATAATTTTAATGTTATGATTTACTTACTGTTATATTGTATTATGTTTTGGGTAATCTATTTTTGTATTTGATGTAGCTTAATTTGATGTGTGCTGCTGATGTTTGTAAAATAGGATTTTGTAATTCAATGTAATTGTCTGTAATATTATGATTAAAATTCTTAATTAATATGAATATTAATATAAATCCAAGTTTAACGATTGTTTACACTTCTCTCTATAGATTTCGTGGTATAATATTTTATAAACTCCAAGACAAATACGTCACGCCAGTCAAACTACGTCGTATCTGTTGACAGCACGTTGAACGTACTACAAGCTACGTCTTGCACATAGATCTGATTGCCACGCATAAGACACCCAACATGAATCTCTACTCAAGCCGACCAATTATTGATGTGTTTCAACAGCTCTTGAATAATGTATCTTGTTTCGAGCATAAGCGCGCGTCTTCTTCTTACAAAGACTGAACCATGCCACGCTTCCTCCATGGATGCGACTCTCCTATTAGCGTTGCTTCGCCTGGCGGATGTCTCGGAACGCGCGGCTTCTCCAAGAATGAAATATAACGAGAAGAGGAAAATAATATGTAAGCTATACCTATGAAAGTCCTCGCTCAAAGAAGACATCGTACAATAATAAATATGTGAAGCGTTAAGGAATTTTTTTTCCAAAAATGATATACGGAGATTTAAAAGACAAACTATTTTCTGGTTATTAAAAGTTCACTACTCGTGGAGGATATAATACGATGCTTGAGTCAGTTTTGTACAAAAGAACAACAATACAAGAGGGTAAACAGTGTTTTTATTGATTCGTTAGCATAATCATAAAAAATCACGGACTTGTCACTGTGAACAATAGGCTAGCTATGGAAAGATTGTGGTACTTGGAACGAATCCAAAATTTACTCAATTGATGACTACTTACTTTAACTTACTTTGACAATTTACTTTTTTTAATGTAGTTAATGACTTATAACACCATTTTGTTATTCGCCTTGAATAGTTTGCAATTAACCTTACAACACGTTAAAAAAACTAGTTGTTTTAAGTTGCTGTAAAACAACTACAAACAATACATTATGTCAATATAAAATTAGTCCTGAGCGTACGTGACAAATTAAAAAGAAGAGTTAATATTATTAGGCATTGTATTTTTTATTGTTGTTAAATCAAAATTAATATCTGTTGAAGAAGACTGATTTTGTTTTTCATCACATTTGGTAATAAATATGCCAATCCACATCATAAATATCACATAAACACAATGTACACACAAAATAAACAATATGCAATGTTATAATACTATTTTATTTTTGTATTTCATAATATTTTATAAAATTAATGAAGTATTGTAACGGTAAAATACTTTACGTCAAACTTTCTTTAGACCAAACAATAAGCAAATACCTTCAAAATCAGTTTTCTGAAATTTTGGTGGAGGTGCCGGGTACGGAGACAAATTCTTTCACCTGAAGGAAATCCTCCACAGACGTGCCACGTGTCATCGCTGCGTATCCTACCTGATGGTACAATGCTGGACAGGGTGCAGTAGATGAGTGGCATGGGTGTTACGATGACCAGTGACCTGCCATACAACAAGCACATCGACTCTGTTAGGCCCCGGACTATTAAACATCTTGGCCTCATTAGACGCAATTGTTTATACCAGTTCTAAGTCAACGAATATACTGTTGTATGTCGCTCTAGTGAGGCCCCAAATTGAATACGCCAGTGTGGTGTGGAACCCGCTTCATAAAACTAAAATAGAAAGCCTTGAAAAAGTTCAGAAAATATCTGTGAAACTAATGTGCATAAAATCGAATATTGAGTTTCATAGGAATGAATATTTCAGTCTTTTGATAGCAGCAGGATGCGCACGCTCTTTAGCAGGCGCTAGGTAGAGATATGGTGTTCTTATATAAAATCTTAAATAGTTATGTTGACTCTCCACTTAGAGAAAAGCTTAATTTCCATGTAGCACCACGTGTTACTAGGAACCAGAGCACAATCTATCCCACAAAAAGTATGATATACGTTTGTAAATATTCACGTATGAATAGGCTGCAAGAAACTTATAACAGTCTATCAATCTTAAACATAGACCTAGATCTTAATTTTAATACTCTTGCAACATTTAAATCTGTTTATCATGACACTATTGTTGACAAATAAACACACACACACACTCACGCACGCACACACATTCACATCCATCCATCCACACACATCCATAATGTAGTATTGTGTATGCCTCTGAATATCAAGTGATGCATGCTTTCATGTTCCAAATTTATGTTTAATTTAGTTAGTTCTTAGATTGTTAACTGATAAGTTCATATATTATATTTGCACTAGTGGAATTATTTTCTGTTGCGAATAAAGACTTAATAATAAATAGCAAGTCGAAAGATAAGTATTTATCAACTTTATTTTACTACTTTATCTTTTCAGCTTTTGAATATGTTATAACAAAAGTGGTATGTTTCTCAAGAAATCTTTTTTGCCACTAAGCTACACAAGGCTTTGTTTGCAAAAGAACATTCTAGGCAACACCACGAGAGGAGGACAAAAAAAAATTAGAACTTATTAATTTGAAAGCAGATTGAATATTGTGTACTTATTACAAATCTTAATATTTGTATTTAAATAAACATTTTATTCACATGATCCTAACATGGTGGATATACACTCTTCTTAGAGAGGGACAACATAGAATACATTCAAGTTTCAATTTAAAAAATGTAAATTTGTAATAATAATTTTAATTTTAATTACATTTTTTTTAAAGCGCGCATGCGCAGTTAGTTCTGAAAATGGTCTAATGAAGCTCTGGTGGCTGATGCTGATAATACTAACTAATGAGGCTAATTAACGGCCCAGACTGTTGTGTTTTAGTTAATAATTACGCGATATATTACAGTGTATGCCCTGTGCTTGTATTTCTTTCTGTCTGCTATGCTTTTCAAACTTCCCTAATGGATCAGTGTCGAATGCTTCGGGCACTTTACATTGTAGTGCAACATGCATTATGCAATTTTTAAACGTCAATTTTTAATTAAACTGGCGTTATTACGTTGAAATTGTTCGAGCAAGTAGTTTTAACTAGACGAGGATAATTACTTACTCTTCTTACAATAAAGAGAGGGAATGATAAATGAGTTAAAACAAAGCGAACGCTCACGTATTTATGTATACGTACGTTTATTTGGTACACTTTTAAATAATCACCTACCCTGCTGGTTTACCCTTAGCTATTAAGAAGCTTTGAATATATGCATGATACGGCTAGCTGCTTTAGAATGAATAAAGCGAATTAGGTGAATATGAATAAAGTGAATAAGGCGAAGTCTCCTGTATGCAAAACTTTGCTGGTTGTACAAATCATACTTCACACTTCATTTTTCACTTCATTTCATTTTTTCATAATCTGCAACTAATTTTACTTCTTGTTAAACGTAATTTGTATAAATGTAAATTTTAATTTTTGTTATTCTGTGTCTTTAAGGCAACCTTAATGTAAAGGCAGAGCTTTGTGTTAATAATAAAGTTGTACTACTAAGGATTGATGACTTCACATTTGATAATCTTCACTCTTCACTAACAACTTTTGTAATTATTAATTGAATCTATACAAAAAAGTTAACATGACGATCAAAGATTACTCCATCATTGAAATACGTCTGAATGGAACGTTTTTCACCAAATCTGACTAAAATATTTATTTTCAGTTACATGATATTTCACTTCCTTTGCTTTTCGTCATTAACGCGTGTCTCTTTCATCGTATGTATTAAATGTTTCCAGTATCATAGATAAATAAACACATTCGTATTTTGTTTTAAGTCTGTGCCTTATCAGTTTAAAAACTGATTTTCATTTGGTGGATTTATTAATGTTTCTCCGAACCGACGTTGTGGATGAATCGACGAGCGAATAATGCCTGACCAGCGATTGATAATTGTAATGAAGAACCGCTAGTAGAGTTATTGCTGAAGCGAATAATTAAAAAAGGTAGTGAAAAAATTATTAAAATATAATATGATTTGTGAAATTATCAGATGGATCTTTAGAATTTGATCGATAAAATCTGCATTGTGAACGGTGTCATGTACTTCGTTGTATAGAACACGATTCTCAGTAGGCTAGACATGAAGGTATAGTAGATTGTGATTTATTTTTCAATCGTTACTGTTTACAAATAAAATATTTAAAAGCTTTCATATAATTATGTGATTTTCGTTTGGCGACTGTTGCATGAGAACGAAAGACGAATTTTACATATATTCTGGATTATTTTTGTCGTCCAATTTTATCAAAAAATTAAAACTTGGGGATAATATTTTCAAGGATTTTTTATTTGAACATCTCAAATAATTGTGTCCAAAACAAGCATAGGATTTTACTACAAAATAACGTGTTTGGCGACCTATGTACGTTGTCTTTTGTTGTAATATTAATCTGAACTTGTAACTCTGTAATCACTGTGTCAGGCTACTGAGGGCCATACGTGCCCTGCATTAGCCTTCCTGCCCTATGGGTATCTAAAAATTCATTAAAATAATCGTAAGCTACCAATAAAACTAAGCAATAATTTAAAAATGTGTCCTAAACGCGCCGAACACAAATTCTAACTTGCCATAATGTTGCAAACTACAAGCCCATAAGACAATCGGTATGCAGAGTTTTATAAAGTGACCCAGACCTTAATCTTTGCAGTACTCATAAATCCTGGTTTCTCGAGATCATCCTCATAAAGAATCTAGGTGCCCGTTAGGGCGCCGCAGCCAAGCCGCGGTGCGCTACACACTCAAGCACCTTATACACCAAGCAGAGTTGGGGTGATTTCGAGGTGTTACCCAGCCGTCATGTAACGTGATGTGAACTTGAAAACTATCACAATCGAGGGGATTTAGGTACCTGACAACACATGCCAAATTTTATTGGGGTACGATTTTTCCTTCTTGGTGAAAAAATGGCTTGAAACATGCTCAAAATCACTTTAAGGATGTTAGCTACTACTGCTACTGCTAACATCCAATACGTCGGCCCGCGATTCTGACCAGACGGGTGGGACTACAATGTTCATATTTTACATGGACATTAAGGTTATAGAATTATAGTCTCTTTTGAAAAAAAAAGTTGAAAAAGTTTGTTGGAAGGCTTCCAAATAAAGGTTTTAAAATAAGCCTTAAACACTTGGCATACAATCAACAAGTAACCATAGTTACTTGACACTTGTTGACGGTATAAGCAGAGTTAGGCGGGAAAGTGCGATACGTAAACAAATAGCGGACATTTAAAATTTTTCTTCTTTGTGTGGAACGAGAAAAGGTGTCATTATACTCTCATACAACAAATCAGAAACCGTCCCTGGCCTAGGCCCAGATGTGGAAAATTATTTATAATGCAAAAGTGTAGGTCTAAAGTTCCATTTGGCTATAGGACTAGTAAAATTCATACTTACATTACATGTTTGACAAGCCTAGCCAACCCTATGCCAGCACAACATTGTTCTGATATAAGCTTGCTCATCTGTTTGTTTACATAATTGCAACAATCAAATCGTTTCATACAACTCGTCTTTCGATTGGTCCGCGTTTATGAAGGCACTGCCATCTAGAATAAATATAGAACTTTTTCGAGCTCTTTGCTATACGCAAATCTTTTTAAAGTGTTTGGATTTCGTGATACTCTTTCAACCATAGACATCCTATATAATTGGCTAGACCAGCAGTCGGTGGTCCACTTCCGGTACAATTAGAAGCCATCTTAAAATGACAGTTTACATGTTAATCAAATGGGAGCGATTTGTGGCCAAATAGTTCTCAAGATTGCCGCCAGGTTGACAGGTAAGCATACTAGCCTTTAACACCAAATGATTACTAAATTCCCTTATGCAATCACTTCGTATTGTTTCTTTTGTTTAATACCATGCTGCACAAGCTAAAACCATATCAAACAATCCAGTAAAATACTTTATTGCATTAAAAAAGCATAAATTAAAACACCAAATCGCCATCTTGAAATGGGCCGGTTGAGTCTTCAATTTGCTACGCTCGCGCCTGTGCAAAGGTATAGGAGACTGCTAATCTAGCCTACTATAGGGGTTTAATATCAATGCTTTCAACTCACAACCCATGATGTTTTCCACGATACCGTTCAAGAATACCAATTCCTTCGAAAACGAAAACGACTTCGTTTTCAAATTGCGTTTTCAACTCATCTCCCACGAACTCAAGAATTGGGGTCCAGTCCTTATACCGTCGTTATACCATGGTTATACCACCTATACCCAGGATGTACATGAATCCGGGTCTAGATATTTTACATCCTATATTGTTACTGCTAATACCATAGAATTTAAATCAACTTTGATAAAAATATTATATTTTAGCAAATAATTTTGTAATGGAACTTGAAAAAGTAATGAGATCACACACATAACAAAAACTTGTAGAAATACAGCCAAACCTTACACACTCAAAAGGAATGAGATCTAAAAAAAGGGCCAAGCTCATCTACCCTTCCACATAAACGTACAGTGTCCCATAACAGCATCCTCGAAAAGCTTGGCAAAATAGAATTTGCATGTTATTACGTTTAAATTAATTAGAAAAAAAGAACTTGGATAAACTATTACGTTAAATTAATAATCGCAAATTCTATTTTGCCAAGCTTTTCGAGGATGCTGTTATGGGACACTGTACGTTTATGTGGAAGGGTAGATGAGCTTGGCCCTTTTTTTAGATCTCATTCCTTTTGAGTGTGTAAGGTTTGGCTGTATTTCTACAAGTTTTTGTTATGTGTGTAACTTATATACACAAATTTGAAACTTTATGCCCTTAATCAACCATCAACATATTTGCAAGTAACACTTACGTACTTAATCAATATATTATAAAATTCATTAAATGTCACATTGTGCTTTGTAATTAATTTTCTAATTTGTGTATAATATTTTTTTATCGTCGGGCGCCTAGTGGTGTTGTATTTACTGTCCTCTTTTATTAAGATAGTTAAATATTACTGTATATCACTCATTTTTATTATCGTTTAAATTAGAATGAACACGCAACTTTAAAACTATGTATAACAACTATGTATGATCTTATTTAGTAATCCAGGTTTCAATATACAATTATCAACGTATTTGTATTCATAACTGCTAACAACGGCGCCACGTTATACACGTACAACCTTTATTTTTAAAACCATGAATGGGTGAATAACGTGATAAACCTAAGTATGATCATTTCGCGTAATATGTAGGTTATATCAAAATTCAATCATATCTTAGCGAAGCGATAGCATTAATTAGAATCGTGCACTAAATAATAGTCTAGATTTATATTTTGATTATTATCTAGGTTCATAAACCCTGCACATATTTATACACTTCTCGACACTCCCACTTAAAATAAATTCACTATAATGTCACATTCATCATCTTTTACACACACACCATTTATCACGAGCTCATACAAACAAACATACAACTCACTCCCTTTACTCTCTCTGCATCACTCTCTTTCACTTTATCGTAATTGTTTTTATTATTATTAAACACCTTTTTAATAATTGTTGTTTATATTTTTTGTATTGAGAACAGTATGCAACATTTTAAAAGTAAATACAGAATATATTAATTAAATTTATGTTTTTATTTTACAATGCTCAACAGTGTCAAACTATTAGATGTCGTAATAAAACAAACTCCACTTAAATAAATAAAATTAATAAATTCGTAATTAGAGTCTACCCACTCAGTCACAGAACTGATTTTTAGTGGGGAGCATCAAATTTAAAGTCAACCAAGCCAACCCTGTAGGTGCCGACACAATTGACGAGCGAACAATGACCAACTAGAGACCGACATATTTAAGTAGGAAACACCGATCAAAATGCTGGACACGACTCCAGCCGCGGACAGCGCCAGAATCGACAAGGCTGATTCGGAACAACCTCAGAATGTATTATGTGCTTTATTGCTAGGAAGGCTCCAAAGTCACAGTTTACACATTCCTTAGCCAAGAACTGATGGACACTTTGAATATCTAGCGAATTAAAAGCAATGCTGCCATCGCAATTCCAATTTAAAAAAATGCGTTTGATGATTTATGTTACACATGACATAAATTTTCTTTTTATTATTGTTATTGTTTTAACTGCTTTTATTAAGCGAACGAAGCGAGCGTTTCCATTTGACTCTGCCGGAAAAAATAGTCACTATATTTTTTTTTGTATGTCTTGCCATAACGTTCGAACGGAGGCTCGGATCGATTTGAAATTTTCACCATCCGCAAGCTTTGTTCTCGATTGAATGCCATTAGTTTTGTGGCAAAATCGTTCAAAAAGTTAAAAAGTTACATTAAAGTTAATCGAAAGTTTTTTTTTCAAACTAAACGGCGACAAAATCTGAGGTGGCCAAATCATTTAGAATGTCCGTCCGGTCACGAATATGTTAATTTTATTTTGATCCGATAAGTAGTGTGGATGGAAATTACATTATAACAAAAGTAACGTTGCCATGGCAACGAAAAGACGCGCGAAGTTTCTAATGCACTGCCACCTAGAAGTAATCAAAATACTTTCGAGGAAGCAGTCTATTATTTGTCAACAAAGAGTTTAAATAGTTTTCCCAAGGAGTCAAGGTCCTCTAGATGGCGGTGGATTTTAAAGTAAAGATTTAAACACGGGTTTACCCAAAAACCTTGGCAATAATAAATAATACTGGAAACGCGAACGTCGTAAATTTTTAAATTTAAAAAAATGTGCAATGTGGGTCTAGCTATAGCACGTGCTCGCTTATCAACGCGTCCAACTGAGCGTTTTCCTAGTTTTAACTAGTTTTATTAAGCGAACGAAGCGAGCGTTTCCATTTGACTCTGCCGGAAAAAATAGTCACTATATATATATATATATTTTTGTATGTCTTGCCATAACGTTCGAACGGAGGCTCGGATCGATTTGAAATTTTCACCATCCGCAAGCTTTGTTCTCGATTGAATGCCATTAGTTTTGTGGCAAAATCGTTCAAAAAGTTAAAAGTTACATTAAAGTTAATCGAAAGTTTTTTTTCAAACTAAACGGCGACAAAATCTGAGGTGGCCAAATCATTTAGAATGTCCGTCCGGTCACGAATATGTTAATTTTATTTTGATCCGATAAGTAGTGTAAATGGAAATAACATTATAACAAAAGTAACGTTGCCATGGCAACGAAAAGACGAGCGAAGTTTGCAATAATAATAAAAATAATAATAAATATAATATATAATAATATATATAATAATATAATAATAATAATAAAAGCGAACGTCGCAAATTTTAGAATTTAAAAAAATGTGCAATGTGGGTCTAGCTATAGCACGTGCTCGCTTATCAACGCGTCCAACTGAGCGTTTCCTAGTTTTTATTAATGTCACACAAACTAATCTGTGTTTTGTCTTTGAATTCAGTTAATTGAAAATATTTTATTGAATGCAGTACATTATGCTTTGCACCTTGTAGCTGTATAGGATCTAAGTGGCATGTGAGCGAACAACCGTTTGAGCCACTTCGGGGGTCCAATTTCATATTGCGTGTTTCATATTATGTGTAACGAATATGTGTGGGTCTTGACGAATGCTTTCACCTGAAGCTAATTCAGGCTCAACTGATTGTAGCAGCCGAGCCATGAGTGAAGACGTATGGCATGTGCTTGAACCCTTCAAGCTGCCACTCAACCACGGACTCGTGAAAACTCTCTTATGACCCACGCAGAACATAAAACGGGCTGAAGCGTGGAGTACGTTGTTGAAACTTTTCTCAATGAGAGTCAACTAACTTTTGGTTGCAGCCGGTAGAAAGGTAAAACATTTCAGTGCCTACCTTTATTCAGAATGTCTCTTGCTACAGATAACACTAATTTTAACAATTAATACAATGTTTTCTTTTTAGTAAAAACTACGGCTGGGTTATGACATCATTAAATTATCGATATCACACAAAACGATATCAAAATTATATTATTTGTGCAAATATTTCTAAATAAAAAAAACAAACTAAAATTGTATTGAGAAATGGCCTGCCATTTAAAATTAGTAGATAGGAAAAGTTGATAAAGTATCGCCAAAAATTCTTAACGATTTTTAAGGTTCTCACATACGCGTTTAATGACCCGGCACCCCCACCAATCCGAAATTTAAGGTAATAAATCCAGTATTTACACATGTATTTACGGCTTAAAATGACGAACACATTTACATTACCAATAATTCATATCTTAGTTCCATTAAAAAAAGGTTTCAACATAAAAAATGAGATATTTCGATACGTAAAAAACATTATTATCGAATTATCGATTTCTTTGTCCAGCCATTGTAAAACCAAAATCCGCGTTGCGTTGTTTGAACGCAAGGTCCTCTTAATCTCACGCGCACGTCGGAATATCTATTTTTTGTATAGAAAATCGTAAGTCCCGCACCGAATGAGATGAGCTTTAAAAATGTTTGTTGCATGGGAATATCTTTCTTTGAAATTACTTGTTTTGCTGCTAGCATTGTACGATGATTGTTTGTTCATTGCTTTTTTTGTTACCTGTCAATGGGATTATTTCCGTTAAAAACTTATATCAAAAGCTTATCTATAGATTTGGCAAACTATTTGAAATTCTTATAAAAGGTATACATCACCATAACCTTAAATGTCAATGATAATATGAACGTTGTAGCCACCAGTTGGTGACATTGACCCACAATGCCTCGAACAACTATCGCACAAAGCATCAAAAAACTTATATTAAAGCTCTAATTTCATATGGATTCGGCTACTTTCAACTGTTTCTTTCAAAAGGTAGCTATCACACATAACCTTGTCCAGCTTAAATAATTGAACGTTAGTCCCCACCCGTTTGGTCAGAATTACCCAAATGTCACGAAAATATCGCACTAAATCGAAAAAATCGTAAAAGTACGATATTCATGAGAAATATTTCTTCGATTGTACCCAAAAACAATACACCTCTAAGTTCAGAGATTTCGAAGGTCCTGTCAAATTTTCATCAAGATCGGATATGCCGTTTGTCTGGTAGAGAGTTAACAAACAGACAAAACAAAAAAAACAAAAAAAAAAAAAAAAAAAAAAAAAACAAAAACAAAAAAAAACACCCGAGCTAAATTTTTTGGGGGTCAGTGAAATTGAAGTCTTCGCTTCGCTCATCCAATAATTTCTCCATTCCGTAAAACACCGAAATTAGATGTAATGTGTAAGTTCTTGTTCAAAACTCTATAGTTCGGGTATAGAAAAATTACTTATTAAAAGTTTACTATGATTCCATGTTATTATATGTATACGACGTCTTGGCCCTTAGGGATTATTTTTACGATCCAGATGTTTCAGTGCTGTTCAATCAACAGTTTTCTAAAATAGCATAAGTTAGACTACAGAAAATTAGTTCTGAAACTAAAGCAATATAAAACTATGAATATATTTATTTTACGTATATAAATAACTAGGGAAACGCCAAAGTCGTTGATAGACGAGTGAGTGACCCATGTGTTGAGTACCCGGGAACATCCCCTTTCCTCCCCTATACCTAAGGCTGGATCTAGCCTAGTATGGGGAATGATACCGGGTATTCAACACATGGCTCACTCACTCGTCTATCAACGACTTTGGCGTTTCCCTAGTCTAGTTGGCTAAGGCGCCCTTAAACCCGGAATGTGGGAGACCTGGGTTCAATCCCCTGGTCGGAATTTTTTTTGTAGTTTATGCCTTTATGGATTGTATTTAAAAAAATATTAAACGTGTTTTGAAATGCATATAACGCAGTTTAGTCTACATCAACTGTGACAATACTATGGAACATAGCCAGTACAAAATACGAGTAAAGATTACAAGGTTTACTCAATCCCCCAGAATTTGGGGGTACCTTGAACATGCAAGTTTTGATAGACCTAGTTTGTCACTGCATAACTCGATTACAAATATTTTTCCACTGCCTTCATTGCAACCGAGTAACATCTAAGAAGCAGTGATTTTTTCAAAAGAAAAACCATTGTCGTTAAAAGAATTCCTACACATGTTAGGCCTATTTTTCTGTTTATTATTTCTTGTAGGTTTAAATCGAAATGGATTGTGCTAATTTTGTTAGCAGTTCTCAGTTACCTGGTCACGGATGTCTGTTTAAAATTTCAGCTCGATCAATTTGTCCGTTCGGCCGTATGAGCCCGGACAGACAGACATTTAACAGACACATTAGTCACGACGTACCCCGATCGAGTAGCGTTATAGACTTCGTTTCGCTGCGCTCACTTGTCTAATAATATCGATAGTTAACCACCAACTTTTTATATCCCGCAGTACTGAAACTCGTTGAAACTTTACTAGTGCCTCACTGGCATTCTATGGAAACTTCTCGAAACTCCTGATGTAGGCCTGCTACAGTATCCCGCGCGCCTCGTTAGTCGTACGCCCACCACCAGGTTGACGTCTTCAGATTGTCGAAGTCATTAGTGTGGGAGTATTTATCCTTCGTGTTTCGCTTCCGATATAAGTATTCAATACAATAGTTTATTTCCATAGCTAAAATAAAATGTAAATTGCCTTGACACTTGTCATGCATGGGTATGTGTAAAATTATAAAACACACTATAATAATAGTAATATGATTTAAAGGAAATTGAGGTGATCGGGCTCTTAATAGGAGCAAGAGGAACGATACCGGATTTTTTTGTTAAATTTTGCAAACGTTTTAGACTTAATGCAAGTTTTATTTATGACTTGGTGCTCCTTGCTTTAAAGGGATCGATTGTGATTTTTAGAAATCATCTATATGGCCAAAGCAAGAAGTTACAAGTATAAAATCTGTATTTGTTATTTTTATACTTCACAAATCATACTTCTCACTTCATTTTTCACTTTATTTCATTTTTTCATAATCTGTAACTAAGTTTACTTATTGTTAAACGTACTTTGTATGAATGTAAATTAATTAATGTTTGTTATTCTGTGTCTTTAAGGCAACCTTAATGTAAAGGCAGAGCTTTGTTTTGAAAATAAAGTTGTACTATTATTATACAGTAAAACAAAACTAGCCACTATGTACAAGTAGAGGGCCCTGCAGCTTTCTTGTATGAATCCGGTAACACTAATTTCGTTACATTAATAAAATTTGTCTCCGAAGAATTCTTGTATTGAGTGATATGCCTTTTCGACTAACTTATTTTGTTTTAATTTTAATGCGGAAAGTGTCCGTCTTCTTAATGGCCTGTTTAAGTGTGTAGTTATAGATCTAATGGCGAAATAGGCAGAATTTAGTTTAGGTGTCAAGTTATGACTCCTTTGTAAATCAGTTTTTTAACTGAATTGGATAGACGTTAAATAAATAAATAAATAAATAAATAAATAAATATATAAAAAAAAAATGAAGGTTTTCATCTATTATGAATACGAAAGTTTTTCCCAGGTTGAATGTTTGTCAACAGGTGAATTGTAAGATTAAGTCCAATAAAAGATAGAGCTAAGCAAAGAAAGCAATATTTTGATACGATATCGATGTGGAAATATTTTCAATATGAACATTTAAGCCCCATATAAGAGTATTGAAGTTTAGATTAAAAAAATATAAATTCTTAAACTAGATTCAATTTTATTTTAAATTAATGCTGTGTGGCGTAAATACATAAATACAAATTGATCTATTTTTTTAAACTTCGGTTCACGTGCTTCATGGTGGAGGTGCCGGGTCATTCAACGCGAGTGTGAAAACGTCAACATCGTTATCTATTTTTGGCGTTTTTTATCAACCCTTTTTAGTTAAGGTCTCGAAGAAGGTCTCCATTAAGTCTAAAACTTATGTGCGTCTATAGCAGGACATCGTTCGAAAAAGTTTATTTACGCAGCCTAGACCAGCTTAAGTCCGCCGGGAGAGAGTTGTGATCAATAATAAGTTTTCAAGGCTGTCTTGGAAACGCCGTCATTTCAGTTGCCGTTTAAATATTCAAACGAGTTATCATAATATACACTATATGGATGGATATCTCAATCACACCGAAACGTCAGTTCAACTCTTAAATGACGCTCAATACGGTTTTTCCCTTGGTATTGTTTCGTGCTGCGAAACCCTTATGTTTACGTTGTGACGGTTATGGAGTCTCGTTGTTATTTTGGATGAGCGAAGCAAATCAATTTCACTGACCCCCAAATATTTCTCGGTGTTTTTTTTTTTTTTTTTTTTTCTGTCTGTTTGTTAACTCTCTACCAGAAAACGCATCGAATTTGATGAAATTTAGGAGACCTTGATATCTCTGAACTTAGAGTGTTTTGTGTTTGGGTACAATCAAAGAAATATTCTCAGAATTATCTACTTTTTAACGATTTTTTTCGATTTAGTGCGAATTTTCGTGACATTTGGGCCGATTTGACCAACGGGTGGGGCTACAACGTTCATATTTACATGGACATTAAGGTTATGGTGATGTTTACATATTTGAAAGAAAAAGTTGAAAAAATTAGCCGATTTAAATAAAATAAGGGCTTTTAAATAAGTTTTTTGATTTTGTGTGTGATATTTTCGTGCCATTGGGCCAATTCGATCCAAATGGGTTGGGCTACTACGTCCCCATTTTCACATGGACATTAAAGGTTTATGGTGATGAAGTACCTTTTGGAAAGAAAAAGTACTTGCAAATAAGTATCTCACGCAAACTAAAACTTAAAAAGCTCATCCTTTTCAACGTCGGCGGGACTTTAGCGTTTTCGTAGTCTTATAAATATAGCCTAGACTCTTTTACAACCAAAAACAAGACCGTATAAAAATGTATAAAAAGTTGCTTTATTATTATGGGTTGTTGTTGATCCTTTGGTTTAATAGATTGCATTATTGAAGAAGATTCAGAGTTTAAATCAAGGCTCGATCTGGGGCTAGTTCTTTTTGGAAATTTGTTTAATCCGTCAGAATTATGATCGTTTTTATTGACAATGGGGAGAGAGTAAATTTAATCGCCTTTCTCCACTCCCAACACCAACATTAATTTAATTTAATGTTTCACATCCCATATTATAGAACAAATAATTACTATGTTTTTAGTCTTAATATTACCTCGGGTATTGGTTCGAGTTTTGCTGTACTTTTTTAAAGGGTTTCTCGGTCATACATTGAACGCTTTGATTTTGAATTTTTGCGTTGTTAATTCATTGAAGTTGTAATATTGCTATTCCGATCTAGTAACTTTTAGTTCATTATTGCGTCTGGATTTATCTTATTAGATTTATTGAATTGTCATTCTACGTAAATCAGTTTCTTAACTGAATAGGAAAGATGTTAAATAAATGAATGCCCTTTAACCAACCATTGTATAATTACCTTGATAATTATCAACATATACCCGTGTAACTTGCAAATTAACATGCGGTTCCGAAGAAAGGTCGTATTTCTATAAACTAGTGAGGACATTTTCGCACAACACATAACATATCACTCATTTTGATATTCTTCCGTTCGATATGGGTATACGAGCCGATATTTCTTTTGTTTCTTTTTCATGATTTTATTATGATGATGCAATAAATCACTAGTACTCCGAAGTGGCCCGGAAGAAAAACGACCGCCATTGAATCTGCGTTGCCCCACACCCGTTATTGGAATGAATCGTGCATAATAATATTGCCCTCGTATCGAACGTGGAAGCGAGCTGTGCGTGGCAGATGTGGGCGCCCACCAATCACACACACGCGATTGACAGAAAATAAGTCTGTGATTGGTTTGCGCCGATTACTACGGCCACAGGTAACTAATTCTGAGTTGGGGATGGATACACACAAGGTTGTTCCCGCAGGGTGGGTGCATGGCTCCTCTCACACGCAGCAGATGCGAACCATGTGACCTGTTGCTGAATACATCGTATCAAAGACACAAACGCCCTTAGGAAAAACATTTTAATTGTGGTATGTGAGTTAAATTGCGATACACTGTAGTCGTATGTGTCCCATGCAGTGTATTTGGTAGTTCATAGTCGCTTATATGGACGAATTTATATTTACCATCACAAGTTTATATAAAACATATTATAAAGCTTTAATATTAAAATGTAATAATTCTTGTTGAATCGGTTAATGATATTAGTTGTTCGGTACACTTTAGTAAATCAATTTAATTAACTTAAGCATAGATTACAACATTTTCTCAGCGGTTTGTTTTGTTATCTTGTTAAAATTAGGTGCCATATTTGATATTAAAGGTAAAGTCACCTCAATAATAATTATGTGCATGGTAAAGATGACGTTATTGGAATCTGTGCACAAAACTGCACGCACGTAGTATGCTCCCTTCCACTATTTCATTAATTTTGTAAGATTTTAAAATCCCTATAAGGTTTACATAAAAGCTGAAGAAAAAGATTCAGTTAAAATTGTACCCAAATTATAAAAATAATGCTAATAACAACCTTCGGCTAACCTAAAATATCCCACTGTTAAAGCCACATGGCTTTTCTACACAAAAACGAATTTAACTTTAATTTTTATGAAGGAAATAAACTTGATGAGAGTGTTTTAGCTGTTTTTAAATCGCGGATTTAAACAAAAATGTAAATCATGACGTTGTTGTCTTACACGCATAGCATTACAACCAGGCGCGTGTTTTAACAGGATTTCGTCTAACGACACAAGCAGGACTAATAAAACCTGAAGCAATAAGAGTCTTGATACAAGAGCGACTCACTCTTACAGTTAATTTGCTTGACATCAAAAGAGATACGTTGAGTCGTAAGACTAGACGGAATTAAAATATCACGAAGACTACCTTACTGGATGACAGGCGTTTTGTTTCACCTGTAACGAGAGAGAGAGAGAGGGGGAGAACTGGTGATGACTATAGTTCAACCTTCAACTTAATCTTAAGAGGCTTTTGAAATATGATCTACAAGTGCCTTTCCCCTCATTCAACCCTTAAAGCATAATTACGAAGTTGAACTTGTTTACCGGTATGACGGTGAAAGTCTTAATAACTATTTTTACTCTATAGCCAACAATATGTGCATAAAATGCGTACGTGATAAAATATAGGCATATTATTTTCAGACTCTAGTTGCACAAAATCACACGATGGATGATTTAGAATATCGTGTTAACTATCTACTATCTGTACCTTATCTGTAACTAAATGTGTTTTCGTCTTCTAATATAACTATATCTGATAACTTACGTAGCAAGAAAATGCAACACGTCTTCACGGGATCGATGAGACCTCACCGCCCCGCACCTCCACTTTTCTCTATCGACCCCTCGCAGTTCGCGCGTTTACGCTCTATCACCTTTTGCACCTGTTATGACTAGCTCGTTTTAAACCTGGGCTTCCATGGTGATGGTTCATACACACCAGTAATACAATCTTGACAACAGTCAATCGACAGCGACAAGCGACAAATGTAGATCGACCGTTGTCACTTTCGATCGACTATTATCGCTTGTCGATGACGATCGACCGTTGCCACAATAAGTAAATAGACTCCCTGGTATCAACTCTAATTCGGGAAGTCCGACAACAGCTACTGTTAATCCCGACTGAATTTATTTTGTATAAGTGACTTAATTTTGCCATAATGTGATTTCTAGAAATATCATTTATTAAACATTGCTGGTTATGTTATTTCATTTATCCTCACAACAAAACTACTAGATAGTTCACGTGAAGTGGTGCAAGTTGTTCCAATATATGCTTCCTACAAAAAGTAACTATATAATTCGGTTCAAATGAGCAATTGAAGAAGCGATCAGGTACCTTTGAAATGAAAACAAATAAACTCATTACGATCAAATATCTGTTTACACATTTATCATCTAAAGTGTTCTCAAAGCAAACGATTTTATTTTCTAATTAGTCGCGAATGTAGTTAAAATAACTGCTAGTCTCTGGAGTCTAAAGTAAACCATCCACACCAGTTGCTCTGATATGCTATTGCTCTCCATCATTTGCTGTGAGTTGAGTTAATCAAAGCTTTGAAGGATCTTCCTCTCGTGGCACAATTAGAGAAATGTACGTACTTGTTCTGTTTTCTCATCTTGTAGTTGTTAAGAACAGATGCGGTGCTTAAAGGGAACTGCTACAGACCATAATTAACTCATTAATAAAGCTACAGGTGCAGTGAGTGTGCAGAGTGAGATCAAAGAGAGCGAGACGCTGCGTTGTATTTTATACAACTGACGGAACTCATCGGGCCACGGCTTGCAGAACTCTTATACTCTGATGAGTTAAAAGCAGAATAATAACATTAAAGATAAATTATTTTACTTCAGGAGGTGAAAAATAAGGAGATTAATGTAGAAATTGAGTTTGCAAAATATTACCTAAACAGACAAAAAAAAACAAAAAAAAACGAGCTAATGTTTTTGGAGGTCAGTGAAATTGAAGTCTTCGATTCGCTCATCCAATTATTATACACCTGAAAAAAAAATCGTATTTAGAGTTTACCCAGACCCACTCAGTCAGTCATTTAACTGATTTTCAGTGGGGAACAGTAAACCAAAGCGACCAAGCCAACCCTGTAGGCCCCGACGCAATCGATTAAAACATTTATTTCTATAGATTCTGTCTAACTTTTTTTCAACTTTTTCTTTCAATAGATACTACATGTAGAACCTTTTGGAAAAAGTTAAAAGAGAGGAGGTAAAAAAGAGAGGTTAAATATGAACGTTGTAGCCCCACCCGTTTGGTCACAATTAGCCCAAATATCACGAAAATATCGCATTTTAAATCGAAAAATATCGTAAAAGTACGATATTCATAAGAAATATTTCTTCGATTGTTTCCAAAAACGTGGCAGGTCCAAGTTCAGAGATTTCAAAGGTTCCCTTCAATTTTCATCAAAGATCGCATATATCGTTTGCCCGGTAAAGAGCGAAAAAAAAACAAAAAAAAAACACCCAAGCTATTTTTCTCAGGGTATATGTGAAATTGAAGTCTTTGCTTCGCTCATCCAATTAAGAGTGTAAGGTAAGTTGTGAAGGAAATGTTTAAGAGAACACTCTTTGCATTCTCTATAACGAATGAATAAAACCTAGGAAAACACTTTCAGTCAGGAGTGCCGGTGGCCGGTGGCGGTGCCGAATCAGAGTGCCAAGTGTAACTAAAGAGCTACACGTGATGATTATTAAAAACAGAGTTTATTTATATTTTACGCCTATGGAATTTTTTAAATAGTTGAAAACCAGAAAATAAATCGGAATTTTCTGTAACCAGCTTGATTGAATTTTAGTGGTTAACATAACGCTTAACTTTAGGGCAGTCGTAAAACATAAGTTTTAGAATCGTTGTTGTTTTATTGGCGAAAACTTTAAACTATTTATTACCCTGTACAGTTGAGCTTCTAATCAATACGTTCGACAAGGTAAAATGAAGAGAATGTTGAACGAAAGTAGCAAAGTTCGTCTCTGTGGTTACGGTTTTAACATTCTTGAAATAACAGACTTACGTAATAATTTCTCTTTGCAAAAACTTATTTAATAAACTCGTAAGTTATTACATTATTACATTACGTTGTAGACGAACAATTTAAAAAAATGCGTCGAGGATGGTGAAATTTAAATTTGTGCTCATAAAATATAGATTAAAGCTAGAGAACCACTCGTTAACTTATTAGTAAACACAACGTTAATTTTTGGCGATGATTGATATGAGCTTGATCGTTATAAATAATTAGAAAATATTGCTTTAGCTAGTACAATTTTGCATCTTATTAGCTTAAATAGTTATTCAAACATTAATTTAAAATAAGTATTGGATATTGTCATGTTTGGGGTAGTTCCTGATATTGTCATGTTTGGGGTAGTTCCTACCCTTGTTACTGGTACTACATGGTCTGTTTCTTATGCCAAGTGATTTGGAATCGTTTGTTGACAATAATGATGATTGAGACACATTTCATTAAACAAGTTAAGTTATTATAACATGGTCGGAATGTGCAGAGTGGCGATTACATAATTCTATTGGGAACATGAAAGTTATTGTTTTAATAGAAAAGAATGCAGACCTTTCAATAACATAAGATTGCCGAGTAGTGGTGACGAGGTTGAGGGGAAGGGACTTAGGCCCTAGAGACGTACAGACTGGAGCCCTGGAGGGGGGAAAGTCGAGAAGAGTCTAGGGGAAGCTTCTTGGTGGGCGATGTGCGATCGGATCGGGGAGTTACATTCTGACCAGCAAACACACAAGTTGTCTCCGGGGAAGAGTTAAATGTGTTACCGACAAGGCCAGTAATAACGTTGGGTAATAAATGGAGTTGGACTTAAAGAACTGAAGGAAGAACAACAAGAGAGCGAGTCAGGAGTGCCAGGAGTCCGGGCGAGACCGAGAGGCGGCAGCCGACCCAAGTGGCGAAGAGAGAAGACCTGGGGCGAGTCATCCAGGGGTCCGGGTTCGAGACATCGTCACTGACATACCAGGGTCCAAATGGAATAGTGTAAGCTAAATGATTTCATTACAGTAATGCCAGTAAAGTCAAGGGACACGAACTCACGTTCAGTCGGGTAAGATGCATGCACCCAGCTGATAGGCAAGATTAGGTTATCAAATGGTGAAATACATGTGCTCCTTCTTTTGTTGAAACCATGTTCTTGTTCATGTTAAACCTCCTAATACATGTCCTAGAAGTCATCACCCCGTTTATACCTATCGATCTCGGTCACCGTTGGGAAGATTAGCCTGTGTAACAAATAACAGCTACGTTCCCCAAAACAATAGTTACTTTGGTAAATAACATCCATACCAAAGGGCTAATCAACCTCTCAACGTGACATGGTGGATTTGGCGCCTAGGTTGTATATGATAAGAGCATTTATATACAAGGTATTAAATGGTTTTGATGGATTTTCTGACGTGTGTTAGAGAGGGTTTTCAAAAAGTGGGTTCGCATTAAACATAATTAGTTATGTTTTATGAGTTATATTGAGTCGTTATGTGCTTGAAACTCAGTTTCATAGTGTTATGTATCTGTATGTGATAGCAAACATAATTGGTTATGTTTGTAAAACATAAATCGTTTTATAGCAGATGTGGCATGTTGAACTGTTTGTTCGTGGTAGACTTGCTGGCGCCGTTAAATGCTGACTAGTGTGTATCAGTTTCAAGGTCCGTGTCTTAGCTTGCGTTCGTCCGAGAGCGATGAATAATTGATTCCACTAGTCGAGATTGTTACTATATTTGTTACTATGCGTCTCATACCTAGGAAGGGCAATGTTATCTGTGTCATTTATAGTTTGTTACAAAATCAGATTCTTTTGTCGTCTAAATTTGTTAATTAGTTCTTGATGTTTATTTGTTGGTCGACTTTGAAATTAATTTTGCAATTGTGTGATTGGGTTTTGTTATGCTATTGCTAGTGGTAGAACAGCTGGAGGTGTCGATTTTCAACGTATTTAGTGAGGATGCATAAATAGTTATGTATGTAGGTAGGGTGTCCGGCTGTGGCTTGTGTAACAAGCGCGGCCGGTGGGCGCTTGGTTCTGGCGGCCGGCGTGCCTATCGTCTCGGCGACACCCGAACCATGGGCGACACCCAAGCAGCCACGTCTAGGGAACACTCGCAGGCACATCATGAATCTTTCTCATGCGTGTCCTGGTTTCGCGCAGACTCGGGAGTGCGAGGCATACACAACATCAGCTGTCTGGGATAAACATTTTCGATGTTTACTCAAGACGTCGGCGCAACTCGACATTGTGCAATAGTAAATGTTATGAGAGCACAGACAGGAATCGATCGTATGTTGCAAAATTGATTTCCAGCCAAAGTATGGGGATGTCAATCTCAGGAACGTGGAAGGACCACTGGCTCGTTGGTTTTCGATGTATGATCCATTCTCTGTCGTTTGCTCAAGTTTCCGTCGTTTTTTTTATCATAGGTGTATATAATATATATATAGTAATAAGTATAATTAAAAAGTTAGTTTTTTTTAAGTTTACTTTGTATAATATAATAACTTTGTAAGATTTCATTAGTTTAGGTAGTGTGATAGTGTAAATAATGCTACACATAGTTTATAATTTCTTTTGATGTCTTTCAAGAGTTGTAGGCATTGTAAATAATATGAGTATTGTTTAATGTGTAATTATAATGACGATGGGTCACGGTTGGAGCGCCCATCGCATGTAGATAGTAAATGGATAGTTGTACATTGTTATGTATTGTACAGTATAGGTTAGTGATTCTACATCTAGGGCGTTCTATATTATTAGAGCGATATTATTATTATGTAGGTTAAAATATTAGTTATGTTCTCAGAACATATTGGTGTACAAGCGCCTAGGTGGTCAGCTTGAGTTTGTTCTTGTGCGTTGATACGTTTCTCCTGAGGAATGTATTGGTCAGCAATTGATTATACTTGGTTGTCTGTATCCGGTCTCACGGTGCAGTAAGGTTTAGCGCGACGATTAGTGTTCGTTGTTGTTTATATTTGTAAGATGATGTTTATAATTATGTTTGGCCTGATATTGAGATAGTAGATTTATCACAATTATTAGGTGGTTTGTAATTATAGATGGTCATTTAGTCAGGTGGCTATATAATATTTATGTTGTTCTATTTTGATTTGTTTGTCAAAATAGTAATTGGTTTTGAATCATTTATACATGGTATAAATAATATGATTCAGGTTGATAGACTTAAGTCCATTTTGGCCGTCGGACTGTGCTGTGTTTTGCTGTTGCTCACTATATTTATATTATAATTTGTTTGTTTATATTGGGTATAAACATATGGAGGGTAGGGACTGCGATAGTATTTGCCGAGTTTTCGGTGGTATATATGGTAGTCCCGCGGTCTCATTTGTTATTGCATAGCTTGGAAGCTGTGTGATAGTATTGTTGATTATTGATTTATCGATTGGGTGGTCTACTTATTGATTCTTGCATAGTGCAATTAAAAAAGGATGTGTTTGCTAACAAACAATAAGGAAGTATTGCAAGAGTGTTTCTTATTACTCTCTTGTGGTTGTATCAAGGTCGTGGGTTCGATGCTTGGCGTTTGGCTTTTCGCACGTAAAGGCAGAGGTCTCGTTGATGTATAAGAACGTGCGTTTTTCTTGTGCAGCGCTTACAGAGCATTGCACTGCATATAGGTGACGTCAGCGCTTTGCATTTCCGTTGTTAACAGTCGGTGCGCGGAGACAGGGTCAAAGTAGGGTACACACTAGGGGAGATCTACCTGGTGGGTGTCTGGTGGGTGTGGTATCTTTGGTGTTGAAATGATAGGGGTGTCCCGATGGATAGATTTACGGTATAGGATTATTTCACTTTAATATTAGTTCAGCCTTCAGCTAACAAGAGTACTCATTGGAAATTAGGTTTATTTTTGTACTGTCACAAGTACACATAATTTTAATTTAGTATTAAATGAGTGTAGGGCATCTCTATATTTGGTTATTCTTTTGGATATATCAAAGTTGTATCGCATCGTTCTGGTAAGATATTTGTAGGTAATTTCTCTGTTTCTTGTGTATCGATTATTAGCAATGGAGTTGCTAAGTTGTATGTACTTTGCTACGTATGTTGGCTAAATTAAAACACAGCTGTGGTGTAATGTAATACAATACCTATAGGCTATAGGACGTGGGTTTGGCCTGTTTTACAAATGATGAAATCATGTGCAATAAATTAATTTATAAATTTAATATTTTCTGTTTAGGAATTAAGGATGTAAATCGATGTGTTTTGGAATAATTGTCATTGTAAATGTAATTTAATTTTCACTTTATGATTAATATTTGTTGAATATGTTCTCGATAAAGCTTTCAAATTATTATTTGTTTACATACTTCAATTCAGTTCTGTTAAAAATTGTCTCGCTTATATTTTATTTATTATTTCGGCAAATTGTTGAATGTGTAACTGTTGCACTAAGCAGTCAGTTTTACATAACAGTGGAATTCGAGGTTGCTGTGATTGCATTTTTCAATGTCGGTCAAGTGTGTGTATACATTCGTCAGCAGTTTTGCATGTAGTTTGTTTACTATTTAAGCGCGTGGTGATGGTGTAAAGATATGTGGCTGGCCGAATTTTTATTTATGTTTTAGTGGGACTGACTTCATACCTTGTGCAAGTCCAGTGCGATGGGACATTGCGAGGTTTTAGGAATGCAGTACCTACCTGCAGTACGTCGGCGGGCTTCCAGAAATCTGTCTGGACAAGCTACGTCAATTGTCGGAGGAAGCACATCAATGTTTAAGGGTTTAGGTTAAAGGAACTTTACCAGGGGTTCCGAATTAATTTATTCAGGGAATTTTGAGACAGTAATTCTTAAATATGTAATTTTTTATTTTTATTTTATGCACAAGCAATGATATTTTTCTGTTTGTTTTATGTTTTAATTTATATTAAGATTGCTTGGGTTAGATTAAATGTAGGGATTTACAGATCAATTTATTTAGTGTCTAATTCGCAGGAATTAGCGTTGTTTATAGGATGAATTACTGTCATTTGAGTCAAACTTTTTATATTAGGTTCCTGGAATGTATTACCTGGAAGGTGAGTGGTTGCATTTTGTCTAGATTGAGCGTGAGGGTCGTTTTTTTTTCGTTTTCTTTAAATTATGATTTTGAGCTGTTTGGACTTTGGTATGGTATGATGATGTTTCGACGTGATTGCGGGAAGAAGAGGAACGAGGAATGGGAAGAAGACTTCGAGTATGGAGAAGATATCAAAATTTGCAAGGAAAATGAAGACACATCAAGAGGGTTAATGAGGGGACATCTGAAGAAACAGGTTGATTATCTAGATCAGTACTGATATATGGAGGAAACTCTTAATCCTGAAGGGCAGTCAATCTTCCTGTATTTGTGATGTATATGAGGGGATCTTGTACAAGATTCGGGTCGAATCTTCTAGGGGGGTGCGAGATGTCATGTTTGGGGTAGTTCCTACCCTTGTTACTGGTACTACATGGTCTGTTTCTTATGCCAAGTGATTTGGAATCGTTTGTTGACAATAATGATGATTGAGACACATTTCATTAAACAAGTTAAGTTATTATAACATGGTCGGAATGTGCAGAGTGGCGATTACATAATTCTATTGGGAACATGAAAGTTATTGTTTTAATAGAAAAGAATGCAGACCTTTCAATAACATAAGATTGCCGAGTAGTGGTGACGAGGTTGAGGGGAAGGGACTTAGGCCCTAGAGACGTACAGACTGGAGCCCTGGAGGGGGGAAAGTCGAGAAGAGTCTAGGGGAAGCTTCTTGGTGGGCGATGTGCGATCTGATCGGGGAGTGACATTCTGACCAGCAAACACACAAGTTGTCTTCGGGGAAGAGTTAAATGTGTTACCGACAAGGCCAGTAATAACGTTGGGTAATAAATGGAGTTGGACTTAAAGAACTGAAGGAAGAACAACAAGAGAGCGAGTCAGGAGTGCCAGGAGTCCGGGCGAGACCGAGAGGCGGCAGCCGACCCAAGTGGCGAAGAGAGAAGACCTGGGGCGAGTCATCCAGGGGTCCGGGTTCGAGACATCGTCACTGACATACCAGGGTCCAAATGGAATAGTGTAAGCTAAATGATTTCATTACAGTAATGCCAGTAAAGTCAGGGGACACGAACTCACGTTCAGTCGGGTAAGATGCATGCACCCAGCTGATAGGCAAGATTAGGTTATCAAATTGTTAAATACATGTGCTCCTTCTTTTGTTGAAACCATGTTCTTGTTCATGTTAAACCTCCTAATACATGTCCTAGAAGTCATCACCCCGTTTATACCTATCGATCTCGGTCACCGTTGGGAAGATTACCCTGTGTAACAAATAACAGCTACGTTCCCCAAAACAATAGTTACTTTGGTAAATAACATCCATACCAAAGGGCTAATCAACCTCCCAACGTGACAATATTGCTTAACGTCTCATATTAATGCATTTTGGCTATTCGAGACGATGAGTGCATGGTGATAGAATGAGGATGAAGTATGAACAGAAGGGAGGAGGGGAAACCCGGTACCGGCACTTTGCCTTCTCCTTTCGAAAAGTACCAAGGGGACCAACGGCTTAACGTCCCATCCGAAAGGACGGTGTAGTGTAACTTTGACAGTCATATAGGTTCCTCCACTAGCCCGGGCTGCCGAGCAGATGTCGAGGAGAACAAAGCCGTTACACTAGCTATAACTAGCGGTATACGTGAGTTTCAGGGCAGAGCGGTTACCCACTCTACCCCTGACCACGCCCGATTCTGCTATATTGTTATATTGTTAGTGATGTGGGACATATACTTAGCCTTCAATGTTTATTGCTTATTTGAATCATTTTCATTTACTAAACAAATTTAAAGATACATTGTGAATAATAACATGTATGAAAAATATAGCCACATGTTAATTCAAAGCAAAACGTTTTGTTTGTTGCTCATATAGTTTAGTATTGTAATATAAACGTGCGTGGCACTAAGCACAATGTTAGAAGTAAACTTGAAACCATCATATATCGCTAATGCTCTGCCAGTGTTCGTACACCACAAGTTATTTAAACTCACTCCTCGCATTTACAGAAAAGAGTTCTTCCTGTTTTTAGAAAACGTAAAGTAGTTTTTTGTGTGTGAACTTTCTGTGCTCGTCTACTCTCCATTTCCTCCCCGGTTTCCATCCGGTTCTACTTGTTCTCCTCCTCACACATCCTGCCTAGCCTCATTTATCTTTAGTGGGCTCAGACCCCAACCCAACTGACCGAGCCGCGGATAAAACACGCATCAATTACGTGTCATATTTTCTTTCATCCGTCGAGGGAGAGTTACGGACAAAACATACAGCTACACCAGAGAGTTCGAAGTGCTAAGTGGCAAAAAGTACGTGACATAACCGTGACATTCATAGCGACAAGAAATGGGTAACCTGTTAGTTACATGTTGACGGTTGTTAATTTGAAATATGGACGGCCTAGGCCTAGCTTTTGATGCGTAGCAGAGAGGCAGTGGAAAAAATGACGTAAATTCGCTTTACGTACGTGAGATATGGAAACACTACCGACTAAACAATAATAAACTATGTTTTGTGAACGACGGAGTGTTCAAATAAAACGCATTTTGCAACATATGGGATGTAAAATAATAATGTGAAATAAAGTATGGTTAGTGAAGAAATACCACAGAAAAAACATATAACAAACGTGGCAGTGTAAACGCAGTGTGTTAGTTTAATAACGAATATCAGATATAAAATGTGTAAAGAGCAAAGGTAGAGCCAAAACAATTGGTGTATGTAACTTTATAACGAATTGAGAATATAGACAGAGTAAAAGACTACGCTGACGGATAAGTTGACTCCAACTGATCGATTGTAATAAATGTAGTTTGGGTTTGATTTCTAAGTTAGCTGACTATGACCAGAACTATATAAACATTGGCTACATAGATATTATTATGGCGAAGAATATAAAGCTATGCTTTAGATTACATGGTAAAAAAATAGGGGTAGAAGGTAGCGCCAAAAGTGCACAACAATTTTTAAGTTTTCACACTCGTGTATAATGAACCGGCACCTCCACCATGTGTACAAATCGCGACAAATTTACAATGGGCTACCCGGCACCTCCACCATGTGTACGAATCGCGACGAATTTACAATGCGCTACCCGGCACCTCCACCATGTGTACGAATAACGACGGATTTACAATGCGCTACTTGGCACCTCCATCAAAATTATTATTTTTGGATAATCTTATGTCGAGTATGAAAATATGTTTAGATCAAATCATTACAATTTATTATTCCGGAAAAGGGCAGACTTTATTTAAACGAAAACAATACATTATTCATAAAATATTTCACGACTTCAATCACTTTAATTTTGTTCAACATAATATATTTTGTTTAGATCCTCAACAGGTTTCAAATGAGAAAACGAAAAACGAAATAAAGTATCGCCGAAACACAAATACTTCATTTCATTACTAAGCTCAAAAACAAGTATACTGTAATATTAAACAATATTTAATTGTATCAAACAATATAGTCCCATAAATAAATACAAAAACGCTTGTTCTACTATCTACTATCTACTGCCAGCGGATAGCTAAGATAAAACACTGATTTAAATATATCTTGAAAGCAACAAGTACTTAACATTAAGAACATAGAAATTCAGCGAACTGTAAGAAGTAATTTCCTCGGAGTATTTACTTTGATCATCATCAGACTCAGTTGAACGCTCAGAATACGATCAAAGCTATTTATTAACGTTAACACTCCAAACTAGACTTTGTGTTATAAATTATCTCTTCGCTAGTGCTGAAGATAATATCTTTAAATGAGTAGAACGTACTGTCATCAGACGATGGATCCACCGTTTCAGAACCGCAAACAATTTGAAGAGCGAAATATGGGGGGGGGGGGGATTGGTGTGGTTGGCAATACCTGTTATCAAAATCGCTTCGTTAGAATGCTATAAGGTGACTTTTATGTGAACTTGAACTATTTCATATTATAATGTATTTTACTGCTCATTATGCCACACAGAAAATATAATATTTTTCCTGGAATAACATATAATTTCCTGGTAAAATTTCTAAATTAACAGCAGCAACTTTCCCCGAAACCGTTGCATTTGTCTATTTATCTGCATTAAAACAAAATATTTGTTTAGATCCATGAATACGATTTAAATGTAATTGTTTTAATTATAAGCCTACGTTTCAAATTTGAAACACATTAAACTCAAAGGGAGGCTTACAAGTTCTCAGAGTTAGATTGCTAAGCTACCCGCCCCCTCAACAAGTTATTGGCCTACACAGTTCTTGAACATTTAGGAAACTTACTTTATTGAAGAACATTGTAGGGCGAAGGTTGTAGTTGAGACTGTTCAACACGGGTTATTCAAAAGCGCTACGTTAATGAAACGATTTACGTTGATGCTTTTCTACTGATTCTATTGACTCAGTTCTTTGCTTTCTTGATGCATAAAATTAAAACCCATTAAGTTAACATTTCGTTAAATTGTAGATTGTAGCAAATGTTTACTAGACGGAAGCATTGGCTAGCAGCAGCAATTAATCTACAATAAGTTATTTTTATAAGCCGTTTTTGATACATTACGCAAACCTACAAAAAACATGCTAACACTGGAATCGCAAATGAAGTTTGAAATATATTGTATACATGGCAATACAATTTGGTGAAATTAGTCTGGGTTTTATTTAATTGTTGGCTAGAAATGTCGAATTTATCATTGAAATTGAATCTGTGTTTACGCTATACTATGGTGCACTTTGCAAGGAATTGAGTCGGGAGTGCTATAATACGCGATAGAAACTCTATCCCCACGATGTAGTTGCATTTCCTTCGCCTATTCATTGTGTATCCTAATATAAAAATTGCTGGAAATTAGCGTATTCAGACATATCTCAAGAACGCTATGACGTATAGGCGAGGTGCAGTGACTCTTCTACCTCAACCATAACCTCATTCAGATGATGAGCTCAATGAGTTGAAGTATAAAGTGAACTGTAAATACTTGTTTAAGAAAAGTGTTCAAAGTTCGAAGTTTTTAGCCAAGACAACTTCCAAAACTGTTGCCTGTACCATCTCTTGCTAAACCGCGAGCAAAGCATTTCTTACTCGTTTCTATAATGTTTAACGCTATCGAATGGTTACAAAAAACCCGTTAAATTCTTTCCTTTTTAATATTAACGGTATTCTCGTCTCTTAAGTGGATCAGAGTTCAAAGCGTGTCGCGAGTCGTGACAAAAGATTTTATCACGTACGTTCCGGGACAAGCGACGCAACCAGTGGTTGTAAGTTGTAACGTAAGGAGGGGTAGATGGACGAGGACAATCTGATAACATTTGCAAGCGGAAGCTGTGATCCATGCACTCTTTCTATCTGAAGGAGGTTATATTTTTATATGATATTGTAATCACCCTAGGGTCAAGACTTTAAAAGTCCATTTACGTTGGCTGAATGAAAGAGTACCTCAAATAAAACAGAAACAATTCAACTTGTCACAAAACGAAATATAATGGTCAATAGTGAGGTTAAGTCCCGGCCAAAAAATTAATATTTTTTCTGTTGTATATCCCTTTTTCATTAAGAAACCCTTTCAGCCATGTTTCTTCGACTTACAAATTTTCGACCAGAGGTGGAGCATAGTATTAAAGGTATTTTCCCAAGAAAAATATGTAACTATAAGAAACTGAATTATGTATAAGGTTTTATTTGACTATGTTTCATTTAGACATTATCATTTATTGAACTCCTACGTGCAATTTTTACAAATTGTTTTTACTTTCGTGAGTTACAAACATGGAGGAAATAATTATGTTAGTAATTTTTAAAAAAATACATAAAATGACGATAAATCTTAAGTAATTCGGATTATAAAATGCCCCTTACTATAAATAGTTTCACACCCAATTTTAAACTACTAAAAGTGGCATTCAAATGTAACTAAAGCAATATTTGTGCAATTTGGAAGCCCCGTACCAAATTACCTCCATGTATAGTGTTATCTCCTGTTGTTTTGTATAGTTTGTTCAAATATTTTATTTGAATACAAAAAAACAAATACCATGCTTTTATCCCTGTTAGTGCACAGTATTATGAACAAGTAATGGTGGTTACATTTTTGTCTCTTCCTGATGAAAAACTCAGTTTATGCTAACAAGGGACAACAATTTTAAAAAACAATTTCCTCAATGTTATACCCACACGGAAACGTAGTTAAAATACAATTTGTTACTATTCATGATATTCCTTATACTCCCATATTTTTATACATACATTTATTTGATTCAAATTGAATTTGTTTACAAAGGAAAGCACATGTTTGTTCGTTTATTGTTTTCCACTGACGTGTACATTGTTCATATTAAATAGGACATAATACATTCACAAACACATAAAAACAATAACAAAACATAAAAACAAGTACACAAACACATTATACAAAATATGAATAACAATGAATGCATTAACAAACGAAGTTGAAGAGTTAAAATATCTTTTAAGTCTTAGGGAATACAACTTTTTACATCAAACTTAAATGATTTAGAATTGTTTTTTTCGTGGGAGATAGTAATAGGCTGAAGAAGTCTTACGGCATATTATATAAAGTTAAAAAAAAAAAAACGCGTAGCCATTTAGTGAAGGAAAAATAGGTATGAAAGAAGTTTGAAAACAAGAAGAAAAAAAACATGCATCACGTAGGTACATCGTGGCTCTAGACTTAATGTAAAAAATATGATTAACAATTTATTTCACATTGCACGTTATGCAATCAAGGATTTGTACTGTAATAAACAAACGATAACACTTTAATAACCAACATTCCTTTTAGCCAAGTCCCAAGTGAGCGTGCCAATATTATCGGTAAAATGATTTGACCCACACAAGAGAAAGAGAGAGAACATAGTTTTGACGCATGTCGGTATTAAGGTTAAGACACTTTAAAGCTTCTGTTTAATGCAACCTAATCGTTGCGTTTGTAATGAAAGGTTAATGTATGCGCTTATATTATGCTAATAGCGTATGTGTCACGTCATTGATTGCTTGTTTCCATTTTATACCCGAATAACTCGTTATTTTGTAACCTTCTAGTTAACTAATTATTAACTTTTTCTCAAAGCAAATTAACAGACGTTCTTTGAAATGTGGGAATATTGAAACAATTCTGTAGTTGGTTGTATAAGATGGATTATACTGGATCCCCTTGACTACTACACACTCGCTATTAGTTTACCTCAATTAGGTCATCCCATGATAATATATATATATATATATTAAATTGGTGGCCGCATAGCTCAGTTGGTAAGAGCATAGCCCGGTAAGCTAAGATCCTGGGTTCAAACCCCGGTGTAGTCACTTTTTTAATTTCTGTCTAAAGTACTAAATATATATATATAATATATATAAACATATATTTTTTTATTTTTAATTTCTGTCTAAAGTACTAATATATATATATATATATATATGTTAAGTTTTAAATTTTCGCGGACATAAGTAATGTAATTATTCACCATTTTTTCTGGGTTTTGTCACACGATAAAACGAGTAGGTAGTCTCAACTCACCAACCCCCGGGTGAGGTGGGGTAAGTTGAGACTACCTACTCGTTTTATCGTGTGACAATTAACCCGGAAAAAATGGTGAATAATTACATACAATATATATATATATATATATATATATATATATTTAAACGTTTTTGAAGGTTTTCGTGGCCGATATGTATTAAAGTAATCGGTTTTTCGGTTTCAATGACACGTATATTGTTAATTATATATATATATATATATATATATATGTATATATATATATATATATATATATATATATATATATATATATATATATATATATATATATGTTTTAAGTATCTTTACGGTAAATAATCACGCACAGTATTATAAAAAATAACTTTAATCCCAACGTTTCAGAAAAACTATGTTTCCATTTTCAAGGGAAGGTTAAAAACAAAAATTCAATAAAACAACAACAGCATTATAAAAATAAACAAATAGAAACAAAAAACACACTACCTTGCAAACATAGAAAATTACAAAGATCCAATTGCAGAAGGAGCAGAATGACTAGAAGTCATACTGCAGCTCTTGAAAAGTATGAGACTGAGCCGCCTGTGGTACCAAGACATGAAGACAGCGATAGGCCTGCTAGAATGGTAACAAGAAGTCACACTCACAATGCAACCAAGTGATTTGATTTTAGGTTCACTGCAATTGGATCTTTGTAATTTTCTATGTTTGCAAGGTAGTGTGTTTTTTGTTTCTATTTGTTTATTTTTATAATGCTGTTGTTGTTTTATTGAATTTTTGTTTTTAACCTTCCCTTGAAAATGGAAACATAGTTTTTCTGAAACGTTGGGATTAAAGTTATTTTTTATAATACTGTGCGTGATTATTTACCGTAAAGATACTTAAAACATTAACCATGGATCACGAAAGCTTAAGACAAAACATATATATATATATATATATAGTTAAACAAAACGTCGGCCCAATGAAAATATACGTGGCATTGAAACCGAAAAACCGATTTCTTTAATATATATTTACTCCTGTGGCCAATGTAAGTCTGTACAGGAGGTGGCTATAACCACCTTCTTGAGCATATTTTGGAAGTGTTTATCAACATTGGCTTGTCCTCTTCTCCTTCAATATACTTATCTTTCATTTCATCTTCTCCGTCAATTCCCCCCTCTTTTTCTTGCTTCTTACCACCAGCTCACGCCAATTTCTTCAGTCCTCCCATAGTCGTTCTACTTCTACTTAACTTCCCAACACTCATCTCTCTCTTTAACATTGTTCATTGTTTGATCATGTCACTTAACTCTCTTGGTCTACCAGGTCTTCTCATGTTCATATCTCCACTTTCAAATTCTGCTCTCGGTCATTCCTTTTTGTCCATTTTTCTTATGTCCATATCATCTCAATCTTTTTTTCCGATTTTTAACAATAGCTTGTCAACTCCATATTGTGTATTAAAAAAACTGTAATAACAACCTGTTACATAAAGGAAGGTATTATATAATATACATATTATATTTATCAACGCAAGACTATATTCCTGTTTTAGTCAACATAATACCAAAACATGCAATTATAATTTACCAAGTCAGTGTTTTGTCTACAAACAAATTACTAAGAGGCCGTTAAAAATGAAACATATTTTATTTAGAAGTAAGGTACGTGCCTTCTGGGTTGATGAGTAGGCGACCAATCTCGGCCGAAGAGTCTCTTCTTTTCTTGTCGTTAATATTGTTCTAATTCTATAAATTTTCCGTCATATTTTGCGAAACATAACATATAAGGGTAGGCTGCACTCGGGAACGGGCTGTGATTGGCAAAATTAAGAATAAATTAACGTTATTTCTAAAACGTTCAAGTTCGGTCATTTGCAATTTGAACTCCATTGTAAACGCAATATTTTAACTTTCTTACGTTAATTTTTACCGTGTTATTAAATTGATTGTAAAAATCTGCTCCTTACCCCCCCCCCCCGCAAGTCAACAAGTTGGGGGAAGTCCCCCCCCCCAGTTCCTACGCCCCTGCTCAGGTATTGCAACAAACAATGAGAATGTCTCGCAGTGCAGCCTGCGTCCACACAGTTGTTCAAAGTGCAAGCCCGCTGCACATTGCCCATCCATAACACATCCATCAGTCGTTGCCGAATCTCTGAAGCAGAAGCATCGATCGGTGCGTGCAACGAGGCACATCGTAACGAGAGACAATAATTCGCGCCCGGTCCTCAACGTCGGTGCATTCTAACCAGTGTATTGAACGGAAATAATGTAATTAAGTAATTATTAACACTGATGGGAACGTGTGCGTAATCAATTAATTGCCGGTACCGTGCGTGCTAATTATACGTGTGTTAATCTGCCTAATTACTCCAGTGCGTATTTGCATGTGTGTGGTATAGATAATTTTAAAATATTCTCTCTACGAAAGGTATTTTTAAGAATTGACTTGCGACGGTTGCATTTTTGTATGGTTTTTTATATGATTGCAGCACGCTCATAAATATATTTTAACATATCACGAACGTCTAGCACCGGAATCGCGAGTTTAAGTAAAGCGTGGGGGATTTTTAATCGCATAGTGAACTATATACACGTAACATTTCGTGTGACGTTTTTGGGAGGTAAAATATAGACATTATTTGCACAGTTGTAACATCGGTATATCGTTTATATTAAAATGCTTCTATTTTTTATATGAATGTCTACTTTAAATCAATCAATTTATATTCAGAATTTTTGTTATTCCTTAGGAAGAACTAAATATTATAACTTTTGAAGCATTTTACGTTTGGGTTCAGTTTGGTTTTCATTACATTTGAGACTCATTATTGCGTACAAGATCCACCTTACTTGGAAATATGCAAATGGTTTTGCGGGATATTTAAAATGTAAAATCTAAAATAAAAAAATAATGGCTCTCAATTTGATAGCTTATAAAACATGTGAACAATCCTCAAATTGTGACTTTCTGAATCGCATCTCTATTTTTGTATGTAGACCTGTAGACGTCTATGTCAAGAGTGATATCTGTCAGAAATGTGAAATTGTAGACGTTTCCTTTTACATTTTGAAAATTTTCTCTCAGGTTAAAACGCTTGCATAGGGTGGAAGGCTCGTCGAAGGCGTCAGGTCCAATTTTTACAAGCCCGAAAGTAATAAAAGATGTAATCTTTAATCATAATAATGAAATATTATAATTCGGTTCGTAATATCACATCCCTCAATGTATTCCGTATGTTTTACCTTGCATTTATTAGAGGTCTTCGTCGATTTAACCGTCTTAAATTATGTTGTAACTTTTATTCGACGCAACCAGACCAACCTTGACAGTTTAACACAGAGGATTTATAATGTGCGAGAGTGTAGACCGTAGTGCGTACAGTGTAGTGACTACCCTCTTCTGAGGCGCGCGGCAGAGCCAGGCAGAACACGGAGACACTGAACAGGTGAGTCATTTCCACAATTAATCACAAGCTCTAATTGTACCGTGTGGTAGCCCCCACGAACCCTGCTCATATTTCACTTATCATGGAAATGAAACTTGTCTCCGGTGGAAAAATGTTGCAGGAGAGTTTGTAAAAGGATAAGTTTGGATATTAATTTTGCACCGACGATCATATTCTAGAGGCGGTGGTTGGGTTCACCACATCGTTAGTCAGCAAACAGCGGAGGTGTAACGTTTTCAAGCTGGGTCTCGCTTTCATGTTGACAAATAAACAGCGTGTATTAGTTCATTTATCAAACCAATAATTCAAACAACATAATTAAGGTGGGGAGGGACAAGCGTTTTAGATTAATTATTATTGTACCCAAATTTCGCCAATGAAGAGACAATTTGTAGGCGCAAGTTAGGGAAAAATTTTGAGAAATTAATTTGGTATTCTGCGTGTTACAAAGAGATAGAATATTGTGAATTAAAATTTGTTTTAACAGTCTGATCATTGGCCTAGTTCACATGTAGCAGATTGGTTTGATGAAATTAGTCAGAATACTGGCATTTTTTAAAGCCCTTCCCATGCTAGATCATCAAACTATCAACATCATGTTTATGACGGTTACTTTGGTACAAACTTCAAAAACAGATGTAGGCCTAAGGCTGATTCGGTCACATCCCGGTCGTATTCCTAAAAAGTTGGTTGAATGCAAAAGAGACTTATGTAACTGGAATCTATTTTTGAATAAATTTTGTTGGGTCATAAGCTGACATGATGATGAAAATAATTATGATTAATCTCATTTGGCACTTCTTTCAAAGTGCAAAATTTTTACCAGTGAATTTGTATGTTTAGCCTTGGTTCTTCTCACTTTTATTTATAACTTGGAAAAGTTTAAGGAAAGCGATTTTCTGTTAAAACTTTCTGACCATGATTTTAGCGACCGAGAAAACGAAAGCCGTAAATTGCTCTTATTTACATCGTTTGACAAAAAATGTACACATTACGTTATTACAGAGAAGCATGATTCCTTAAATTTAAATTATTAATCTTGGAGCGTGGAAAAAATTATAAAAAAGTCAATAGTCAATATTTAAATTTCTACTTTAAAATGTTTGCCAATTAATTAACAATTAATTAACTGGATTGGTTAACATAATTTCAACTGATTGTGATGTATATCTGGCCCAATTTTTCTCAAAACATTATTTTGCAGTTACAGAATATGTCCACCGTCAAACCTTCCAACCCTCTGGCCATGTCGCGAGGACTTTAAAGAAAATAGTCCAAGATGACTAGAATAGACTATTTAAATAAATATTTACGATTACACTCTGTTGTTGGCTACTACAAATTAGTGTATCGCAAATTGCACAGACATCTATCGTTAATTTATAATATTATAACATGCTATGGGGCGAGCCATCTCTTAATATCTTATAAAGAACTTTAAGTTCATGTCAGTAATTTTAGATTCAGGTTTTAAACGTGCTGGGCTTGTGGCCGCTACATATTGGAAATGGAAATCGTAATGCTCGGCAACAGAATATGCCCACTAATAATGGATGATGAATGCATTCTAAACATACAATATTCATGGAATTGTTGATTCGTTTCAATCACTCAATACCCCATGCAAAGTAAAATATTTGATCTAAATTCATGTGTATACAATATTTATTCAAAACTCTCTTGACATTGTATAGCCTATAGGGACAAAGCATAATAATGGAAGAACCCAATATTCGCTATCCGCCCCATACAAATATTACAGAAACAAATATGAAGTTTCATTTAAAAAAAAGAAATACACGGTAATACAGAACCTATCAATACAATTTCATCATCTAAACAACAAATTCTGCACAGATGTAATAACACGCAAATTAAATAAAATAACACTTCCACATAATTATAATGTTAGGCTATGCTTGACCACTACAATCGCATGTCTAGGCTAGTTCAATGCTATCCTCGGCAAGGCATTGTCACAATAGCCACGACCACGACTAGGTACATGCATTGGTGTGGGTCGTGGGTCTGAATGGCTTACCCGATGATAACGGAGTGGGAAAAAGAGGATTATGACTATTCAATTATTGAGTGAGGACGCCATCTTGTTCCAGAGTGAGATTTCAGGGGTGAGAAGAGTCCCAGAGGTTTTGTTGAAGTAGAAGGCTGTAGTAAATGATAGTATGATTACTGTTGATTATGGCTCGAACACATACAGAAATTGTATCGTAGATTTCTTGACAGAATGTTAATAACACGAAATAAATATTGTATTGATTCTCAAAGTAATGACCTACAAACGAATGGCGTTAAAGCAAATTGCCAACAATGCTTCAAAACGTTCAAATACAATGAAAGAAAAGTTAAATGTTTCACTCACCCTGAAAGTTCGAGCAAATTACACACACGTAAGTAATATAATAATTACAGTCGTGCAGTGAGGACGTCTCAAATAATATAATTTGATAGCTTGATTTATTCTGTAATAATGATGTGAATTTAAATAAGTAAAATTACCAAAACGGTCATCCAAGCCGCTTACGATAACTCCTGGTGATTGCCGACCTTATCCGTGTATCTCGGGAGGATGAGTGAATTACCGTACACGCAGTCAGTCGGCTTTATATCCGTTGCTTGTGATAAAAACAAGTGACGTTCATACTAAATTTAGGCATTAGGTCATAATGACGTTTAAACCTGAAGACGAAATACTCCGATGGTGTCCGAAGGGACCGACCAAAGGTGAGCTGAGCGCGACGTAATTGGCGTACTCATCCGAGGCAAGAGAGAATACAGGTCGTGATAATCTTCCCGACGAATGTTAGCCACATCATGATGCATATTGCATAGGGCAAGTCCGGACTGGATTGACGTATCTGTGCTACATGTGACAATATTTTAAAGCAATTATTCAATCTTTCACTACACTTTAAAAAGTATAAACACAAAATTCCTAAATACATTTTATAGTGATGTTATGTTTTGTTCTCTATCTGTATTTATGTTAACCAACTGGATATACCTTAATTACTAGTCATGCTGCAAGGCAACATGCCTGCCTTAAACTTATGGCAAGTTTTTCTTTTTGTAGCAGTTTTTTTTAAAATTCTTTTCTTTCTACATTAATTTTGGAGTATCTCTACATTTAAGTTTGATCTTTGTAACATTAATTTAAAGTAGAAAGTTAAGGGGCGTGTTCCCAGATATTTCTTGTAGGCTTATAATTTATTTTTGTATAATGCCTACAACTTAAAAACAGTATTTGTTTGTTTGAAAAAAATTATCATTCTTTTTTAAATTTGCTTTACTACCGTTTATTATTTTGTGTGCAATTATGTTCTAGTTTTACGTATTGTCTTCCTTCGTAAATCAGTTTTTATTAGTGAATGGAATTGACGTTAAAAATCAATATATGCTACTTAAAATATAAATAATTATTCGGATTGACGTACAGGCGGTTCATTGATAACCAAACCAACCAACAAATCAATCATGAATCATTTAATCAATCAATCAGAAATATTGAAAAACCCTTCATTCAGGATTGCAAGCCGCGAAACACAAATCCGCTACCTCTTTCAAGTAATATACTTGTTCGCCAACGCTAACCTACTTCTAAAGGTGTGTCATCTAGACTTAAGGGGTGTATACTCAATTATCTGTAATCACATAAAAGTGTATTTAGGTTGTTGTTCCACACTGTCGTGGGTCATATAAGTGTTTCTAGGGTGCGGCATGCTTCGGCTCTTTTTCAAACGTCGAGAACTTTATTGCTCTATTTCGGGCTAAAAGCATAAAATCACGTAATATTGGCTGTCATAACATTTTAATTCCGTGACGTGGGGCCGTTATCAATTTATTGCGACAAGCTGCTGTATATCGGGTTTTTACGCGATGGCTGCCTCGTTCTCAGCTCAGCGCACCGTCTCTGTCTCTCTCTCAATACACGATCCGAGGAGAGGACACGTGCTTCACAATACAATACATTCGAGACATAATACCTTGTTGTTAACCTCTCTTTTTTAATCAAGAAATATCCTAACCGAATTTATTTGTGTACCGAACTTTTTTTTGTAAATATACGGTTTTCAACTTCGAAACGTCTCAATCGATGTTTTTTTATTTTCTTCAATGTTTGGCGTTGATATATTTCCCCTTGAGTTTGAATTCTACTTACTGGTAAATACTGAGTTTTGATATTTCCAGAAATTTGAATAAACGGTACTTGGAAACCATGTTATGATTATGTAAAACATATGTTTTGTTGTAGGGCCTACAACCGGTAGATTTTCCACGAGCACATCTAATACTTCTGCTACCTCTGATTTAGAAATGTTATGTGGGCGTATAGAGTGTAAGCTGATACTGTAAACGGAAAATGAAAGCACATTTTGAATATCCTTGGGTTTTGAAACTTGAATATGATGAGAAGCTTTACTACATGCGAGGAGGCACAGTGAAGGCTTCTTGTAGAGAAAGCAATATTCTTCCGTTTCTATATCCATACCAAACACTCACAAACTTATTTATCACTATTTTCTTCTTAACAATAGAATGTAAAATATCTAGTGGCCCAAAGACTTACTTCACTTACTATAAAATAATAATCAAAACAAAAAAAGTTAAAAAATAAAAAAAGTTAAAATAATTATACATTGTCACTCATAAAGATAAACACAATCAATAATTTGTAGGTTGCATTTATAATTCAAAAAAGTAAAAATAAAAACGTACCAAACTATTTTATTGTAAACATTAGTTGCATATTTGGTGATTCATGAGTCTGTATTTGCTGAAAAGCCTTACTATATTCCGGTAATTGAAATCAATACAGTAATTTTCAGCTTGTGTGCGCTTGCATTAAAGTGCCTCCAGCAATAACTATCGAAAGCTTTCTCCCAATAATATATAAATCAAAATTGCTAGGCCTTTGGGAAATGATTCCATGGTTCACATGTGTAGGGCGTACTGCTTAAAACGATTCATAACAATTTAGTACGGAGCGAAAGTTACATATGTTTACATTTTCATATGTTTCACGTCTCACTATAAAAACCGAACCCAACGCATGATTGGCATTCGTATTTTCACGGAGATGTCCTATGACCTTGCCCTATTACCTTTCAAGCCAAGGCCACCCCTTGCGCAGGCGAGTCCGCGCATGATGCATGCTTACCTTTAGTGATGTCTCTTGGTGCCTGCCGCACGATGATTGGCTCGCCGTCTTCCCTACGCCACGTGACTCGAGCGGGGGGATGCCCTGTGACCTTGCAAGCCAAGGTCGCATTCTCACCCTCCTGCGCTGACATGTCTGCACTGCTTTCGTCGTTCACAATATCCGGTGGAACTAGAACAAAACAAACTTTTGTAACTATGTGAACAGGGATGGCGATACTTGATTAATTATTTTTTATTTTTTAACTTTAAATTAAATAGTCATATAGTAGTTTCGCTTTAATTCTTTAACTTAGCTCTGACTTTTCATCAAGGTTGCCTTACAACACTGTTCAAATAAAAATTAGTCATTGTCATTAATACATGTTACGTGCTAACAATACGTATAGTAGCATATAATTGATAACGAAGAGTGATGATGGTTATGATGATTATTATTATTGTTCAAGTAGTTACAAAATTACTTTCCTTTTCCAGTGTCTTTCGACATGTGAATATTAGAAAACCAGTTAGCCGCTTTTTTAAATGTAGTTATTAGATACTTTTCTCTGTGTTCTATGACGATAAGCATCGAACAGCTTACGTCGGAACCACTTAAATATTGGTTATTTATGAACCTAATATTTTCCCCATCTTTAAGCACAAGACATAAGAACTTCAGCTTACATTACTCATAAGTAAGAGCACATTTATTTGCAACAAGAAAACTAGAAAGAAAAACTAGAATCGTAAATGTTTGTGATGTGATACACAGAACAGAAAACTATGTAAGAAAACAATTGCAGGAAACCATGTTTTTTGCCCCTTCAACTGTGACATATGCCGTAGTTAAAAATGGCAAACTAAACTGAGAAAATATATTATAATTATATTATAAGTGTTCGCGTTTTCTACGATATAGTGATTGTTATTTTCCACTCGATTTGAGCCTCTATGTGAAGTCTGAACGTTGTTCACATCGTTCAAGCCAATACCAACTCGGTGGTCAGCTTTGTAATTTATTACTTGGCGTTGATAATTCAAAACGTACATGTACATGCCATGGTACTGGAAAATGTTCTCGTCCGAAATTATGTAGACACCCAATTCTAGTAAAATGCCACCTTTTGTTTTACTTTTTTGTTTGAGGTTTATTAAACCCACATTTTAAATTAATCTTTTATGTCGAACTATACACTCGCAATATCGTTTTGCCAGGGATTTTGAGACGGGAGATATCCTCTATCCAAATGCCGACATCAATGATAGAACTCCTGCCTCTCTCCCAGTCAACATACAGACAAAACACTTTCTTAACAACGCTTGGAATCCATCATTTAGAAAAACAAAAAATAATTTTAAACTGCCCCAAAAATAATCCTATATTAGATCTCAGTTCATCATGTACAAGCTTTTTCCCACCCACATTGCAACATACTGATAACTATAATGTATAGTAGCAACCTGGTCTTTAAACAATAAAATGTTTGTTGTATTTGATAAAGGTCGTGCCTCACATTTTTCAAGATGGAGGTGACATTCTTTGAAACCGTTCATCAATGTGAGATTAAATTTAAAAAAATGTAATTACACTTATATTTTTTTTAAATTTCAATGACAACCATTGTCACTACAATCTGGTTGTAGTGGGGGTTGTGGTTGTGATTGTGGTTGTGGTTGTGGTGGTGTGGTTGTGGTTGTGGTTGTGGTTGTGGTTGTGGTTGTGGTTGTGGTTGTGGTCGTGGTCGTGGTCGTGGTCGTGGTCGTGGTCGTGGTTGTGGTCGTGGTCGTGGTCGTGGTGGGGGGTCCATGTATTGTTATTAGAAGTGCGAGTTCGACAGCGCACGTAACTGAATGTGAACACCGGTAATATTGTAGCAAAACCTTATTATCTCAACTCACTTTGCAAAAGGTTGCATCATTGTTATAACAAGTGCATTTAAATGCATAACATCATATGGAAATATTTAACTTGGTCCCATTGCTTGCTATGTTCGAACGATACGATCAAAATGAGAATCCACGCAAATAAAATCTAATGGTATGCTCTTGAGAATTTTCTAGACTGCAGTTTAATGGATTTTTCTGGTAGTCATTTGGTATCACGTACACACCTTATTGTCCAAACAGCAAGTTGTTGGGGCAATTTCGCAATTGGATTGCTTCGAGCATGGTTCTGTTATCGTAGCTTACATTATACACTAGACAAATTTAATATCCTGTTTGAACTCGAAGAAAAGATCCTGTAAAATTCGTTTGTTCAAAGGACCTTACAACGAATTAACGTAAAACATAATATTTTCAAATTGCTAATTTATAACAATATTTAATTGTAGATAGGGTATGCCAACAAACTCAGGGGCCATCTGATTATTGTTTAACGTAAACATCAAAGATGAGAATCAAACATGGCTCGTGTCTTGTGTTAGCGTATCGCTTCCAATAAACAAGGGCCAGGGTTTCGATTTCGTAAGACGCAGTTTTATGGATTCTTTTGGTTAAGTCCATTTCGTGTCCTTAGGATTTTGTAAACAGGCACTTTGGAGCGTCAGATTACGAACAATAATTCTTGAGTGTTCTGATCGCCTTGTTGATTTCTGAGCATTGATTCCTTTTTCGAACCGTAAAACCACTGATCCTGTAAATTTTATTAAATATGACTTGGTTGGTTATCGCTAAACATTTTCGATTGCGTCAGTTTGGATCATCATTTCAGTGGTGTGTGGGTTGATTCAAGCCCCCATGGGAAATCGTTATATAAAGTGGGTAGAACTCAAATAAGATATATTATATTATTTATTTATTATGTTGTACGCTGTTTGAATCAGTGTTAATAAAAATCACGCGTTATTAATTGTAACCACCAATTTAAATCTTCGACGTTTTAAAAGACATGACATAAAAACAATAAAAACAAAACAACAGCATAACACTTCCGCTTTGGCGCAACAGCCAAGAAAAAGAGTCACATAATAGACTTTGAAGGAATGAAGTCTCTTGGCATGATCTTGATGATGATATGTATACCAATGTTAGTATTAATTAAGGCTACAAAATGTATATTTATTTGTTAACAGGATGCATGCATGATTATTTTACCACGTTTAAAATTCCTCAGACAATTTGAGTCACATAATATGCTTAACATTTTAAATAATTGTGTCCAAATTAATTATGAATGCACCTATCATAGCAACTTTCCAAAGTATAGGAGAAAAATACAAAATTAAATCAAATTTTCTTGTATTTATAGAGTCTGTCAAAATAGTAAAGAACACAAAACAATTCCGCATTATATTTATTGTACCAAGTTTTATCTACGTGTTATATTTATGGCTGCCGGAAAATAACGGGTCTAACGTCAAATCATTCCTAAACTCTGTGTCGAGATATATTGCGTAGGGACATGCATTGTCAGTGTGGGGGCATTGAAGAACGTTACGCCAGTGGGTGAGATTGACTCCTTCATGCAACCACGGTGTTCTGTTTCCCTTTTCTTATTATTTATTAATAATCCATCAAAGAGAACTGCTGAATTACAAATTTTGGAGGTATGTTTCAACAGGATATGAATCTTTTAGTTAGAGCATCTAATAGATATAGTTGAAAATTAGTATTGTCTTGAGACGTATCTAGATTTCTAATATCATTTTGCTTAAAAGCATTTAATTTTGTTCAATAATTTAATTAATATTTGTGTTCAGTAAACTTACAACATCAAACAACGGAAGGTATAAACTTTATTAATATGATCTAAAATACAGCTCGACTTTGAAATAAAATCAAGAGTTTCCTGTCAAGCATCAAGGGCTGTGCTCGTCTTTCGACGTTCTGAAGATATTGCCTTATTAAAAACATGATCGCGGTATTTTGATAATACCGTAGTCTAATCGCATTAACTTGCGCTTCACTCTTTCACCAGTTTTCAATTTCACTAATTTGTATTTTCCATATTTTAATACGAAATATATTGATTAGGCATATGCACTCAATTCTGAGCAGGTTCGACTTCTAATTGGAGCTTAGTGAAATGCCTGAGCGGAATATTCAGGAATTTTGTAAAATATTCTTAAACGGTCTTCACTCCCACACAGTATTGAGCCGAACCTTGTAATACTCACTTGACATCATAATTATATTATTTTTAATGATGTATTCAACCAAAAAGGAATTAATTTGTTACTCAAGAGCATAATAATTAGTTTGATATAGGCTTACACATACTAAGAGGAAATATTAGAAGTTAAATTTGGGATAATTTTGCATTGTTTATATTAGCCTATCCCCTACTCCAGCAGCAGTCAATGTTTTCACGATAGCTCGTACCTTCACTGAAGGTTGGGGTAAATAGAGCAAGAAACTCCCGTCTTCTTTAGAAGCTTCCCATTTGCTTTTAAAAACAACAGTTTAGAAAAAATTGAAGTTCGTTGAAAGAATCTCAAACGTCAAAACACCGGATTAAGGAGGGAGCTGCCTACTCCCTTGAGACCCAATTGATCCAGAGTCCGTCGTCAAATTGGGGCTAAACAATGTATCCCTTCTTGCGCATCCTAAGTTTTCGGGCGCTCCGGGGTAAGTTGCGGTAAGACGTGGTGGGGGGGAGGGGAAGGAGGGGGTTGTACGTGCTCCGGGTGCGCGATCCGGAAAAATCCACGTTTTAAACTTTCCTCTGGGACAGTCAATTTACCAGCTGGACGAAGCACTATATGGAGGCGCTTGGCGCTTACCCCGACGGAATGAGTGCGAGACTTATGTCTCAATGTTTGCAAGTGTGCCTTTCGATTCCCAGATAGGCTACGTCTCGTTGACGTCATATTAGGAGGGAGCACCACAAACGCCGTACAATAATCGTATTATGGATAGAACTCAATCAACCTAGCCGTGGTTTCTGACATACTGCAATCCCCATCATGATTTAACTAGGAAAACGCTTAAGTCCCGCCGCGTGTTGGATGAGCGTAATTGGTGCATTGAGCTGCCATGTGTTATGCGACTTTTCTGTTGTTCTGTGGTAAAATCATTATTAAATTGAATTTTTAAAAATTAAATTAAATAAAAATAAAAAAGAAACTTTATTCATTTAATTTTTTTTTAATTAATCGTAATTAATTAAAAAAAATCGTAAAATTGAAATTTTTACTAGAAATAATTTCTCGATTGCGCTCAAATTTAACAGTAATATATTAATTCATAAAATTAAGGTTCTGCGAAAAAAATCATTTCAATCGGATAAAGCATGTAGGTGTTTTTAAGTCAAAGAATTGTTTAAAAAAAGAAAAAAAACGTAAAATTTAGATTTTTATGATAAATATTTTTTTCAATTGCGCTCCCAAATTTCACAAGAATATCTTTAAATTTATAAAATAAAGGTTCTGTGCAAAAATCATTAAAAACGGATAAAGCATGTAGGTGTTATAAGTCGAGGAAATTTTTTAAAAAAAGAAAAAAATCGTAAAATTGCGATTTTCATGAGAAAAAATTTTCCGATTGCGCTCAAAAAAAGTGGCAGTTCTAAGTTTAGAGATTTCGAATGCTCCATAAAATTTCATCGGAATCGGAGTATCGGTTGAGCCGGAATAGTGTGGAAAGAACAGAAAAAAATACAAAAAGAAAAAAAAGAAAAAAAAAACATTTCCCGGGTTTTTTTCCAGTGTAGTAGAATGGAATCTTCCTACGCTCGCTACGCTCATCCAATTAATATTAAAATACAATTATAGCTTATATTCACCGGCCAACTCGAACATTCGGTTTGAGTTTTATCATAAACATAACAATAGTTATTTTGGAATCATAATACTAGGAAAACGCTTAAGTCCCACCGCGTTGTTTTGGATGAGCGTAATTGGTGCATTGAGGTGCCAAATGTTTGTGGATTTTCTGTTGTTCTGTGGAAAAATCATTACTTTGTTGAATTCTTTTTAAAATTTAATTAAATTAAATTAAATAAATTAAAAATAAACTTAAATTTTTTTAAATTTTTTAATCGTAATTATTAAAAAAAAAAGTCAAATTGCGATTTTATAAGAAATAATTTCTCGATTGCGCTCAAATTTAACACTAATATATAAAATCATAAAATTAAGGTTCTGCGAAAAAATCATTACAATCGGATAAAGCATGTAGGTGTTATAAGTAAGAATTTTTTAAAAAAAAAAAAAAAACGTAAAATTTCGATTTTTATGATAAATATTTTTTTTTCAATTGCGCTCAAATTTTACAAGAATATCTTAATCATAAAATAAAGGTTTTGTGCAAAAATCATTAAAATCGGATAAAGCATGTAGGTGTTTTTAAGTCGAGGAAAATTTTTTAAAAATCGAAAAAAAAACGTAAAATTGCGATTTTCATGAGAAAAATTTTCCGATTGCGCTCAAAAACGTGGCAGTTCTAAGTTCAGAGATTTCGAATGCCTCCATAAAATTTCATCGTAATCGGAGTATCGGTTTAGCCGGAATGTGTGGGCAAACAGACAAAAATACAAAAAGAAAAAAAGAAAAAAAACATTCCGGATTTTTCTCCCAGTGTAGTAGAATGGAATCTTCGCTTCGCTCGCTACGCTCATCCCAAATTTAAAATTAAAATACAATTTATAGCTTACATTCACCGGCCAACTCGAACATTCGGTTTGAGTTTTCATAACAATAACAATAGTTATTTGGAATCATAATACTAGGAAAACGCTTAAGTCCCACCGCGTTTGGATGAGCGTAATTGGTGCATTGAGGGTGCCAAGTGGTTATGTGGATTTCTGTTGTTCTGTGGAAAAATCATTACTTAGTTGAATTCTTTTTTAAATTTTAAATTTAAATTAAATTAAAAATAAACTTAAATTTTTTAATTTATTAATCGTAATTATTAAAAAAAAACGCAAATTGGGTTTTTTAAAGAAAAAATTTCCGATGCGCTCAAATTTAACACTAATATATAAAATCATAAAATTAAAGGGTTTGCGAAAAAATCATTTCAATGGATAAAGCATGAGGTTTAAAGTCAAAAATTTTTAAAAAAAAAAAAAAAACGTAAAAAATTTTTTTTTATGATAAAAAATTTTTTTAATTGCGCTCAAAATTTTACAAGAAAATCTAAATTATAAAATAAAGGTTGTGCAAAAAATCATTAAAATCGAAAAAAAAGAGTAGGTGTTTTAAGTCAAAGAAATTTTAAAAAATAAAAAAAAAAAGTAAAATTGCGATTTTCATGAGAAATAATTTTTCCCTTGCGCCAAAAACGTGGCAGTTCTAAGTCAGAATTTTGAAGGGCCCCCATAAAAAAAATTATACTTTAATTAATATTTGATTCTTAAAACTTACAACATCAAACAACGGAAGGTATAAACTTTATTAAATGATCTAAATACAGCTCGACTTTGAAATAAAATCAAGAGTTTCCTGTCAAGCATCAAGGGTTGTGCTCGTCTTTCGACGTTCTGAAGATATTGCCTTATTAAAAACATGATCGCGGTATTTTGATAATACCGTAGTCTAATCGCATTAACTTGCGCTTCACTCTTTCACCAGTTTTCAATTTCACTAATTTGTATTTCCCATATTTTAATACGAAATATATTGATTAGGCATATGCACTCAATTCTGAGCAGGTTCGACTTCTAATTGGAGCTTAGTGAAATGCCTGAGCGGAATATTCAGGAATTTTGTAAAATATTCTTAAACGGTCTTCACTCCCACACAGTATTGAGCCGAACCTTGTAATACTCACTTGACATCATAATTATATTATTTTTAATGATATATTCAACCAAAAAGGAATTAATTTGTTACTCAAGAGCATACTAATTAATTTGATATAGCCTTACATATACTAAGAGGAAATATTAGAAGTTAAAATTTGGGGATAATTTTGCATTGTTTATATTAGCCTATCCCCTACTCCAGCAGCAGTCAATGTTTTCACGATAGCTCGTACCTTCACTGAAGGTTATAGTAAATAGCGCAAGAAACTCCCGTCTTCTTTAGAAGCTTCCCATTTGCTTTTAAAAACAACAGTTTAGAAAAAAATTGAAGTTCGTTGAAAGAATCTCAAACGTCAAAACACCGGATTAAGGAGGGAGCTGCCTACTCCCTTGAGACCCAATTGATCCAGAGTCCGTCGTCAAATTGGGGCTAAACAATGTATCCCTTCTTGCGCATCCTAAGTTTTCGGGCGCTCCGGGGTAAGTTGCGGTAAGACGTGTTGGGGGGGAGGGGAGGGGAGGGAGGAGGTTGTACGTGCTCCGGGTGCGCGATCCGGAAAAATCCACGTTTTAAACTTTCCTCTGGGACAGTCAATTTACCAGCTGGGACGAAGCACTATATGGAGGCGCTTGGCGCTTACCCCGACGGAAAGAGTGCGAGACTTATGTCTCAATGTTTGCAAGTGTGCCTTTCGATTCCCAGATAGGCTACGTCTCGTTGACGTCATATTAGGAGGGAGCACCACAAACGCCGTACAATAATCGTATTATGGATAGAACTCAATCAACCTAGCCGTGGTTTCTGACATACTGCAATCCCCATCATGATTTAATTAATATTAAAATACAATTTATAGCTTATATTCACCGGCCAACTCGAACATTCGGTTTGAGTTTTTTCATAACAATAACAATAGTTATTTTGGAATCATAATAAAATTTAAAATATAAATTTTTATTGCAAAAGATTGTTTCTTCTTTATGTGATACTGTCACTGTCATTTCATACTTTGTGAAGAATTGAGTATGGAACTTTTATATATTCACTTAAGTTACAATAATATGTTGTGTTTACATCATATGTTAGCAGAATGCACTAAATATTATGCCTTGCGTACTCAATTTGATCTCTCCAAATCATATGAAGAACTTCTATCATTATATTATGATGACGGTGACAAACTTTTTTAATTTATCATTCAAAGTTAGTTAGTTTAATTCACATTAAACATGTTTCCTTTACTTATTTCCATTCAAATAAATATTTTTTTCATTTGCTTTTACTACCATCACCATATTTTTTTTCTTTTTTCTTTTTCTTTTATAAACTTAGAAAACAATATAATCATCAAACACACAACAAACTCATTTCATTATCTTTTAATATCACAGGTGCCACAGGTGCGCAATATGACCTAACTGGTTGAAGCGCCCTAGTTTCTCAGTTCTCACGTCGTCGTAATATGTTTATTATCGTTATCTCAACACAAAATGCGCGAACGTTAATTTGTGGAAATTTCTCATTTCAAAGCAAAACAAAAAGAAGTGGTATAGTTTTATAAATTCACCATTTGCTTGCGCTTTATTCCTCAATTTGGCACTAATTCAAAGCTATTATTCTTTGCTTCCCAGTTTTTCTCTTCATCTATTAACACTCATTGTTTTGAATAGCACAATGCAAGACAAGCATAAACTCTTCAATCCACTCTTTATTGTAAATTGATTGTAGGCCTATTTTACCTTTTAAAGTTTATTTATATTTTACTCATTTTAATTAATCAATTCAATTACGATTTATTTATTTCCATTTGAATGTTCAATTTATATCTGTTACCATTATGTTATTGTATTATTGTACATAGTTGGTGTATTATTATTCTTTTGAATTTTGTTTGATTATTATTTATTATTATGATTAGGGCCTATACGTATATAACATTTTAATTCAGTATTATTCATTTCCCTACTGTTGTCGTAACTGTATAAGGTAGATGTCTAATAAATGAATAAAATACACAGAACAAAATTACAAAACAATGTTTTAGGTAATTTAAATTTATACGTTTAAATTAATTAAACGTTTAATGATCATAAAATATTTTTACGTTCGCTCAAGCAAAATAATAAATTAAATGACAGAACCATATTTCTTAATTTAAATTTCCACAATATCATGAGTAATGAAAAGACCAATATTCCCCTCTCTCTCCACACTCCCGTTGGCTGCATCCGATCCTGCTTTGCCTCTCTCCTATTTCCCCAACCTGTCAGCATGTTTAATCACTATGCGCCTAGGCCAGTTCGTTTAGGAGTTACGAAGAGCGTTATGTTATGTTTGCAAACGTACCTAAGTAAATATTGACTCTTGGTGTTGGAATTGGTTTAATCCACTTAGCCATCAGGCGAAAGTGAAGTGAAAGATTGTTGTCAAACCAGCCATGCAAACGAAGATCGGGATTTATTGAATCAACAAACTAACACTCAGGCGAACGGAACGGGAACTTTTCTTTTTCAAGAATGCAAACATGCATGCCATCCAATGTATATTTTGATAGATTCTAGTATTTGCGTTACAAACTAATAACAAAAATATCGATTCCATAATCTGTAACGGTATTCTATGTAACAAGGTCTACGTAGTTTAATACAATTCCAATAATTGCATTCTAGGTTGATATATTCCATGAAATGAAAAATGAAAAAAACAAGTCGAATATGCATTACATTCAACAATATTGCTTTAGCTACGTGTTCTATAACAGTTTGCAGCTACACATTCAACGGTAAAATAACAAAGATTCAAAAACAAAACTTTCGTGGTCACTTGAGAGAATTGACATGACATTATCGGGCTTTACAATGTAAACCCTCTTTAACTCTCGCCAGCACACACATATCACTGGTCAATTAGGCATCTTCAATAACCTTACAACTTTTCTCTACCTAACATTTTATCCATTTTGAAAAGTCATTGGTGTTTTATCTTCAAATATTGCCTTATAAGATTACGTTGGGACCAGAAAATAACATGGATAACATTTGTTATTGGGCAGTGGGCTATGAGAATTCTTTACTATTCTACATTTACATATGAATGCAAGTGTAGAATGGAAAAAAACGATACAATAAAATCTATCAAACCTTCTACCAATGCAACTTGAGTTTTATAATCTTTAAATTGACTATGTGAAATTTTCTTGAACAAAAGCCCAATTTCATGATAATAATTTTCATCATGTTTCTTTCTTATATTATTTATTGTCAACTGTATTTAGATGTTATATAAACTTTTTTACAATGCAGGGTAATCAATTATATTAGCGAACACAATAATATACAAAACTCCGTTTTTGAAGGGCGCAAGATAATCATATTTATATAACTCTTCAATATACAAATGATAAAATATAAATATGCTTACAAATTAATGTTAAAAATTGTATATAAAATAGAGAATGGTAATTTACAGTGTAAAATTTGAAAATTCAAAATTCAAAAAAATTAGTACAATCACAAGGGCAGCTGACGTGCCCTAAAAATGAGTTTAGTTAAGAACCAACAATATAAACAATTGCCAATTTCCTTTAATTATACTCTATTACGCTAATATTATGTGCTTTGCTATTTTTCACACCTTTTACTATCATCCCCCTACACAATATTCTAAAAGTTTGAAGTTTACTTCTAGTTTGTAAATTGCGAGAACACAACAACACCGAGAGCGGGTTAGATTGATGAGGTCACCCACTTGTCACTTACCCCTCAGTCAGGGTAAGAAACGTACCCTTCTTGAGGGGTGTACGTCTAAACCTTCAACTCCTCATGATAGTTAGAACGAGTTGCAAGTTTCTTCACAAGTTTGCGAGATGAAAGAAAAACTACAAATCATTCCGTCTTTAATTTGGATTCACTGAGTTTTATGTTGGATAATCATAATAATTATTATTTATTATATTGGTCATATCGGTCATATTGAGCTTGATTAAATTATGATTTTTATATTTTCAACAAAATCTACTTCATATGTTTTATCTCACTATTGAAATATGGTGTTGCCGAAAGTGGTGTCTCGTGCATAATGCGTGACACTCGGATTCGGGAGATCGGGTTCGAAACCCGGCACTGTAGCTGGCAATCTTGACTAAAAGTTTTATCTAGGATTGACTCCAACCAAGATCACAATTAAAACCTCAATAACCTAGCAAGTCGCATCTATATTAAACTCTAATTTAGTTCACGTTTAGATTGTTTGGCATTTTCGCCATTATAAAAGAACCTCAAAGCGAAACAAAATTGGTTTTCCTTAATGAGAGTACTTAATTAAGTTTATGTAAGTTAATGCACGCCTGTTATTGTAAATTTGTTTGTTGTGTTCATTTCGGCTTCAATAAGATAGGCACATTAATCGAAAATTTCAAGTTTTATTAAGTAACGTCATTACAAGAGCCGAGATTTAATATGTTGTTTTTAATTTAACATTGCCAAATTTTATTTCCTTTCAAATTCTCAAATTCGTATCTTTCATTCATTCGTCATTTTTCCCTTCCTCCTGGATGAGATTACAATTTCATGACCTGCTTAAAATCTTACTAAAACTTTCTACATTCACTTTTAGTCTGCGCTAAAGGGCCGTCTAAATCCGTCTGAGCTGCGGTACGTTCAAAGACGGGCAAACTAGAAGCAGCTAAAGTCCATACCCAGTTCGTTGGTTCGCAATTAGAGGCATGTTCATTGCAACAAGAGCCTCATTTCTGATCCTAATGCAGAAAGCCAAGGCTTCGTTTTCTGTCCAAGAACTGAAAAGAAATATATTTCAAATGAAAATCCTTGGGATGGTATTTGGCCACGCCACCAAATAATTATTTTTTCAACTGAATCAAATGATTCACTGGAGACGCTTATTTCAATATATATTGTTTATTCGAAGATGATATCCTAACAAGATATTATCATAATGGAAATTAATAAGGAATATTTTAGTTCTTTTCTTTACATGATTGTAAACTACTTTTTATTGCTTTTCTATATTTTCTGAAATGTATTCTTATATTATTTGTCAAAATCTTATGTGTGAATCGTTTCTTCAAAAGTAGTCACTGTTTTTTTTTTTTTTTTCACATAGTATGGGTATAAAATTAATGTGTACATGTACTTAAAAAAATAAAAACAAAAAATACAGGTAAAACCTAAATTTTCTCCAAACTACTGGATAGCACTCATTTTAACATCGTTGCTGATAGAGATAATGTAATCAAAATGATTAAATTGTGTAACTTTTTGGCTTTTGATTGTAAATCCCTTTATCTATTTATCCGGTTTCACTTCAAGCATGATAACGCACAGGAACGAGACCCCGAGATTCGCACGTGTAAACCCTTGCAATTGATTCGTTACATAGCCGTTTTCACGCCCGCTTGAGTGAAGCAATCCCTATGTGAATGTTCGGTGGTTTAGATAATAGAAGGATTACATACTTGACAAATAAATTAATAGGCGACAAGGATAGCAGACTTTAGTGGTTTGGCATGGCAGGAGTTATCGGGGTTAAGGGGGTTTGGGGGGGGGGGGTTGCCTGGGGGACGAGCATGGGGAAATCTGATCTTTCTAGTCATTTTCCTGTTCACAGCGTTTCGGAGCAACAGATTGGTAACATACATTAATTTATGACGGTGTTCTTTTAATGTCCACGATAGAAATGGTTATATGAGAACAGAAAGGGGGAATTGGACCGTAAATATTTCCCGCTGCCTCAAATTCTTTCCACCCGTGGCATATTCGAATTGCAAGTTTATAATTGTCCTCCATTGTAAATCAGTTTTAACCGAACAGGACAGACGTAAAATAAATAAACACAAACAATGAAAATGGGTAATGCACCCCAAAACAGATTGTACGAAATTTGATAATCTTGCTTGGTTTATAAACACGCTATAACAAAGCGACGCCTTACTTTAATTTCATATGTAGATATTTAAACTGCTTACTAAAGTTAGAGTTTAAACTACGTATGTTTAACGATAGGAAAAGGGAAGAGGAAAGCAAGGTTAAATTGCGCTTAAAACTTCGAGTCCGTCTATTTTCACAAGGCCGTTTTGGTTACCCGGCATTGGACGTGGAAAACATTATAAAGGAGAACGTATGTGAAAGAGCCAGGCCAACCCCTTAAAGCCCTAGTTTCAATAAAGACTCTATTAAGAATGCATATTGCCATGCCCTTTAAAATAATGAAAGGATACGACGCTACCTTTCCGACGCCAAATTTCGTACATCAAACTTTTCATTTCCAAGATTTTTTCTTCACTAAACTTTAATGATGTCAACGCATTGTACACTGTAACTCGTTTTTTAGAAGTCTAAATCCACTTTCTTATATATACATATATTACTTTTTTTTTTTTTTTTTAAAATAATAGTGTTTTTTACGTTGATTTATTTCTCAACGTTTAATTTAAAAAAAAATTTTTTTGCCTGCTTTTGTTATTTTCTTTTTGTTGGTGTGTTTGGTTTTGTTATTGTTTTTAATTTCAGTTTGTAATTTAATCTCTTGAAAAAGGAACTCCAATCTGAGTTCCGAAACGTTGAGTAGCAATTAAACTCAAGGAGTGGCGTAAACCGAAAAACACTATTATTTCTAAAAATAAGTTAACATAATGTCCAGCCACGAAAGTATTCGTCAACATATTATTATATATATAGAACATATATTAGAAGTTTAGACAGAAATTAAAAAGTGCCTACACCGAGGATCGAACCCGAGACCTTGGCTGACCGGGCCGTGATCTTACCGAGTTATGCAGCCACCAATTTAATTCTGCCTAATTCTTGGTCTATTTATACATTGTTTGATCCCCAGTGTAGGTACTTTTTTATTTGTGTCTAAAGTACTAACATAACAGCGTCACAGTCGCCTGCTATGAAACCAAGGGCAAAAGATATTGTAAAGATAAAGAATTTATAAATGAATATTACATATTATCGTTGTTACTAAAATTTAAAATAATTATAATCAAGGCGTTCCCGTAATAATCTTTTATGTTGTATTGATAATTTATATTTCTTTAGAGCGTGATCTGAAAAAATTGACACAAATTAACATTTACCTCCAATAGAAGGCATTTCGTTTTGTGTATAGTTTTATTTTCACATGAAAAAACACTGTTTTCAGTTAGTTGAAGTACTAAGTTTATTTGCTGTTCACGAAACGAAACATATAATAACCAACTGAAGTTTTCCAAACTAGCTTTGTCGATACTGTAGCAACTGATGAATTGCGGCCAACCAGCGGCCCCCCATTTTAAACATTGATACAGTTTGGACACTATTTGTTCATCGATGGCGGCGGCGTGGATAAGGTTGATACTAAAATACTTCAACGAAAATCCCTTATTGGAACTCAGTTCTATAATATATGACTACGTATAGACTCAAAATTTAAAATTATTTATTTTATCAATTTGTTTTTCACTATACCGTAACTTTAAAACCTGAAAGCGAGTGCGCTAATGTCCTGAACGTTTTTGTAGGTGACAAACCGAAACCCCTGCGACAGATTACACTCAGAATGGTTGTTCTAAATTACCCACTGGTATAAGTGAATACCCTCTCCATAATGTGCCCATGTTGGATAGGGTTTTTAGGATGATAATAGTTAGCGAGCGCTTATACACTACTGTTAGCTTAGTTTCATATCGAAATTAATTACTATTTAATTTCCCATGTGAATTTCAATTAATACCCATAGGTAGTGCGTTCGTCAGTCCAGAGTATTAAGGCTAATTTACGACCGCATAAAAGCCTGGTCTCTTCAGTACCATGGCCCCCATCTCGACGAGGCAGCTACGGCTTGTCGTCATTGTTTAGCATAGAATTAGCATTGCGGAGTTTGGATGGCTTGGGGGCGTAGTTATGGCGGGCTTACGAGGTCTTCTTGTAACCTGGGTGTGCTAATAAGGGTTAATGCTCTCACCCTATCACACTCGGCGACCTTATCATGCCTTGCTAAGAACACGCACGGAAAGTCACTTCTACGCAAAGGAGGAAATTACCAGTGATTAAAGTTAAAAACAAGTTTTATGACAGTCTAGAATGACAACGACGTTAATAATTAAGAAGAGCATTTTAAAATAAGATTGATGCTTAACTACGATAAAAAAAGTCAATTCTAGGAACTTCACTTAATTTAAAATACATTTCGTTACAATATGTTTTTATTACCGAAAATATTAAATTACCGGGACAACGAAAATGAAATGTTATACAACTAGGAAAACGCTAAAGTCCCGCCGCGTTGATGGATGAGCTTTTAAAAATGTTTAGTTTGCATAGGATATCTTTACTTTTGCAAGTTCTTTGTTTTGCTGCCTACGCAATACGCATTGTAGCTGATTGTTGTCAAGTTTCTTTTGTTACCTGTCAATTGGTATTATTTTCCGAAAAAAACTTATATTAAAAGCTTTATTTCTATAGATTTTGGCTAACTATTTTAAACTTTTTCTTTTAAAAAGGTACTACATCACCATAACCTTAATGTCCATGTTTAATATGAACGTTGTAGCCCCACCAGTTTGGTCAGAATTGGCCCAAATGGCACGAAAATATCGCACAAAAAATCAAAAAACTTATATTAAAAGCTTTATTTCTATGGATTCTGGCTAACTTTTTCAACTTTTTCTTTAAAAAGGTACTACATCACCATAACCTTAATGTCCATGTATAATATGAACGTTGTAGCCCCACCCGTTTGGTCAGAATTAACCCAAATGTCACGAAAATATCGCACTAAAAATCGAAAAAAAATCGTAAAAGTACGATATTCATGAGAAATATTTCTTCGATTGTACCCAAAAACAATACACCTCTAAGTTCAGAGATTTCGAAGGTCCTGTCAAATTTTCATCAAGATCGGATATGCCGTTTGCCTGGTAGAGAGTTAACAAACAGACAGAAAAACAAACAAAAAAAAAACAAACAAAAAAAAAAAAACACCCGAGCTAAATTTTTTGGGGGTCAGTGAAATTGAAGTCTTCGCTTCGCTCATCCAATTAAGGGGCTTACATAAATGATTTAGGATTGCATTCACCAATAACTTTAAGGACAGTTTCTTGATGGTGGTCTGTGAAACGTTGACAATAAAACAGACAATACCACCACATCAGATCAGCTCGATCACTAACAAAAATGTGATCATAATATACTGTTTGTATTATTTGCTGATACATCCTTTTACTTTTCTCAAAATGAAAATATGCTTTTTATACATTTTCTTTAATACAATTTTCTCCTTTTATGATTAATTTTACCAAGTAGACGAGGAACAAGAAAATCTCGTTCACATCTTATCGACTTTTATGGTTTTGACGTTCTAAATGCGAGGTGTCAATATTCAACCTGCAGGCTACGATTAGCTTCGAGAATCTCAGGTCACCGCACCTTCAGGCATTACATGCTTTTTCCATTAAGGTGGGGGATACATTTTCCGATTCGAGATCAACGCTCTTGATTTCCTTCTCTTATTTGAGAATAGAATGCAAAACTCTCTCCATTCTCTCGCGCGTTACACGATACTTAGGGCTTGGCCAGGAGGCTACATGTCAACCTCCTTAGCATATACAACATGTTCATGTTGTGGGATTAGTTTGGTTGAGTTCTACAAGAGCGCAAAGGTAGTATCACTGGACCCGAACAGACCCGAACAGGGCCGGAAGTCAACGATCAATCAGAGAGAAGCCCCGAGGGTAACAAGACCGAGCATTGAAGGAGATTTTTATCTATTCAAGAGATGGAGATGAAAGCTTTCGGTGGAGTGACAAATTATTGGAATTGATAAATTGTTGTGAAGCGTGAATGGATGGAGCTCTGAGACGTGAATTTAATGCGAAATGGGTTGTCTCTTTCTTAAAATTTGTAAGTGGTTTTGGCGAATAAGAAGATTTTTACCATCCCCGCTAAAACTAAAGGCGCGAAGTATCGTTTACCAGAAAAATCATAATATTCACACAAACAATATTATCAACCACCATTGTGTATAATAACATTTTATAGTTAATATCTAAGCAGTTTTTTGTATCGTTTATGTTGTAAACAGAACGATCCCATCCATGGTGTGAAAAAGTTCTGGGAACCAATATCATAAAATAATATGTTCAATTATCATTATTGTTGAATGGGCAGAGAATTTTGGAACATTACTCGTACTATGTGAATCAAGGTCAAACATTTTAGTTTAAAGTTAAGCTAAACAAATTAAAAATGACTATTAAAGTTGATTTGCCTTTGTTCACAATTTGTGTATAATATCAAAGCAAAGACTTTGCTTGACAATAAATTTAATAAGACAGATTAAAATATTTTGTTCTAGTTCATCAAAGAATTTCTGAGCAGAAATTCACGTTTAAATAAAATTAATTGCTTTCAAGGAAATTATTTGCTTGATGAAATCTGAGGATTTTGTACGACAAAAGAGATTTGGTGGAGGTGCCGGGTCGCTGGAGTGTTTGTCGGCAAACTTATGAAATATAATATTACTTAACAATTTTACATTATACGAAAACACATTTGAGCAATTAGAACGATACCCGTTTCTAACTTTAATATTATGGTTTTTAATTTGATGCACTCATAAGATTTTTAAAACAAAAACTAGACGGTTTTTCAGAATTTAACGAAGGAAAAATTTAAACGTAAACTATCTCAAAACTACACAAAAATTGGAACAATTTTAATTTTGGTTTATTAAAAAAGGAAGAAGATTTCTGAAAGCATTAATAATTCATAAAATTATAAAAAATCTTAGAACAGTGCTAGGTTAAGGTTACACAAGTTACACAAGTAATTGCTTGTGCGCCTACACCGAATATTCCATTAACCGGCCAACGACATGTTGAAGGCATCGAACATTGGACAATCAGATGTTAAAAAATATAATTTGTAACTTAAATGAGATGACCATATTTTGGATTACATTATTATTTTTACAAATAATAGCAAGGTACCCTCCAAAGTTTCGCAATGCCTTTTGACTGTGATAGCTTTTATAATTCAATTTTCAATTAAAAAAGTGACAACCATAGTCTTTCAATAAAAAAATACATATTTGATTGTATTCTAGATGATGTACGTGTGCATACGGAACATAGCAGTGTTCCTGGGTGAGACAAGTCTGTTGAGTTTTGGCATGAAATAAAACAAGAAGACGTATTGAGGGTCTACCTACTCAGTCACAGAACTGATTTTCAGTCGGGAACTTACATTTAACTGAGTCAACCCGTCCAATATAGAGACATCATCGACTTGCGATTTCGTCTCACGAAAAATCGTTATTTTTATAAGAAATAGCGACCAAATGGTTGGGCATAGGAAAATCAACTAAACTAACTAGGAACATGTTAAGTCCATATCAGAAGTTAGTAAGAAATCCTTTGCCTGAAGCAAATTTTCTTGATATCAAATATTATTAAACACCTAGATTCCAGTTTTCATTACTTCTTATAAGCGTATATTCAACGTCTGTCGGGGGTTTAATAAAGATTTAATCGGTATTAGTTGTTTTTTACTCATATGCTGAGTTTTATGCTGATGCATGCCGTAGTGTTAATATCTGGTATGTACAGTGTACCCGTTCAAGCTCGAGGTGTTGATTGTATAACTAAACAACGCTCGGGACAATATGTATGAAACATGAATGGACTTTTAATTAAAATTGACATTTAAACGTAAATTTAAAAACTCTCATGAGGGTTCGTTTAAAAGGCATTATTGTATTTGTGTATTACTTAAAAATGACGTTGAAATGTATAATAATTACAATTTAATGTCATTCCAAAATCGGCTGAATTTTAGCTTTCACGATATAATTCCGTCCATACATCCAATTAATTATCGGCACCCTGTAACAGTTTCAATCCCACACAAAAACCACGGATTTGTTTATGAAGTGTCTATCAACGGTTTAATTTAAATTCACTCATAGTCTCTAATTTGTCAACGCATCCCCTGCCGGGTTTGGTCCGTGGCCCACGTGCAGCCGACAAGTGACACCGCACTGACATATCAAATGTGGGTACCTGTTAACATCCCTCTTGGTTGACTAACGATCGCCCCCGATATCCTACATCGCCACAGAGGCTCGCTAATATCCCCCACTCATCATCAATTAAAAATATCAAAGCTAGGCTGACACATGAAAACCAGCACGCTCGTTTTATATTATATACAATTATACTTTTCGTGTTTTAATCAATAGCTGTAATTTTAAAACATTTAACTAAATAACTGTCATTATTTTACGTCAATCAAATTCATATGAAATATAACTCAATCATTTTGAAATAAACATTCGAATCACCATGAATTATTTCCCGATTTGGTTGATCGGGAAACACTCCCGTGGGTGTAATTGTTTAAAAAAAAACACATGAATTAACCTTGAGTATTTGTTCATCCCTTGTTTTGTATAGTCGACGATGAGCTACATACCGCTACCGTGTCGGTGGCAACCTCAAGAGCAAGACCCGTTTCTCAAGACCATCATCAGTGGTGAAACATAGAGTAACAAAGCTCATTATCAACACCACGAAAGTGGTCACGAATCAACAATTAGTAGCCGACTTATCAACAACCGATCAAGCCTCAACATAATAGGATTATTGAATATTATTATTATTCACAATGTTATTCCTGGCACATCTATATCACGTTGTATTCTAGATACTTCAACACTGTTCATTTCCAAATACAAATGCATGTTCTATTCACACTTCGGTATCTCCTCTTTATTTGTTTAACCTGTCTAATCAGTACATGAATCTATATCTCTTCTATTTTGATTCCGCATCTAATGGAAATCAATAATCATTAGGGGATCTTCATTGATGACCAATTGAATCGAATTTCACATTGGTGGCCAGACTGGAATCTATGTCATGTATGCATGTGTCTTTAAAAATAAATTGATGTAGGTAATTATAAAATTTTGTCGGTCCTGACCTCACACGTGGGTAGCCCAACAATTATTCTAGGTTAACACAAAAACGTTGCCAATAAAGGTGATAATACATTTTGTAACATGCTAATTCAGTTGATGGTCAGATTGTTAGTAGTTGCGATTTATAATGTGGCTGAGAGTAATGGCACCAGCATGCGCTATTTGTATCGTTGACTAAACATTATCATTAGGACAAGGTCTAAGGACAGGGTTCCGAGATTGTTGACAGACCCCTCAAAATGCTTATTTGTTAGTTGGTTAAATCCATAGAATTTGAAATACTGTAGTTTCTTGGGTTATTTAACATTGATTAAAAACATTCACATACATTCCGGTAAAATTTGTCATTGGTTTTGGCCGGATCTGATATGTTATTTCAGATTTACAACAATGACCACGATTTCTATCGCTTGCGCTTTGTTGGTGTCCACGAAACCAATTGCATTCGATGTCTGTTTTGTTATAATTTATCCAAGAATAATGGATTTTTATGACACCTTTATACTTAATGATGGTGGGGAACCTTAGGTACTGTGGTTTAAAATGTACCGTTGGTGCGCATTACACAGAACAACGAAAAACCATACTGGCCCCAGTACACACCCCTGGTGTACACCCTGTTTAGAAATAGCTTAAAGAATGTATTACCGTGCACGTCGACGCATCCGATCTGCTTCTTCATGATGCTAGTGTTGATCTGACACATGTAACAGCCTCGGTCCGACTCCTTCACTTGGCGTATGTGAAGCTGCCACGTGCGTTGCGAGTCGTGCGTGACACTGATGCGTGAGTTGTGCGTCACGACCTTCGTGTGTAGCGTGAGGATCGTCTGGTCCTCCGCTTTCAGCCAGCCAATCTGAAACAAGGTGATCAGAACGTTGGAATTTCATCTGGGGGCACATGGTAGGCCTACTTTGTATTTTACAAGACCACCCAAGATTGTATAAACCATTTATGTATCCATTCAGATAATTATGCACCAACAATTTGAAGTAATTATGATTCGATGACGTCGGAACCGACAGGGTGTGTTTGGTCCGCTTTAAAAGGTAAATTCACCCTCTGAAGATCAGTCACGTGCGTGAATGAACTCTAATACGAATAAATGTCAAACGGGAAAAGCAGGTTCATTCCGAGAGAAACAAATGTGTGATATCTAATGAGATATTTATCCTTAAGTTACCATTTTGACATTCAAATTAATTAAGTTGTGTGTTATTCTAATTGCAATTCCAATTTCAATTAAAGTTAAGGAAATAATATGTACATTACATTAAGGCATACATTAAACGCAAGATATTACATGATGATATAACAAAACCAATTTTCAGTGAGTGTCCTTTGAGCTATTTTAAAATAGATAGTATATATGTTGTTCTGTGTGAGGCTTTCGTGAGTCATAGTTTATGTTAGTACACTTTACGGAAATAATCACGCTATATTGGATGTTTAAACAAATATTTATTAAAACTTCAACGTTTCAGAAGACTAGGCTTCCATTTCAAAAGAGTTGGTATAAAACAATAAAAACAAAACATCAGCAACACAATAAAAATATAAACAAACTTAACGCCTTACAAAGGTCAAACCAATAGTACGTACAAAAGAAATCAGGTGCAGTGAAAACTGTTTAACCCATCACTGTGACTAAGCGTTTCTTGTACTTCTAGTCACCCTTCTCACAGGCTGATCTTTCTTAAGTGGTTAATTTACTTCTGTCAATTCTTGTAAGGAATTGTCAATTGTAAAACTGATTAACTCTTTAAATGAACCAATTTCTAGTTGAGCTTTTATTAAATAATTGTTTTAAATCATAATATATGTATTATATTCGTAAATGTAAATATATCATATCAATATTATAATTAATATGATTAACAGAACTGATTATATCGTGTGCTACTTTTTTGTTAAGCTATAACATAACTTGTTCCATAAATGGCCTATCAAGAACATATATATAATAATATAGTTTGTTTCTTATTTATTTAAAACAGTAAGATACATGTGCCACAAGGACACAGAATAAAAATAATATTCATTGATTATCAAAATTTAAAAAAGAAGTTTAAAATTTAAATACAAATACAAGAAATGAGTAATAAAATACAATAAAAAATTACATGTTTAGACCATAAAAGTGATTCCTTGAAATAGAAATAGAACATATAAAAAGATAGGTCATTATTAATGCGTTATGCTCGTTGGCATGCTTTGATCGTTCCTTAGTTAAATGTATATGGTTAGGTCCAGAATTTCAATGTCTATAAAATTTATCATGCCCGTTAGTCCTCTCAGTAAAATATTTACAAGGCTTCTGATTGGTGGTTCCCATAGTGCAAAACACAGTTATGTTACAGTTAATTTACTTCACACTTAAACTGACATTGAAATACCGGCCTAAAGGAACGATCTACCAGTTCGTGTAAAACTTCTGATATTGACTGTAACAATATACTAAACCTTTGTACAAACAGACAAAATGCAACACACAAAAAACTTTAAAATGTTAGGTTTGTAGCCATCATACCAACGATTCACAATCATCCAATATGCGCTGAGTTAACGTTAAAACAGTTATTGTTCATGACTATCGGTAGAATATAATTTAGAAGGTCACGTCTATCATATTCAGTTATAAAAAAAAACTCATGTACAAAGGTGCACAATAAACAAAAATATAGTCATAAAGAAAATAATAAACTGTAATTAAACACACCCAAAAAATTACAACAACAATACACAATAATACAATTCAATTATCTATGATATAATTGAAGTAACAAATTTAAAATGCATGAAGTAGAAATAAATTTTAAAACAACAATAAAAAAGAGTTCATATTTGATTCAATAATTAAAATTAAAATTTTTCTAACTCGTAGTTATAATAATGTGTAGCTGGGGATCATTGATGTAATATGATTATTGTCGCTGTACTATTTACTCGTTTAAAGTGATTTTTTGTAATAAATCGTAGTTTGGATTGATTGATTGAGAGTTAGTGTGCTAGTGGGATTGGTTGGTTTGTACTTTATTGGTATTACTCTTTTCCTTGTCTAATACGCCGTAATGTTTGGTGGAACGTCGAGCTAATATTACCACTCTCATTCAATGCGACGGAACATGCGGCAAAGCTCATCATATTTTAATCTATGATGTTTTGATTAAGTCAAATGACACGATTCAACTTGACATCATCAGGCGAAACTCATTGTTAAAACATTGAACTAGAATTTGAAATGGCAATTGAGCTTCACTTTCATTGGTATATGCTACTGTTTGGAAGAAAGATAAAACGCACAGCGGGTGCGTGATAAACTGCTTTATGTACAGTAACTAATAATAATGTTACGTAATTAGGCCTACTATAATTATGTGTTTATAGTGTAGACGGCCACATTGAAAACCTGACAAATATTCCATATCTTCGCTGCAACGGCAAAATCTCTTAAGTAAATAAAAAATATTGATTTTTTAAATTGATTTTTTAAATGGAAAGAATATCAAGTCATCAACATAATAGAACTAACCTGTTTTTTGGACCTATTGCTGATTTTTGTTTTTTTGTCACTTAAGAGGTTTTGCCGTTACAGCGTTACCTGGAACCTATACGAGTTTCCGTATAGGCGGGAGCAAAATACAGTATGTCAATATTAATGTATTGTGTACATGGCTTTGGAAAATAATATGTACCCAGTTCAAGTTTTAATAATTAATTCCACCATTAGAAAGATAGCAAGCTGTCGTCGAAGAATATCAATACCACGTTTTAAACATTCTAAAGCAAATACCCAAACAAAAATGTGTCGTCATATACTTATTGTCTGTACAATTTAAATATGTAACTGATTTACAAAGAGGGCATTACACACAATATCAGCTATGTTGTGATAGTGCATATTAAATATTTTATTCCATACATAAAATATATATCGCATGGCACACTTGGTATTCAATATTCGAAGCATAGCATATTATATTAACGTGTATTTATACGCGACCCAAAGCTTGCAGTAATAAAATGTGTCTGCTCATGTTTATAATATCATTGTTTAAACACTCAAAACTAAAACGAACATTGTGATAAGTCAGGAAAATCGTATATTACGAACATGTTCAAGAGAGTGTTCGTAAACAAGGTGCTATACTGAATATTTAGTTGTTATTGGGGATACCGAGATGCGCTATTGCCAACATTGTTAAATAAGAGTTTTCGAGTCGTTCGCCGTTCAATTGCCTGTCACACAAAATACTTCTTCCCTTCGCGTTTTGAATTGAACAACAGACAATAAAAACAAACAAGGAAGTTTGAATATAGATTTACATTCTCTTTCCTCCTGGGGCAAATTCGACTTCCTTCTTCTTCTGCTGCGAAGAGCGTAGAACAAAAAGCATTTTATCCCATTCCCCTTGGCACAAACACCCTACTCTCCCACCCCACTATTCGTTGCCGCAAGTCAGAAGGGACTAAATTTGATGTATGGCAAATTGAATTTCTAGAAAAAAGGTGAAAAAGACCTGACAGCACAATTGAGTATACAGTGCTATAAAAATTGCCTCTTGGTCGTAACGCTTCTTGTTACATTCAAATTTGATTGTATATTGTTCAATTTTTCTCTTGTGTCAAATTTGTGTTGCTTCAAAATCAAGATTTCCCTCTAGGAAATAGAGAACTTTCCTTTTATCGACAACATTAATTTTAACTTAGTTTAAAACAGTTAACAAATTGGACTAACTTTATGAAAACTTTTCCCGATATTTAATAGCGGATTAATTCAATTATTTCAACCACCGGTTTCATTGCTTTGGGCGAGGCATTGAACCATGTAATTATCTATAATCATTTATCAAATTACTTGTGTACGCGGTTCACATGGGATGGGAGGTAGAAATGCGCATCAAAGCGAGAATTGATTTAATTACACTCATGAGGTGCTAAAACATTTGCGAAGTTAATTGCAGAAAAATGCTTTGACGCTCATGAGTTGATCGAATTAACTGTATATCCAATCGACGTTCTTTAGGTTGAAGTTTTAATAATTTGACTAGAACAGAAAAGTTACATATAATTTCTTTTGAGCTACATTCAATAGAAACTGCGAGTAGTATTCGTGTATGACTTTTTTCACTCAAAGTGAAAGCCATGTTTTTGTCACGTATGTTATCAAGTTGTCAATTCCTGTTTTCGTTACGTCATTCAGGCTTGTATTAGCCGGCGAGATAAAGATGAGCTTCTCAAGGGGGAGTAGCTAGAGACATCATCTTCTCTTCCAGCCCGTCTATCCAGGTTACGTCATGGCCGTCTAGTTTTAGTGCGTGGAAGATGGCGAGATTTGTGAACGATGCTGTATTAGGCCAGATCAAGGTTAATGGAATGCGCCAGTCAAGTACTAGCTCAAATAACCAAAGCAGCGTGTTTATGCCATCAGGCAAAATATGTAGGCGTACTTGAATTCCTTGAATTTGATATTTAATCATTTTAAGATTCCTTGTTTGTAGGTCTATATTGAAAATTGTGCTTAAAATTACAATTTATATTGAATTACTGCCACAACTGACTATCCTTCCATTCAAAGCACACATTATATATATTATTATGAATAACAGGTCGATGCTTAGAGCCTTCAAATGTTGTACATGCCCCAATTATTAAAACATTATCTTGTTTCAAAGTGTGTAGGTAGGTCAATCTAATCAAATCAATATAAACGCTTCAACTGCGTTAATTATAGTGAAAACGTAGATTTCAGACTAACCTTATTAACGCATATCAAATAGTATGATCTGTGATCTGTTTAATAATAATAATAATATTAAAAAAAAATAAATTTACTCAAATGAAATATTTATTAAACAATATGTCTAACTAATTTATACCCAATCCGTTAAATTCTACTCAAAGTACAATATTTCCCAAGAAAATATTTTGCAATATTATACGCAAATCACGATTAAATTATACATACGTGTCCTAAAGTATTCATGTTAGAGGTAGGAACCAACTTTGTTGGAACCTCCGAAACCCTGCTTTTCAGAATATTTGGCAATGTTGTACATTACAAACCTAGAAGATCGATCTATTGAAATTCAAAGCAAATAGTGGGACAGTTAGTGGAATTGTTTACTTCTTTTTAACTCAGATTTTGGCACTTATTCTAGGAAAGCTCTAAGGTTTCAACAGCCATTTTGGGAATGTTACATACTCGAAACTGCGTATGTTACTGCTCTAAGGTTTCACCAGACATTTAGGGAATGTATTAATCCAATATGTCGTCAGGGTTTGGCTCCCCCAGCCTATTGAGTTGCGCTAGGGAGGGTAACAAAGCAGTCGTTATAGAGATTGATATTAGGGCTTAACTTCTTTAATTATGTAGCAAAGACTAATTAGAACTCGAGCAATGAAGAGTGGGCGATAGGCTTATGATGGCGGTGAGTGTAATCTATTGGTATGGAGTGAAGCCACACCACACGAATGGAAATGTTATGCCGAGCGGCTAGACTAGAAAGACTTGAGGCCCGGACGAGGAACCTGCCACGCACATTGCGTGTTGAGTAATGCGTAGGGGTGATGGGGAACAAGGGGAGGTTGAGAGGGTTCAGGACCCGCCAGCTTATAATACGAGGAAGTAGATTATGAGGGAAAAAAGCTTAAAAAAACAACTTTTCATCCACTTTGCGCTCGTTTTTTTTACGTTTGTTTTTATTATATTTTTGCACATTCCTTCATATTAACTCACATTTTAAGAAAGTTGGCTAAGTTGTTAATTCCATCTTTGTTAGTTATTCTTGCCTCTTAAATTAAATTGTAGAAGTAAAACATATCCTTGGTATAACCGCATTGTTTCGTTATTTCTCAACTTATACAATACGAAATATATTGTAATACATTTTTAATCTTCTACATGAATCAAATTCATTTAATAAAGAGGGTTCACTTAATATAATACAAATAATTTAAAAGCAGTGTAATATGTCAGCTACTTTCACATTGTATGATGGTCAAGCTATAACATCATGTTGTATAATGACGTTTTCTATTTGCATACACTCCCCAAGTTCAAGGATGTCACAGTTGTTGACCTCCACTTGCATAACATTACGAAACTGGACAAATGAAACTTTAAGTGGCTGTCCGGTGGTGTGTGTGTCTTGTAACGCATGTGTGCGTCTAATGGAAAATGTCATTACTCCAAATCATATTTTATTAATGTTTAGAATGGAACAGGATCACTGCGGTGAATGAGCCACAATAGGCATGCTTTCCTGTTTCATTCTGTAATTGTTGTATAATGTGTACAAATTACAGAGACAAATAATAAATAATATATAAATAAAATGTTGCCCCATTAATAGTTTTGATTATATTAAGTATGTATTAAGTAGGCCCTATACTAGTTTGATTTCAGTTGTATTCATGAATTCGCTTCGGCTGGGCCCGGATTTATAAGGTGAAGTTAACAAAAAACGGAGTTAATTTTAGAAGTAAGCCGTACTTGACTCCCATTTCGACATCCACAAAAGGTAGAATTTTTTAGTCAAATAAGAAAAACGCGTTACTCCCTGTTGTGTATACCGGAAAGGGAGTTAAGTACGACTTACTCCTGAAACTAACTCCGGTTTTGTTTACTCCGGTTTTGTTTACTCCGGTTTTGTTTACTCCGCTTTGTGGATCCTGGCCCTGGAGTGTTACATAAGAAGAAAATAGAAAAGTAGACCAACCCATAAAAACATGTTGGTGCAATTTTATTGGGATATTGTTCATCTTATTTTTTATGTTGTTTTACGTTTTATACATTTTGGAATAAAGAGGATGAGTGATTCATTTAAGGTTGCCACTATCTATCTTAAAAAATAACATTCGGTTTGTTTGTTTAATTGCCCCAAAAGTTTAGGCTAAAACAATCATAATTGTTTCAGCTTATTTATTTTACAATTATTGTAAAATAAAATCTCGCCGCGGCGAAATTTCCCAATGAAAGCATTTTAATGCCAACTAGTAACTACCACTAAAATATAGTATAGTATTCTATTTAAATGCCATCATAGCATTGTGTTTGTCAATTGAATTTCTTCACCTATGTCTTACGCTTTGGACCTGCGCCCAAAACTCATGTGTGACGGTATGGGGCTATAAAATCACGTTTAAATTTGTATAAAATGAAATTCCATTCCCCTCGAAATAGGTGTAAACAACACGACAAAAAAGTTCCGTACACATTTCAACTCGCATCTTTATTGGTGGGATAGTGATAGGATAGGCTATAGGATAGGATAATATGTAGATGAGTGTCTCCATGAGTTTGAGGTATTCGCTCCACTAGTAAAAACATGGAATGCAAATCCATAGTGCTAGGCTAGGCTTGTAGTAGGTGGCTATTCGAAGTTTGTGGTTCGCTCTAATTGCGTAGGTTTCTTTGTGTTCGGTTGCATGGTGTTGATTGATGTAGTTTCATAAAACTTTGACATGGATTAATGCAGCGGATTGTAAGCTGGTGTAGCCTGGGTCTTTGTGCGCTGTAGCTGAAGCAATCACCAGATTACCACACGGCCAGCCCTGATTCACAGACCTGATTAATGATTTAAGTGAAGAACGATTTTAGGCAAACATTGTAACAAGCTTAGTAGATTAAATGAAATCGAATACCAGGACGTGATAAGCATGGAAGGTATAACGTTGGGGTTATATTCACGCGTTTGAGTGACAAGAGTATTGGAAAAAATTCTCAGTTTTTTAAAGGAGTTTTTCCATTAAGTATATGATAAGATGTTAATAGGGGATGTATTCGATCTAAAGTTCTTGAGAGAGAAACCCAATGTATCAGCTGCTGACCAACCATTTATTAAAATAACCAAGTATATTTCAAAAATGTATTTATATCTTAAATTAAAATTAATAGTGTAACTTTTGGGTTATAGAATAGGACTCAACGTAAATGCTGTTGGAAAATTTAATTAAAAACATGAATTCAAAGAAAGAGTTGATAGGTTTAATGTCACGACTGTTTTAGAATAATGGGCAGTTGACAGTCATTTAACATTCATTTTACCCACCCGTGTGTTGTGTTACGTTTTATTTATTGCAAGTTCATACAAAATACTTGGCTGCAATTTGCAAAACAATAAGAACTGTCTTTGGTTTCAAATGTTAGGGCGAACATGTAATTATTAGATCGTCTGATAGAAACACCGGGAGAACAAGTTTCAAGTTTCAAGAGTACCCAAGTTGTAAGTTTTCGCCTTCAACTTACCACGACGTCATAGAGAGTAGAACATTTTTGCTCTACGAATTAATATACAATTGCTGTCGAGTATGCAATGGTTGATTTTTTAAAAGATTTCTTCTAAAAATAAGGTTTTCTATCATTCTATTACAATTTGAAGTTAATGTCTCATCTTGACATGATAATTACTGTACATAAATGAATATTACAAATATTTAACAAAAACTTTAGCTTAAAATATGCTTTTGTCATAATAGTAAAAAACAGTTACATTCTCTAACCCAGTTATTGGCTGATTAGCAACACCTCTGGTACTTGTGGGCGGTCTATTTTTCTTGGCAAAATGGAAAATATTTCTACTAGCTTTTATGAATGAAAATTAACTAAAAAAGATGGAAACAAATTATTTTTGATGTTATAATGTGATCTTTAATTAAGCTTTGATAGAAAACAAAAGTCAGGATAGTTGTATTGTTGGGAATTGGGAAACTTAGTAGACATTACTTTATTTACTTAATGTCGATCGTATTCAGTTCTAAAATATATTTTCTGCATGTTATCTCATTGTCATTGTTCTCCATTTGAATATAGACCCAAACACTAATAAATTAATTGCTCCACGATTGAATATTAATAATTATGTTGTTATATCTTTAGCTTAATTTCGTATCCCAACTTACTAAAATAGAGGATGCACTTTTCTTCTAAAGACAATAATAAAATAAATGAACACTTTTTCCCGATTTGTTTTTTCGGGAAACACTTATACCCGTAGTTGGATTTTATTTTATTAAATACAACAATTTAATACATTTAGATCTATAATACACCAGCAATTTAGAAGCTATTAAGTTACCGGGTCCGGCAGATATGGCGCCTACCTCAAATGTGAGACGCTAGGGTTCAGGGTGTTTTAATTTCTGGATTGTTTTATATATGATTTACATGAACATGAATAAGAAGAAGAGGTATACATAGAATACCATTTATGATGTAGGCCTAAACGTGTTGATAATGTAATTAATTGTTAATTTTAAAAGAAAATTGTTGAGTTAAGATAAAATGTTTAATAGCCTACTTGCCACCATGTATAATACATATTTGCAAGGTATACAATAAATAATTTAAAAAAAAAGTATTTTTTGAACAATTTGAACATTAAAATTGAATCCACTACCAAATAAATAGTCGAAATTACATTGCTACCATCGTGACTTAAAAGAAAACCTCAATAGTTCCTATAAATATTGTAATATTTTTGATTCAATATTTCTAGCTAAACAAAGCAAAACAAAATAGTTCTTAGTTGTGAAATTCATTAAAGTTCACGTCGAGGCATAAAATGCAATTAATAGTTGCATGTTTGTTGAAAATTGTGTGGGTACATTATGAAAGATAAATCAAAGCTTGAGTGTGACTCGTTTTCGCAATAAATTATATCCTATTAATAATTAATATTAACAGGTTGTGTGTTTAAATTAAATCGTTTTGCTTTCCTTGTTTAAAGATAGTTTGTAATGTAAAATTATCATGATAAACTGAACATTAGTTCGTGTCAGCAGGCACAGATAACTTTTCACTGCTTTTATCTTCACGGTTATCATACGATAAAATGTGCCCTTTAACATCGCAACTCTTACAAATTCCAAGACAAGACTTTTTACAAATTGCAGCCTGGATTAATTATCAAGGGTATAATTGCCATTTAGACGGCGTTTTATGAGCTAAGCATAAAACAGGTCATTAATATAAGAAATCTCCCGCATACTGGACAATTATTCTCAGGATATGTTTAATCTATAAAATAATTTCATGGAAATTACCCATTAAGTGACGAGATTTTGCGATGTTATCACGCCCTGCGTAAATTGACCTGTCTGCATTCAGATAGCGCCATTAACATTCTACGACCAAAAGTTAAGCTAAGCCGCAAATTCGTGAACTTTAAAATGTCTCACGCCGTTTAACTTATAGAAGAGGTAAATCACTTTTGTAAAGCAATTTATCATTAATTAATTAATTATATTAGTTAATCCCATTATAAAATTCACTAACACGAACAATAATGATGAGAATTATTCTTGATACTTTGTATATTTCCCATTAAAAAAATATATATAGCCTATACCTTGGCTTATATATTCATATTGTTCACTTGACAAGGTTTTGTACGGAAAATCATATGATCGTATTTGATATACTCTCTTCATAACGTGCCTTTATCAGCAACGTAGTTTAAAGATATCTATCTGGTATCTCTAAACGTGTTTTTTTAAATAACAAACTTATATCGCTAGTAGGATGAAATAAATAATTTCTTTAAGTGTATTTTATGTAAAGTAAACATTGGAAATCTAGCAGTTTGGAAAAAGTAATGCATTACCGACCGATGTAACTCAAGGGTCAAGCGCGAGGCTCTTGTTTGGTGGTCTTAGGTTCGAATCTTGCCTCCGGTAAGCCTGACTGAAAGTTTGTCCAGAGTTTTATTTGAATCGTTAACGCGAATGCAAGGGATTTAGTCCCCGTAAACACCCCTCGGGCATTCCCTTCACAAATTGATCAACCCCCCCCCCCTAAAAAAATACCTTGGTAGACTCAAGAAGTGCATGCCTGGGAAAATTTTCTCACGAGAAGTTAAAAAAATACTAGAATGCAAATTACTTCTCTTCGCCTTCTTATCTTTGCAGTTACACTTAGAGAACACACAAAATATGTAGCATCTTTCAAAAAAATTCAGATCAGCATGCAGAACATAAAAATATAATCATTTATTTATTTTAAATCTGGCCGAAATTTAAAATAACTTTCCAGATTTCACCATATTTAAAAAAGTTGAAGCACGCTCACCTCTGACTGTTATTAGGTGATGCATCTGTTGTACAAACCAATTAAATGAGAACATTGAATCATCCATTGAAACATCCGATGCCAATAGTGTGGGAAATGTTAACAAGAAGTCAAGAACAGTTCAATAACTCACAACACCAAGCTACAAATAAATTAGAGTGAAAAATGTGTACCGGTAGTATTTAATTAGCTGCCGACGTCTTTATTCTTCAAAATAATTAATTTCATCTGACATCACGCACTTAGTCAATCGGCTTGAGATCTCTATTTTATCACTGCAGTGCGGCAGAAATGTGTGTTAGTCACTATTTTAAACCAAGTACAAATTTCAATCTCAGTTGCTCAGCACCCAACTTGAAGGTAAACTAACCTCGTTGAATAAGTTCCGCTCCCTTGAACCTCAATGCAATACTTTAATTAAATTGTACACAACATAATTAAGCAGAAGAAAACAATTACGCGTCAAGATTAAAATAACATGGGGCATATTATTCATTTGCATCCTAGGTGCATGATAAATGAAATAAACCAGGTCATAGAAAGTAATGAAAATCCACGCTTAACATTTTTGACGTACAACCTTTCTTTAAGTAAAATGAAATATCTAAGTAACTTACAATGTAATCTTGACGGAGCGCGGGAGAAATTGCAGTAGTTGTATGCCCGGCCGCTTGAGGCGTTGTTGTCGAGGCTAAATTAGAGGCAAAAGGGGAAGATAAATGAGCGCTGCGGTCGACCACGGTCGGAACTAACGTAAATGAACTCGCGAAGAGGAGCGGAAGGAGAGACGTCGCCGGAGAAAACAGGAAACACGCTGAAAGCCCTTGATGAAAACCGTGGGAAGGAAAATATTTAACAGTGATGGAAATTCTAAGTAATGGAACCCATTTTACAACGGAAAACGTGTCGGAACGACATCGCTTTACTTTTGAGATCTGATGTCTTGGAAGACTTTCTATCGAGAGAACATTTCTGGAGTTTCTATAGACAAAACGCATTTCTCTTTTTTTATATTTCAATTTTTTTAAGCGAGTCGCAATTTACGATTGAAAATGTACGGAATTTTTTTGCTGGTTGCCACGAATCATCGTTTAAAATAATAATGATGACGAGCATGTTTTCATTTCTTCGGTTTATGTCCCCCGTCTTTGAACAACGAGGCTTATCTGGACAACATAGAGTGATGTAAGATGGTGGGACTAAGCATAAGCGCTTTGTTTACTGTGTGGGTATTATAATGCCCCTTGAAGGGGGTTTCTATACAAGAGCCCTCCGTCAAACTGTTGACATTGGCATTAATGTCTTCTTATCATTTTATTGCTAGTGCGAACAAAAGAAGATGCCGGGTGCTACGATGTAATTTGAATGTCACAATGTGAACATAACAATAAAGATGTACTCTTTTATCTTTCAACGTAAAGAAATACTGCTCTACTCACGCAGTTTTATTCGGAATTATCATTTTATTACGTGTTACATTTGTTCAAAGTTACACGTACACAAGTTATGCTTGTTGAGGACTTTTAAAACAAACTGTTTCTTGAACCTGAAATGAAATATTTGCTATTGAGCTATTGTTGTGTTAATAAGGCTATTGTATCGCCTTCTAACCGATATTTTAAAAGTCAAAGGAAGATGACTTTGGCTAAATGGAAGAGGGTCATAAATAAAACATTTTTTTATTAGGGGGGGGGGGGGGGCGTAACGTCCCTGTCAGCCATTATATACAAATTTTGGGACAAAAGTGGAAACACAGAGCTAGGTGCTGCAGTTAATTTAGAGCGACAATTTATTTAGTATTATTTCTACTCATCATTGCCTTCCACCTCTTTATAAGGAAAAACGATTTTCTGAAATATCTTTCGATGTACGATTTTTTTCGTCCGCAGGTACAAAACTGTTCTTTGTACAGTCTGACAAATTTTTACATCGAACGATATTTCAGAAAATGTTTTTTCCTTATAATAAGGTGGCAGCCTATGATGTGTAGAAACAATATTTAAAGAATAGTCGCTCTAAATTAATTGTAGCACCTAGCTGTGTTTCCACTTTTGTCCCAAAATTTGCATATAAAGGCTGACAACGACGTTACGTCCCGCTTTTTTTTTAGATCCGGTTTATAAATACCCTCAATTGTTAAGCTAAGATTGCAGTCACATTCCTATGACTTTAAAATATCGTTTAGAGGACGATTATGTAGTCATAACCTATTGCGCTGCGATCAATTTTAATTGATGTGCAATTAAACAAATTTTTGACGGTTGGGAAGAAAGCATGAGGCTACGTCTTGTAAATACCATTTAATACTTTCTCTAGACAACGCAATGCAATGGTAATGGTAAATAGGTATGTCAACGTATCAATGAAGTGCATTTAAGATAAAATATTTAAAGAGGAGAGCGAAAAGGCTATTGTACCGCCTCTGGCCGATAATTTGAAAGTCGAAGAAACATGTCTGAAAAGTTTGCTGAATGAAAGAAGGCCTTTAAAATAACAGAAAAAAAAATTGTGAATTTTTTTGGGCGGGACATAACCTCACTTTTGGAAATTATATTTAGATTTTTGGACAAAAGTGTGATATACAAGACTCGTTCAAAATTAAATTTTGAGAATCGGTTTTCTGGACATAGTTTCTAAACACCTTTAGCTACAACTTGACTATAGCTAAAATAGTTTTCTGAAAATAACAGTTGGTATACGAATTTTTTGTCAAACGGTACAAAACTCGTATTTGTACCGTTTGACAAAAAAACTCGTATACCAACTGCTATTTTCAGAAAACTATTTTAGCTATAGTCAAGTTGTAGCTAAAGGTGTTTAAAAACTATGTCCAGAAAACCGATTCTCAAAATTTAATTTTGAACTATAGTCTTGTATATCACACTTTTGTCCAAAAATCTAAATATAATTTCCAAAAGTGAGGTTATGTCCCGCCCAAAAAAATTCACAATTTTTTTTCTGTTATTTTAAAGGCCTTCTTTCATTCAGCAAACTTTTCAGACATGTTTCTTCGACTTTCAAATTATCGGCCAGAGGCGGTACAATAGCCTTACAAAAATAACTATGGTGTACATTTTCTTGTTATGGTAGAAGGATGATGCTTTAGTAGGCCATACACTCTGTATACTTTATGTATTTTAATTAATATTAAACATTTAATCAGTTTTTGTGTTTGCTGATATCTTACAGTTTTTTAAATCAAATTGACGTAGAGGCCTGTATGAATCTTGATTCAAATGTAACTTCCATTCATCATTTTCTAACATCAAACATAATTATATTTTGTGTATTGGTTACACGGTTCAGTCTTCTGCATACTGTCAACTTTTTTAACTTACACCTTGCGTTACGTGGACCAAGGACAGAGCCCTGGTGGACACCTTATGAAGATGAAATCTGGAGATAAGCAAGATTTTCATATGTCGCTGTATTAGGATATCCACTTGAGAAGAATGCTATTTGTGATTTTGTTTGTAATATCCAAATATATAAAAGTTTTGTTCTCGTCATTGAACCACAATGCTCTAAAACGAACGGTACTCGTGCACTCTGCATTGGAAGATGACATTCTTACAGAACTTGTAGTCTAGACAGAGAGCGGACGATTCTCCGGAAGTGATGGGCTATAAAGTTACCGCAAAACTGAGTTACCACCGCAAAGTTCTCAACAGGAAGAAATACTCCCAACTTGAGCTAGGTAGGAAGCCTCCCGGAACTGCATTAGTGCCTGCCTGCGCGGAAACTTCACACCTATGTTATTCTCTTGTTTTAGTTATGTTTGCTTTTAAAGTTAGAAGCAAAACATTTTCACTGACAGTCTTAAACGTGGTTTCTACTTTATCTTCTAGATTACAGAAATAACTTGTACTGCTCCTGCGTGTATAAAGCAGAAGTACATTTAACTTTTAATTACAATTGAACAACTTTGATTAATAATGTGGTGTGCATATACGAGCCGTGTTCTTCGTATATCATTAAATGTAAGCATTCAATTAAAATATTTCTCTACGATACATGGAGAAGAGATTCCTTTGCAAGTTATTCCGTTTTAAACAAATTCGTTTCAAGAGGAATTAAATTAAACGATAACTATTAGTAGGCAAACCAGTCACCCCCTCCTAACATACAAATGTATGAACTCATATATAAATGAATTTGTAAATTATTTATATGCAACGTTCTGGCGCCTGTCACGGTCTTATATTTCCTGGCCTTGATGGCGTTTCTTGCTGGCCACCATCATCCTTAGATTATAAGATTGTGTTATCCAAAAGCCACCATCATCCTTAGCACCACAATATCGTACTTGAGGGGCGTCGTTTGCTAAAGATTTAAAAAAATCCTTGTCAACCGTGGTAATGTGTAATTGTGTGACGTCAAGACGACGCTTGTGAACAAATGAAGAATGTTTTATAGTGTCACGTGAGTGTAAATGAGGCTATAATTATTTTTAAAAAAATTACCATGTTCAGCCATAGTATAAATATTTATAATATATATTCATTTCAAAGTTTCAATCTAAGTTTCCATTGACAATTAGTTTTCGAGATAAAACAATAGATATGGGCTCAAGGCTTTCAATAATTCACTTCTTACACGTTTAATATCGACTCACGGGTCTTATCGCCTTGAAAACAACGTCAAAGTGATGACAAATATATGTTTTATGGGGCCACACAATGACAATATGCGTAACTGATACGTCAATCAAGAGAGTTAAAGTACAAGGGTATACAGATACACCGAGTTGTGATTGTAATAGTTATGTAACTAGCGATGCACTTTTGCCACATCATTTAGTTAGGAAAAGAGCTTTTTTCTTAAAATAATAATCTCTGGCAACGTAGAACCAGTACTGGTCTGCCAAGATAAATACGATCTTTCGTAAGATTCTCTTGTTGCGATGTCAGCTCTCTCCACTTAGATCTATCCTCCCACCATCTCTCTATCTCTCCAACCACTGTCAACTCCTCTCCTCTCTCTTCTACGCCTGCCTTCACCTGGATTGCTACCTGTCTGCAGGTCTCAATTTCCCTCTCAATTAATTCTATAAGTTTCTAGCAAAGAATGAAATTCACAAAAAAAAAATAATTTCATTATAGTTTGCTCACACGTAAGAATAAAATATCATCACGACCACGCCATGAACAAGCATTGGGACTGGAAAGTGAAATCCTGCTTCTAGCAAAGGTTGCAACTCTCAACTAACCATCTTCTAGAATGTTTCTAGGGGATCGTCAAGGTTTGTAGCTTCAAAGGTAATTTATTTGAAGGCAAGGGACGCGATGCATAAGTTCACGAATACAAAACCGAATATTCGCTTCACGAACTCCCAACTCAAACGTTCTCTTTTTGAATCTAACTACATGAAAATAGAACATTTAAAAAATTAAAAATTAAATAAACTTAAAGTAGGTATTAGGGCTATTTTAAATAAGCCAAGAACTTATTTCTCTGCCTAGAACCTAGTTATAGCCTAGATAAAGTCGCTACAAATTTGCAGTAAATTGAAAATGACTTTAGAAACTGCTACCTGTTACCTTTTTTTCCGAGTATATTCTTTCTGCAATGGTGAGCATGTAAATGAATAAATGTATATTTAAATGCTTGTTAAAACTTGTGTTTCATCAATGCCCTAACACAAAGAAAATATTTCTCGATTTGGTTGGTCGGGAATCACTCCCGCAGGTGTAATTGTTATTATTTACTACAATTCAGAAACTCTGACTGTTCCATCCATTCAGATGTATAATACAGCAACAATTAAGAGATTAAAATGTACCCGTCCTGATGGGCTAGTCTAGTGGTTAAGACGCTCACCTAATATGTGAAAGACCCGTGGCTCGAATCTCGGTTAGGGCGGACTTTTCTAATTTCTGAATTGTAGTAATTAATAATAAAGAAAATATATTTTGCCGTGTCACGAGCCAATCCGCAGGCCAAACATTTAACAACTGTCACAGTTTAAAAAATTCCAATAAGTTTGCTTAATCTTTATTTAGCTCCCATTTAAGCAGAGGCAGGTATATGTGGTGAAAATTAATGTCAATTTACGTTTTTATTATACCAAAAAGCGGTGAATTGGTGATGAAAATAATTTAACATTTAGGTTGCTCTCTCCCCCTTTATGAAAATTTTGGGTGTGGGACCTTGTTCAAGAATTGCAGATTACAATAAAATGTATTTATGAGAATTCAGAAACAGGTATTTGTGGTGGAACTTATTTACATTTTTGATTTTGTTCTGCCCAAAAGCGGTGAATTGGTGTTTAATTTGATTGATAATTTACGGTTTTTAGCGGTGAAAATTTCGTTTTTACCTTAAATACCTGCCTCTGCATATAAGCAAACACGACCCGGCACCTCCACCAATTCGGAAAGAGAACATTCTTAATGGTAATCCATCACCAAAAAGATCAACGCTCGTCGACGTTATGGTTTTGAAAAAGGTTTATTAAATATGTTAGAACTAAGAAGAGTTAAAAACTCTACTACTTCAATTAATATATTTTAATAGGATAGACGTTAAATAAATGATTAAAACAATAAATTTTAAGATTAAAATGAACAACAACAAAAAATTATTGTTTTGATCGAATTGAAACATACGGAAATACAAAAAGTAAGAACGAGAAATGTTTTAGCTTTACGTTTTTTTATTGTCTCGACGCACAGGATGCAAATTGGCCACTGTAGTTTTATCCTAAAAGTCGTCTCTGTATTTGCGAAATAAAATAAGAGCTAAACAATCGCATCCTGGCGCTCCCAAAGTCCTTAAGGAGTCTGTGCGTTCCTGGCTCTTATCAGGACCCTTCCCAACGCAAACTTCAAGTAGCCCATCGGGCACACTTCCACCTTTCCGGGTAAACAAGCAATTCCTGACTTCGCTTTGCAAATGTTTTAAAGGAGGAAAAAACGTAATCTTGTTTGACAGTATCGTGTATATACGCTTTTCAATCGTCTTGCGCGTATAGAGTAGACGGACGGAAAAGTATGCGTGCGTTCTTTCGCTCAAGATTTCCCCACTTCCTCGGGAAATTCTCCGTCTGCTTCGTCACACCGCTTGTGTAAGGACACGGTAATGCTTAACCACACCGCGGCGTGAATTGAAAAGAGACGCCACCTAGCGTCCAAGTGAAACAGACAGAGACAAAACTGTGTTTCATTTTCATTCTTGTCTCTTGCAGACGCAGCGAAATAAATTGCGTTTGACTCGCTTGGGAAATTTGCAATGTAAAGAAATGGGGAAAAAATTCCGCTGCAGGCAAATTTAACGGAATTAATTTACCGACGTATATAAATTTAAAACGTAAAGTCGTTTTTCATTTTTTGGCATTTTATATCAAATGATATTCATTTCGGTTAAATTGAAGGGAAAATGAAACAAATTCTACCGGTAGTGTACGGCATGTTCAAGGGCGATAGGGCAACGTGTCCCATGGCACACTCTTAAATAATGAAAGTTATGGAACGGAAAACAAAATTTATACGTCAACCCTTCTTTTTATAGCCAAAGCTGAAATTTACTCATCTTTTTATATAAGGATGGCCCAAATTTACATCTAAATTAAGACGTAAACATTAAAGTAGGATACGTTTCAAAGTAGGATACAATAATTCATTATATTAATTAAAATAATATTTTTATTATTTTTATTTTTATAAATGATCGACATTCTTATCCTTTATTAGGTTTATAAATTGAAGTAAGTCTATTTAATTTATAAGGTTGTTTTAGTTTCGTTACGTCCTCTTGTTCCTTGTTATAAAGATTGCACCCTTGCTTTTATTTGCTCTTGAGAAAATATCTAAACTGTGCTTTGCTCGTCTAATAACACCCTTGTTTCTCATGAAGTAAACCTAGGTGCGCCTGCGGGATCACATTTAGGGGCTGAAGCCCCACTCCTTTGTTTGTTCTTTTTCCCTTTTCCTAATAGCTAGACTGTTGCCCCTGAGAAGATTAGTAATCTGAAACAGATGTGGTGCGTGTTAAATATTTCGTGTTTTGATCTTGGTTGCATTCACGACTTAGCTTTGACATTAACTAAACATGCATTTTGCTTCGGCTGTTTAAACCATTATACTGACACCCTCTACGTTAAGAGCATAATTGAAAATAATTTAAATAATCTTAACAACAAGAGAACGCTTTCGATCGGGAACGAGCAATTTCCAAATTAACCAGAGGCACGCCTGTTGAAAAATATCGTTCATTGCTAAATCAATTTTGACAGTTTTGAACGTACAGCATTTTGGCGTGTCCATTGTGCAATGGCGTGCATAGCTTTGGAATTTTAATCAGGTCGTGTGGATAATCTGGGTGAAATAAAGTGGTTTTCCCCTATATAACTATATTTATTTATCATTATTCATAACGCTTGATTACTTATTTTTTAAGGTAAAACAAAAATATCGCCATGCACGGAACTGAATTCTAAAGAACACCAATTAAGGTGTTGATGATATAATCGCAAACCATGTCCAAAAATATCGTTTCGAGACACAATCTCTGGATTCGCACAGAAGGTATTGACTTTTTCAAAACATCGGAGGCTACATTTTACGCGGGGATAAAATATGACGGCGTGTTTAGAAAGTCAGTCTTCGTTGGATTAGTTGCTAAGCCTATAAACCATCCCCACTTTGGCAACCTCTTTTATGTCGGCTTAGTGGGGATATAGTGGGTATCGTGCATTGGTAGACAGTTAATTGTTTTCATCTTCTCTTTCAACAAATAGGTTTATTTGATTTATTATTAAACCGTTTACTGAGTGCTTTCTCAAAACAAGACTTAAAAATACTGGCCTGAGATCTCAATATAACCATTGCTTCCGTAATCTGATGTAACAAACAAGTTATATTCGTGTACACAATTAATTAACAACAATGAGCAGCGTAACAATTGTACGACTAGTTTACTTTATATTTAATACAATTCATTTTTTTTAAAGACAGGGTTCGAGCCCGCGGGTCTCCCACAATCCAGGTAGGCGCCTTAGCCAACTAGACCACTGGGATGGTAACTTTCTAACTTCTGCTTTGTCGTTGCATTATAGATCGGAATGGATGGAACAGTAGTGTATCCCGAATAACCAAAACGAGAAATAGTTTGCTAACATTCGGTTGGTTAAATTAAACAACATCGATCATAGTTTGTCACTTCATGGAACATTACCGAGTGTTGTCTCTAATTAAGGTTATGCAACTGTTGCACAGATAACACCTGTTATTGTATGTGATTATTAAACATAAAGTGTACATCGATATAGATAGATTGGTAGACGTATAATGTGTTTTTAACATGGCATTATGATATAAAGCATTTTGCTTAACCTTGTTATAAGTGAGTTTGTAGAACAATTAAATATTATTATTGTATATTTACACAAATCATATAACTTATACAAATTGAATTAAATTATCGTTATATTAACAGGTACAAAAGTAACTTATACAGGGAGCGAAGCTTCTTAATCAACAGGTCGTCGAAGAAAAAATATATCGTTGGCCTGATATTTTTGGTGGAGGGGCCGGGTACGACAGAATAGTAATGCAAATATCTTAATAATACAAACGAAAAACTAAATTTTTACATTTAAAAGAACGATACGAACGCGTACATAGTTAATTTGATAATTTGACAGAAAAATATTTTTCAAAATGCTATTAACTAAAGAATAGGTAAGATGCGCTTCTAACCACCATACTCTTTAGTTTATTCAAAATAATGTGTATAGATAAACAGGTTAAGAAGATATTTCTGATGTAGGTGATATAGTGTGGTAAAATTGATTTTATCATTTAATGCTCATGAAAGATACAATCTAGTCGTGGCAATATCTATTCTCCCCCCGCTTCTGTCTAAACCACCAACTTTGTGGCTTGCATCACATGTTTCACGACAAATGTCTGCCTCTGCGTGGTTGGTTGTCCCTATCTTAACACCCATGAATCATGGGCACCAATAAATTTTCACTTGATTATGTCCTATAAATGGGATTGTTGTTCTATGTCCCATTTGCTTTGTCCTCTCCTCGAGCTCCTGCATGTCGAGGAAATGAACACAATGTGACCTTGGAACAACATGTCGGCTACATTGCTTCAGCTCTGATATCTGGTGACGTTTAATCAATCTGGCAAGTTGACTGCCTGGAGTCAAAGCCGTGCTGATACCCCCCCCCCCCCGCCGCCTACCCACGTGCCCCGCAATGTTGCCCTTTCCTACACTCCCTGTGTATGACGCTCCATGAAACTTTACGCCATATATGAGTTTATGTTAAACAGACGAGTTTGAACCTTCACATGCCTTTTGGCAATATCGTTACTAAAGACCTAGGTCGGAAAATACAACTACCTCGAAATTGTATTTTGAGTTTAATTATAATTATTCGTGATTCACCCAAAGCATAATAATTGGCATTCTTGTTAGATTGCATAGCCTACATATGAACGCAACTAGGCCGTGAATTCACATTTTCTCCACAAGTAATTTGCATAGCAATCTTCAGTGTTGGGTTAGTTAACCCCAAAAAGTAGCAGGTTAAAGCTGAAGTTAAGTCAAGTTAAGGTAACTTTTACTAAATGAAGTGAGTTAAAAAAGTAAATATAAAAGTTAATCATATTTTAGTGTAACTGATGAAAAAGTCGCTTTAAAATTTTTTAAATAATTAATCTTTAGGTAACTTCGACAAAATATAATATGTTTTCGTTTCCGTGGTAACCAAAACCATAGCATGAGTTTTACAAGTGCACAGATATTTGCAACTTGAAACGTTTAAAACAGTTTTGTGTCGTAAATCAGGCAAAATTATAAAAAGTCATTTATGATAATATTTTTCAAAAAATATTTTTCTTTATGCGTTAAGTGTCGCCAACTACAAACATACTCCCTTGGTTTAAGTTTCGATGTTCCTTGTCTATGTTTGTTAGGAAAATCTTCTTCCTTGCTGATGTATATTAGTAATAATTTAATATAAACAGGTAGTTAATTAAAATACACAAACTTTTGCGATGTGGTTAAATTTCTAAAGATGTCTGGACATCTCATTAGTGTATGAAAGGGGGTGGGGTGGGGGAGAGGAGGCGTCAAAAGTTGCATTCCCTTAGCATCTCTTCTCTTGACTGCAGCGTTATACTTAGACTGTATATTCGCGTCTCGCTACCTGTCCATCCACAAACGAAGTCGAAGAAACTTTCCGTCCAAGTTTGCTTGCTGTAAGAAAAGAACTTGAGATTTCTGATTGGCTGCGCTGCGCTTGTCTGACCTCTTGACTCACCTCAACCTTTGACATATCGCGCTGGACGTTCAGAAAGCGAACTCAAACATGCGACGGATCACAGTTCGTGGACAAAGCTCACGCTGTGTTTGTCAAGAGCTTGGACAGAGACTTATCCCTTACAGCCGACAACATCATTAGTGGCGATACAAGGAAGTGCAATGATGCATTTTTGACCATAGCTTACACGTCGTTGTTGACATTTCAAATAAATAAATAATAAATAATTGTGCTATTCAAGGGCATGCTAGCATATTTAGATCTAAGCTTCAAATTCCTTTTGTAAAATAAGAGCAACTTAACTTTTCTTAAGGCTATTGTAGCATCCTCTGACCGATATTTTAAAAGTTCAGATGAGATTGATGAAAACTTGGCTTAAGAAATAATAACAACAAAATATATTATTTTATTTCTTTAAGTGGGTGGGTGCGGGAACAGACTTAACCTCACTACTTGATTTTTTTTAATTGGCAAAAATAAATTAGAAGCATCTATTTTGTAATGATGGTTCAACACACTCTTTACTTCCTCCTGATTAGAAGGTAAAACGTAAACGTTTTTTAAAAATTAAGTTCTTTTTGCACGAAAACTTTTATCTGTCAGTACAACTACGTATTTGTTTTATACCGTCTGACAAAATGAATGGAATCGTGCATCAAACGCAATTTCAGAAAACCGTTTTCCCTACACTTATCTGGAAGATTATAGTGTGTTGAATCAATATAAAACAATCGTGCTCAAAATTTAATCATCCAATAGAATCGCTGTGTCCAGTACATTGTAATATACATATTGGCTGATATTGAGGTTATGTGCTGGCCAAATTCGATAAAACAATATTTTGCTGTTTCATTCCTCTTTTATTCAGCCAATTTATCTCCCGTATTTCTTACTTTTAAATTGTCTGTCCAATTATGATAAAAGAAATAGCTGAAGTGGTTTGCCCAGCCTGAGGGTGTTTAAGGCATGGGCTCGGTACGGCGTACGTACAATATGTGTCATGGTGGTGTTAGGATTACTAAGTTACGCAGTCTTCTAGAATCTAGCTTCCTTCCAGTGTTATATATGTGCCCCCCCCCCACCCCACCTAGGCCCCCTCACGTATGCTACGGATTAATGAGCTCAACACCTCATGGTTATGCAACAATGCTAATCAAGACGATTGGTACTTGACGCCGGAAGTGTGCTTATAGTTACATCTGAAATACTATGGGGACCCATGTTTTTCTATACTCATCTTCATCATAATCGGTGCGTTTTATCCCTAAACATTCTGCTTAAATACTAATAAAAATTGAGTTTTTACTTACGAGGTCTGCATATGAAAAGTATCGAGATGGCTACGAATCGTATAATTATTATGATGGATCTATATTAACTTGACTTTTCGTTGCCTTTCTTCTGTGCCCACATCATTATTATCATGACATTAAGTATGTTAGCTATTATTACACTCACACGAAAAAGTTATAAATTCTGAAAATGTTCTGAAATTGTTTTAATGTAGGGCCTTAGTATAAGCTTGTTTTAACGTTGTATAACACTTGAATTTAGCATCGTGTATTCACTATGTAAAAATGTAATATAGCATACACGTTTTATGCGAAAATTAAATCAATTTATTTAAAAAAAACTCCTAACAGATTTTCTCGCAACAGGTAAAGCAAAAGGCAACAGCAGAATTTTATATTTCATGTTATCACTCTAAACTCACTACATTCAGCATTCGTAACACTTTGAACTCGACAGATAATTTATCGCTCAAACTAAATGTGTTTTTCTTTCCCGAAATTCACCAGCTAGTGATTCAGCATCAAAGTGCGCTGCGTGCATTAAGGGACGCTCTTAGGAATTCAGGGCGGTATCTTTTAGCATCAGCTCAAATGGTGCGGTAAAATACACGGAGGACAGCTAAACGATGGGGTGGAGGGGGGGGGGGGGGCTTTAATGGAGGTTTTCTAAACGCTGTGTAAATGAGGCGACAGCGACCAAAGAGCAAAGTGACGCGACGCGGTGGACAAAATCCCAACGGAGATGAAGGATGGTGATAATGGTGATGAGTGATAACCCCGGACTATTCTGTGACTGCGGACATGGGATGTGTCGGGAATAACGGGAACGGGAACAGGAAGTGGTTTATTTGCTAAGTGAGCTTTGCTTTGTATGGAATCTTGTATGCACAACGCGAAACAAGTTCGTACAAAACGCGACAGTTACTAAGGACATGACATGTGAAAATGTACGCTTGGTAGAATTACAGAATTGTGGTGAATAGTTTTATCTCTCACAACTTTTTAGTTTCATTGTTCCTCCAATAATCTATCCATTGATTTAAAAAAAAAAACATCTTTAATACCGTATGAATAAATGTTATTCATACAATTAATTTGTATTTGATTACATTGAAATGTTTCGTACAAATTTATACATAAATTACTATTGTCAACCCACTCTCGTCCGCGGTGAACTATGTGTTAGTGAGTCTTAATCTAACCAAACCAAGATATAGGGATTTATTTTCCATATTATCAAATGTAATTCAATGGAGAATTTATTTTATGCTCATTCTTGAGTTTTTGTCCATAACTTAAGCAGACTACACACAAAAAGTAGGTATGTGAATTAACAAATGGAATTAGGAAGAAGATTAAGTGTAACCAGACAGGGGTATGAGTACCACATCTCGACCCTTAATTGTCTGTAACTCTGTGGTTTGCTTGTCTGTTATGTCACAATCACCTTTCAAAACCACAGGAAATGAGAAGATTTACATTTTTGTGTGTCCACGGCAACTGTGAAAGGTCAAACTTTGACCTTTGGAGAACGCCATCGACATTTTAATGGCTGGCTCGACTATCCAAAAAATCCAATCAAGGGCTTCTATTTAGATAGATGCCAGCCACTAAGTGATCTTACCCATAATGCATTGTTCGGGTGAAAGTGCTAAAAGAGATAATTTTTGAACTAATATGGTGAAACTTGCAAATCGCATTCTCTTTCTAAATATCGAACACGAAATTCTAAAACATCGGTTTATCAATCGATGAGCAGTGAGGCAATGAGTTTTTATGATAACTTAACACATTTAATTTGGTTTAATTTACCATTCAAAATATGAACATACTTTTTGTTCTACTCTATACTGAAAATCGCTTACAGATGCGGGGGTACCAAAAAGAGGAAGCGAAGGCTATTGTACCACCTCTGGCCGATAATTTGAAAGTTGAAGAAACATGGCTGAAAAGTTTTCTGAATGAAAGAGGGCCTTACTTAAAACAAAAAAAATGTTTTTTTTGAGAAGGGACATAAGCTCACTATCGACCATTATATGTCGTTTTTTTGACAATAGTGTAGCCAGTTACGCTAGTGCAAAATTAAACTTTGGGAATCGGGTTTCTGGATATAGTTTCTTAACGCCTTTAGCTACAACTTCAACTATAAGGACAAATAGATTTCTGAAATAACAGTTAGTGTACGATTTATTTTGTCAAACGGTACAAATACGAGTTTTTTTAGTTTTGTATCGTCTGGCAAAAAAAATCGTACACCAACTGTTATTTCAGAAATCTGTCATTATAGCTGAAGTAGCTAAAGATGTTAAGAAACTATATCCAGAAAACCGATTCACAAAATTTAATTTTGCACTAGCGTAACTGGCTACATTATTGTAAAAAACCGACATATAATAGCCGATAGTGAGGTTATGTCCCGACCAAACAAATTTTTTTTTCGCTGTTTTATTAAAGGTACTCTTTTATTCAGCCAACTTTCATGGACTTCCAAGGTTTTGACCCTACCCTGATTACAACAGCCTTAACGAAATGATTGTTGAAGTAGAATACGCAAATAATTCTTCCACCGGCAATCAATTACATTTTGGTGGAGGTGCCGGGTAGATCGAATAGTCTCCTTTTGATGAAGATATTCGCGCCCCCTGACCCACAGGGTCACCAAAAACATTCAATATAATCCTTGTTTTAAAGCGGGGACAGAAAAGTAATTGCTCATATTGAAGTCTTTTTAGCCTCAATTGAAAAAGTTTACTATCGCAAAACAAATAACTTGACTTTAACGTAAACATGTCAGAGTAAATATTATTATTTCAATAATTTTACTAAACAACATGAAACTACTTATGAGAAATAAGAAAATGTGAGTGGAAAATAAAGCAACTTAACGCCAACAGTGTATATACGCAGACTGCGGTGTAGTTTCAATTACATTATAAGAATTTCTTTAGACAATAAAAACAAATAGTCATAAATTCAATTAAGTATAACTCGGTACGGAAAATACCCTCAGGATAGAAGAGTCTACCATGTGGTTATAATAATATGAACAGCAAGGAATATGATAATTAATACAGAATCTAATTAATATAACCTGAAACAGAGAAAAGCAATCAACTCCGAATATTTGATCTACATAATTATAGCAAGTGTGGAAATGAACGTTTAGGTATCTTAATTTTTCGTTTACTTGCGAGTATAAATTCGTAAATTTCAATAATTAAACTAACTAACATTCTTAGATAACCTTGATGTAAAAACAGAACTTTATTAAAAAGATAAATTGAATAATAATATCTCGAACAAACAATTGTATTGTTAAAACGAACACAGCGAAATGACTCCTTGTATTTGCATGTTTTTACCAGTTGAATTACACCCTTTTTATTATAGGAATAGAATAATAGAGTAAATTCTCATCTAACCACATTATTGATAGTATTGTTTTTCTTGCACATTCTTTTAAATCAATTTTAAATCGGACAGAGGAAACAATGTTCAAATATGTACACATGTAATAAGTAGTGATTATTTTAGATTCATCTCTTTTCATTTTGTACTTTTTTCCCCCGTGTGAATGGAAATTAGTTCATAATGTTTTAATTGATGTACTCAAATATGTGTGAAGCCTTACCATACACGTAACAATTGTTATTAAAAATGCTACTTGGTGCTCATTATTAAGAACATTTAACGTGATAAGTGTTGGCTTTATTCGCCAACGTATGAATCTATGCTATATATATTTTGGTAACAAGCCAAAACAATTATCATATCTCTATTAAGCCAATATTATTAGGGAACGAAGCTTATTTTCTGTCCGTCTACGTCTGAGCGTGTGACGATGTATCACGATTCCGATTGCCGTGCGGTTTTTTTTTTGACATTGCCTTCCATCAAGTAAGCTACTCACATAACGTTCTTGGTGACCCCGGGGGCGAGCCTAGAGCTACCGGAAGAATAGACTGGATATTTCTCCTAGACCGGCACCTCCACCAACAAGCTCTCTCTAAGTTAGGGTCCTTCCGGTCCTAAGTTAATTCCGAGAGCAGTGATCGATCGAGGGCTGTTTCAAGGGGTATTCACCCGCTAAACTAAAAAAATATATTTCATTATGACAATAATTAGTAATGAATAATTTAAGTTGCAAGAAAAATATTGGGCCCAACCCATACCCGATTTTTTCCCCAAACTTGGCAATTTTAGAGCTAGAATCTTCCAAAATAAATAACATGTAACGATATTTATGCCCAGTGACCTTGGATGACTCTTGTCAAAAATAAACTGGACATTATTGACGTACTTGACTACCATTTATATAAATCCTCTTCGTGTTGTTATTGTAATTTGGGCAAGTGGTAAGGTCAAAATTCTGATAACCAAGAAAAGAATGTAATTTCGAAACGAACATTTTTGCGTAATTGAGTGTATATTTGTGCACAATTTTAAGACACAATTTTCTATAGGCCAATTTTAGATTGTTATGCTGTGGTGGTAGTAGAGAAACAAAAAACAATCAGGTTAATGCCGATTTAAGAAATTCACTAAAAATCAAATTTTCGTAAATTTCAGAATCAAACCGTTTAAAGAAATCCATGTTAAGTCTCAGGTTCCGATATATTTTTAAGCTGTCATTTTAGTGTAGCATTGTGCTCTAGATTTTTTTTTAAATGGGGGTAATAGCTCCTTTCATAGGACTCAATCCAAGCATTCGCCTTTGACTGAAGAAAACTTCGGAAAATATTTTCATTCACAATTGCCGGTGGCGGGCTACGAACCCGCGACCTCGCAACTCAAGAGTCCCACACACACACACGTTATGCATGCACACCACTGTGTTGTGTTATATACCAACCAAGGTTGGAATTGAGTAACAGGACATACGTTAAAATAATTATAGTTCAAATAACAAATTTATAGGGGGTGAATTGTATGAACTCAAACCTTCATTAAAATACGTAAAAACACGAAATACTTGATTATACCGATTGTATGGTAGGAAGTGATTGTCTGTGTGGAAATTACTTTGCTTTTATAGTGCAATAATGTCGCAAATAGCGTTGTTCTAGTTCATCCCTTAGCATTGCGTCGAGTGCTCAATGTCACAATATCTCTCCGCTAACAATGCGTTTGTATTTGTGTTTTGCTTTACAATGAACGGAATTGTTACGATGTAATAAAGGCGAAATGCGGACACACTATTCATCGTGCCAGACTATATAACATAATCCATTAATTTAGAAGCTGACTATTTCACAAATGCATTGAAGTTGAACAGTACTAGTGTTCACAGTAAATAAAATTAACCTTGCCCACTGCAAGAATGCTTTAACGATGATTGTGCTTACAAAATTAATGTATTTAAATTAATTGCTTCTTAAATATTAACCCAAACTACTCGGGTACTGGCAGTCGAGCCATTTCTTTTTTCAGATAAATCCAACTTTTTATGGAATAATACATTTCGTTTGAGTGATAATATTATAACATAATTTATAGAATGATGATATTAAACACAATGGCACGATCCAAACAAAACTTCTTGATCTGGATGTAACAATAAAACTCACATAAAACAAATAACCAAGTTAACATATATAACATTTTGCGAATTTTCAAGCCAACTTCCTCGTTTTTCTTCAAAAGAGGCCTGAATGCCGTGTGTCGTGTGTTCCCATCTAGAAGTACGTTCCTGAGGCAGAGACGAACTCAGGAACGATCTCAGGAACGCATAGCAGGAGAATCAGGACGCGACAAAAGAACTCTGATTGAGGAAGTCTCGAAAATTCTCAATAGGGTTGTAATGTATGTGACGTTGGTTATTTTTTCAGAATACATGATTCTTTGTGGAAGTACAGATTTCTGAAAGATTCTCGCAATTAAGACCTGCGATTTCTTTATCACACCAATCCTTATACCCCAATTCAAGATTTCAATGGTGTGTTTGAATGAATCGTTACAACTAAACTAAATATGCTGTAATAAATTATAATTATTGAGATGCTAGTTTTTATTGTTTGTTACTCGCGACAAGTGTTAAAGTTTATGTTTATCGAATTAGCAAAGAGTGGTGTGAGCCACTTGAATAAATAAATAAGTTTAATAAATTTTAACCGTTAAGCTTCAATATAAGTACTCAAAATGAAAACGCTGCTTCGTATTGACTTTTGATATTTAAGTCATACTTAATAAATTTCATACTTTAACAGCTGTAAGGAAGTTATTTCTAAAACAAACTTACACTTGAATAACTTTGTAATGAACTGATTTCTCTTCGTACTACTTGCAAAATGACATGCATTCAAGAATCAGAATATTTGAAAAAAGTTTCAAACATGTTTCGTTGTTGTATCTCTGAGAAGAGACTCCTAATGACGCAACAACACAGCTCGTTAAAGCAGCTAAAGTTGTCATTTCGTTCTAAATACCCAACAAAGTGATGTTACGACTTACGAGAGATCTTGGTTTCACCCGGAATATATGTAGTTTAATATTTAATCTACTTCTCAACTAGGAACTTAATAAGTCCCAGCGGAAGGAAAGTTTTATACTTGGGAATACACATTACACAAAGCTGACTCATTAGCAAAATGCATGCTGACAATAACTTAATGAACAGATATCCACGATTGCGAATGTAAATAATATTAAACATTATATGTTTAAAAAATGCGTACAGGTGACAGAACCAAAATACGTGCGTTTTGAAACATTGACCGATTAGAACACATAATCAGTCTTAAACTGCTAAAACGTTACCCGGAAGTTTGCTTATATTACGTCCTAACATACTCGTCCAATATTCTCCTATGGTTGATGAGTTAAAGTTTCAGTGTTTGCATACGGATCATGAACCATTTCTTCCTTATTCACGTTGATAGTAAAAGTAGTTTAAAATAGATTTCAATTACGCATTCATAATCGTATTCCGCTAGATACTTAACACCTTATTGTTACGGCGCTCAACATAAGTATCTAAAGTGGACATTGATTCATAGAGACTAACATTTTTTTGACTCCACTACGCTTCGTTGTTTTTTAAGATAGTATAATTTAATTTGTAGAAATCTTTGTCTATGATTCATCGTTTGGGATCCTATGCGAAAGCAAATCCCGCAATCTACGTTTGTCTCCTCATCTATTGACCACCGAACACTCCTTTATCACATTTTTTGTAAGTCGTACAAAGAAAATACCACATATAATACGATTATGGAACAATCAATGAATACGTTTGTGTTGTTGTAAAATAGTGTCGACTCCCTGATCGGAGACATTTGGATTCATTATCAATATACTTTTATAATTAAGTGAAATATTTACTTATTTATTTATTCATCGTCATTTTATTATTTTATAAAAACCAATTTAAAAACAGAACATTTAATTTAATTTTCATTGAAGTTAAAGAATGTACTACAGATATCATCATATTTTACAAATGACTTTCTTGTAGGAACGTATTTAGAAAAATTCATTTTCACGTATGAGCTATATGTTTGCCGCACGCAAATATGATGCTAACAAGACGAAAGATTTCTTAGACTAAAATATGTAAAATACGTTGAAACTGTGTTTTCACAAATTTCACTTGAAAATAAACTCATTTTACAAAAACGCCAGGAGCAGATTTTGCACCGTGAGTAAGTTTGTGAAAGAGCTTGTAATATTGTTTAAACTTAAGCCTTCATGCAAATGTTTTAATTGAAGACGTGAGGTGCTTCCAACTTTCAGAGGTGTTGTTTACGAAAGAGGGGAGTAGCCTGAGGGGACCCGGGGCAAACTGGAAAAGATAGGAGATAATTTATTTTCGAAGGCTTTGGACTGGAGATTGTCCTGCTAGTTTGAGGTGCTATGGGAGTAAGATTGTTTAAGTTAATCAATTTCTAAGTGGGTATTAAAAAAAATAAAAAATACCAGTTTAAAATAAGGCTTATAATATCCCTGAGTGAGACCGTGGCACATGTAAAATACATTATAGGAAGAAAACGAAAACCACCTATCTTCATTTTGATTACCTCGCGCTATTTCATGATGCTTTAATCCTTCAAACATTCTATTAAATACATCACTAACGCAATGTGCAAGAGGCACCGTGCTACAGCCATTTTCATTAAACATTTCCCAAGAGCTACACGACACAATTGTTGACAAACATCTTTTGTCTAATGCCAATCTAGAGTCTAGACTAATATTGACAGATAAACGTGTAAATGTTATAATATAATAATATTGTTGTAGGTTTTCGCGGCCCGTTGAATGTACAATACTTGTTTCTTGGGTAAAACCGCGTCGTGTGTTTGGAGAATTTCGTGGCCGATATGGATTAATGTACTCGGAATTTCGGTTATAATGCCACGTATATTTTCGTTGGGTCGACGTTTCGATGAGATTTCACTCATCATCTTCAGGGCCACCCAACTTATAAAATAATAAAAACGAAAACTACATTACCATTTATAAATACAGAACATAACTGGGGGGGGGGGGGGAACAACGAAAATCAACAAAAGAAATCACTGCACACATTACGAATTAACACAATTCAAAGAAAGTCATTGCAATGCTTGTCGTTGCAAAGAAACAAGAAAGTCACTACATATTTCAGTATTTACGTTTTTCGTCATGGATCTTGTCACTCTGACAGTCGATGTATTTACTTGCAGGTTATCTGCAGGAATTTACTGTCGACGTCGACGCCATTGACGAGCGAATCAGGCCAAACCAGCTATTTGACGACGTCAGTATCTACAAGGCTAGTTTGAAACAATTCTATACCAATGTAATATGATATGTTGGTTATGTAGTTTCGCGCTCCATAGAGAATCATATTCATATCAATCTACTAAGTATACAATCTCCACGGTGAAGTTTACGGCTTCTTTCTTCTTCGCCCTCAATATCTCATATTGCATCGTAATATAGATAGATAGATAGATAGATATTTTTATTCACTTAGACTAGTACAGTGTACAAGTATAACTCTTTGCAGAGAAAGTGAATAGTCTATAATTAATAATTAATAATAAAGTGATAGTAATTATAATGATATACACAGTGTTAGAAGAAAGAATAGTTGAATATAAAGCATAATTGATAATTGATATGGATATTGATATTGATATGTATGATGGTTGATAATATTGATATATGTATATATGATGATTCATTAATTGATTAATAATGATAAACACAGTGTTTATGTTAAAGTAGAGTAGATGCAAAACAATAGCATGCGCTACTATAGATTAAGAACTCATATATAATAAAGAAAAGTTGGATATAAAGCAATTTTTGATGTGATATTGTGATAATAATTGCTGATGGCACAGAAAACAGCAATGATGTACAGGAGAATGTGTCTAGTATATATATGATGATTGATTGATTGATAAGTGTTTATGGTAAAGTAGAGTAGATGCAAAATATGCCCTACTAGATTAAGAATTATATAGCACATCGGTTTAATACTAGAATAATGATCGAACTGATAATTCCCTCCACACCCCCATCTCTTGCGACGTTGCATGGTTTCCGCCCTCGTAAAGTACAGCGTCGCGTTGTGGTGGGGTGGGGATCAACTCATAACCCACATGCGATACGTTCTGTTAACCCCGTTGCATAAGTGGTGCTACCTACCTTGTACTTCCCCAAGTGGTCTACGGTGCAACTGAGGGCCACTTCTCTTCCCAGCGGAGCAGTCACGTTTCCTATTGGTTGGAGGAAGTCGGGATCCTCGTGCAGCCGACTCTCTGAAACACGGGAGCAACTAGTTTAAGAGCCATCTCCGTGTACCGGAACATTAACCGGCAGGAGGATATGGGGAGGGTTGAGATGATGCATATAATCTACAGAGTGCATCACTGCATTTTGATACAAAAACAATAAACTATGATTTTCTTAGTAATTTTGTACTTGATTTAAGTGTTACAAAACTTATTTAGTTATGCATTAGATAATGCATTTTTTCCAGTGAATTTTATTTGGCACCTATACAAACATTTGTAAATTATTTCACAACATAGTAGGTATCAATTACAACGCAGTAATTTTGAGACACAAATGAGTAACTTATAATAATAATAATAATAATAATTTTTATTCACCTTGACTGGTACATTGCACAAGTATAACTCTTAATGGAGAAAGTGAATAGCCTAGCCTATGGTTAAGAATAATACATACATTGTTAACTTATAAAATTATACATAAAAATATACATTTCATAATATCTTCCCTTCTATTTCTATACATAATAGGTACTTATTTTTGTCTTGAATTGCATTATTTTCAATTATATTCATGTTCATACGTACAAGTGTCAGGAATGTGAAGGAAAGTTGAGTGTAAAGCTATGGATGGGGTATTTGTATGTCCGGGCGCACTAAATTAAGTTAAAAGTCAGCTGGATGAAGGTATTCATTGATTGTGTAGAAGCAATGCTCTATTAGAAATGATTTCAATGTGTATTTGAAAGAGTCTAGTGATTGTATGTTTTTAATTTCTGGTGGTAGATGATTGTAGATTGTTAGACATTGGTAATGAGGTCCTTTGGAGAAACGCGTTGTATTGTGAGTTGGGACATGAATTTTTGATTGTGATCGTGTATCATGGTCATGAATTGTTGAGTTTAATTTGAAGAGGTGAGGGTTTGATTTGATAAAGACTGCTGCAAGTTGTATTAAAGTACTTGCTAAGGTCAAGATTTTTGGGTAGGAAAGATATTTCTACACGAGGTACGCCAAGAGGCTCCTACTATAATTCGAATGGCCCGTTTTTGTAATCTAAAAACTCTTATAGCTTGTGGCGAGTTTCCCAGAAAATAAGTCCGTACGATATGTGTGAGTGGATGTGAGCATGGTATATGAGAATAAGGACGTTGTGGTTGACTAGGGCTTTATTCTTCTGAGGAGGAAACAACCACTCTTTATCTTTGAGCAAACAGCGTCTATGTGGTCTGTCCAATCAAGGGTGTCAGTCATATGTAGACCCAGGAACTTGATGGCGTCAGAGCAGGCAATGCTCTTAGATGAGATGCGAATGAGGAGGCTTTCGGTGGATCCAATTACTTGTGAGTGGAAATTTAAATACACCGTTTTTGACGGTTGAATAGAAAGGAGGTTTTTGTTGCAGTATTGTGACATTATGGAAGCTTGTTCGTTGGACATTTGTGAGAGTGGTGCTAAAGATTTTCCTTTTTGTGCTGTGAGTATATGGCTGAAATCATCGACGTATTGTGTTAGTGTACCAGCGGTGAAACATTCTGGCATATCGTTGACATAAAGGAGGAAGAAGGGTGGTCCAAGAATGGTTCCTTGTGGGACACCACTTTTCAGGATCAGCGGTTGAGAATGAAAAGGGTGGTTGAGTTTGCGGATTTCGACTATTTGAGACCGGTCAGATAGGTAAGAGGAGATCCAGGAGTGGGCCTGGCCCCTGATTCCCATTGATTCTAATTTGCATAGTAGGATAGAGTGATCGATGGTGTCGAATGCTTTACTAAGATCGTAAAAAATGCCTATGGGAACGTCCCCTTTATCAAGTGCATCGTGGATAGTATACCATTTTGATGGGAAAGCCTGTGATATCTATTTTAATTCGTACTTACATTAATTCAATAAAACATTATTGTAAATAATGTTGTTATACATATTTCAAACGGTGATTTTACAAAATTATATTATATTATTTTGTTTTAGTGTCATCATGTAAAATACCTTTTCTAGTCACATCCCTGATTGTATCTGAAATGTTGAGTTAGATAACTAAACTTGTTTAGTTAGTTTCGCCAAGTACAATTTACAAAGTGTTGTTACAGTAATTACAGCACTCACTTGGTTCTGCACATGAAATTGTCGAACATTTAGGTCGCTATAATAATGTAAAACAAGAGAGCAATTTTATTTCCTTTTTGTTTTACTTACATAAACTAGTGTAAGTTGAATCATTTTATTATTTTAAAATTTTATAATGCAATAATTCCAAGTACTGACAGTTAGACTCGAATTGTTACGATAATTCCCTATTGATGAATAGAAATTAAAATATTATTCCGCATCAGTCACACGTTCCCTGTTCTTCCCATCACTCTCTGAGTTCGCGGTGAAGTCCTACACATTACGCGAAAACCGAATACTCCTTGGAAATAATGTTTTGTTCGTCGAGAAACACCCCCCATTTAAGTACAGCAATCAAAGTGGCACTTGATTTATAAACGTGAATTGTGCTGTCTCAATTGTGTTCATTTTATAAAATGTTGAATACATTTTGTAATTGAACGTGGATATTAAATCCTGAAGTATAAATGTATTTTGTTAAAATTCAAACCATATCCAATACATTATGTACAAAATGCTTTTCACAAAACTCTTTCTCCTTGGTCCAACACAATCTGCTTTGTGTTATTATAGGCATAGTTCTGTATTATAGGGCCTGATTATAAACTTGTGCAACCTTTCAACAAATTTTGTTGGTTTCCTAACATTGAGATTTGAAAAATTTTCAAATTAAATTAAAAAAATAAAAACTTATTTCGCATACATCTGAGAAGGATCAGTAACGTTTACAATATGTCGAATCGTATATATGTTTTGATTCGATAATCATTATTAACGCTATAATAATACTACGGCTATTATGTTATCATGTGTAATAATTATCATCATCATCATATTATCATATCATTTTAGCTAATTAATAATTGCTCACGGATGGGATTATAGTCTTCGTGAATAATGACAAGCAAATCATTAATATTTTACTTTATGGTTACAACTATTTCAAATAGTGTCACATGAAATTTATGGCGATTTTATCTACGGTATTATTAACCATCAATAGCATACAGCAGTTTAATCTGTGAACATCCAATGCGGAAATAAGCTAAAATCAAACCAAATAACATTGTAAGTACCTTTTAATAATACCATCGATTTAAACTCGACAGTTTCAGTTGTTTTTCGTTTACCTCGCAGGCTCGCTAATGCCTTCGTGGCCCGAGGTTATATGAAGCTCTAGTGATGATTGCTGTAGCCAGTTTGTTTGTCAGACCCTATAAAAGCATTACTTCATTCTCTTGCTGCAGAGGCCAATGCCAACCACACAGCTCAGCGTATTTACAATAGAAGTATTTAGGTGTTGATAATACATTACATGATGTCTTATCTAAATCCCTGGAATTTAAGTGTCGATTAGCTTTAGGTCCCGATTCAGGTCATCACTTTAACAAACAAGTTTAGGTCTCGGTCTGCTTAAATATATCGCTAAGTTTTGCTACGTTTCTGTAAAGTTATTATACGTCCGTGACGCCTAGCATTATAAAACGCCTACTTTGCAAATAAAATTATTTTTTAATTTTTATAGTAATATAATGTTAATTAACGCTGCATCGTTCATTTTTACATGGACAGCAATGACATATTTATACTTGTAACATACATATTACTCGTTTATTAAGTAATACTAGATAGGAAAAATCTACTCATGTCAATTCTAATATTGGGTGCAAAATTTATTTTTAGTAACGGTAATTAGATGTCAACTAAGTGTACACTACCACTCCTAAATAAAAAGAATTCGTTTGCTCCGCCTCAAGTTTTTTTTAATTATTAGAGCATAAAAATAAAAATAAAAAGTTATTAAACTTCTGATTTGGACTTAAGTCCATCAGTTCTTGGGTTAGTGATTTGTAAACGGTGACTTTGGAGCCGTTCTAGCAATGAGGCACATAATAAATTCAATGTTGATCTGAATCGGCCTTGTTGATTCTGGCGTTGATCCGTGGGTGTTCGCACTGTCCATACCACTGATTGCTATATTTCATATTAGAAAAATATCGATCTTTGGTTGGTTATCGCTCACTCGTCGATTGCGTCGGGACCTACAGGGTTGGCTTTGTCGCTTTGATTTACTGTCCCCCACTGAAAATCAGTAACATAACTGAGTGGGTAGACTGTAAATACGAATTAATTAATTATTTAATTTAATTTATTTAAAATTGAAAAAATAAAAGTCCTCAGTAAAAGTATCTTCCATGATTTTCCATAGTCATAGAGAGAGCAACGCCAGGTAAAACTGATGTGTCCTCTTCTACGAAAAAAGTTAACCTGTTTTTCTATATTTAAAATCGCCCAAATTTCTGTCTATCACATCTCAGGTTAAACTTGTATTATGCATAATGGAGGACATTGTTTGCAGCTAGCTTTTTAACAATTTTATTTTAACTTTACGGCGTATCAAAATGGTGATACAGTTACCTCATAAATAACTAGATGTAATCGTAAAGTTTGCTGTGCAAATATTTTAGTGCTACACAGTGATACATTTGTTTTGAAAAGAACCGCATTGTTATTTTCAACATAAAATCTATGTTATTTATATATCTATAAATAAAGTAAACATGGTAAGTGTACATATTATTTTTTAACTGTTTTTACTCTCAGAAATAAAATTTAATGTAGTTTGAGATATACATTTACATAATACATATGCTAATAAACTATGGGTGGCACTACACTAGTAAATAATAATATGCAAAAATGTGTATATACAAAATGGTGAACTAGCCTATCAGTTTTATTTACAATTTTAGAAGTCGCTTTTCGTTTAAAAAAAATTGACCTCTTGTTCAACTTAATTCCATGATTCATATTTCATGTTATTCGACATATTTTCTTTATCCCGTCGAGAATTACATGAGAGCCTAGAAGTAAACCATGCAAACTAAATAAGCTTTACAAATAAGCTCCTTCTGTTTTGTTCGTTTAATAAAGAGAGCGTTTCTTTGCTTTCCAATAATTCCGTGAATTTGAAATAGAACGATGAGGTATATTTATGTAATTCCATACCTCGCCAGCATTGAAGTCGATGCATTATTGATGATATAGAATGCATTGGCGAATAATAACTCGGGAATAGCAAGAACGGTTAAACTTGTTTCTCAGTCATATTTAAGTTGTTGAAAGGTTGTTACTTAACGAAACTGTTAATAACCCCAAGAGCCCTCCACTAACACCAGCAGAATTAAAATGTAGCTGTAAACCAACCAACCTTTGCACTAGCTCATGGAAACTAACAATAATACGCTTTATATAAATATTTAATTTATATCTAGCTCGATTTTAATTTTTCAGCTTCATAAATAATATGTAAATATGATTTTACATTTTTTAGTTAAATAGTAATAGGCAACAGAATTTCGACGAAATTTTATATTGTCTGGAATGGTCCATTAATAAAAAATGAAACCGCCGTAATATTGGCCATGCTGTGTATCAGAATTTAGAATATTCGATCACAAATTATGCAGTCGTTTGCTTACAACCTATAATTTTAATGAACAAAATTGTAATTTAAAGTTTTTTTCAATAGGCATTGAAATTCTCTTTGTTACAACAAAAAAAAAAACAAGAATGATTTTGTTCAGGAAAAATGGAATTCTTTATTCTCTGTTAGTTCATATTATTACCAAAGTTATTTCCAACGGTTTAAAATAATACAAACTAAAGTGAATTAGTATTAATGCTAATTTAGTTTGAGTACTGTTAGTGTAACCTCCCTTCAGTGTATTTGAGTGTCAGTGTGTATCAATGCTGGTGTCGTGCGGTTGGCATCAAGTGAATTCTATATACAATGCAAAATACCGACCACAATACGACGAAGCAAGTGTTCATCCATTGGTCGTAAATAAACACTAGGGCTGTTGGAATCCGCCAGAATATGACGCGATAAATCATGGATATTAACAACTCGGAACCCATTATGCCAGTAATGTAAGCAACGGTACACGCAAATGAAAACTTCCACAACAGCGTCATTATTGTTTTGAGTGTAATGGACACTAAACACATGAAATGACTCCGGCTATAATAAATCGCGCGTTGACAGTGCAGAAATTTACAATACGAAATAGCATGGTTTACATATTTCCCAGTCAAATCATTGTCATTGATATTGGAAAACATCATATTGGCAAACATTTACAGATGCAATAATTGCAACAAGAGATCAAGTCGACCATTAAGCCTGTATAATAGCTACTGTCTGTCACTGTTAATACTGACTTAGTAGTTAGTACTATTATTAGTAATACTATTCATAGATAATAGTGGTTGTCTATTTACTCTCAATATTTACATTTTGATATTGACTTTAGTATTTTTGTAATATTCGAATTATAGTTCAGTAGTTCGGTTTGAAAAAGACTTTTGAATGAAAGTCGAAATATCACCAATAAAATTGATAAAGAGCAGTGTCATGTACAATAAGCACTTATTTAAAGAATAAATACCTGTTCTACTAGTTTCTTTTATACATTTAAAGAATTATTATAGTGTTGCATTATTGGTAACAAGTTACACAAAATTGGAGTTAAATGTTAAAATACTCGAGGTTTAATAAAGCATGGAGAGATTTATATTTTCTAGGGCACAAATAACATCATGATTAATATACGACATGAAGAATGTTTTGAACCAACACGCTGTGACGTACTTAATATCCAGTCAGATATGAATTTCGATATCATAACATCATTAACAGTCCTGACTCCCCCCTTCTCTGCAATAACCGACATTCCAACATCTTTGACGCTTGCCACATTATTTGCCTCTAGGCAGTACAGCTCGCTAAGTTTGCTTGTTATAATTCTACAATGAACTTAGCAACATTGATTTAATACTGAGGGTCAGACTTTCCCTGAAACCGAGAGCCGTTACATCAAATTGCGTCTGTAGTAGATGGTCACAGTAGAATTGTGTTAGTGTTTGGGAAAAAGCTGCCTTTTACAAAAAAATAAACATTGTCATAACGATATTATTATAGTTTTAATTCGAGTAGATCTACAACATAAATTTGCATTAAAAAAGTTACATTTTAATTATATTACATATTATACGGAATCACATGGCGAAACATAAAACTGAGGATAACGGCGTTTTTAAATGGAAGCAATAATTAATTTTTGGAATTTTAAAATTATAAATTTTCTAAAAGTATGTAAAGAAACTGTAAGTATATACGATGCATAAAAAAGAACTGGTACGAAAGTACCCAGCATAGATCGAAGCTACATTATCAATAACTTAGTTAAATATGTTTGTACTATTTTATTACATTTTAGATATCACACAATTTTGTGTTTAAAGGCTATGTGAATCTTTGAATGAATAATAAATAAAAAAACACATTTTCTATGAATACATATTATGATATTTATACTGCATTGAAATCGTTGGTAGAAGCTTCGATTTCACAACATTTCAATTACTAAGGCTTGTCCCGCCCCCTGACCCCATGGTCATTAAAACTATGTTCTATCATCCTTGATGAATGGCAATGTGAACAAAAATAACCGCATTTCTTTTGTTAAAAAAACACTCAATTAGCATTAGAAGTTTATTTATAGGTCGTAATATAGAATCTATTCAAGGCCTATATACTAACCTCTGATTAGCAAGCTACATATCACCAATGTGAGTATATTCTTGCAATATGTCGACCACATATTGGGTGTCTTGCGAGAACTTACTGACCATATTTCAGCAAGATGTTTTAACTTATATAGTCGCTGATCTTGATAGTAGCGATTTGAGTGTCAACATAATAATTATTATGTATTAATATGTTTTGTTTTGAAAAGATTAAAAGGAGAGTCAAAGAAGTGAAGAAGAAGTGAAGAAGTGATGAAGAAAGATTCATGTTATGAAGGATTGCGAATAATTCTAGTTCATCAAACAGACGTATGTCCAATGAATGCTTAGTAAGCCCGGTCATTGCACCAATACGTGTTACACTCTCAGTTGTACTAACAGGACACTTCTACCGGCAGACAGCTCGTCTTTGGGAGATTGCCTATCTTTTCTTCCACATTCACAGGCGACTTCTGTAAAGAGTCCTGATTATTGAACTTGGGCATTCCTTCCCAACTATCCCAAAACCTTATTTATTTAGTCACTTTATGTGACTCCACCGAGTAAAACTGAAGTGCACTTTACAGTGTGTAATCCTATGATAAAGTTGTGTTTTATACGAAACAACACGGGTAAGGGAGTACTCATAATAGGAAGCAAAGCTTATTTTTTATCCCTCGCTTGTGTTAGCATTCTATATTTTGTGAAGGTGACGATGTACATGGATATTTGGACTTTCCAGGGTTCCTCGATTGTTCCAAATACCACTTTAAACAGTGTATATAGAGTGAGATATCCTAACCAAAGTGATACGTTCGCACTTACTTACCAATGTAACTTGTTGTACTAAATATATAGCATAGGCAACACAAAGATTAAACCCTTAACCTTCATATCCATAATATTGTAATAAAGTCAATCAATAACGTTCATGCGATTTGATTTCGAGGTCTTCCCCTGCCCCCTGCCCCCTCACCCCAATACAGATATCTTATTAATTTTGATATTTAAACTATTCCAGACTATGGAATTTAATTAACGAAAATATTTTCGACTGTTCATCATAGAATCCCTTTAATAAGAAGTGGAATGTCGAGTATCACTTTATCCAAACCCAAATATAAAAAAATGTGTTGGAATGTTTTTTTAATTACGTATTTGTTACATTATTCCTCAACAACGGTGCTGTTAAACAAATTGCCCTTCATAGTTTTGTACAAATTATAACCTCAGAGCGGTACCCAACGTACAAACTAGAATTTATTAAATTGAAATGTGTCATTCCTGTACCAGAGGTTAATTTCTTAGCACTGACGAGTATTTACCGCATGCTGGATTTGTTATTGAAAATATTGCTTCTCTTCAAAGTCTCACATCAACTAATATTATAATATTAAAGCCAAGTTTCCACACAAGACTTTGAGATTGCTTAGTAATGTGATGTTATTAACGTTTTACCATGTAACGCGAAGTTAATTGAATCTAATTTGTATAAAAAGAAGAGGTATTAGCGTTCTTGGAAATTAGTATATAATGAATGTTCCCAGTTTCTCATTAAACGAGAACTGTGATTGCGTTATAATATTACAAAGTGGTTGTCTACAGTCTAGACTAGAAATTAGATTATTGAACGACTCAGCTTTACTTTCACCTGTGTCCTGGTTGGTAAGTAAATACATTTCAAGGTTAAGGTCTGATATGTAAATCATTGGTTTTGCCCATATTTTCGAGGTTAATGACACAAATCAGTTCAAAACACGGATCTTGCACGTGCTAGCGAAATAACACGTACCTCTTGGGCCTGAAATGAAGTATTTTAAGTAGGCCTACTTACAAATAACGTTGATAACACGAAGAAGATTAATAATCTAAAAATACATTTTCATGAACAGAGATGTATTACTTCCATGCAATTAAACTGAACGTACCCCAAGTCAACGCCCTACACCCACAAAACAGGTTTACTATCTGTTTTTGTAATTTTCTTAGAGATTCTGCAACTACCACATTTTTATTACTATTTCACAAGCAAACAGTGATACTGACATAATAAGTACCAGCGTAGTGATATGAATTGGATAAAGGAAGCGAACCTGAAGTCCTTACACATATGTTTCCTGCAAAAATAGTGAATAAAACTAAATTTAACCTAAAAAACTTAAATTCTAAATAACATGTATACTAATGGAAATTATTAGATATAAAAAGAATGATTATGTTGATATGAGTAAAGAAATAAAAATAATTACATTTATTTATTTACACATATTTATTTTCATTTAATTGGATGAGCAAAGCGAAGACTTCAATTTCACTGACCCCCCAAAAAATTAGCTCGGGTGTTTTTTTTGTCTACCGGGCAAACGGCGTATCTGATATTGATGAAAATTAGAGGGAACCTTCGAAATCTCTGAACTTATAGGTGTATTGTTTTTGGATACAATCGAAGAAATATTTCTCATGAATATCGTACTTTTACGATTTTTTTTCTATTTTTGGTGCGATATTTTCGTTCCATTTAGGCCGATTCTGACCAAACGGGTGGGGCTACAACGTTCATGATGAGCGTAGCGAGCGTAAACGAGCGAGCGAAGATTCCATTTCACTACACTGGAGAAAAAAATCCGGAATTTTATTTTTCTTTCTTTCTGTATTTTTGTGTGTCTGTTAACACGATTCGCTAAACCGATACTCCGATTGCGATGAAATTTCATGGAAAACCTTCGAAATCTCTGAACTTAGAACTGCCACGTTTTGAGCGCAACGGAAATTATCTCATAAAAACACAATTCTACGATTTTCGATTTTAAAAACTTTTCGACTCATAACACCTACATGCTATCCGATATAATGATTTTTCACAGAACCTTAATTCATGAATAGTATTCGTGCGAAATTTGAGCGAATCGAAAAATATTTCTCATGAATCGAAATTTACGTTTTTTTTTTTTAAAACAATCTTGACTTATACACCTACAGCTTATCAATGTAATTATTTTTTCACAGAACCTTAATTTTATGAAATATATATTTCGTGTTAAATTTGAGCGCAATCGAATATTTATTCTTATGAAAATTGCAATTTTACGTTTTTCTTTTCTTTTTAAAATTGCGATTAATTAAAAAAATTAAGATATTTTTTATTTAATTTAGTTTGATTAAAAAAAATCTTCGACTAAGTAATGATTTTTTCACAGAACAACAGAAAATCCGCGTAACCCATGGCAGCTCAATGCACCAATTACGCTCATCCAACAACGCGGCGGGACTTAAGCGTTTTCCTAGTATTAAACATGGACATTAAGGTTATGGTGATGTAGTACCTTTTGAAAGAAAAAGTTGTAAAAGTTAGTCAGAATCCACAGAAATAAAACTTTTAATATAAGTTTTTTACGGTAAATAATAACAATTGACAACTAACAATAGAAACTTGACAACAATCACCTACAATGCTTAGGCAGCAAAGCAAAGCACTTGCAAAAGTAAAGATATCCCACGCAAACTAAAAACTTAACAAAGCTCATCCATCAACGCGACTAAAAAACGCGTTTGCGAAGCTTCCTAGTACGTACATTTATATAATGTAAAACAGAAAATATCACGCACAGTATTCATAGGATGAGCGTAGCGAGCGTAGCGAGCGAAGCGAAGATTCCATTTCACTACACTGGAGAAAAAAATCCGGAATGTTTTTTTTTTTTCTTTCTTTTTTTTTGTTGTATTTTTGTGTGTCTGTGAACACGATTCCGGCTAAACCAATACTCCAATTGCAATGAAATTTTATGGAGGTCTGTGAAATCTCTGAACGAAGAACTGCACGGGGGGAAAAATCGATCAAAAAATTATTTCTCATGAAAATCGCAATTTTACGATTTTTTCGATTTTTAAAAAAATTCTTCGACTTATAACATCTACATGCTTTATCCGATTGTAATGATTTTTTCACAGAACCTTAATTTTATGAATTAATATATTCGTGTGAAATTTGAGCGCAATCGAAAAATCATTTCTCATGATAATCGCAATTTTACGATTTTTTCCAATTTTTAACATTTCTTCGACGAATAAAACCTACATGCTTTATCCGATTGTAATGATTTTTTCACAGAACTTTAATTTTATGAGTTAATATATTCGTGTGAAATTTGAGCATAATCGGAAATGATCTATTAAAAAAATCCCAATTTTACGCTTTTTCGATTAAAAAAAATTACGCTCATCCATCAACGCGGCGGGACTTAAGCGTTTTCCTAGTAGAAAATAATTTTTATTCCCAACGTTTCAGAAAATATCTATGTATACGTTGTTAGTTTCAATTAGCAAAATGTTATAACTATGAGTAATAAGTTAATTTTATTCCATGACAATTTCCATGGACGTGTACATGGAACGCAATACGAACTAACAATAAAATATTAACACATCAATTGCAATACAAATCCATACAGATTATTTTTATATAAAACACACGTTACAAAATTCAAGATGGTGGATATTAGGAATTCACCAAGGGAATAAACGGATGTCTATAGTAAGTAATTTTTCAGGTCGAACTTAAACTATTTGGTAAATTTTATTTCTTGTGGTATATTATTGTAGAGAAAATCGCATTTACCAGTAGACTATTTTCATTCAATGAGTGTAAAAAGGACGGAATGAAAACATTAGTTATGTATTTGAAGACAATTGAGTATTAAATGACTCCGTTCTACCAGCATCCAGGAGCAATCACGATTGTAAAATAGTTTGCTACACAAATGAATTATGTTGATATAATATGATTTATGCATTCATCCTTTAAGATTCTAAAGGTACTGAAAAATATCACTGTGTTCTCGTGACTGAGAAAGATTCGTGCAGACCTCTAAATACTTTTTGACGTCACGATTATAAACTGCAATAATGCATTCTGGACTAAATTAATGGGTCGTCAGCCACGTGTAATGTTTTCTATTAATATGGACTATGGAAGCCGTTATCAATAACAAGAGTTTTAGCACTAATTACACACACACGTTATGATTAAACCATCTATTTCGCACTATGCACTTTGAACTTTTATGTTTTTTTTTAATGTGAAAGTGGCATAACCCATAACCATGCGTGCATGATTTGAAATCATGGATATGGCATTATAACGAACTGTTGTGAGCAAGTCCTCTGGCGTAGTTAGGCACAACTCAATTTACCTTTAGTGCTTGGAATCATAGATTGAAAGACGACAGTGGTTTAGGTTTTTACACAGAAGAGTTCAAATGATGGCAGGGTATACTATCATGTAAGGTCGAAGAATATATTTAATTTAATCGTGGAAATTAAACTTGTTATAGCACGCAATATGCCCCTCTTCAGGTGAACTAAGTTTGTTGCGTATAGGAAAATTGTGAAGGGATGTCCGAGGGCTGTTTGAGAGGACTAAATCCCTTGCATTCGCATTAACGACTGAGGAAAACCTCGGAAAAAAACTTCAGTCAGGATAGCCGGTCTCGACAGAATACGAACCCGGGACCTCCCGAATCAGAGTCGAGCGCTTAGCGCCCGAGCCAACACTGTCGGGAAACATGCTAGGTTTATGCAGCATTGAGGACCAACAACACAAAAGACAATAAGTAAATCAAAGGGTCTGGTTGTTTCTGCCCAGCCCTTGATTGACTTCTGGTCGAGGGTGTACACACATATAATCGAATGCACGTACACGTTTTAACTCGACAGGTCCATTATAGAGGGGAGTTTCCTATGTCTTTGACGTGAGCCTGTATCCACTAATAGGAGAGTATACGTTGCGATAAGGAGACTGTTATCAACCGTTCTAATCTACTAGTCGTTCTTCTATCGAATGTACTGAACCATATAGGTTTCTCCGTGATGTCTTTACTTTGTTGATACCTTCAAAGATATGGTAAACTGGATCCCTTAGGGCGCAAGCTTCGGAGAGTGCGTAGGTTGTTCCTTTTCAGAGCGCTTTAATGCTGATCCCAGCTGAGACAGCCTACGTTACTGGAGCCTATATCTTAACATTGTTTTAAATTCTCTCAATATGGATACCTAGACATGAATATTGATCAATATATCAGCCATAGGTCAAACCATCACGAATATAACATTTTTCTTTCGTAACAAGTATGCTCAATATTTTCTATATTTTTTTTTTGCAAAACTTTTTGCATTATGAAGTAAGTTCTATATCTCTTGAACAGAAACGAAAGAAATTCTTTTGACATGCCAGAGAGTAGAGGGTTCTTTTGAATTTTTTTCCCTCCTCTATCAGATAGAAGTAGCCAAGCCCAAGATTAAGTTATTTGACAAATTAAATTCCACGACGTCACGCACTAGGGTTGAGATTGCGTCCGCGGCAGCGCCACCGTCGGTCATACAACTCCTCACCGCCTGTTATTTGTGTGCACGCGCCGAGACCAAACGACGCCGCGCGCGGCGCTAGTTGTGCTCCACTGAAATACCGCGCGCACTGAATAGAGAGGCAAATTGAAAACAAAACAAATTTATCTTCAACACTTTAAACTAGAGAACAGCTGCATGTGATTTGTAATGTTGAGTTTCCTTTGTGAATAATAGGGTCTTATGTCTCTTCCGGAACGTGTACACTTCTGAACATGTACAATGGATCATGGCAGGTTTGCAACAATTGCAGTGTTCTTCATTTACCAGCACGTCTTCCTGGTAATTGTTGGTTGGTAACTTTAAAAGTCACAACTAATTCTAGAATGACTTAAAGGTTACGTGAAGTTAAATACTAACGTTAGAGACTGTAAACATAATTTGAAAATCAATGCAATCACAAGCAGGACAAAAACGTATATTATTATTGCAATGGCTTAAGTTAATCCCTCCCAGCGAATCTCAGCGGGTTTAAATACGTATTAAAATAAAGTTTACATTAATATTTAATAGTATCGGACTCTGTTTGACGTGAACAGATAGCAAATCGTATTATCCAATCCTTACGTAGAACCAGAAAATCAGGGCTCACAGCGAAATCGAACAAACACACTACTCGATCGAACTTTTTAAAATCAATTTCTCATTACGATAATAATGTTAACGTTAATTTTATTATATTAGAAAATGATACTAAAATATATTATTAGTATATGGTTTTATTAACCATACATCGGTGTTCTTTCGGTTTTATTAAATAAAACGAAAAATACACACCTCTAATAATTAGTATGCATGCATTGAACGAGTAGGATAGAAAGAAAGTCAATATCATAATAATAGCTCACAAACAAAATTCACAATGACGTTTTTCAATACTATTATTCTTGCGAAAACAATTCTTGAAAACCCTAAAATGTTTAGAATTTTATTAAAATATCCAATGCATGTGGCTGGTAGCTTTTATAATAGTTAACATTATGGTGTAATATTTGTTTTGTAATATTACTTTTAAAAATTTAGTTAAAAGTTCAAAGAGCTTAAATGCTACACGTATATATAATTTAAAGTCCATGGTACAAATTAGTTAATTGAATTTTCATAAAGTAATGCAAACAAAATAAAAAGTCAACGCATTATTTTAGTTTTAGGTAAATGCATGGTTTATTAACTTTAGGTATAATCACGAAACCTGACCAAAATAGTTCGCTTAATATTTCTTCCAACTTATATAATTATTTTAGGCCCTTCGAAAAATCAGTTTACAATACATAGTAAACAATTCGACAGGCAATTAGTCGAATCCGTCCACAAGTTCGTTATGTAGGCATGCCGAGTGGAATTCTATTTGACTATCTGGATTTAATGGAGTTGGCACTAGTGAACAGACGAGTGGTCCCACAATCACATGACTGGCCAATTGCTAATCTGTATTGGCGTAGAGAGAGAACACAGGCAAGCGTGGCCAGAGATAAGGTTTTATCAAACACCACATATAAAACTGAGAGTTGAGTAATTCACGTGCTAAGCCAGTTTAAGCTTTCTACCAAAATTAATTCAATGTTGAGTAGCTTATTTCGTTTAGCTGGACAGGTTTCTCTCTCTCTCTGTCTGTCTGTCTGACTGGTATTATAGTACACTTAATTCAAACCTATATTTATGGTTCAGTTTCAACACAATGATGAGAATATGTTATTATTTTTGTTGGGTAATTAGATTTTCATAAAAACTTAATTTGTGCAATGATGTGATATTTTTTTTCATATACGTCATTTTTCTGTCCTTCAGTGCGTGTGTCACTCTCACGACAAAAGCCGAACGCAAAATCGTATTAAAATGTTGCTTTTGTTGACATTGCGCTTCAACCAGGAGATATTGAATGTTTTGGTGACCCTTGGAATCAGCGGCAAAGGGTTATAGCCTTTTTAAAATGTTCATTTTTGCGTACTCGGCACCTCCACCAAAAGTTCGTTTAGGTTGTATTTGTGTGTTTTTCGCTGAAATTCAGCCCTAAAAGAAATAATCTTAAACTTAATCCGTGTCCGTGCTTGTAATCAGTAGACGCTGATGGTGATGACAATGCGTGGCAAGCCGTTGCGTTTCAGTGTGAGTCAAGGTGTGAGGTCTGAATATAAATAAAACATTATCGTACGTACAAAACTTGACTGTCAGCATGAGAAATATTTCGTCAGTACGTGAACGACCAAGAAAAATGTCTAAATTGTCTGTAGTGTACACAAATTCATGAATAAAGCCAGTATTAGTTTTAAAGTTAGTAGAGTTCATTATAATATTTAAAACACTTTTAGTGGAAAAACTCTATTTTATTATAATAAATTACAACGTTTCGGAAATGACTTTAACTTATTCCGTCTTCAGGTTTCTTGTTAAAAACAAAAAATCATTTTATCAAAAATATATCAAAACAAACAAAGACAATAGCCAAGGTGAATAAAATTAAACATTTCACACATAAGTTGACAAAAACAAGGTAGTACAAATAAAAAGGCTATTTCTTAGTGTTTACTAAAGGAATCCACATTGGAGGAAAAAAGGTACTTGGCTGGCTTATACATGTGTCTTTTAATGTTATCAAAGCTGCTTCTTTCAATTTCCTTTTTTTCCAACATGGCTCCTTAAGTAAACGCTTAGATTGTAGAAAGTCGAATTTATGAACCTTGTCCCATGCATGTTCTACTAGTTTCGATGACATAAGATAACAACCATCTGACTTCTCAATGTTTTTTCTATGCTCATTAACTCGAACATGCATAGGACGTCCGGTTTCTCCTATGTATACAGCATCACAGTTTCCACAAGGAATCTCATAAACACAACCCTTGTTCATTTGGACTTCATTTACAGGTTTAGTTTTTTGCAAATGGCTTCTAATGGTATTGACTGATTTAAAAGAAGTTTGAATTTTGAATTTTGATCCAATACGTCGAATAGATTCTGAAAGACCTTTATGATAGGGAATATGAGCATAAGCTTTAGGCTGAACACGTTCTTTCTTGATTTTCGGTGTACGGTTGATGATGTCTTTGGGATACCCATTATTCACTAGAGATGTTTGGATGATTTTTACTTCCTCGTCGAAGGACTCTTTGCTAGAGCATAAATTTTGGGCTCTATGAACTAAACCCAATGCAATACCAGTCTTGATGTTGTCGGGATGGTTTGACTCAAAATTCAGATATCTTCCTGAGAAAGTAGGTTTTCTGTAGACCTTCATCGTCAGATCATTGTTGGATTTTCTTAGAAGGATATCCAAAAACGGAAGTTCACCATCTTTCTCTTCCTCTATAGTGAATTGTATGGAATCATGCACAGTATTCAAATCCACCAAAAAATCAGCAAGTTCTTGATTGCCCTTCGTCCAAACAGCAAACACATCATCAATGTAACGCAACCAAATTTTTGGTCTGTTAGGTAGTATGGATGTCATATTCTCTTCGAATTCTTCCATAAACACATTTGCTAAAACTGGAGATAAAGGAGAACCCATAGCAAGTCCATCGTTCTGTTTGAAAAATTCATTTCCATATTGAAAGTATGTTGAAGACGTACACAGAGTAAGGAGTTCCATAATACTACTCACGCTCAAATTCGACCTGTTCTTTAATGATCTGTCAGCCAGTAATCTTGATTTAACAATGTTTAATGATTCATTTAAAGGAACATTAGTAAATAAACTTTTAACATCAAAGCTTACCATTTTGCCCTTCAAATCATTATGGTTAAACCTGTGAATTATGTCCACAAAATGTTGCGAGTCCTTCACATGAGAGCTTCTATTACCTTCCAAGGGCGCCAAAATAGGCAATAAGTATCTAGATAAGCTTTGACACGGTGAACTTCTGGAACTAATTACCGGTCGAAATGGAATAGGATGAGGTTTGTGTATTTTTGGTAATATATAGATATGTGGTGGTTTGCTATAATGAGGAGAAAGAGTCTTTCTAATATTTTCTGAAATAAAGTTCTCATGTTGCTTAAGAATTTCACACACTTTTCTTTCAATTGAAGCTGTTGGGTCCTTATTCATTTTGCTATACTCTTTTCCATTTAAAATGGATAACAACTCTTCATCATATTTAATTTTATCCATAACTACTGTTACATTCCCTTTATCGGCCGGAACAATCATTAAATCTTGATCATTTTTTAATTCTTTCAAAGCTAATAATTCCCTTTTCTCCAAGTTCAAAGCTGGTTTAGGTGCTCTCTCTAATACCTGATGGATCTTCCAACGATACTTATTAGCTTGTTCTGGGGGTAAACAAGACGCTGCTACTTCTATGCTAGAAGTCATTTCTAGCATGTCTACATTCTTATTGGTGATTGCAAAGTTTAATCCTTTGTTTAAAACAGATAGTTTGTTAGCATCCAATGTTTTTGAGGACATGTTAACTACTGTTTTATTATTCCAGTCTGCCATTGGCATCCTCAAATCAGAGTGTCCGCGCTTGTTCTCTTTTTCAATCACCAATCTATTGAGTTTATTGACTTGCCTCTCCTTAATGATACCCTTGGTTTTATAGTAAATCTGTTCATAGCTTTGGTAAATAGGTTTCAAGTCTGCTTCAGTAAAAATCTTGCTCAAATTCTCTTCAATATCCATCAGTTCATGGCTTATCTTACTAATAATATATCTATGGAAATTCAAACGTTCATTCACTATTGCTTGGTTTGCTTTACTTACGATCTTATTTATCCTTCCTCCTTTAAATGGTACGTTGATCCTAAGACCCTTTGGAATCACCCCAAAATTCTTCGTTCTATAAAGAAACGTCAAATGATTTTCTTCTCTGGCTAAAGTCTGCAGTTTCTTCTCATATAATTTTAATAGTTTCAAGGTTCCAAGTCCATACTGGTTAATGATATTAGTTTTAAAGTTAGTAGAGTTCATTATAATATTTAAAACACTTTTTTTTTTATTTGTACTACCTTGTTTTTGTCAACTTATGTGTGAAATGTTTAATTTTATTCACCTTGGCTATTGTCTTTGTTTGTTTTGATATATTTTTGATAAAATGATTTTTTGTTTTTAACAAGAAACCTGAAGACGGAATAAGTTAAAGTCATTTCCGAAACGTTGTAATTTATTATAATAAAATAGAGTTTTTCCACTAAAAGTGTTTTAAATAAAATAATAAAGCCAGTGTTATATTTTTTTGAAGTCATGTTATACCTACACGTTCATAAACCAAGCAAAAATTTTAAATATACATAGAGCCTATTGTTCTCCAGTTTTATGGGTGTACCATAGATATTGAACACCTATTGTAGGCAATAGGGGTTCAATATCAATGGTGTGTACTGTATAAATAGCTCGATATTATTTTGATCGTGCATCATTTATGATTATTACATTGTGTATAAAGGGGTATTTAACCGCTAAACTCAAAAAATATATTTCATTCAGGCTAACTAGTAATGAATTGAGGAATTAACAGAAAAATTATTGGGGCCACCATGACATCCCAAAAAATTGTCAAACATGACATTTTTCGAGCTAGGTCCCATCGGCAAAAATCTCCCATAAGAAATAACATGGGGACGATCTTTATGCCCCGTGACCTTGGAGGATTTTGATCCAAAAAAATATTAGCTATTATTGACGTACTCGACAGCCTTTTCTGTAAATTCTCTATATTATTTTGTTTTGTAATTTGGGCAAGTAGTTCGGTCAAAATATGCTGATTACCAAGATGGGGTGTGATTTTGGAATGCATATTTTTGCGTGTTTGAGGGTATATTTGGGCACAGTTTCAAGACACGATGTTATAAAGGGGCATTTTAGATTGGTACTATGCTCTAGTATCTATGTGGACCAAAAAAGAAGCAGGTTAAAGCCGATATAGGAAATTTTCCAAAACGCCAATTTTCGCCAATTTCTGGATAAAAACATTAAAAAATTCGTGTTAAATCACAGTTACAAGATATATATTTTTTTAAACGGTCATTTAAGTGTTGTATTGTGCTATAGATCACGTGGTAAAAATAATTTTTGGGTTTTTTAGCCCCTTTAAGCTTAGTTTAATAGGAATCTGTTTGGGCACAAGTTTTTACCTCGAAAAAACCTTCTACAAATATACACTTTCTGGCATTCAATTTCTTACATTGGTTTAAATGTAGATCATACTATAAATTTAGATTATGTGTTAGATGCTGTCAGTTAACGCCCTAAACCTTTCGTTCTAAAGCTAGGATTAGCTATACTAGATTGTATAAAGCACTGCGTGGTTTATTAAAATGAACTCTTGATTGACTTACACCGGCTTGGTATTTAATAGCAATAGAGTGTACATATGATATGAGATAACAATCAATATAAACGCCATTCCAGACATGACGTGAATGATGGTTTAGACACATGAGGTACATCGACTCATGACGCAATGCGAACAATAATATTGCAAAACAATTTTTAGGTTTGTATAAAATATGTGGGCATTTGCGTGCAGGTTTGTCGGATTCCCTCATACATAATAAAGTGGGGGATTATCGGCGGTTGCGGGCGCGTAGGCGTAGAGCGTAGCTTTAAATTAAATGAGAACAAATGCGTTACCAGGGAAACATGGAGTTAGAATAACAAAGCATCGGGTGGTAGGAGAGCGAAGAGTGGACACTCAGAGAGAGAGAGAGAGAGAGAGAGGGGGGGGGGGGAAAGTTCGTATGGACGAGCTGGGTATTAAAACACACCGATAACGTGCTTCGTTGTTAAAGCCTGGCCATATCGCGAGTTGTAATGCCCATGTTAGTCTATTAGATTTTTATGTGGATCAATTAGCTGTTTTAATTAAGAGCTTATGAGAATGAAAGAGAGATAACTACAACTGTTCAACTGCCCCCTTCAGGTGGATAACGCTCCTGCGGTCCGTCGTTTAGACATTACTTAAGCATGCGAACCTCGAGTAGGCCACAATATTTTACCACTGTTTAGAGTGGACAGTGTTAAACAATGGAAAATAACGCATACAATGCAACATTTTAAAGAGCACTGTAGTTACTGGGTAGGGGTATGCATAATTAACGTATAAACATACAAACATTCACTTATCGCACGTAGCACAATAAGCCTAGATAATACATACTGGACTCGTATTCAAATGAGGGATACATAGATATCAGGACAGAATCACGCATGCAAATATGTACAGGGCTGCTCGCAAATTCTATGCGTACAGGCATTTAAAACAATTATCACACATAAACACGCAAAACGTGATGGCAATTGTAAATTTAGTTATGTTATAAAATTTCCCGAAAACGGCAATACATAACCGACAAAATATAGATGGTTAATTATTCGAAAAGTGTCGTGCAGGAAATAAGTTAGAATATTTTTCTCAATAATTTTATAGCCCTTACAGTAGTAGAACATGATACGCGCCAGTTTGCACGCTCGTATTCAGCCCTTGCACGCTCAGACACTCGCACACGCTTTGATTGTTTGTTTATGGGGCTGCCCGTATCATCACGTCTCATTAGGGGTGTAAAGTGTGACTTAACCACGTCCTGTGGAGATAATCTGTCGCTACTAGTTACGTTTGGACATAAAACGTGTCTGTCGGCGTGTATAGAAGAGTGGATGTTAACGCCTGTTTAAAACTTTTATTAATGTTAATGGAAACCGAAATTGTAGATACATTATTGGAAATATTTATATAAATTTCATATGCTTGGCGGAGAAAAGGAGTTGGGTGGCATGGTAAACATTTGCAGAATTAATAAATTCAAAGAAACTACGACGTAAAATGTTTTGACTTACATATTCATTTCACTATAGATATCACGAATTTGATTTATAAATCGTATGGAAATAACATTGAGATACCCACAGTAGAGTAACACGTAATTTTACCCCTGTGTGACCCTCTTAAGGGTGACTAACTAGGTTGTAAGGGTAATTTCAAGGGAATGATCGAGACAATCCCAGCCTTCGTTAGCTGTTGCTGAAGAAAACGTCTGATTCCAGGGGTCTATTTACTAAGTGACAGCGATAGTGACAGCGACAGCGACAGTGACAAGTGACAATAGTCAATCGAAAGTGACAATAGTCGATCGCATGCGACAACTTTAGTGAGAAGAGCAAGTGAGCTGCCACCTCGAATCTACTCATACCAAATAATAGTATGTAGTTGTTTATTAAGTCAAAGAAACATCGCAGACAACGTTAAAAAATATGTTAAATGTGTCATTGTTGCCGATACACAGCTTAAAGCTTGTATAGCTGCAGTCAGATGCGTGCAGCGTTGAGCCAAACGTATAAGTTTTTATTGGCAATAATTATTACACATGTTTTTTACACTTTTAAAGTCGTCTGCCAATATTTTTTCGACTTAATATACAACAAAATATAGAAAATGTAAGTAATTACCATTTTATTTGTTATGGTGAAAATTCGAGGTAGCAGGTAACTTGCTCTTCTCACTAAAGTTGTCGCATGCGATCAACTGTTGTCACAATTAGTAAATAGACCCTAACTCAAGAATGAGTCTTGAATCACCTCAGTTAATTAGTGCGTTCCTCTGAATACCTCACTCGCCATTTATTATTGTTTCTCGGTAAAAATTTTCTTTACTACTAATTCGTCAATAAATTTAAATTTCACATCAGCCATCACTCGTCAAGACCATGCGATAAATTAATAGCCCGTAACCGCAAATATTTTTTCTGCTAACTGCATGCACTTAAGATATAATATGTGCACTCCAACCCTGCACACACAGTGACTGCACTTAGTTTCATGAATCCACAAACCATAAAGGACCTAGTCTGAAATTGAATTAAGCTTGATGCACATTGCAAACAGAGCACTCTCATAATTTACGTTAGTGGTCACTTGAAAGAGTTCTGGATGTAGTCAACTAACCGCACCTGACTTTTTCTTAGAAATTAGATAATTTTCATCAGATAATAAGGCAGAAGAAGCTTCAGTTCTGTAGTCCACCAAAGGACTAGTCTTATGAATTTAATTATCCATCTCAAACGGTTTGCATTGTTTTGTAGGTCATTTGAGTTGACTTCTGCAATGTTAGTGGCCCTGGGTTGGATTTTTGGTAAGTTATTTCATAAGTAAGTAAACATATTATACACGTGACAATGTTGACAAATGAGATGTATGCATTATACAACTCCAAATATTCAAGTGTATATAATTTGGTTGAGCGGATGTTTAACAGCTAACACGTACTAGCATTCATATATAGACATATCTGTAAAACTAGTGCTGGTAAAACATATCATAAAATCGTATCACACAAAATTTTGATTCGATATCATATATCAAAAATTATTAATATGTTTCTTTAAATAAGATTAAAAAATAGTATCGAGAGTAGGACTGCTATTAAATATGTGTGGCTGAAAGGGGTAAATAAGGTTCACTCAAAATTCATATGTTTACGTATACACATGCACGCACGCGTTTAATGACCCGGCACCTCCACCATATGTAGAAGTAAGGACGAATTTACTATATTATTCGCGGCTCATAATATAAGCAACGAACCGAAATTTGACGATAAGCATTTTCTTAGGTATTTACAGCATCAAGTGCTTCTATACTAACATTCTTCAAAATTCCTAATCTAGTTTTAGTTTTTCTGTTTTTTTTAAATCATTAGTTTGATATGGAGTCGAACTATCGATATAGAAAATATTCCAACGTATCGATATTGAATCGAAATATCTATTTCTTTGCCCAGCCCTATTAAAAACATTTTGCGCTTAGATTACTTTGAATGATGAGTATCCGTAAAATACGTAGTTATTTCCAACGATATCTTCAATAATTATAGTAACATTGTTGAAATATCTCGTCAATAATAAAATAGCCTTCTAAATAAAAAATATTATTAACACTTTTATTACTTAGATGTAAATTATTACTTCTAAATCCAGTAACGTCAATAATCATTTTTGAATACTTAAGTATTCCACTTTTATAAGACATAAAAAACACTATATTCAAAATTTGATATGATGCTTCACCGCACTAGCGATAGGGTAGTGGTAACTAAGGCTTGGAATTAAAACATATACCTTATTTCAGACATACCGGTAGGATACGACATGATCGCCACGTTTTGATTTAATATAAAATACCTGACACCTCATAACTTTAATGCGTCTGGAAACTAGCCACTTTTCTACCAAAAACCCATGAATTACTTAAACTACCCTTTTACCCTAATGGAAATTGAATTGAAAATATTTTCGCCTTTTTATGCGTTTGGTAAAGTACCATGTAAGTACTTAGAGAGTACTTTTCTCTTCAATGGATTTTCAAAGAGATACTTACCTAAATACGTTGTGATGAGTTATGCTATCGTGGTTTAGAAAACAAGATGTTTTTAAAAAGTGTTCAGATAAACACATGCAAGCGACGTGATTCTACATAGTTTCGGGTGAAATATTAACAGCAGAAATTTAACTCTATCTCGAATTTAAAATATCTCCAAATAAATTTCAAATCAGACATTCATGACTCGCGGCAATATTGATGTGGATGTGAAAATTTCATGGGTTATTATTTTCCAAATGGGTAAACCGAAGATGGTGAGTCACTGATTTCCGATGCGTGTTCTAGAGTTTTTCTGTAGGCTACTTGAAATGATGATACTGTGAGTATGATGATGTGTATGATGAGTACAAACATGATAAGACTCGAGAGACTGCAGAGTACGCTATAAAATAAAAACTTTTTTGAAAATGTCCTTCGCCGTGGAGATGAAACGTCGAACGATTCTGAGAAGATTAAAAACGAAGTTAACCTTTACTCTTTAATTTTATGTCTATAATCGAATTTTCACATCTGTAAATAAATTGTTTGGTAAAACACAATCATACATAGTAAATACAAGGGTATACATACACACTATGACAAAATGCCAAAATCTTTAATGTCAGTGCACATTTTTTATTATTGTTGTGAATTTATTATTGTTTGTAAAACACGGAATTAATTCAATTGATATTTTTTTATTGTTCCATAGTTGGTTTACATTTTACTGTCGGTCCACTTAAATGAAGCAACTTTTTTTATATCACGCCTGATTTCATGAAGTGAGCTTTTTTTATGGGTAATGTGAAATTGTTAATAAAACTTTTCACCTGGATAAAATATATATGTTATTTTACTGATATGAGTACAATGCTTTTGATTGCTAATAAAACATAGGTTCCTTCTTCGCCGTGTTTCTAAGATCAAGCTAAAGGATTTCTTTGACATTTTTAGCATTTATTTTTTAGAATCGTTCAAAGGGGACATTGACAAGTAGCTCGCGCTTTGTAGAGACTTATTTTGTATCTCTCTTTTTGTCAAACCTCTATTGTTAGTGGTTAACTTCAGAAAAAAAAAATTGTCTTTTACTTCTCGTTAAAATGTCTAGGAAATTTGTTTTATGTGAAATCGGTGAGAATTACCGAGTAAAAACGAAAACATCGAATAGGAGAAAAGGAACATTTCTACGTGATAATGAAATAGGATTTCTGGTTCTATTTATAGAGTAGCCTAACCACAAACAATCATAATCGTTCTATTATTTGCAGCTGGCAATAACAGCTATCTCGAGGTTGCCGTATCACGTAAATGACCACAACAATATACGATTTTACCATAACTGCTTCTAATACACGTTCAAAACACAAAATCAAGAACCATTAACTAGTAATAACACTATAGTTTCAGGTACATTTTGTGTTAAGGATTATTTAATTATTATAAATGTCCCAAATGGCGTATGCATTTTTTATAGTGGGTATTAATAATGATCATATGACGACAACTTGTATTAATAAATAAGTGTGTTTTCTTTGATATCGAGCTTATTGATTATTGATTGATAATTGATACTGAGCTCCACCACTCATATATAATGTTTCTGAATGGATATCGTAAGCAAATAATGAAACGTACACCGAACTATTTCCGTCCTGTTCCGGATATTTTAAGAAAGTTCCTCCAGACTCAGATCAAGCTTTCACTCTTTGCCGCCGCAGATACGTATCGCTGCCGACCGGCTGGGCCCTAATCGTAAGAAATGGGTCTGCGCTGAAGCTCACGTCCTTTGCGGTCCCAGGAATTACCTTTTAGATTAAGACATATTCTTTTTTTGCACTTGTGCAGATAACAGAGCAAAATGAAGGGTGATGCGTTTACGCTGAGAAAGTGACTTTATTCACGTATGGCTACGGATGTGTTGAAATTGTGCATCGTAAGTTGTTTATTTTTACGGGCAACTGTGTAAGGAGTTTATTCTGATAGAAGTTGAATATTTTTTTCTGTTAGATAACAAGTTTGGAAGTAAAAACGCTGGTTTACTCTTTCACACTTAAAATGTGTTTGTGATCGCATGAGATTTTTTATTTGTATAACCTAATTGTCTCAATAATTTTTTCTAAATTTGTTGTTGTTAATGCACTTAAAAATGCATAACCCATTCATCTTGTTATAATTTATTATTTAAGTTTGTGTTTTGTGTGGAAAAATAAAAAGCATTAACTGTATTATAATAAAAACAATTCTGATATAAATCATTCTTCTTCACCTCTGAGTTAGTGAATACTAAACTGTCATGTTATAAATTAATATAAACAAAACATAAAAACCACTGATAACCACGTACCACAGAAATTAAAATCAAAATCAAAATTAAACAAAGAAACAACTGTAGGAGAATGGTAGATTTTGTTTGAAATTTGTCATTCAATGCCGCAAATAACATATTATCTTGATAATTTGAAGTAATATTCAAACTCGATTCCACAAAATTAACGTGAATCGTGAATTTGTGTGTTAATTTAAGAAAAAATTGTAATTTACTGTTGTTAGCCATGCAAATTTGTTTGTTATTAAGATACAATAATTTTAACCAACTGTTGTAAGCCACATGATTAATTACTCTAAATAACGAAGGATGTTTTTCAATTCCTCCACTTGGGAATATAGAGCACGACTGATAAAATTATGAAAACGGAAACGTGAGTTACTTTATTGCGTGTTGCATTCAAAACTGGCATTACTGTTTGTTAACCTTGACACCTTGACCTTAGAACGGCTGTATTCTTGTTCCTAAGGCAATGTTATAATCAATAAAGAAGTTATCCTTTCAGGACTAAGATAATTACGGACGTATAAACAACTAAGTTTACATGATAGATTTGGTGCTTTGAAGAGCTAGATGTAATTTTCATAATTCACAGGCTACAAAAGGCAACACGACAATGCTTATATGTTGTGATAATATAATAAAAGCTCATTTTTCTGTATTAAATGGTCTTACATTTGTATACTTGAATAATTATGAAACAATGCAAGCAACATATTAATCAACATTCCAAAAATATTCCAAACTGAAGGCTTCATTTGATTTTTTGTTTTATTTATAGTATTCTATTTATTCAACTTTTATGGAAGCATTAAAACATCAAATACGCTAATTAGAATATCGGCCACATCTACACGGTTTATTTTACATCATTCAAGGATTTTCAATATATTTTGTGTTTATTTTATGATTTAAAAACATGTCATATTTTAGCTTTAAGGCGTTTTAAAATTATTTTTTGTAAAATTTAAACGAAATCGTTGATATTTTATTGTAATTTGTAACTATAGTTTATTCATCACGTCCAACAAAAGATTTCCGTAAACAATACGTTTATACTGTGAACCCGTTTGAAAACAATTCTTAATATTTGTTGCACCAAACAAAATATGATTTCGAGAACAATAGCGCTAATAATAGCCCAAAGACCTAACTTACTACATAGGTTACAGATGGATAACCGACGGTGTACATTAATTTTATGCACATGAATTTTAAAACACATTTCGACTCATCATTTAATGTTTCCATTTAATTCGTCCTTCACCTTGCAAAACGTATTCAAAACGCAATTCTTATTTGCTCATCTTGTTGTTGAGTTGTTGATGTAGCTGGGCGTGGCCCCGTCATAGATATGCTTGATGGGAGCGAATATCGTTTGCTAGGAGGTAAAATACGAGAGGTGAAAGTTTCTTTTCTGCGTCTTTTAAAAGTGAGACGTAAAGAATCGTGTCCACCCACCCCACCCCACGCGCACGCACGCACGCACGCACGCACGCACACACGCACGCACGCACGCACGCACGCACGAAAGTGTTCTCATCAAATTGATTGCGTGCCTCAGATCTAAGCGAGCGTTGATGTAGTTCATACATATTAACAAATGTCTCTCCCTGACCTGTGCGCCTGGGGTCTCGGGGTCGCGACATCACTGTTGCACGGAAGGGGGGGGGGATGGGGGCTTAGGGGAGGATCTCGGAGGGCATAAATCTCCACCTACGGAGACGAAGTGCAACGCGCTTCGGCCTAGAAATCGATTCCTGGCCATGATTTCTCACGGTTGAAAGTCTCCTGATAGGAAAAACTGTCTATTCCCAAACCTCATGAGAGAAATAAATATTTCTGTCTTGTTCAGATTTCCGCTAGAAGTCACATGAGCTAAAATAAAATAATGTCTGGGCTTTTAAAACGTGGTGAATTCTGTATGCCTGCGGCTGCAAGATCGTTTTTTCTGAACGGTGATTTAGGAATCGATCGAGCTACTAAATCGATCGTTCAGTCGGGGTTATGTGAACCACGTGAAATAATATTGTGTTCGATGAAAGACATTGCCGAAACACGATCTTAAGTTTAACCTATTATTTATGTGTGTCTATCGTTAATAATAATCTTTTAAGTCTATAAGTTACTATAAGCGTTGAAGGTGAAATGCATGGCATTTAGTGTAATTTTTTGTTTTTGACTGCATTTACCTAAGGGGCACAACGCACTCCAAAATTAAGTAGTTCCAAACTAAATCTAATTCGTTACAAAAGAATAATTAGTATCGCTGAATAAAGTAACGACCACTTTAAACTACTTAGTAATACATTTATACAGAACTTAAATCTGATTTCCTGTCTCATACTGTAATTTTTTGCCATGTGTATTGTGTATTGATTATAGAGAACAATAAAAAATAAATGTATTCCATACATCAATCAATTAACAACTTTTCGTTAATGACCTTAGGCATTTAAATTTTAATAACTATGAATGTCATAGTCTAGAAATATAGTACTTATAATTTGAGTCGTACAATCAATCTTTTCTTTGAATTTTTCTTTCACTTATAATGGGTCACCTGGCAACTTTTGATAATGACCTCACAACTTGATGATAAAAAATGTCCAAGACCTACCTTGATTTTAATAGTTTAACAATATTCTCTAAAATATTGCCATGTTGTACTAAAAAATGGTAACGTTCATGTTATGTTAACTTTACCTCAATGTTGATAAATGTAACGTGATAACATATACAAACTGGAACAAAAATTTAGTATGTTATCGATACAGGTGCTGCACTAAAAAACGTTGATTCCATCTGAGACATGGGTGTTCAGATGTCCTCTCATCGTTCTTTTAATATTATTTAATATTCTTTTAAATTTATACTTATGTCATTCAAGTTTTTCCTATTGTATTTGTTGTATTATTTTAATTTTTTAATACTTGTTCATGTATTTAATGATTTGTACAACGTATTTGTATAATTTTAAATTTAATTTTAAATTGTTTAGTGTTAGTAATATGCCACTTATGGGTTAATACCTGTTGTTAGAGCTTAATATATATAATATAAATACGACTGTGGGCGATTATAAAGCCGCACACACATACATAGATGCAAAAGTTTGTTATTCTCCCCAGTGTGAGCGTCTAAAGCGAGTCGGAGAAGGTGGTGAACTGGGGCCTTCCATCCCGTAAAACAAAACAAGATTGAATTTATGAACATACGTAAACAAAATGTCGAAATACGTTCTACGATATATAGTACTCCACATAAAGTATTGACAGGTGAACATTTACGACTGTACGAAATGCAGATCAACACCACACAGAAGCTAGTATACCACAACCACGTGTCTCGCATTCCTAGAACGGAAACATACAAAGCTAAATTCATAAAATGTAAAAGTAAAAATTTTTATTTTATGTCTACATATGTAAATTTGTGTTGTAAAGGGGCACGGAACACTTCGATCGATGGTGAAAGTGATATATTTTGCTACCAAGAAAAGTTTTGAATGATTTATACATTTCTTGGCTCTTTGGTATACGCAAGATCCCAGGTCCGAAATTGGCTTCAGGCACACGATTTGTAGCTCAACTCTCACAACAATAATTGTTTGTTTGGGTATATGAACATGTGACTTATTGGAGCCTTCCTTTCAAAGAAGCATAACATAAATTGTGTACGTTTGTTCGAAATAATTACACTTGTTGTTTCTAGGCGTCAACCGCGAGTGAATCGTCTCCATCTACTTGGTCGCTATTTAGTTTTATATTTCCAATCTCCATGGTAAGCCGTTATTGACAGTGACGCCGTAAGAAAAAGCAGAAAAAGGAGAATTGTGTTTATTAGCTAAAATCCGCTTTCAGTTGCGTTGCGTAGTTTGTATTTATTTTTTAATTTTGTAATTTATGCATGTATACGCTTGAATAACTAAAACCAAGGGTTCACTAAAACAATCACGCTTATTTTTCCTTCCTGAAAATGTATAAACAATTTGTCGTTTCTGTATTCTTACAATATTGTTGCTCGGGATTATATTTTTCAAACGAATAATTCAAATCCATAAATATTTTATTTTTGCCTTATACCATAAAACCTGCTTGATATGCTGTTCACCCAGTCCAAATATTGACGTGAGTGTAAGAAGAACTGAATATAAAACCACTAAAACCACTTTTACTGGAATAAAAACCAATTTAAAGTAAATATTCTAATTTCTATTGAGGCACAAAGTTTGTAGTATCTTATTTCCCGCGCTAACAGCACGGGAGTCAAGATTTGGGTCTACAGCATTGTTGACCCATGGAGTTACGACGGTATTATTTAAACTCTATTGTTGATCAATGCGCAAAGCTGTTTAATTTTTTTGGTTCAATGAATTAATTAATAAGCCTTCTAGATAATAACGTTAATATCACAGTTTGGCATTAATTATTGGCCGATTCGTAACTATTATAAGTGACGTAATGGCTCGTTTTTCCCGTCATTATTTTTGGTGTAACTTTCAGCAAACTTTTATAAGTGAAAATCTTATCCAAATAATAAAAACATATGATTAACGTGTTCAGAATGAAGTCCTTAATGTAGTGGAGTGATAACAAAAGTAAAGGGACATTTCCTCTTGTCAATACACTAAATTGTAAATGTGAACGTCATCGTACGTCTAAAATTGTGGGTTCTACGAAAATAAGCTGAAATATGTTCTCTTAACATGTATTGGTACGTAGCCCTTTATTACCTGGTTACCATGGGGTAGATGAGTGAGGTAGATTTATCATTGGAAGTGAGGTAGATTTATCATTGGAAGTCTTCTTATATTTTTATAAATACTAAAATAGATTGCGTATTTTCTCTATTTTGTTGTGTTAATTTTTCTTGGAAAACACGAAAAATTCTTTGCATTACAGAGGGAGATTTATTTAAATAAGAAGCAATCTTGAAATAAACTCCAGCTAAGATTATGCCTTTCAAGGGTTGTAAAGTATTGGAAAACCTTAAACATTCTCCGTTTCAACATTAATTTTGTCTCGAGGTTGAAAGCAAAGAATTAACAACTTCTTTCAATTCACAAATCCCCTGGAGCCATTTGCTATATTGAGAGAGATTAAGATATAAACTCCAGAATTACTGAAAAACATTTATCATAACAAAACCGATTATTTTCAGGCGTTGTTAAATGGATTTTTTACTGAAAGAGATACAATATTTTGTTACCGTACTCTTCAGAGTAATTTCACAAACCTTTTTTTTTCAGAATGACATGTACGCCGTTCACAGAATAAGACAGTCTCATGATGTTTAGGTTTTCAATTTTTGCTTTGAAATTTTGTTAAGTTTACAAAACAACCAGCATTTTCAATTATATATTATTTATGTTTGTTTAACTATCGCGATATGTTTGTCTATCTTTCCTACTACCATTTCGGAACATGAAGTGCTGTTCCAAAACTCTATTTAGATAAGTGCCATTTTCTTTTTTATTATTATTACTTGAGTATTACTTGACGTTTAACATTTTTTGATATAATTGTTACAACGTTCTTTAATATAAACTGTAGATTTAAGTGCAAACTATAGTAAATTGGTTTTACTATACTTCACGCAAAAGAAATAATGTTTTTTCGACAGCCTTTATAAAAAAGCATCCGTTTGTTTTTGCCCCGCTCTTGAAAGTCTGTCGTGGTCCCCTCGACTCTCACCCCGTCAACTCGTTCACCGCTTTCTTCCCCGTTTCTCCTCGCGTTTTCATTATCTTTACGCCCTTTTTCCATTCAATTCGCTCTCGCTCTCCATTCGGTTTATCTCTCTTGCTGTACCTACCTCGCATTTTCATTACCTATTTTTCAGTTTGTCCCCTTGTTTCCCGTCTCTGTTCACCTTCCTCGGGACTGTTGACTCCCTCTTTGTCGTTTATTTCCTCTCAAGTTTAATTTTCTCCCCCTTGGCCCTCAGTATTCATCCCTCCTACGTCTCGATCCCACGTCCTCGGCAGCTCGACTCGACCATTAGTTCGCATCGTTAAATCCCCTGCAGAGGTTGGCCGAGTGACGTTGGTCATCAGCCCCAATGAATAAGGAGTCAATCCAGCTTCAGAAGATTCGAGTCGTGGATGAACGATTGTTGCCGTTTTATCGGTAATCTTTATCTCATTACCTACATCGAGTAGCTACTTTTTCATGATTGTGACATTCGTCAAGAAAAATATATGTGGGAGTGGGCATGGCCGTGTGTGGACATTGACGTGGATGTGTTTGTTATTATTTACTTGTTGAATTCTATGTATTAATAATTATTAATTTTCAATTATTTAACTTGAACCGATTTCAGAAAGTAATAAAAATCTTTCATATGAATGTGTCACATATTTTCTACTACTTTTCAAAAGCTATACAATTAGATTTGTAAGTTTTTCATACCTTTAATCCAGATAAAAAGCTGCATTCTTTTGTACGAAAATGGTTGAATTTCCCCCCACTAAAAATTGGTGATTAGTTGAGTTTTTGTTTTGTTTTGGATCAAAACTCAAATTATGTATGAAAACACAAAAATACGCAACATTACGAAATGTCTCTGGTAATTTGTCTGCCTGTAGTAGATTCATTTTGAACATGTGAGAAAGAAAAGATCTGAAAAACTGCAAAAATCATATTTAAAAAAAAAATTGCTATCAATTTGGAATCCAAAATCAGGCATTCCCCACTCCCAACAAATCAATAATATTTTTAAAGTTCTAAAACTGTAACAACAATTTTAAAACAAATTTTGGGTCCCGGTCTTTTGTATTTATTAAGAGTTAAGAATTGTGTTGGCCCCTACACCGTACAGTCATACGAAAATGTTTTCTGTACTACTTTCTGCTGATCCGAGTCAAACCTCAATGAATGTTTTCGTGATGAAAACAACTATCTTATTTTGGAGAATGTGTACAAAACGAAGAAACTCAATGCAAAGCGCCGATAACTTAATAATTAAATCAGTGGTAGAGTTTAACGTGCAATATGAAACACTTATTAATCACGGTAGATGTAAGCTTAGAGGAAGTAGTACTTGAAGTAATTACAGACATTAGAGCTTAAGTAAGTGAGATGGGTAAACCATGAACTTGGGAGAAAAGGTAAAAAGAGGGCTGAAAAAAATAATAAACACACACAGATAAATTATTGCACTTGGAAATAAACGGTCGAAACGCTACGTAATATACTTTGTGCGGCCTAATTATTAACTGGAAAGATAAAAGCTATCGACAAGATGATTCACTATTTAGTACTCTACTTTAGCTCTCTACTCTCTAACCATGTTAATGGTTTTCAACATTGGAATTAATTTTTTGTTTTGATATTTGGGCCACCTTGGGAAATTGTTTGGATTTTTTTATTTGTCCTTCATTAAAATATTTCGCCTGTTGTATACTGCAGTCAACCAACCATTTAATTACAAAGAAATATGTAGCATTTGAACTTGAATTTCCACTGGCTAGCTATTATTAAAAACGAAATTATCACGATTATCTAGGCAATTTGTCAAATTTTTTACTATCGTTGCCAACGTATCCCCGTTAAATTAATATAGTTTGAATAAAAATTGTGAAAGATACATATTGGTTAATATATTATAACATTCTACTCCAATTTTCGTAGATCCGCACGGCTTTTTGCAGCTATCAAATTTTATCATTCCATTTCATGTTTCATACATAAATTATGATTCATAATCATCGTATATGATTTGTTTATATTTTAACCAACCTCACATTTTATGCAAAAAACGGATATACATTATTTTGTATTACGATGGTGGATAAAGCCATACGTGGCGACAGCAGTATCTGCTTTAATGTCTCCTGAGCTTGTAAACCTTATAAGTTCTTGCCAATATTACCAAAAGTTTCATGTATATCAAAAATATCTACAAAAAAATCAATAAAGGACTATCCTTTACTCCCCCCAAAACACTGCAATATAAACCTGAGATAAAGGAGAATTTTGTAATAATGTCTGGCTCGCTAGAAGACGCTATCGTTCTCAGTGGCACAGGCTTGGCTGCCGCAGGGTTGTTGAAGCGCATGATAAACTGAGTTGGTCAGCTGTTATTTAAGAGGACATGAGACTTGCGTTTCGGGGAAAATACAGCCAACTGACAGCAAAAATGCATTTTGCCTCTGGACATTTGGTATGGTATTTTTTTTTTTTAAAGTTGTATCGCTAGACTTACAGAGTAATAATTCAAGATAAATAAACCATTAATCCATATTATAACGTTGTTTTTTTTTATAAAAAAAGTAATTGTTTTTAATTCTCTTTTTGTTTATGTGATCAAACTGTTGGAACACAGACACAAAGCAAATAATACAAGTGACGCGACATTTATTTTTTGTAGCCTGTTCATTATTTATGCATCAGATTTCGTCGTTTTTATTCATCCTAATCTATAGTCTCGGACAGCCTTATAATTCCAGTATTATGTAAAAAAAAATCGTTTTCTCATGATACTCAAAAAAACATTAAAAAACAAACAATTACGCTAAGATTAACACAAAACAGCATCTATCTTCGCGCCGAAAAAATCTATTTTAAAGAAATATGTTTCTGCAATAAGCAAGTTTGCCCTTTCCCAATTAATTGTATTGAACAAATGAACAGATGAGCGTGATTTGGATGTTTAATTATTATAATATGAATTATTTTTTGATATTAAAATGTAATCATTTTGTTTGTTTGAGCTTTTCAAATTAACTATCGTTTCTGATTTGAAATATATATGTCACAAATATTAGCTGAGCGGATTAAAATTATTCGCAACTTCGATCGAAACACTGTGATAAACGTCAACGATTTAACTGTCAATTAAAAAATAATACTGTTGTAATTTTCTCGCTAATTTTCTTGTGGGTGCTGAATAAGAAAACATGTGGCGTGGTGTGAACGTTAATTAAACACACAGATTACCCCCCCCCCCCCCCCTACCACCACATTAATTACAAGAATTTAGTGCTTAACAATTATAACGGTATTGTGCATTTAGCACCTCGTTGCCATGAATGTTCTAAATCACTGTTTACTTCAATTAACATACTATTGACCGACTTCCAGCCAATGCGTTCGCCTCATTGGTGACACCCTTTCATTAAAATTACGTCATATAATGAACACAAAGGCGGTTTAAGCTCTCAATCGATGTTACCAATTTAAACATCAATAATAATGGGCGTATTATTAATAATTACCACATTAAAAATAGATTATGTGTGTTAAACTTGATTGGCAATAAATCTGTATTGATTAATATTTTAAGCTCATTTGGTTGACAACAATATTTTCAGTACATGCTGATTATTAGTTTATTTAAGCGTGTCGATTTAAATAATATGAAAACAAGCAGTTTGGTAATATGCTATATGTTGTGATATTTTCAACTTCTATGTTACTTGAAACTTGTCTCATTAAGCCACTGATGACCATGGAATTAACAACTGATGACGTTCTGTTTCCTACGATAATTCTACTTTTAGTTGTGAAATGTTGTTAATGATCATGTTTTGACGTTAGGGATTTTCCTTGATTTCCTCAACAGGTTGGAGTGTTATTCTTACATTATCAACTCAAAAGGTATTAATTGGTATACACTTCACAAACTAATTCATTTTAAGCTGACAATGGCTAGAGTGTGGGTGCTCGTAGGGTTTCTGCTCTGTGGAAGTCTGTCTACTTTAGCACAAGGTATGTATATTAATTTTATTGATAATGTCACGTTTTATTGTTATTATTTTATTTTATTTTTATTTTATTGTTAATAATAAGTCTGAAAATAGCGCTTAAAAATGAGAGGTCTTTGATTTGTTTACATGTTCTTCTACCTATATCTCATTGACAAGAATAAAACCAAATCTAAGACCGTTCTAGTGTATGAAGTAAAGGATATGCCCTACTAACAAAATAATCAACAGTGAAATGTGGGAGAATGTTTGACTTTAAAACACGTATGCATATTTTATGTAGATCGGCATTTGATTTCTTTTGGGTGAGTAACGAATTATAAAATGTAATATTGTACAAAATTAAAATCTCCATTAACCGACAGTGTTGGCTCGAGCGCTAAGCGCTCGACTCTGATTCAGGAGGTCCCGGATTCGAATCCCGTCGAGACCGGCAATCCTGACTGAGGGTTTTTTCTGAGGTTTTTTTCAGTCGTTAATGCGAATGCAAGGGATTGAGTCCTCTTAAATAGCCCTCAGACATCCTTTCACAATTGTCCTATCCGCAATGTTATAGTCACCTGGGTCACACCGGTCACACCTACAGCGGGCATCCTACAATTTTTTTTAAATTTTATATCACTATTAAAAAATATATATATATATTTAAAGTCTATCCCACTCAGTTATATAACTGATTTTCAGTGGGGGACAGTAAAAATGAAAAATGCACAAACATGTTTTAACTTTAAATGTGAGTCTTAGTTGTCAATGCTCTATAGAACGATGTTTAAACAATCCATATTAATTTATAACATCAACCTAAGCAAGTTAACATAAAGTAAGTTAGTAAAAATTCAACTTCTTAAGGCTATTGTATCGCTTTCTAACCGATATTTTTTAAATCAAAGGAAGACGACTAAAACCTTAGCAAAATGAATGAGGTTCTTAATTAAATAAAATAGGAAACTTTTTTTTTTTTGGGGGGGGGGGGACGTAACGTCCCCGTAAGCCATTATATGCATATTTTGGGACAAAAGTGGAAACACTGAGCCAGGTGCTACAGTTAATTTAGAGAGCCGATTTTGTTATATTGTTTCTACACATCATTAGCTTCCACCTCCTTAAAAGTAAAAACAATTTTCGAAAATATCGTTCGATGGTCTACTTTTTTCGTCCGCATGTACAAAACTCCTATTTGTACCGTCTGACATCGTACATCGAAAGATATTTCAGAAAATTGTTTTTACTTAGAAGGAGGTGGAAGCTAATGATGTGTAGAAACAATAACAAAAACGTAATAGCCCTATTTGCATTTTTTCCTTGTAAGCTAACACTATATCCTCAAACTATAAATAATTTACCTGTTACTTTTTTGTTGTGTTTTATATCCAAGTAAACATTTACGAGCAATATGTTTTCATAAAATAAGTTTAATAGCGATATCAAATCTCACATCTGGATTACTTTAAAGCGTTACAAAATAGAATACAGCATACCCGATTCCCGTGAAATTCACCTCTAAAGACACAAATCTCAAATTTCTGTTATTTAACGAACAATGAAAGAATAGATCAATTTTTAAGTCAGAAAACGTCAAAATTTATTCACCGCAGAACACATAAATTTAAAAATTATGATTCAATTTACATTGTATTTACACCTAACTCATGAATGATATAAATAAAATTTATCATACCGCATGCCCAAATATTTCCAGTAAACAATGAATGACTTTATTGCAAAAATAAAATTTTGAATCCAATAAAACCTAAATATTCCATTTCTGCAAGTAAATTTCTTAAGCAATAAAACCACTTTCTCGGTGTATACGGTATTTAATTTTAATTTTGTATACATGAATAATGGATATATTATTGTATAATCAAACAAAATCTATGCAAAACATGTTTATTATTACAAATAATTTCCACTTGATCATAACAATGTGTGAGCGAGTTTTGTCCAATGATTTTCTCATTGCATTAATTATTCGTAAATGCTAAAATGTTGTGTCCTTTTTCTAGATAATGATTCCAAACTTGAGGAACGATTTCCCGCTTTCATTATCTGCCAGATATTTCGAAACGGGACCGTCACTTTAGTTGATAAGAACAACACGCTTCACAGTGTAGATGCTGGCGCAGACGATAAGGACACGGTGGTGAATCGGCTTACACAATTCCTGGAAACATTTGAAAAGGAGGAGGCTAAGAATGAAGATACTACCAACATTTCAAGATGCCCGGTCGTTGAATCTGCAACAGACAGCATGGACGCAGACACGAAACTTAAGACTGATCTGATATTGGAAGGAGCTGCTCACTTTGGTAAGACATTCAGAAGGTCTGATGACTCAGAAGCAGACAAAACTGAGGATGGAGAGACTTCAAAATCTGCGAAGGATCTAGCTGATGTGACGAAAGAGAACTCTAGTGACGACACGTCTTTAAAACATGACGGTACCATGTTGGAGGAAGGTGGACAAAGAAATGGAGAACTTGATGTAAAAGGACATGTGGAAACAACTACAGAGTCAGTGCCACTAACCACAGCACCTGGTGATGCAGATGATAAAGTCGACACAGGATTATCTAAAGATACATCAGATCCAGACGATTTGATGAAAACGACAAGAACTGATGACGAGAAATTGTTGAGGGAAGTTGAACATAACCAAGGTCAACTTGATGTTAAAGATCATGTGGAAACAACTACGGAGTCAGTGCCACTAACATCACCTGGTGTTGCAGCTTCTGAAGCCGACACAGGATTATCCAAAGATACCTCAGATCCAGACGATTTGATGAAAACGACAACTACTGATGACGAGAAATTGTTGAGGGAAGTTGAACATAACCAAGGTCAACATGATGTAGAAGAACATGTGGAAACAACTACCGAGTCGGTTTCATTAACAACATCACCTGGTGATGCAGCTTCTGAAGCCGACGCAGGATTATCCAAAGATACCTCAGATCCAGACGATTTGATGAAAACGACAATTGCTGATGACGAGAAATTGTTGGAGAAAGATGCTAAAAATGATGTTGAATTGGATCTTAAAGAGCACGAGGTAACAACAACAGAATCAGTGCCATTAACATTGTCAACTGGTGCGCCGGATTTTGAAATCGATACAAGATTAACTAAAGAGACCAACAATTCAAATGAATTTAATACTAATTTAACTAAGACGACTGCTGGCGCCATGGAAGAAAAAGAAAGAAAAGATGATTGGGTAATTTCCTTGATGCCACCATCAGTAACAAATATAGACATTATTTCATCACCAGTTGAAAATGTCAAACTTTTTCCGACGAATAGTTTCAGTTCCGGACCATTTGGAGATTTTCCTTACCCTTATTCGATACCCACTGATGATGAAGTCGTGAGAGATGGAATAACTACAGATTCATTAGCAACATCCATAGATGCACAAATAAGACAACGCTTAACACTTCCGACATACGGCTTAAATAGCTGGCCATTTGCAAGTTACCCTTACACCAGTGCTGCCCCCTTAAATTCTGAGCGAAGGGTCATGTTAGTTTATCCACCATTTGCCGGATACCCTACAGATCAGAGCCGGGGAAAGAGAGATACAGAAGTGGACCACGATGAAACAAAGATTACTAAACGTCACGTCGACCATTGGGGACACTTGGCGCACGTTCTCAACCATCACCAAGAGCATCAGTACAGAGTAGCCAATCACATCAAACAACATTGGCTTTTTACTCACGCTTTGTTAAATGCCCACCATAGATATTACAGGTCGATCGTGAAGCAACCATCAACCAGCTTGAAAACAGTTGGTAGTTCTGATAACCTTGGAAGTTCTGGTGACGATTTGATACCTCTTGAGGACGTTAACAGGGATCTGAAGAGCGACAGTAAAGGATCTATCCATAAACGAGAGATATCTGGATCACTAGGGGGGTCAGTTGGACCATCTATTGGGGGTGGTTTGCAAGGGTATGTCGGTAATAGAGGACTGTCTGGATCACTAGGGGGGTCAGTTGGATCAGCTGTTGGCGGTGGTTTGAAAAGGGTACGTAGGTAATGGGGGACTGTCAGGGTCTTTAGGGGGCTCAGTTGGATCAGCTCTGGGTGCCTTGGGAGGATCTATTAATAATGGGGGTTTGAGAGGTTATATTGGGGGTCTAGGTGGTTCAATCTCATTGCCTGGTTTGCTCGGGTGAATATAGGATAGTATTATCGTACTACTCCCAGCGAACACTGTTTTTAACATTGGGGGATATTGTATTTAAAAAAAATGTGTTCTTGAATAATTGTTTCAACTTGTTATGTACCATGAACTTTTTAATAAAATTATAATCAGTATGGCATCGATCAGTAAATTATTTGTTGTTATTTAGATATTACATAAACTACAGTTTCACTAAGGGGAAATACTACCCCTCATATTAAAACCACGCGAGATTATAATTTTGTAGTCGTATTCTAGAACGCAATAATACCGAAATTGTAATTCACGAGGTATATGGTTTCGCTAGAACAACAGGCTACTTGCTAAATATTGTTGTGACTTGCACCTTGTTTTGTATCTGTTATTTAAAAAAGTAATTAATTATAGAGGTTAAAATATTTGTACTGATCAAAATACTCGTAACTTTTTTCATGAAGCCTATAGGTTTAAATAAACCGTACTTCGTGAAGAATATTTTCGCTGTTATACATAGTTCTAAGTTTAGTACATACACTATAATATAATTTTAGTCTAAAAACTATAATATCGCGTGGTTGAATTATTAGCGTTAGTATTTCCTTCTTGGGCACGTCACACCATCCTACCATATCCAATTAAAAGTAATTCGATTTGAAAGCAAGCAATATTGGACGGTAAGTTATTGGTTCCAAATACATCATTTTATGTTTTGACGAAATAATATCGAAAAAATGTATACTTCTAGATTTTATCCTGGAATATGAGCTTTATAGTTTATACCCATGAGACAAAAAAATCCTACTCTTAATAAAGAATTTCCAACATATCAACCCAACAGATATATTGAAATAATTCAAATTATACTTTTGTCATGCTTTTATTGGCTGTGGAATTGAATAACATAATAATTGGATTGCTATACGTTTGACACGCCCCGTACGTTCAACATTGCCTTTTTGTCAGTACTTTGGTATATGCGGTGTTGTTAGTTAGTGCAGAAACTTTTGACATGACTCTAACTTTCATAGGTGTTCTCTTGTTATTACTTTGTAAGTAGGCCTAAGAAATGAACAAATATTAATAAAAATTAAGTCTCGGCGTTGTTGCTTTTAAATTTTTCGCAAATGTGTAAAACAAATCCTAGCAACAACAACGATATAAAATTTCAAAACAGTTTGTTTCAACATATCAGAAAAAAACTTTCTGTAGAGCTTAAAATTATCTTCTTTAGTTAGTGCAGAAACTTTTGACATGACTTTAACTTTCATAGGTGTTCTCTTGTTATTACTTTGTAAGTAGACCTAAGAAATGAACAAACATTAATAAAAATTAAGTCTCGGCGTTGTTGCTTTTAAAATTTTCGCAAATGTGTAAAACAAATCCCCTAGATTAATAGACACAGCAACAACAACGATATAAAATTTCAAAACAGTTTGTTTTAACATATCAGAAAAAAACTTTCTGTAGAGCTTAAAATTATCTTCTTTATAATTGGTTTTGAGAGGCCACATGGCCAATGTTATGAATTTAGAATGAATGTATGGTTCAATATATGCCTACTAAAGAACATTGAGCTGCCGATGAACTGCTTATATTGTGTACAATCTTGTCTTTTATTCAAATATGACATCATTGTTATATACAATTTGTAGCATAGTTTTTGAAATCATTCTTCTAACAACCACCCTTAATCCAGAAATGAAAAAGTGGCAAAACGAAATGTCTTACCATTGAGGTGATGTATTTTGAATTTATTGGAATTCATATAGAAACACTTTTGATTCAAAAAACTATGCGAAATCTTCATCGTCTTTTAATGAATGGATGTAATAATTAGAATAACAACTTGAAGACAGCTGTTGATAATCAATGTACAAGCAAAGTATTTTAAAGGAGTTCTTTGTAAATTTAGCAGTACAGTAAGTTCATTTTGTGGATTGACATGAAACCTGCTGTAATTTTGTATTAATTTCATATTTCCTCTTCCTGAATTAGCATTGTAAAGTGAAGCTTTTTAAAGTAATTTATCATTACTTCACTCTAATTGATTGCGAGTGCCTAGTCACGTCTTTATTTTGCTGTATGAACCTCTCGTCCGTTTCTTTGCGTAGGAGGTTAACAATAGGTCGTAGTATTCTACTTTGTTGTCATCGTTGTGACTAGCGGAGTGCGTGGGCATGAACATCCGAGAGCGTTTAGTTGATGAAGAATGCTTTGATATCCAACTCGAGCTGCTACGTTTGTTTATCCTCACTTAGCGTTTCGAACATTTGCTTTGGAGTTTCATTTTGCTTGCGTTGAGGGATTTTATGGAGCTTTATTGTTCAGGTCGGGGGCAACAACTTTTAAATGTTTGGGTTTAAAAAGTTGGTAAAAATTTATAGCCTATATATATTTTTTTTAAATTTAATTAATCAAGTCAAATCAGTTACGTCGTTTGTTAATATTGTTTTCATTGATATTTATCTTTTTCTACCCATCTATTTTCACCAGTTAATTGTAGCAAAATTAAATTTAAACAATGCAAATTAAAATTAGTGCATATCCAAATATTGATATAACTTTTTTTAGATGCTTATTTGTTTAAAGGCATTGTGAATGATAGATTACCAATATTAAGTCCACATGTCCATTGATTTCGTTACGTTACACATTACATGTTTCACAGGATTCATTGCTATGATGATAATTCACGCAGTTTACACAACAGTCAAGTTCCTCTTAAGCTTAGCTCAAAACAAGCATTTGCAAATGCATTCACAACTTCCTCATAACCTTCGTTCATTATCGTATTAACAGCCGCACGTTTCCTAATGGCAATCTCCTCTAATTCCCCATTACCAATTAACTCGTGGGAGAATCTGACATCACAAGCTCATAATACATTCTGGCTGCAGATAATGTTATCCGCATGAAACATTTGACTCTAACATCATTTTCAATGTACAGCCACTGTATGCTACAACCGGGATGAAATTAAATCAACGGTGTGATATTTACTCTATCAAACAATCTTCGGCACACAATATGTTATACTGACACATACAATACAATGTTTGCTACTTGTTAATCATCTATAAAATTTAAAGTATTGATTAGTAAATGCATTAAAATAACAAGGTTGGTTATAATATATGTCTGGGTAAAGACGTTTTTGGTTTTATCCTTGATTCACTTCTGTCATCTGGGATCTGGTTCTACCTGTGGTAAAGATTCGTAGAATGTTACGTGTACAACGTGATATGTAAATATATAGATTGCTGCTTACTGGAACTGGAAATTGGCTGGCGCTAATGTAAAGAAAAACTTGTGAACAAAATTTCACATCTCATAATAACACATTGCTTATATCATGTCACGTTACTTTAAAGAGAACTTATTCTGGAATAAATTTGTATGTTATTTAATAAACGAGAAAAGGTGCTTCTCGTGAGGAAATTCACTTTTTCATCACTCCATTCATAGTTTTTTCATTATACATAAATGTTTATTTATTTTAGAAATTGAATGGGTGAATTTTAATTTCTCGTGGGATACGTGTCCAGGGACAACATCCATGTCAGTGTAAAAACGTAATTAGGAGCAATGGTACTATTCGTCCACGGATTGTTTAAAAAAGCACTCAATCCCTTGAAGGTGAACGAAGAAAACTTTGTAAAAATTTCAGTCAAGATTGTTGGTAACGCGCATTGAACCAGGACCTGCTGAATCAGAGTCTCCTTCGTAACAATTGAGCCACATCGGTGAGTAGAAATTGAAAAGTCCAGACGATATGTTCGTACTATACATAGTAACCTCAAATGTCAACTCCAGCTGACGTCTGCTGTCTGTCTGGCCACTCTTGCACTAATCCATACATAAATGCTAACACTGTTTGACGCACCACACCCATGGTTGTAATTTCTGATTGTCAATCGAATTTCACGAACAAGGTTTTCATTTATATTTAACTACACAAAGACATGAACCATTATTAAGATCGCTATGATAATAGAAATAAATATCAGAAATTTGGCTTTTGACCGAATTAAAAAAATCTGATATAACAACTTCTTTACAGCACCACTTTTAAGAGAATTTTGAGCACATACTCAAAATTATGCACAATTTTTACATTGATATGATAATTATATCAAACTGATTAGTTGGCATTGTAACATTGTAACATTGCACGCAACTGTAAGGATAATGCATATTTTTACCAACTTTTAAATACTTTTACCAATTACGTATGCTACATTTTTAAATTTATAATTATCTCATAAAATTTTTTATTAATACCTACGAAATTGAAATTTTGTCAACAAATTTGAGAATTGTATGATGAAAATAATAAACTTTGGCATGGTGCAAAGCGCTATGTAAAATTTTCAAATATATATTTTACTGTCGGAGCAACTATCACTCAAACTTCTATTTCCACCTACCTTTACCGATAATCAATGCTGAGTAAATAAAATATTATGTCCCCCGCAGAAGTGACCTATTTTACCTTATAATAGTATGTAGTAGAGATGACACCGGGTACCCGAATCCTAACATTACCCGGATCCTGTCTTAGAATTTTAATCTTGTTCAGGTACGTATTTGTTATGAAGAATACCACAAAATAAACTAAAATATTGTAAATTTATAGAAACTAAAGTCAAGTCCATGAAAACTACCAAAGTTTTCAAAATTTGCTACTCGCAAATTGAACCGTTAGGTAAGTTATGATGACATGGATGTTTCGATCCTATAAATGAAAAATGTTTTAGCTTAGTAATTTTTTGATAGTAGCCTAAAAAGGCACTATGATATTTATACTTCGAAATATCGATTTGGGTCACCTAACTCCATATTTTACTATGTATTGTAATTTCTAGTATGTAGGGCTAACTACATTTCAACAACAAGAATAATGTAACAAGCTTAGTGCAGAAACCAAGATTTTCTTTGATTATTAATCGGAGAAGGGTGGCTAACATGTTAAATTTGTTAGGAAAACTCACAACAATTAGCCGATATATGGTAAACATACAATAAAGTTTTTTTGCGATTATTTTATAAGCGCATCTATTGCATATCAATAGGAATCATGGAATAATCAATACAATTCAATTCAGTTAATGAGTGAAATGCTCTCGGATTTTTGTGTGGGACGCAGCCGCCCTACCGTCATAGCCACTGATGTGTTAGCATTGCAGCTATTCTGATTGAGACTTTCTAAAGAGAATGTCATTAGCAATGAAAGTGATCAGATCAAACACATCGATGATACACTGTGTTTTCAATGGTGGGTATTCAGGTATTATGAACACTGGTTTATATCAGGCAGACCTATACCGTTATCTCTGACTTTACATCTGATGTTCGGGAGGGATGTATAGAATCTATCGAAGGATTAGCTCATGCGTACACATCCAGCCCCTTGATTTTATATATTTATTTATTTAACGTCTATCCTATTCAGTTAAAATCTGATTTACAAAGGAGAACAACTAAATAAATCTAATAACATAGATGCAGATACAACAATGAACTATAGTTAAGTAATTATATTTTGAAATAGTAATAATATTACAACAATGCATTAAAACGCAAAAATTTTGGTAACAAATTCAAAAAGGATATTAAATGCAATTAATTGACCAATCAAATATAAAAAAGGGGTGGAAAATAAAAAAAAGTGTAGAAAGGGGTAAAAATCATCAAAAAAGTAAAACGAAAAGAAAAAACTGATTTATTAGACTATCCCCCTTAAACAATAATTATGAGGTTTGCCAAAAATCAGGAGCAGCAAATCAGGGAGTAATCACACTTTCGCGGAAGAAACCACCAAATATAATAATTTACTTACTCTTATATTTGTTTTCCTTCGTTATAATATTATGTATTTGTTAGTTTAAATGCAATATATAAAAAATTATAGATTGCAATTTTTTTTATGATTTTTCCATTTCCGCCAGTGAGTATTTATCAATATTCAAATACGATGCATCTATAATTCAATGGAAGTGAATAACCTTTTGCTAGTTCCCTTTCGCGTTTATTTCGCATTTATAATATTACTATATGTTTACAAGTTGTTGTGTTGTGTTGGTGTGTGTGTGTGTTGTTTCAAAAATTAAGTTCAATGATGATGATTTTTGTTGCTTAACTTCTCATAGTAATGCACTAAGGCTATTCGAGACGATGAGTGGTGATTGATGACGATGAAAGACGATTACAAAAAACATGCCTTATAAGGGATTTGAATCCACGCCCTCGTATAGCCACACACTTTGGACCTGCGCACTAATCGTATTGCCTCGCGGTGGGCTCAATGGGAAGAGATAAATTATTGTATAAGTCGATTAATAATTAAATTATTATCTTCTTGTCTGTTATTGTGTGGAAAAAACACTGTTTGTCGTAACTATAGCGAAATAATTTTTAGAATCACATTTTTTTAAACGAGGGAGCGGAGCGACTGAGTGTCTTCATTCAACTCAAACGGCTCTCATTCTGTGATTCTGTGTGTCTGTTTATCTGTCTGTCTGTCTGTACGTCGAAAATCAGCCGAACCGTTGACAGATTTTGCTGAAATTTTAAACAGACACCCGGTACGAGTTTACTGAGAACTGTTAACAAAATCAGCTAGATCCATTGCGATTTAATCCTACAATAAATGAAAATGCGATTTTTTTAAAATACCGATAGCATTTGTTAAGTATAGCAGCTAGCGGGACGTAATCTGCGTGGCTGGCATAGCATAGTGGTTAGAATTTAGCCTACCGCACAGAGGGTCGGGGTTTGATGGCCATTGGTTTGAACTTTTTTGTATTTTTACACCCACATATTATTTTTGAGGGGTGTTAGATGGGAAATAAAAATTAGGTGATTTTGTTTTATCTTGGAAATTTGTTAATGTTTCACGCTAACAAGTTTTGAACACGATTCACATTTTGAATGTTCAATTTAAATAATTATTGTTGCAGAGTGAGTTGGCAGTCGTTTCGGGGACCCTTCCTCCTTACCTTGACCACCACCCCAACGACAATAGCCAAGACAACATGATGATGATAACTAACGATGACGACCATGACATGAAAAAAACCCTTTCCTCCCCCTACCCGTGGCTAGTTCTGACCAGTATTGGACTTTCCTCCCACATCCCCTAGGCTAGAGTGGCGCATTAGGACCTAACAGTTAGCCTTAGATAGGGGGAGGAAAGAGAAGGTTACCGGGTACTCAACACATGGCTCAACTCACTCGTTTAAAAACGACTTTGGCGTTTTCCTAGTAGAAAATATTTTCCTCACAGCAACGGTAAAACAGTACAAAATGTAACTAATTGTTTGTGTTGTATTGTGCGTGATTTAGAATTTTTTACTCTCACAAAATTTGAATGAATAAGTTAGAATTGACCAACTTAAAAATTAATATTTGTCAGTAGTGTTATCATCAAGTTACACATAAAAATTTATGTTGTACATTACTAATTTGTTTGGACAGTCTTGAAGGCTTTTTTTTGCTTGAAAGCCTAGAGAGAATATGCAGGATGAACATTGACGTTGAAAAGATAGAGTGAGTCTGAGACTGGGAAGCCAAACAACCTTGGATTGAGAGCATTTTATTGATATGTTTGGTACAGTGAGCGTGAAAGTGGTAATTACATGAACAAATGTAAAGCCACGAGAGAGTTAGGATAGTAAACAAAAAGGACGTTGATTATTTCGCTCTCATTAAACTGATATGTAGCCCGTTGAATAAATAAATAAATAAATAAATAAAATTGTATTTAGAGTCTACCCACTCAGTTTTATAACTGATTTTCAGTGGGGGACAGTAAATCAAAGCGACCAAGCCAACCCTGTAGGCCCCGACGCAATCGACAAGTGAGCGATAACCAACCAAAGATCAATATTTTTAATAGGAAATATAGCAATCAGTGGTATGGACAGTGCGAACACCCGCAGATCAACGCCAGAATCAACAAGGCCGATTCAGAACAACTCTGAATTTATTATGTGCTTCGTTGCTAGGACGGCTCCAAAGTCACAGTTTACAAACTCCTAAGACAAGAATCTCAGTTGCTCCTAAAGTTCTGATGTATTATATTTTCATTCATTTTTTTAATCTTGTGTTTGGAGATGTTGAATGTTTGCAAAATTCAGAAAAAATACACCCTTACTTGTATGACCAGATAGGTGTGTTCGTCCCTATCCTTGACATCCTATGAGTTTCTTGTCCAAACCGGAATTAAGCTGACCAAGTGAGTAATCTATGACCTATTTCAGTCACATAAACTTTTATTTTTATTTTCTGCACAAAACGGGAATAATATTTTTGCAGCTTTGTATTATGTGCCATATTTAGAAGCGAACAACTTTTAATTAGGAAAGTTTTGTACAAATATTAAAATGGGTAAACAATATGAGTTTTGAATGTCAACATAATTATCTGCTAAGTGTACTTGTTATGTTGGTTCGTTAGCTTATTTTACATTGTCCGCGGAATTAAAAAATGTTGCTAGTAGTGCTGTTGTGGTATTTCATAAATGAGAACTTTTGTTGGTCCAGTTTTCAGGAGGATTACTTAAAAGATAAAATGCCTTGGACAACATTTTGTACTCAGTTGTTTTCGGTTAAAAATAGTTATGTCTGTATAATTTCAAAGGATTATTCATTGCGACCACGTTATTTCCTGAAGTAGAATAGTTGCAATACACATTGATGTATGCCGGTCGGTTACAAAGGTGTTTAAGCAGTAACCGCCCACATATAGCACCATAGTGCCAAGAGGCAACAAATTACAATATATTCCCTCAATATTTGAGATAAGGTTAGCGAGCGAGCGAAGATTCATTTCACTCACTGGAAAAAAAATCCGATTGTTTTTGTTCTTTTTTCTTTTTGTCTGTCTGTATTGTTGTTAAATTTCATTCATTTTTAATCTTGTCGTTGGATGTTAATTTAGCAAATCAGAAAAAAAATACACCTTACTTGTATGACCAGATTTGGCGCTTGTTGTTCTATTCCTTGACATCTAAATGAGCTTCTTGTCCAAACGGATTTAGTTGACGAGTGGTAAATCTATACCTTATTCGATTAAACACATTCATAGCAACCAGTGAATTACCTTTTTTCACAGAACTTAATTTTATTTTAATTTCTGCAAAAATGGGCAATAAATATTGCATCTCATTGAAAATATTGCTATTAGGGTATTACTTTTAATTAGAAGTTTTGTACAAATTTACAATGTAAACATTATGAGTTTTAATGTCAAACATATTATCTGCTAATTAATTACTTGTTAATTTGGCGCTAGCAATAATTTATTTTGTCAATGCAATTTAAAATGTTGCTGGTATTTGTATACATAAATGAGAACTTTATTTGTCCAAGTTTTCAATTGAGATTATTTAAAGATAAAATGCCTACGAAAACACACTTTGTACTAAGTTGTTTTCGTTCAAAACTAGCATGTCCTGTAATCAAAGGGTATTCATGCCAACTACGTTATTTCCTGGATTAAGTAAGAATAGATTTGCATCCACATTGATTATGCCGGTCGTTACAAAGGTACACGCCCACATATAGTACCATTCAAAGAGGCAACACATTACAATATATTCCCTCAATATTTAAAGTAATTAACTATAATTGTTACTCATGCTATTCATTTGTTCAAATGATTTTACGATCGTTTCTTATTAAGATTGTGTTATTTGCATATTTTAAATACTGATAATTGATTTAAATATTTTAATCGTTTAACACCATAGTTTGGACTCGGGCGCTAAGCGCTGAAATCTGATTCGGGAGGTCCCGGGTTCAATCCCGTCGAGACCGGCAATCTAACTGAAGGTTTTTTCACGAGTTTCTCAAGTCGTTAAGGCGAATGCAAGGGATTGAGTCCTCTTAATAGCCCTCGGACATCCCTTCCAATTTCTATCCGCACATACTAGTTCACCTGAAAGGCTAATTGCACCTATAACAGGTTTCCACGATAAAAATTTAATTTGTACTCATTTATTAAATAAACATATTTAATAAACACAATCAATGTCATTCCTTTTCTCTAAATGGGATTAAAAAAGTGAATGAAATTTGAAAACAAGCAAATAGTGGTGTTATTTTTTTGTCTAAAGTAATTTGATCAAAATAACATTAAAAAATGCAATTAACAATTAACATACCATTAGTAACCGAATTACATAACTTTGATGGTAAAACAAAACTTTTTTTTCACTGTCATTTCATGCAACTTACACTTAATTCAGCACATTGACGATGGGGAGCTCCTTGTACCTTATCACTGTGTGCTAGCTACTGTGCAAATAGTTATCTTTTACTCCAGTCGCCACAAATACCTTTTATCCGGTACTTCATGAAACACAATGTGTACTTTGGCGAGAACGAAAATAAGAAGAGAATGAAACTGTAATGGAAGAATCCCTTATTTACTTCATTCAAACAAAGCAAAATACTTCAACGTTTCATTAGAGTGTAATGGATGGGTTCTGTCGTATATATAATGGTACTTGGCAATGTAAATGATGTATTTATTGAAAACATGAAAACATATTTGGTACAATGGAAACAATTACATATATATAAAATGACACACGTGAAGAAAACAATACAATTAAAATAATACAAATACAAATTTTCACTGTAGATTTATTGAAATTTACAAGGAGAAAGTGCAGAGAAAATAATATGATCATCATTCAGTAACCACCAATGATAAAACGCTGCTTTGTTTTAAACTGTTACATCTTAATAACATGTAGAAAGAGAGGTAAAGTGACAAGATTATGAGGCGAAATGCTGTAAACAAGAACTACAATGCAGAATATACTTTGGTAAAAAATAAAATTGCCATTGCATATTCATTGTTATTTCTTGAATTCGAATGAACTAAATTAGTTTTGACAAGTGTTTTTGTAATATGTTTATCACCCCCGACATGTTTTCGTGAATTGCTTACGTTCCCGTCTGCTAGAGATGACAAAGGTGAACAATATAACATCCCCCCCCCCTAAACACATCCCGCACCCCTCGCATCGCTCTCCGATTCTCTCCCGGTCGGCTTGGTAACCATAATCCAACATTTTTATCCTACCTCCCATAATATCCTCTCCTCCACACACACAACATCTCGATCCCCCTTATGTAAATAACTCGCCTTGGTCTCATCCGCCTCTTCCTCAGTCACTCTCTGTATGGGTTTCCTTCCTCTTATCATTGCATGCATTCTCCTGGACGACTCTTTTCCTCTATGCGTTCAGACGTTCTTTATATCCTGTCCCTTGGTTTTCCACCTGCATCATCCCCTTCCGACTCTACCTTCTAACCACTTGAATCCGCTCCCTATATTAACTGCCCCCTCTTCCCCTCTTGCCCCTCTGCCCACTTATATGTTGATTGGAATCAAGTACTTTCATTTATCTTATCCTGCAGAAACATATCTCTATCTACCTATCCAATACCGGACCTTTCACATATTCACAGAAGTTACTGGGCTTTCGAATCCAGCTTTTGACCTCTTATCTGTTCTTCAATTTGCAATAACTTCATTCCTAAGATTAGATCCTAAAGCACTTTGCGTCCAAGAGGAGGCCATCTTGGTTTACTTTTATTTCCGTGTCTTTTGTTTCATTTCTATTCGTCGTCCATAACAACAAGTTCATCCTGGCCTCACATATTTCTATACTGCTCTCGTAGCATTGCCTTCGACGGGCTCGGACGCTGAATGAACCCTTAACGAACCAATCACCATGAACGTAGAGTTGGTAGAGTGGAGTATTTTAATATCACTCGAAACCAACAACTTCTGCACTCGAAGCTATGAGCTTCATAGCTCGTTCTATTTCTATTGGGTAGCTCTTTAGTCATAACATGGATTATTTTTGCTCTCATTGCTGAAAGTCCAGCAATAATATCCTTTGTTGAAATCGTTGTTGAACTCAGTGGGTATAAAGACCACAAAATTGTACAATAGTTGTAATTTTTTAGTAAACCTTAGTGGCAGTGATGTTTTTTTAAATCGGCTTTTGTTATGTGTCTGTGTTTTTGTTTTCAATGATGCCATTGAAGGGTGCTGAAAGAACCCTTAGTGTAGCATATTCATTTTAAAAAAATATACAAATTAAATGTGTAATTAATTAACCAAATTAATTTATTTTCTTTTTTGTAGCTCTTTGATCTCATGGATTATTATTGCATTAATTTTATATATACAAACGGATAGATAAAAAAATATCCATGATTGAAATCATTTTGTTAATGAGTAGGTATAGACTTAAGAAAATAAACAAATAATTTATTTTAATTACTAATTGCCGCGCATTAATTAATCACTCTTTTCAATTTGTAAATTTACTAAAGAGTACTTTTATCTAAAAAAGTGTTTGATATCCCATTTCGAAATATTAAAAAGAGATCTCGTTAAAACATCAAAGCGCGGTGGTAGCCTACTATTGACCGTGTGTGTGGTGTTTGTTTGGCGGTGGTGAAACGCTCGTATTCAAAGCTCAAACGATCGTTCCAACGCTAGGCTACACCTCAGTGACACCCCCCATCCTCGGAACCCGTACAGAGTAGGTGATCCGCAAACAGCATTACTCACTTTTTTCGCACCCTATTCACTCGCTTCGTTCTTTATTGCATGTCATCCATGAACTGTATGCAAATTATAATTAATTGTTAAGTGGGTATATACAGCATTTTATTTCACACTGCAATTTCTCTTTTTTATATATTTTTTCAGTTTTCTATTCGCTTTGAAAAGATCAAAGTACGTCGGCAAACATGATGTATAAAATTTCATCTATTATAGATCCTACATTTATTTCGAACCTGGTTTAAAATTTAAGTTTAATTTTAAATTAACCTTACCTACTTAAAATGAGTGAGATTTGAAAACAAATAACATTGGCTTCTACCAAATCTCAAGTTTTCTGGATATTAACGAAGTCTTCTATGTCTGTCTATCTGCGTACAATAAACAAGTTGACACACTTAAACATCACCTAAGATAATTCATAAACATTATTTTTAAGCTCGTTACGAAAAGTATGTCTAGGAAATAATTTAGAAAACATAGTTTATCTTTGTAATAATACAACAGCTTACCGACTTTATATCGTTGTCAAAGTCTTACATCGGGTGCGAGTCTGTAAATGACAGTCCTATATCCTGAAAGACGGATTTTTGGTGTGGCCCCTCCCTGCAGTGTTAAGGCCAGATGCACCATTAATAGTCCGATCACTTCTTAACATTATATATTAGATGTACTGACTATTTATTATTTGCTCAAACCAAATGTTACAACATGTTTTTGCTATTTTTATATTCACTTGTGTGCTTTTTAATTAATTCTTCAGTTAAATAAGAACGTATCCTATAATAATGAATATATCTTGTACCAAGACACATTTACTACTTTTAATGAGGATTATACGTTTATGCGTAGAAGATAAGCTTTTCTTATACACACGTTTCTAAAGTGGAATTAAACATTGCAGGGAGCAGATATGTCAGTGCCAGCTTGTGGTTATTTATAACAAGGTGTCATTAATTTCAAACCTGGGGAGGGCTTAAAGAAGGTCAAGTCTCAGGAGAAATGTCACATTAATTCCGGCGTTTAGAACGGTAAGAGTGAACGTGATGTCACCTAGCACATGGTTTATGATGGTAATCTGATGGCACTTCCATTAATTGTCATCACTACGTCGCACGATAAGACGTCTGAGCTGCGTGGATTTAGAAAGGGAGGATCAAGAGTGAAGAGGGCCTGCAACCAATGATAACTCACAGCCCGCGTCTTCTGTTGTTGGACCACGTGGCAATAGCAATACGACACTGTACATCGTCTAAAAGAGAACTCTAAAAATTAATAATTCATAAAAAGTTTGCAAGAATATTAATTTTTGCAAAAATAAATTACGTATGGTGTATCAATGTAAAAAAAGTGTAAAATGATTCATGACCATAACTTAATCTTAGATAATCTTAATGTTAACGCCGAATTTCATACCAGAAGAAAATTATCTTTTGACAGTATGGGTGTTTCAAGATATTAGTATTAAGATTTCTTCAGTATTGAATTCCGGAGTCTCCCAATTAAGTTGTTAATCAAATCTTGAAAACACATTTTACATTTTTTTTTTATATACATATTTTAACATTTTATTAAACTTGAACAAATAATAATACACAATTTATGGAAATATCGCGAAATGTATTTAGAGTTAATTTGGTTCCTATTTTGTCAGTTCAAAGCATTTTTTTCTGAATAATATTCTCCTTCATATCAACATTCAGTTGATCAAGCGATTGAATGGGAACAAGTTAACTTGATTATTCTTTAACTATTTTACGTTTTGCTGGGAGTGAATTCGGAACGGAAAGTGCAGCAAAATGTGTTGGTAATAATGCATACTTCCTCTAGCTGTTACAATACATGCAAACTATTCAGTAATTTAACAAAAAAGTTTTGTTTAGAGAACTAGAAGGATAGGCCTAGTGTTGAATATAACTCAAATGATTACTTAGATGAGACTGAAGAATATCAACTTGTAAAATGGGCTAAGGAGTCCACCTCTATAAATTGTTAGTAAAGTAAAGCATAGAAAGTCGATGAAAATAAAGATGTACGTTTGTTGCTTTTACTCATTTTACCTATGAATCACATTTATCCTATTAAAATTCAATTAGTGCACCAGTAAAACTTTAATTAATTTTGTTTTTCGCTTTGTCAAGCATTCATAGTCATTCAACACTAACTAACATGTGTTTACGCTAGCGAAGCTCACATATTATAAGCACTACTTTTCTGTCCGTCCGTCTCACGACAAAAACAATCACGACGTCCGGTTGAGATGCGCTTGCCCTTCCAGAAAAAAATTTAAAAAATGTAGAAATGAAATGAAAAAAAAAGAAAAATGGTTTTGTGGTGACCCTGGGGGTAAAAGAGAAAGAAGTGGCTTTCTCCAAAAAAAGTTTGAAAATTCATGACCCGGCACTTCCACCTTAACTGAATTCGAGAACAACCGAAAATCATTTTGTAATGTAAGCTTAACCCGACTCCACCACTAAAAATATCATCGCACGACAAATTCTTCCTTAACGATCTGTTAATTGAGTTGCTTTGCTCCCATTTTTGGGTACTCCAGAACTCGTTCTCATTGACAACTCTATAGCCTCTGCGCACTTTATGTACCCCTACTTAAATGAGATGGATTTCCATGAGCAGTCCTGCGGGATCATCGATCACCGTCCCTAAGGACATTCGTCCTGTTTGACATTCCTCACATCTTCATCCATCCCATCCATGTCTTCCTTAAGAACCCCGCATAAAAAGAATCCTACGGGTGATTGGGCTTCAACGGCGATAATTCGTTTCCGGCCGAATTCCTTCAAGTCAGGTTGTGTATCGATCTTATTGCAAATAACGTTCTAGCTTGAGAAGTAAAAATAAGCCGACCCCGCATAGGTTTAAACCCAATTCCAATCAGGGATTTAACCCAGATCATCCGCTTGATAACGGACGTCTTCACTCCCAACCACTAGTTTTCTGGGAATTTAAACTTTTTGATTGTAAAAACTGATTTTGAAAAAAGAAGACAACAAATAAAACTTTCAAAGGTAGGTACGTTCTTAACTCGGCTATTCTTAGCTCGCCTACATCAATTAGTAGTGGTATTTCAGGTGTAATTGCCCGCTTCCAAGAACCACTTATCTATTTTAATTGGTCGTAGGAGGGGTTTTCTTGACTCGCCTACGCCAATGGCAGCGTACTTTTTAAATGGTCATGCGAGACCGGCAAGTTTGAATTGTAACGAAATTTGACGTTGACAGGGCACTTCCCAGACAGAGTTTGCTCGAAACGTTGCTCACTTTGTGCCTTTTTAATATATTTTTTATTTAATTCAAGGTTAAAGTGCAATGGTTTATCCATACAAGAAAATATTATCTTAAATGTTATGAAATAATAAGAATATTAGGTTATGTAATCCATTTTCTTATTGTGACTTACGCCTTGACTTGAAGAAGTAAGCTAGACGTCAAGATTATAATAAGTAAATTTATTAAAAATATTTATTGGTATAGCGAACATAGACGATATGGAAACACTGGTGAGATATTTGTAAAGAGATATAATTTTTTTATACTCTGATTATTCAAATAACAATTGGGTTATATTTAGTTTAAATATACATATGTACACACATATTTACATTTGTATTATTAACATACAAGCTTAAAATGTTTTTGTCAATAATCGCTTGTCGAGAAAGATAGGGCAATTCAGACAACGATATAAAAGTAAACACATTAAATAACTTTAAAATAGTTAAAATTACATTAAAAACTGCAGCCTTCATTCACTCATACAGTGCGCGTCGCGACATTTGAGCAATGAGCATATGATAATGATGTGTCATATTGGAGGCCGAAATTTTGTCCGGGAAGTGCCATGTCAACGTAAAATTTCGGAACAATTCAAACTTTGCCGGTCAGGTCGCATAACCATTTGAAAGGCTACCTGCCATTGGCGTAGGCGAGTCAAGAAAACCCCTCCTACGACCAATTAAAGTAGATACGTGGTTCTTGGAAGCAGGCAATTACACCTGAAATACCACTACTAATTGATGTAGGCGAGTTAAGAATAGCCGAGTTAAGACTGAGCCCTTTTAAAGGCTCACTTCAAAGGACTCTGGCATGCTCATTTTACGCGCACACAAGTTTCTTCGCAAATTTTTGCTGCATATATTTGTAATTTTACATAATTGTGTAAAAATTGTTATGAAGGTATCTATCATAACACTTTTCCATTAATTCATTATAGAAAATAAACAAAAACTAAATTCTATTTTCTAGAATTTACAATGTGTCAAATGGTCAAAAACGCCAAAAGAACTACGCATTTTCTAATTGATCTATGATAAATATTGGAAATCTGGTATGATGGAGAGTACAGATGTCATTCATTTTCAATGCCAAGTTGTACTCAGATTTAATTATCTATGGCTGCAGGACAAGGAACGCGCCAAACATCGAATCACGTCTGTTTCTTCTTAAGTACACAAAACAAATAATAAATTAATATAGTCGTGAAAATTTAAAAATGATGGTATTGGATCAATGTGAAATAAGAAAATGATTTCTAAAAACATATTCAAATAGTATATATTAAAAATATGAAATTGTTTAAAATTAATCAAATATAATTATGTAGAAGAAAAAAAAACGAAAAATAAAAAAAAATGGCGTATCGTCTACACGTTGCGTGATGCAAAATTTGACGCATGTATCACCATGTATCACCATTAAAACATATTTGCAAGGATAATAAAATATAAGAAAATATGTATTTCAAGATTTCAATTAATATTCGAGAATTTGCTCGTCTTGCAGTGTGTTATTATGATTGCATATCTGGTGAGATCTACGGCCGAGGATTAAACCCGGGTCTCGCGCATGCCGGGCAGACGTACCAAGGGATTGAGTGCACACTATGTAATCAACTCAAGCAACTATACTCGGTACACTCAACTACACTCGACTATTCAAACTAATGAAATACGTTATCGTGTTTGCGAAATAGAAATCCTTGATGAAACGCGCACGAATATTATCTGGTAAATGTAAAATACGAACACATTATTAACAAAAGTAAACTTATTGAATGCGCGGAAAACGTATTCATAGCTCGTAATTATCTCCCTTTGAAATTTATTTTCAGACTGCGCAAGAAATGAAGCTTTTTAGGATGTTTAGAATTTAATGAAATTTGAATATTCTTTGCGAAGCATTTCATTCGTCGGAGGCTCAGTTATAAGAGGAAAGTACGTAGTGGGTGTCTGCTGACGGCTCTTCAGTACAACTATTTTTAAATGTGTGTTGAGTGTAGTTTATTATCAAAATGATTTCGGAAATATGTGCGCAGTTCTTAATAAAAGAAATACAAATTACAACTGCGACACGAGTAAAAAGCAACGAATTTCATGTCTTTATCTAGAACGAATAATATTGCAACCTAACTATTGAAATGTGCGTGAGTAAAATTTGTACGTCGCCAGATTTTGAGGCGTCGCGACGCTATTTTCCCTTCCCATATTGGAAAAGTATCCTCTTGAATTATTTTCTGTATGGTGTAAGTAATCCAACCATGTATGATACGTTTATTATCATACGTGAACCATCTTTTCCCTCTGTCTCAAGGCCTACAAGGGTGCTCTTCACAAGAAATCATCCAATCAAAATTATTAATAAATTTACCTCTTATTCCATAAAATGATTATGGAACCTTAATTTGAAATGTAAAAATATCGTTGAATCCCATCGAACGACACATTTTGTATTTTTCTAAGTTGATAATTTATGATCATCGATTAAATTGTGTCATATAATGGATACAATTTCTGATTCCTTATCGTACCATAATATAATTCACTATTTTTATTAATGTTGTGCATGTATGCATCGATCTTAATATTACCATGTATTGGCAAGCATGTTTTTGTGGCGCACACGATTGGGGCGCAGGCGGCAGATCCAAAGCATATGACAACAGGACACAGGGTCGAATCCTTCACCCTCATCTTTTACCACACATCTTTTTGAAAACCAATATTAATTCATGTATTTATTTATTTCAATAAACCATCTAAATAAGGTTTTTATTAGCTTGTATACATTTACGCTTAAAACATGAAATTTCCAGGTCGCTAAGTCTGTGTAAACTGTAGATTAGCCACATTAGAGTTCGTTCATACTTTAACGACTAGGAAGTAAGATTATTAGCTGTTCATACTTTCCAATGGTTAAATAAAGCGTATAAATTCCACCCAAGAAGTTTTCGTTTTTCTTTCGTTTCTTTTCCGTCTAGCTTGCGTGCCGAGAATCTTAGCCGCTTCCTTGGCTTCCTAATTCTCTTATTGGCAAGAACATTAATTAAATTTGATCTACCCGCTCGCCGCGCAGTCTTTGGTAAAACGAAACCATGCCCTGTCCATTTCACTCTGACTCGGATAAGAAAGATTAGCTCTGCGTTTAGTAAGAACCAATTGTTGGGCGTGCCCCAGATAGGGCTGCTTTTTAACTAATATTACATTTATTTTCGACAACTATTGGTTCAAAGTATGTTTTCAATTTTTCAAACGTACTACAATATTTTTCAATAAAATAATGATAATGTACTAATGATAAGATTATTAGAACATGTGAAAAGTTCTTCATATGTTTCATAATCGATCTTATAATAATTCTTAAATGGCAACAGTGCTTTTTGCGTTTTGAGTTGCATTATTTCAATTTTTAAAATTTTGTGTGTGAAATGAATACATGCATGAATTTCGAAAGTCTTCAAAATGAAGAAATATTCTGATATTTAAAAAAATACTAAAAAAACAACAAAAAAACAGTGCATACGCTGAATGTTGTAGCTCATAAGATTCATAATGTTAGTAAAAAGATATAAACTGAAATCGAAATACTATTTATTTTAAATTAAAATAAAATAAAAACATTTTTTTAAATGCATCACAATTTTTATACAATCCACCATAAAACAAGAATTTAATTTTAATTATTGTTAAATTTATGCTTTTATTCAAGCAATATTTCACAATATTTTGTTTATCAGACTGATACCATTTTAACATCCAATCCGATATTACCTTATTTAACACATGTTTCTTCTTATATTTACCAGTGAATAGTTCATAAATAAACTTTGAATTTAATTAACTCCTTCAATTAAAGTTTTATTCTAAAAGAATCGCTCGTATTTGAGTTTGTTATTATGCAAACAAGTTGTGTTCACGTTTCCTGCATGCGCTCGCTTAAAACCCTGATTCTCTGTATTAAATATTGATCAGGGATGGCTGTTGGAAGCTACCAGGATTTAGAATTACATACACGGTATAGAAAGTGGTTGAAAACATTGAAAGAGTCCCGACTAGCTCGCCTGAAAGCTTTCCGACGCTCGTAAAACGTAAAAAAACGAGGCGACCTTTTTATTGAGAGCAATGAAAAGCATTTTCAAATCCTTCAAATTAGCATTTTGCCAATATTACAGTTGAATACCTTGGATGTGCTTTAAATAAAACCGACTGAAGCACTCTGTTTAGTTAAAGCGTTGAAAACCACAACACGTTACTTCAAAGCGAAAGTATCTCATTCACGATTTTACCTTAATTATGTAACTCATGGAAAATTTAACTTCAGTAATGCGAAATGAAAAAAACATTGAAATCTAAATGGGCATGCACAGAAATAACTAATACCATAATCGTGATTATAGTACGATTACTTGCCATTACCATCTTACTCTAGTTTGCTTCAAATAACATAAACTACCTAAACCTACTGAGTCGAAAGAATACAATTTAATTCAAAAGGGCATATAAATCAGTATATTCCATTCTAATAATCCTTATAGCTCGCAGACATATTATTGAACCAAAAGTAAGGAACGTGACATATTTAATTAGTTTGGTCGTCGTGTGAAAGAGTAATTTTTAGAATGCCATTCAATGAAATGACAAGTGTGAATCGAATAAAATTCATTTTCACATGCATCATTAAAATGTCATCGCATATTATGTATTAACTGCGAGATTACGTCGACTTGATCGAGATGGGGCATTCACAATGTGAATGCTAATATCACACAACAAAAACAGATATTTTTACTTTCCTAAAATAACTCTTCCTCTCTGACTCTTAATTTTTGTGTAAATATGCAATACGTTTTCTATAGTACTTTACTACATTATGAAAGTATAATTTTGTTTTTAATTCAACCTCAAGGGTGGTTATATACTCAATGCTCAAACTGTCTTAGTTTATGTTCAGTTATTATATTTATTTATTATTATTCAATGATCATCACAGTATGTACACAATCATTAGAAATATCACAACGAGCATAGCCCTTAAACACAGAATTGTGTGTGATATCGGGCCTTCAAAGTCCAACTCGCTACCTTCCCGTGGTTTGGCCTGTGAGTAGGAGAGTAGTGTATTACCCAAAACTAAGGGTGAGCTCTGGCCGGTTGGGGTGCGTGTTGCAAATAGAGCTCTCGCGCAACTTTTTATCACACCTTTCTTCATTCGAACAGCCTTACTCTTATTTATTTTCTTCTTTCACTTTTTTCGTCTCCATACTTGCCGGCCCTCTCTGCAACGAGCACTCCTCCGTTCCCACCCAGTTTAACCCATCCTATACAACATCCTTACTCCTTCCCATTAACCCCCCTCGTCTTCCCTTACGTTCCTCCCATTGGAAAGAAGAAAACGTGGTGGTAATCCACAATTATGGAAAAAGAAAATTTGGAAGATTCGAATTCAATTGACATGGGCACTGATAACTCTACTGTTGAGTGCCCTAAAACAACATTAACTAACTAACTAATTGTGTGTGATATCCCTAAATATTAAATTAATAAAATTGATATTAAAGTAGGACGTTTGTTTATAATATGTTATAATATTGTTATAAAAATATGTTATTACGTCGAGCATAACATTAACTCTTATGTGTAAACAAAATACTCTTTGGGTCTCTTTTACGCTGCAACCCTCTCATTCAGCAATATAGCTACATAAAAGTTTTAATTTTTATTTGAAAACAAAATATATGTTTACCAAAACAAATTACTTTTAGTTATTTGTTTACATTTAACATAATGTAAGAAGAATACAATTTATAATGAAGCACAAAATAATTAAATCTTGTAGTTATGCTTATTTTAAATTGCTTTTGCGAACCATTGTTGAAATTAATTACATTCAAGACATTACTCACTTCATTTATTGTTTATTTAATTTCTAGAATTTAATTTACAGACCAACTTTACTTTTATTTCATTTGGATTGTTGAATTGTATTCTTTTTCCAACGTTAATAATTAAAAAAAAAGTGCTTAATTAAGAAGGATCAAAATTTAAATATTACTATACCTAACATTAATGTACTTACATGTGATTAGTACACAGTGCACGCAGTGATATCCACTTTCTCAGTAACTTTTACCCGTTCTAGTTGGATTTATATTAATAAATTAACTCTTGTTAGCTTCGTTCAAGTAATTTCAAATAACTCGTCCAATTATGATCAGAAGGAACGTACTGTCCATGAGACCAAAGGCTTAGTTATTATAAAGTAATAAAATTCTTACTTGCATTCCGAAATACATAAATTATGTAATTTATATTCTTTTCGATTTCTTGAAAGAACAATTTTATAAGCTAAAACTAAAAAATCTCATTTCGGATATAAGTAGAGCCAGCAACCCATGAGTCAGTGTGTATTTCCATTCGATTGGTTCCTTCAGAACGTAATATATCTTTTCCGTTACTCGCAATTTGTCTTTTTCCTTCTAATCACTGCAAATGGATCGTTGTTTTCCCCGTGTGGCTTTCTGCCCACGGCCTCCTGGTATCGTGACGTAGTTAAAGAAATCACAGCCCACTGGGGCACGCAGCCATTCCGTGACCGCGTGTTGCTGGTGAAATCATTTAATTAGGCTCAGCTGTCCGTAGCGCACGCACGCGACCCTTATCTTAAATTCTTTGACAGATTGGTTTACATTATTCACTCGGCCATCTAGTGGATGACATACTAACCCCAAGCACTTGCATTTCATCTTATATATTTTTATATTGAGCTCATATTTTACCAAAACTGGGTTAACACTTTTCGTTCGACGCAGGATAACTAAGTTATAAAGAAGATTTATTTAAATCTTATTTATTACGAAACAAAAAAAATCACGCGGAATTATTAATTGTTTGTACAAATATAAAGAATAATATGGTATTATGTGATTAATTTAATGATAATTTGCTATTTGGATATTTATGAAAGATACTACGTACTAAAAGATAACAATTTTCTTGTTAATGATACATCACATAAGCATTAGTTGTCAACTATTTTTACTTTATATCTAAAAAAAACACCTCTATAATGAAGTCAAAATATAATAACCATTATATGAATAGGCCGTCGAGGAGATTACAAATTACTTTGAAATATGATATGTTTTTAATAATTTATTACGTATCAATTGGTTTGAAAACACTGAATTATTTTGTTTGCATATAGTGTTTTCGCATTAAAAAATAAAATAAAAAATAAAACCATTAAAATTCCACTTGTCCTCTGTGATTTTTTCTTGCAATATTTTGAATATAAATCACAAACATTAATTTCAATTTAGACTTTAGAGTTTCTCTTTTTTAGATAAATAATATACAACGGATACAGTTACATGACTTGTCTTCGCCGTATTTAGTGTAGCAGGATGCTGTAAGACACGAATTTCTTAATAAAATGTTGTTTAATAATGCAATGTACATTTCCATTTAAATGTTGACTATTGTGCATTCTTCGTGCTTGTCAGCTGTCTTCAATCTTCCCGTTTCCATCTCGTTCCTCTCGAATAACATTACACTTATACGTTCATGGTAAATTAAACTAAATAAGTACATTTTCCGTCAGAGCTGACATAATAACGAAGAATGATGAACACAGATAAAAAAAGAGATGAAGATGAATGAAGATTCCGACGAAAAAAACAAAATGGAGCGTCTAAATAAAGTGAGTATTCTTCGTGTTAAGGTCTGTTGACGAAACTTTCTTCGAGTCTCAAGTACAGCGTTCGTCATAAAAAAGGTCAACGTCAGTCTTCGCACTGATTAAAAATCAATTCTTGCTGAATAAACTCGCAATTTGTCAAGATGAATCCGTGTCGCAGTGTCCCTGTTTGTGAGTGCTGACGTGCTGGGCGCGAGGGGGAGGGGAGGGTGATGTGTTCCGAACAAAAGCGACTTTCTTGCTGTTTAATACGAAATGATGAAAACGTTTATTCTTTATAATCACCATTAACATTGGTCTACTCTAAAATGTGCTGGATTAAATTGCAAAAGATATTCGTTATAATCAAAGCATTTTGCTTCAAGTTTATTTTCTCCACTATTTCCATTTCTGCGTTTCTAAGTTTATTTTGTTAAGGCACATCGACAAAGCAAAATTACATATTAACTTTACAAATATGTGTTATACATGGATGAAAGATCCTGACTTATACTAACAATAAAATTATCAACAATATCACATTTTTTAAATCATTTTTCACCCATAGCCAAATACTCTCAACATCTGTATTATGTAATCATTGAGTATAGATCTTATGTGTTCTACACTCAATGATGTAATTAAGATCGAAGAATATTGAAATGATGGAAAACAACCACTGTATGAATATACGTTATAGAGAGGAACAATGTTAAAACTGCAAGTAAAAGTATTTATATAATCTTAATCGATAAGATTTCCAATGCCCAGTGCTGTACCGTCACTAGAAAATCTTTTTTCTGCCAAGAAGTTACCACGAATCAGTCCGGATATTGTTTTGCTTTGTTTGGTCGCTAAGCCCACTAAGAAGCCCCTGAGGGGTCAACCCTGTCAGCCAGGGGCTTACTCTTGACCTGCGCTTATTGCCTCCGTTCTACGGTTTCCACCATAACTCATTACTAACCGTTACCGTCTCCGGTCATCTGTCTGATTGCTTCTATTGTCCGAGAGTTGAGCACGAGTTAAAATGTAATTAAAAACCAAAGCACTCCATATCTAGGACATTTGCAACGCTCGCTTGACCCGCATCGTACGGACGATGAGTTTTATATGAAATATTACGTCCACAGGTTTTATTCGTCTTTTGCGATCTATAATAAAAACAACGACCACGTTTAGTTGTGCGACAGTTACAGCGTTCGCTCGAGTTGTCAACTTTACGAAACGGTTAAACGCGGTATTTGCAAGTCCGACTGCGGGCTTATGGAAATGGTATATTGAAACAGGGAAACATTGTACACATGTACACCGTTTTCAATTGTGAGTATTTTTAATTGTTCCTTTTTGTAACAAAACACACATAGATGATAAAGAAGGCCAATTACAAAAAATTATAATACATTTAATAAACCAGTCTCTAGTTGGTCATTATTCGCTCTTCGATGGTGTCGGCGCCCACAAGGTTGGCTTGGTCTGCCTTAAATTTAATGTTCCTCATTAAAAATCTCAGTTATTAGACTGAGTACGTAGACTCTAAATACGATTTTTGAAAATTATATTCTCTTGCGCAATTTTAGGCCTATACTTGATTCTGATTTGGTATCTTCTTTGATACCTGGTATCTATGGCCAAAACATATGGACTTCATACTCCATGGTTGGTTTATGGTTTACATTATTTAGAATCGACATGTTTTGTCGCTACATAATTAATATATTGTTAGTAGTAACACAAAGATTAAAATGTTTTTGCAAGCAATAACTTTAGAAAAAGAATATAACGTAAAATAACATATTGACTACGGAAGTAAAAGTAAGTGCTATAGGAGACCGATAAGTATTTGAATTTGGGAAATTGTAATTAAAGAATAAGTTTATAATGCGTTGGTAATTGTAAAGATTGGAGTTTTAACTGTAGGCAATTCGCCATCAACTACAAGTAGATCAATGGGTCTAGATGTATTTACTTCTTATCGAGGGTGTACATGCATTAGATGTTGGTTCATACATTCTTTTTTAAGTAGCTTAGTAATTTACTCTGGGGTATTTGTCTGTGGATGAGAACGCTTAGTTCCGTATGTTATAACTTCTAATATTTAGGTGCGCTCTTTTAGAGAACCACCTTCATCATTATTTTAGACTAAAGTATTTAAAAAATTTGAGCATCACCGTCTTTGGCGACAAAGTATTAATTTTTCAACCATATAATATGAATCGTAGGTTTCTCTTCTAAGTAACATGCATTTTGTACAGCTTAAATCATTACCAACACGTCGAACGTCTCTCGCAATGTAACGTTAGGAACTAAAGATTATTCGAAAAGGAATTTAACCCTCAGAGTTCGGAGTGGGGATCACCAAACATCATTAAAATTGTAATATATTCACTTATTTTTCCTAATTTGTAAACTCAATTTATATTTGAAATTAATAAGCGATGCAAGGGTAATATGTAAAAAAAAAGGGGGGGTTTTATAGATCTTAGAGAATAACCTAAACTTCGCAGAGATTAGTGATCCTTGGCATAAAATTATAGTCATTACACACACAGTAAATGCAACGTTTAACATGTATAATACATTGATTAAATGTTTAATATTTTTAAAATTTTGAACTTCTATCAATAATATATTATACTTTGCTATGCTTTTCACAAAGCAATTGCTTTTCGCAATTACTAACATTTACTGTCCCAACCTAACCCAATATTCCAGGAATGTCATCCACTTATGCTATTTCACGGATTACATCAAAACAATTTAAAAGTATTATTTTTATGTCTGAGAAAAACAAATGATTTGCGTCAAAGAAAAATACGTTATATTCGTCAATTTATTACACACACAGATCGCGGTCACAATTGCTTTTACATTCGCGGTTATAGTCGATGTACCTGACAAAAATTCTTTTGATTTGTGTACTTGAAAAACATTGCTAAAGCATATTATACCGACCTGTTGGCACCATTGATTGTCATATCTCTCAAACTAAATGCATTTTAAATATTTCAGATTTTTGTTCTGATTATTTATAAATTTGCGATCCCATCACAAAACACAGAATTGGTACTTTCAACTCCATTTCCATTTCCATTTTAACATTATTTCTAATCAATAAATTAGCGATTGTCATCCTTCGTGTATTACGTGCAATTGTGTAACTTACTGCCTTGATAAAGACAGAACGTTTAGATTATTGTGCCTTCTCCATAGAACACATTCGTGTGGTGAACTACTAGCGGGGACTAACTTACAATCGCCCCTGATTGCGCATGGTTACACTAACAAAGGAATTGTATTGTTTCCATTTGGGACTAAAAACAACTGAAGTTAAAACATAAAATTTGATGATAACGGTGTGCACGGATTCAACGATTATGGAAGTGATCGAATTAAGATGAAAAACCGTTTAACCGTTAAAAGTGGTATCGGGTTTCTGTATAAAATATGAAGGGACCTCATTAATAACATTATTTAGAATAAGATCATTTTTATATTTCCAATTGCTTTAAAGGAACTGATATGTCGCGCCCTAAAAACCACGCAAGGAATAATTTTGTAAGCCTTTGACGAATTTTTAAATAGTATTAGAAATATTTAACAGAACTACCCAAGTTATTGAGAATATTACTAATCCCAAACGTATTATATAGGCGATATTTTAATTAATATACCTCGTAAAACCAGCAGGAAGAAGAATGTTCCATAAAAATGGGGTGTTCCATAATAATTTTCACATTTATGTTTATAGTAAGTTATAAAAAAAAAATACAAAAAAATATTAATTTCTACAACGTAAATATACATTGAAAATTTTGACGCTCTCTTGTTTAGATGTATGATTAATTTATTTTCAGCGTTTTTGTTTTCATTTCAACGGCGTAGATGAGACCAATTAAAACCTGTAATGTGATTTTTGTCAAGAAAAATAACGAGCACTTTACAAAACGTCCCGTCCTGTGTGTTGAACGAGCTATTTTTAACAGTGAATGTTTGTACTAGATGTTATTGTTCGTTTAGTTTCCCATCGTGGACCATGTTATGCGAACAGCTGTTCTTCTCTTTTGCGCCGTCGCTTGTAAAGTTCTACTATCTAATTGTTTGGTATACAATGTATAATTCACACGGCTAGTACTGTGTTGTACTTCCGCGTGCCAGCCTTCTCACCGGTTTAAAATACAAACAAAACTGCGGTGAATCGTCTTTGATCAAGTTGATCTATTCCCATGTTTACATTGAGTTTTATAATTCTGTACAATGACAATGGTGATTTGATTCCAATTGATCCAACCATCGTTGATGACGTTGTTGAATGAATTTCCACAATGGCAATCCTGACTGAAAGATGTCGATTTTTTTTTTCAAAAATGAGGTCCATGCTGTATATTGGGCCGATATCTCCCAATTATTCAAATAATTGCACATAGTTATAAGTTCGTACAACGATAGGAAAATAAGAAAAACGTGCTTTACTGTGAAGTGCAAAATTATTCGGCAGGCCTAATTGAAGATATCTCCGGCATAAGGATGAACAAGAAAAATGAAAAATGTTCAGGAGAAGCCAAAAAGTAATGGGATGAGCGAAGCGAAGACTTCAATTTCACTACCCTGAAAAAAATGCCCGTTTTTTTTTGTCTGATTGTTTTCTCTCTACCGGAAATCATCTTGATGAAAATTGGAGGGGACCTTCGATTTCTCTCTACTCAGATCTGCGAAGTTCTTACTAAACTTAAAATGTTCACATCTTTAGAGATCTAGTTCGTGTTATTTACAGAGTATATAATCGTTAAAGTACCTTATCAATCACCCCTTGTGAAGACAAGATCCCCGGGTATTAGACTGAACGTTTAGCAGGATGGTAACACCATCGACAAGAGCATGCTATACGGCAGTCCACTTTTCTTTGCGCCATTTTGTGAACATTCGTTGATCGCTGGCCTAGTTTCTTGTGACATAAACATGAAAAGTAGAGCTCACAGATCTTAAAACCAAGGCTAACAAAGAGGCGTTACCTCGATTCTGAAGGGTGATCGTTCAATCTCTGTCAACTCGTGAAGTTTCTAAGTGTACTATGTTTTTTGTTTTACTGTGCGATTTCACGGTGAAACGCTTACATATTCTGGCCAAGTTTCCCTGAAGCTTAACATCAGGTTATTTTTACAACGAGAGAAAACAGGTGATCACAATTAATTTTTTACATTTTATTTATATCAATTTTTTTTTAGATAATCGTTTATTATTTTACCAGTTTCATAAACCATTTAAATTGCAAATCATAATAGTGTGTTTTCTGTTATAGGAAATGTCTATACTTAATGAAACTAATTATACTAAAAGGTTTATGAAAAATATTTTCAAAGTTTTGATGAACCCATGATACTTTTATATCAGCGGAAGTTGCCAGCATTCGGGTTAGATAATATTGAGATTGCAATTATGAAACAAATGAACTTGAACGACTCACGACGAAAATATGCTGTCAGCATGGTTACTTTAACCTTTAAAAAAAATTATTAAATTTAACAATTTGACATTACATTTCGCCACGAACTTTGCACTAATAATTAGATCAGTTTTGGCTCTGTACATTTCAATCCAAAGTAAATTAACGTAAAAGTTTAACAGACTGACGACATCTTAGTGTTCCGTGTAGCTCATCGGCTTACAGCTTGTTGGAGGGTAGAGTAGTATTCCGTCTCGGAATCTGGTCCATTAAAGCTTGTTACTTATTAATTTGACAGCTCGGCATCCTTACTTATTCATGCTGCTTCCTGTTTATCTGGCCCATAATGCTCCGCAACCTCTACGTAATCTTGTGTACAGGCTTGCATCTAGTTAGAACGTAAACGCATTCGCTGAAGACGCAAATTACTCGTTGTGCAAATTGTTTAATGTGAAAATACAAAGTGGCAATGAAGGCTGTGATATGTAATTTACGGAGAATGTACCACTTACACCACCACCAAACATTAGGGGACTAGGGGTGTATGCATGTATATGTATGTATATTTGAACGAATATTTACTTTAACGCGCACACGTAAACAGGACATTTTTGTACTAAACATTTAGTTGTTCGAACATTTGTAGGACATACATAAACGTTTCATTCATATTACGTCAAATATACCATACAACATATTTCTATTACCGTAGATATAATTTAAATTGGCAAGCAATGTTTTGACTGGACGTACGAAGATATGCAATAATCAGGTTTGTCCGAATTTTAACTATAACAACGTCGGATCAACACCGTAGTTAAGATGGTGTAATTTTTAAGTTCGATAAAATATATTTACCTAGTTGTAAGCTAACTTCGTATTTTCAGTTAGGTTTTGAACTTGAACAACTTTGAACTTTAAGTAGACTACTTGCCGATATTATATCCAGTATTTTTTCATCAGTTTTCATCAATCAAATTCATCGTCGAGATAATCCTCGCTGCATAAACATGAGACAGAAAGCACTACCCAATCAATCTTTCTAATCAGGTTCGCATTTACATATAGTGTCAAGATTTGTTATGGAAGTTTGAATTTCATTATAATCCTAACAACACGAATGTTTTCTAGCATATTTTTCTTAAAGAAGACCTAATCTTAAACTTGGGAAAACAAAAAAGTGGGCGTGTGAACATGAATGTTGCCAAACTTAAGGTGTTTAAAATTTAATTGCTGGCTATAAATTATTTCATGCGTGCAGTACTCTAAACTTTTACAAATTATAGATCATATTATTGAATAGGTAATGGTCGATTGGCAGATAAGTAATCATAAGTCCAATACGCACTACATTTAATTAGCATCACTTGTATTTGAAAGAGTTGATTTCAACTAAGTTTAATGTACACATTGCGATAAATAGTAATAAAATATCATAAAAGATCCAGTGGTATATCGCAATAAGTGCATGGTTTGGCTGCGGTGCTTTATAGCGACCACGTAGAGATTAAAACGGTATCTCGGAATAGATTTAAGTAGTTTTGAAAATTATAAAATTTAAAGATCCACAACAATAAAAAGAATTATTATCTTTACTTTCTACAAAAATATTGTAGTTGTGTGATAATTGTGTGAATTGTTGATCTTGTGGTAAGCGTCTCTGCTTCCAATGCAGAAGGTCCATGGTTTTAAGTCCATCAGTTCTTGGCTTGGTAATTTGTAAACGGTGACTTTGGAGCCGTTTTAGCAACAATGAACATTATAAATTATTAAGGTTGTTCCGAATCAGCCTTGTTGATTCTGGTGCTGTCCGCGGGTGGAATCGTGTCCAACTTGATTGATCGGCGTTTCATAATAAAATATGCCGGTCTCTAGTTGGTCATTGTTCACTCGTCGAAGGTGTCTGCGCCTACAGGGTTGGCGTGGTCGGTTTTAAATGTTATGTCCCTCACTGAAATACAGTTCTGTGCCTGAGTGGTAGCCTCTAAATACGAATTTATTCATTTGTAAATTTAAAAAAAAAATAACCTGCTACTGAGTTGTTTAATTTTTTGTCCTGCTACACTTCTACGCAAACTAGTCTGTTAATATAATGATTATATTGGTTACATTTAATGTTCATCATTGATCGCAAAATGCAAGCAAGCTACCACGTTTCAATGTTTAAGCGAATCGCTGACATGGTATATAATTTGGCTACGGTCGGAATGGATTTCAATAACCTCTCACTCAACCGTTCAGTGGTTTGCCATTGATCCAATTAGCCGCTACGGTGAAACTGGTTTGGAGTAATTATATAAGTTGATTACAGTTATTATCATGGTTATTATAAATAACTATTTTAATTGAAACACCAAGAGACCCAAGAATTTATGTTTGTAATTAAGAGATTACACAGGTAGGTGACACGATTGAAAACAAAAAAACGATTTTCATAATGAAACAGTCATATTTTAGATCTTTTGCTCTGTTATAGCTAATTTTAATAGCAACTTGTTTGTATTATTTGAGTAATTAATATTACTTATTTTAATATTGAAAGGTTTATCGCGTAATTCTATAATAGCGTTCTTAAAACAGAAATTCCATCACCGGTTCTCATGTTCTCCATTACTTTATCTCGACACATGATTTGATCGAGTGTTTTCTTAGGTAGTGTTAAGGGAAACGATGGAGTTGCCTAGGGCTGAGTGTAGTGTAGCCAGTGTTCCCATAACCCTCTTTGCATCAAGGGTGCAAAAAATATTTTCGATGCTCACTTTACTTCAATACAACATAATTTTGAAAACGTAAGCATTTACGATTTATTATCCGCGTTCTAAAATATTTTGTGCAAGGATTCTTTATTCCGTTAGAGTTGTGTTATGTGTATCCATCAAATATCAAAATATTGTTTTCGTTATAATCCAGATATTAGTTATACATCTGGTACATGATATAGATTTCAAACATACATGTGGAACATATGTCACAGAAAGTAATTCCTACCCATTCATTGAAGTACTTCCAATCAAGGACTACAGCTGAGTGTAATTTGATAGGGGTTTGTGTAGGAACAATTAAACGTCACAGTTCTTACAAAACATGAGTTGGAACGATGCTGAAAAACATATCAGGGCAGCTGCTGCGCCCTAAAAAAGGTATACAGTGACTGAACTGAGCTTTAATTTCGAATTTGTTTGACTTTCAGAGATAAGTAAAACAAGAGTCTAGAATTATTCCGAACAAGTTAGGCCTAATAATTGTGTTGCACATTCTTTACAAGTCTGCACATACAACACATGAATATTGATGGGTCTTAATATTTTCACTAGTTTTGAATTGTAATTTTGTTTCTCTAGTGAAACTTTTTCAATTTTTTCGAAGTTAATTACATCTTAAGCCAAAAATATATAATTTTACTTTGCCTATTAGGTTAGTTGAATACACGATTGATCATAACGTTAACGAATTATTATATCCAATCGCTTATTATTAAATGATCTAATATGTCTGCAATCTTGATGAATACTCGTTCAATCCCAAACTTAAACCATACGTAGGCCAATATTAATAGTCGTCTCCTAAGAAAAGGGACCCCCTTGTTACAAAGCCCATTGCTTAAATAACACGGATAAACCGAAAAAGTCCATCGCGACCGGGGTGGACTTTTCTAATTTCTCAATTGTATTAAATATTAACAATTACACTTTCGACTAACTAAATTGAGAAACGATTACAACAATTATATAACATTGGAACCTCTTGAGCAAGAGGCCGACAATGAATACGCGCCTAAGCTAGTACCGAACGAAATATCACATACAATTGTAGGGATTCACAATGAGCCACGGATGCGTTAACATTTGTAAATGCAATGAATTACGTAGTTCTATTCTCCTAGGATCTTATACAATCACGGGCACAGAAGTACCCAAAACAGGGAGCGAAGCTACGATATCAACAGATATAGTTGAACAGAAATTCAAAAATAAAATAATTCGCGGCTTTTCGATCTTTTGGTGGAGGTGCCGGTCTGAACGCCGAGTCATATTTTTAAAAAAAAATGGGGTTTACCCCCCTCCCTCTCCTTATTCCTAGGATCACTAAAAACATCCTGTATCATCCAACAATCAACCAACTAACCAAAACAACAATGCAAGAAAGTGCATGTCAATCGGCTGCCGTGTTTGGTTTCTATCATTTTGTATTTATTTATTTATTATTAACGTCTATCCTATTCAGTTATAAAAACTGATTTACAAAGGAGGACAACTAAATAAATCTAATTACATAGATGCAGAAACAACAATAAATTACATTTTCGTAAATATTGAAATAGTAGCATTACAACAACAATGCATTTAACACAAGAATTTTGGTAACAAATTGAATGATATTATATGCATTCAATGAATGAATCAAATATAAAAAAGGGTGGAGAATGAAAAGAAAAGAAAAGAAAAAAAAAAAAAAAAAAAAACATTAAAAAAGAAAAACGAAAAGAAAAAACTGATTTATTAGACGATCCCACTCAAACGAATATGAGGTTTGCCAAAAATCAGGAACAGCAAATCAGGGAGTATAATCAAACTTTCGCGGAAGAAACCACCGAACGCGAAATCTTTATTCTTGGGTTCAATCTTCATTTTTGTGTTCAAATCTTGACTCATATATATAATTATATCAGATATATAATTATTTAAAAAATTTCATGTCAAACTGATCACAGCAATGATACAGGACACCTAAATCAAGTTGCAAGCTCCATCAGTGGGCGGCAACCAGACAATCTAGGCAGAAAAATATAGTTGAAAATACATTGTTTATATCATAATCAAAGCAATAATGAACAAACAAAGAGAAAAGCAAAATCAATTATAAGAGCTTATGAAGGTAAATTAACATTACACAAACACACAGACAATAACTTACAAATAAATAGTAAAAATCAATTTTTTGCTCTTTGATTCATTATCATTGCTTCAATTTTACTTTTAAATTGTACAATTCCTAGATCAGTAAACTGGCTTCTAATATCATAAGAAATTGAATTCCAATAGGATACGCCTCTGTACATAAATGACTTTCTAAATGCTTCAGAATTTAATCTAGGAACTTCCAATGAGTTTATTAAAGTAGAATTTCTATCACGATCAACAATTTTAAAAATATTGGGTAGAATACCTAAAAACATACCTTTCAATACTTTGTATGTATTTACCAGCACGCTATACTTCATCCTCTCCTCAATCGTGAAACAATCAGACTGCAAATCTTGGTTCAAGGGAAATGAATCAAACAGATGGTCAATTCTCTTCTGGAGTACAACATACTCAGTAGAAGGTCTTACTGCCCAAACCACTAAGCAATAATCAATAACAGAGTGAATATAAGAATCTACAAGTAACCTCAACATTCTCTCGGTTACAAACCTCTTCATTCTACTTATAATTCCAATTGCTGATGATACTTTATTACATACATATTCATAATGTTTCTTAAAATTTAAATTACAATCTAAGAAAACTCCAAGATATTTAAATTCATACACTCTAGAAATTACAATTTGTTTATTACCTTATTTCATACATCCATGCTAATGTTAATTATTGCTATTGATTTTAAATAACGCACGTTGTTTTGTGTTTTATACAATAGACTTAAGCGCGGCTATGGAAATCTAGTGACTTTATTGAAGGAAAAGCTTCATACTACATCTGTTGATGTATGTCTGTGTCGACCTCGTGGGACCCTGGACAACTTCCAGGCCGGCTTCCGTACGGTCGGAAGGGAGGGGGGTGAGGGGGGGGCACAAGACGCATGGCCCGCCAGGCCAAAGAGTCGCTTATTACACGGGGAAATGAAGCAGTTCGAGTTATGCGCCCAAACCCTCCGGTCAAATCGCGGTACTTGAACTACAGGATGGTTTTCGAATGGTTACTGTCGAATGGCTCGGGGTCGTAAATAAAGAACCTTCGAACATGCTTACGTATACGGGGCTCTAAATAACGACCAACAAGTTTTAGCTTTTGGGCTTTTTTCCGTCTGGCATCAAGCAAATTGGACACGATGGAGAACATGAATTGAACGCTAGAAATATTTTATATTTATAGTCTGTAAAAATGTATGTAGATAATCTAATTAAATTTGCACATTTGTGTTGAGACCTTACTTCCACTGTATTTAACTTTTTTAGTGGAAGTGCGAATATTACGTTGGTCTTTTTCCGTAGGACAGTCTGAAAGGTTTTTCTAATTTGCATTGGTCGTACTCTAGCAATAAATATGAATTTATTTTCCCGCATAATAAAGTAAAATTTCTTATTTACCGATGTTCAAGTTAACGAATAGAAAATTTAAACAAATTGTAATGTTGTTGCGTCTTTCATTTTTGAGTTAATTGGAATTTCACACACATTGATATAGGGTTACGTACAGTTTCAATATTTTTAATTTATGAAGACACAAGGAACAGTATAACCACACATTTTGATGCTTTATTGCTAGAACCTCAACACATTTTAAAACCTAATGTTTTTACTACGAGAATAAAAATGTTATGCCTGACCCGGCACCTCCACCAAAGGCTATAATTTGTGTTTAAATAGTTACAATTTATGTTACCATTACCAAGGTTAATCATTTCATTTGTAATATAACAAGTTAATTACACTCAATATTAACACATATTTTAATACCTAATGTTTTTACTTTGAGAATAAACCTAACCCGGCACCTCCACCAAAGGCTATGATTTGTGTTTGTATTATTTATCTAAATAATGTTACCATTACTAGGGTTCATAATTTGTAATTATAACAAGTTATTTACACTCGTTGATAAAACAAAGTGTCACAGCCCATACATAACGCGCCAGATTATGTCTTGTTTTGTGTTTTATCTTCTTATGTACCACTTTCAGAGAACAAAGGTATCGTTGTCGTATGTACCGTTAAACGTTTCGGGGGAGAATAAATTGCAGTAAACGGTATTGCACACTTTTCTAAGCCTGGTGGTAAACATATGGTATATGTTAAAGTATTTGAAACACTAATCTTCAAATAATCTGCAACCAATGTAAATTCCTGTGCTAGTAATATTATAAATATAATATTAAATCTATATCTAAGATAATTGTGTACATTAAGATAAGTAAACGGGGTTAAGGCTCATTACATATCTGGTGTATTTAAGTCGTCAGAGACATATTTCCGGAAAGTTGCTGATCTTCGTTATTTTGCACTACCACGCGTATCTCTTCTAGAGCCACATTTGCTTTCATCTCCTCTTATCGACAATGAACTCCTCCGAGTTAATTCGTATAAACCACTTAACTTATTATTTCGCACAATGTTTTGAATTCAACAAGGCGGCAATGCTATCATCACATTTTAGATTACCAAGTGTGTCTGTGTATATTTTAGTAACAGTCGGTAGAGCATAGCTCAGGGTAACTGGAGTTTGTAGCAAGGAAGCTTGGAGCTAATTTGCAGCTGGGTACAGTATTCTCGCTCCAAAACATGGCTAATGCGTTCTAGGGACACAGTGCGGCATGCCTCGCTTTCAACAATGGGAGTTTGTCTTTATACGTAATCGGATTAGCCATATCACTAACCTAGTCCTCTAACGTTAACGTTTCAGAGTGTTAGGATTTTAGATATCGTTCAAGTATTTAAATAAATTAATACACTTACCTTTAAAGCTCTGCACTAAGTGCAACATCGTGCTAAAATAAACTACTTTAAACATTGTAAAGTTATGTAGTACAATCCAGTATGTTAAGAGGATTTTCAAACACGTGTTTATAAACGAATTAACTCAATCTGATTCTCGGTACCAAAGTCATTTTCATTTTCCCACATACAACGAACGAATGTACTCAATGAATGTTAATATAAAAATGTTTGCTCATTACAAATATTATATTCCATCACGTCGGCTATTTTTTTTATTTGAGAGGAATAACTTAACATTAACCCTAAATAATTTGTGTGAAAAATATTGAAATCAAAATATATTTTAATATAACATTGAATTAGTGTATAGTATAGGATGAATGATAACAAAGCAAGTTCTAACTATTTCAAAATATAGAACGTCGTATTTATAACAACAATGTATTGCAGGTACACTTAAGACTATATTTACATTCATCGATGTATTGTGATTGACTTTGAGACAGCCAATAAGTGTATTTATCCGCACCCCTTTGCTGACACATGTGACTCGCCTTCTTTAGTCTTAGTAGTGTTGGAATTGGGTATTTATCACATGCTCATTTTTTCTCAGGTCTTTCCAATATGATTTTCGATAATTATTTTTTTAAGTTATATTTTTATCTTGTTTTATAAAATATATTAATTTAGGATTACATTTTTTTGTAGCTAGCGGCAATACGTAACAATAATGATAATACAGTTTAATATGGATGAAAACGCTTACATTGACTAGAATAAATAATGATCTTTTCACCATTGACAATTATTTAAATATTTCATTTCATTAATCAAAACGTCAAAATAAACAATCGTACGTGTAAGTACTGAGCAACGCTACTTTGTATTTTATGTTTGACTACTTACCCTGCAGGCCGAACGCTGGGCGACACGCATCCAGCACCAAGAGAATCAGCAAACTCCATGGTGCCTTCCAGATAAGCGTGAGAGCTGCCATGGCCGAAGAATATCCCAGCTTTGAAAACAGCACGAAAGTCCTCAATGCACTGAAGATAAAGCAACCACTCAAAAAACTGTTGTTTTGACAGGGGAAATCTTTGTGTTGTTTATCGATATCGGAAAAGAACTCTTGAAGGATAGAAGGTATTAGAACTCGTGTGCCCTCTTCAAACGGAAGAAATATTGCACTCGAAACGTCTGGTGTACCTGAAAACGAAGAAAGTTATCTTTTAGGAGAATGGTCCGTATTTATTTAACAGTGTACTTGAACTAAAGTATTTTCTGAACAAATAAGCTCCCGTAAAAACTTAGAATAAACACAAAATATTCTCTCACTCCAAAGACAGAATAATACGCCTGTAATGATGGTCTACTCTTGAAGCCTATTTGTTCTTCAATGACTTATTTGTTGTATCAATGACTTCAAATGCCACATTGAAAATATTGCGATGTCAATTTATTTTAAAGTTGGATGAGCAAAAGATTGAATTATTTGATGGATTCCAAGATAATTGGAAGTCAATATTTTTTTTTTTTTTTTACTATTTATAACTATTCAATTTTGACCAATAATATTGGTTTACAATCATTGTTTAGCCTAAATTGGCAAGTGTTATCATCGCCGTTTGAGGTACACAACTAATTACATTTTCAAGTATGTAAGTGCAATTGACAGTTTGATTTGAGGGTCTATGTGTGAAGGTTTACAGCAACAGGGCTATTGACGAGTTCGATGGAAATTCTGTATCGTAATAATAGCAAAGGACGGTCAAATTTAATTAATATCTAACTTTATTCGTTTTATCTCTCTCTCTCTCTTCATTTACTTTCATTATGAAAAGCGAAAAACAATTCGGAATTACTCGAAAGGCTCAGTCTTAATTACTATATTCTTATGTCGTATAGAACAACTGTTTTGTCTTAATGAAGGCTTATTAGAAGTGAAAAGCGTTATGTCCTACTAATTAATTTGTAGAAGCGGAGTGTAAATAAAGTTATTAATGAGAAGACATTTAAACATTTCGCTCGAAAAGAAATATGGTCTTAAAATGAAAAAAGGAACGCGAAATAAGATGAGGATTTTAAAAATAGCAGCGGAAGAAAACACCGGGTAATGTTTAAACAAGGATTATTTTAAGAAGCGTATTTAATAACAGAATAACGAAGTAAAACCCCTAACAATATTATATTCTTCAAGCCATGTCTTAAAAATCCCACTCATTTGTGGCACCGAAATGTAAGGCGAGTTAATACACTCTAATAATGTGATGTTCGCTAACTTTTTAGTTGTTTTTTGCTATCTTATTGCTCTTTGTGTAGATAAACCTATCAAGAAAATATTGATAGTTAATGAACAATATGTGTTTTGACGAACAAATAATTTATATGTATTGGATGAGCGTAGCGAGCGAAGCGCATAATTATGCCATTCTACTACACCGGAGAAAAAAAATCCGGTATGTTTTTTTCTTTTATTTTTTCTTTTTTTTTGTGTGTCCTTAACACAATTCCGGCTAAACCGATACTCCAATTGTGATGACATTTTCTGGAGGCCTTCAAAATCTCTAAAATTCTGCAATTTTACGATTTTTTTTCGATTTTTTGACTTATAACACCTACATTCTTTATTCGATTGTAATTATTTTTTCACAGACCCTTAATTTTTTGAATTAATATATTCGTGTGAAATTTGAGCGCAATCAAAAAATTAGTTCTCGTGAAAATCGCAATTTTACGCTTTTTTCGTTTTTTAAAACATTTCTTCGACTTATAACACCTACAAGTTTCATTTTTAATAACCTACAATGCTTTATCCGATTGTAACGATTTTTTACAGAACCTTAATTTTATGAATTAAAATATTCGTGTAAAATTTGAGCGCAATCAAAAAACTATTTCTCATGAAAAGCGCAATTTTACGATTGTTTTCAATTAAAAAAAAAATCTTCGACTTACAACACCTACATGCTTTATCCGATTGTAATGTTTTTTTCACAGAACAACAGAAAATCTGCATAACACATGGCACATGGGCAACTAAGCCGCTTCGCGAACGCTTTTGCCAGTCGCGTTGGTGGATGAGCTTTTATGGTTGATTATCGGCCCAAATATCACGAAAATTTAGTATTCAAAATCGAGGAATAAACGTCAAAGTACGATTTCTATGAGAAATATTAACAAATATAATTGCAGTGATTTTAAACGTTCTCATCAAGATTCATCAAGATCGGAGTAGCCGTTTGCCAAATATCACGAAAATATCTAATTAAAAATCGAAAAAATTCGTAAAAGTACGATACTCATAAGAAATATTTGATCGATTGTACCCAAAATGAAGGCAAGTCTATGTCAGAGATTTCTAAGGTCCCCTCAAATCTAAATCAAGTTCGCATAATATGCCGTTTGACCAGTAGAGCGCCAACAAACAGACAAAAGTACAAAACAAAACAAAAAAACACCCGAGCTAATTTTTTTGGGGGTGTCAGTGAAATTGAAGACTTTCGCTTCGATCGTAGGAATGCCTGAAGTTGGGCACCACATTACTTTTACCCGGTGTGACCCTCTTCATGTGAATTGTAATGGAAATGTTCGGGAGCTGTTTATGAAGATAGTACATGCGTTTTTAGCAAATTTCTGTTCATTCGGCTAAAATTTGCATCAGAGTTGTTCCAAATTTTGCACAAATGTCAAGGAAGAAGAATTAAAGGGCTCCTCTGTGGCGCCGTTTGACAAATGGTTTTAGATGAACGCTACAAACAAATTTTGATTTCTTAAAAAGACCGTAATTGACTATTTTCGTGAATTGTTTCTAGCTGTTTCTAGCCGGTAGCGGGAAATGAACCACTTCTCCCCGGATCGAATTCTCTGTCACCTAAAGGGTGTAATTATAAGTGGTAGATAAAAGTGTCTAGGGATGCAATCAGGTTTATGTTCAATGCTAAATAGTGACATATTAGAATTTAATCAAACTTTATATACAAAAAGTACAAACATTGTAGAATTTTCACATGTTAAGTTATTTAAAATATCAAAATAATTATCAGATCAAAGTACCACTGTACCTTTGTAAAGTGGATCGTGGATTTAATTTGTGATTGGGTTTTGATTAACTAGTTATATTTATCGAAATTTTGTTTTGCTTTTTCCGTTTTCCCGCTTTATCGTGTATTTCACTTTTTATTTAGTTAATTGTACTAGTTATTGCAAAATAATCATCTCAATTACTGTCATCATAATATTAATTACGCATCAATTGTTACATTATTCGTGTAACAATGTTAGTGAGTCACATTATAAAAATATGTAAGCCTACATGAGGCTTGCTCCATTGTCACTGATCAAATTGTTTTGTAGATGACATTATATAGCCTGAAATATTTTATTTTACACGTTGTAACTAAAATATTGTTTTTAAATGTATAACTCTATAGGCTCGACACAAGTATTTGCTGAGTCAACAATTACCCGATACAAGAAAACGCAAACTAAACATGGCCTTTGGAGCTCAAAAATAAACAAAAGCGTTAGTTGTTGGTGTTCCCAGCAGCAAATATTTATGTGTACACTTCCACGTAACGATTTATTAAAACAGGTTTGGTAACCACTTGGTAATAATTTTCCAAAAGTGTTTCCTCTTATTCCCCAAAACAACCAAAGCATTTTTAAATTGTGCTAATTTCTACTTTACATTCATTTCAATCATATATTAGGTTGTATACCTTTACATTACACATCAAAAGTTTGGTCAGTTTTTGTTTTCCATGCTGTCAAATTATCAGCTTACCTTATCGTCATATTTATTCTCTATTGTATCAATTTCCAATGTACAGTTTTGTTTTTAAATGTGTTTGTGTCCAGTACCTTTCACTTATAGAATTTTAAAATATATTTCAAGTATTAAAAGTTAAATAATTTGTATTATTTAGTACATTTAAACTTACCGTATCGTTTAAGCAAAGATTTCTGATCTTGTCACTTCTTACTTTCACTAACGAATATTATTTACAACAAGAAAATTAAACAAAATAATTATTTGGTTTTAACTAGTGAATAGTATTTACATGTATGTGAGCTAATACCAACTATTGAATTATAAGCATGCCATTATTAAATCTACAATCTTTTATCGCAAATTGTTTAAACGTAGATCAAAATTGACGAACTAACTACCGTAAAATTTACACCGATCGGTTTATTTATTTAGAGATTTTTTCTAAAATATTGATAAAGTGTTTTTCCGTTGATACCGCCCCGATAACAAAGAAATGTGAGCTCGCGTTAGCTGAGCGTCCAGCACAAAGACGTAACACTAATCCGAGACTGGAGAGCTAGCGTCGGTCGCAGCCTCTCTCCTCGGTGATCCGCAACTAACTGAAGCGTCGCGACGCCCAACAAGCTCGCCAGGCCAGCGCGTCGCTTCGAGGAGGCGCGGTTACCTTCGCTCAACAGCCTCGACCAATGATCGACACTTATCACGACGTTTCGACGAGCCGGAGTGACGTTTCCATTAGAACGCTAGAATTGCATTTTATCCCGTCTTCTGTTTTAAATTTTTTTTTTCTAAGTGATACAATGAATCTTTACTTTTTGAATGTGGTATGTATCACTATCATAAATGTGCTGTTACATTATATTTAATTCACATTTTTAAAGAAATATTCAATTGTTTCCCAATTAAATTAATTTCGAAGATATTCACAGCATTATTTTCACATTTTCACTATCATAAATGTGCTGTTACATTATATTTCATACACAATTTTGAAGAATAATTAAATTATTTCCACAATTCAATAAATTTCTGATTCTATTCACATAGCATTATTTTGAAGGCCCATTATTACCTTCATCTCATATTTATCAACCATGGTAATTACAATTATGTATAGTATATTATCCGTTTCTTTTTGTATTTTTTATATTTTTATGTTAGTTAAAAGGTGTTTGAAGATGCTACATCTTAACCTTTATCCGTTATTATTACACGATTAGTAGACTACAATCTCAAACGGTTTACATACACACATGCTACAAGGTGATAGATAACACATGAATAACCGTCACATAGATTTCTCATAGCTTGTTATGCCTACCACGAGAATGCAGCGTCCAAGTTCCAGCCTCCCTAATCAAGAACCGCAGGAAGATGTTCCATGTCACCCTCATCCTCCCAACCTAATGAAACGAAGACGTACAAACGAGTTTATCTTTCCTGTGTATAGACGGCGCTAGTGGTCAGCAAATAAGGCTGATCAAATATCATCCCCTAAGAAGCAGAACCCTATGTAATAACCAACCCCCACCCCCACCCCCACCCCCGACACATTCTCATTAATCTTGCCCTGTTTAACCTCCCCCTCGCACGTTCGCACCCCAGTCTATCACGTTTCCGAAATGCTCGTCTTGTTTGACACCTTACATTGACCACACTAATGATGGATCTAGAAACATGTCAAGCGTTGCTAATTAATTATTTGTATCTGGTTTCAGGGTGTCACTGGGGAAGATAACCTGCCATATTGGATCTCGTTCGAGCATGAGTAAGTTGCGAATCAATATACAAGCAATTTTACTATAAATTGTAATTAACATAATTTGATATATAATTTAAATTTAATTTTAAATAATATACAATTTTAAAAAGTTTGAATAGGTATTGAGTAAATAAGGTACCTTGTAAAGATATGTGTGTACATAACGCTGGTTCTAAACTCATGTATAATTATTCTAGTTTACTTTTAAAAGAGTATTTTTATGTTGTAATGGAAATCAAATCAAATCACAATAAATAAAAAAATGATTCAATGAAAGTTATGAGATATGTTTTATAGGTTTCCGAATGCTAACGATGTGAGAAACGTATGTTATGATAGAAAGAGACCGAGAGCATGAGCGAGTTGTTTGCACATGTAAATATCCCCAAAGCGACAGAATAGTTAAGATGCGATTGTTGTTTGAACATCCCCCATTATAAATGTCGCTTCAGCTTTATAAAAAAGAGAAACGCAATGATTGCTTGATCAAACATACACTTTCAGAACGTATACAAAGACGAAGGAAGGAAGCTCTTTGTTTGTAAATATTTACATTTGACTTTCCCCGAACCAGCTCCAGAGATGCTTTCGATTTCTTCTTGTTCTTTTACCTAAACTGCAGAGTTTTTTTTTAAAGTAGAAGCGAATACTAATTATTGAAATAAGAAACGCGTGTTTCCGAAAAGCAGACATTTCCATTAGCTAAAACCCCAACTGTTATAATATAGCGTAGGGGTTTGTGGGGGGGGGGGGGCGCCATGGGTGTTGTTTGGGCTGGAGGGGGGGGCGGCGGCGGTTGGTTCGGTTTCGTAATGTTACCACTACATAAAATTAAACATCAAATAGCTTACAATGAAGCACTCTGGGGGATGAAAGGATTTAAATGGTCAAGTTAGTTAGTCGGGCCGCGCATTGTATTCAACTAATTTTAATGGTGGCCATCTGAATCAGTGAACCTCGCTTGGTATTACATGAAGCTCTCCAGTCGAATGAGGCTGCAGGAAAATAGGTTGTTTAAGCTCCCCGAGGCAAGGTATAATACGTACGTACACAAGTAATCGCTGCTTGCTAGTAGTAGAAGTAATTATATCGTAAACCACAAACATTAGGCTTTTGGATGCAATAGGTTTTTATTTCTAGTCAGCAAGTTTCCATTGTTTTAGGGAAAAACAAAAATGGCCATTATTATCGGCTTGGTTTTAAGTCCGATTTCGAAAATGGGGGATCTACCATTAACCTGGCTCCCCCATTTTGAGATGCGAATTCTTGCGAATGAGGAGGGTTGCAAAAATAAAAAAGTAGGGTGCAAAAGGTGCATAAATGGTGCAAAAATATGGGCTTGTTTTTAAGTCCGATTTCAAAAGTGGGGGAGCCACCATCAACTTGACTCCCCCAATTTGAAATGCGAAATGCTCCGAAATAGTGGGGGTGCAAAAAGTGCAAAAATGTGCAAAAACATTATTTTTTCGTTGGAATTCAATGTGGGGGATCCAAGGTAAGGGACTCGAACCCAAGATCATCAGCTTTATACATAAATATATTGATTTTGTAATGTTGTATTAAATGCATATTATTATTGATATCCATCGGGGGCGTTCAGGAATGACCTAACGTTCATTCAACTCCAAAATGAGCTACCAAATTACACCCAAGAACAAATTTTATCTGACAGATGTATTTATTGGCTTCATGTCTAGTGATATGAATAAACAACCCTACACAGATAAAGAATTCGTGCATTTCTTACAGAAAGAATGAACCAAGAAAGCAATGTGGACATAGTAACGCAGTGCCGCCCCATTCTTATCAGAGTCCAAGTTTGAATTTTCCTCCCCTCCCGCGGTTTTGAGTAATGCGGACAAGTTTATCTACGGCCGGAATGTGCACGCTTGAGTGTAGTTAGCGTCGTCCATGACGTCGGGACGTGTGCACGCTAACATGCGCCTACAACTGAGATGAGTTATTACGTCACAGATGAGGGCGGCAGGCAACAATGTCGACGCTTCGCAGAGCTAGCAAATATGCCCTGTTTGCTGAATTGCTTACTTAGAATTAATGTTACGGGGGAAAAGACGACTGTATAATTTCTCTTTTTTTGTCATATTGTATGGGGAATGTGGGAAACGCAGGTTGTGTTATTCCGCTAAGGGGGGTTTGTAATTGGTAATATAATGAGCAGCCATGTATATAAAAGTACTTGCTTGTAATTGAGTAATTGGACGTCTGACATTTTAGTCGAAACAAAATTTTAAACGAAAACGTAAACGCGCAAAATATATAAGCTTCGTTATCTTATATTATTTTCCCAAACATAAATCAACATCAGTGTCTGAAATGACGTTAGTTGCTAACGTTGGAGTTCGTAAAAACTTCCTACGCAAAGAATGTCTCTTCGTGTCCACACTTAAAATATTCTAAATTATCTCTAATCGAATATATTTATTTTTTAAATTATAATATTTTTACAATTTGTACATACAATTTCAATGGTGACAGTTAGACAGAAAATGGGGCAGCTCTGACATTCAATTCGTCTGTCAACCACATTATCAAACAAATGTTGATTCCAAAGTACTGGTATGCGGAAAGTAAAATTAATTTGACATAACTTTTGTGTCCGTCTTCCATGCTTGTGTCTCGGCTCACCATACAAACCGAACAAGACCTCCTATTGAAATGCAATTTTATATGACCCTTGAACAAGAATGATACTACATGTTTTTGGTGACTGGAGGTCAGGAAAGCAGGGATAGCGTCACCCAAAACTTTACAGCAAAAAATGCCACCTTCACCAACAACGAGATTTTTTCCTCGAACTTAACGATTTTTTGTTATATACCTATGTTTTTACTCGGCACCTCTTCCAAAAACGATTTGTAAGTCATGGAAAGGGAAGTATTATTTATGTTGTGTATTCTTCAACAATCTGTTGCTTTAGTTGCTTCGCTCCTTCCTTTGTGTTCTTCCTTACCGTGCTTGTTTACAATTATTACTGTTACTGTTTATAAAATTCTGTTGATTCCTTTGGATTAATGAATTATTTTGAGAATCATTTTATTTTTTATTATTTCATGGGTTATCAATTTGGCAACACAAAGTAAATATCTAGGGCTAGGTGATTGCGAAAGTTGAAGCTGGTTACGCGTCTTAACCCAACAATATGGAAAATGCATGATCGTCCAATATTGACTATGGTAAGGAGTAGACAGCCCTTCATTTGTTAATATCAACACTGTTAACAAAAATAATTTTAATGTAATATTATTACTTTTATTAAGGGGCAAAAGTAAGTTATTTTATATTTCCCGTCCATTTATTTTTAAAAGCCCTCTGACGTCAGCAGCCTCTATGCCGTAGCGTAGAATAATAATTGTCACGGCCGCCTAGATAAACTTTGAAATCCCCTTCTTAGCTATAGTCTTTTGTTCATGCAACAATTGTTTGTTGTTAAAGTGGACAAAAACTAGCGTTGTTAGTTACATAGTTTTGATAATAATTCTAAAAACGGTAAGATAATGAAAATTATGATAATATTGTAATCAAATGAGAACAATCAAAATGTGACCGAGAAAATCTTCGTTAACAAGTTATTTTATAATTACGTGATTGGTGTTTTTTTTTGTCAAAAACTCAAAACTTAATTTTATGATTGAAATTATTTTCAAAACAATCAAAATAAGCTACTTTTGAGTTAAGGAAGGCTGTCTGAAGATAGTAGAACAATAAAATATGTTCATGCAAAATACCCTATTGCCTTCGCAGTATTATATTGAATCTTGATCTACAACCTTGCAGTGCACTGGTTTTGTTTTAGAGTTGTTTTACTTGCTTATAGCACACATTTATTATTATGTTTATCATTATATTCCCGGTTGGATTATAAACTTGTCTCGCAGGTAATAAAACTAACCATTGGCGCTGCCTACACAACTGAAACCAGCAATTATGAAAGAATTACATTTATAGCTTACCGAATTTGTATTTTAAAATATCTTCATAAAGTTAATATTACATTATTTACAAACTTTACGTGTGACGACCATGGGTTTCATTGCTTTGAACTGTTTCTTTGTCCCCGTTTATATCGCCATTATTTGTTTTTATTCATTTCATATTCTCTCATGGTTATTTGATTTGAAAATGCCTGCCAGTGTTTGCATCATATTATTCAAAAAAAAAAATAAAAGCTTCTTTCTTTGTGTTTTTCCTCCCATAATTTATAATTTAGCCCCGGATTAAACATGACAGGGCAATACTTTTACCACCGTTGCGATGTCAACGGTCATTTATTTAACCAACATTTATCTCTCTCTGCTGATGACGAAGAAAGAAAACCAAGAGCTTAATAGCGCCCATTTGTCAAACAAGATAAAAACAACATTTCGGGGGTGTGCTGTTGAGACCCTATTATGATGACAACTGACAAACCTCATCTGGGCTTACTTGAGATGTAATTAATAGCAGAAAATTCTATTGTGGAGACATTTCATGTAGACTTGAACTTAGAAGATTCAATATGACTAAGTTGGCCTATTGTGAAGTCGGTTGGAGATTGTTGGCTAACTTTACTTTTGTGTCGCCACGGTTTTTAAACATAATAACGTTAGGATTTATTGTACTTTTTCAATACATACAAGTAAACGAACCATCTGAGTTATTATAAATGTGGAAGAAGAAGAAAACTTTATCGAGTGAATCATTCATTTTAAATACTCATGTGAACACAAATATATTGATTTTTTTAACGACTTCAAATTATTCAATTAATATTTATAGTGAATTTATTTGAATTTTTTTATTGAAACACATTGTGGTTTGATGCTAAATTATATATGGTACTTTTATAAACATTTTTTTCTAGAATATTCAAAAAGATGTGTAAGAAATTGTATTGTGAGGCTATTATAAACATTCGCCCAAATCAAGGCTATAAACAAAGTTCATACCAAAATGTAAACCGCGACGAGTCTCATGATAACGTCTTCTGGTAGTTTGACCGTCAGCTTGTGACCTATACAAGTTTATAAACCAAAGAGTTTTCGTAAGTGTCAAATGACTGTCAGTGGGAATTAATATAGAGGTTTTCGAATACGAAAGAGGAAACTTGTGGAATAATTTTCGGTCAGGATTGCCGTCATCTTGTATAGGGCCGTGCTTCTGCCAGATTGAGCGTCTCTCAAGCAAATGTTAAACTCCTTCTCTCGGTCTAAGAAATCAAACCAAGCATTCACCTCATGAATACGAGAACGAACCTCGACAAAATCTATTCTCAAGATTGTCGGTGTTGTGAGCGGAAGTCGTGTATCCTAGCATTGAGCCACTTCTCTCTCGGTGACGGGCGACGTGGGTCTTTGAAAGCTCAAAGCTTTGCATCGCGCGGTTCGCATTCAAGCTCAATGATACTTGAATGAGGCCCCGTCATGCGTGGCGTCGATCGATTGCTATTTATTATATAACTCCATTCAAAGTTTTCCCTTGGGTCCAGAACGCGCCGCGTCGGCGAGTGAGAACTTTGAAAGTTGGCGTTACGCGCGCTAAAGCGGGTAAGTTTTGACGCGCGTCAACGAGGGATGTTGTGGACGCGTACACGTCGTTGCCACGCCGTTTACAAGTCCAAGGAAGACATGCGAGCAGTCTGTAACGAGATTTTAATTACTTCGCGCACAAGATTGAATCCAATTAAACATACATAACAATTAACGTCACTTTCATTACGAAGTAAAGCATTTGTATTTTGTGCCTGTTTTCCTGCAGCTGCTTTATATAAGAACTTGTTTTTCATGAAACTTTGCACGGTTGTCCAGAAAGGATGTGTGCATTTTGTGCATTATAAAATATGTTGCTTATTAAAAATCATAAACAGTTCTGTACTTTTTGATTGACCAAAATGAATAATATGACGACGTACAACATTAAATTCAATTGAAACGAGGGTGTTGTGGTTTTCTCCAATTGCCTCATCTTCAGACTATCATATTGCATTTATACCTTTATGAACTCATGATAATTATTTTTTATTGTTAACAAACTTGATTTTATATATTTTAGTTTAAATATATATTTATCTTGATAACTCATAATAACAGTAGGTAGTTTGCATAAGGCTCTGAGCACAATAACAAATAATATCTAATAATAGTTTAAGTGTTTAATATCCCTCAAGTGGCAGATCTCTTAAGTAATTTCATCCCCGAATACATGTTGGCTGTTCGTATCGGTATCTCGAGTAATTATGTTCTTCAATGCTGCCATGTATCGGTGAGTTCCCTAGCGAGTTGTGTATCGATATTATTTTCCGAAAATGCACATGCACATGCACTTACATGTAACTCTATTGTCTGCATCAGATATATTGAATTGTTTGAAATCCAATATATTATGATCCGTACATTTCTAAACAGTTCTCACGTTCAAAGCTGAAAGCTTGATTTATTTAGAAATGCTAGTTGAATATAACAAGCACCGAATATTGATATTGAAAGAATTAACACTAAACTCTTGTTAATGTAAAACAACCTGATAATCGACTAAAATAAAATATTTGTAATTTTGGCATCCACATGCAAATTTGAATCAATTTCTATTTTTTGTGTAGTGATGTAACTAGCTTTAAATATTTTTCTACAAAATAATATTACAACAATGTAAAAGAAAACATAATATTATGATAAACGTTATACAATGAATATACAAAATGTTAACGAAATGAATTATAATTGAAGAAACTAAATTGAAAAGATTGAAGAAGAAAATGAAAGAAACAAACAAAAAACGACACAAACTGATTTATCAGCCGGAAATATAAAAATATAAAATATACCTATGCGAAATATTTCACTATCCGCGGGAGACAAGCAAAATGTTTATAATCTACCTCAAGCCTAGCAATGAAATGTTGTCACGTCAGTACTCGTTTATTTCATTCCGAGTAGAAAACAAAAACAATCGGAAAACATCGATAAACGACAGAGTTTGAAAATAAATATCGTTATTTTCGCTGGAGGCCACGGGGGATATTATATAATCTGCTTTGTACATTTCTTGCCCGTGTTCGCCATAGCTGGAAAGCATCTCGCCTCTCACATCTTGTGTCTTGTAACTTGAAGTCTCCAATGTGGCCAATGTTTTTCGAAAACATGAGCACACAATATTCTCCTGTCATCATATTGTCTAGCTTGAAGGTGCCTCTGTCATGCGCAAGACTCAGCTCGAAGGCAAGTGTTGAACTCTACAGCAAAGCGTAGAGACACAGGTCGTCTGAAGACTGTTAACATCCTAAGAGTGAGATTTCAGAATGTAAATCAGCCCTCGTGGTTTATTGTCCTAACAGCGCGATCGGGGTGTGAGGGGGTGAGTGAGGGGGGGGGGATCGTAGAAGGGCGGCTTAACGAGGCAAAATTAATGTGAATCTTCAAGGCACACCCGACGTGGTTTCATATGCCATTAACTATGGCTCATAAACTGGTGTGCGTTTGTTTTAAGCTGGCGAGTCAATCTTCAGAAGTTATCGGTGCTCTGTGTTCCTCTTATGACGACGACGACGATAGGTAGAAACCTGGTAGTGAGGGATGAAAGATTCGGAAGGTAAAGCTCAAGCTCAGTAAGTGTATGATTTATAAATGATAACAAATGATTTCTTCCACCTTTCAAAACTTGAAATTGACTTTTCTTGTTTTTTGGTCGGAAGTCTGTGAAGTTGTTCCTATCGATCGATTAGGTGACAATCGGAAATAAGTATCTGTTGCGTTCCAGTTTCGAATCTGTTTGGAATCGTGGCAGTCATAATATATAATCAAATGAACAAGAAAATCAACGTTATGCCCAGTTAAGCTTATAGACCAACAAAAGAGATTTTTCCGAGATAAATACATTATTAATTTCTATAGGTAGGATATGGAAACCCATTTAATTGTGTATTGAACGTATAGATTTTGTTTATAAGCTTCTTTGTGAAACGATTTTTTCTACACCCCTTTCCGTTGTAGATCGGCCATAAAAATAATGCTGGAATTACTGAATATGTGAATTCAATTTAGTGCTAAGCAAGTATTTCCAGTATTTGATATAACAAATATGACAAACATCAGCTCTCTGGTTATGAAAAACAAACAAAACTTGTGTTATGATTAGAATTGAAGCTGTTGCCAGTGAAAATAATTTCAATTTCGTTGTTTCATTGGCAAAAACATAACATTTTGTCTACGCTGTTTGTGGAGTTTAGCAGTTAACTTTGTTAATATTAGTTCTGCTCGTTTTGTCACAAACCAACATGTCAGTCCACCAGAATAATAACATACGGTTTAGGTTACATCGCGCCCAAACCAGTTAAACCTGTGTCACCTATAAGAACAAATGTCCCAGAGCAGATTATATGCGTGTGCTTTGATCTCCTTGGCAGAGTTGTTGGTAATGGTATTACCTTTGTTCAACTAAATTTAGCACACCCACGTAGAAACAATTCATTGGTGTTTTTAGACGTGTGTTTTAATGGGCCTTTCAGTAAATCATTTTTGGATGAGCGAAGCGAAGACTTCAATTTCACTGACCCCCAAAAAATTTAGCTCTGGTGTTTCTTTTTATTTGTTTGTTTGTTTGTTTTTCTGTCTGTTTGTTAGCTCTCTACCAGGCAAACGGCATATCCGATCTTGATGAAAATTGGAGGGACTTCGAATTCTGAACTTAGGTGTATTGTTTTGGGTAAATCGAAGAAATATCTCATGATACTACTTTTACGATTTTTTCGATTTAGTGCGAATTTCGGACATTTGGCCGATCTGACAAAGTGAAGTACAAGTTTCTAGTTTCACATGGACATAAGGTAATGGTGAGTATGCTTTCTGAGAAAGTTAAAGTTAGCAGATCTATAGAATAGAGCTTGTTAATATAAGTTTCTTACGTTTTGTGCATATTCGTACATGGCCGATTCGACCAAACGTGGCACAACGTTCATATTACATCGGACATAACGGTATGTGATGTAGTACCTTTGAAGAAAAAGTGACAAAGTTAGCAGATATCCAGCATGAATAAAGCTTTAATGTAGTTTTTAGGTAATGATATACCATTGAAGTCAACTAAACTTGCAACAATCACCTCAATGCGTAGGACAACAAGTCACTTGAAATTAAAGTATCCACGCAAACTAAAGCTTTTAAAGCTCATTCCATCAAGCGGGACTTAGGTTTTCTATTATTTAAATTAAGTCAATAGTATGATAAAGCACATTATTGGAGGTGTGCTTATGCACATGAAATTCATCGAGTCATTTTCAAAACAGAATATTTAGTTTTGATTTAGTATCTCTTTAAAATAAAAAATTAATACAATCAATTATCACGCACCAAAATGTAAATTAAATATTTATTATATTTTTACAATACGTTTAAGGTCAATTTGTGATTCTAGATTATTTAAAGCTACACCATAACTTTTTGTAAACAATATATTCCGCAAGCGCGGCTAAGGGTAAAAATACATCAGGATCGTTTTCTAACGGGGCACACTTTGGCGATCACCCTTTACACAATTCCTTTTATAATATAAGAATTGACTTAGTGTAATGGCAAGTTTACGAAGGTCAATTAAATGAGAGATACGTCATCAGCATTAATTAAAGTACTGATCCATAAACTTTGTTTGAAAATGTACGCTAATGCCCTCATAATAATGGACAAAACAAAACATAGAGTTGAATCAACCACATATTCAACTCTTTGGTGTCACGTACACCACGTGGCTGTAGAAGCAACCTTCACTATGCAGATTATTAGCGTCTTAACTGTTTCCTTGAATTCTCTCTCAGGTCTGTTCAGTTAACGTAGTATGACGCTTTTGTTTCTCCTCGGTGGGAGTGCGGGTGTTAAGACGGGTGCGAACAATTAATGCAAATCCCCCCCCCCCCAGTTTCGTGAAGCCAGTAACATCTTCTGTGCAATTAGTCCTGGCGCGCTTTGACCGGGTTTGCATGTATCATTAATACGACGCAGATTAATTGAGACCTAGAAAACTAAGTTCCAACTCGTTCACTTCCAAAGGCCAGCAACGAAACTTGTTTACGAGTCTTTTATACACTTTGCTCAAAAGTTTCCAACCCATTTCTAAAAAGAATTAATTCGTAAAATCATTCAATTCCACGTTAAGACAAATACAGAAAACTTTCATAAAGTACTAAATGAAACTTACATAGTAACATTTTGAAGGAAAAACCAATTTTGAACCTGTGAGAAATTAAAGGAGAATAATAGTATTGTTTTACGACAATATCTTAACGACGCACTTCCCTTTGTTGACACCAATCCATTGCGCTTTCTTGAAATATCAAATAAGTTTTTTGCAATTTCTAGAGATTTGCAAAATGGAGTTATAGCTATAACAATTTTATATAGCGCTCTCTAAAATATACGTTTTATATTCCAAACAGTTTGTGTGTGATTTTATTATCGATCCTAAATTTCTCATAAAAGAGAACTCTAAAAGTGTTAGATTGTGAATATGGTTATTGCTTGGTCATAACGTATCACACAGCACGCATGTTTTGTCGAATATAGACAATAATGTAGTCGTACGTAGTTCAGTGCGTGTGCTAGTTACCTTTATACGCATTGATATTAACATCTGTTAGTGAAATACTAAACACGTAGAATAATTACAAAAACTAAAAAGGTCTGATACCTCCCCATTTAGCAAAATAAGATCTCAAAGAAATACAATTTTATTTCAATTAGGGATAAAATTATTTTTATAAGGTCTATACTATCTTCTTATTTTTTTTACAGACAGTTTGATTTGCTTTTCACATTATCTAAATATTTCAAAATATATATTTACGTTTGAAAAATAGAGGAAGAAGAATATAATATATAATAATGTTAACATTTCTATTTAAAAGTATTTATGTAATGGCAAAGTCAAAGTAACACTGTATTATTAATATTATTATTATGCAGTGGCAATGTGGGAGGACAGAAGAGAGTGGAGTTAATTGGTGGAGAGGAAGGAGGAAGATAATTAGGAAGAAACACTGAGTCTGGTAAGCTTACTATCTACAGTTTCATGCCCAAGATAATTGTGGAAAACCACCACTCAACCCGGCATAGTTGGAATTGAGCTAAGATTATTTATTTAAATGTATTTATATTTATCAATGTCATATTAATCACTACTGTACATAATTGAAGCTTCATAATGACTTTTTTTTTTTTTTTTTTATTAATTTACTATAATTCAGAAATTAAAAAAGTCCGCCCCAACCGGGAATCGAACCACGGATCTCCCCATTCAGGTGGACGTCTTAACCACTAGACCATCAGGACGGGTACATTTTAATCTGATTGTAGTGGATTATACATCTGAATGGATGAACAGTACTGCAACGAATATCTGCTGCCTTTGAACTGACCACCAAACATTATTATAATGTCATTACCTACGCAGGTATGAGCGAGGTTTATTCTCGATTGAGCCTATTCAACTTTGGGATATAAACTATAATGTATATTGTATATTGTGTAATTTTCTTTGAGATAACAAGCTAATGGAAGATGAGAGACTCAATAGAAGCTTACGATTCATGGTTTAGCTTTACTTAAACACCGTAAGTGAGCTTGATTACAATCTACTTTTAATTCGCATCCTAGAAGTACAGTTTCTATAGCGTATTTCAGCTTAGCACTAGTCTTGATCACAGCCATTGTGCCAAGCAATTACTTATTTACAAACCTGCAGAGTACGCTGAGAACAGATAATCTTGCACGAACAAACTTATTCGTGAAAAAAAAACACAGGAAAGACTTTTCGATTTATTTCGACTGTCCTCGCCCATTCTCACCTTTGTAGTTCGAGTTACTTCTACGTCCAAGTTGGCCGTTAGCGGGGCCTAATGGGTATCCGATGAACCTGTAATGGAGCCACCGTGGACCCTCGATAAGTAAAGCTCGGAAGAAAGCACACCTGCCTTAGCGCTGACGGACTCACTCGCTGTAACTATCTACTTGTAAGAGAATCAGTTGGGTAAAAAGTTGATGGGGTTTCAGTTGGAACTCGCTTTGTTGTAACTTGAAGTCCTCGTTTCTATGTGTTGAATTTAAAGATCTTGTTTCGTAGCATTGAAATGTGATGAAACAGAAAATGGGGGGTTCTTCTTGAAAAAAAAGAAAACCAGGGCTGTTTACAAACCCTTAAATTATGTCGTTGTTTACAATCATGCAGTGTTAACTTATTGTTTAAAACAATTACTTAATTTAAAGCTACAAGATATAAATGGTAAATGGCGGGTTCATTGCTAGAACGGCATTGACGAAAATAAAATAAAAACTACCAATATATTTTATTTATGATGAAAAACACTGATATTTGGTAAATTTTGACTGTTTTGTTAAGTTAGGTATTTAAAGACAAATGGGAATCCAATTTTGCTGCATACATTATTAATTTTTTATTTTATTAACGAAATGTAACATTTTACTACTAATTCTGAATTGAAAGTCACAGCAATGACGATCTGAGTCGGTAAACAAATAAAATAGATTTATACCCAAAGTGGGTGCATCTCAAAAGTCGAAGGAAGATGGCTAAAAAATTGTCTGAATGAAAGATATTCAACTTTTGCCTAACATCAGCTGATTTTTATTTATTTGGAACATAACCTAACTCAGCTGTTGCCAAAATATTGTAGTTCATTTCTCGACACAACTTATTGAAGTGCTAAATTAATATTGAGCGATTAATATTTAGTGTATTGTTTGCAGCTTTCATCTTGCAGCTTTCATCTTCTACTGCAGTGTTGAGATTTTTAATTATTACTTTCCTTGAGACTTTTGTTTTGTCGCCGTGTTACATAACTCTATCCAGTCTGATAAAATGAATTTTAAATCAAACGTTATTTCGAAAAAAACAAACAAAAAAATTCAATTACATAGCAATTACGATATATTATTTTATGGTATGAATATGGACACATATTTAATGTTGATTTATAGACCCTACGCTAACGGATTTTGATAAGATTGCGAACGGGCTATTAACGTATGAAAGTTTGATGATGTCCCAGGGCCTAGGCTACATTTACGTTCAATAGGCAAGACACCAAAAAGCAAAAGTTTCAGTGATGCCTGCGTAACATTAATTTTAATACGTTGGCAAAACAGTAGTTCACGTTTTCAAGAGGCGCACTCGCACATACAAAACTGTGCGCCACGTGTGTCCTATTATTGTAGATGGAGACATTATCAAGTCCCAATCTTGCGACTATACTTACAGAAATTTTGCATTATTTAAATTTTTAATCATAACCAAAAAAATGGTAAAACTTTGAAAGAATTATGGTTTTATTTTATTGCCCGTATAAAGCTTTATTCCATAAAATTTTATTTTCTACTCAAGGAATTTATCATTGAGCTATATGTGCTATAGATTAACCATAGAAAATGTTGTGTTAATTAGGTCATTCGTTTACAATCTTTAAAAATACATAGCTGCACGCTAGCATCAAATGTTGTTTTATATTGTACCATCAAACACTTACCGATAATGTCATTAGCATATCGTCACGTTTTGAATATTTACTAGTATTAGGAACACGCCCTAAATATAGCCACGTATAACTCCACTTTCATGCAACTTTCTGTTAATTCGCACGCAGAATGTTTGACCGACTAACAATCTCCTCGATTGGATAATTTGAAGTTTTATAAAATTATCCTGTGTTGTGAGCTTATTTCATAACTTATATTTTCTGTTTAATTTTTCAGGTAATTAATAATATTTTAACAAATTATATTTAATTTGAATTGACAAAAATTTCACCAGATTACATTAAATTAACATATATCCACATTAAACTCACACTCACACATTTAAATAACATAATGTATGTATTTGATGATTTATTGCGTTAAAATACGCAGCTGTCGAGTGTGAAATATTTATTAATATATTAATATATGAGTTCTTAATGTGGCTTGTTGGTCTTGTGGTTAGCGTCTCTGCTTCCATTGCAGAAGGTCTACGATTCCAGCTATAGGTAGAAGTATTTAATCTTCTGTTTTGGACATAAGTCCATCAGTTCTCGGCTTAGGAATGTTTAATTGTGACTTTAGAGCAGTCCTAGCAACGAGGCATATAATACATTCTAAGGTTCTTCCGAATCCGCCTTATCGATTCTAGTGTTGTCTGCGGGTGGAATCGTGTCCTGCTTGATTGATCTTGTTTCATACTTAAATATGCTGGTCTCTCGTTGGTCATTGTTCGCTCGTTGATGGTGTCGGCGCCTACAGGGTTGGCTTGGTCGGTTTCAAATTTTTACTGAAAATAAGTTCTGTGACTGAGTGGGTAGACTTTAAATACGAATTTATTTATTATTTATTTAACATAATATGCCTTGTGAAACAGTAAACTTGTAACAAATAACTAAAATCACACGACATGCAACTGGCCCAATATTGTTTTGTATTTTGTTTAACTAATATGTTTTTTAAAACCCTGCGTGACTGTTTATGCTAAGCTTTGTATGACATTACATATTTTTACCATAACTTAAACTTTTATTATAACTGCATTAAACGCAACGATTTGCAACACCCAATGTTCATATTTTGGATGTAAATACACGTTGAAATGCAAATTTTAGCCTATATAATTAATTTATAGCGACTGAATCAGAGTATTTATTTTGTCATATTTAGGATTGATATGTTTAAATGGTTGTGTATCCTATACATATTATTCTGGTTACAAGCATAATTCTGCAATTAGAAAACGTGTCCCAAATTTGTAGATGAAACATTCCCACATACGAAACAACGAAACATTTGAAGCAACCAACATGATTCCGCTTCGAGACAGGTTTGACCGTCTACTACTTTCATACATCACCAGACTCGAGAAGCAGCCGCAGCTAACCATCACAACTCCCATAACCACTCCGAAAACCTTCAAACGAAAACCAAAATTCAAATACCCATTTCTCCCCAACATCCTGGCTAACATCCCTCCGCACAATCCCTAAATCATTCTTAAGTTGAATTTTTATTATCTTTTGCTAATTTGTAATTTATTTATGTGCATGTGTGTAATGTTTAGTTAAAAGTGAATTGTAATATAGGCTGAAGAGGGAATTGCCCTACAGTAGCCTTCCATACCCGTCTAGGGTATGGTAAACCACAATAAAATAATAAATAATTCCCACATACCTTGCCACAGGGCCGTAACTAGGGTATAAAAATTACCCGGGTATGATTCAAGGGCGTCCACAGGAATTTTGTTAGAGGAGCCAAAATTATAATTTGTACTTTTGTGGGACATGCGTGGGGTTTTGGGGGCATAGACCCTCAATAATAGCGCCACAGGCGAAAATTTTGAAAATCAGGTTTTTAGAGTGAATTTAGTACGTTTAAGAAAAAAGTAGAGTCCTTATTGCAATACCAAAATAATGTAATTTTTGTGCAGTCAAGTAGAAAACCGCCAAAAGGAGACAAACGTATTCCGCAGGTATGTGCTATTACACTTTTAATTAACGCGTACAATGTCCCTAAAATCGTTGAATAGAAATGTAAATAGTTATATTATTCGACTAATAATAAAATTGCTTTAAAGAGGATTCCCGGGGGACGCCCTTAGTGTGATTGGGTTAAGTATGTACATGAGTTTGTAAAATGGGGGGGGGGTCTAGTGGGGAGGCCCCCCAAGGTAATGCGGGTACGGAGAGCACAGCGCCAGAAAATTGTTCGATTCCTATAAAAGTGTGATTGAAGTATTTTAACGTGTTTTAGGCATGTTTCTTTAAAATAGTGGTGACTGGACTATTAGCAATTTAAAAATGGTCTACTCCAGATTTTTACCAGGGTTACCAACCCCTGGTTAAGGCGGTGCCTTGCCAACGTCTGCAGTTTCCTAAATTGTTAATAAAATATGATCTTTTAGTTTGCTCACATTTGTTTTACGTCTAATCGTATGGCATCAAAAGCAAAATTTTGCGTGCACCAGTTCCTTAGCTATAAACTGAACCTGAATTGCATGAAATAGATTTTATCTTGGCTTACGATTGTTTTATGCAATGGCATAATTTGAGTTGTCGAACTAAATTCTGGTGGATTAAAGATATATCATTCTAAAAAATATATCATTCTAATGAACAAAGACGCATGCATGTAGAAAATACAATCGCAAAAGCCATGGAATCATTAAAAGTAACAGCATATGATACGTTATCAGAATAGTTTGAAAATTTATACAATAACATTCCCTTTTGCTCATTGAGAGTTAATAAAAATGACAAATTGTTTGCCGATTTTAAACAAATTTCTCTCAAAACGGAGAGTGGAATGGAGGGCACATGCAATCCATTTTATTTACAAAAATCCCGTACACTTTATTCTCTGATTCTCTGATGTTCTTATAAACATCTAAACGATCCGTTAGCCGATGTCACCTGACGTCTGTCCGTCTGTCCGTACGGCGAGTGAACGAACTACCCTCGACGGCCGATAAGACACAATCCCAACTTAAATAGAGATGTTTTCGATTCGATCCTCGTCTGTTTTTTGTGTTTCTCCACTTTCGTCTTTTTGTTGCAATATCCAAGATTTCCTTCGACGCTTCTCCTCAACAAGCCTCTCTTCCAAGGCTTTACGCCCGCTGAGAAGTATCCACAATCTGACGGGCGAGAAAGACCGACTTCTCTTATAAACGCTTTTTGTTTACACGGGACAAAAGATTTCAACAACAGCAAGGGAAATACACACATTTTTCTTTCCGAGTTGCAGACAAAAGTTGGCGTTTACCAATAAAGCCTTTGGAAATAGCGTAATCCATTACTATGCTTTTAATAAATGTAAGCACACTTTCAATTAACACTGAGAAAACTCCAACACAAGAACTGTCAATTGTCTTTTCTAGCTTTGTACTATTTCTATAGAACTTTTTTCTATATCATACTTCAATTTATTTTTATAAACTGAGAAATGGCAGTAATCGCGTTTCCATCAGAGGAAAACATTCTATATATGCGACCATCATTCTGGACTGGATTTAAGCTAAAAAAAAGAGTATTTTTCTTACGTTTACTGTAACTCCTGCATCTAAAGTTCAATCCACTGAAAATCAGTTATATTACTGAGTGCAGGGTACACTCTGAATACGAATTAGTTAATTAATTTACTATCACTCAGAAAAACAGTAAATGTCCGACTCAGTTCTGAGTTTCAGTACATAATGTTAATGTAAACGTCTAACAATAAAGGTTATTATAGTCTGTATGTTTTTGTTTTCCCGTCAGCATCGGCATTGTATGTGATGGATCACATCTCGTGTAACTAGATGTACACTTATTTTTAACGCGCGAAAACCTGGAAATATTTCAAGACTGAAATGGTGGAGGTGCCGGGTCCGCAGTAGTATTCACAAAGAACACCTATTATTTCTTGTTTTATTTCCTGTAACTCGCAATTTTCAGTTAAAATCTACGAAAATGTACTTATAACCACATCACTAGCGCAGCTTCCTTGTTTATAAGTATAAACACAACTGTATTCAATATGACGTTCATACACTCGAAATCACATTACTCACATTATCCAAGGACTTTCTATCGAAAATGATAGTTCAATAATTTATTCGTTCTGCATCATTCTGCACCTGTAAAGCTTATAACACCCATAGTACGGGAAGCGCAAGTAATCTGTTATTCATAACATCCTTACAACATCCGACCACGGACTGGAATATTTATTTATCAGACGTCCATTATGAAATCACAATATTCATGAATATATTAACGAAACGAATACTGAATCTTTTAACGCTAGTCGTCTTATGCAGGGTTGAAAAGAGTATTTTTAAAAGAGTGTTTTTAAACTTCAACATGTTTAGTATTTTGTTTCTTCGCGTTATTAAAGAGAAGCTCTACAGATTTGTTTTTGAAAACATTAAATTTTCTTGCGAAAGAGTAATTTTTATTGGACTTATAACGAGCTATGCAAAAAATCTGTTGTTAATAAACGTTGATGTTATTGAAATTTGTGAAAGCAAGCTTGAGTAATTTAACAAGGGTAAAAGAAAATCAATAATAAACTTGTATATATTATTCAGTAAAACATGCACGTTAAAAATGAAGTTGACTGTGCTGCTTTGTACGTCCTTCTCAGTAATTTTGAAACACTGCGTGTGTTTACATTTCATAAGATAAATATTTTATATTTAATGTTATACAAATAATTCTGTACATTTAGACAGAAAAAATGTGTACTTTTTTATTTTAAGACACATTATAAAATTGCTTATTTTAAAACTACGGTCCATTTTATTTAACTAGTGCATGTACGGTATCAAGTAAAATATATACATTTCCTAATGACTATCTTTGGGCGATCCCTTTAAACCAGTGAATCTGGATTCTAGTCTGTCAGTTTTTTTCTCGATTGTGAACAATCTCAAACTGGAAGTGTTGTACCAAAGTGACATTAAATCTATTTCATTATTCTAACTAAGTCTTGTGTGAAGCGATAGGCAAGATTATTTCCATCCCCTTCAAGTATGATCGAGCTCAGCCAGTAAAAACGACTCCTCGTAAAATTTGATTTAGCTTGTTTAAAATAAATGATAGACCCAATATTGCTTGGTTCATTTCCCTGCCGAGAATATGGCCATAACCCTATTACCCTTCATGTCGTGAAATATTGAAAGTGTATTCCGAACAAGAAACAGACGACGCTTCAACTTGCCGCCCCTCTGTTTCTTATCTTGTCCCCTCGTTCTGAAAAGCCACTTCATAAATCATTCGCTTGATGCCCGGACAGAGGTCAAAACCACAACCCAAATTAGGTCGCTTCCACTTACATCAAACATCAGCGAAGTTAGTTGCATCGTCGCCAACTGGTGACAATTAGTCGCACTAGTGGCTTGTTTGCTTGGCTGGCTCCTAGAGGCGTGTGGTTATCGTGATAGGGAACAATCATTGCAGTCTCATTGGAGACAGATCTTAGTACCGCAACGTCGCCAGCGAACTCTCTCGGGAAATGCAAGTACACAGCAACGCGCAAACTTTCCCGGTCTACTTGGCTTGGTGTGGTTGGTAATTCAAAGACGAGACTGCGGCTTATTTTATCTTAATTGTTCGAGCGGTAGCGACTTGTTGGTGTTTATGTTTATTGTGATTAGAGAAACAATTAATAACTGTCCTCGCCCAAACAATAGTTCAGCACTCTATTAAGTACAGGCCCATGCTCTCGCAAAATATCACCTCTATAGACGAGGTACATACATGTATTATATTAGATGTTGACATCCATTATTCTTTGTTATTAACATAATTATTTCTTCTTCCACAAATACCGTGGTATGTACTAAAATCGAAAAATCCACACTTCCACAACAACCATTTTCAAATCTAATTTTAGCGTTTCGAAATCAATTTTAATTTATTCAATTAGAGAAATAGCTACATATGATATTCTTTTTGGAAGATAACAAATCTCAAAATATAAAGACATTGTGATCAAATAATTATATATGTTTAATTTATGCGTTGAGCAAACGTGTCACAGAATTAATTGTTTTCCAATAATCTGTCAAATACTGGAACATCCTGATTAAAAAAAACTGTTTAGAAACGAAACTGTTATTTTTACAAACACTTGCTTCGTGATGGGGGCGGGTGTGCTATAGTTAATTGGAAGCGATCTTCGGCCTCGGCAAGCTTCACTTTCTCTGCCCAGGTCACGCCGTAACGCCATAACAGCCTCCCTTCTTGCAAGAAAAACTCGCTCGGCCTCTTAATACAGAGTAATTCCATCAGCATCATTGTAGTTTACCAAAAGCTATTAAAATTTCACTTCAAAAAAGTAAATTGGGGGGGGGGGGGCTAGGACCGAGAAACGGAGGTGATGGAAGGTTGGGGGGGATGTGCTTACCACGTTTTTACTGTCTATTGAACGGCTACATGGAGAGATGTACAACACTTACATCTCAAAGTTGAGATTTTTATCAAAACATTAACTGTTCATCAAGTGTCACTTTCTTTCATACAATTGACGTTTATTAATTGCATACTTCTCCTAGCAGAGATTTTAGCTCATAATTTGCTATTATTTGTAACGTATATTCTTAAGCGAGCGTCTCCACTTGACTCTTATGGCTCGAATGTCTGTTTTTTTTCTGTTACTGCTTCGATACAGGTCGCATCGTTTCTCTGATCGACCTGAAATTTGCACACATGTACATACCACCTATGCGGGTTGCTGTATAGTTTTGTGGCAAAATCGTTCAAAAAGTTAAAAAGTTACATTAAAGTTAATCGAAAGTTTTTTTTTCAAACTAAACGGCGACAAAATCTGAGGTGGCCAAATCATTTAGAATTTTATTTTGATCCGATAAGTAGTGTAAATGGAAATAACATTATAACAAAGTAGCGTTACCATGGCAACGGAAAGTCGCGCAGCTTTTTTGGCTCATGAAAGCGGTCGAACAGAGGCTCGGATCGAGTTGAAATTTTGACCATCCGCAAGCTTCGTTCCCGATTGACTGCCATTAGTTTTGTGGCAAAATCGTTAAAAAAAGTTATAAAGTTACATTAAAGTTAATCTAAAGTTTTTTTTTTAAACTAAACGGCGACAAAATCTGAGGTAGCCAAATCATTTAGAATGTCCGTCCGGTCACGAATATGTTAATTTTATTTTTATCCGATAAGTAGTGTAGATATAAACTACATTTTGACAAAAGTAACGTTACATGGCAACGAAAAGTCGCACGAGAATTCTGGTCACTATGCACTGCCTCCTAGAAGTAATCAAGAGTTAAAATAGTTTTCCCAAAGAAATGATGTCAAGGTCCTCTAGATGGCGGTGGATTTTATCCATTATCTCCTATTTTAGAAATTTTCAGCTAAATCGGTCAAGACCTTAAAGACTTATTGGTATGTAACATTATGGGAATGTCGTACTCGGGTCGTGTTGCACGTACCGGTGCTCGCTCAACAACGCGACGGGACTTTAGCGTTTTCCTAGTGTATTGTTATGCATCAGAAATGTTAGCTTTGCCTGAGCAAATCTTTGATTATAGACGGCATTGTGAAATCTGATGTTTGGCTAAATTCTTCATTTCTCCTCAAATAAAATTTGTAAATGGAAGATAATGTGCACATGGACAAACTTTCTGTAATTAAAGATATATTTAACAACAATTATTGGTAAATTTTGGAATTGTGTTGTTGACTTGCGCACAATTTAATTGGATTTTCTTTTTTAACATATGTCTTAATCTTATTTTAGGCCATGTTCGTTGTCAGTCTTGTGTTGTAGCAAATTGTCTATGTCGACCAATCTATCGTTCAATTTTATATTATGTTCTTTCCACTATACGAAAATAAATGTAAATACATATTATAATGAGGTTTGTAATCGGCACTCTTATAAATAAAAATTAAAGTATTTGCATAAAAGAACATTATCTACACTATAAAGTATAGTCCACATTTAATAAGATGGAGGAATACTAAATAAATATATCCTTGGTTTCGACTTTCTGGATGACAATTCTCCAGTTTGCAATAGTTGTCTAATGAAAGAAATGTCTCGAGAATAATCTGCGCCGTTTAAATGAAGAGTTTCTTTGGGTTATAATGTAGTACCTTAGTGTTACTCCATTGGGATAAATTAATTGTGAAAATTATTACAAAGCAAAAACGCTTCATGTTGGTATTTTGAGGTTAAACCACGCTTGTTTTAATTAATTAATTAATTAATTTTTTTTTCGGGAAAAGATTATATTACATTTGTTTTCACTGCACAGTCATATTTTTTATCCTCGCTTGACAAAGGTTACTCTGAATTTAAAGTCTGTTGAGTTTCATTCCCTGAAGCTGCAATCATATTTGACGATCCGATAAAATATGTGAATCATTTCATTTGGTTCCTACACTCCATTTCAATTAAACAATTTAATATGCAATTATACACTGTTTAATTACATACAAAACATTTGATTTTATTAGAGCATACCCTACGGGGCTGCGCCATGCAGGCATAATAATTAATGTACGCTAAACGCTTGACAAAAAGAATGTTAACAATATATGTGAGGGATGGGCTCTATGTACTTTTCTCAACCATAATAATGATCGCACTAACACGTTTACAATCTTTTACATTGTAAGCTATGGTTCTTGTTCATGCATTGAAGATGCCTCCGAACACCCACCAAAAATAAAAAAAGAGATCAAGTTATGCAAATTGTGCTTTAATTTTGCTCTTATTGTAATTAATTTAGCTTGTTGAGCTATATGCTAAATCGATGAACATTGAGCTCGGGCCAACTTTTTTACAATGTTAAAATATCCATTTAAAAAGTCGCTTGATTGGGAAATCCAGCTAATTTCGCATACATTCACATCATTTTTCGACCTCGAGTTTTCACCTAAAAAAACATTTTTGGGATGTTGTTTATAAAGGATGGGCGCAATGCATGATCAGGCCCAGTTCCCACAACCGTGTTTTAGTCTTCAGAAATTGTTATTGTTACAAGAAATACGATATCCTGATTGGTTAATAATGTTTCAAATGCCTGTCATAATGAAGTTACTCCTTTTCATTGGTCGTCGTAAGGATTATTGACGTCTGATTGGTCCATCGTAAGAATTTTGTTTTGTTATAACAAATTTAACACGTACGTCCTATCCCCTTTAATTTAACACGTACGTCCTATCCCCTTTTAACTAAACTTATTAGTGGGAACTGGGCCTCAGTGCACATTTTAAGATTGTAATCGTCTTCTATACAAGCTTGAGAAATTACCACAAATTACCCGCTTGGTGGCATATTTACTGCCCGTTACTAAAACAAAGTAAGCACAATTTGTAAAACGTGCTCTGATCGCGCAATAACACATTCTTAACATTTAAATGTAAACCACAACTCGATAGGACAAACTATAGAGCTTCTAAGTGATCCAGACTAAATCTATGCATTCTTCTTTAAAGCTTGGTTTGCTCTAGCTCATTCAACAGTCTCAAAACACTTTTAATACGTCATCTTACTAACAAATAAGGCTTTCACTATGTTTATAATTCAGCATTGTATTCTCATTCTTACCGTCTTTGAAACAAATTAATTGCTTTGTTTTTAAATATTTCTGTTCGATGTAATTTCCCAGGAAAAGGGTAAAAACAGAACACACACATTTAGAGTTTTGATGGGACGAATAAATAAATGTTACACAATTAATATTTTTGCCCAGAATAAAAATAAAATAGAAGCTAAATATTTAGAAGACAAATCATATTTTTTGCACTTCTTACTGCAAGGATTATATTAGAGTGGGCACACGCACATTGCACACTTCTTATTAAAAGGCTACAGCATTGCCGCTTTTTACACAAAGTGACAACCATATTTACAATTTAAAAAACAGGACAACATACAAATTCTATTAAACATACAATATAGGATAAATATAATAACGACACATCAATAGTTCAAATAAAAATGAGAATGATTTTTATGGAATTCATGGAAAAATCTGAAAAGTAAAAACAAAATTCAACATTTTTTAATAAGCTTAAATGTTACGACTTGAGATGATTGATGATTAACGATTAAAAAAATCACTGATAATATGTTGAAAATTTATAAACTTACAATGAAACAATATAACAACAATACCAACACGGATGCGTATAGCTGATCGATCTAACGTTAATTTAATACTAAATTATATTTTTATTTAAGAGTTTCAGAAAAGTGTAAAACAGTCAATTTCATAATTTATTTGTTGTTGTTGTTGTTGTTGTTGTTGTTGTTGTTATGTGTGTTGTGTCGAAATTTCTAAGCATACCTCTATTTACACATCATTATCATCTTGTCAGATTGTCATATTATTATGTCCGCGTAAACCTCTGCCATAAACAATCATTTAGAGACTTGATCCATTAAAGTTCTGCGTGTTACATTTATTACCAGGCCTTTCTTTCTTTTTCTTGTGTAAGAATCATAATTTGAAATTTTCAAGGAAAAAGCTTGTCAAGTTATATAATTTTTCACTTCAATACATCATATTCCCGACCATAATACCTTTTACCATTTTTTGAGTAAATACAAGACTGTTGGCAGACCATGTCATTTCCATAAAAATCACACACTACGCAAACAGTCCCATGGCACGCGCATTAACGCAGTAGCACAAGCTTACGCGCATAATCTCTGTACTTCCCCTATCGCTAAATCGTCACGTACAGTTTGTTATCTGTTTCCAATCAACCCCCATGTTTGCCCAGGATAATCATAATAAAACAGGGTTTGACATACGTTTGTGGCAATAACAACAAACAAGATTTGCTGCAATTACGAACATGCCCAAATTGTTCACATTAATATTGATCAATATATTTTTCTTTTTTGAGCGTAGAATCGGCTTTTATGTTGTGATTCGTGGTGAGATATAACGTGGGTTACGTTGGTCGCATTGGAAGCGTTACGTTGCATTACGAACGTTTTTTGTTAAAAAAAGGGTAGAGAATAAATCAACCTTGGAAACAAACATATGTGACTATATAGTGAGGTGGTTACAAGTTTGCTGTAAAATATGTGGCCTAGGTGTAATTAAAAAATGTACGTCTTCACAAAATTGCCGAAACAACAATTTTATTCATTCGATCGGCGGCGTTGTTTATATTTTACTCATTAATCAAATTATCGTATTTTAAGCAACGGAAGATCACCAAAGTTGTCTAGGTGGATTGATATATGTATTTATAACATAATTTGTTTAAAGAAATTAAAATATAAATTTACTTATTTATTTTATTTGGTGTGTAAACAAGGAGATCAAGATGCGACCATCCTTGATTGCAGAGTGAATCGGTTACAGCTAGAATCCGTTGAAAAAACTGGAGTGAGTTTTTGGCTTCGCTAAACTGGTGTGTTCGTGAAGAAAATGTTCAGGCTGAGAGTCGTCTTTTATAAACCTGCCCTCAATATAATTTGTGTCGTTACTTTAATTTTAGGACCACATTAATTTAGTGAAGTATTTTTAGAGTGGAGACATAAGGACTCGCCTAAGTCTGCTCCGTTGAGAATCGATCCTGATATACGTTAACCTAGCCTCTCGCGGAGAATAATGTAATCATCAAGTTCTAGTGATTAATTTAAAAAAGTATTATAAATTAAAACTATTGTTAGTAATTATATTACTATTCAGCTATGTTAATACATTTAGCAACGCTTCCATGTGTTTAATAATTTAATCAATATCAGTATGTTGATTTCTATTACGCTAACACCCTGCATATTTCCCCGAGGATTGGTGAAATAAACGGGACTAACATAACACGTAGAGCTCCATAACTAGAACATAACTATATCTTGCTCTGAACTCCTGAGTACAGTTGTAAGGGAAATGTTAATCCAACTACATAGTTCGATCATAAAAAGTAATGAACTCGACACGATTTTGTTTCTTGTTTTTCATTTTAAAGCTAGTGAAGGGTTAGGAAATTCCGCTGAATTTTGTCCCCAGGTCATCGGCCATGTGTTAGGTTTAGAAGGTGTTTTCCATTTTGACGGACAAAGATTGTATACGATTTGACTTGTTCTAAGTTCCTCAAAAACGACGTTAATTCTATGGATATGGTCGAGTTAGAAGAGAATTACTTTTTAGTCGAAAATAAAAACTGTTACAAATAATCTCAGACGCTTAATCTTGCAAAATGTCATCAATACTTAAAATATTCTTTGAATGTGGTGTGAACAATCCATTATGTTACTGTTTTATTACTAGTAAGCTTCGCAAACGCTTTTTCAGGCGCGTTGTTGGATGAGCATAATTGTTTAAAAACGAAAAAAGCGTAAAATTGCGATTTTCACAAAAAATAATTATTCGATTACGCTAAAATTTCACACGAATATATTAATTCATAAAATTAAGGTTGTGTGAAAAAGTTATTACAATCAGATAAAGCATGTAGGTGTTATAAGTCGAAGAAATTTTAAATATCGAAAAAAGTCGTAAAATTGCGATTTTCACTACAAATAATTTTTTCACTGCGCTCAAAAACGTAGCAGTTCTAAGTTTAAAGATTTCGAAGGCCTCCACAAAATTTTATTGCAATTGGAGTATTAGTTAAGCCGTAATCGTGTTAACAAACAGCAAAAAAGAAAAGAAAAACGAAATAAAAAATATTCCGGATTTTTTTCTCCAGTGTAGTGAAATGGAATCTTCGCTTCGCTCGCTTTTCTCATCCAATTAATATATTTCGGTCACAATTTTATTAAATATTACTGTTCATAACAGTTTCTTTCTCGATAAATTACTGAAGAATTATAATACAATAATTGCATGAAGTATTTTGTTATTATAGTTATCCAATCCTTTCCTTTTTATTTTAAATGTCGAATTTAATATATCAATGGTTTTTCTTATTCAATGATATTTTCAGTTAATGCATTTAATTGTATTTAAGTTTGATATATTGATGCCATAAATAATTTACTAAGTATAACCAAAGGGCGAGTAAAATATATGTATTGTTAAATGTTTTGATTGGACATATGTTCGAAACTAGTTTTTGATCTAGATCAACACAATTAATCGCAAGTAGGAACATTTTTCTATTTCAGCAAAGTAAAAGATTGAAAAAATTAAATAAGATTTACTTTTTACAAATGTAATATCTATCGTGGCGAACTTAAATATCGAAGTTTGAGCTATTCTACATTAAGTCAATTCTAAATTTTGTGACTAGTCGTAATCTTCCAAGTGCGTATTGTTTTATAATGTCCACTTATTTGTTAAACTAACACGTTGTTTATATTATCTTGACAAAATATGTTAACACCTACCGTAACAGTGCTAAAAATGATAAGAAAACTTAACGCAGACATTATGTATGTCTGGAATTACGTTATATTAATCACAATTTGCTCTTATTGTGTTTCCAAGATAATCAGTTAAACAAATAAAATTGGTTAAAAAGTTCTAAAATTTATTTTGCATCAACTTGGAGGCATGTAGATCCCCAACAGAGGATGGCTATCAGCAGAATAAACTATTTTTTCTCTCTCCATCGAATGTGTACTATTGCTGTTCAAGTTTATCTACTTCATCACAGTTAGCAGATATGGTTGTTCCTATTATGTTCTTGTAGAAAGTTTTAAACATAGACTTTGCACCCCTGAAAAATAAATAGCTGCTCGAAATGCAGTCAGTTAATGTTGTTATTTTACCTAATTAATTAAAAAAACTCCAGAAAGTGTTCATGTCAGATCTGATTCATATTTTTAGGCAGGCTTCTTTGATTAGCTTCTCAATCCTTCTTGGCCAGCCAATTATTTACTTTTCCCAATCACGTTCCTTATTTTAAAGAAAAATTTACTTTCCTCTTAAAATGTGAAACATTCTTTTCAACAGGAAGGCTGAGTCGCATCTTGGTTAACGAAATGATTAAGATTTTCATTAAGACGAAGCTTTTTCAAAACATGTATACAAATAGAGTTTTCTACTTTATTAATATTTTCAAATATTTCCATAAGAAATGCAATACGACGAGGGGAGACGAGGTTATTAAGAAAGCAAACGTAGACGAAATACTTTGACTACAGTATTTTGTTATAATCATCTTTCCAAAGGAACTTTAAATGAGAAATTGAAACAAGCTAAGTCAAAGCATGTTGTACTAACGCTTTTTGTTTAAATTACACTAATTATTTTAGTTGAATTTCATTAACTTGGACTAAAATGACAAAATTAAACATATCGCATAAAGAGATGAAGTACCATTTCACAAACAAGACATCGACTTCAAATTGTAAAAATTCAAATGAAAATTATATTAAGTTCTGAGTTGCAGTTAAACTAGATAATTAGTAGATCTTATATCTTTCACACTTAATGCAATGTGCGTTCTCATAAGCTTCATCAGGTTATCAGGACGATGTTATTGAGTCTTATGACTGTTCAATGTCCACGCCATTATTTAAAATGGTTTATACGAATGTACCGGCATGGTTTAATTTTGCAGGTGATAGTTTAATGTAGTATTACCTTACATCTAAAGGTTTATTTAAATAAATTTTATAAATTACCTTAAATGATAAGTCACACCTACAACTATGTCAAATTTAGATGAGAACCGTTAAAAACAGACTATCGCAGGCAGTTTACCACACGGCTTATCTAAAAGTACACAACGATATAAAACTAATTGGACAGGTTAGACACGGTTTTATACTGGTGCGTTTCAAACTGTTGATCATTTAAAATTTTGAAGAGTTAACGTACTTAGCACATTCATAATAATATGTGTGTAATCTGAAGTACAAGAACAAACAAGATTTAAATATTACATTTCCATTCCCAAAAGATTGATAGTTATATAGGCCTAATCCTGTCGTTTCCTCATTCTCCAGTGTGTCTCCTCAACAATACTGTCTTGTTATCTCATTATTTCATCCATTCAGGTCATTCTTAACTTTGCTGCAGTCACCCTTACTCAACACAATTATCTAGAATATGTATTTATCTTTGTTGGTGCTGTGAATATTTGAATGAGCGTAGCGAGCGTAGCGAGTGGAGCGAAGACTTCAATTTCACTGACCCCCAAAATATTTAGCTCGGGTGTTTTTTTTTTTTTTTTTTTTTTTTTTTTTTCCGTCTGTTTGTTCGCTCGATTCCGGGCAAACGGCATATGCGATCTTGATGAAAATTGGAGGGGACCTTCGTTTTCTCTGAACTTAGAGGTGTATTGTTTTTGGGTACAATCGAAAAAATATTTCTCATGAATATCGTACTTTTACGATTTTTTTCGATTTTTAGTGCGATATTTTCGTGACATTTGGTCCGATTCTGACCAAACGGGTGGGGCTACAACGTTCAGATTTCACATGGACATTAAGGTTATGGTGATGTTGTACCTTTTGAAAGAAAAAGTTGAAAAAGTTAGCCAGAATCCACAGAAATAAAGGTTTTAATATGAGTTTATTGAGGTTTATAATACCAATTAACACGTAACAATAGAAACTTGACAACAATCACCTACAATGCATTCAAAAGCACTTGCAAAGGAAAAGCGCAAACAAACGCAAAAAACGCAAACAAAAAAAATTAAAAAAACGCTCATCCATCAACGCGGCGGGACTTTAGCGTTTTCCTAGTTAATTTCAATTGGTCTTATTGCAAGATAGCCTACAATCAAAAATACATCAAGATTATCCCTTGAAGTCTAAAGCTTTAGATTCGTTTGCCGGACTGCATTTATGGCATTCCGTATGCTGCCACAAGTAGCTATTTATAAATTGTATGATTTCTTTCAGAATAATTTAATATCTGTATTACAAATAGTAAATGTAAATATGTTACAGAAATTGATACCTTAATAAAAAGAAAAAAACTATATATAAATAAAATTGGTGTCAATCTCTTATTATATTGTACGCCGATGATGGTGCCAAAAAATCCATCCAGCTTTATGCTTCATAAAGCCATTTCCCATGCAGCCAACCAGTAAAACGGAAGTTAAAACGCTGCTATTGTCACTAAAGAAAGTAGAACATCCGGTCATTAAACTGGAGGTCCAAGATCGTCCCCCGGTGGATTCAATATACACATACATCTTCATGTGTTTTGTCTATTACAAATCTCAATTGCAATGGTATTTTTAATGGTTTTAATATTTGAAAACGGTTAAATAATATTATTGTTAATAACTATTCTTACTGTGACCGGGATTGCATTATTTTATTGTGATATTAAAGTTAAATCCAATTCGTTAAATTAAATCCAACAGCGAAATAAAGGAATCGTCTAAGGCCGTAAAAGCATATTCAGAGAATAGAAATGGATAATATGATTTTTAGACGAAACTCTAAGGAAGATTAAATTGCAAAGAACAGTGGGAATACCAATAGAGAAAATGGTAAGGTGGTCGAAAATTATCAGGAAAATGTATCTAAGTATTTTATAAAATTTTGAGTTATTATTCGACCTAGCCACAAAACAAAAAAAAATGTTTTTTTAAATTAATAAATAAATACATAAACTAGGAAAACGCTAAAGTCCCACCGCGTTGATGGATGAGCTTTTTAAAGTTTTTAGTTTGCGTGGGACATCTTTACTTTTGCAAGTGCTTTGTTTTGCTGCCTACGCATTTTGTAGATGATTGTTGTCAAGTTTCTATTGTTTCTTGTCAATTGGTATTATTTACCGTAAAAAACTGATATTAAAAGCTTTATTTCTATGGATTCTGGCAAACTTTTTCAACTTTTTCTTTCAAAAGGTACTACATCACCATAACCTAAATGACCATGTATAATATGAACGTTGTAGCCCCACCCGTTTGGTCAGAATCGGCCGAAATATGACGAAAATATCGCACTAAAATTAAAAAAACTCATATTAAAACCTTTATTTCTATGGATTCTAGCTAACTTTTTCGAATTTTTCTTTCAAAAAGTACTACATCTCCATAATCAAAATGTACTTGTGAAATATGAACGTTGTAGCCCTGCCTGTTTGGTCAGAATCGGCCCAAATGTGACGAAAATATCGCAAAAAAACGAAAAAAATCGTAAAAGTACGATATTCATAACAAATATTTCTTCGATTGTACTCAAAAACGTAGCAAGTCTAAGTTCAGAGATTTCGAAGGTCCCCTCAAATTTTCTTTAAGATCGCATATGTCGTTTGCCCGGTAGAGAGCGAACAAACAGACAGAAAAACTAACAAAAAACAAAACACCCGAGCTATTTTTCTTGGGGTAACGTAAGTGAAAAACAAACAAAAAAACATAAAGTCAAATTGAAGTCTTCACTTCGCTCGCTACGCTCGCTACGCTCATCCAATAAATAAAAAGTGAAGGTTTGGGAAGACATAACGTGGAAAAACATCTTGGTGAAGATTAATTTAAAAGTATGTTTTTCAGCTGCTTTGCATTGTGAGTGAATATTTTGTTTAGTGATCTAAAAGTGAGATAAATTAAATGTCATCACTTTATAAAGGAATATATATATATAATATAAACAAACAACACACTTGGGATAAAAAAAAGACAAAATAAAATATTTACTCATGTGAAACGATTAGCAATGTAAACAACAATAACTTAAATCATAAGAGCATTTCTCTATAATGTTTTATTACGTATTTACTTTTATAATTAATATAATAAATATTGCATTAATAAAATAACAATGATAAATAGCCGTCAAATACGTTGGATGAGCTTCTGCGCCTTCGCTTGTACTTGCTCACTTTGCGTGGGCTAGAAGTGTCTGGAACGTGCAAGTGATACCTCTACGTGTGTGTGAACAGCTGTTGTTTGACGACGCCCTCATATACGCTACGCTTTGCACCGGGTTGATAATATAGACACATGATACAGGTGGATCGTCATGTAATCACCTTTGTGAGAGTGAAAGCGAGTTTGATGAGATGTCGCTATAGGATAAGCGTTTCGTCGGTTAATTAGCAATTCCAAGTCTTTGAAGGGTAAAATGTATTTGTTCTAGTTTCTGTATCAAAGTCATTAAAATGAAATTATATTTCATCAAATACAAACCATAATACAAAATAAACACATATTTAATAATGTGTGTTTACTAAGAAAATAAATATAGTAATATATAATCGTCTTTTCAAATGTGTTTTCTTACGTGTACAAATATTAATCTATTCAGTAGGAAAGCATGTTTTTAGAGTAATATTAAAATCGTTACTTTAATACAAACATATACAACGACAAATCGTGGTATCCTTAATACACACTTGTCTTGATTACTCGTTCAATGGAGTACCACCATTTCCACCGTGAACTAGTGTTATATTCGATGGTATTTTGTAAGCGTTCTATCAAGTGTTAGTTGGATAAATTTGTGATGTGAGAACTATTTTGTGGTGATGAATAAAGTCCATTTTGGACACTGTTGCCAACTAACAAAAAACACAAAAAAGCATTAAACAAACTATAAACAAGGAACATTCGTGAACCAATTTTAATAGCATTGCTTAAAAGCTGTTATTTACGAATGCGGTAAGAAAGAAACGATTTTGATATGTTGAAAAATAGCAAAAAACTTTTTAATTTTATTAAAATAAAATTTTAATAAAACATTTTAAAAAAGGAAAAAAAATATATATACTATTTGCATTGAAAGTTTAAAATCGCGTTAAAGTAGACGGGTAGGTTTATTTAACATACATTTTGTTGATATGAATTTTAGTGGATCTAAAATACGCATTAAAATATTCGTTTAAAATTAACCTGGAATCTTCAATGTTTTGTGTTAGATTTGAAAATGGTCCATTATACAACTGATACAACTGTAACGCAATATTGTAATAAATTAAATTCAGCCAACGTTTGAAATCCGACTCTGAAATCATCTTAAGGCCCTTCGAGCGACTCCAATTTCAGAGATCCCTTTAAACGTAAACTCGGTTAAGACAACAAAATTAACATTTCCTTTGAATAGCTGAAGAGACATCTGTGAATATTTGCCTGAAGTGTAATCACTAGCTAGGTACGGTAACTAAATATTTCAATATATTTTCCAGAATAATATTAACTAAAGCTTCATCGTGTCTAAGCTCTGGGCGTGTTTGCCTCGCTCTAAACGTCTCAATGAAGGTTGTCTTTGCCTCTCAGAATCCCCTAGCTCGAGCGTTACACAGGTGGGAGAGTTAGAGACTATATTTTACCCAAGCGAGTTACTAGATGATTAAATATTGAATTGTCATTGCAGATTGCATTTGTGTTTATTTGGTTACTGTTTTAAGCAAACGCGTGCTTTATGAACAATTTTGTTGTATACATGTTAGTTTACATATATCGACTTAAGATCGCACCCAGATCCTACCACTTCTCTCTCTCTCTCTGTACCTTTATTTTTGTCAGTTGTAAATCGAACACATTAACTTAGATTTCAGTATTGTGCGTTCTGATTGTAATGAAACTATGTTGCTGTTCTTATCTAAGATATTACATAGAATCTATGCAACCACACTTTCTCACGTGAGATGTATATATGCCCACATAGCACACATTATTTGTTTTGTATTACAACACATTAATATGTCAGTAGACGAATATATTAACAGCTAACTGAGGACTATATTTTTAACACAAAGTCATGCGTAATTTAACGTCCACTAATATTTATTCGGGCCAAATAGCTTCTGAAAATTAATATATAAAAGTAAATATATTAGGAATCAACATAATGTACAGTAATCAACACAAAATCTACAAGCTACTGTCTTTACATTGTTAGATATTCACAATGTTTTTTTGTTCTTTTTAATGACGTCATTAAAAACTTGATGAAGGAGGTTGAATAACCTTTGAAATATCGTGATCTTTGTTTTATTTTTAGTAGTGATAGTTCTAAAAATAATGATCTTAAAGTATTGTTGTTTAGCGTTTGAGAGTCAAGTAATAATGTTGTAGCTCGTAGTTAAGAGTGAGTGAATGAGTGAGTGAGTGAGTGAGAGAGTGAGAGAGTGAGTGTAGTTGAAACGCAACCCATGACCAGCCAACACGATAGAAACGACTCACAGTGGCTCGAAATAAGAAACGTCCCGGAACCAAAGTATTGAATTGACTTCGTAATTTCGACAAAATTCTAACCGTGACCAATAAAGGAACACTTACAGGATATTATTACGTGAACTATATGAGAGGTGACTTTTGGTAAAGTTGCTCTAAATCTCTAGTCGCCCGCATTCCACGGGTTCACCGAAAGTCTGCTAGATGATTAAGAAGACCTTGATTTTTGGTTTGCATCAGTGTCCTAAAAGAAAGGTGGAGTGAAAATAGGATTTTATCATGTTATGTTAGACACATTGTAACCACAAAGGTTTCCCCTACTTACTTGTGCCTAAAATGTAATACCACTTAGTATTTCATTTATCCTAGAAATGTCTGACAGACATAATCCGTTAAATCTCACATTTATTTTGGTGGAAGAACCGATTTACTGGAGTTCTGCAGCAGTTAGTGTTTAAAGCATTCGTGTTGGAGGTCAAGGGTTCTAACAATATGTGAAATAAACAGTGTAAACCTTATTTTGGTGGAGGTGCCGGGTTCAACACGCTCGAAAAAGATTTTTATGTTTCAAGTGTACAAAACGTTTTTTGGTGTGGACGTGCCTGGTTCAATACGATCGATTATTTTTTAAAGACCGTAGTGACAACATACACAATATAAATTATACAATATACCTGTCAAGACATAATGACGGTAGCTAGAAATTAGGGCACCGCCTATACCACATGACATGTCTAAAGTTATCTAAAGTCTAAAGTTTCCTGGTTCCATCTTTTTTGGTGGAGGTGCCTGGCTCCTTACGTGCGAAATAGTTTGTCAGGAATCTGTATAAATAGCTTTTTTCTAGAGATGTTATCCATTGTTACTCACTTAGTTTCTACCAATTCTGTATATTTAAATTTATTTGTATTAATTTTTTAATATCTATGCTTTTGCACATTTGAAGTGTTATTTATTTAGCCGATAAACATTTCATTTGACATACACTTAGCTACAAAATGGTTTTTATATTAAATAAATAATATAATCAAAAATAAGGAAATATAATAACAGCGTTAAATACCACTTAAAATACTTTATAACACCGTGATAATTTTTAACATAATAAAATTTTTATAGAAACAAGTTGGCTAAGTAGCGTAACAATTTATGCATGTTGTTTCATTGTCTCAATAATTCAGGTAATGTTTCACTTAAGATCGAGGATAAAAATCATAGTTTATAACCAATGCCATGTGCCTCTACCTTGCCCAATATTGTTAGCCTCTCAATCAATTAGATTTAACCCACAAACAAATGATTCTCTATAATCTCTCGTAACCACGACGTGTTTAATAAAGTTCTCGTTTCCGTTGTCGTGAACCACGGATTAGAGAATGTTTGTGTGAGGAGGAGGAGGAGGAGGAGGAGGAGAGCGCGTGAACTTTGACCCTCGCAGTTTACTCAGCGTGAGGCATTAAAACCTTGTTAAGGTGGCCCCCATCAGAGTTGTTTCCCTATATTGCCACCAGGTGCGCGCCAGGGCTTCAAGTGTTTGCGACCCGGCTTTCATTAAGGCCTAGTGGCGCTGTGCACAGTTTGCGGTAGAGAGGCTAATTTATGAAATGGGAAGACATTTTCAAGAACCTGACTTTAGCTTTAGCTTTTACAGTTTGCATGCTGCCTCTCATTTGCTACGTGAAATATGTATGTGGGCCACAGTGCCTCGAGGGGGTTTCGGATGAGCGATGCCGTTTACTCACCCATGTAACGTATACAACACGTAATTAAAAGTAACACATTAAACATAGTTAACTATATGTAAATAATCCGCTTTATAATTATCTCATGGTTGAAATAATTAATAAGTTATCTCTCTCCATGTAAACTGTGCTTATGCAAATCTATATATTGGCTTTACTCAAGGCTCTACCAGATTGCATTAAATGAACACTAGAAAAGATGTATGTTGGTATAAAATGTCTAGAATTCAAACATGAATTACCGTTGCGTATAATGCAGGTAATTTTACGATATCAGCAGCAAAACGACGACAAGCATGAAGTTTATCTTCTTTGCTCGACGTTGTTGTATTTAATAATGCAGTTTTAAAACATAACATTAGCATGTAGTGTAAAGGTTGGGTAATAGGGAACTATCTTTCGTTCCAGATTTCGAATATGTTAACAATAACAACAACAAAAATAAAATAAAATAATTGTTTCGTGTTCATATTATGGTCAATATTTTAACACAGAAAATTTGAATCTGTCTGTACGCCAAAAGACAACACGAAAAATAGTGTTTTTTTTTTTTTTTCTTTTCTTTTTTAATGTTTTTTTTCTTATTTTTTCTTTTTTTCTTTTTTTCTACACTTTTTTTTACATTATTTTGATTCATTAATTAGTTGCATTTAATATCCTTTTTATTTGTTATCAAAATTGTTGTGTTTTAATGCATTTTTGTTGTAATGTTACTATTTCAAATATTTACTAAACTGTAGTTCATTGTTGTGTCTGCATATGTAATTAGATTTATTTAGTTGTCCTCCTTTGTAAATCAGTTTTCTAACTGAATAGGATAGACGTTAAATTAATAAATAAATAAAAAATAAAAATAAAGTGTGACTTCATCGACGTCAACGCAGTTTGGCGCATACTCAAAGGAAGCTAGCAGACCGCACTTCGTGCTCCTGTCAGTCGTGTTATCGTTTTGATTTCTAGATTAAAAGAAATGCCGCGTTATAAAAGCTACCAAAAGGGCATTTTAAAGGAGTCAGCCTTTTTTAAACCCTGCTCAGTCATTTCTGTAGCCTACAGGCCAGGCTACCAGTCGAGATAGATATGAGCGACAAGGCGGCCATTTTGAAGCGGCCTACGGTGAGCATGCTGCGAACTACGTAAGCCACGTCCCGTACGTCACGGCCCATCAGCGCGGGAATTCAAATCCCTATAACTTTGTACACCCGTGGTTACCACGGATTCAATTTTTGTAAATTTCTTTCCATTATGAAGATTATTTAAGTGTGTTCTAGAAATAATAAAAAATGTAAAACTTATATTTGAAACCAAGGCGAGTTAACTATTGTGAAGGGAATGCCAAATGGCTTTTTTAAGGTGACTCAATCCCTAATGACTGTGTAAAACTTCGAATAAAACTGTTAGTGTCGACTTCCCGAATCAGAATACAACATGCTACGCACAAGCTACCTGACTGTTAAGCTTGTACTTGCACTCATTACATAATAGGCTTTCAATATTTTATACTACTAGGAAAACGCTAAAGTCCCGCCGCGTTGATGGATGAGCTTTTTTAAGTTTTTAGTTTGCGTGGGATATCTTTACTTTTGCAAATACTTTGTTTTGCTGCCTACGCATTGTAGGTGATTGTTGTCAAGTTTCTATTGTTTCTTGTCAATTGGTATTATTTTTCGTAAAAAACTTATATTAAAAGCTTTATTTCTATGGATTCTGGCTAACTTTTTCAACTTTTTCTTTCAAAAGGTACTACAACACCTTAACCTTAATGTCCATGTATAATATGAACGTAGTAGCCCCACCCGTTTGGTCAGAATCGGCCCAAATAGCACGAAAATATCACACAAAAAATCAAAAAACTTATATTAAAAGTTATATTTCTATGGATTCTGGCTAACGTTTTCAACTTTTTCTTTCTAAAAGCAATACATCACCATAACCTTAATGTCCATGTGAAATATGAACGTTGTAGCCCCACCCGTTTTGGCAGAATTGGCCCAAATGTTACGAAAATATCACGCTAAAAATCAGAAAAACGCTGTATTGTACCCAAAAACAATACACCTCTAAGTTCAGAGATTTCGAAGGTCCCCTCAAAATTTTATCAAGATATATGCCGTTTGCCCGGTAGAGAGCGAACAAACAGACAAAAAAACAAAAAAACAAAAAAAAAAACTCCCGAGCTAAATTTTTTGGGGGGTCAGTGAAATTGAAGTCTTCGCTTCGCTCGTCCAATAATGTTCCCAAGTTTGGAGCGTTGGTTGGAGCGGAATCATTGTATTTACAAGTTACAACAATATATTGTGTATTTGAATAATTTTTATTATATTTGTACATTTAAATAAACTTTTATACATCTTAATGTTGGATATGCGTTTACAATGTGTTTACTTTAGTTAATTGCACATGTGGAATTGTGAATTTCGTGACTCATCAAGTTAAATAACAATCATTTGCGAATTGCCATAATATTTTTCATTAGCACATCCACACACATTTCAAAGTTTCGTCTGTATTTGACGACCGTAGAAATTCGTGAAGGTGTGTGCATGAACGACACGTTAGAATATCAAATTACTTATTGATCATTGGTCTGCTCAAAAATATACATTTCCTAGATTGACCTTTATACTTTTGAAAGAGGTTAAACCCTATTTTGTAAACGAATGCCGAGGTTTCTAGGCTATTTGAAGTTTCTTTCAGTTCTCAGTCAGTTACATTATCAATCTTCTTTGAAGGAAGCGAAGAAATGATGCTTTCTCATATTTCAAATTAAAGTTAAAGAAATGCAATTTGTCGTCGCTTACATATTTTCCACGAGTTATTCAATATGCTGGTACATATGATATGCAAGGTCATATTACTAACCTGTTTCTTAGTAGCGTGCATTCTTTTAATGAACATAGAGAAAAAAACTACCATAAATTGAACCAAATAAATGAGCAAGAAAGAGTTCAGAGAAAACTTCTAAACTCAACTCTGTTGTACAGATACAATTGCCACATGGATGAACACAGAATTATGAAGATAAACATATATTTTATGTTGTAAAAATCAAGGTTTTAACAAAATACTTCGTACTGTTTAAAGCATTTCATCATCATTTTGCATCATCATCTTTAGGCTACAATAAATTTCATAACCATTCATGTCCTACATTTGTTGTCATATTTGAAAATTTGGCATAAAACATTGTTATTGGCACTGATTAGTACGCTGGACCCCTGTGGTCATCTAATGTAATTTGGCCAGCTGTCAAATAAGAATTGCGAAGCGAGCGTTTCCATTTGACTCTGCCAGAAAAAATAGTCACTGTTTTTTTTTTTAATGTCTCGCCATAACGTTCGAACGAAGGTTCGGATCGAGTTGAAATTTGAACCATCCGCAAGCTTCGATCTCGATTGAATGCCATTAGTTTTGTGGCAAAATCGTTCAAAAAGTTACAAAGTTACATTAAAGTTAATCGAAAGTTTTTTTTCAAACTAAACGGCGACAAAATCTGAGGTTGCCAAATCATTTAGAATGTCCGTCCGGTCACGAATATGTTAATTTTATTTTGATCCGATAAGTAGTGTAGATGGAAATTACATTTTAACAAAAGTAACGTTACCATGGCAACGAAAAGTCGCACGAGGTTTCTGGCCACTTTGCACTGCCACCTAGAAGTAATCAAAATACTATCGAGGAAGCAGTGTATTATTTGTTACCAAAGAGTTAAAATAGTTTTCCCAAGAAATGATGTCAAGGTCCTCTAGATGGCGGTGGATTTTATCCACGAAGTAAAGATTTACCCACGGGTTTACCCAAATACCTTGGCATTGGCAATAATAAATAATATTGGAAACATGGCCCCGTGGACAGCGAACGTTGCAAAAACGTGTAATGTGGGTCTAGCTATAGCACCTGCTCGCTTATCAACGCGTCCAACTGAGCGTTTTCTAGTATTATTTAATACAATTTTAATAAATCCATCCCGATCAGGGTTCGAACCAGAGTCTTTCACTTTCAAATGGATTTTTTAACTTCTGAATTGTATTAAATATTAACAATTCCTCCTACGGGAGTGTTTCCAGATCATCCAAATCGAGATATGAGTTTATTGTATACATATTTTCTTAAATAAATTTGAGTTCAGATTCATTGAGATAGGAATAAAAGTGTAACACATGCATTGAAACAGTGACTTGGTAAAGTGGCAACAAAACCTTTGTGTCACCTGCGTAGGGAGTAGCATTACGCACGCGCCAATACCTGCGTGTATCATTATGAGACGAGACCAATCTCGCGTAATTAATGGCCAAACAAAATTTAATTATTCAATATTTTGTTGGGAATAACGAGCAGAGCTCGGCATTTGAGGTTTTGATTTTTACGAAATCAAAAGAGATAAAATATTTGTTAATAATGTCGGGAAAATGGAGGTAGACTAAATCATCGTAACTCGGCGTCGCACGTTAACACTTTAATTGAAAAAACCTTCTCAATAGTGTTTGTCATTTTGGTTTCCCGCTGAGAAGATTGCTAATAACGAAGCTGGCCGACGGCGAGATGCCCATTACGCCATCGATCTTCGTGGTGCTGATATTAGACGTGCTCGAGAATCCAGCTCAGTCTCCAATAGGCAGTTTTATTACCTACGTAAAATACATTGCGCAATCGTTATCAATCCCAACTACGTCAAGAAGCAAATTGAACAATTAAAATAAATAAAATAAATTCGTATTTAGAGTCTACCCATTCAGTCATATAACTCTGTTTTGTACTTATTTTAAGTTTTGTGTTTGTTTGAGCATTTGTTTTACATTATTTATAGGGAGATGTTTACAGATTTCGTCTCTTGGGACATGTCAAAAGAGAGTTGGAAATAATGGAAGCAAAGATTATATATGATTTAGCAAGAGACGTACTTAATTCTTTGTATAACGAGTGGAGTATTATATCTGTCAATAACGAGCGTTTGATTTATTTTTAAATCATTTCGGTGAACGAGGAAGCAAAAAAGTGAGTTAGGTTGAAAGAAACGTATTTATAAAACCTGCATTTATAAATACTATTTCAAGAAATTGTGATTAATATTTGGACTAAACAGCGCTAATTGAAAAGTTGTTAAAACAAAATGTAAACAATACAAAAATAAATAGAAAAAATAAACTCAATGTAACATAATACTGATTTTAAATGACCAATTTTAATGCAATGTAAAGTACCTAAAGCAAATAAAATATATTCGTAATATAAAAAATATATAAACCGGATATTATGTTCAAAAAATATCCTGTAACAAGCAACAAAATATAAATGTAACATAACTTTTCAGTTAGGTCAATTACGCAGTGCATATTGCATCCACATAACCGGCACTTTAGCAATAAAATGCAAAAAGTATGCCCATTTTAGTTTTGTTAAATGGCTTACGCATTTCACAAAGTTTTAAACAATAACATTCGTCATGTAAAATAGAAATAATGCAGCAGTTTTGAAGTATGTTTAAGAAAATGGATAAGTAGAGTTCAATATTTCAGAGATACTAGCGCGAAGTACGGAATGACCACAATATATAATAGAAAATGGGAGAGGGGGAAACAGATAAACACTATAATTCTTGTGAAAACTAAAATATTTCTCACACTATTCTATCGTCTGAAAGATAAAATTCAATGCACATCATCCTATAAACTATTCTAGTAGTCAGGCGAAGCTATATCGTTTGATAGTGGACGTCACCGATATATTTCCTGCCAAATAACATTGTTACATACAAAATGTAACAACGATTGATAATAATGAATGACAAAAAAATATTTAAAAGAATCTATTTAAAAATAATTTTACGACATTAGGAACTCCTGTATATATCTCTCTTATTTACCACACTCGTGTACCCTACCGAACCTACTTAATAAAATGTTTTTTCTTTGGACTTTTGATGTCCATATCTTAAATATACCCAAAGCATACAAAAAATATTTGAATCTTTAATTCGAATTAGAACCCATCAGCCCGAGGGTTTCCACTCTAAGCGTCTGGAGAGATGTGAAAACACTTATGTTCGAATTGAAAGCTCTTGCATAAGAGTTGCTAATATATTATTTTCCCCGCCAGTGCAGCGGGGTCGGTGGTTGGGGGGGGGGGAGGGTAGGTGCCATCAATCAAAACCCGGCGCGTCTTCGGCGCTCGTAAAAAGGAAAGTAATTCGCGCGTTGAGCAGCCGCCGCTGAGGGGGTGAGGGAGGGGGTGGGGCAGGGGTGGCCACCCCACTCTGGGTGACACGCACTCACGACGTGTTGTAGGAACTATCTATTGACATAGCTATCACGTTGTGGAAGATTGTGAATATCATCTGCTATATTAAAAAATGTTACCATTTTACAATTAAATTCTACTAAGATAAGCGAGGAGTGTTCGTATCTCCCGCTGCTTTCTAATACAAACTTGGATTTCGGAATATATTTGTATAAACTTGATTTGTAGTTTATTGAATTGATCTGTTTACTTTAAAAAAGGATGGGTTATTTATTAAAAAACTACGCCATTACAGAGTTACCTTTTCTTAATTCTTCGTAGTTTCATACAAATAATGAGAGCATTTCAAAATTATATTTTACAAGTAACGTTCAGTGAATAACTTATTAAAGAATATCAAGATTGAAAACAATTTAAATTTCGGTAGTAATCATTATAAAACTTTAACAATTCGGACATACCAACGTGTGGCAATTGATTGTATGTTCATGAAATTAAATAAGTACCCAAAAGAAGGAGCGAAGCTACTTTATAAGTAGATCATAGAATACAACAAATAAATTAAATAATACGTTTATTCTTCGCGTTCAAATCTCGTTGTTGGTGGAGGCGCCGAGTAGAAAGAGTAATACAAAAATAAAGTTAGTTTTTGTTTGGGAATTACATTTTGGTGGAGGTGCCAGGTATTTATATTTCAAATCGAGGTGAAGCTAGCTTTGCCTGACCTTAAAAGTCACCAAAATTATTCTGTAACATCCTTGAATATTGATTGATTGATTGATTGATTGATTGAAGGGGCCGGGGGTTGTTGGTCGGTGGTCGTGTTTGTGTTTTATCGTGAGACGTGTCACACGGACGGACAGAAAAGTGATGCATACCGGTAGAGATACGTTTTTTAGCGTTTTAGTTTTTTATGCTAAATCGTTGAACATATATTTTGTTAAATGCTTAAAAAAATGCTTATTTTACTCAAAATAATGTAATAAATAGTACCTATTGGGTATAGTTTATTTTTATTTTTATATTAAATATTATTTTCCCACTTTTAGAACAGTAGGAAGAATTGCTCAAAACGTATTCTAAAGTTTTATATGACTGTAAATTGTGTTTAAATTTTCAAATATATTTAAATTTTCCTTTAATTCATCATTTACCATTAGAAGTGCAACTCCTCACATTTAGGGTTTTGGTAGTATGGAAAAACTAAATGCTACAAAATGCTTAATATGAAAAATAATGCTAAATGTTCTAAATTAAAATGCTAAAAAACGTGTCTCTGTAAAGGGGCACATCGTCTACTAAATTATATAAACTTGGATTTTGAAGTTGAAAGTTAGAAATATTGTTGTGCAATTAACATTTAAACATTAATTTAATATCAAAAGAAAAAAGTGGATTTTGATTCCATATCAAAACAATATAGGTCTGTAGATATTAGATATCGCTTACCGAAAACTCTTCTATTCTAAGTGTTACCGATTCGATTCCACTCACAATCCTGTCTGGTTAACTCCAAGAGAGTCAAAGAAGTATGCTCAGACAGAGTCTAATAAAATTCACTTGCTCATAATTTTAAACTATCCCCACATCCTACAAAATATTATCCTTTAATATTAGGAGCATGTTATCCCTGGGAAGAATTCCTGCTGATAACCAACTGCAAGAAAAATATCTGTTCGCCTTTTGTACATGAAAATCTGTGGAATACATTTAACCTAAGTGGTCTACCACACAAAACGGAAAAGATGAACAACGTTGTTGGAAAAGTATCGTCAAGTAATAAATAGACACACTCTCGCCCTCCTCACCCACTTGAACGAAGTTCACCTCCTCTATTCTTGGCAACAGACCGCGCGGCTTGGCGAGGGCGGTTTGTAAGACGTGCTAAAGCACACGGTAGGGTATGTATTGACATTTCATGTTATGGCTTTTAAACAAACACATTAAAAATTACACAATGTAGTATGTAGACGTTTAGCACAATGGCTAAGATAATGTAAGAATATTAAGTCATTTATTGTAAAAAAAAAAATAATAATGCAATGATCTCTTAAAACGTAAAACGGAATCAATTGGATGCTCTTAACAAATATATTTGTCCACAATACAAAAATGGCTTCAATGACGAATTGTTTCCTACTTAAAAATATGTCGGTCTCTTGTTGCTCTTCTTCGCTCGTGGATGGTGTCGGTGCCTACAAGGTTGGCGTGGTCCGCTTTAAATTTAGTGTATCCCACTGAAAATCAGTAAGGTGACTGAGTGGGCAGAATAAAATTACAAATGTATTTAAATTAACAATAAATGCCATGACAATCTAACAATGTGCGCCCTAGTTCGTAGATAGTTTGTTGGGTGAATTACACTATGCACGTTCACTCAGTCCACTGTTGTTCAAAATTTTGATAGATTGTCATTTCTGCAATTTTTAAATTATGATACATAGTATTTTTAATAATTATATCAAATTTTAGTTTATATTTTTTACCAACAAGAGTCAATCAGTTTTCTGACGTTTACAGTTTGTATTGTGAGTCTTTCGTGTAATGAAATTTGGTTAAAAAGTTAACTGATAATGGTAACCTTAGGAAGGAATTGTGTAAAAATGTTATTTTGTGGACAATTATTAACGTACATGATAATGAACTTCTTAACATACTTCCGCAACAATATAAATACTAATTTACGGGATACTAGTTCATTCAAACTAAATAGGATTATAGTTTACATTACATCGTGAAATAAGTCTGGCTGCTGGTATATATTTTTATTCAAAACAGCTGTTGAATATTGTACTGACAATTACCCTTGATAGCACTCAAATAGTTTTTATTTCATTATTTCTCACGTTATGTTAAAATTCTAGTGGAGATAGATAAACTAATGAATAATGATTGATAAACACAAACCAAGAATATTAACGTCTAAGTGTATTTCCATGGAAAATATTTTATTGAGAAAGTTAAATTAAAGATACGTGACACTGAAGAAGTCCCTCTATTGAACGTCCTTGTACACGGCTATGCGGAAACGGCGGTAGCACCCTCGTCTATTGTTATTGCGTGATGACGTCGCTGAGTGTTTTCCACCCCTACGACGGAGGGGAAACCACAAGACGTAAGGTTGATATCCTCAATGCTACACCCGATCCACGCAACAGCTACGCTCGACTTTCATATTCTTTACGAGAAAGGAGCCGGATAATCAGAATATTTCGTGATTCGGGAAGCGATCTTTACTAGTTTTTTAATTATGGTCGCTTTTTTCAAGTTTGTGAACAAATTTAAAATATTTTCTTTTTAAACGCGCTGTTCCTAAAATTCCAAATAGGCCTACGCGAAAATTAAACACAATTTCAATTCTTAGTTTGTTCAATCCTTACGTTGCGCTTCAAAGTTCGAATTCGAACAAACCGAAGTACGAACAATGTGCAAATATATATATATATATATAACACATATTTATCCTCATTACTCCTCACTTATTACGCAGAATTATTTTCATGCCTTAATTTATTATTTTCTGTTCGCACCAGTTAGCTCATAATTGTAGATCTGTCATTTATTTATCTTTTATTTATTTCAAACATCATTGTTTCCATTTTTCTCGTAATTGTTAATTTGATCAAATAATTAATTGATTTTAAAATTGCAGCACATCAGTTGCCAGAGATGACTGTGTAATGATAAATACAATTTATTACACCAATACGTTAACTTGACACTTTATCACACAAGTTAAAACGGTTCAACTGAATCGAATTAAGAGTTAGTTCGAATTAGAGGTATTGTTAAACACTGCGATATAGCTAAAACGGTTTAACTTTAGCTCACAGCTATATATAGTTCGGTTTAAATTTCCATGATAAACGTATCGTATTACGTTAACCGTTTTAGTTAAACCGAACTAAATGTCTGTGATAAACGCAATGATTATCACCACGTAGTGTGTTCATTTATTGAACACAAATACAGCCATAGACTATTTTACATTGTGTGCGATAAAACATTACAAAACAAGGCTAAACTACTTTAAAACAAAACATGTTACCAAAAAAAGCCTGTACTTATTAATAATTGTAATACTAAAAATAGCGAATGAAAATAGTTTGATGCTATTAGGCTAATTGAGGCCTACAAGGGGTTTGACGAACGTAAGAAAATTAGGGCGAGAAGGGGAAATGTCATGACTGGGTGATGTAATGGAGTTGTAGGTGAAGGGTAACCGGTTTCAATATATGATATTGCGAACACATTCAATACTTGAACACTAAACAGAATTGTATCATCTGCATTTCTTGGTTGGGATGTCTTTTAAGGGCGCATATCGCCAAAATGAGATACTTCAGCAATGTGAAGAGATATGTCTTCTCTCGGCGCACGCCCTGTTAAATACCCTGCCCCCCACACATGGCTGAACATGTTAAGTGTTTTTCTTATTGTAGATATTTTTTTATCCAGCTTGTATGATTTTGACAAGTATGAAGTTATCGGCATTGCTGACTTTGCTTTGCAGAAGCAGTATGTTTCCTTAATGGCCCTTTGCCCACACAGCCACCCACAAAATTGACTACTTTTACTGCTGTAACTGTCACGCGAATCGCCCTCCACGCAATATTTTGTCCCTTGATACGATATTAGAACCATAGCACATTCACAAGTTGGAAAGTTACCAGAATCTACAAATATAACGACTATCTTCGTACATAGGTTAACATTTTACTTGGAACAACATTAATTATACACGATTGTGAAACATACCCGGTTGTTTTTAATAATATGTTATGCGAGAGACGGGGTAGAGCATACGGAAAATAAATAGATAGAAAAATATAAATAAAAATGTTTCTAATCCGTGTATTCACTGTAATAATGTGTATAATTATGTGTATACAAGAACAGGTAAGGGAGTACTCAAATGAGTGAGCGAAGCAACATAATTAACATATCATCACAAAAGAATTTATAATAGAATAATTCGCTGTGCTTTGATCCTTATGATAGTGGCGCCGGTTTAGCTTGCCATTAAAATTGTACTTTCAGGTGCCGTGTCACATTTTTCAAAATTTCTATTGGCTAGTTAATTTTCCTTTCCTCATAACGTTACCAAATGATCGTGGTTGAAGGACAGTGCCAACAAAAGACGAATGTAATTGGACAGCGTTGGTTTTAATCGGAGCCAGTCAAAATATACTGACTATCCTGACTATCAATGATTTTATTTCGTGTTTAAATGGTATTCTATTATCAATAAGGGGCAAATCAAAAGAGCGTCGATACCAATATTTGTTGCCTCGTGTTCAACAAATTTCAAAGTGACAAGTTCCCTATCGTTCTTTTGTACAGAAGAAAGATATAGTTGTATTGTATTTCAACCTTCGCCGGTTCTCAAGTAAGCTTTAGCTCAATCGCACATAAACTTGTCCGTAGTAAAATATGACGTATTATTTCATATCCAATAAAGCTCCAGTTTCAATGTAAGTACACTTTTGTTTGTTATTTCGTTTTGTGCTCTTCGTTCCGTAAAATAAAACTGCCATGAGTTGAATCCCAGCTATTCCTGATATTTTCAACCACTCGTACAAAGCGTTTGATCTGAAATGCCCTACAACGGTAGTTCAGTGTTACATCGAGGTTCATGGATTCTGAAGGTAACGATTTTCTATGACTACAGAGGGCATGTGTTAATGTTATAAGAGAAAACTATCAGTATTATTTACCATGGGCACACCTTACTAAATATCTTTACTATAGTTTGTACTGGAAGAAAGCTTTGCGGTGTCTTGTATGTTTTGGTGGTACGGAACAAATTAATTTAACAAGAATTGATCGTACTGGTGTCTGTCAAATGATTTACAACATTTTTAAAAGTTAATCATGATCGGCATATTTCCTTCATTCCCTATTAAATTTGTTTTTATGGTTATTGTTTTAGCATATTTTAAAACTTGTGTATAAACTGTACTTTGGTTCTGAATTATTGGTTATTTGGTATATAGCATGCTCTAGCATGCTGGACATGGGGCTTAACAAAATGTGTTACGTATTAGTTATTATTTTCTCTCTCATGTTGGGTCTCACTTGTATTATGTCCAAGGACGTTATTCTCTCAAAAATTGATCTTAGTTTTCCGTCGTATAATAAACATGGACAAAATAAAATATGTAGATGCGTTCTGTCGTGATTTCGTGATGTATGTATTTGTATGTATGTATTTCATATGTATTCTCATTTTTTAATATAGCATAAACAAATAAAAACATAAATGTTGAACAAATGAATAAGTTGACTCGTGTGAGAAACGCGGGAATAATTGCCACGGTCGTTCTATTCAGTAACTCTAGGGTATAAGGCTATAAAATATCTCTTTTACCAAAGGACGCAATACCTATATCCATACACACAAAATGCATGTTTATATGTTATTCTCGCCATTAATGAGTGAAAACAATGTAGAAAACTAGCATAATGTGTGTTAACATACATTATGTTTATGTAACATTACAATTATCATATATATTGTTCTTGTTTTGTTTTCAATAACTTATTAATACTAAACGATTGATAATGAAAGCATTCGTATAATATTTTGACCCGTATCGTTGTGTATGTTTATAAACAGTCTGTGAATACATGTTATACTAAATAAATTATTCTTAACCTGTGATGACTTTATCATTCATTGATCTATCATCATTTAGTTGGGATGATTACATTCGACCAACTGTCAGGTATCAATTTAGTCTGGCAGTTTTGTAGAGATAAAGTACAATTTAATATTTGGTCTTCTAAGCTTGTATTTAATCTTGTCATGTGTTTTATGTATTGTCTTTCATATCATTTAATGATATATCAAATGAACGTTTTCTTCTCTTCACAAGAATCGTCTTCTTCAAATGGGTTCTGTTAGTCTTCAAGTCGACTGGAAACTGTAAGAGTTTAGCGGTTGATTACAAAGTAATCTCATTTCAGACCATCTTTGATCAACTTGAGCTTTCCCTATATTAACGTCGGCCTCTGACTCGTAAAGTAACAGCGCATTTCTTTTTCGGAACACGAATACGTAACGTTAACGAAAGCTTGTTAAGAATAGGAAATAAAGTAATGAACGCAGCGGCTTTCATCTGCGTGTCTAAGTAGGCGCGAGACGGCTTTACGGCCTCTTCCCTAGTATAGAAAACCATCAAGGGAGTTTTTCAAAAGTAAATAGCCTATGTGAGGTCTGGATTATGGGAGGAAATGTAGCAATAATCGTAGACTGAGGTGTAAAACGCACGTTCATCCCTCGCCACCATCTTGGGACACTAGCGCGGTAATAAAACTTCCTGCGGGAAATAAAGACACTAAAAAGCGAGCGAACTAGAGAAGGCGCGGGGAGAAAAACAATGCAATACACCCCCTGTTTTCGATCGCGATAAAGGCGGTCTCAGCAGATGTAAGTTTGCTTGTACAAGATCGTTTGAGTGAGGGAGAGAGATAAACCATTGAAACGAGTATTGAAAACAATACGCTATATAAGACACTATAGACGGACATAGCGGCGATGTGCCACTTGTCGCTCGCATATAACAATCAAAGTATGCATGAAGACAAAATACGGTTTAATATTTAGTTGGATCCTGCTGAAACAACAACAAAACCTAGAGCAAATTAAATAAATAAGTAATAAATAAATTTTATTTATAGTCTACCCACTCAGTTATATAACTGATTTTCAGTGGGGGACTTTTAAATTTAAATTCAATTCAAATTCAAGACAATTTAATAAATTTACCAAAACTATAATTTCTTACTTATTATTAAGACCCTAAAAACATTTAAAAAATGTACAATCTCAGTTTTATAATAGAGATCATCTTTAAATGGTGAATTAAGTTTGGTATGACGCTACAGATGACGCGCTAAAAAGTAAATGCTATGGCTAATGGACACTACAAATGTTATAAATTCATTCACAACAATATTCCTTGGTCTTCCCAATAGAGAAGGTTCGGTATTTAAATACCGGTTTATAAGAAAGTTGTATATATTCTGAAATTGACTTTAATCCATATATTATTAAATGTGTCTTAACGCTTACTGTGGACCCATTCTACTTATACGAAGTTTCTAATTATTAATCGTAGAAATGGTCCCCACTGAAAATCATTTCTTGTGAATAGGCCCCAAAAACGAGATTTTTTAAAATCTTTGTTCTAAAACCTTTTTATTTTGCAACAATGATGAGGTTGGTCATAAGGTAAAAATGTATTTGTTTTCACAATACATCCGAAATGTTCCCAAGGCACTCAAAAACGGTAATATTACATAGAAAGATTCAAAACCATTTAATAGGCAAACTGAATCTAAAAACGTAAGCCACAAGTGTTTATTTATCATAATGTATTTCTCAGCGAGTTATACAATGCAAATAAATTTTAAAAAATCTTACAGTGTCTGGACATGACAGGTAGTGCCACATTTCATTTCTATTATAATAACTCTGGTTTTATTCTCGTCAGCATTATCAAACGTATTACTTCCCAGGCATCCGGTACTCGTTTTAAAGAGTATGTGCTTGAGAAAGAGGCGTAAAACCGTACCAGAATGAGGATAGAATGACAGTCGTAACAACTCGACTTTCGAACAAAAGTCTGATTTGAACACCCTACTCCGCGAGTTTATTGCCGCGCATGGCAACAGCGAGACGAGCTATGACGGCTTAGAGAAGCCACCGCCATCTAAAGTTCGACTCCCCGAGGAAGATGACGCGGAATGGAAGGCGGTGACTTGAGCGCACCTGGCGCCGGCATCGCTCAACAGGATTAGTCGTTAGCTTCCTTGTTTATGTCAGAATACCTTCCCCTCTCTGTTCCTTGTGCTAGCCCGGAAATAAAACCGTTGCACGATCAAAATAATATGTAACGCTTACATTGGAATGGGCTATAATGTAATTAAAAGTAAAATGTATATCTTTTTTGATAAAATTCAAGACAAAATATTTTCTTTAACTGTAGAATACCCTTTACAACCGCTTAGCCTTGTCTGTAAATTAATAATTCATAAGTATAACACTAACTTCGTTTTTAACAGTCTGACAAATAATTAAGGTAACTAGGGAGATTTTATAGACATCTGAAACCTTCTCGTTGTTTGAGTTGAATCGATCTGGTGGAAAAGAAAGAATATTAGTTATTAATAAAACGTTTTTTGGGACAAAGCAATGTTCATGTCGTTCAATTTTCTAATGAAATAATTAACAATTGAAATCCATAATTAAAGTGTTTATGAATACTAAATGAACTTTTCTGACTACAGCACTTGATAAATAATTTTAATAACATTTGAATAAAATCGTTAATAGGCATTGCAAATGAAACGAATAACAAATGTGTTATGCGATTGGTGGAGGTGCCGGGTAGAGTGAGAAATGTTTTAACTCCATATGAATAGCATTGTTGGTGGAGGTGCCGGGTACTGACTTCTTTATTTTATTATTGGGTGAGTGCCGATTAAATGGTTCTTCTTAAAACATGTCAGTTGTGTAAACGTTCACGTTATTTAACAAATTGGATGAATAGAAAAACTAAGTTGTCAGTACTTTTAAAGATGTTTTATCTGTATTCCATTGCATAAGGCTGATGTAAAGATGTAAGTCGGAGACTGGATAGAAAGAAGTATCTTGACTACGGTTAATTTGATTTTAAGTTAACCAACATTGGAGTCGTGACAGTGTTGGACAAATGAATGTCTTCTAGGTACAAACTACGTGGCTGTTAATGTTACTTTTTATGTTTTTTGGATGAGCGAAGCGAAGATTCCATTTCACTACACTGGAGAAAAAAATCCGGAATGTTTTTTTTTTTTTTTTTTTTCTGTATTTTTGTCTGTTTGTCCACACGATTCCGGCTAAACCGATAATCCGATTGCGATGAAATTTTATGGAGGCCTTCGAAATCTCTGAACTTAGAACTGCCACGTTTTTGAGCGCAATCGGAATTTTTTTTTCATGAAAATCGCAATTTTACGATTTTTTTCGATTTTTAACAAATTTCTTCGACTTATAACACCTACATGCTTTATCCGATTTTAAAGATTTTTGCACAGAACCTTTATTTTTATGAATTAAGATATTCTTGTGAAATTTGAGCGCAATTGAAAAAATATTTATCATAAAAATCGAAATTTTACAGTTTTTTTCTTTTTTTAAACAATTCTTTGGCTTATAACACCTACATGCTTTATCCGATTTTAATGATTTTTTCGCAGAACCTTAATTTTAAGAATTAATATATTATTGTTAAATTTGAGCGCAATCGAGAATCTATTTCTTATAAAAATCGCAATTTTACGATTTTTTTTAACAATTACGATTAATTAAAAAAAAATTAAAAAATGAAGTTAATTTTTAATTGGATGAGCGTAGCGAGCGTAGCGAGCGAAGCGAAGACTTCAATTTCACTGACCCCCAAAAAATTTAGCTCCAATGTTTTTTTGTTTGTTTTTTTTTTGTTTTTTTTTTGTTTTTCTGTCTGTTTGTTCGCTCTCTACCGGGCAAACGGCATATGCGATCTTGATGAAAATTTGAGGGGACCTTCGTTTTCTCTGAACTTAGACTTGCTACGTTTTTGGGTACAATCGAAGAAATATTTCTCATGAATATCGTACTTTTACGATTTTTTTCGATTTTTAGTGCGATATTTTCATCACATTTGGGTCGATTCTGACCAAACGGGTGGGGCTACAACGTTCATATTTCACATGAACTTTAGGATTATGGTGATGTAGTACCTTTTGAAACAAAAAGCTGAAAAAGTTAGCTAGAACCCATATAAATAAAGGTTTTAATATGAGTTTTTCGATTTTTAGTTCGATATTTTCGTCACATTTGGGCCGATTCTGACCAAACGGGTGGGGCTACAACGTTCATATTTCACATGGACATTGAGGTTATGGTGATGAAGTACCTTTTAAAATAAAAAGCTGAGAAAGTTATCTAGAATCCATAGAAATAAAGGTTTTAATATGAGTTTTTTTACTTTAAGTGCGATATTTTCGTCACATTTAGGCCGATTTTGACCAAACGGGTGGGGCAACAACGTTCATATTTCACATGGACATTACGGTTATGGTGATGTAGTACCTTTTGTTAGAAAAAGTTTGCAAAAGTTGACAAAGTTAGCCAGAATGCATAGAAATAAAGGTTTTAAAATGTGTTTTTTGAGGTTTATAATAACAACTAACAAGAAACAATTGAAACTTGACAACAGTCACCTACAATGCATTCACAAAGCACTTGCAAAGGAAAAGTGGTCCCACGCAAACTAAAAACTTACAAAAACGCTCATCCATCAACGCGGCGGGACTTTAGCGTTTTCCTAGTTTAATTTAATTTAATTAAAAAAAAATTCAACTTAGTAATGATTTTTCCACAGAACAACAGAAAATTCGCATAACACATGGCAGCTCAATGCACCAATTACGCTCATCCAACAACGCGGCGGGACTTAAGCGTTTTCCTAGTTTTATTTTTATTCTTGAGTGCTTCATCATTGGTTAGTATATACGAAACACTGTTCTGTCATGCTACTACGCTAGCCACTTAGTCTAGTATCAATGATATCTGGCTTGCATTTAGCTCGAAGTGTTTCATGTTAGGTCCCCGATATTCTTGACTTTAGTCTGCATGAAAGACAGGAATTTAATTCTTAATCTTAATCTTAATCTGCTTCCAATGCAGAAGGTCTAGGGTTCGATTCCCGCTAAAGTCAGAAGTTTTTTAACTTCTGATTTGGACTTAAGTCCATCAGTTCTTGTCTCAGGAGTTTGTAAACGGTGACTTTGGAGCCGTCCTAGCAACGAAGCACATAATAAATTTCAGAGTTGTTCTGAATTGGCCTTGTTGATTCTGGCGTTGATTCGCGGGTGTTCGCACTGTCCATACCACTGATTGCTATATTTCCTATTAAAAATATCGATCTTTGGTTGGTTATCGCTCACTCGTCGATTGCGTCGGGGCCTACAGGGTTGGCTTGGTCGCTTTGATTTGAAGTCCCCCACTGAAAATCAGTTATATAACTGAGTGGGTAGACTCTAAATAAAATTTATTTTATTTATTTATTTAAAGATATACATTTCATTAAACTTATTGTCAAAGCAAATTCGGGACATTGATGTTTAGGTTAAGTTCTTTCTTAATAAATCCCTTTAGTATTACTTCTTGGATATAAATAATTATATCTTAATAATGTGACCTCAAGTAACTGTTAACATATTTGAGAAAAACAAACCATCGGTGTGAAGGGATTTAATGAAAAACTTATTTTTAATAAGTTGTCAGATCGTTACATGTTTACTACGCTCGCGCCAGAGGTTGAAAGAACGAAATCACGAGTGCTGCACTAAAAAGCATAATGTTATGGGACCAACGTATTCATTTACGATTATTTACAATTATTCGACCATGTCCAAATATCAGATTGAGGCAATAATATTGAAAACATAAATGTGAAACAATTACAATTAATATGCAGCATGAATAACATATACTGGAAATTAAGTCCAAATTCCGCAGACATAAAGCTCGTACCTTTACCTAAACCGTATTGGCCTATCTTAATAGCAAAACTGATTTATTTCATCGTATTTCCGGAACAAATTTCAGTTTTCCTACGGCGATACGCCTTGGTTAGAAAGTACCTTTAATAACAGGGTATTGAGTAAGTTTTTTGATGGCGTCTTCTCTGCTAATGGCATATATCTTGAATGAGGTTCAATAGAAGATCCTATTGAGTTGGTCCCCGGGCGCTCGTATTTACCTTCTCCCTACCCTGATACAAGCGAGACTGAGAGAGAGGTGCTCACGTGGAAGACAGGGACGCCCTCAGTTGAGATGGCGGTGACGATAAAAGCCTGGCGATATTAAATTTACATTAATTGTAACCCAATGCATCACCAGAGATGAAATGGGCGATGAAACAAGATTTATGTATATAGTAACTTTAACTCAGGCTGTTAAAAGTTGAAGAAATAAATTGACTCTGTTTTATTATGTATAGTAAACCCGAAGAGAAAGATTTGAATGTAAATATTTATTACAATTTTGAAAATTACAGATTTCAAACATTAAAAGAGAATTCATCTTAGAAGCATTGCACTTATGTTCTTGTTCTACATAATGCATCTCAAGTTGTTCAACACTTCTTATTGAAGATTTTTCAATTTCTTCCGTTAAAATATTAAAAATTATCTCCTTCGAGTTTTCACTGTTTATTCTATTACAGTGAAGAATGATGGAAATATTAAGTATTAGCTTATTCCTTAGCTAAGTTTGTTCCTTTCTATTGCTAATTATTTCCTTTTTTTGAACATGCTCTGATCGTGCTGCTGCTACAATATGCTGCGATTTAAAAGTAAACTCATATATTAATTTTACCAGAATATAAAATCAATAATAATGATAAGCGATTGACAGCAATTTAATCCACATGTAAAAGTGATTGGTATAACCATAAATGTGTGCATACAAAAATCAAATTGTTTCCTTGCAGTAAGTTAGATTTAATATGTTTTATAAAACGAATTGACTGTGGCAGGTTGCTTTCCTTCTTGAGATGTTTTAGTTAAAACTATTACTTAGGCAAACGTAATCGGTGACATATCGTATTTATTTGCTAATAAATGTTTATTAATATTTCTTTCTTAGTGTTGTTACGCCAATGGTGAAGTGTCCCTCTAGTGAATGTTACAATTAACGTGGTTCTATAGGGTTATCCATGGGGTTATCTGTTACTAATGGTTGATCACAATGCTGACCAACTTCCTAATCCTCGTAAGGAAGCTAGATATCCAACTCACTAAAGCCTCTAACCTGTCGAGAGAAGTTATTTGATCAAACCATCCCTTGGCAGCAGAGAAGCAACTTGAAACATTTGAGTAGGTAATTCATGTTTGAATAGAAGGACATGATAAGTTAGGCAACAGCGGCCTACAAAGTAATACCGGTTAATACCTTGATAACAGTCCCGTAGGCTTTCGGTCGTATTAAGGCCGAAATTATATATGAATATCTCTGCGTTAATGTCGTCGCTATTCTGAACACAATGATTTAATTCGTAGCGAGCTCTCGGTTCTATTACCATTGGAAAAAGTTACTGTTGAAGTAAAGGGATTTAGTGTCCTCTCTGTCTGTACAGGATATACCTAAAAAAATGAATTAAGGTCAAGTAAAAAAATAAGACAAAAATAGCTTTTCTTTAAATCCGCTTACATTTAGTTGTGCACCTTTAAAAAAGTCAGTTGGTCTAAAACCATAAATACAGTTCGTCTTCGGTCCTATGCCCCTCTAGAAGTATTTTGTCCAGTTTCTTAGTTAGCAGTTCGGTCATTAACGAAGACCACGACAGCGACGAAGACGCCATCAATCAACACACTGACGTCACGGGCAAAAACTATCAACTTTCATAACCTCCGATATCTATATTGACGAATTGATAACCTGCCAAAGAAATGTATTTCGTTATATTATTCATTTTTATTGTATGTTGCATCTTTAAAATTAAAATACAAATTTATTTTAAGTTATTGGTTATCGATCATTATTTTTGGAATATTTGACGAAATAACAACATGATTATTGTAAGTCGCATTGTGCTAACAACTAATAATAATTAAAATAAATATGATTGTATTAATGGTAGACCTCTCATTAGTAATAACTGATTTTCAATGGATGAACATTTCTAGAACTATCCAATCAAAGTTAAACATTACATACCTAAATCAATCAATCAATCGATTCATTATGTATTTATCCATAAAACCATTTTAGAAACAGTACTGATTAAACAATGCTGTACAAAGTATATATTTGTCTGCATAATATATAACTGGAAATATTATTACATTTCGAATAGTTTCATCTGTCATATTATCACCTACTAAAATATTAGTCTCTATCATCATGATTGTCGTTTCAACGACGTTATTGTATTTGTAACGTATAATATAAGTCAGATGTATGTATGTGTTTACGCAAGGTGTGGTTATGCGCGTGAAATATTCTCCACCAGTCTGATTGTCTCTGCACATGAACATACGTAGTATTCGATTGGTGGAATATAATTTAATAAAGAGCACTATTTTAATATTCACCAGTACAATTTCATTTGGCCAGAATGGTATTTTTTTAGATTATCGTCGGTATATCGTAGTATGCTATGAATGTAATTATATTACCTTCTACATAAATTCAAGTATACATATGTACGCTACGTAATTGTAAATGTATTCAATAAGCATTGTTACATAATGTTTAATGGTATTATACGGATAGATATGACATTGTTATACTTTTATTTTACACTTTGTTTAAATTCTCCTTGTCAGATTTTTTTATTGAAACGTTGTTATTAAGATTTATTTTCCAATGATTGTTTAACGTTTACCGTCAAATTCGGAAATATTTGTAGAAGTCTTTTCATGCAAAGTTGATGCTTAGTTATAAAATCGTTCACCAGACAAAGCGATTGTTTTCAGGCTTGTCAGTTCTATCGACGTCTGGACGTAACGATACATTTCCTTAGTATTTCCTCTTTCGAAGATCTTTGTGAAACTTTTGATGCTTTTTATGTAAATAATGCTATTAAAGTCGTTTCTTTCTCTCCGTCGGATGGTAATTCGAAGCAGGCCCGCCCGGCCCTTCTGAGCGCTGTTGCTCCGAGACGCTCCTAAGAAGTCTAATGATAACAAGGTGGTGGGGAAGAGAGGGGGGAGAGGGGAAGCGGCAGATAAAATAGGAGATAAAACGCGTGTTAGGGGCAGGCCGAGGGTAGAGATTTGAAATGTTTGCCGAGAACGCGAAATGGACGGAAAACATCAGGAACAAGTTTCTGGCAAGGAGCCATCAAAGGAGAAGCTGTAATATGCCTTTTCTTGCTCTTTATTTGACCATCTACTTTTCGTGTTTGCTTTTTTTGTCGGAAGTTGGGGTTCCCCTCTTAATAAACGATTTAAGTGAAAACTCTATTTTACAGTTGTATTCGCTAAAGTGTTTGGCATCCGTAAAACATAAATTTCGATTACTTTCCTAAACTTTCACTTAGAATAATTTATTATTCTAGCAAGAGCAAAAGCTCCTAGCCGTTTCTTGTGGAATGGTATTTCGAACCAAAAAAGTATGGTATTGTCATTGAAACAAAATTGTTTACTGGCACATTATGTACACGAATGTTTATAGAAAATTATATCAAAATAGCTTAGTGCATTGAAGTGGATCCCTGGTAAATAAGTAATTTTGAAGTGTGCGTTGTTAAAGCACTGCTGAACTGCTGTTCTAGGATAACCAAGGGCGAGTGTCCGGACTCTCCACAAATATTATTGGTATGAAGAAATAATATTCGGAAGAGTCTTAAAGGAAGATTTTCCTTTTAACGGACTTGGTACATTATATAACAATCAACGAACATAGCATTAAAACACGCTATCAGCCATTCGCCAACGAATATTCTTATCTAAGAATTTAATAAGAGCTCTTATTCTTTTCGATTTCTAGGTTTGCTAAAATATGAGACGTCGAGCACAGATCGCAAACAACTTATCCTTATTTTAAGCTTATGGGTGGTACTTTTGCGTTCCTTTTGGATCCAACTACAAGATGATTTGTTATATTTTAGTAACCATCAATTCATCATATGATTGTAAATGTGAATGGTGTCAATGAAACGTGCCAACAATAATTACGACGCATTTCCTGGTAAACACTGAAGGAAAGGTTGGTTAGATGAGAAGTGTGTGGAGATGACAGGTTTACCCAGCTCCTTGCCCTCGAGTCATGCTACTCATTAATTAAGAACGCGTCAGTCAACTTCACACTCTTCGAGCCAGAAAGAAAATCTCGCGCAATGTTCGTCTCATCTCGCGTTTTAACTTTTATTAATTAATTCATTAACGTTGATTAATAGGCACCTCCTAATCTTCATGTTAACTTGGCGCCGTCGACTGAGATAAAAGCCTATAAATGTGTTATAAAAACTCTTCACCATTGTCTTAATGTCCGAAGTTGTAACTTTTTCTCTTTCAAAAGAATATCGTGCGCCCTGCAAGTTACCGAAAGATAAGTGAAAAGTGAAAATTCTTAGCCCCTTAAGGGGCAAGAATAAGAAAAACGCTAGACACAAAAGTGTCTTGAAACTTTCAAAGATATATTCGTAAGATATTCAGCGCGGGAGATGTGGGTGTCGTATGACTGGACTGGGTTCTTGACTGGGCGTAAGAGCATGGGTTCAACACTGGATACCACATTTTTTGTTAATTCGATTCTATTCCCCTTTTATAGTCCAGACTTTAGGACGATGTTTCGGGTGGCTGAACTTCCATTCAAATACACTGGACATAGAACAGAAAGCTTTGTACTTTATGTTAGACAGTTTATTTATTTATTCACGATAGAATATACCACTCCTTCCATTTTACAACAATATATACAAATTCAAAAACATATTAAATCATTAAACAAGTAAAAAATAGTACATCATATAAATTCTAATAAACATTCAATACAGATTAACACTAAACAGCAATAACTACAAAACAATAATAATAATAATGTTCAATGAATTATGTTATGATGAATTTGTGTAAAAATAATGATAAAATAAAAAAACACACGCAATAAATACATAAAAAAAACAATCGAACATTTAATGAAAATCTTAATCGTAGCTATCTGGTTAATGATAATTGTAAGATCCAGAATTGATAATTAATAACGATTTTTATCAGCAATAATATAAATTGAAGGATATTGTGGAAGGGAGCTAAAAAGTTGTTGGAAACAACACTTTAGTGGTTGATAAACGGGGTTGAAGCAGTTTTATTATAATTCACCCACATACATTAGATAGAAGAAACTGGTAGAACAGGTATTTATTCTTTAAATAAAATGTTAATTGGACATAACACTGCTCTTTATCAATATTGTCTCTGTTCGTCGTTTATGAGTTTTGGACATGTACAATGATAAAGGTATATGTTTAATCAACTCATTAGCACGTCCCTTTGTGTATGTGTTGTTTTATTTTGTCATCAACAACAGATTCAATCAAATTATCGGTTTTAACAATTTGTTTATTAAAACGTTTGTGGCTAAACAAACATATAATGAGGAGTTCATGTAGTCAATCGTTTGTCCATAGAAAATATTGTGTCACTATTATTGTCAAAAGGCTTCACTAATTTTAACAGATTTCAAAACAGTTATTCGTGTAACGCAGTTTAAATCAATCAACTGTCAATTTTGAAACAAGTAATATGTACATGAAACGTTGTAGCTCACCTTAAAAGTTGTAAAAGAATTGGAATCATAAAAAAAATGTAATCCAGTAGGCTACCACATATGTTTTTAGTAATGAAGAAAATAGCCATGGTCGATATGTTGATGTTCATTTTCTTACCAGAGATAAAGTGAATGGCTTCTTCAAACACAAAATTCAAATTGATATTAATAATAATAATCAAACTCATTTCCAACAACGTCGGGTTTTGCAATTACACACCAAAATTATGTTTTACTTCATAATCAATTGCATAATGCTACACTTGTAATTACAATTTAAAAAATGATATCTTGAAACTATGATTTAACACGATTAAAAAATCGCTGCGAATCGGCGAAAATCGATGTTTTGGGGAATTTCTTAAATCGGCTTTAACTTATTTAACAAATTAATTGAACTTAACACGGTTCTTAGTTGGTAAAATAAGTATTTATTATTGTTGCAATATTTCGAAAAGTTTCACTTTTCTCATAATATTTAATGTATAATTGGATGAGCGTAGCGAGCGGAGCGAAGATTCCATTTCACTACACTGGAGAAAAAGTCCGGAATGTTTTTTTTATTCTTTCTTTTTCTATTTTTGTCTGTTTGTTAACACGATTCCGGCTAAGCCGAAACTCCAATTGCGATGAAATTTTATGTAGGCCTTCGAAATCTCTGAACTTAGAACTGCCACGTTTTTGAGCGCATTCGAAAAATTATTTCTCATTAAAATCGCAATTTTACAATTTTTTTCGATTTTAAAAACAATTCTTCGACTTATAACACCTACATGCTTTATCCGATTGTAATGATTTTTTCACTGAACCTTAATTTTATGTATAAATATATTCGTGTGAAATTTGAGCGCAATCGAAAAATTATTCTTCATGAAAATCGCAATTTTGCGCTATTTTCGTTAAAAAAAATCTTCGACTTATAACACCTACATGCTTTATCCGATTATAATGATATTTTCACATAACCATAATTTAATGATTTGATATATTTGTGTGATATTTGAGCGCAATCAAAAAATAATTTCTCATGAAAATAGCAATTTTACGCTTTTTTTCGTTTAAAAAAACATACGCTAATCCAACAACGCGCCTGAAAAAGCGTTTGCGAAGCTTCCTAGTGAAAACTTATTTTACTACCTAAGAACAGTGTTAAGTTCAATTAATTAAATGGACGAAGCGAAGACTTCAATTTTACTTTGATTGTTTTTTGTTTGTTTTTTCACTACGTTACCCCAAGAAAAATAGCTCGGGTGTTTCGTTTTTTACATTTTTTTTTTACCTTCAAAACCTTTGAGCTTAGACCTGCTACGTTTTTTGGTATAATCGATTAAATATTTCTAATGATTATCTTACTTTTACGAATTTTTCAATTTTTAATGAGAGATTTTCGTGATATTTGGCAAATTTCTACTCCAATATTACGTTTAAAATCACTGAAATGATATATGTTATGATTTTAGAGACATTTGAAAAAATATTTCTCATAGAAATCGTGCTTTTACGATTTTTTACCGGTTTTTAATACGATATTTTCGTGATATTTGGGCCGATTTTGACCAAACGGGTGGGGCTACAACGTTCATATTTTTACATTGACATAAAGATTATGGTGATGTAGTGCCTCTTGAAAGAAAAAAACGAAAAAGTTGGTCAAATTCATAGAAATAAAGGTTTTAATATCAGTCTTTTACAGGTGTATTAATATAACAAGTAATATCGAATAAAATAAAAAAGTAATGAGATTCTACTTAAAAACGTAATCATTGAACAGGAATATTCCAAAAAAGCTCATCCATCAACGCGACTGTATAAAGCGTTCGCAAAGCGGCCTAGTTTGTTGAATATCATTTACCTGTTTTACTAAAGTTTCTTTTGAAATACGGATTTAACTTGCTGGTTTTTTGTTCCACAAAGATACCAGAGCATCAACCAATCTAAAATGGCCTTTTATAATATCGTGCCTTAAAACTGCACAAATATACACCCAAACACCCAAAAATATGCCTTCCAAAATCACACCCTTTCTTGGTAATCAGCATTTTTTGAGAGAATTACTTGACCAAATTACAAAACAAAATAATATAGGGGATTTTCAGAAAAGGCTGCCGAGTATGTTAACCATGGCCAATATTATTTTGGACCAAAATCCTTCAAGGTCACGGTGCATAAAGATCGTCCCCATGTTAGTTCATGTGGGAGATTTAAAATTACCAAGTTTTAAAAAAATCGGGTCATGGAGGATCCAATAATTTTTCTGTTACTTTCTTAATTCATAACAAGTTAGCATGAGTGAAATATATTTTTGAGTTTAACGGGTGAATACCCCTTTAAGAAAAAAAATAACGAGCTTGGTAAATTGATACAACTTTTAATTTAAAGTGCATTTCATATATCACTGTCACCTTTTATGTTATTCAATTAAAAAAGTTACTTAGTTAACTATCAAAATATTTAAACTTGCCCTTAAATTTCGCATATATACCTATGTATGACGGCCCGCAGAAATTAATTTATCTATATATAACTGAAAATGTTGGAGAACGTTACGTTTAAAGTCACAATTTAATTAGAGAATACGATGAAATACGATGTTAATTACAAATAGTTTATAAGGCTGCTTGAAACCTGCAAAAAATAATCACCGTAGATGTGATATCTTTATTCGATGAAGAAGCTCGCCTTAAAACTCCATAGTAAAGAAAAGATAATAATCGACGTTGAATTGTTCTCTTTCTCGTTTCCTATTTCCTCATTAAATCAAGAATCGAACAATCATTATTTCTGTGGTGATACCTAATCTGTCGTTCAAACAACGTTTTGAGAAATTCTTTATTAGTGTAATTTAAAAAAGTCGAACAATAAATTAGAACATTTGATACTTTGAACCATACTAGGTCGTAGAAACACAATACTTTGCAAAAACAATATTATAGTCTAATACAATGTGCCACATTTGATCGATAATAGTAAAATGAATTAAATCGTGTCGAACAAGTTTTTTAATCACCTTCTTCGATCTTTTTATCGCAGTTTCATAGGTTCCGTTGCAAATAGTTAATAATAATGTTAGTTTTAATATGTATTCTTTCAAGTTTTCTTCTTGAAAAATACTTATGAGGGGAAATGGAAGGGGTAGCGGATATTACGCGCACGTTGCACATCAAATACAGTTGTCTACAAATTTAGAAATACTTAAGAAAACAATGTTATGAGAAAAAGAAAGTTGTGTGGAATCTTCGGACACGACATCATGCTGTCTATATATCTGTCCTGATTATAACTAAGGAATCGACTTCTTTTGTTTAAATCGTAACCAAGAAACTTTAATAATAGCACTTGATTAACATTGCTTTTGATAAGATTTTAGGGCTTAAAAGTGTGCCAATGTGTTTGTTTTAAGTAAAATGTATTGACGAAAAATAAAACATGTTTAATATTATATTAGGCCTAAATTGAGTTTGGTGGATTTCGTTTCTATTGAGAATTAATTATGCGGCGATTGTGATGTAAAAGTAAAGTATGAACGAACCTGGTCGTTACTGTGACCAAAGGACCTCATCTCACCTCCACGAGAAGAATAAGAAGATTGAGATGGACTAGAATTGAAGTTGGCTCCGTCACTCGAGCGCCTGCTAGAATCTCCAGGGGAGGGTACCGGAGGAGCTCGCCCACTCCACCGACAGTATTTATGTCTCGGCGAATGACTCAAGTCGAAGAACTTTCTGGCCGTCCCTCAGTGTGAGGTGTAACGTACGTGGCAGAACACGTTGTGTGACGTCAGTTCAGTAGATGTGGCACACAAATCTTAGACAGGGAACTAAATGCTAGGCTGGAGTGGAGCTTTATAGAGGAGTTTCACCGACAGTGGTAGCTCATGCGTAATGCGTGAGAACTGATTCGGGAGGGCACGGGGTGGAATCCCACCAACTGAAAGTTTGTTCCGAGGTTTCCGTCAGTCGTAACGGACGAAATTGGGAACAACCTTTGGACATCAGATAATAATAATGACTGACTATGAGTACCCTCTTTCGACCCCTCTTAAATATGACTTTAGATTTTGTATATGATTTATTGGATGAGCGTAGCGAGCGTAGCGAGCGAAGCGAGCGAAGCGAAGATTCCATTTCACTACACTGGAGAAAAAAATCCGGAATGTTTTTTTTTTTTTTTTTCTTTCTTTCTTTTTTTTTGTATTTTTGTCTGTTTGTTTGCACGATTCCGGCTAAACCGATACTCCGATTGCGATGAAATTTTATTGAGACCTTCGAAATCTCTGAACTTAGAACTGCCACGTTTTTGAGCGCAATCGAAAAAAATTCTCATAAAAATTGCAATTTTACGATTTTTTTCGATTTTTAAAAAATTTCTTCGATTTATAATACCTACACGCTTTGTCCGATTGTAATGATTTTTTCACAGAACCTTTATTTTATGAATTTATATATTCGTGGAAAATTTAAGCGCAATCGAAAAATTATTTCTCATGAAAATCGCAATTTTACGGGGGTTTTCTATTTTAAAACAATTCTTCGACTTATAACACCTACATGCTTTATCCGATTGTAATGATTTTTTCACAGAACCTTAATTTTATGAATTAATATATTTGTGTGAAATTTGAGCTCAATCGAATAATTATTTCTTATGAAAATCAAAATTTTACAATTTTTTTCTTTTTTAAAATTACGATTAATTAAAAAAATTAAGAATTAAGGTTTATTTTTTATTTATTTTAAATAATTAAAAAAAAAATCTTCAACTAAGAAATGATTTTTTTCACAGAACAGAAAATTCGCATAGCACATGGCAGCTCAATGCACCAATTACGCTCATCCAACAACGCGGCGGGACTTAAGCGTTTTCCTAGTATAATAATACTGAGAAACTTGTAAGTTTACTGATTAGTATATTGAAAAATACATCGAGAGCGACACATATCCTGTTCCCGACTTACCTGCAGCTTCAAGAAAGCCTGACTATCGTATTAAAACTCTGTAAAATTAAAACCTGGAGCCGTATTATTAGTGCTAGGCACTAGGCGCCGGCTTTGTACGAGAGGCTCACAGCCGTTGAATCCCACAAGAAGAGGCAACATATCCACGAGTTCACATGTTTGTCATCTCTTCATTTTGTAATATTTTTTTCAAAACAATGCTGATTATCTACAGACTTTTCAACCATTATGTTTCATTTCATTTAATTTATTTATTAACCTTTAGATATTTACTTAGCAAATATGTAGGCATTGTCAAGCAACAAAATTGAAATTAAAACTAAAATAACAACAAGCACATAAGTAAATAAATTAATCATTACATTCACAGAACTGTGCATTCTTACATTATATAAAAATTAACCAGAATACAACAGCTACATAACAAAACATTGGTGCTGTAAAGATTTTATTTTTATTTACCATCAATTACTAGAGGGTTAAGAAATCAACGAGGCAATCGTTTTATAATGCCTCATTTGTCATTGATTAGTTTTTAATAATGAAGTTTATATTGAAATGTAATAAAATAAAATAAACTTTTGTTGGAAGGCTGCCAAGGATGCAATTCATGCCCCTCTTCAGGTGTCTAATTAGGTATGTTGCGGATAGGATATTGTGAAGGTATGTCCGAGGGCTGTTTAAGAGGACTCAATCCCTTGCATTCGCATTAACGACTGAGGAAAACCTCGGAAAAAACTTCAGTCAGGATTGCCGGTCTCAACGGGGTTTGAACCCGGGACCTCCTGAATCAGAGTCGCGCGATTAACGCTCGAGCCAACACTGTCAGTTATATTGAAGTGTATTACATTTTAAGAAACTGAAACAAAAAACACACAAGTTTTTATTTATGGACTAGATAAAGGTCTATACTCATTGTTGATTATCGCATTTTAAACACAGTTTCGCGGTGCTTAATACTGTAAAATCGCGTCTGTCATGCTCCCGGTACGTAGTTATCAGAGACTACGACTTCCTCCGCATACCCTCTATCACACCCTTCCTCTCTTCCAGCCCTAAAATTAAGTTCGGATACCGATCTGTTTTCGTTGGGTTGGTTGGGTTTTTCTTCTTCTTTGTAACGCCGTACAAGACGTATGACTTGGTAAACGTTGAACTTGGGGTGACTTGAAGGGGTCTCTGAATTTCTTATGGGTTTGATTAAAACACGACATTTATACTTACCTACTGTACCTATCATCAATGCATATCATACATGACATGGTAATTTAAAAACATTAAACATCATTTTGCCACGAATGAAATTTGTTTAGAGATGATTATGAACCAATTAAACGCAATGTGGTATCTTAATTATTTTGCTTGGTAAAAATATTGATTAAAATAATATTATGATTAATTTTTACGTAGAAATATTAACTCGTTGGTATAACGTTGTTGCATGCTTCAAAATTGAGTATGAAAGGCATGTATTTACTGTTCATGTATACTATATTATGTAGTAGTGTGTGCATGAGTATGAGTCTTTCAACCATGGAGTTATAAATAGTACTGGCATGTTTCAACGACCCTCAACCTTATGAGCGTAATAAGCAAATCGATTAAATTGAAACTTTAGAATGTTCGTGTATTGCGACTTTTGAAGACCTTTTTAGCAAAAATAAAATAATTTTCGTTCCAATATGCGTACATCTATAGAATCTCCGGTATCGTTAGTATACTGCCTAAATTGCGATTAATATTTGCACCGTGCAATTTTTGTTATATATATAATTCTCCGTAATGGGTGTAGAGTACAAATTATTTATAATTATTGTATGTGTATTCACGGGAATTTTTAAATGATCAAATCCAATAACAGCAGCATATCAAAATTATTTTTACAGTCGATCTGAATCCTTGTGGAATGCACTTCAAATGAATAAAAACAGACAGTAGTTTCAATAGCGCCATCTAATATTATTTTAAGTAGTTTGTAGTTCTGTTTTTGTAAGTTGTAGTATTGTTTTGTTTAGTTTATGTAGGGTTTTTATAATATTTATTGTATTTTATTTTATTTTTATTTATTTTTTATGTGTATTGTATTTGTTGTATTTTGATACTGTTTTTAACTTGGAGATTGTATTTATTATAACTTATATTGTATTAGAGGGTGGCAGGTACTCACGTTTTATGGGGCAGATGCTCTTTCTGCCAATCTCGCATTTATTTTTAATCTTTCATGTTCAAATGTTGTACAAATAAATGCAAAGACTAATTAATAAATAAAAATTTATAAATACCCACAAAAGTAAAATAAACATTTAAGTTTACATCTCTCATCATTCACACAAGAACGTAGACGTCCCCCTTTAAAGCAGTCAATCCGGTGAGGCGTGAACGAGACAAAGTGGTGTTGAATTGAACGCCATGAACGTCATATCACTCGCCCGCAGAAGCTCAAATCTCAAGCTTAACTTTTCTTACTCCCTCCGCTCACGTTTCTATATCCATCTTAGAGAAAGTCGGTCAAAGTTGTGGTTCACATTAAAGGTTGGATCCGTCGAGATGACGTTTTAAAGTTTTTAGATCATTTTTAGGAAGTTACCGTCTAGGTGAAGAAGTGAAGGGAAGAAGCAATATCGGGATCGTTTCATGAGCGGAAGATCTGAGCAGTTAACCCGTACGTCATGTTCGAAGTACTTCACATTGTCCATCGGTCTATAAATATTTCCTAGGTTAGATCAGTTTAATGGTTGTTGGTCGTTGTAAAGCTATCATATGAAGCACGTTGTGCTTATTTGTGAGTACATTTTTATTGTTAAACGACACTGTGATTATTTCATATTGTCCTTTTACAAATTTACAATCCACGGACGAATGGAATTAGTTCTGTTTCTATGAAGCTAAAACTACTTTCGTATTACAATTGTGTTTGCCATTACCTATACATTGGTTAGTAAAATTATTTATTTTGTTTATTTATTTGTTTCTACATTACAACAGGACCAATTTTTAACAAATTACAATACAAAACATAACGCAACTATACAATATAAAATTAGTTATTTAAAAGTGAATGATTGTGTGAGTGTGTAAAGTGTATTTATAAATTAGTCCTATGTGTGAGTGCACGAGCGACTGAAAACGTATGTGAAGTTGATTATGTTATTTCACTTAGTTGATTTCGAAGGTGATGAATATTGCTATTGAGCGAATCTAAATTGGGCCTATTCAATGGCAACTTAGTTTATTATGATTTATTAATGTACTCAAAATTCACACTATGAAGACTTTCATTAAGAAAAAAAACATGAAGAAGAATAATAACTTTTTACAGCTATTGACCACTATTCTAATAATCGGGCTGTTCTGTCGCGGTGGTATCTTATTTATAAAAGAAACAAACTTCAATTCTTAAACATCATCATATCATCTCAAGTTCTGCTGATAAAGACAACGTGGTATTTGAAACATTGACATATTAATTAGACACCACAGCGACAGAAACGCCCAATCAATTACACAATGTTAATGTAACACCAATGGGTCTCGAGGTACTAAGTTTAAACTAATCTAATTTTAAATGTTGGGAAAACTTTTAGAATGTACGATATTCGAACTTACGTATAGAAGTGTTTACACAATACAATATCACTCTGACATTTAGCAGAAGGGTAAGTAGAGCAGAAAATTAGTACGTTTTGCGGAAGGTATTGCCGCAAGTGTAATGTGACAGCGAATGGATGCTGAAGCTTGGAGTGAAGATGCAGTACCAGAGTATTACGGAGAGTTATCGAAGCGTGGCCAGAGGTCTCGTTGTGTTTGGATGACCCCAAACGTGGCCGTGTAAGATATAGAGAGGGTGGATCAGGAAAGGGGTGGGGTTTCAGAGGGCAGCGAGCCATGTCGAGAGTAAGACATTGAAGCTTGAAGCTCGTTTCCCTGGAGGGCGGCGACTCAAGACGATCCATTTCACAGTCTGCGGCGCTGGGGGATGTAGCGGACCCTTGGGGCAAGGGATGTAGAGAGTTGTAGGAGACAAGGGGCTAGGGAATCTAGTGGGCACAGGGTCAAAGTGACGTAGGGGATGTAGAAAGTTGTAGGAGAAAGGGGCTAGGGGTTGTAGTGGGCTTAGGGTCAAAGTGGCGTAGAGGAAAGAAGTGGTCAAAGTGGCGCAGGGGATGTAGAAAGTTGTAGAAGATAGGGGACTAGAGGATCTAGTGGGCACAGGGTCAAAGTGGCGCAGTGGAAGAAGTGGTCGCAGTAGGTAAGGGATGTACAAGACCAAAGAGCATACACGTAGAGGAAAATGTGGAGTAGGAAAAGTAGTTCGTTGTAGAAGATAGTGTGAAGGGGAAGTTGTGAGTAGTGGAAAGGAGAGTTTATATAGTGGGGGGAAAAGTAAATAGTAGAGGATATTAGAAGACAGTGGAGTATCAGAAGTAGTTAGTTGTGGAGGGTAGTAGAAGATAGTAGGGTAGGGGTACTAGTGGGTATTGGAGGGTATGAATATAGTGGGGGGAAGGGAAAGTAGAGGATAGTAGTGGTAGTGGAATGTAGCGTGAGGATAAGTAGTACGTATAGTAGAGGGTGGTACTAGGAGAGGTACAAGTTGGTAATGAAGTATAGTAGTTTATAGTGAGTTATATTACCCCGTCTGGGCCCGGGGTAGAATTTGGCCTAGAGCATGGCTCTGCTAATCGTAAAAGGCGATTCAAAAGTCCACCTTGCAAATATCAGCTCTGTTAATCGTCGTCGGGGACCTTGCCCCCTTCCCTTGACGACCCCTCGATGACGATGACGACAATGACACCACGAACGATGACCAAGACAATGACGACCGCGACGTGAGAACCCTCTTTCCATCCCCTTACCCGTGGCTGGTTCTGACCAGCATGGGCCCCTCCTGCCCCATATCCCTTAGGCTAGAGTGGTGCATTATGACCTAACGGTTGACTCGTCCTTAATAAAAAAAATAGTGGATAGTAGAGGGTATTGTAAGATAGTGGGGTAGCTAAAGCAGTGGCTAGTATTGGGTAGTAGAAAATAGTGGGTAGAGAAAATGTCAGGTAGTGGCACAGGTGACGTTTGTACAGGGGATAATAAGGGTCACAAATGTCAATTGTGGAGAGAATGTTTATAGGTGGTTGTCATGGATGGAAGGAGAAGCACTTACGGTATGTTGTGAGGTAGGAGAATGTTGTTGAGGATATCTAGGGATAATGTCAGAAAAGGATAGATCTATGTTCTTTGGTAATGTAAGAAAGTGGGTTGTCAAGTGTCGCAATGCGGCTGGGGTGCAAGGGATGTTAAATGCATGTCTTTGTGAATCAATAGCAAATAATTTGTGGTAATGAGAATAATATACCGTTGGAGACTATACGTGATCAAATGGTTGCCGTTCATAATTAACCTGTTTTATAATTAATTATTCTTCGATTACATCCTTGTAATAATTTCATTATCAAATTTTAGCCTAGACGGTAAAGTCTACTAAATTCGCAACATCCCTTCAATTGACTTGTTTTCATGTGAAGTTGTTTTGAGGTTGTATCATTGTCCAAGTCTTGACTTCAATCTGGTACTTACGTTTGTAACGAACTAAGTTATTGTGTTTGTGTACTATAGTATTATTTTTCGTCATACATGGGTTTTAGAATGGGAGAGTGTGAGTAAAGCCATGTCTATTGGATTGCCAACTTAGAGGCTCAGTTTTAGGTTCACTATTTCTGTCCTTGACCCTCTTTGCGTTACTAAGCAACTACGTGGATTCTTGTTCCTACGTACACACATCTCGTGTTTAGGTAATTAATCTAGAACGCACTTGACTCAAATTTCAATCAACTCCAAAAAGAAGTTTAAATATGCGCTGTTATGTTGTTAAAATGCAAAAATATGAGATTAAAGAAGAATAAGATATTTTCCTTTACTAATTAATGGAAATGTGATTTTGATCTTTCGTCTTGGAAGCTTTTTTCATTATTCTTTGGTCTGGACGATCCCTTCATTGTTTCGCAGTCTTTTGTTTACGTCTGCCTAAAACGGTAGGATCCTCTCGCCGTCTTGTACAGAAAAATGAAGATGAATTATAATGAATGACTTTTTTATCTGGTGATGAGCTCTGGAATAATCTACAAGCAAGAATACAAAAGAGTTGAGAAAAGTTTGAGAGGGGGAGACCGTAACTCGATAATGTCCCATACTGCACAGCTATGATGAAGAAGTACATGTATGGGTAGGATTTACTTAAAACCATCTTTGTGTAATTTCACCCTTCACAATAGAATTGATTTACAGCAACAGCTGCAGCGAATTGTCAGAATGCAGGAGGGATGAGCTTGGCATCTGGTGTAGAGTGCAGCAATGTGTCTTAAGCTTGGATACACGTCTTACGAACACACAAGAGAACAATAACTTGTTTTATCAGGATATACTAGGTAACTTTGTAGGTACACTTAGAATTAACTGTTGCCATAATCGATTTTTGGCACACTACACAAACTTAAATATTTTTAGGTTTTTAGGTGTTATTTTCCTTTTACAGCTTCGTAAACAGAACACTTCAGTAAGAAGGGGTAACTTTCTTCAAATGTGTATTGTTATTTATGGCATAGATTTGTAAGTATATTTCACGGTGGGTTGTAGAAGTCTATAGTAGGTCTATTATTTGTGTTATTAATTTGTTTACTCAAACTATTATTGAAAGTAGCTTACGAAGGATCTATTCATTTATACATGGATTAATTAAAAATAAGAATATTAACAACATAATATATTTAGTTTTTATTGTGTGGAATACAAATTGGTACAATCAACATTGTATTCATTTTTAAACCCTTTACATAATGTCACACCATTAAATGAGAATGGTTAATATAAATTAATTTAACAACAATTATAAACTTCCATAACAAAATAAAACAAATTTTATTTCGACTATGGCTTTTGTGTCATAAGTCATAACAAGTTATATAACATATTTTTTGTCAAGTAAAAATGTGTAATTCAAGTCAAGTATTACGATACTTCCTGGTTATGTGTGTAACAACGTCTTGTGTCTGGGATAAGAAAGTAAAAGAATATTATATAATAAGGCCTACTACATATTGCGTCGAAGTTGAGACACGTATTTTCAAGAAATTGCATGTTTTTTTATTTTTTGTAATAATATTGACTGACATGTTTGTTTTAAAAAATCTCGTCTTTTATTTTGATTTTCAAAATCTTAGGTAGTAAAAAATAACACTTAAGTTTCCTAACATATGGTTTAAATGATTTGTTTTTACCACCTGTGACAGGATGCTTTATAACAAAATTATGCTAATTCTATAACTTTGCGGGTAGAGGTTTTGACAGACAGGTCGGGTTCGGGTACTAAACTGCTTTGGGTTTTTGGATCGGGTTGGTTCGGGTGGGGAATAGCGGCCGTCATAGTGCTGCATATTAAAATGGATAATACATATTTTTACTTTTGAAGAATCTAAAATTATAATTTTCTCAAAAATAATTTTCTATTGTCTGTATTTTCATTGAAGGGCATTTTGTAAAATAGATTAAAAACTGGCGGGACCGGCACCAATACAGTCAGAAAATTCTGAACCTGCACCTCCATCAATACAGTAAGAAAATCCTGGACCAGCACCTCCACCAATACAATAAAATAATCCTGGACCGGCACCTCACCAAACAGTAAGAAAATCCTGGACCGGCAACTCCACCATCACAACAAAATGTAACTTTTCCTTACCCGAAAGTCGGGTAGGCCCCTACCCTTCTTTAACTATAGAGTCGGTCCACAAATACCCGAACTGATCCGAAATATCGGGTACCCACACGCCAAAGCTATTTCTTTTCTTTATCCTACAACTGATATAATTATATCATAACGTATTTTTTAAGAAGATTTTAAACTGTCTTAAACATTTGTTTGCTTCAATACCATTTACTTTAGTCGTATATTGCAGAGAAAATAATTTATTTTTGCTTCTAAAGATAATAAAATATATACTTCTTCCTTCACGAGTTTGACGTTTGATCGCATTAAACCCACATGAACCGTCTTATCTCGCGACCCTAGCATATCAACTCACTTCAGATGGATAGGAAAACGATGTCAAGAAAATCAGGCGAGAGCGTAGAACTCTATTTAGCCTACTTTACTGTTATTGGGTGAATTGGTGCGCTTAGCCACCCTAACAACTCCGGTTCCTCTTCTCGTTCGCATTCGATCAATCGATTTATCGGTTCAAGTTTCATCGGAACGGCGACAGGTGCGTGTGACATTCTCTCTCCGGGCGGCTCTGCTCCCACTGGGCATTGCAGCATCGCTGTTGCGCCCGACAGGAGCAATCTAACGCGGAATATTAAGAACGTCGAACGCTTATTTCTCTTCGTGCAAAAGTAGTGAGAATTGAAACGTAATAGAATTGTTCTAGATTCGAAAATATAGCATGTGCATTTGTGCCATCCCTTATCTTGGATCGTGTAAATCCACGATGTCTCGTATTGGAGGGTTACGGGATACTTCATAGCCCGTATTTTTAATTTAAGTTTTTCTTTTATTGTATATATTATGCTTGTTTGTGAAGATTTCACCATTATTTAGAAAGTAGCATATCACTAATAGAAAGCTATTTATATGTTGTATCAAGTTAATTGATGAAAAATGAATTTTATATAGTAGTGATTCACCAAATTATATCATCAAAGATATATCAAATATGCTGCCGCAGCCTTTTGCTAATATAAAGTATAATTTTTGTACCATGTATAAATAACTAGGAAGCTTCGCAAACGCTTTTTCAGGCGCGTTGTTGGATGAGCGTAATTTTTTAAATACGAAAAAAGCGTAAAATTGTGATTTTCACGAGAAATAATTTTTCGATTACGCTCAAATTTCACACGAATATATAAGTTCATAAAATTAAGGTTCTGTGAAAAAATACTTACAATCGGATAAAGCATGTAGGTGTTATAAGTCGAAGAAAGTTTTTAAAAATCGGAAAAAATCGGAAAATTGCGATTTTCATGCAAAATAATTTTTCGATTGTGCTCAAAAACGTGGCAGTTCTAAGTACAGAGATTTCAAAGGCCTCCACAAAATTTCATCGCAATTAGAGTATTGGTTTAGCCGGAATCGTGCTTACAGACACACACAAAAAAAACATTTCCGGATTTTTTTTCTCCAGTGTTGTGAAATGGAATCTTCGCTTCGCTCGCTACGCTCATCCAATTACCCTCGAAATAAGTGGCAGTGTTCTCTGTGCAACTACTTAAATGTTTCACTTCGTTTCAATCATTCTCTCCCCCCCCCTCACCCCTTTACAAAATTAATAATAGTTGTAGTTATTTTTCAAATGTTGGCAACCATAATATTATGTGTACATTCGAAAAATAAGGTTTTGCTAACAAAAACTATTGTTATTAGAGTTTTTATGAGTATTTTATATGTGATATTATCTAGGAATGTATGAGTGTGAGTGTGACGTGGTGGCGTTCATTCTCGTGACAGCCTCTCGTGACTCTTATATGCGTTACAATTTCTTTATTGTTCTTTTTATAGTTTATATAAAATTATGGTTCTGTGAAAAAATCATCAAAATCGGATAAAGCATGTAGGTGTTATAAGTCGAAGAAATTTTTAAAAAATCGAAAAAAATCGTAAAATTGCGATTTTGATGAGAAATAATTTTCCGATTGTGCTCAAAAACGTGGCAGTTCTAAGTTCAGAGATTTCGAAGACCTCCATAAAATTTCATCGCAATCGGATTATCGGTTTAGCCGGAATCGTGTTAACAAACAGACAAAAATACAGAAAAAAAAAAAAAAAAAAAAAAAAAAAAAAAAAAAAACATTCCGGATTTTTTTCTCCAGTGTAGTGAAATGGAAGCCGGAATCGTGCGGACAAACAGACAAAAATACAGAAAGAAAGAAAGAAAGAAAAAAAAAAAAAAAACATTCCGGATTTTTTTCTCCAGTGTAGTGAAATGGAAATGACGTGTCTTGTCATTCTCAGTTTATAGACACCAGTTCAACAACTAAGTGCCCTTATTGTGATGGGGTTTATAAACTTCGAGGGTTGAAAATTCACGTAAGTCGTGCACATCCTAATGAAGCTGACCAAGCGTCAATATGTCTAGATTTGAAATCTAACGTGTCTGAGGAGAGAGAAGGGGAAAGTGTTGTAGGAGACTGTGAAGATCTAACAGTAGAGGATGTGACACTTAAATCAGATACAGGTCCAAGATCAGACTCAAGGACCAGGCCTACGGAAAATACATCAGGGATAGTTTTAGAACAGCAAGACAAGATATCAAATACCAACAATGCAACCATAAAGTTGGAAAGGGGAATAATTAAAAAACTAAGGAAAAAGAGATGGGGATATGGTGATACAAGAAAGAGGAACAGAAGGCTGCAATCAAAAATAGGTAAACGCGTGGTTGATGATTTTTTGCATATTGGGGGACAAATAAATAGTGTTGTAAGGAATATAGAACATCTAAATAAGGAAATAAGTAGATTGCGAAAAATAATTGAAGAACAGGAGGCAAGGTCAAGGGGGCTTGAGAAGATGATCTTGGGGGAAACAAGATGCAAAACATCAGTAGCAATATGCCCAAATCTAGGTCCGCAAGAGGTAGATTTTAACCAACAAAATGTAAAGTTAATCTCCCAAGTCACAAAAGAAAACAGAGAAGGATTAAACAAAACAGATAACACGACTAAAAAGGAGATTCTAAGATCTAGGAAGGTAAATAAGGAAAAGCCTGATTCTCAAATGGACACAGAAACAGAAGAAAGGATGCGGAAAGCTGGAAGTCTGGAAATGTGTGTGTCAAGCCCAAAGCCAATAGGCCTACAGAATGTGAATTGTGTTGCTATAAAAAGAAGAGAACAGCACGTCGTAATGCATGAGGGGATGAGTAGGCAGGCCTTGCCTATTAGGAACTGTGTAGGAAAAAAGGTAATTGGCCTATTAATAGGAGATGTTCCAGGTGTAACAGCGAGACACTTTTGCATTGGTGAGGAGTATAGAGCTAGGACATTCCCAGGTATCAGGATAGAAGAGCTAACGAATAAGGTCAGAGCATATCAACCTGATGGTGATCTGGAAGGAAGTGACTGTATGTGTTGGGAATAGAGAGACGTGGGCCGGGGAGGCGAAAGTCGTTAAGCTCAAACATTTGAAAGAATTGATCGTTGAAGTAAGAAGCAAATTCACCATGGCAGAGGTAAGCATATGTGGGTTGATTAATAGAAGAGGTATTGTGTCAATAAAGACATAAAGGAGTTATGTGATAAGGAATATGTTAAATACATAGATATGGCAGGGGTGGAACAAATTGAAGATAATTGGAACAGGGCAGAAGAAGTTGGAACTCGAGTGAGAAATTTCATCGCAAGTAATGGTGCAGGACATGAAGAAATAAGAAATGAACATCAAACAGTTCAGCAACAGGATTTTTTCACACGTTGGGTGTGGAGAAAAAGAAAGTTGATCTAGGACAAAGGAGGGATCGTAGAAATATTGGAAATTGGAAATTTCTAAATAAGAGAGGGAAAGTGATAAATGTGGGCACGATAAATATAGTGTCACTTAATGGCAAAAAAGAAGAAATTATCGACGTCATGAAAGAAAAGAAATTGAGCTTGCTGGGCCTTAGTGAGACAAAGTGGAAAGGTTGTGGAAATAAGAATCTAAGAGACGGATACAAATTGTTGTGGTCAGGAGGAACAGAGGGTAGAAACGGTGTTGCATTCGTTTTAAGCCCAGAATTAAAAGACAATATCGTTAATATTACAAACCACAGTGAAAGAATTATACAAGTCTACATTCGGTGTAGTGACAGTATGACAATTGAAGTCATACAGGTGTATGCACCTCAGACAGGAAGATCAGTTGCTGAGAAAGATGAGTTTGTTGCACAACTGGAAGCAATTATTTCATCCAATACAATAATTGTAATGGGTGATTTTAATGCCAGAATAGGAGAAGATACAACTGGATTTGAAGAAGTTATGGGCAAACATGGACTGGGTATTAGGAACAGAGATGGAGAGAAGTTATTGGAAATGTGTGGTCGGAATGCTCTACAAATAGGAAAACACTTGGTTCCAAAAACCGAAAAGTCAACAAATAACTCGATATGGATATGGTGATGGCATGTCAGAGTCAATAATTGATTATATCTGCATAGGAAGGGAAGTAAGGAAATGCCTTGAAGATGTGCGGGTGGTGCCATCAGTATCATTGGACGGCGATCATAGATTATTGATAGGAAAATTTAGATTCTTGGTCCAAGAGCAAAAAATGTTGTCGAAGAAAAGACACAATCGGCTTAAAGTTTGGAAACTTCAATGTCCAGAATTAAGAAAGGAGTTTATGACAAGAATAAGTAATCAGATGCCCGACCAAGAATTGAAAGATGTAGAAGAAGAATGGCAAGAGTTTAAGAAGGTGTTTGTGTCAAGTGCAGAGGAGTTGTGTGGAAGAGCCAGTGGGAGAAGGAAGGAGAAAGAAACTCGATGGTGGAATGGCAGGGTACAGACTGCAGTAAGGGAGAAGAAGCGTGCATGGAAGAAGAAAGAAGATGACAAGTCTGAAGAACATGAATATGAGTACCGTAGGTGCAAGGCAGCTGTGAAACAAATTGTGATAGAGGAAAAAGATAGAACAATGAAAGAATTTGCTAGTAAGCTAGAAAACTGATTTTCAGGGGAACAAGAAAATGATTTATGGATTGGTAAAGTCAAAAAGACAGCAAACAGAGGATCAAAAGCTTATGGTAAATAATAATGGAGAAGTCACTAATAATCCACAGGAAAACAAGACATGTGGAGAGAGTATTTCCAAGACCTATTGAATGTAACACCAATATCAAATTCGGAAGAAATAGAAATAGAAAAGAGTGAAGAAGAGAGGAGATAGAGGTAACTGAACAAGAGGGTGGGACGTGCGCTAGGAGCAATGAAGAATGGTAGAGCTCCAGGAGTGGATGGAATTACAGTGGAAATGATTAAATCAGCCGGCGCTGAAGGAAAGTTATGGTTATTCCGAGTAATTAGTGCAGCCTGGAAGCAAAAGAAAGTACCAGAAGATTGGAAGAAAGAATTATTGTACCCTTGTTTAAAAAAGGTGATAGGAAGAAGTGTCAAAACTATAGAGGAGTAACCCTTATGTGTCAGTGTGCTAAAGTTTTTGAAAAGGTAATAGAACATAGATTGAAGGAGGTTGTCGAACCAAGTCTAAGAGAGGAACAATATGGATTTAGAAGTGGGCGATCCACTATCGATCCAATATTTTCTATCCGCCAAATCATGAAAAGAGATGGGAAAATGGAAAAGGAATGCATATTGTCTTTTTAGATCTTGAAAAGGCATACGATCGCCTGCCTCGAGGAAAAGTATGGGAATGTCTGGAGCAAAAGCGAAGTGGGACGAGGTTTGATAGAGAGGATAAAAAGTACATACGTAGGGAGTGCAAGTTGTGTTCAGACAAATGAGGGTAGATCAGATTGGTTTGAAATAAATGAGGGACTGAGGCAAGGTAGTGTTTTATCACCGACTCTTTTTACTGTCGTAATGGATCAAATACTACGAAGAGTGGAACCGAATATAGACGGAAGAGACACTAGAACCTTAGTTTTTGCCGATGATGTCTTAATTTGGGGTGAGAGTGTTGAAGAGGTGCAAGAAAAGGTGGATAGATGGAATGTAGTTGCAACAGAGTTTGGGTTAAGTATTAGTCAGAATAAAAGTGAATGTTTAGTTATGAAAAAGGATATAAAAGGCATGCCTAAGAATCAAGAAAAGTTAAGACTTCGTGGAAAATTATTAGAAGAAAAGGAAGAATTTAAGTACTTAGGAAGTATCTTGACAAAAGATGCTAAAGTAAATAGAGAAGTAACAGCTAGGGTACAAAAAGCCGAAGGATTTTATCAACTGGTGCGAAAGCTGCTTTGGAACGAGCTGTTTCCACAGAGATGCAAGGTTCTTTTCTATAAAGCATACTTCATACCTATACTTACTTACGGTGCAGTAACTTGGACAGTTGGATCAAAGGAAGAGAGTCAGTTGGAAGCAGCAGAGATGAAGTTTTTGAGAAGTATAAAGGGAGTTACAAAACTGGACAGGATTAGAAGCGACGTTATAAGAAAGGAATTAGGTCTGGAGAAGTTGAGGTTTAAAATAGGAAGGGAACGTTTAAGATGGTTTGGTCATATGAAGAGGATGGATATGGATAGGATCCCAAGACGAGACTTCGAAGCAGGAGAGGAAGGTAAAAGAAAAGTAGGAAGACCGAGAGAAAGATGGGGAAGATTGATCGAAGGAGACGTTTGAAGATGACGATGATGATGATGATGATGATGAAGAAACGCTGAGCCTGGCAATCTCGGCAAAAAATAGTTTCGTGCCCTAGATATCGGTGTGAAGAACACCACTCAACCCGACATTGTTGGAAATGAGTTTTGATTATTATTATTATAGTTAAATAACTACGTTTGACAAATTTAAAAACATTTTTTATAGTGAATTTTATGAAAATGTAGCTAGTTCAGGACTTGTCCCAACTTTATGCAGGTGGTAGATATTATTCTAAAAAGTATTGTTTTCCCAGCACGGTAATCGATAATCGATAATCGAAATCATTGATCGACATTTCTTGTTTTGAGTAAACGTAGTTCAAATATTTCGTTCGTCAATTTTCGACACGGTCTTGTACTTTCTGTCCTGCCCTAGGGTTCGTGGGGAGAGGGAGTTTCCTGTTCATTTCAAGTAATAGGCATCACGAAACAAACTTAGGTTTATTAGCGGACTGAGCTGACCTCAGTCGAATACTGTGTTGACTGGAGCGATGCTGTCTTGTTTCACTACAATCATATTTCATTTGCTAAATAGATATTCGATTTTGTTTTCGTTTGTGTGTATAAATATATTTTTATGAACTTACGTTTGGACAAATAATACGTTGTTACACATGTTTTTTTGGTATGTTATTCTAGTTTTAATAATATGTATGTTGAAGTATAGACGTGTTTACATTAATTGGTCGTAAAATATCGCTTATTTTGCTTTATTTAAATAAAAAACATAGATATCAAAATAATAATGTACTGTTTATTTGAAATTAACTGGCATCACAAGATCATAAGATCACATTTGGACTATTGTTCTAGGAAAATGAAAATATGTTCTTTAGTAAAAAATGAAATGGTTTTCACACAAGTTTTATCAAATCAACAGGGATCAAGCAACAATAAGCATCACTTAACTGTCCATCGTCCGTGCGTGCGTGCGCATGCGTGTATCATGTTCCACGATAGAAACCGAACGCGACGTCCGAATGGCATGCGTTGTTTGTTGACCAGATTTCAATGGTGAGACGACTCGGCGCTGCCACAACGGCGAGTTATTATATTGTTTTATTTTCTTCCACGATCTGTTGAGTAAATTGTTTCGCTCCCCTTTTGGATATTTGCTGTACCGTGCTTGTTCACTGTATTGCATAATGTATCAATTTTATCAAAACAAGGTTTTTCATAGGTTATTAACACATTTGTAGGTATAAAGTTCTTATTCTTTAGTCTCATTGTTGCTATTAATGTTTCCAACAATGATAGGATGTATCTAACTTTTTATAGAGAGAATTAGAAAAGGCGTCCACTTGATTGTCCTATTAAGGCCCAGTTTTTGTCGCCTGTAAGTGTACAGTACTTACTAAGACAAGTTTAAAAGAACTCTAGGGGAAGTTTCTCTTGGGTCGTGGGTCGGAGGTTTTTACGATCCCAGGGGTAGTTTTGAGAGGGTGGTAAATCCTATCCAGAGTGAGTAGGAGATCGATTAACCGTACTAGGGGTGAGGTGGGGGCTAATGTAAGACTGGGGTGATGGTAACTAAATCATACATCTCCCTTGGATCTTGTACCTGATACCTTGAGTGAATAGAAATTACGTGGGCATTAAGGGGGCTCTGGGACGTGATTAACAGGGATTCAAATGTGTAGCTCCTAGATTAGATTTGAGTATAGCTAGAACCTTTTCGACTCCGGATGTGGGCGTGTTGATATTGGCAATAGTGTGGTATCATAGTGTGATTAAAGATTTTAATATTATGTTGATTCCATTGTGTTGAATGTTGTAATATGGTGAAATTAGAAAAAAATATCAGCTCGCCTGAAATTTTGAAATATGGTAAAAGGAAAGATAATGAAATATCAGAGTTACTGCTTTCGTTTCAAATGAGAACGATAAAAATACTAATAATATTCGAAAACTACCCCCTCTAGAATACAATAAATTGTCGTTATGTTGCAACAACTAACAATATTACTGCTGTGGACGGCGCTGATGTAGACCGAAGGTGAACTTGTCTACGCTATACATATTATATAACATGGATTACTAATGAGGATAACTAGGCATCAAGTTTAACATGGTTTAGCGTCGTTCGCAAACATGCATGTGCTATATAAGCAGCCACTGTTATAATGTAGTAATAGTGAAGTGGGCTATTGTGTGGTGCAATGTTGTTAGCCTATTTCAGCATAATGCAACGCCCGATAGCGTCGTGTTTTGTGGTACGAATATACAGTAACCTTACACAACATACTGAAAGCCGTCGCTCAATGCTTACATAACCTAAAGCCCTTATTTGGGCTGTCATAGGAATACATCTGGCGTTTAACAATCCCGACTTCATTTTTTTCCCCAAGTTAACATCATCAAAAAAGAAAATATAGTGAGTTTTATTATTGAACTTACATTTCATTCCTTACTATAACGAATATACAAACATTCTAACAAAATTTATAAAACGATATTTACTAAAAAAACTTTATGAAAATACCGCATTATTTTTTTCTATGTTTTAATTTCAATCTACATCCAAATATACTTACGCAATGTAGGTAAAAATGGTTACAGTAGTTTGATGGTAAAAATATTTTAAAACTGTATCTGTTACTGTGTATGCTTATGCTTATGCTTTTGCATATGCTACGATTTTCTCCTAGACGAGGAAACTTTTAAACGAATTAAAAAAAAAGTTGGATCTTAATTAAGACGGACGCAATTAAAGCTAATGCGTATTTTGCTCACACATGGAAGCCTGGAGCTAATCCTGAATTCGGCTCTAGAATATCTAAACCAACGACCTGTTTCTGAGAGCAAAATATACTTTGACTTCAAAAAGAGTTGAACTTAATTTCGACGATTTTCCGCTTGCACATTTTTGAATTTAAAAATGCAAACTTCTTTAAAAACAAAAATTAGATTTTCTGAAAGGCGTCCACCACCACCGTCGTGCTCTAGATCCATGCTAGCTGCTCGTTACAGAGCTCCCCCCTTCCCACTCACATTTCCATTACACCAGCGCAGCCCCCGAACAAAACCAACAAGGACCTATACTAATTCTTGCTCGCTTTTGCGAGATCTGCACACCGTTTCCCTCCCCTTCATATTCCTACAACTACAACACGCATAGAAAATGAATGCATTACTTTCTTGTCATAACGCTTAATACTTTCTAGTGATATCGCAATTTCAAAAGTTCTCAACCGGACCAAAGTTTTGATGCATAAAAGTTTCCTTTCCTTATTGTCTTCTTGTTTTTATCACGGTATTAAAAGAAAATTGTTTAACTTTGCAATGACTGTTTTTAATTCGAATTATATTGCGTTTTGCAATGGTGTTATAATAAGTAAATCATATGCATTATCATATTTTTAATCAAAAGCTACCCCTTCTCTCTTACTTACTATATAGTTCGTTTGTTGGTGACAAAAGCTCGAACCTTAGGATTATTTATCTTGAAACGTACAATAAAGTTTGTGAACTATGGAAAAATTTAAATAACACATAATTTATTTGATCCTCTTTATTATTAATGAACCCTTAACACAAAAGATAATACAAATTAAAGCTAAGAAGATTTAATATTCTACTCATTGACACTCAATTATGAAAATTATAGTATACACACGTATAGTTACTATGATATAGTCGTTCTTTGCACAAATAACACGTAGATTAAATCATTACACGTGCGATTGTTTCGGTTGTTTATTTTAAAAAAATAGTATATTCTGAAAAATTTGGGTTTGAATAATTAAGCGAGCGAAGCGAGCGTTTCCATTTGACTCTGCCGGAAAAATTAGTCACTGGTTTTGTTTTTTTTTTTTTTTTTTTTTTTTTTTTGTTTGTATGTTTCGCCATAACGTTCGAACGGAGGCTCGGATCGAGTTGAAATTTTGACCATCCGCAAGCTTCGTTCTCGATTGAATGCCATTAGTTTTGTGGCAAAATCGTTCAAAAAGTTAAAAAGTTACATTAAAGTTAATCGAAAGTTTTTTTTTCAAACTAAACGGCGACAAAATCTGAGATAGCCAAATCATTTAGAATGTCCGTCCGGTCACGAATATGTTAATTTTATTTTGATCCGATAAGTAGTGTAGATGGAAATTACATTATAACAAAAGGAACGTTGCCATGGCAACGAAAAGACGCGCGAAGTTTCTAATGCACTGTCACCTAGAAGTTATCAAAACACTTTCGAGGAAGCAGTCTATTATTTGTCAACAAAGAGTTTAAATAGTTTTCCCAAGGAGTCAAGGTCCTCTAGATGGCGGTGGATTTCATCCACAAAGTAAAGGTTTACTTACACACGGGTTTACCCAAATACCTTGGCAATAATAAATAATATTGGAAACATGGCCCTGTGGACAACGAACGTTGCAAATTTTTAAATTTAAAAAAATGTGCAATGTGGGTCTAGCTATAGCACGTGCTCGCTTATCAACGCGTCCAACTGAGCGTTTCCTAGTATGTATTAATGAAGAATATTATTTAAAAAATCTCAGTTTAAATTATGCTTCTTTAGCCATGGTAGGGCACCTATATTGTTGAGCAGGTTTCACCGCATGTTTCGTTTCGGACATCAACAATTTTTGGAACGCGTTTAGGTTGGTAGTAGCAAGTAATCACGTTCTTGTTGAAAACCATCCTAGCACGTGATTGGTGATTCGACCTGCCAGTTACTTAGAATTAAAGAATTAAGTTAAATAATTGGATATTGGGGTTCAATTGCTGGAGAATGTAGTGTAAAGTAAGAAATAATAATCAAATAGGCTTGCTCTATTTAAATATTTCAAATTCAATACAAGGCAACATTTGAGAATGCTCTCTTGCGTGTGGTCTTAAACAAATCATTCGACGGGTGATCAGAAGTAAGTGAATTAATTATCATGTCACTGAAGACATTCTCGAATTCTGTCCTGATCTAGCGTGTAAAGTTAAACATTGATTAATAAGCACTTCTCCTTAATACATCTTTCGACGTCTTGTCAGAAACTATGGCAGGCTTTTAACCAGAAACGTATAATATTACCCCTCACAAAGCTTATCTTCTTTTAACTACGACGTCGAGGAAATCTTGTCCGTGTCAGGAATGGTGTAGGAGATCTACCTTACGTTTGTCAACTAATGAAAACATTTCATTTGTTATTCTTTCTCTTTCCCGCTTCGTTTTCCTTCCTCTCCGACAGTAATCACTTATTCATGAATCCCATTTCACGGAAAGCAATTAAGAAACCGGCAAGGAACGTGGAAGGCGGAGATGTACGGGGGACACGGAGAGAACTGGAGAATAATTAATATTGGACGGATTGTGGACTTTTAGAATGGTATTTCTCGTTCTAAGCGCGTTAACCTGCGGCTTTTGATCATGGAAATTTGGTTAATTCATAAAAGGTCGCATTATGCTCTGGTAAAGAGGTAAGAATGTTCTTCAGGGGTTTTCACAAGACATATCTTTCAAAAGTTCGTATATAAAGTTATCGAGTTGTAGAGCAATGGAAAAGATTTGTTTTACAGAAGGTCCAGCTTCAAGAATTTTAAGGCGAAGACGAAGCGGTATTGTGTAACATAAGTCAATACATTTGAATATGATTTTTTAACGATTTAAATCACAGCGGGCTTTTAATCAAACATTTGACGGATGTTTCGACCTTTTGCTAGAAACATGCATATATCGAAAATATTTTACATTATGCTTATGTTATTACAATTTATGGATTCATGCATTATTTGAACTTCATATACATATGTTTTAATTGAACATATTCTTTATTAATAAAGCTATTTTCTCTTTCATAAAAAGGTTGGTATTATTTTTGCCATAAAAAATTCATCCGAGTAAAGATACACCACAAAATAATAAATAAGAATTCATTTTCTTTATAACGTTCTTTCTTAAATTCAACTTCACCAATTTCTTATTTTCCACCCACCTTAGAATGTTACCCTGGAGCAAATCCAATTTATTAATTTAAAACATTTCATTTCATAAGATAAAATTCAATTTTGGATTTTAGGGGTGTTCTTTCGGTAGGAAACTTGAGGGATATCTACATGTTATTATTTCCCTGCTAGAAAGTGGAGGGCGATAATCAATACATCTAAAGTATGCATACCATTAGCCTCATCATGCTATTGTGTTGACCCCTCACTTTGTTCCTCAGACAAAGAACGTCTCGGCTGGTTAATCAAACAACGTCTTGTCTTCGGGATACCGAGCCTCCCCCAGCTTGTCGTAGTAACTCAATACTCCCCCTCAGCCAATAGGGTGTAAGGTTACCCTCGGTGGTTCTTGTGTTTCATCAATGCATCGAGGTTAGTCGATACTAGGTTGCATGCTAATTCTTCGTTCGACTGTTGCAGCTAAACAAGATTGTATAACTAGGTTGCCATCTTAAGGTTACACGTTACGGTCTATTTAAGATGGATGTTAAAGTTTTGCGTCTCTAAGTAATAATTAGAGAGAGAGATTAAAATTCAAGTTTAAAAAATTAAAATATACTTCAAAAATAATATGCAAGAATATTACATTGTTTGTGAAATTCAAAAGTGATTGTGTGCTTTCATCAGATAAAAGACATTTCACAAGTTGCTTTGCTGACTGTTTTGATATATTTGCGATCATTTCTCACTTTATATTTTCACTCACTTTTTATTACACATTTATTATTTATTCACTCACATAACATTTCTCATATTTTCTAGTGCAGTAAATAAACATTATAATTCAATATGGTCATATAATTGCATATGCTCTCTCAAGATGGAATATTTAGAAAGCAATATTTATAATATTGATTAGTGTTCGTGTTGTGAGGATATGCAAACTTCAAAATGTGATTTATAATCATTTACCAAACTTCAATTATTTATCCACCACAGAGCGAGAAAAAAGGTAAATTTTCGTTATTCCAACGCTTGATCTATTAAATTTTGATAGCTTAACTTAAGTGAATTTTAAGGTTTGTTTATATTAATCGCAATTGATCAATAATTCTGTTAATTAAGGTCAACTCAGTGGTCCAACAGTGAGTCACGTGCCGGACTTCTTGTTGTGTAAACAATCATACACGTAGTTTTATTTTATCGGAAGCTTTGTTTGTTGCAGATGTGGAATTATGTTCTGAGTAATTCGCAATCTGCAAAAACAAAACTAAGCTGGTGCAACCACATGCGACGTGAGATTTAAATTCACATTACGGACACATTATTGTTGTAGAATCCGTACACTCAACATTAAAACATTGTTAACTGACCACCATCTTGGCCACAAACGAAATTATTAAATGTTATTATATGATAATTTGATGATTTTCTAGCATAAGTCCGCTTTATGGATATTACAGTAATTTATTGTTAGCCATTACGTACAAATGTGAGAGCCGAGCCGAATGTTCTGAGTTTTTGCCCAAGTTAGGTAACATTTTTACAACAATCAATCGATCATAACAATAATACATAAATCATACAATCAATCAGTAATAATAATATTATGTATACTATAATTAATATTTTGGTAATTATCTTATTATTATTAGATACGTATATCACATTTTGTGTTCTTTTTTGCTAGGTCAATCATTATAGTGTACTGCAATATTACTGATGTGTAAACCAACCAGGTATGAATCGGGTAAACTTTTACATAATTAATTAATAACATTGTTCTCATTAATCCCATCACATAAATGTAATACAGGTCAATCAAATGATGTTTTCAAAAATAAACCAAAGTATAAACTTCCCGTTCCTTTAAAATATGTACAACATGTAGTATATACCAATTAACCACGAAAATTTAGACTTATACATTGGTCAACCGATTCACAACAAATAAAAAAATTCTTATTATTTATAACATGTTGGTATTTTGAGGTCAAACATGACATATATATGAATGAAATCAGCCTAATAATATGAACTTTAATTTTTCAAAATCAGTTCATTAATTCTATGATATGATTATGATACAGAACCCTTAAACGCACGTTCTAACTTAAACGTGAGATATTAGGTCAAACCACAACCACATATTACAATCGATAAAGCTTTAAATATTTTCCAAAAAAACCCTCTACATTCTGCATAAGAAACTATTTTCCCGAGGTCAACCCATAAATTACCGCTTCGAACCACACGCCCATACTTGACAATATTATGCTTACTATCTTCTTTAGTGCCATTGTTGATTTAAACCAATTAAGATGATGCTTGCACTAGGTCGTACTAAGTTTAATGATTGTACTTCTCTCAATATTATTATTCTAAACAACAACTAAGTCTGTACCAAAAAAAGTTAATGCAAATATTAATAATAATTTGATGAGCGAAGCGAAGACATCAATGTCACTTACCCTATAGAAAATTGGTTAGTTTTTTCCGCTCTTTAACAAGCATACAGCATATCCGAACTTGATGATAATTGGAAGGGACCTTCGAAATCTCTGAACTAAGACCTGCCACATTTTTTAATACAATCGGAGAAATATTTGTTATGAATATAGTACTTTTATGGTTTGTTTTCGATTTTGAATGAGAGATTTTCGTGATATTTGGCCCGCGACCGGGCAAACGGCTACTCCGATCTTGAAACTTTATGGGAACGTTTGAAATCACTTAAATTAGATATGTTATGATTTTAGGGACATATAAAGAAATATTTCTTATAGAAATCGTACTTTCACGATTTTTCTCCACGATTTTAATACGATATTTTCGTGACATTTGGGCCGATTCTGACCAAACGGGTGGGGCTACAACGTTCATATTTAGCATGGACATTAAGATTATGGCAATGTAGTGCCTTTTGAAATAAAGAAAAAAGTTGGACAAAATTCATAGAAATAAAGGTTTTAACATAAGCAATTAACAAGTTACTTTATATACTTGACCATAATCATTTACAATGCGTACAAGAAGCAAGTCTTTGGGCTTCGAGATATTTTACGTTCTATTGTTAATTGGCATTACCATAGCAATTAATACTACTTTATAAAAATTATCCTAATTTAACAAAAATAATTTTGCAATTGAACTTGGAAAAGTAGTGAGACCCAACGCATACCAAAAAACTTATTATAGGACAGAAATAGTCAGTCAAAAAGGCTCATCCATCAACGCGACTGGAAAAAGCGTTTGCGAAGCTTCCTAGTAAATAATAAAAAAATGTTTTTGTCAGTGCACATATACTAGGTGCTCTTTTTTTCATAGTAGTAATGTCATGCTGGATGAATTTTTTGATATCGTAGTCTATCTTGAGATAATAAAGCTAAAGTTGAAGACAGGTGGCAGTTTTCGTTATTTTAATACCGCTCACATATCGCAAATTATTAAAACATTCGAAAGTAATATGAATTGTTAAGAGGAAGTCTGAGAACGCTAGTGATGTCGTGTATGCTCTTTCCATACGATTTTTATAATATGATATACATTTTATGTTCAAGCAATATATATTCAAGCAAAGCGCGAACACCTTATTGTTCGTTGTGTTATTGCTTGTGTTATTGTTACCCCTCACCCCAACATATCTCCCGAGGACAGAGATGATGCCTCCAAGTACAATATCCCGCCTCCAAGTACAATATCCCGCCTTCAAGTACAATATCCCGCCTCCAAGTACAAATATCCCGCAATCGTGTCGATGTGGAGTCGACTGTTTTGGAAATGGGACTTCAAGTGACAGTCAATCGATTAGTGTCGTCACTCATCATACTCTGTGTACTCACTGTCCGGTAAAGGGAGAGTGGTCACTGTCATTGTCATTGTGGTTGGCTTGATCGCTTTGATTTACTGTCCCCCACTGAAAATCAGTTATATAACTGAGTGGGTAGACTCTAAATACAATATATTTATTTATTTATTTATTTATTTATTTATTTATTTATTTATTTATTTATTTATTTATTTATTTATTTATTTATTTATTTATTTATTTATTTATTTATTTATTTATTTATTTATTTAAAACCAATTCGTACCAAAATATTGAAATCAATAATAACTAACGATAAAAGTTTTATCATAAATATTTCATCGATTGTACCGAAAACATGGCAGGTTTATGTTTAGAGATAACGAAGGTCTTCAAAACATTTCACGACGAGAGTGCAGTCTCGAGCGTTAAACGAGCGACTCTGATTCGGTTTGTCTCTGGTTCAAATTCCGTCGTGACCGGCAATCCTGACTGAGGTTTTTCCCGAGGGTATCCTAAGGGATGGGAGAATTTGGGTGGGGAATGGGAGGCAATCCTGTTAAACAGCCCTCTGACATCAGTTTACAATTATCCAAAGTCCAAAACACCTAGTGGAACGAATTGCACCCTGAGCAGGTTTCTCGCGAAAAAAATCACGAAGACGGGAGGAGCTGTTTGTCCTGTTACGAATAAACAGACACAAAAACAAAACATAAATATCATATAAGATACATTTTTCTCAGGCTAGTCAAATTAAGTTTTTGCTTACTTTACTGCAATCACTACGCCAAACAAAATCAATCAAATGCGTTTCAAAGATATCGTGCAAGACCTGAAAATGATATATAAACATTTAATTATGGTTGAATATTGTTTATATAATATGTTATTTACATCACAGTATATTATTGTTCTACTGGTTAACGCCACCTCACTTTATACAAATAGTTCTTATTTGTTTTTAGGATGAAAGGAACCACGTCGAAAAATTTCGGAGTATGGAGAAAAGCAGTGACTATGGTAAGTGAGTTTTAGAAACACTAAATAAACCTATAAAATTGAGTAAAAGTTTTTTCAAACATATTTTGGTGGAAAAAATGGGCATTGCGTCAATACGATTAGCTAAATTACTCCCTTTCGCAGATTATCTCTGTCGTAGAAAAATACTTTTTTTTACGTTTTGAATAATATACGAAGTAATTTTTATTAACTTTTTAAAATTAAATAATATCAAAACACTTATTTTTGTCATGTTCCAATAATATTGTTTTGTTAATAATAATTGGAACAGAACATCAACAGCAAACCATCAATACTGAAACCTTTATTGATATTGACTTTTCGAAACTTCATTTTAAATATTTAGAGACGTTGATTTAACTTTTATATAATTTTATCAATTAAATATATTTTCACAGTTGGAATGGCAGTTTCCTTTTTATTTCTCTCCGGGATGAGTCTTCCCCAATTATAACATTTTCATAATAAATATATATTTAAAACACTAGAAACATCATATTATGTTGAATGACAACGGAACTTATATTGAAAGGTGATATAGTATGGCTTCAGTAAAGTTATATTTTTTCGCTATTTTCGTCTTGAAATTGATTTTCCACACAATATTTTAGTCTATTTTTTATTTTAGAAACCCATTTCTAGTATTTTCCCTGTGTGTGTTTTAGAGCGATTGCCATTAATGAACGAATCCTACCAACTGCTAGCCTTTCTCTAAACACAAATTACACCCTTTATACCCTCATTAATGCAATGTCTTATTTATTTGACATGATGTAGGTTGGGACCATTTGTTTCTATTCCCATGCTATTAGGATTCCGCCATTTTAATTACCTGCGTGATTTCTAACCAATTAGGAAGCTATGGTTAAGGGAGAGAGGAAGAGGGCGAGGGGATAAATATAGAGATAGCGAGATAGCGTGTAAGATTATGTCTGAATAAGGGAAGGAATATCCACTGATGATAGAAGCGTGAATGTTAAGCGATTTAAAACACGATAGTGTTTAGTTGTTATGTAATTTCATTATCAATATCACGAAAAGTCAATTTATAGTAGTTTCAACAAAGTTCAGGAAATTGAAATGGTTTAATTTATAAATAAATAAATAAAATGATTTCTAGAATAAGCATTCCCTATATTGTACCTTAGGTTGATGAATTATGCCCTTACGGTTCATGAGCCTTTAAATCAAAATTTAAAAAAATAAAAAAATAATCTCTTATATGAATCTTTGTATAACGCTATAATTTGAATTGGGCAAATAATGACATGTGACGTAAACATCATATAGGCATATACACGTAAAAATTATAAAATGTATGACACGTGTATTTGTGACAAAATTAACATTACACAGCATTAAACACAGACGATTTTGTTTGACTCTAATGGAATTGGATAAAAAATTACATACGAAGTAAACATATATTTCATACCATTAACCATCTATTCAAGTTTCATATTATGTTATTACTATACAAGAATAAATGTGCATTTGTATGCAGGCTAAATGAAAATTTCACCACATTAAGCATGAGACAACATTTTGAATTGAATTTTAAACGCATTGCAAAAAACACGGCCCTCAAGGTGTGTTCAAGCGCTAGAAAGTGTTGTGTAGCCGATTATAGCAAAATACATGACAGCAATGAGAATTATAAAAAGACAAATGACATAAACTGAGTACATACATAAATTAAATGTCTTACAAGATTATGAAAATAATATAACAATAACAAATTTATTATTAATATATGCGCAGTCAGTAATTACATGTAATACCTATGAAGCAGCACAATGAACATAGATTGCCACTAGTTTTGGTACGACAAGCGAATAAAGATTCTTCATGTAAATATTCGAGTTTTACTTAAGTATTGTGTTCAGTGTACGATTCATTTTGAAAGCAACGTTCATCACCTGAAACAAAATGTGGATCTTTATTATTGCCCTAAAGCCTCTAACCATCTTATTGACATGAATTTTGTAATTTTGTCAAGCTAAGATGGACAGTAAAAAGTCTTCGTCCATGGCCGAGGGATCGCAGCACCATCGTCATTGTATTATCACCACCGATTCGGAAGAAAATATGAAACATTTTTCTAAAACTACGAATAAAATACGTTGTACGTACCGTGGGGTAGTTGATTGAGTTTAATATATCGTAAAATTATTTTTAGGCGTTCTCTTTACTATAATAGATTAACTACAGAGATGATTGATGAAGAACCCTGTATTGTTTTAATAGACAATGAAAATCAAAACCAGTAACCGATTTATATATCTTTGTATATCTTTGTATCAATTATATCAATTTGTATCAATCAATCTTTGTACCGGTATGCTACAAATGTATTATTTGAATCGTTCTCTTGTACACCATCGACCATAAGTAAATCAAGGGGTCTAGTTGTGTCTACTAAGCCCAGCCCTTGATTTACTTCTGGTTGAGGTTGTACAACATTGACAATCCATTCATCGCACAGATTTAATTTTCCATTATCCCTGTCAATCGTAATGATTTAATTAAGTAATACGTATATTGAACTATCTAAAATATATGTTATATACACGTAATAGTTCCTTATTTGAGCTGAGGGTGCTTGTACCACTCACCTCAGCAAAGTTTTTGCGAGACAGAGGGTCCAGCCCCGTGGGTTTGATCTCCAGGGGGACGTTAGCTCTGCACATTATGATCTGCATGGACTTCTTGAAGCTCGGCGAGGCTTCTGTCCAGTCGCTGTTGTAGATGGACTCACAGACAGCCTCATGCTAGGAAATATCGAATATGTAAACTAGTTCTTGACTTTTTTAACATAATGGGGACAAGATTATGTTTACTTTATATTGCAACAACAATACAATTATCGATAATTGTTATGCTGATAAGCTACTTTTAAATTATATATTCTGTCAGTTTATCTGATACGACGCAGTTTAAGCTAAAATTACAGATAAAAAAGTAAATAATTAGTATCTAAACACGAATATTCAAACAATATATTATTATTATCATTGAATTAACCAACCTTTATAATCTTTCAACTCATTTATATGTGTAAATGTTTATGAACCAAAAATAGGCTTACAAATACGAGATATCATCGTCTTCGAAGAAACTCGTGTAATAAGTTCCCCTATTTGAATTTGTCACCGAATTTAAAATAAAACTTAGAATATTTATACATATTTTTTTAAGTGAATCTTGTGTTTTGTCTCATATTTTGTTGCTCTGCTTTATTGTGTATTGCATGGGTGCAACGATTGAAACGAGTGAGGAAAAGACTCAATTTGGCTTCCTGGTGAAAAAATGCTCATGTTTTTTTGTGTTTGTTCGTCTTAGACCTGTCGCCTTGTTTAAGTACTACCAAAGTTATACTACGACATCATTTATTTCTTTTACATAGAGTTTAAAAAAATATATATTCGTTAAAAGCAAATTAAACATTATTAAATTAAAACATTTGTTTAATGGCCGAGTTATTAAATACAAAAAATAAAAGTAAACTACCAAAAATGCCAACTAATATGAAAAAAATATTTGAGAGGGACAAAGCGTGATTGATGTTCGGCGCGTTCCTTGTCCTGCAGCCATAAATCATTACGTGTGAATACAATTTGACATATTGTTTAAAAATAAACTTTAAATAATATAACAGTAATTGTTATTAAAAATTAATTGAACTTAACACTCACTGCTCTTAGGTAGAAATTATTTTTATTATGCTACACGATAAAAATAATTTCTTCCTAAGAGCAGTGTAAAGTACATTTATAAATAATTATCATCGATATATACAAAAATGTGTAGTTTTTTGTGTGTCTTTGACCATTTTGTCAGATTTTTAATTCTAGAAAATTGAATTAATTTTTTTTATTGTTTTCTATAATCATTAATTGAAAAGTGCTATGATAGAATGCCTTCATTGTTTATTTGTACACAATTATGTAAAACTATAATTAGATACGAATAAAATTGGCTGACAAATTTGAAGGCGTGTAACATGAGCATGCCTGTCTCCTCGTCTTAAGCGTCGGGTCACTTACCTGATCTGATAGGAGGTTTGCTACGTCGTTTAACACGTGGTAAAGGAACAACAGCACACAAGAATTCGACACACCGTACAATTTTGCTAAATCAATCGCATTGTCCTGTAGGTAAATATAACACACTTCATATTAGTCGTGTTTATTAGTGTATTTTGATACTAGCAAACATAAAACTAGGAAACGCTCAGTTGGGCGCGTTGATAAGCGAGCACGTGCTATAGCTAGACCCACATTGCACATTTTTTTTTAAATTTTAAAATTTGCGACTTTCGCTATCCACGGGGCCATGTTTCCAATATTATTTGTTATTGCCAAGGTATTTGGGTAAACCCGTGGCTAAACCTTTACTTTGTGGATAAAATCCACCGCCATCTAGAGGACCTTGACATCATTTCCTTGGGAAAACTATTTAAACTCTTTGGTAACAAATAATACACTGCTTCCTCGATAGTATTTTGATTACTTCTAGGTGGCAGTGCATAGTGGCCAGAAACCTCGTGCGACTTTTCGTTGCCATGGTAACGTTACTTTTGTTAAAATATAATTTCCATCTACACTACTTTTCGGATCAAAATAAAATTAACATATTCGTGACCGGACGGACATTATAAATGATTTGGCCACCTCAGATTTTGTCGCCGTTAAGGTTAAAAAAAACTTTCGATTAACTTTAATGTAACTTTGTAACTTTTTTAACGATTTTGCCACAAAACTAATGGCGTTCAATCCAGATCGAAGCTTGCGGATGGTCTAAATTTCAACTCGATCCGAACCTCTGTTCAAACGTTATGGCGAGACATAAAAAAAAACAAAAAAACAAAAACAAAACAAAACCAGTGACTATTTTTTCCGGAAGGGTCAAATGGAAACGCTCGCTTCGCTCGCTTAATAATGATATTAATATCGTTCAATGTTGCTTGAGTTCATTTTGCGTTTCGAAAATTCGCCGAGTACGGAAAGAAACAGTAACTTTGGTGAGTGAGTTTAAAGAAACACTCGAGAAAAATTATATTTACGGGTCTAATAGCTAAGGAACTAATATCATCATCATTATTATTATTTCACAAGTTATACTTTTGCGACCGAATATAATTAAAGAGAAATTATAACATATTTGTTTGTGTAACATGTCATGACGTTTCGTCGCGTCGAAGTGGTGAATAATTTACACTAGGAAACGCTCAGTTGGACGCGTTGATAAGCGAACACGTGATATAGCTAGACCCACATTGCAATTTTTTTAAATTTTAAAATTTGCGACGTTCACTGTCCACGGGGCCATGTTTCCAATATTATTTATTTTAGGCAAGGTAGGCCTATTTGGGTAAACCTTTTACTTTGCGGATAAAATCCACCGCCATCTAGAGGACCTTGACATCATTTCTTTGGGAAAACTATTTGAACTATTTGGTTACAAATAATACACTGCTTCCTCGATAGTATTTTGATTACTTCTAGGTGGCAGTGCATAGTGCGAACCTCGCGCGACTTTCCGTTGCCATGGTAACGGTACTTTGTTATAATGTAATTTCCATCTACACTACTTATCGGATCAAAATAAAATTAACATATTCGTGACCGGACGGACATTCTAAATGTTTTGGCCACCTCAGATTTTGTCGCCGTTAAGTTTAAAAAAAAAACTTTCGATTAACGTTAATGTAACTTTTTAACTTTTTGAACGATTTTGCCACAAAACTAATGGTATTCAATCGAGAACGAAGCTTCCTGATGGTAAAAATTTCAACTCGATCCGAGCCTCCGTTCGAACGTTATGGCGAGACATACAAACAAACAAACAAACAAAAAAAAATTCAGTGACTAATTTTTCCGGCAGAGTCAAATGGAAACGCTCGCTTCGCTCGCTTAATTATTCCTGACTTCCCGACGTAGAATTCCGTCAATGTTATAATTTCTTTTCAATCATTATTATTATTATTTCTATTATTATTTATTATTATTATTATTATTATTATTATTATTATTATTATTATTATTATATATTATTATTATTATTATTATTATTATTATTATTATTATTATTATTATTATTATTCACATCTCATCACCCATGAGTTGGGTAGTATGGGAAGTATAAAAAAACTTATATTCATACTACCCAACTCATGGGAGATGAGATGTGATTGAATTTATCCATGCGATCTTTCAGATTTGACAGCTACATTGCAGTCTTCTGTTGGATTTATGTCATGAAAGTCAACAGTCACAACAAATAGCAGTTAAGAAAAAGTTTGTTCTGTGGTCCCGGTAGCTTACTTGGTAGAGCTATGGCACGTTAAGCCGGAGGTTCTGGGTTCGAACCCCAGTCGGGGCAAACTTTTTCGACAACTGCTATGAATCAATTATTATGATCAATTATTAATTTTTAATTATTATTATTATTATTATTATTTATTTATTATTATATTATTATTATTATTATTATTATTATTATTATTATTATTATTATTATTATTATTATTATTATTTATTATTACTATGGGGCCAATTCTGTACCTGATTTATGTTAACAATATGACTTAATGTGTAAAACACTGTACTGTGTTCATGTATGCTGACGATACTGTTTTGTTATTTGCTCATAAGAACCTAAAAATGGCTGAATCTACTTTGCAGCGGGATTTCACTCAATTATTAATGTGGACGCACGATTATGATCTCGTAATTAATGCTGACAAAACTAAGATTCTACATATGTGCTCACCTCTGAATCACAACAGGCATCAACCTCTTAAAATAATATTCCATTCTTATGAGTGTTTGCATGATACCGTAAATGAAAAAAAGTGTGTACGGTGTAGTGTTGAAATTGAGTCTGTTGACAGCCATGTCTATTTAGGTGTCTTAATTGATAGATTCATGTCGTGGAGGCCGCATATTATCTCCTTATGCAAGCGTTTAAGATCATGTGCATTTCAATTATTCAAATTAAAGTTGGTACTTCCGTTTAAACTTTTGAGGTCAGTTTACACTGCGATCGCCGAGTCAATCATCTCTTATGGCCTCTTGGCCTGGGACTTTGCATCTTTAAGCCACGTAAATTTAATAACCAACCTTCAAAACACAATGATTAGAACTATGACACCATGCTTTTTAAAAAGAAACCCAAGATATAACAGCATACAAATGAAATATCACTTTTGCAATGTACTACCTGTATCATACCTATTTAAGTTTAGATTTATTTTAAAATTTTATTTCAATAGACAATATGAAGCAAACGAAAATACGGGGATTACGCGGTCGAAATCAAGAGGGAATTACTTTTTGCCTAAATTCAATAACAAATATGGAAAACGGACACTTTTTTATTTGACACCTGCTATTTTCAACAGCCTACCTGGTCATCTGCGCAATCTAGAAAAGATCTCAGCCATTAAATCTGAATTAAAGTTTTATTTGCTCGATTGTTTATGTGCAGTCTACAACACCTAATCATTTATCTCAATTCCTAATTTGCTTTTAATTTTAATTTTTTATTGCAGTTGTTCAATTTACTATTTTCATTATGTATCCTGTTGGTTTGCTTTAAAATTTGATTACGAATGACAAGTCTGTTTGTTTGTTTTTTGGAGGAGTCTTGAAATATTTAGATACTTGGTGCAAGTATGTAAATTTATTCATCTAATACTGTGTTGTTTTTGTGTTACCTCAAGTATAATATTTTTATATTCAATATTCAAGTTTTTTTTTTTTTTAGTTTGTTTTGTTATACAGGACGGTGTTCCACTGAGTTTGTTCTATTTTTCTTTGTTATTGTTGTAATAACTTCGCACAACACCGTAGTTGTATGAAATGTACACATTGTTGTGGTTTAAACCACAGACAAGCCTTACTTTAAGGCTTTGTGGACCGAAGCATATAAAAAATGTACACATATGTAATTAATGAATAAAAAAAAAAAAAAATATTATTATTATTATTATTATTATTATTATTGATTCATAGCAGTTGTCGAAAAAGTTTGCCCCGACTGGGGTTCGAACCCAGAACCTCCGGCTTAACGTGCCATAGCTTTACCAATTAAGCTATCGGGACCACAGAACAAACTTTTACGAAACTGCTATTTGTTTGTGACTGTTGACTTTCATGACATAAAATCCAACAGAAGACTGCAATGTAGCTGTCAAATCTGAAAGATCGCATGGATAAATCCAATCACGTCTCATCTCCCATGAGTTGGGTAGTATGAATATTAGGTTTAAGCATAAGCCCGCTTTGAGGACATAGTATTGATTCATAGCAGTTGTCGAAAAGAACCTCCGGCTTAACGTGCCATAGCTTTACCAATTAAGCTATCGGGACCACAGAACAAACTTTTACGAAACTGCTATTTGTTTGTGACTGTTGACTTTTATGACATAAATCCAACAGAAGACTGCAATGTAGCTGTCAAATCTGAAAGATCGCATGGATAAATCCAATCACGTCTCATCTCCCATGAGTTGGGTAGTATGAATATTAGGTTTTTTAAGCATAAGCCCGCTTTAAGGACATAGTTATTGATTCATAGCAGTTGTCGAAAAAGTTAATCAATAACTATATAACAACATAAAGATTTTGTATACTACCTCACAAATACTTCTTATGAAAATTATCACCATTCTGTTTTATTCGCATCTAAGAATGCAAAATAAGTTCGTCCGTATACGTGATAAATTATATGTAAATTTATTTTATTATCACTGGAATTGTTTATATATTACATATGGTGTTGGTACATAAAGCTTAAACGTACCTTGTTAAAAAGGATTGCGACAGTCCCCAATGCCACTGTACTTGCCAAAAAAATGACGATCAAAAACACGTTACGCACTGACCTCCAACTTGTGACATAGCTGAAAAAAGAGACAAATGTTAACAATTGAAATGGTTTTATTAAAACAAAATTGAATTAATATATTTAAAGTTACCGTAACAAATTCACGTGAAGTAGAATATCCGCAGCAAGAAGGGTTTGCATTTCTTTATCCATTTCGTTGAAATTCATTCCTTCAATACTATCCACTGTGACAGGAATTTTTTCATTTCTTTTATCTAATGTTTCTTCTATTTCAAGGTTAACGTAAACATGTGATTGGTTTTCCTCAAATGAATGTATATCACTTCCAGCTTCAATGACCCCCTCTTCAAGAAGTGGTCTCACCACTGGCTGAATGTGCGTCAGTCTTGCGCTGATGATAGCTGGTCTAGTGTTGACCCACCTACCTTGTAATGCGCCCTCTAAGGACATATCATCCCGTACAGCCCCAGGCATGATGTTTACGTCTTCATAGAGTGGACGAATCACTGGCTGAACATCTTCCCGTTTTGCATTCAGATTATCTCGCCTAGTAATGAAGCAATTACCTTGCAATGCTTGGATGTTTCCAAGGTCAATGCTTACATCTTGCCCAGTTACAATAGTTATTGGTCTTATCACAATTCTTTCTCTTATCCTACTTAATGAAATAGATTTAATGTTTTCAAGTTTATTATTTAGAATATTGAAGTAAGATCTAGGCAGTATCATTGATACTGTTAGGAAGGAAATGCACGTGTTAATAACCATGCCGTGTGACACGGTTTGAATCATTCGCAGGATGAGTGTTATCTCGAAAGACGGTGAGGACGTCGTATCCCATGGATACCACTCTCTGAAAAACAAAGAAATCCCTTGTTTGTTTAATTGGTCTGCCTGCAAAATAATTCAGGGATGTATGTAAATACTCAAAACATTCCTGAAAATTTCCGTATTCTCTCCCTCACCATAGAGATATACACAATTTATTAAGCGGATGATCATCCTCTTTTAAGTGGCCACATAGATTTACATTATTACAATGCATAAAACTAAATGTAAACTGTTAACAAATTATTGTTAAAGTTATTATGTAAAACTAGGAAACGCTCAGTTGGACGCGTTGATAAGCGAGCACGTGCTATAGCTAGACCCACAATGCACATTTTTTTAAATTTTAAATTTTGCGACGTTCGCTGTCCACAGGGCCATGTTTCCAATATTATTTATTATTGCCAAGGTATTTGGGTAAACCCGTGTGTAAACCTTTACCAGAGTCGATAAAGAAGTTTCCCCTTTGGGGAGGGCCCCTTACTCCCAAGTCAAAACGGAATCTAACGTCCTGCGCGCTGAGAGCGGCTCCAATGTGAAACTAATAAAAGCACTGCACGCTAAATACGGTCAGTAGATTATCGATGTGCAGTGACGCTGAAATCAACAAACAACAGAAAAAACGTCAAACTTCAATTTTATTTCAATCATATTAGCCCTGGGCCCTAGTCTTTTAAAACGATTTACTTTTGATTTATTATTGTACTATAAAGTGTTGCGCAGGCGTCACTGACATTTTCGTGCGAAAATTTGAGATATGCCTTGTTCAAGCCTAACGGACGTAAGTGTAGCCTAGGCCCAAGGCCACAATACAGTTTTCAGACGTAAGTACGCCCTTGGCATTCAAATCGAAACATTAAGCAATCCTGATTGTCGGCCTAGGTCCTAGGCTTAGGTCCACTACATCAGAAATATCCTCATCAATAAAGAGAGTTTGCTTTATGCGAAAACATTCGCCAACATTCGATCGTATTTAATATTTTGACGTTTCCGCCATTTGTCATCATCGACTGTTAACTACTAGTAGAAAAGTGACGTAGTTTTATTGAAGTAGTTCCATCAATCGTCACACAGAGTCGCGCGGAACGTTAGATTCCCAACGCCAAAAACCGACTTTTTATTTAACCCAGGGCGGTATAGGGAGTTGGAGGACCTCCCCAACGGGGAAACTTCTTTATCGACTCTGCCTTTACTTTGTGGATAAAATCCACCGCCATCTAGAGGACCTTGACTCCTTGGGAAAACTATTTAAACTCTTTGGTGACAAATAATAGACTGCTTCCTCGAAAGTATTTTGATTTCTTCTAGGTGGCAGTGCATTAGAAACTTCGCGCGTCTTTTCGTTGCCATGGCAACGTTACATTTGTTATAATGTAATTTCCATCTCACATACTTATCGGATCAAAATAAAATTAACATATTCGTGACCGGACGGACATTCTAAATGATTTGGCTATCTCAGATTTAGTCGCCGTTTAGTTTAAAAAAAAAACTTTCGATTAACTTTTTAACTTTTTGAACGATTTTGCCACAAAACTTATGGCATTCAATCGAGAACAAAGCTTGCGGATGGTTAAAATTTCAACTCGATCCTAGCCTCTGTTCGAACGTTATGGCGAGACATACAAACAAAAAAACAAACAAAACAAACAAAAAACAAACAAAAAACAAAACCAGTGACTAATTATTCCGGCAGAGTCAAATGGAAATGCTCGCTTCGCTTCGTTAATAAATGATTTTCTAAAATAATAGCCTTTTATTACCGCGGGAAACCTGTTTTGGGGTGCAATGTATGCCCCATTCAGGTGAACTAGGTATGTTGCTGATAGGATAGGACAATTAATGGGGTTGTCCGACTGTTCGAGGGTTTGAAAGGACTCAGTCACTTGTATTCGCACTGAGGAAAACATCGGGAAAAAACATCCAGTCAGGATTGCCGGTCTCGACGGGATTCGAATCCGGGATTTCCCAATTTACAGTCTTAATAAATATAAATAAATTTGCATTTAGATTCTATCTAATCATCAATATAACTGACTTTTAGTGGGGGACAATTAACCCAAAGCGAGCAAGCCAAACCTGTATGCCCAGACGCAATCGACGAGTGAGCGTGGACAGTGCGAACTAGTTGTATTTATATTATTTTATTAGATTATTTCTTCTTAACTTACAACCCCTCTTGTTTTTTTTTAATTATTATTTTTGGTAATAATTATACAACTTGTGTTGATGTTTCAGAGAATTTGATAATAATTGCAATATAATAAATTACCTGATAAAAAATCTTCTCTCTGGCAGTAGAGTTGAAAAATATACAAGTAAAACGGTAAAGGAAAAGAAGTAAAAAATAAAATTATCGTTGTATTTTACAACTTTACGACAAAGCATCCGTGACCGGTCGAATATACTCATTTGTTCTTCATTGTCGAGTTGTTCACGATTCAGCATACCGTCGATCTTGTTAAATTCATCTTGAAGGTTTTTCTTTTGAATGAATATATTATATAGGCCCGACAAGATGAGTCCATGCAAAATGATTAAAAAAAGGTTCATCACAACATCAGCTGTAGAACCCCAGTAAATGCAAACTCCTACAGGGAACAGAACAAATACTTGCATCGCAAGAGGTATTATCAAACAGTAAGGATATATTTGACGGAATAATCGCAGAGCAAGACGACACGATGGATACTTTACGAGAAGATGCGCAGACGATTGGCTGAAGTACTTCAAGTAAAACTTAAGGTCGGGCTCGGTGTCATCGTCCCACAGACCTGCAAGAAGATTGCGTCTTAGATGAGCAAGCATGCGGATCCAAGAAATTAAATATAGTTTAATGTACTGTGACAATAATAGATAAAGATGGGAATTTTCAATCAGTATTTTAAAACCTTAAATAATAATTATTAAATAAAAAAATAAAAAATAAAGAATTGAACTGAGGATCTATACAATAGTAGCGAGGGGATTAAGAACATTGATAATGCACCTTTTGTAAGCACTAAACTTTGCACACACGAGGGGTCTTCACCAAAAATCATTTCCAGGGGCGGAGACACGAGCTAACATATGTTCAAGTAAACTTTTTAGATCGAGTTAAACTTTAACACGCAGGTATATGGAAAACATTTTTTGAAACAAAGAAATTCACTTTAGAAAAACATTTACCTGATTTTGTTTTGTTTTTCAGTGTGACTGTGTAATATTGTAGTATCAGATATTTAACAGTTAACTTTTTACAATATTTAAAATGCTAAACTTAAAAGTCCTTCGTCGGTCACAAACACCACAGTTAAATAGCTGCCGTTCTTAAAATAAACCTCATTTCCGCAATCACAGAAGCTCCGTGTTTCGTGAAGTATGTTGCCACTTCAATTAGGTCATTTCTAGTAATAATTACCAAGATATACTTAGCTAAAATACAACTTGACGCTGCACCAGGATCAATGTGTTTTGAGCGACCTATGCTTAGAGCGTGCATGCGTTTTCTCGTTTTGGGCAAATTCCTGTCAGCTCAGCTGTTTGACACCACATAAGATGGTTGAAATTCTGTACAGTTGTCAAGGAAGCAGAAATGAAGGGCCTACATTCACACTTTTCTTTTATGTGTTATAAAATAATTTTCAAAAACAAAATGGATTTTCACGATGATAGATTTTGTTGAAAGTAAAAACAAAATCATTGTAAGTGATTTTTCTTGTATGATTAACAAAGCTGTCCCGGAATGCTTTTTTGACAACATTTTTGGATGAACGAAGCGAAGACTTCAATTTCACTGACCCCTCAAAAAATTTAGCTCCAATGTTTTTTTTTCCTGTCTGTTTGTTTGTCCGCGCTCTACAGGGCAAACGGCACATGTGATCTTGATGAAAATTGGAGAGGACCTTCGAAATCTCTAAACTTAGACCTGCCACGTTTTTGGGTACAATCGAAGAAATATTTCTCATGAATATCGTACTTTTACGATTTTTTTTATTTTAAGTGCGATATTTTCGTGACATTTGGGCCGATTCTGACCAAACGGGTGGGGCTATAACGTTCATATTTTACATGGACATTAAGGTAATGGTTATGTATTGCTTTCTAAAAAAAAAAATGAAAAAGTTAGTCAGAATCATAAAATAAAGGTTTTAAATGAGTTGTTTTTAGGTTTATAATAACAATTAACAAGTAACAATAGAAACATGACAACAATCACCTACAATGCATTCAAAAGCACTTGCATAGGAAATGTGGTCCAACGCAAACTAAAAACTTTAAAAAAGATCATCCATCAACGCGGCGGGACTTTAGCGTTTTCCTAGTAAATATACATCAGCGGTCTTGGACTAGAGTACCAGACGAAAAACAATTACCCGGACGCCAAGAGGTGCCGTTTGTCTAATTTGTTCCAAAAGTTTGGGATAGCACATACTTAATACGGTTTAGCAAACTCAGCAAACGTACCTCACATAACTTGTCAACCACCGATTAAGATATGAGTCTGCTACTGTCTCGAATATTGCATTTAAAAACATATGCTCTATATAGAAGAAACAATACATTTTATGCACATACAAAAATAGCACAGTTAGTGAACATCAGTGGAGGGTCGTAAGCACATCATTCAAGTTCATAGATTATTGAGTAGTATGTCAACGCTTCTACAAGGTAATTATGCAAATCAAACGTTATGCTAACTATTTCATTAGTATAAGGCATTGCTCATCTTTTCATTCAAGCCAGTTATCTTGCAATTTTGAGTGATCATACTTACTATAGTACAAACAAATTTTACACCGGCGCATGCGACATTGATCTATTATTGATGTACTTAGTAAATAACTAGAGTTTTATTCGTCCGGTAATTGTTAAAAAGCGACAACTCTCATTCCTGTTTCACAATATAAAGTGTATTTTACAGGAAACCCCAAGCTTGCGCACCCTTTAGGTTTTGATTGCATACTAAGGGATGGAGGGCGTGAAATGGAAAGGGGAAAATTTAAGAAGGCGTCTATGAATAGTCTAAGGCATTCGCCTTTACCAAAATGAAGAACCTAAACAACATGTTGTAAGGCTATCTACAACGTTTAGTTCCATCAGTGTTGAATCACGCTTACCTTGCCAATACAGCCTCTTCCTGCAGATATGCAAGGCCTCGCACGCATCGTCTTGTTCCATAATGACTGTAAGTCTAACAGAAGTTACTTTGGACGCTTTTGATGAATTCTAACGTGAAGTCGTACTCTCTCCGATATTGTCTCGACTCGTTGTGTTGGAATATTTCACACACATATTCACTTGCCACGGGGCCGATCGAAACGCATGACGTTATGCCATTCTATTTGTAGCTATGAACTTGGGTAGATAAATTGTTAGCAAGTCGAAACGATATGTAATGATTGTCTCTGATAATGATTGGCTCTGCGGTTTGGTGCTAAACTAGCTGTTGAAAGGTGTGATTTTGGATTAAAGTTTCTGTTTTTGATTTTTTGTTCTGGAAAACTGGTGGTGTCCTTCAGGTAGTTTCAATAGCAAAATATAGTAATGCACAGTTTCCAACTTGTAAACGCATCTAATTTGTCACGATTGAAAATTTTAGATACTTCGATACAACAATTATTTGAACATGGTTAGAACGCGACAGGAGAATACTTGGTGTTATGTAAAGTGCTACCTGTAACCGGTAATTTGAATACATTTATTTTTAAAATTACACCAATAAAACTTAACACTTACGTCGGTTTTGTATTTCATGTTCCACTTGGTTTTGTCATTAAAATTTTAAAAAGTTGTAGAAAATAGGCCTCTATTAAAATCAAACCAGTACTACTCTACCTAAATACCAAATACACAGCATGCTGCTTGTCACATTGCTTGTAAACAACAACAGTTTCGCAAATTCAAATTGGCTATAGCATATTATATATCATTTTACCATGAATATTATATTATTATAAAACATGTAATTACTAGGAAAGCGCCAAAGTCGTTGTTAGTCGAGTGAGCGAGTCATGTGTTTAGTACTCGGTAACATTCCCTTTCCTCCCCCTACCTAAGGCTGGATCGTCAGCATGGGTCTTTCATCCCTAGCCTATCATATGGTAGAGTGACGTATTATAGCGTTACAGTTGACGCGCCCTTTCAATTTTATGCAAAATGTTCCCGGGTACTCAACACATGACTCGATTACTCGTCTAACAACGTCTTTGGCGTTTTCGTATGGTCTTGTCTAGTTGGCTAAAGCGCTTTTGTACCGGGAATTTCGGAGACCCGGGTTCAAACAACGGTCGAGAAAGATTTTTTAATTTCTGGATTGTATTAAAATATTATTGAAAATGTTTTGAACTGAATGTTTTACAGTACTATGGAAATCATATCCAGAACGAAAGACGAGAAGCGGAATTTGGGGTAACCTTAAGTGTGCATAATTCGATACATCTTGGTCATTGCATGCATTTACCGCCTAACAAACATGATTCGATACAAATAATTTCACCAAGAACTAAACCAGTGTCGTTAAATAAAATCCCTCACAAAATTTACGACAATTTTTAAATTTATTATTTCTTGTGAGTTACAATCTTTACGGATTTTGCTCAAAATGTATCTGCTCGCTAAAGACTTGTACCGGATGTCTGTTTTAAATTTCAGCTCAATCTGTTCAGCCGTTCGGCCGATCTGGAGTTAAACTTACTCACTCATGTAGCCAGTACAAAATAAGAGTAACGATTGCAAGGTTTACTCAATCTCCGAGCGGAATTTTGGTTAACCTTGATCGTGCAACATTCGATGCATCCTGGTCACTGCATGCAAACATGATTTGTTAACAATTAAGTCCATAAACAAAAAAACATTGCCGTTCAATTAAATGTGAGATTTTCAGCCTATTTTCAATTTATTATTTATTGAGAGTTTAAATCGTAACGGATTTTGCTCGAAATGTTAACCGCACACTAAAGTCTTGTAGCGGATGTCTGTTTGAAATTTCAGCTCAATCTGTTTAGCCGTTCGGCCGTTCTAGAGCGAACTCACTCACTCACTCACACACTCACCGACAAAAAAAAACAGATTTTGTGCCGTTTAATTTGCATTGTATGACTTGGTTCGCTGCGCTCACTCGTCTCATAAACACTTATAAATCGTACGTGTATATGTATGGCTAAATAAATAACCATAACACCGCATTAAACAGTGACGTAATATATTTAATTTCGTTATTGAATCAAATAAACGGATAAATTACTTATATTTTACGGCAATATAATAATATAACATTATACCATGTACACATATAAAACATGTTATTGTTAAAGATTTATTAACGTGTATTTTTATGGCTAAATATACATTGCACATCATTAAGCATATACGTAATATTTGTGATTTCAACAATTAAATCAATTGAATGGATGAATAATGATATAAGACGGTAACAAATATAATATAACATTATTTTATGTACACACACATATTAAAAATGTAATAATGAAACATTTATAAACGTGTATTTGCATTGCCAAATATACATTACACCGCTGGCATAGACGCAATTTAAATAGTTATCAAGCGAGCGAAGCGAGCGTTTCCATTTGACTCTGCCGGAAAAAATAGTCACTGGTTTTGTTTTGTTTTTTGTTTTTTTTTGTTTTTTTTGTTTTGTAGTTTGTTTTTTTGTATGTATGTCTCGCCATATCGTTCGAACGGAGGCTCGAATCGAGTTGAAATTTTGACCATCCGCAAGCTTTGTTCCCGATTGAATGCCATTAGTTTTGTGGCAAAATCGTTCAAAAAGTTAAAAAGTTACATTAAAGTTAATCGAAAGTTTTTTTTTCAAACTAAACGGCGACAAAATCTGAGGTTGCCAAATCATTTAGAATGTTCGTCCGGTCACGAATATGTTAATTTTATTTTGATCCGATAAGTAGTGTAGATGGAAATTACACTATAACAAAAGTAACGTTACCATGGCAACGAAAACTCGCACGAGGTTCGCACTATGCACTGCCACCTAGAAGTAATCAAAATACTATCGAGGAAGCAGTGTATTATTTGTTACGTTTTCCCAAAGAAATGATGTCAAGGTCCTCTAGATGGCGGTGGATTTTATCCACAAATTAAAGGTTAACCCAAATAGGCCTACCTTGGCAATAATAAATAATTTTGGAAACATGGCCCCGTGGACAGCGAACGTCGCAAATTTTACAATTTTAATAAATTGCAATGTGGGTCTAGCTATAGCACGTGCTCGCTTATCAACGCGTCCAACAGAGCGTTTCCTAGTTATAGAAAAAACGACCTTTGGAGGTGTATTCAAGCGCTATAAAGTGTTTTGTGGCCGAAGTATTAGACAACAATAATCATTATAAAAGTTCAAGGAAATATACTGTTATATTCATGGCAAACATAGATAACAACAATAATAAAACTTATTACTTATAATATACGCATGTAGAGTCGGTAATACACGCGATATTCCAACGATTCAGTGCTCTTAAAATTAGAAGATAGAACTGCCACGTGGTCTGGTACAAGCGAAGTAAGATCCCTCATTATAATGGTATTGTGTTCAGAGTACGGGTCATTTTGTAAGCGAGGTTCATTACCTGAAACAAAATACGTAGTTCTGTATTATTTTCCTCAAGCCTGTAAACATAGTTTTGATATGAGTTTTGCATTGTTGTCAAGCAAAGATAGACAATATAGATAGATATTTCGTTATTTATTTAAAATCTTAATACGTTGCCAAGGCATCGCAGAACCCATCACATTATCACTTCCGATAAAATAAGTTGTACGTTCCGTGGTGTGGTGGGTTGAAGTCAATATATCGTAAGAATATTTTTTGAGGTGTGCAATAGTTCTATAGATTATCTATACAGATTGAGAACTTTTATTGTTTTAACAGACAATGAAAATCAATAACATTAACTGGTTTAAAACTCCGGACAAATAAATAAAATAATTATTAAATAAGACGTTAAGCCTGAGGTTCAGGGTTCGATCGCCAGTCCGGGCATACTTTTATTACAATTGCTATCATTGACTTATTAAATAACAATAATAATAACAATAATAATAATAATAATAATAATAATAATAATAATAATAATAATAATAATAATAATTTCAAATTTAAGGCTTTCGCGGCCCGGTAAATAATTAACACAATTTATTGGTCGGGACATTTCGCCGCGTCGAATCTGCTTTAATTTCCTTTTGACTTTTCAGCCCAACTGTGTGGCATTCATGTTACATGCAAGGCGGGGCCTGGTCATGGTAACTGTTTGTTTTGTGATTTTGTTTTTCTATGTAACGCCTTGTCTGGGCTTTTATTTTGTAAGTTTTTAGAATTAATATCTTGTTTTTCTGAGGATAGCCCACACAGTTGGGCTGAAACGTCCAAAAGCAATTAAAGCAGATTCGACGCGGCGAAATGTCCCGACCAATAAATTGTGTTAATTAATAATAATATTAATAATAATAATAATAATAATAATAATAATAATAATAATAATAATAATAATAATAATAATAATAATAATAATAATAATAATAATAATTTCAAATTTAAGGCTTTCGCGGCCCGGTAAATAATTAACACAATTTATTGGTCGGGACATTTCGCCGCGTCGAATCTGCTTTAATTGCTTTTGACGTTTCAGCCCAACTGTGTGGGCTATCCTCAGAAAAACAAGATATTAATTCTAAAAACTTACAAAAATAAAAGCCCAGACAAGGCGTTACATAGAAAAACAAAATCACAAACAAACAGTTACCATGGACAGGCCCCGCCTTCTATAAACATGCGTTACATTTTTATGAAGACCAAAATATCACATTTGAGAGTTTCTGGTACGTATACGATCACTTCGTCGGACTCCACTTTCTTGGGGCTGATCCAGTTCTGGATGTTTATTGAAGGCGGGTCCGGGTCATGGTAACTGTTGTTTTGTTTTTCTATGTAACGCCTTGTCTTGTCTTATATTTTTATAAGTTTTTTAGTTTTTATTTCTTGTTTTCTGAGGATAGCCCACACAGTTGGGCTGAAATGTCAAAACCAAATTAAAGCAGATTCGACGCGGCGAAATGTCCCGACCAATAAATTGTGTTAATTAATAATAATAATAATATAATAAAAATAATAATAATAATAATATAAGAATAATAATAATAATAATAATAATAATAATAATAATAATAATAATAATAATAATAATAATAATAATAATAATAATAATAATAATTTTTAAAAAAATTATAATTTTTATAAAGTTTAGTTTTTATCACTAATATTTATTATTTGAATAATTTACTTGTACACCAACGACCACAAGTAAATCAAGGGTCTAGATGTATCTACTAATAGACGAGTGAGCGCAGCAAACGAAGTCTACAACGCAAGTCGAACGGATATTCCTCGTGATTAATTTGTCTGTGTGTAAAATAACTGTCTGTTTGTTTGATTGGTTCCATACGGCCGAACGACCAAACAGGTTGAGTTGAAATTTGAAACAGACATCCGTGACCAGTTAACTGAGAACTGCTTACAAAATGAACAAAATCCGTTGCGATTTGAACCGACAAGAAATAATAAATTGAAAAATATAGGCTTAAAATCTGTAGTTTTTATTTTAACTTTTTTTTGTTCTTGAAGAAGTAATTTTTGTTGAATAATTTTTGTCTGGCTGTGATTGCTTGCAGTGAGCAAGGTGTATCTAATCTTGCACACTCAATGTTCCCCTAAATTCCTCTGGGATATGGAGAAAACCTTGCAATTGTTACTTGTATTTCGTACTGTCTGTTTTCCATAGTATTGTATGCATTTAAAAACATGTTATATCATTTTTTAAATACAACCCAGAAATTAAAATAATCTTTCCCGACCGGGGGTTTGAACCTAGGTCTTCCACATTTCGGGTATAAGGGCGCCTTAGTCAACTAGACTAGGAAAACGCTTAAGTCGTTGATAGACGAGTGAGCGTTTCATGTGTTATAAACCCGGGAACATTTGCATTTAAGTTTGATAATAATTGTAAAGTTATAAATAATAGGGTTTTGAATTTAGTTGGTATAAGGACGCGTCAACTGTAAGACCATAATACACCAATCTAGCCTATAAAAGACAAGAGAGGCCTAGGAAGAAAGGGAATGTTACCGGGTACTCTACATCATAGCTCACTCACTCATCTTACAGCGACTTTGGCGTTTTCCTAGTCTACTTCTGATCTAGTGTGTACAACATTGTCCATCCACACAACGCACAGATTTAATTTCCGTTATCCTTGTCAATCGTAATGATAGTATTAAGTAAAACTGTACATATATTTAATTATCTAAAATATATTATATACAGGTTCCTTATTTGAGCAAAGGGTGCTTGTACCACTCACCTCAGCGAAGTTCTTGCGAGACAGAGGGTCCAGCCCCGTGGGTTTGATCTCCAGGGGGACGTTAGCTCTGCACATTATGATCAGCATGGACTTCTTGAAGCTCGGCGAGGCTTTAGTCCAGTCGCTGTTGTAGATGGACTCACAGACAGCCTTGTGCTAATAAATATCGAATATAGCATTAACGTAAACTGGTTCTTAAGTATTTCACATAATGGGGACAAGATTATGTTTACTTGATATAGCTTCAAGAATACAATTCTCGATAATATGCACACTTAATTTGTTTAATACAATTCAGAAATTAAACAAGTCCATCCTGACCGTGATTCGACCCCCCCCCCCCATGGGAGACCCTCCCACATTCAAGGCAGACGCCTTAGCGCCCTTAACCAACTAGACCACCGAGATGGTAACATTTTACTTCGTAATTCCAATGAAATATAGATATGTCGGGATGGACGTTTAAATTTCTTAATTGTATTAAATATTAACCATTTCACCTACGGGAGTGTTTCCCGACGAGCCAAATTGAGTATAAATAAACGAAGTTTAAATGTTATATTCTGCCAGTCGATACGACGCAGTTTTAGATTAAATTACAGATGAAGACGTAAATGAATTGTGCCCTGACAAGAATATTCAAACAATGTATCATTATTAATATCATAGAACTAACCAACCTTCATAATCTTTCATCTTTTTTAATATGTGAATGTTTATGAAACAAAAATAGACATAATTAATAAACAAGACAGCGTCGTCAACGAAGGAAGTCGTTCAAAGTTCCCTTCTTTAAATTTGTTACTGATTTTTAAATAAAAAGTAAAATAAAAATAAAATATATATAATGAATCGTATATTTTGTCCCATATTTTGTTGCTCTGCCATGTTACGTGTATCTAGGGCAACGGTCGTTCGCCCGCAGCCAAGCGCACGCAACTGCTTAGGCGACGACTAACTCGACCCTGTATACTCCTACCCGAGTTAGGGGTTTCCAGCTGTCTGCACACGCCGCCCAGAAAGATTTACAATCTTGAAACACGGTATATGACCGGGTAAGTGGTACATGACCTACCAAAAACAATCAGCCCGATCCGACAACCCGTTCTGTGTTAAAAAAAGTGCCTCAACATCGTTGAAAACCTTCCGGCTGGCTGGCCGGCTAGCTGGCTGGCTAGCTGGGTAATTCTGACGGACAGGTTTAAGAGCCTACAGAGAAAACGGTACACCTTTGAACTATGAAACTTGGACCACACTTAGATGCACCTCAGACGCAGTGTATTTTGCTTTCAAAACCAAAATCGGGTAAGAGGAACAGGAACAGGAGAAAATAAAATTTTTGGATAACAATCAAAACACGTAAATACTAAGGCGTGGTAATTTGTTCAAACTTGAAATTATACATGCTTTTAACCTATCTGGCGTCCAAAACACAAGAGGCATAATTTGGGGGGACCGAGTGCCTTTTGCTTTCAAAACCAAAATCGGGTAATAGTGACCGAACAAAATCGAAATTTTGGATAATAATCAAAACACGTAATTACTAAGGCGTGATAATTTGTACAAACTTGAAATTAAACACACTCTTAACCATTATAAATATCTAGCTTCCAAAACAAAAGGGGCTAATTTTGGGGGGACCGTGGACCCAAAAATGTAAAAAAAAATTAATTGTTCAAAGTAAAGGCTCCAACTTAGACATTCCAAACGTGGAATAAACTTTGTGTCGGTAGAGAGAGAGATTGATTGATTGATTGAGGTCTTTATTAAGGCGGGATTAAGGCTAGTGAAGCCTTATCTTCCATCCAACCTGATTTTAGTGATACTTAAACACTACAAAAATAATTAAATTTAATTGTTACAGCTTATCCTAGATATAAAAGTAAAAAGAGAATATTTCATATGAATGATGAAATGAAACTATATAAACAAAATACATGTATAAGGTCACTTAAATAATAATGAACTTATATTTCTGTTATAGAACTTAGTTGTGTATGTGCGTTGTTAGCACAAAACATTTTTTTTTAAAGAAAATGTAAGTCCGCGAATAATTCTACTTAAAATATTAATTATATTATTAAAATACACAATCATTCACTCATTTCATTCATTCCTAAGAGTGTACTGCAACCAAAGATTAGGTGCAACGTCATTACTGTAGAAGAGAGATAAGAAGAGAGAGCTGCGCACAACGTAACATAAGTAAGAAATCCGACACTATGAGCGGTGTCCAAGACCAACTTCAAACAAACCGCCAATATCTGACACCGCAACACACTTTTGAAGGAATCGACTCCTTGAAAAAAAATTATAATCATTCATCATTCACGCCTTGATAGGAAACAAACAGCAAAAAGATGTAATATCCCCCACAAATACAAAAATTAGTAAAAAACGGCAGCCAAGCTCTCCTTCAAAAGTCTTCGGCTGTGAATGCTGTGAGATAATATGAGCCAAGCATTTCATTCTTCCTCCCTAGTTTCGCATTGAAAAAAAAGTAAGATCAGCCTGTTGACGAGCGCCAAACCAACCATTTTCGTGGTAAAAAAAGTAAAAATTTTAAACTCAGAATAAAATAAAAATTGCTTGGCCATTGACTTTTTAGAGTTCACGTCATGAACCAAATTCAATGTGTAAGCAATTTTTTTATGGTTTTGAGTTTAAAATTTTTACTTTTTTACCACGAAAATTGTTAGATTGGCACTCGTCAGCAGGCGAAATGATCTTACTTCTTTTCAATGCGATACTGGGGAGAAAGAATGAAATGCTTGGCTCATATCTCACAGCATTCACAGACGAAAATTTTTGAAGGAGGGCTTAGATGCATTTAAAAAAAAAATTGTATTTGTGGGGGATTATGATTTGCATGACCGGATGGGCGGCACGAAAGAAGCGAGTGAAGAGAAGATTCAAATTGACCACCTGGTGCAAAAACGTTCAGTGCTTTTTATGTGTTTGTTCGCACGATTCCGGTCAATCTTTACCTTCAAACTCAAATAAAATGACGGGGAACTATCTTTAATTAAACCTTGAAGCTTTAATCAAAGCAATATTTTCACAGACGTTGTATATTTATTAGTTGTATTGTGTTGTGCTGTAGGCCTACATTCTTCGCCTCTACTGGGCAAATGGCAACTTTAATTTATAAAGTTTTCACAGAAGAGATTGAGACTTTAACCTTAGACCTATCACATGGTTTTATTTCAACCAAAATTTATATTATGTAAACAATTAATAAAACTTTTACGTAGACCTTTTAAATACTTATTCGTTTCTAAGCGAAATTTAACATTATTCAATTAAAACATCTTGTTCGAAAAAAATTTGTTTGGCGGCCAAGTTATTACATACTAAATATAAAAGAAGATAACAAAAATTTGCATATGAAATTTGTGATTTAAAATGTAAATTATTATTTTTTTAAATTAAGAGGGAGAAAGCGTGATTTGATGTTCGGCGCGTTCCTTGTACTGCAGCAATGAATCATTACATCTGAATACAACTTGGAGTAAATAATAATGAATGACATCTGCAGTCTCTTATTAGTATATAAGATTTTTAGCGTTTATCATGGATAAATACAAAAAAATGCCTAGCTTTTTGGGTGTTTCTGACCATTTTTACCGATTATTAATTCTAGAAAATTAAATCCATACTAAATTTATTTTTTATAAACAATTAATGGAAAAGTGCTATGATAGATGCCATTGCATAATTAATGTCTACACAATTGTGTAAAATTACAAAAAGATGCAACGAAATTAATTTTCTGAGAAATTCGAAGAGGCGTAAAATAAGAGCATGCCGGTCTACTCGTCTTAAGCGTCGGGTCACTTACCTGTTCTGATAGGAGGTTTGTTACGTCGTTTACCACGTGGTAAAGAAACAGCACCACAAAACAACTCTCCAAACAATACAATTTTGTTAAATCAATCGTGTAGTCCTGTAGGTAAAGATTACACAATTAATAATTATTCGCATTTATTAGCGTATTTTGATAGCAGGAAAGAAAAACTAATATTAAAACAGTTAAATATTGATTTAGTTCGTTTTGCATATTATTCGACCTAATACGTTTTCTGGAAACGTTCAATAGTTACTATTTAATTTTGTTCGCAAAAAAAAATGTGCAAAGCCTGCCCAGGGTGCAATTCATGCCCAACTTTAGGTGTCTAGCTAGGTATGATGCGGATAGGACAATTAATGTGAAAGGATGTCCTAAACATCAAATAAAAATATTAAATTAATTGCTCTACGATTTTGTATACGACCACACAAATATGTGTAATGGAAATTGTATTATTTTTATTTATTTTTTGCATCTAGAAATGGACAATAAGTTCGTCCATCAACGCGACTATAAAAAACTAGTTTTTAAACAAATATACGTCATAAAATATGTGTGATTTTAATATACTTATCCATCGAATGGTCTTTATTGCATATTGTGTTGGTATACTTAAGGCATATACGTACCTTTTTAAAAAGGATAGCGAAAATCCCCAATGACACTGTACTTGCCAAGAACATTGCGACCAAAAATCCGTTACATAAATACCTCAAATTTGTGACATAGCTGAAACAAGTTGAAAAATTTTAACTTTTAGATATGGTCTTTTAATTACAGAATAAAATTCATATTTCCAAGTTACCGTAACAAATTCACGTGAAGTAAAATATCTTCAGCAAGAAGGGTTTGCATTTCCTTATCCAGTTCGTTACCATACATTCCTTCAAGACTATCCACTGTGTCAGATATTTCTTCGTTTGTTTCATCTGCAGTTTCTTCTATTTCAAGGTTAACGTAAACATGCGATTGGTTTTCTTCCAATAAAAGTTCATCTCTTCCAGCTTCAATGACCCCCTCTTCAAGAAGTGGTCTCACCACTGGATGAATGTGCGTCAGTCTTGCGCTGATGATAGCTGGTCTAGTGTTGACCCACCTACCTTGTAATGCGCCCTCTAAGGGCATAGCATCCCGTACAGCCCCAGGCATGTTGTTTACGTCTTCATAGAGTGGACGAATCACTGGCTGAACATCTTCCCGTTTTGCATTCAGATCATCTCGCCTAGTAATGAAGCAATTACCTTGCAATGCCTGGATGTTTCCAAGGTCAATGCTTACATCTTGCCCAGTTACAATAGTTATTGGTCTAATCACAATTCTTTCTCTTATCCTACTTAATGAAATAGATTTAATGTTTTCAAGTTTATTATTCAGAATATTGAAGTAAGATCTAGGCAGTATCATTGATATTGTTAAGAAGGAAATGCACGTGTTAACAAACATGCCGTGAGACAGGGTTTGAATCATTCGCAGGATGAGTGTTATCTCGAACAACGGCGAGGACGTCGTATCCCATGGATACCACTCTCTGAAAAATACAAAAAATCTCTTGTTTGTTTTGTTGGGCTGCCGCCGAATTATTTCAGGATTGGATGTATTTTGATGTATTAAAATACTTTTTTTAGGTTAAGACCACGTACATATAATAATAATAAAAATGTGTTCTTTAGTTGCATTATTATAATATGTCCGTGGTCTAAACCTAAAAGTGTGTTTTAATACATCATTCGACCATAAAAGCCTTCACAAATACACATTTATTTATTAGCGAGCGAAGCGAGCGTTCCATTTGACTCTGCCGGAAAAATTAGTCACTGGTTTGTTTTTTTTTTTGTTTGTTTGTTTGTTTTTTTTTTTGTTTGTTTTTTTGTTTGTTTTGTTTTGTTTGTATGTCTCGCCATAAGTTCAACGGAGGCTCGGATCGAGTTGAAATTTTGACCATCCGCAAGCTTCGTTCTGGATTGAATGCCATTAGTTTTGTGGCAAAATCGTTCAAAAAGTTAAAAAGTTACATAAAGTTAATCGAAAGTTTTTTTTTCAAACTCAACGGAGACAAAATCTGAGATAGCCAAATCATTTAGAATGTCCGTCCGGTCACGAATATGTTAATTTTATTTTGATCCGATAAGTAGTGTAGATGGAAATTACATTATAACAAAAGTAACGTTGCCATGGCAACGAAAAGACGCGCGAAGTTTTAATGCACTGCCACCTACAAGTAATCAAAATACTTTCGAGGAAGCAGTCTATTATTTGTCAACAAAGAGTTAAATAACTGTTTTCCCAAGGAGTCAATGTCCTCTAGATGGCGGTGGATTTTAAAGTAAAGATTTAAACACGGGTTTACCCAAATACCTTGGCATAATAAATAATACTGGAAACGCGAACGTCGTAAATTTTAAAATTTTAAAAAATGTGCCATGTGGGTCTAGCTATAGCACGTGCTCGCTTATCAACGCGTCCAACTGAGCGTTTCCTAGTATTTATAACTAGCTATACGGAAAATATCACGCACAGTATTATAGAAAATTACTTTTATTCTTAACGTTTCAGAAAACTAGGTTGCCATTTTCAAGGGAAGGGTAAAACAAAATTCAACAAAACAACAAGAGTTTTTTAAATAAACAAATTGAAAAACACACTACCTTGCGAACAAAGAAAATTGAAATGAACCAATTATTGCAGTGACCCTATGAAACCAAAACACCTTGTTGTATTGTGAGTGTGATTTCTTGTGACCATTCTAGCAGGCCTGTCGCTTTCTTCGTGTCTTGATACCACAGACGGCTCAGTCTCATACTTTTCAAGAGCTGCAGTATGACTTCTAGTCATCGTTCTGCTAGATTCCTCATTTCTAGATAAAATGGTTGGGTCCGTCCAGACCGTCCCACGTTCGTCTAGAACTGCAGACACTAGTGCAGCGTTAGTGTTCTCATCCAAAGCAGGCTTCCACGATTGAGCCAAACGCTTGTCATCGTCTTGTTTGTTTAGATTAAGTGGGCGCTTTTCAATTTCCACTGCTTCTTAAACGATTCGACTGGATCGATTGCTTACATTGGCAAGAGGCCTCATTACCAACATGTTCAAAGTGCCTCACAACAAGTTATCTCTAAGTATCTCTAACTATTCATTAGTATCCCTTCATGCTAAACATAATGCTAAAATGTAGACTCAGTTTCTAGTTACTAGTATAATATTATATCTAACTTGTGATGTATGACAACAGAACAATTACTAAACTACTAGTTGTTGTGACTGTTGACTTCCATGCCATAAATCCAACAGAAGACTGCAAATGTAGCTGTCAAAACTGAAAGATTCCTGGGATAAATCCAATCACACCTCATCTCCCATGAGTTGGTTAGTATGAATATAAGGTTTTTAAGCATAAGCCCGCTTTAAGGATATAGTTTTTGATTCACAGCAGTTGTCGTAAAAGTTTGCCCCGAATGGGGTTCGAACCCAGAACCTCCGGCTTAACGTGTCATAGCTCTACCAATTGAGCGACCGGGACAACAGAACAAACCTTTACTTAACTGCTAGTTGTTGTGACTGTTTACTTCCATGACATTATTCTTCGAGAACATGTAGCCAAAGTCAATGCTATTGATCGAAGTCGGGGAGGATGATGATGTGAAGAGGCCTGCAAATACCTATTGGCATGAGCCGGCTTTCTGTACACAGTGTGGCCAAAACGTCCATCAGGGTTTTTAATTATCAAAGCTTCAAGGAAAGGCAATTTTCCGTTTACTGCAACTTCCATGGTGAATTGAATGTTAGAAGGGATAGAGTTTTAAAAAACTCAGTAGCTTTTCTTGCCCATATTGCAAAAATTCGAAAAAACAAAACTCGAGGTTTGTAATGGGTCGACTCGAGTGCTCTGGTCTCAAAATCTTCCATATACAAATTGTCTACCACTGGTGATAACGGTGAGATTATCGGTGCGCCTATGATGACCTGTTCATAGAATTGTCCTTCATAAACAAAGTATGTAGATGACATACAATGCTGCGACAAAGTGACAACATGCTTTGCGACCGGGTATTTTTCTGAGATTATTTTCATAGCTTCATCTACTGGTTTCTTTGTGATGAGCGAAACGACGTTAAAACTCACCAGGATATCTCCTGGGTCTAACCTAATGTTCTTCAGAAGACTAATTAAATTGGCAGCAGAGTTTTTAACGTAAGATTTCCCATATTCACAAATGGGCTGCAAACAACTTGCAAGATGTTTTGCAAGAGCCTGTGTTGTTGACCCTACAGCACTGACAGTCGGTCTCAATGGTAAGTTTGCTTTGTGAATCTTTGGAAGTCTGCAGTCAGACGAGGGATTATAGATATCTTCTCTCTAGGAATTAGATACTTCTGTTTTTCTTTGTCAATAGGGGACGACGCAACAATTAGAGACTTGGTCTTCTTTCCTAAATAAACTATGGGATTTTTCTCAGTGGTACGCATAGGATCTTCTAAAAAAATGGAATGTTTTTAGTATTTATACTAACTAGGAAACGCTCAGTTGGACGCGTTGATAAGCGAGCACGTGCTATAGCTTTGCATCCACATTGCACATTTTTTTAAATTTAAAAATTTGCGACGTTCGCTGTCCACAGGGCCATGTTTCCAATATTATTTATTATTGCCAAGGTATTTGAGTAAACCCGTGTGTAACCATTTACTTTGTGGATAAAATCCACCGCCATCTAGAGGACCTTGACTCTTTGGGAAAACTATTCAAACTCTTTGTTGACAAATAATAGACTGCTTCCTCGAAAGTATTTTGATTACTTCTAGGTGGCAGTGCATTAGAAACTTCGCGCGTCTATTCGTTGTCATGGCAACGTTACTTTTGTTATGATGCAATTTCCATCTACACTACTTATCGGATCAAAATAAAATTAACATATTCGTGACCGGACGGACATTCTAAATGATTTGGCTATCTCAGATTTTGTCGCCGTTTAGTTTTAAAAAAAAACTTTCGATTAACTTTAATGTAACTTTTTAACTTTTTGAACGATTTTGCCACAAAACTAATGGCATTCAATCGAGAACGAAGCTTGCGGATGGTCATAATTTCAACTCGATCCGAGCCTCCGTTCGAACGTTATGGCGAGACATACAAACAAAAAAACAAAAAAAACAAAAAAAAACAAAAAAACAAAAAAAAAACAAAACCAGTGACTTATTTTTCCGGCAGAGTCAAATGGAAACGCTCGCTTCGCTCGCTTAATTAACATATTCGTGACCGGACGGACATTCTAAATGATTTGGCCACCTCAGATTTTGTGTCAGTTTAGTTTGAAAAAAAAAATTTGGATTAACTTTAAAGTAACTTTTTAACTTTTTGAACGATTTTTCCACAAAACTAATGGCATTCAATCGAGAACGAAGCTTGCGGATGGTCAAAATTTCAACTCGATCCGAACCTCCGTTCGACCGCTATCATGAGCCAAAAAAGCTGCGCGACTTTCCGTTGCCATGGTAACGGAACTTTGTTATAATGTAATTTCCATCTACACTACTTATCGGATCAAAATAAAATTAACATATTCGTGACTGGACGGACATTCTAAATGATTTGGCCACCTCAGATTTTGTCGCCGTTTAGTTTGAAAAAAAAACTTTCGATTAACTTTAATGTAACTTTTTAACTTTTTGAACGATTTTGCTACAAAACTAATGGCATTCAATCGGGAACAAAGCTTGCGGATGGTCAAAATTTCAAATCGATCCGAGCCTCCGTTCGAACGTTATGGCGAAACATACAAACAAACAAAAAAACAAAAAAACAAAAAAACAAAAAAACAAAAAAACAAAAAACAAAAAAACAAAACCAGTGACTAATTTTTCCGGCAGAGTCAAATGGAAACGCTCGCTTCGCTCGCTTAATAAATCATTGAGCGAGTGACCATCCTCTGTTGAGTGGCCAAATGGATCCAGACTATAACAATGAACTTACTAAATGAAAACCATGAGACTGTGAAGGGATGTCCGAGGGCTACAAGACTGGACTCAATACCTTGCATTCGCATTAACAACTGAAAAATCCCTCGGGAAAAAAACATTAGTTAGGATTGCCGGTCAAAACCATAATAACAAATTAGTTGCCTAAACGGTATATTATTTGTTTTTGTGTATTCACAAATATTATTAATGAAAATTGTAATAGCGGGAGTATGTATACATCAGAAAAAATACATTTTTTTTAGAATACGTCATATTCTTAATTTTTATTGCTGTTTTAAGCAAATGTGAAAAATGTATTTTGGTGGACATACAGCCTTAATTCAACGCATCCACAAAATTCCAAAACATTTTCTTCTTAAAGTGCAATCCTTCTTATTTTAAAAATTACTATCAAACAATGTGTGTTTCGGCGGATTCGATAATTTTAAAGTAAAATGCATTACCTGATAGAAAATCTTCTCTCTGGCAGTAGAGTTGAAAAATATACAATTACAACGATAAAAGAAAAGCTGTAAAAAATAACAATATCATTGTATTTTACAACTTTACGACAAAACACCCTTGTTCCGTTGAATATACTCATTTGTTCTTCATTGTCGAGTTGTTCATGATTTAGCATATCCTCAATCTTATCAAACTCTTCTTGAAGTTTCTTCTTTTGAAAGAATAAAGTATATAGGCCCGCCAAGATGAGTCCATGCGGAATGATAAAAAAAAGGTTCATCACAACATCAACTGTATAACCCCAGTAAAGGCAAACAGCTACTGGAAACAGAACAAATACCTGAATCGTTAAAGGTATTATCAAAAAGTAAGGATAAATTTGTCGGAATAATCGCAGAGCAAGACGAAACGATGGATACTTTACGAGAAGGTGCGCAGACGATTGGCTGAAGTACTTCAAGTAAAACTTAAGGTCGGGCTCGGCGTCATCGTCCCACAGACCTGCAAGAAGATTGCGTCTTAGATGAGCAAGCATGCGGACCCAATAAATTAATTATAGTATTATGTACTGTGACCATAATAATAGAAGAAGATTGGAATCTTTCATTCCGACTTAATATATATAAAACCCACACATAACAAAAACTTGTAAAAATACAGCTAAACCTAACACACTCAAAAGTAATGAGATCTAAAAAATGGGCCAAGCTCATCTACCCTTCCACATTTGCGCATTCTTAATTCATAAACGTAGTGTCCCGTAAAAACATCCTTGAATAGCTTGGCAAAATAGAATTTGCAAATAATAATTTAAACGTAATAGTTTATCCAAATTCTTTTTTTCTAATTAATTTGAAAGTAATGGTCATGCAAAGCTTTTCAAGGATGTTGTTACGGGACACTGTTCGTTTATGAATTAGGAATGCGCAAATGTGTAAGGGTAGATGAGTTTGTTCCTTTTTTTAGATCTCATTTCTTTTGAGTGTGTAAGGTATGGCTGTATTTTTACAATTTTTTGTTTGTGTGGGATCTCATTACTTTTTCAAGTTCCATTGCAAAATTATTTGTAAAAATATAATAATTTTATCAAAGTAGATTTAATTGCTATGGTATTACCAATTAACAATAGAATGAAAAAATGTAGTGGTCCAAAGACTAGCTTTTTGTAAACAATGTAGGAAATCATTGTCAAGTAACTATAGTTACTTGTTGATTGTATGCCTGCCTGTATAAGGCTTATTTTAAAACCTTTATTTGGAAGCCTTCCAGAAAACTTTTTTAACTTTTTCTTTCAAAAGGAACTACATCACTATTACCTTAATGCCCATGTAAAATATGAACGTTGTAGCCCCACCCGTTTGGTCAGAATCGCTGGCAATTGAAACTGACGAATTAGACAGTAGTAGTCAGTAGTAGTAACTAACATCCTTAAAGTGATTTTGAGCATGTTTCAAGTCATTTTTTCACCAAGAAGGAATGTTCGTACACCAACTAAATTTGGCACGTGTTGTCAGGTACTCAAATACCCTTGATTTTGATTGTTTTTAAGTTAAAATAAATAAATAAATAAATAAATTGTATTTAGAGTCTATCCACTCAGTTATATAACTGATTTTCAATGGAGGACTTTAAATCAAAGCGACCAAAGCCAACCCTGTAAGCCCCGACGCAATCGACGAGTGAGCGATAACCAACCAAAGATCGATATTTTTAATAGGAAATATAGCAATCAATGGTATGGACAGTGCGAACACCCACGGATCAACGCCAGAATCAACAAGGCCGATTCAGAACAACTCTGAATTTATTATGTGCTTCGTTGTTAGGACGGCTCCAAAGTCACCGTTTACAAACTCCTGAGACAAGAACTGATGGACTTAAGTCCAAACTTCTGACTTTGGCGGGATTCGAACCCTGAACCTTCTGCATTGGAAGCAGATACGCTAACCACAAGACCAACGAGCGACACAAAAAAAAGTTCACATCACGTTTCATGATGGCTGGGTGACACCTCGAAATCACCCCAACTCTTCTTGCTGTATAAGGTGCCTGAGTGTGTAGCGCACCGCGGCTTGGCTGCGGCGCCCTAACGGGCACCTAGATTTTTAAAAAAATCCCACATTGTTTGACGATGTGCACTCAATGTATGAGGTCTACAAACAATAAAAAATAACTTTTTTACCGAGGGAAAGCTGTAATAGGATGCAATGTATGCCGTTCTTCAGATTGAACTAGTGAGCCATTAGCTAACGCTCACACATTTGCAATTATTCAAATCAAACTTTATGGTTACTATAATAAGGAATTGTTTTTTTTAAAGCCACTAACAATTGCTATCTATGCGTTCTTACACTTCCTTCATTACAAACAAATTAACCACCGGCGCACCAATCACCATTGATCTAGTATTGATGTATATAGTTAATAACGACAATTTTATTCTTCTTTGTTATTGCTATAAACCTAAACACTGTTATTCCCGTTTCACAATTTCAAAGTACAGGAGCACACTCCAAGGTCGCGCCTTTAATGGGGATCGATTGCATACTCATTGAAGGAAGGCGTGCACAATGAAAGGGGTAAATTTAAGAAAATGACAGTAAATAGTCAGAGGTATTAGTTGTCCTTACTAAAACGATTAATTTAAATTTTAAATTATTTGTTAAATGTATGGCATTTTAGTTTCAACAGTGTTGATTGTAGAAACACGCTTACCTTGCCAATACAGCCTCTTCCTGCAGATATGCAAGGCTTCGCACGCATCGTCTTGTTCCATAATGACTTAGTTTAACAAAAGTTACTTTGGACGCTTTTGGTGAATTCAACGATAAGTCGTACTCTCTCCGATATTGTCTAGACTCGTTGTGTTGAAATATTTCAACACAGATTCACTTGCCACAGGGACGACCGCAACGCATGGTGGTAATTCATAAATCTGTTATATTATTCTATTTAGTGTCAAGTATCAGCAAGTCGTAACAAAATAAATGATTGTCATAAAAGTAACTTGGTCTTTGTAGCTTAGAGCTATACCGGCTATTGAAAGGCGTGATACTAGAAAATCGGAGTCCTTTCGTTAGTTCAAAAGCAAAATGTAGTAATTGCATAGTTTTCAAATTGTTAGTTCGTTGAATTTTCCGCGATTGAAAACCACAGCAATACATCGCCGCAAGAATTATTTTTACACGAATGGAAAGTGGTAGATCAATACTTGGTGTGACGTGTGCTACACTGTCGTGATTATTGTATTAATGACAATAGGCCTACATTACTATCAAACTAGTATCAAAGTAGTACCTAAATACCAAACACACACTGCATGCGGTATATTACATAGATTGTAACAATGTTACACATTTTAAGTCTGATAATAATTTAAGTCATCAGCTTATACTAGAGGACCAAAATAAATGTTTCTTCATGATCTTCTCAAAACCTCCTCTCCTCAACAGTTACAGCGAGTCTTTTATTCATTGAAACCATAATCCGTGCGATAGTAAATAAAAAATGTATCACGTTAAACGAATGCCCCAGCCACAAAGTGTCTAACTTACTATGCTTAGTAACACCTCTTTAAACCACATTATAACATACAATAGAAATAAATTAACAAATAATATAAAATTAGATTGTAAAGGGTGAACAAATGACAATAAACAATGGCTAGTAAAGGGTGAACAATGATGGTATGTTACAAATAATATAAAATGAGATAGTGAAGGAGTGAACAAATGATGGTGAACAATTGATAGTAAAATGATGGTACGATGCGAATATTTAAACAAACATATTTACGATTTCAAAATAGTGTATTTTAATTATTAGGGGCCGACAGTGGTGGTTTATGCGTAATACGGGATTTTTTTTCAGGTGGTAACTATAGTTTTTAAATCCCGCATCTGGCAATCTTATTTTTTCCCGAAGTTTTCTTCGAGAATTACAATAAGGCTATTGTAATCAGGGCAGAGTCAAAACCTTGGAAGTCCATGAAAGTTGGCTGAATGAAAGAGCACCTTTAATAAAACAGTAAAAAAAAGTTTTTTGTCGTGACATAACCTCACTATCGGCCATTATATCTCGCTTTTTTGACAATAGAATAGCCAGCACAGCTAGTGCAAAATTTAATATTGAGAATCGGTTTTCTGGATATAGACCCTTTCTAAACTCCTTTAGCTACAACTTCAACTATTAGGACGAATGGATTTTTGAAAAGACAGTTGGTGTACGATTTTTTTGCCAGACGAAACAAAACTAAAAGAAACTTGTATTTGTACCGTTTGACAAAAAAAAAATCATACACCAACTGTTATTTCAGAAATCTATTTAACCTTGTAGTTGAAGTTGTAGCTAAAGGTGTTAAGAAACTATATCCAGAAAACCGATTCACAAAATGTAATTTTGTACTAGCTATGCTGGCTACACTATTGTCAAAATAACGAAATATAATGGTCGATAGTGCGGTTATGACCCGCCCAAATTTTTATTTTGTTTTTCTGTTTAAGAGTAAGGGCGGGACATAACCTCAATATTGGCCATTATTTATCGTTTTTTGAGAAGAGTGTAGCCAGCACAGCTAGTGCAAAATTTAATTTTGAAAATCTGTTTTCTAGATATAGTTTCTAAACACCTTTAGCTTCAGCTTCAGCTATGAACTATAAAAAGGACAAATAGATTTTTCAAAAAACAGTTGGTTTGCTCAAGGCGTATACTTTGTTCGCATATTCAATTATGTCAGCAGAAGACAACCTATGTTTTAAAGACACTCTTTTTTGTAGATATGTAAGATTTACAAAACCATGTCACGCTCTTTAACTTTACACGAATCAAATCAAAATATTTAAGTTTGAAGCTTGTGTAGCTTACTTGTGATGTAGTTTTAAAGTAATTTCATAGACTCCATAAAGCAATTGATTTCTTAGAACAAGTTTGTTTGACAGCTTGTTTTAATTCTACCGGATCCACAAACTTGTTGCTGAAAGTTGGCTACTTGTGGTTTTAAATGAAGAGCTATAGATAGAACAAAGGCGTAAAGAATTTTATTTTCAGGTTCCATTTAATTTTTTCTAAGGTAAGATTAGAAAACGATATTCTATATTATATTCGTTGTGCTTGGTACTCGCAAATGGTGACTGCTAAAGAAAATAACTTCTACGTCACTTTTATTGGACGTTACCATATCCTATAATTGATTTTTTTTTTTTACAGAACTTCTATTTTAAAAACAAAACAAAACAATATTATATAGAAACACAGAATAAAAACAACATTAATTGATTGATTATAATCTTGTTAAAAAGCGGTTTAAATAAATAATACATGAAATAAGTAAAACATAATTTACATGTTAATAGACTAAAATCTCCTATAAAGTCACTTTCTGGGTAATCAAGGAATTGTGTAACTGTAAACCAAAACAAAGTTGTAACTCATGAATGCATGTATAAACAAATTGTAATTAGTTATGGACTGTGCACTGCACTTGATTAAAAAAATATATAGAATCAAACAATATTTCGAAGACTATTCAGCCGTCGTCTTGCTCTACAAGTTTCATAGTTATTGACATATTTTGTTTATCAACCATTAGTTGATCTTTTAATTTTACCGTCATCATTGTTTGAAATAATATATTGTTTGAAATAAATATGAGATCATAAACAGAAATATTTTTAAAAATTACTGTTCTAAAGTAGGCCTATATTAAATAGGATATTTGGACACTTCAAGTGTCTTTCTCAAACTCAAAGTTGATCTAAAGATTGTTTTCAATTTAACTTAAATATAAAATAACAAAACAACCATATTATGATTAAAGTAGAAATAATACATTGCGGAAATCAATGTACATACATCAGAACATAATAATAGCAACAACCATTTTCTTTACAGTATTAATAATTTTATTAGCAATAAAGTTTTCTTTACAGTATTAATAATTACAATTTTATTCGATTGCCCACAAAGCTTTGATAAGCTTGTCTGTGGGTTATATTCTTATGACAATAATTATTACATACTAAAGTTACATGCTAGATACGGAATGCAGATTCCATGGCAAATTCCTAGATAATATTTAACAATATAAATTATAAAGACTTATTAAACAATTCAAATTTGAATAACAAAACACAAAAATAAAATGAACAGTTACTCATACAAAAAGAGCTCTGGAAAAAAGGAAAAGGAAAATAATTTAACAAATTCTACATTAAATTGGACAAAAGAAACTCTTTAACTCTTTTCTTGACTTGGCTCAACCTATCCAATTCTTTTAATTCCGGCGGCAAGAGATTAAAACTCTGCGGCACACTAACCTGCAGAGATCGCTCACCATATTTGTTTGCTGTCAAAGGAACTCTGTAGTCATTTGCGACTTGCGCTCTTGTATATATGGTATGGTCAATTTTAATTTTGTGTTCATCATTATAATAAAATTTATTTATTAACTATATATACATAACATTTACGGGAAGCAAATCAGATATTTTGAATAACTCGTTTGACGAACAATGATCTGTTATATGATTGGGTAGAATTGTTTTTAATATATTTTTCTGTAAACTTTCTATTTGATTAATATACATATGAGAGGCATTTCCCCAAGCCAACAGTGCAAACGAGATGATAATATTAATAATAATAATAATAATGACTTCGAGATTCCGAGACAGCTTCCATCCTGACATGGTATTCGTGGTTTCCCATAGTCCGAAGATCAAATGCTAGGATGGCGACGAGAAATCGGCCACGACCGTACACAGCAGAAAGAAAACCTCATCCACAAACTAAATTATAAATGACTGATTTTAGTTAGAGTTAAGACAAAGTAATAATGTAGATATGCTAATATAGAGACACATGAAGTACTTGACGTAAGTCCGTACAAGATGTTAGCTCCGGTTTTGACCTAGTTTGTATGAAATACATCCAATAAAATAATAATAATAGTAAAAATAATAATAATAATAATAATAATAATAATAATAATAATAATAAAAATAATAATAATAATAATAATAATAATAATAATAATATCATGGCCGAGGAACAAAAAGGATGCTGTAAAAACTCGCAGGGATGTAAAGAACAACTCATTATCGACTCTACTGTAATGAACCAGGCACACAATAAGAAAAGGAATATTCACGTAAACTACATTGACTACAAGAAAGCTTATGACTCAACACCACACACATGGCTTATTAAGATTTTACAAATATATAAAATCAACCCAGTAATTGTAAACTTTTTGAAGACAGTAATGAAGACATGGAGAACAACACTAAAACTAAATATGAAAAACCAGCAGATAAATACAGATCCAATCCAAATTAAACGTGGCATTTTCCAAGGTGACTCATTTAGCGCATTATGGTTTTGTCTGTCATTAAACCCACTGTCGCATATGCTTAACGAATCAACATACGGATTTAAAATTAAGGACAATAATAATATGGTATGTCACACAATTTCTCACCTATTCTTCATGGATGATCTAAAGTAATATGCATCAAATTTTGTTCAACTAAACAGTTTAATCAATACTACATTTGAATTTAGTCAAGATATATGCATGGAGTTTGGAGTAGACAAGTGTAAGACGCTACATATCGAAAAGGGTAAGGTTACGCAGGCAGAAGAGTTCCAGCTAGATGGTGAAAATAGGATTGGAGAATGGATGATAACGAAGTATACAAATATTTAGGATTCTCACAAGCTACCAGAATTGAACATAAAGTAATGAAAGAAAAATTGATAGATACATACAAGAAGCGACTAAAATCTATCCTCAAGACGCAACTAAACGGTAAAAGCAAGATCACAGCAATAAATACATATGCTATACCAGTACTGACATATTCATTCGGAATCATTAAATGGACGCAGACAGACATCCACGCGTTGGAAATATTAACTCGTACTGCACTTACCAAACACAGAATGCATCAACCTAAATCAGCAATAGAGAGATTGACACTTCCAAGAGAACAAGGAGGACGAGGCCTAATTGATCTGAACAACTTATATTATAAAACAACTAGACTTTTTAAGAAAATATTTTTTTACAAAGAGCAACCAATCAACACTGCATAGGGCTGTGGTGCTAGCTGACAAATCATTAACTCCACTCAATCTAGCAAACGAAAATGTCAATCTACTAGGGAAACTCATAACTGACGCATAAAAAGAGTTACGTCTCTCAGAAAAGACCCTACACAAGAGACATTATGATGAACTACATAATGGTCACGTAGATATTAAAGCATCAAATAGGTGGTTAAACAACGGGGAACTATTTTGAGAAACAGAAGGTTTTTATGCTGGCTATTCAAGACAGAGTGATTGCAACGAAAAATTATAAAAAAAATACTATTATACAAGATGCGACAGTAAAAGATCAATGTAGAAAATGTTGTGTAAGGGGGTTGAAACAATCGAACACATCATATCCGGGTGCCAGTCACTATGTCAAACGGATTACCTCTACAGACATAACCAAGTAGCTAACATTATTCACTAAAAACTAGCAATCAAGTACAACCTCATTGATACACACACACCTTACTACAAATACAAACCGGAGAAAGTACTAGATAGCAAAGATTTCAAATTATATTACGACCGCACAGTTATAACAGACCAAACTATACATCACAACAGACCGGATATAATTATAATTGACAAGAAGAAACAAGAAACTACCTTTATTGACGTTGCTGTCCCAATGTGCCATAACGTCGAGACTACATGGAAGAAAAAAATTGACAAGTATAGTGAACTTGCAATTGAGATCAAGAAGATGTGGAAACAGAAAAAGGTAAATACAATCCCATACGTGATATCGGCTAATGGCATCATACCGAAAAAGCTACATGAAAGCATTAAACAACTAGATCTTCCACCCAATGTTTACATCGAGACTCAAAAGGCAGTAATACTCAACACGTGTAGAATTCACGTGTAGAAACTAAGAATGATACTTTCAACGGCAAAATATAGTAATGCTTAGTTTTTAACTTGTAAATGCATCGAATTTGTCACGATTGAAAACTTGAGATACTATGTTGCAAGGATAATTATTTGAACATTGTCTAGAAAGCGACAGATCAATACTTGGTGCTGTGTAAACTGCTACCTGCAACCGGTAATTTCAATACATTTATTTTCAAAGTTATAGCAATAAAATTTAACACTTTCGTCAGATTTGTATTTCATGTTTGTTCCACTTGGTTTTGATTTTTAATTTTTTTTAAATATGTAAACAATAGGGCTCTATTAAAAGCAAACCAGTGCTACTGTCAATCTTTGCTACTGTAACCTAAATACCAAATACACAGCATGCAGCTTATCACATAGCTTGTAAACAACAACAGCAATTTCGCAAATCGAAATTGGATAAATAATTATATTTGATGGTAACATATTATATAACATTAAACAATGAATATTGTATTCGTATAAAACATGTATTAAGGCCTACTAGGAAAACGCGAAATTCGTTGTTAGACTATAGTAGACCCGGTAACATTCCATTTCCTCCCCTTATACTAGGAAACTAGGCGTTGTTAGAGAGTAAACGAGTCATGTGTTGAGTACCCGGTTACATTCCCTTTCCTCCGCCTACCTAAGGTTGGATCTAGTCAGCATTGGTATTTCCTTCCTAGCGTATCATAAACTAGAGTTGCGTATTATAGCGTCACAGTTAACGCGCAATATTCCAACTGAACTTACCCCATTAATTATAACTCAGATATTATAAATTTTTTGCGAATTATTCCCGGGTTTACAACATAGAACATATAGAACATGTTTTGAATTGCATATTATATAGTGCTATGAAAATCATAGCCAGAACGAAATACGAGTAAAGATTGCAAGGTTTGCTCAATCTCCCAGCGAAATTTGGGGTAACCTCGAGTATGCATGATTCGATATAAATAATTTCACCAATAACAAAACCATTGTCATCAAATAAAATCTCAAGACAAATTTAAGAATATTTTTCAATTTATTATTTCTTGTGAGTTACAATCGTAACGGATTTTTCTCAAAATGTTATCTGCACGTTAACGACTAGTACCGGATGTCTGTTTTAAATTTCAGCTCAATCTGATTAGCCGTTCGGCCGTTCTGCAGTAAACTCACTCATATAGCCAGTAAAAAATACGAGTAACGATTGCAAGGTTTACTCAATCTCCGAGCGGAATTTTGGTTAAACTTGAACGTGCAACATTCGATGCATCCTGGTCACTGCATGCAAACATGATTTTTTTTAAATGAAATGTCCATAAACAACAAACGTTGCCGTTCAATTAAATGTGACATTCTTGGCATAATTTTAATTCATTATTTATTGTGAATTTAAATCATAACGGATTTTGCTCTAAATGTTAACCGCGTGCTAAAGTCTTGTACCGGATGTCTGTTTGAAGATTCAGCTCAATCTGTTTAGCAGTTCGGCCGTTTTAGAGCGAACTCTGCAATCACTCACTCACCCACCGACAAAAACAGATCTTGTGCCGTTTGACGCGTTGTAAGACTTCGTTCGTTGTGCTCACTCGTCTCATAAACACTTAAGAATCGTACTTGTGTTTGTATGGCTAAATGAATAACCATTACATGGCATTAAACATAGACGTAATATTTTTTATTTCGCCAATTGAATCAATTAATCGGACTAATAATTATATTTGACAGTTAGATATATTATATAACATTATGCCACGTACACAATGTCATATAAAACATGTAATTAATCTTATTATACATTTATAAATGTGTATTTTTATTGCTAAATATACATAACACTGCATTAAACATAGACGTAATATTTGTGATTTCATCAATTGAATCAATTGAATGGAATAATAATGATATTAGACGATAACATAATTATATAATCATATCTACAAATATAAAACATTTACTAACGTGTATTTGTTTTTCTAAATATACATTACACCGCTATCATCGACGCAATTTAATTATTTATTATAGAAATCACGGTCCTTGGAGGTGTATTCAAGCGCTATAAAGTGTTTCGTGGCCGAATAGCTAAGTATAAGACAACAATGAGCATTATAAAAGCTAAAAGAAATATACTGTTATATTCATGGCAAACAAAGATAACAACAATAATAAAACTTATTAATTATTATATAGGCATGTAGCGTCAGTAATTACAAGCGATATACAAACGATTCAGTGCTCTTAAAATTAGAAGATAGAACTGCCACGTGTTCTGGTACAAGCGAAGTAAGATTCCTAATTATAATGGTATTGTGTTCAGAGTACGGGTCATTTTGAAAGCGACGTTCATTACCTGAAACAAAATACTTAGATCTGTATGATTTTCCTGAAGCCTGTAAACATCGTTTTGATACGAGTTTTGCACTGTTGTCAAGAAAAGATAGACAATACTCAAATCTTTGTCCATGGCCCAGGAATCGCAGGACCCATATCATTACCACTACCGATTAATAAGAAAATAAGAAACACATGACTTCTAAAACTGTGTGTAAAATAAGTTGTACTTGCCGTGGTGTGGTGGGTTGAGGTCAATATATCGTAATAATATATTTTTAGGAGTGCTAGTTATAGAGATTATCTTTGCAGATTAAGAACATTTATTGTTTTAAAAGCAAATGAAAATCAATAACATTAACTTTTTTAATACTCCGGCCAAATAAATAATATTATTAATAATAATATTTTTTTATAAATGTACACTAACAAATCTTGTAAGGATTATATTTTTGTATCAATAAATAATAAAAATATACTATAAATGTATTATTTAAATCGTTCGCTTGTACACCATCGACCTTAAGAAAATCAAGAGGTCTAGTTATATCTACTAAATACACCCCTTGATGTTTTACCTCTGGTCGAGGGTGTACAACATTGACCATCCACACAACCCACGGATTTTCTATTCCATTATCTCTGTCAATCGTAATGAATAAATTAAGTAATACGTATATTGAATTTTCTAAAATATATATTATGTACACGTAACAGTTCCTTATTTGAGCTTAGGGTGCTTGTACCACTCACCTCAGCAAAGTTCTTGCGAGACAGAGGGTCCAGCCCTGTGGGTTTGATCTCCAGGGGGACGTTAGCTCTGCACATTATGATCAGCATGTACTTCTTGAATCTCGGCGAGGCTTCAGTCCAGTCGCTGTTGTAGATGGACTCACGGACAACCTCGTGCTAGGAAATATCGAATATAGTATTAACGTAATCTAGTTTTTGAAGGATTTTACACAATCGGGACGAGATTTTGTTTACTTTATTTAGCTTCAACAATACAATTCTCGACAATATGCACACTTGTTTTGTTTAATACAATTCAGAAATTAAAAAAGTCCATCCTAACTGGGTTCGAGCCCGGGTCTCCCATATTCTAGTTAGGTGCCTCAACCAACTAGACTACCGAGATGGTAAACTTTTAACGTCTTAATTGCAATGCATTACAGATCTTTCGGGATGGACTTTTATTTCTTAAGTGAAGTTAATATTAACCATTCCACCTACAGGAGTTTTTTTTCGACGAACCAAATCGAGAATAAATAAACGACGTTTTAATGTTACAATCTGCCAGTTTATCTGATACTACACAGTTTTGGATTAAATTACAGATAAACAATTAAATAAATGACAAGACACGAATGACAAGAATATTCAAACAATGTATCATTATTAATATCATTGTACTAACCAACGTTTATAATCGTTCATCTTATTTATAAATGTGAATGTTTAAGAACCCAAAATAGATGTATTATTATTAATATTCAAGGCAGCATCGTTAACGAAGGAAGTCTATCAAAAGTTCCCTTATTTAAATTTGTTTCTGTTTTCTAAATAAATCTTAGATTTTTTTTAGAGATTTAATAAATCGTATATTTCGTTTCATATTTTGTTGCTCTGCCATGTTACGTGTATTTTGATTTGCATAACCGGATGGGCGGAACGAGCAAAGCGAGCGAAGAGAAGACTCAATGTGACCACCTGGTGCAAAAACGCCCAGTGCTTTTTTATGTGTTTGTTCTTAAGATTCCGGTCAATCTTAACCTCCAAATTCAAATAAAATTACGGGAACTAGCTTTAATTAAACCTTTAAGCTATGTTTTCGCAGACGTTGTATATTCACGAGTTTTTATTATGTTGAGCTGTACATTCTTTAACACTCTACCGGGCAAACGGCAACTCTTATTTATGAAGTTTTCAAAGAAGAGTTTGAAACTTTAACCTTAGACCTGTCGCCATGGATTTATTCAACCAATGTTTATATTATGACAACAAATTTAACTTTTACATAGAGCTTTTTAAATACTTTAATTCGATACTTAACGAAATTAAAACATAATTTAATTGAAACCATTGTTCGAAAAAAAGTGGTTTGACGGCCAAATTATTACATACTTAATATAAAAGAAGATAAAAATTTATGCATATGAAATCTGTGATTAATATATTACATTCAGGATAACTAGTTATGAATTTAGAAAATAACCGAAAAATTATTGGGTCCACCATAACCCGATTTTTTTTGTCAAACTTGGTATTTTTCGAGCTAGGTCCCATCGGCAAAAATCTCCCATAAGAAATAACATGGGGACGATCTTTATGCCCCGTGACCTAAGAGGATTTTGATAAAAAAAAAAGTTGCCATATTTGACGTAATCGACAGCCTTTTCCGTAAATCCTCTATATTTTGTTTTGTAATTTGAGCAAGTGGTTCGGCCAAAATATGCTGATTACCAAGAACGGGTGTGATTTTGGAATGTATATTTTCGTGTGTTTGAGTGTATATTATTTGTGCACAGTTTCAAGACACGATGTTGTAAACGGTTATTTTAGATTGGTACGATGCTCTAGTATCTATGTGGAACAAAAAGGAAGCAGGTTAAAGCCGATTTAAGAAATATCCCAATACGCCAATTTTCGCCAATTTCTTGATCAAAAAGTTTAAAACTTCGTGTAAAATTACAGTTACAAGATATAATTTTTTAAACGGTCATTTTAAATGTATTATATATATTAGGTTTTTAAGCATAAGCCCGCTTTAAGGACATTGTTAGTGATTCATAGCAATTGTCGAAAAAGTTTGCCCCGATATATGTTTTGTCTTAAGCTTTCGTGATACATGGTTAATGTTTTAAGTATCTTTGCGGTAAATAATCACGCACAGTATTATAGAAAATAACTTTTAATCCCAACGTTTCAGAAAAACTGTTTCATTTTCAAGGATGCTAGAATGGTCACAAGAAGTCTCACTCACAATGCAACCAAGTGATTTGATTTTAGGTTCACTGCAATTGGATCTTTGTAATTTTCTATATTTGCAAGGTAGGGCCTAGTGTGTTTTTTGTTTCTATTTGTTTATTTTTATAATGCTGTTGTTGTTTTATTGAATTTTTTTGTTTTACCGTTCCCTTGAAAATGGAAACATAGTTTTTCTGAAACGTTGGGATTAAAAGTTATTTTCTATAATACTGTGCGTGATTATTTACCGTAAAGATACTTAAAACAAAACAAAAATATACATATATATATATATTATTATAATATGCTATTTAAAACACTTTAGTGGTAATAACTCTTTATTTTATTATATTAATATCAACGTTTTGGAAATGACAAACTTTTTCCGTCCTCAGGTTTCTCGTGAAAAAACAAAAAATCTTATTATCACAAGTATCTCAAAACAAACAAAGACAATAGCCAAGGTCGATAAATTTTAACATTTCTCACACATGGAAGTTGACAAAAACAAGGTGATAGAAACAAAAAGGCTATTTCTTAGTGTTTACTGAAGGAATCCACATAGGAGGAAAAGAGGTACATGGCTGGCTTATACAAGTGTCTTTTAATGTTATAAGAGCTGCCTCTTTCAATTTCCTTTTTTTCCAACATGGCTCTTTAAGCAAACGCCGAGATAGTAGAAAGTCGAATTTTGTTTTTTCACGAGAAACCTGAGGACGGAAATAGTTTGTCATTTCCGAAACGTAGTTATTAATATAATAAAATAAATAATTATTTCAACTAAAGTGTTTAAAATATTATAATGAACTCTACTAACTTTAAAACTAATATTGTAATGTTATAGATAATGTTAAAAAATAATTTTTTGGGTAATATCCCCTAGGGAGAAGGCTTGATTTGATGTTCGGCGCGTTCCTTGTACTGCAGCAATTAATCATTACATCTGAATACAACTTGGCGAAAATTGTAACTAATGACATCTGTATTCTCCTTTTTTATAAGATTTTCAACATTTATCACAGATCAATACAAAAATGAGTATTTATTTGAGTGTTTTTGCCCATTTTGACAGATTATAAATTCCCGAAAATTAAATGTATTTTCTAGAATCAATTAATGGAAAAGTTCTATAATAGGTGCCATCATAATAAATTTTTACACAATTATGTAAAATTACAAATAGATGCAACTAAAATAATTGTCTGAGAAATTTGAAGGGGCGTAAATGAGCATGCCTGCCTCCTCGTCTTAAGTGTCGGGTCACTTACCTGTTCTGATAGGAGGTTTGCTTTGTCGTTTAAGACGAAGTAAAGGAACAGCACCACAAAACAACTTCCAAAACCGTAAAGTTTTGGTAAATCAATCGTGTAGTCCTGTGGGTAATGATCACACACTTAAAAATTAGTCGTGTTTATTAGTGTATTTTGATACTCCTAATATTTAAAACCGTTTAATGTTTATTTAGTTCGTTTTGCATATTATTCGACTTAAATACATTTTCAGCATTCATCTTACATTTCAATATTAAGCATTTGATTATGTTCGTTACCAAATTAATACATTATATAAATTGCTTTACTATTTTGAATATCGGCCACACAAATATTTCTTATGGAAATTGTACTATTTTGATTTTTTCCGCATCTAGGAATGCAAAATAGTTTGTCTATCAACGCGACTATAAAAAGCCTGTTTTTAAAACAAATATACGTGATTAAATATGTGTGACTTTTATATTATTATCACTGGAATAGTCTATATTGCATATTGTGTTGGTACGTAAGGCCTAACCGTACCTTGTGAAAAAGGATAGCGAAAATCCCCAATGACACAGTACATGCCAAAAACATTACGATTAAAGCAACGTTACACAAAGACCTCCATCTTGTGACAAAGCTGAAACAAGAGACACAATGTTAACAAAATAAATTGTTTTTTTTTCCACATAATTAAATTTAAAATTTGTATTGTTACCTTAACAAATTCACGTGAAGTAAAATATCTTCAAAAAGAAGGGTTTGCATTTCCTTATCAAGTTCGCAGCCATTCATTCCTTCAAGGCTATCCTCTGAGTGAAGTATTTCTTCATTTGTGTCATGTGCAATTTCTTCTATTTCAAGGTTAATGTAAACATGCGAATGGTTTTCCTCAAATGAAATTACATCCCTTCCAGCTTCAATGACCCCCTCTTCAAGAAGTGGTCTCAACACTGGATGAATGCGCGTCTGTCTTGCGCTGATGATAGCTGGTCTAGTGTTAACCCAACTACCTTGTAATGCGCCCTCTAAGGGCGTATCATCCCGTACAGCCCCAGGCATGATGTTCACGTCTTCATATAGTGGACCTATCACTGACTGAACATCTTCCCCGTTTGCATTCAGATCGGCTATCCTAGTTAAGAAATCACCTTGCAATGCCAATCCAGACATATCACCTTCAAGGATGTTATCATAGTCAATGTTTACATCTTGCCCAGGTCCAATAGTATCTGATCTTGTACCAATTCTTTTTCTTATTCTGTTAAATGCAAAAGATTTAACGTTTTCAAGTTTATTATTTAGAATTTTGAAGTAAGATCTAGGTAGAATAATTGATATTGTTAAGAAAGAATTGCACGTATTAACAAACATGCCGTGTGAAAGGGTTTGAATCATTCGCATGAAGAGTGTTATCTCGAAAGTAGGTGAATACGTCGTATCCCATGGAAACCATTCTCTGAAAAATTAAGAAATCGCTAGTTTGTTTTGTTGAGCTGCCGCCGAATTAATTCATGGTTGGATTATATATTTTGATATATTATAATATATTTTAGGTTTAGACCATGTTCCTATAAAAATAATTAATATGTGTTCTTTAGTTTAATTATAATAATCTGTACGCTATATAAACCTAAGAATGTATTTTAATACATCATTTTCGTTTTCCCTCCCTCACCTTATAGATGTATTACAAATTTTATCAAAATTTTTGTATTTGGGGGGGGGGGGGGGGGGCCCAAATACAAAAAATTGTAAAAAAAAAAAACGGCAGCCAAGCTCTCCTTTAAAAGTCTTTGGCTGTGAATGTTGTGAGATATAGAATTTGAGCCAATCTTTTCATTCTTCCTACCTAGTTTAGCATTGAAAAGAAGTAAGATCATTTCGCCTGTTGACGAGCGCCAAGCCAACCATTTTTGTGGTAAAAAAGTAAAAATGTTTAAACTCAAAACTCATAAAAAAATTAATAGGCCATTGAATTTGGTTCATTATGAAAACTTTAAAAAGTCAATGGCCAAGCAATTTTTTTATGATTTTGAGTTTAAAATTTTTACTTTTTTTACCACAAAAATTGTTGGCTTGGCCCTCGTCAACAGGCGAAATGATCTTACTTCTTTTCAATGCGAAACTAGGGAGGAAGAATAAAAAGATTAGCTCAAATTCTATATCTCACAACATTCACAGACAAAGAATTTTGAAGGAGAGCTTGGCTGCCGTTTTTTTTTTTTTTTTTAATTTTTGTATTTGGGAGGATATCACATCTTTTTGCTGTTTGTTTCATATCAAGGCGTGAAATACTTGTAAATGAAAATTCGAAGCAAGAGGGAAATTTCAAAATGTAAGTTTCCATCTAAATTGCTCGGATGTAGGGCTTAGACGGAGATTGATTCACTTTCTAAATTTTTGAAAGAATTAAATTGGTGGCTGCAAAGCTCAGTTGGTGAGAGCATAGCCCGGACGGCTAAGGTCATGCCTAATTCCATGCTGATAACTCATTAGGTGCCTTGATGGTGAATGCTGGAAATCAAGGTAAAAATAATATAAACTTCTAGGGATGGGGGTTGAAAAAATGTGGTCTAGGAAATGAGAATTTTTCCGATTGGGTTATTACACATTAAACCATAATTTTAATAACTAATTTGAATAAAAATTCAATTTTGGGTTAGAACTATGAATTATTCCAATTTTAGGGGATGATTTAGGGGGTGTTGGGGGTGGAATATCGCTTGTCTCTCGGCGGAATAATAATTCTGATATTTTTATCTACCCCCATGCCTAATTTTGCGCATGGATCCCATGTGTTAGATATTTATTAATGGTTTTGAATTTAAATGGTTTAAATGGTTTTGGTTTTGAAAGCAAAAGTGCATGAGTCTGAGGTACATCTAAGTGTGGTCCAAGTTTCATAGTTCTAAGATGTACCGTTTTCTCTGTAGGCTCTATTATTCCTCTCTGTCAGAATCCACATCCAGCCAGCCACCCACCCACCCAGACAGCCGGAATTTTTTAGACCAAGTTAAGGCACTTTTTTTTAACACAGAACGGGTTATCGGATCGGGCTGATTTTTTTTTGGAAGGTCATGGACCACATATCAGGTCAAATACCGAGTTTCAAGATTGTAAATATTTCGGGACGGCGTGAGCAGATAGCTGAAAACCCCCCAACTCGGGTAGGAGTAAACAGGGTCGAGCTATTATCGCCTTCTAGCAGTCGCGTGCGCTTGGCTGCGGGCGAACGACCGTCGCCCTAGATCATTGAGCGGGTGACCATCCTCTGTTGAGTGGCCACATGGATACAGATTATTATAATGAACATACTAAATGCAAACCAAAGGATTTAATGAACATACTAAATGCAAACCAAAGGATTGTGAAAGGATGTCCGAGGGCTGTTATACAGGACTCAATCCCTTGCTTTCGCATTAACAACTGAAGAATACCTCAGGGGAAAAAAACTTCAGTTAGGATTGCCGGTCACGACGGGATTCGAACCGGGGTCCTTCCGAATCAGAATCTCGAGCTTAATGCTCTAGGGGGAGCCAACACTGTCAGTAACATAATGGAAGAACCATTAAGAATTAATAGAGTTTTGTCTTCTTTATTGAAACGGGTATAATGAATTAGAGGAAGTCCTGAAAGATTTGAGGTACCACTGCTTGAGCTCTCCTGAAGTGGTACTTGATTGCAAAGTGTGGTATATATGAAGGGTAAACCTTAACGGTCCGATTTTTTTAAATTTAAATTTTTAGGTTGTTTGATACCCGTTTTGAATCATCGAATGGAAGATATTTAAGTTACAATTACCTTAATATTTTCACTCAAAATCAAAAGTAAGTGAAAACTACAATAACAAATTAGTTGCCTTAAGGGTATTTATTTTTTTGCATTCACAAATATTATAAATGAAAGTTGTAATAGCGGGAGTATGTATCAATCAGATAAAATAGCTTTTTTTCAAAATACTAATAATTATTTTCTTACTTTTTTTACTACTGTTTTATGCAAATGTGAAAAAAAGGATTTTGGTGGACATACAGCCTTATATGAACTCATCCACCAAATTTTAAATTTAAATTTAAATTTATTGTGTACAATCATTCTCATTTTTTTTAGATTTTTATCAGAAAAAATTTGTATTTCGTCGGATTTGATTATTTGAAAGTAAAATGTATTACCTGATGTAAAATCTTCTCTCTGGCAGTAGAGTTGAAAAATATACAAGTAAAACGCTAAAAGAAAAGCCGTACAAAATGAACATATCATTGTATTTTACAACTTTACGACAAAGCACCCTTGTTCCGTTGAATATACTCATTTGTTCTTCATTGTCGAGTTGTTCACGAATTAGCATATCCTCAATCCGATCAAATTCTTCTTGAAGCTTTTTCTTTTGAAAGAATATTGTACATAGGCCCGACAATATGAGCCCATGCGTAATGATCAAAAAAAGGTTCAGCACAACATCAACTGTAGAACCCCAGAAAATGCGTACTGCTATTGGAAATAGAACAAATACCTGAATTGTAAGAGGTATTATCAAAAAGTAAGGGTATATTTGGCGGAATAATCGCAGAGCGCGGCGACACGATGGATACTTTACGAGAAGGTGCGCTGTCGATTGGCTGAAGTACTTCAAGTACAACTTAAGGTCGGGTTCGTTGTCATCGTCCCACAGACCTGCAAGAAGATTGCGTCTTAGACGGAGCAGGTATGCGGATCAGAGAAATTAAATGTGGGATAATGTACTGTACAAACATTTTATAATAGATGAAGATTGGAATCTTTTATTCTGTATTTAAAACATATAGTTAAATGAATGGACTTCAGGTATAACATTTTTTTGTTAAATATCACAAATTGTTGGACAATGTGCACTCAATGTATAAGCTTTTTGTACCGATGGAAACATGTAATATGGTGCAATGTATGCATTTCTACAGATTAACTAGACTCTTGTTGCAGATTGAACAGTAGTGAAGGGATAACCGAGGGCTCATTAAGCGGACTCAATCCCTTGCATTCGCATTAACAATTGAGGAGTACTTCGCAAAAACTACAGTCAATATTGCCGGTCACGTCGGAATTCGAACCCTCGACCGCTCGAGCCAACACTGCCGGCTGATGTTTTAGGAAAGAAAGGTTTAAATACCCAACTTGTTGTTGGAGGTATCAGGTACGATGTAAAGAGCTCTGATCACGACGTATTTTTATTTGTCTCGAAAATTTGCGACGGTAATAAAATATACTTACGGGTCTCAAACTCTGCAGACGTGCCTCATATAATTCATCAACCATTAATTGGATGAGCGTAGCGAGCGAAGCAAAGATTCCATTTCACTACACTGGAGATTTTTTTTGTATTTTTGAGTGTCTGTTAACACGATTCCGGCTAAACCGATACTCCAATTGCGATGAAATTTTGTGGAGGCCTTTGAAATCTCTGAACTTAGAACTGAAACATTTTTGAGCGCAATCACAAAATTATTTCTTATAAAAATCGCCATTTTACGATTTTTTACGATTTTAAAAACTTTCTTAGACTTATAACACCTACATGCTGTATTCGATTGTGATGAATTTTTTACAGGAATTAAATAAAATAAATTAATAATATATTTTTGTGAAATTTGAGCGCAATCGAAAAATTATTTCTTATGAAAAATGCAATTTTACGATTTTTTCATACATTAGGATATTCATGTGAAATTTGAGCGCAATCAATTTTTTTTTTATGAAAATCGCAATTTTATGTTTTTTGTTTCTTTTACAATTCTTTGACTTATAACACGTACATGCTTTACCCTATTGTAACGATTTTTTAACAGAACCTTAATTTTATGAATTAATATATTGGTGTGAAATTTGAGCGCAATCGAAATATAATTTACCAACACGTTTCAAAATCTGTAAATTTCAATCTGCTAGTTTTTCATACTTTTAACTCGGGTAAAAAGCTGCTTTGATTTGTTCGGAATTGGAAGAATTTTCCGTATTAAATTATACTAATTGGATGAGCGAAGCGAAGATTCCATTAAACTACAATGGAGAAAATAATCCGGAATGTTTTTTCTTTCTTTTTTTTCTATTTGTATTTTTGTGTGTCTTTTAACACGATTCCGGCTAAACCGATACTCCAATTGCACTAAAATTTTGTGGAGGTCTTCAAATTTTTTTAATTTAGAGCTGCCGCGTTTTTGAGCGCAATCAAAAAATTGTTTCTCATGAAAATCGCAATATTACGATTTTTTTTTCGATTTTTCAAAACTTAATTCGATCTATAACACCTATATACTTTATCCGATTGTAATGATTTTTTCACAAAACCTTTATATATTTGTGTAAAATTTGAGTTTTATCGAAAAATTATGTGTTAAGAAAATCGCAATTTTACTATTTTATTTTTATTTTTAGAATTTATTCGACTTATAACACCTACATGCTTTATCCGATTGTTACTATTTGTACACAGAACCTTAATTTTTTAATTTTTATATGCGTGTGAAATTTGAGCGCAAACCAATTTTTTTTCATGATAATCTCAATTTTCCTTTTTTTTCAATTTTTAAATTTTCTTCGACTTATAACACCTACATGCTTTATCAGATTGTAATGATTTTTACACCGAACCTTGATTTGACGAATTACTATATTCGTGGGAAATTTGAGTGTAATCAATTTTGTTTGTTAGAAAATCGCAATTTTATCCTTTTTTGTTTAAAAAAAATTACGCTCATCCAACAACTCGCCTAATAAAGTGTTTGCGAAGCTTTCTAGATAAGATTTAAGTCTAATTTACTGTCTCGAAGCATGCAATTTGCATGTGTTGCATATATGCATATTATTTTAGGAAGAAACAAGAGATTCATAAAAAAAAAAAGTCATTTGTCGGACTGTATCCTACAATGGTGTTTTGCACACTTTACTACAACCCCATGAACACATTTTTTTTTGATTTTTTATCTATTGCCCACTCATTAAATTGTTTTGATGTAGTTTTTGTTAATTGTTTCACCGCCTTTTAAATATTAAAAAATGACCCGAAAGGGTTAACACAGGAAAATAGTTAGTGAGCATGTGTAAAAGTTAAGTGCATCGATTATCATTGAACGCTTCTACAATGTAATTACGCAAATTTAATTTTATGGTTACTTTTATATGGCATTGCTTATCTTAATTTTATTCAAGCGTGTAACAATTGCTATCTATGCGTTCTTACTCTTCCTCCATTTCAAACAAATTTTCCACCGGACCATTCGCACCAATCACCATTGATCTATTATTGATGTACTTAGTTAATAACGACAATTGTATTCTTCTTTGTAATTGTTAAAAAGCGAAAAACTCTCATTCCCGTTTCACAATTTCAAAGTACAGGATACCCCAAGGTCGCGCCATCATTGGGTTCGATTGCATTCTAAGGGAAGGGAGGCGTGCACAATGAAAGGGGTAAATTTAAGAAAACGCCTTTATTTAGTCTGAGGTAGTTACCCTTACAAAAACGATGAATATAAACTTTATGTGTAATGTATATCACTAAGTTTCATCTGGATAAAAGCACACTTACCTTGCCAATACAGCCTCTTCCTGCAGATATGCAAGGCCTCGCACGCATCGTCTTGTTCCATAATGACTGTGAGTTTAACAGAAGTTACTTTGGACGCTTTTGATGAATTCCAACGGTGTCGCACTCTCTCTGATATTGTCTCGACTCGTTGTGTTGGAATATTTCAACACATATTCACTTGCAACCGACTACGCCGACTACCGACTACGCATGACGGTAGTTCATAAATCTGTTATATTATTCTTTTTTGTGTAAATTATCAGCAATTGTAACGAAATAAATGATTGTCATAAACGTAACTTGGTCTTTGTACTAAAGTGCTTTGCCGGCTAATGAATGGCGTGATACTAAAAAAGTTTATTGCGTGATACTAAAAAAACGGTGTCCTTTGGTAAGTTCAAAAACAAAATGTATAATGCATGATTTTCAAATAGTTAATTTGTTGAATTTTCCGCGATTGAAAACCCCAGCAATACATCGCCGCAAAAAATATTTTTACACGAATGGAAAGTGGTAGATCAATACTTGGTGTGACGTGTACTACACTGTCGTGATTATTGTATTTCATATTCTAGGTATTTTGTTTTTATTTTAAAAAGGTAAAAACAATAGTCCCACATTATAATCAAACTTTTACCAATGTAGTACCTAAATACCAAACACACACTGCACGCGGCATATTACATAGATTGTAAGAATGTTACACATTTTAAGTTTGAAAGATTAATTTAAGGCATCACGTCCTCTCCTCAAAAGTTACAGCGAGTCTTTCATACCTTGAAACCATAATCCGTGTCATAGTAAATAAAAAATGTTCACGCTTAAACGAATGATGGTAAGCTGCGAATATAGTGTATTTTTAAACAAACATATTTACGATTTTAAAATGGTATATTTTAATTATTGGTATCCGACAGTGGTGGTTTATGCGTAACACGTTTTTTTTTTAAAGTGGTAACTGTAGTTCGAACTCGAATAACGCCCTTGATTGGGTCTCTAGTTTTTTAACTGGGCGAACCGTACAGACGAGAGTCAATGGCCAATTATCATCCAAACTCAATCCTCTATGTGGGGTTCCCCAAGGAACGGTAACAGGTCCAGTATTTTTTAATATGGTTGTTAACGACCTACCGGAACATGTCAATTGCAATCTGTCATGTATGTAGATGACTTTCTTCTTATTTGCATGGGAGAGAGCTACGATAGAGTACTGGAAGTAATCAGTACAGAATATACACATGTAAGCAACTGGTATGATTCGAATAGGCTAAAAATAAATGGGAATAAGACGCAAGTGATGTTTTTAGGTAAAGAACCTGCCCCAGTCGCAGTAACATAAGGCGAAACAGTTATTCAAGCATGTAAAAAATGAAATATTAGGCGTAGTATTAGATAGAAATCTGAATTTCAATGAGCATATATCTAGCACAATATCAAAATGCTTTAAAAGGCTGCATATATTCAAAAGACTGAGATATTTCCTTACAGAACAAGAACGTGCTATGTTCTACACCAGTTTTGTTAGACCTATTCTTGAATACTGCCCCACTATATGTGGAGTAACTTCGAAATTCAATCTACGTAAGCTAGAACTGACCCAAAACAAAGCACAACGCATCATAAACAATAGAAAAAAATTAATACAAACTAGAACCGATAACAACATTCCCTCATTTCAGTCCAGACTTCAATATCTTGTTCTGATGAGAATTTATAAAGCATTTCACGAGAAACCTGACAACAGGTATCCAGCCATGTTTCATAAGGTGCAATCAAACAAAAGTCTTCGCTCTGTAGCCAACAACAACATTACAGTACCTAAAGTAAACAAAGAAACTAGAGGAAAAAGATCATTCAATTATGTATCGGCACACAGGTGGAATGCTTTACCTGCTAGCTTAAAAATACAAAACTCAAAAACAAAATTTAAGAACTTGGTAAAAAATGTTGTATATGAATTTCAGACATTACTATGAAGAAGAAAATAAGTTTAATACACTGTCTGTTATTTTCTATACTCTCATTTTATTGTATTCTAATTAGTTCTAGTTATTACTGTTAGCCCTAATATTAGTATCATCTTATTTTAATCAAGAAAAAAATGTAATTTGTACTTATGTAGGACTACAAATATAGTATATAGGTATATATTAACCACGCACACTATATAAGCAATAATATTATGAATGGAATTATGGACTCATTAGGCAATGCATGCAAGAAATACTTATTTTACTTTTAACTGTAGTTTTCTTAGCTCTTAGTATTATTAGTCTTGGGCATCAAGTAGGAGTGATTTATTACATAACCTGTATGAAACATGTATGTAGTTACTACTTTAAAGAAACCCAAATAAATAAATAAAAATAAATAAATAAATCCCGCATCTGGCATTCTTAATTTTTTTCCTCGAAATTTTATTCGAGAATTGCCACGGATATCCCGTTCACAATTACATTAACTTTAAAAAATAGTAATGCACCTTAAGAGGGAGATCTTATTGTCCATGAATGGGCAAGTTTCCCTCGTGAATTAAAATTAAAATTATTTGTTGGTAGATAACAGAAATGTGTTGATACCGTCACTCACTTTTGTAGAATTAGTTTCTCCTACTTTACTTTGTTAGTTTCAAAACACTACTCTGCGAGTAACTATTTTATTTGTGATAGTAATAAATTTATGTTTCGTTTTCTTGCAAGCAACTGTGCTTGTAAAATGTATTTACTCTAAAGACGACACACGACTCGTGAACTTTAATTTGAACACGACATACAAACATGTCCTTAAACTTAAATAGATTGCTCAAGGAGTATAGACATTGTTTGAATATTCAATTACGTCAGCAGATGACAACCTATGTTTTAAAGACACTCTTCTTTGTAGATATGTAAGCTGAAGTCCTTACAAAACCATATCACGCGCTTCAACTTTACACGAATCAAATCAAAATATTTAAGTTTTGCATGGAAGTTTGTCTAACTTACTTGTGATGTAGTTTTAAAGTAATTTCATAGATTCCATAAAGCAATTGATTTATTAGAACAAGTTTGTTTGACAGCTTGTTTATAAAATCAAACCCGATCGACAAACTTGTTGCTCAAAGTATTTTACTTGTGGATTAAAAGGAAAAGCTTTAGAACAAAGGCTTAAAATTTTTTTTCAGGTTCCATTGTATATATTTTTACTTCTGAGGTAAGATTTAAATCAATAATTATGTAAATACTAATGAGAAGATATAACATTTTTTCTAGTAGAACAGTTCTTTTTAAAATAGTTTTAATTTTTACGTAATTATATATTTATTTTGATTTATTAACTCCCTGAAAAGACTATTATTCAAACTCGGGTATAGGCGCTCCACGCTAAGAAAGCAGATGCGCGCGCTTTCGACGGGCCAATCAGCGATCGTTATTTTAAATTGGAGCCTGCTAAATGGCTACAATTCACCCGTTAAAAGCGCGCGCAACTCCTTTCTTAGCGTGGAGCGCCTATACTGCAGGTGTACCTAAACTAAGACGCAAAGCCCATAGTTGTTACTTGCGTTCTAGTTTTCATTTATGGTGGAAGTGCCGAGCACACAATTTTCGGGGAGAAAGAGAGAGAGAGAGAGAGAGAGAGAGAGAGAGAGACAGAGACAGAGACAGAGACAGAGACAGAGACAGAGACAGAGACAGAGACAGAGACAGAGACAGAGACAGAGACAGAGACAGAGACAGAGACAGAGACAGAGACAGAGACAGAGACAGAGAGAGATCGTGTCATCCGCATATCATTCAGAGGTCATGTTCGGTTTCTATCGCAAGACGTACGACACTCACACAGACGGACGGACGGACAGAAAAGTGATGCACTGGGGAGCTTCGCTTTCTAATTTAATATTATTTTTATAAAACTGTTGATTTTCAATTAGTTCCTGGATCATAGTTTTTTACTAGAAAAGCATAATATTGTATGTGAATTTTGAATACTCATCTACAGTATGCATATTTATTCGTGGAAATAGAGAAAATGTGCATTTAGAGAATAATGGTTAAGTAAATTATGAAAGTTGTGCAGCAGTGTACAGCTATAAATATGCATATGCAATAGCAACAGATCGACTCGAATTTGTTGTTTTGTTGGGTGTTTTGTCCCGGATAATACATCAACAGGCGCTAGAGCGGGAAGCTGTTTCAGATTAATACGTGGAACGTCATGATTATGGACCGAATTTGATCATATAGTTCGTTAGCTACAAATTTATTTAAAACACTATCTAAAAATTAAACTTAACTCAAATTAATATCATATATAATTATATCATGAAAGTTATTTTGTGTTGGTTACACCGATTGTGATAGTAATTTTTTTAAATGATGTGGTTTTGGAGCCAATAAATTGGTATCATAATAGTGTTGACCATATTTTATTGTAGCGGACTTTCGAGACAAGTACACGTTCTTCTTCTTCTTCTTCTTCTTCTTCTTCTTCTTCTTCTTCTTCTTCTTCTTCTTCGTTCTCTCAACGTTTTCTGCTCTCCAGGACATAACGTACTCTTTTAAATTTAGCGTTAATTTATCGATTTGATGAATCGTTATAACGTTTGTGTTCATAAGTAAATGTCCATTCTAAGGCTATATAATGGATACGATTGGATGTTTTTATTTTTTATTTTTTTATTTAACGTTTATCCTATTCACTTATAAAAACTGATTTACAAAGGAGGACAACTAAATAAATCTAATTACATAGACGATGACACAACAATGAACTACATTTAAGTAAATATTTGAAATAGTAATATTATAACAATGCATTAAAACTCAACAAATTTGGTTACAAATAAAAAGTATATTAAATGCAATTAATGAATGAATCAAATATAATTAGGTGGCTTTTGCAACGCTTTTTTCAGGCGTGTTTTTTGATGACGTATTTTTTTAAAAAAAAGAAAAAAGCGTAAAATGCGATTTTCACGAGAAATGATTTTTTGATTCCCGCTCAAATTCCACAAGAAATATAAATTTTATAAAATTAAGTTCTGTAAAAAAAAAATTACAATCGAAAAAGCTGTAGGTGTTACTTGTCGAAGAATTTTAAAAATTCGTAAACTGCGATTTTTATAAAAATAATTTTTTCGATTAAAGCTCAAATTCACCGAATATATTAATCTAAAATAAGGTTCTTTGTAAAAAATATTACAATCGGATAAAGCATGTATGTGTTATAAGTCGAAGAATTGTTTTAAAAATCGAAAAAAAATTGTAAAATTGCGATTTTTATGAGAAAAAAAATTTTGATTGCGCTCAAAAACGTGGCAGTTCTAAGTTAAGAGATTTAGAAGGCCTCCAAAAAATTTAATTCGCAATTGAAGTATTGGTTTAGCCGGAATCGTGTTAAGAAACACACAAAAATACGAAAAAAAGAGAAAAAAACAAAACATTCCGGATTTTTTTCTCCAGTGTAGTGAAATGGAATCTTCGCTTCGCTCGCTACGCTCATACAAAAAAGGGTGGGGAATGAAAAGAAAAGAAAAAAGAAAAGAAAAAGAAAAATAAAAAAAGGAAAAAAAGGAAAAAAAAGAAAAAAAGAAAAAAAATCATTAAAAAAAAACGAAAAGAACAAAACTGATTCATTAGACGAACCCACTTAAACGAATATGAGGTTTGCCAAAAATCAGGAACAGCAAATCAGGGAGTAATCAATCTTTTGTGGAAGAAACCACCACATGTATATTGTAAAGTCCAACTCCATGTTATTAACTGTGTTATTAAAATTCGCTTTTCAATTATTAAGAATTCCGTTTTTCGTTTTCGTTCTTTAGTGATTAAAATTTAATATTTGATATTGTTGTAAAACGCACAGCTCGATGGTTGAATTGGTGTATTTATACTTATGTATTAAAGATTGTATTTTTTTTATTTAACTCTAGTCAAATTTAAAAAAAAGCCCAGTCATATTATTGGAATGACTTTGAAAAAGGATGTAACATCTACTCTTCTGAGTATGGTGAATTTGCTACTCAGAATTGTCTAAATAACTTGAAATTTGTGAAGCACTTTCCATATCTTTCAAGGAATGTTAATATTATTTTTTCTAGGTGATTTCAACATTGATTGAGTAAGAAGACATTACCAGTAAATGATTTCAAAATTCTCACTAGATCACATGGATTGGTGCAATTGATAAAATCTGTTACTAGGGTTAATAATAGGTCAGCTACTTTAATTGATCACGTTTATGTAAATCACAATGAAAATATTATTCAGTCAGGTCTTATAAGTGTAGGATTAAGTGATCATGAATTAATTTATTGTGTTCGTAAGATTAATAAGCAAAAGTTTCTTCCTAAATTTGTAAATACTAGAAATTATAAGAATGTTGATTGGAAGCAGGTAAATGAAGATATATCAAGTGGTCCCATTGACCAAATTGGTATGGCGGTAAGTTCAGATGATAAATTAGAAATGTTTGTTAAAGTAACCGTGGAAACTCTAAATGAGCAAGCACCCCCCTTGAAATTAAGAGTTAAAGGAAAACCAGCCCCATGGTTAACAGCAGATATTAGGAAATCCATGCATAGGAGAGACCACTTGCGCAAAGAATTCAGAAATTTTTAGAAGGCCATCAACGTGGGAGGAATACAAGAAAGTTAGAAATAAGGTAAATAATCAGATTCGTTTTTCTAAGCGTGAGCATTTTAAGTCTTCTTTTGATAATGATATTTCTTCAAAATCTTTATGGTCAGTTTATAATAAGTTGACAGGTAACAAAGTGAAAAAAGAGTGTAGCATAGCCTCGTTGACAGAGAATGGGGTATCCTACACGTCTAATCCTGACATTTGCTGTTTGTTACAGAAAAGTTTTGTTGTGAACGATGTAGATTTTTCCAGTGAAATTGGTAAGTTTAAAGATTTAAATAGAAAAGAAGCAGATGATCTCCCGCATGTAAAGGTAACTAATGAAGAAGTCATTTCAGCAATTAAACGCCTTAAAATTAAAAGCTCGACTACACTTCAAGAGATTCCATGCATAGTATTCAAGAAATGCGCATCAATAGTCGGATTATTGGCGTATCTAATTTCCCATTTCTTTCTGTAGGTGATTTCCCAACACAGCTGAAATTGCAAGGGTGACACCTATTTATAAGGGTAAAGGTAAAAAGAGTGATAGGAATTCTTATCGACCTATATCAACTCTTCCAATTGTAGGGAAAATTATTGAAAATATTTTGCACATGAGGTTATTACATGAAGTGGATGCATCTGAAGGTTTAAGTGAAAACCAACATGGTTTTAGGAAAGGTAGATCAACGCAAAGTGCCCTTCTAGCATTTACAGATTTTATCTATAAAGGGATTGACAAGCGGAATGGTAAGGTTGGAGCTGTTTTTGTTGATCTTAGGAAAGCATTTGATTCAGTACCTTTTTTACCTCTTTTAATAAAACTAAAAACCAGGTATAACATAAGTCCTTATTTGTTATCAATATTGTCGGATTACTTTTTAAAAAGAAAAATGTTTATCAATCTTGCAAAATATAGTTCAAAAGTATTCAATATATTTTGTGGAGTACCGCAAGGATCAATATTAGGACCCCTTTTATTTATTCTTTACATAGATGATATATCTACTATTGGAGGAATCAATTATATTTTATATGCTGATGACTTGGCTTTATTTAGAAGGTGTGGATGTTGAAGAGATCGCAAGACGTCTTCAAGAAGTTTTAAAGAGGATGGATGATTGGTTTAAAACTCAGGAACTTGATATTAATTATAGTAAAACAAATTTTATGATTTTCATAAGGCTAATGATAGAAGCATGAATGATATTCATTTGACGTTGAATTGTAAGGGGTAATCTAATTTCTAGAGTATATGAATTAAATATCTTGGAGTTTCTTAGATGTAATTTAAATTTTAAGAAACATTATGAATATGTATGTAAAAAGGTATCATCAGCAATGGAATTATAAATAGAATGGAGAAGTTTGTAACAGAGAGAATGTTGAGGTTACTTGTAGATTCTTATATTCACTCTATTATTGATTATTGTTTAGTGGTTTTGGGCAGTAAGACCTTCTACCGAATATGTTAGAAGAGAATTTGACCATCTGTTTGATTAAATTTCCCTATGAGCAAGATTTACAATCTGATTGCTTCACGATTGAGGAAAGAATGAAATATAGCGTACTGGTAAATACATACAAAATATTGAAAGGTATGTATTCAGGTATTTTACCCAATATTTTTCAAATTTTTTGATCGTGATAGAAATTCTATTCTAATGAACTCTTTGAAAGTTCCTAAATTAATTTCTGAATCATTAAGAAAGTCATTCTTGTACAGAGGAGTATCCTTTTGGAATTCAATTTCTTATGATATTAGAAGCCAATTTACTGAGCTAGGAATAGTACAATTTAAAAGTAAAATTGAAGCAATGATAATGAATCGAAGAACAAGAAGAATTGATTTTTACTATTTTTGTGGGGCATTGTCTCTGTGTTTATGTAATGTTAATTTATCTTCATATGTTTCTTATTCATGATTTTGCTGTTCTCTTTGTTTGTTCATTATTGCTGTTGTTTGATGATATAATCAATGTATTTTCAATTGATATTTTTCTGCCTAGATTGTCTGGTTGCGCCCACTGGTGGAACTTGCAACTTGAGTTAGGTGTCCTGTATCATTGCTGTGATCAGTTTTTGACTTGAACAATTTTAAATAATTATATATCTGATATAATTATATATTAGAGTCAAGATCTTTTGCACTAAATTGTTATCAAGATTTGAACACAAGAATGATGGTTGAACAGAAGAATGAAGATTCGCGTTCGGTGGTTTCTTCCGCGAAAGATTGATTACTCCCTGATTTGCTGTTCCTGATTTTTGGCAAACCTCATATTCGTTTGAGTGGGATCGTCTAATAAATCAGTTTTTTTCTTTTCGTTTTTTTTTTTTTTATGTTTTTTTTTTTCTTCTTTTTTCTTTTCTTTCTTTTTTTCTTTTTTTTCATTTCTTTTTTCTTTTATTTTCTTTTTCTTTTCTTTTCTTTTTTCTTTTCTTTTTATTCCCACCCCCTTTTTTATATATTCGATTCATTCATAAATTGCATTTAATATCCTTTTTATTTGTTATCAAATTTGTTGAATATTTAATGCATTGTTGTAATATTACTATTTCAAATATTTACTTAAATGTAGTTCATTGTTGTGTCTGCATCTATGTACTAATTAGATTTATTTAGTTGTCCTCCTTTGTAATCAGTTTTATAACTGAATAGGATAGACGTTAAATAAATAAATAAAATAATAATAAAAAATTGATGTCCACATACCATGTCTTATACGATGTTCTTGAGCTGTCTTTTGGACGTTTTACAATAAGGGTATTTGAATATCGGATTATTACAATATGCCCGTATTTTAAGTTGTTATTGCAAAAGTGGGGGTTTACCCTGAGTGAGGATGCTGCATGCGATCCTAAATATAGGTTTCCTGGAAAATCTCGATACAGTTGGGTTGAGGTTGGGAAAAAATCTAAACGGATGGCAGAACTTGGTTGATGTTGTACCATATCCTCTGTCCAAAGACCAATAGTTGTAAATCGAGTATTTGATCAAAGTACTACAAACAATTGCGTTCGTTGATATGATCATTTAATAAACAATAGTTTTAAAACATTGTTTATAATTTGAGTGTGGGAGTCTTTTTTCGATTTTATAAATAAATTGATAACGGTATAGGCCGTACTTCAGAAAACAAGAGACAAAATCATCTTGAAATGTTACTGTTTTCCTTTCTTATGCATGCAGTTATAATATTTATCATTTATTTATTTATTTATTTATTTATTTAACGTCTATCCTATTCAGTTATAAAAACTGATTTACAAAGGAGGACAACTAAATAAATCTAATTACATAGATGCAGACACAACAATGAATACATTTAAGTAAATATTTGAAATAGTAATATTAAAAACAATGCATTAAATACTCAACAAATTTGATAAACAAATAAAAAGGATATTAAATGCAATTTATAAATGAATCGAATATATAAAAAAAGGGGGTGGGGAATAAAAAAAAAAAAAAAAAGAAAAAGAAAATAAAAGAAAAAAGAAAAAGGAAAAGGGGAAAAAAAAAGAAAAAGAAAAAAAAGAAAAGAAGAAAAAAAAAAAAAAAAAACATTAAAAAGAAAAACGAAAAGAAAAAACTGATTTTAGAACGATCCCATCAAACGAATATGAGGTTTGCCAAAAATCGGGAACACAAATCAGGGAGTAACCAATCTTTCGGGGAAGAAACCACCGAACGCGAATCTTCATTCTTGTGTTAAACCCAACCATTCTTGTGTTCAAATCTTGATAACAATTTAGTAACAAAAGATCTTGACTTTATATATAATTATATCAGATATATAATTTTTTAAAATTGTTCAAGTCAAAAATGGATCACAGCAATGATACAGGACACCTAACTCAAGTTGCAAGTTCACCAGTGGGCGGCAACCAGACAATCTAGGCAGAAAAATATCAATTGAAAATACATTGAATACATCAAAATCAAAGCAATAATAACAAACCAAAGAGAACAGCAAAATCATAAATAAGAACATACGAATATAAATTAACATTAAATAACACAGTGACAATGCCCACAAATAAATAGTAAAAAATCAATTCTTCTTTGTTCTTCGATTCATTATCATTGCTTCAATTTACTTTTAATTGTACTATTCCTAGCTCAGTAAACGCTTCTAATATCATAAGAAATTAAATTTCCCAAAAAGGATACTCCTCTGTACAAGAATGACTTTCTTAATGATTCAAGAATTTAATTTAGGAACTTTCAAAGAGTTCATTGAATAGAATTTCTATCCGATCAACAAATTGAAAAATATTGGGTAAAATACCTGAATACATACCTTTTAAAACTTTGTATGTATTTACCAGTACGCTATATTTCATTCTTTTCCCCAATCGTGAAGCAATCAGATTGTAAATCTTGGCTTATAGGAATTGAATCAAACAGATGGTCAATTCTCTTCGAAGTACAAAAATATTCGGTAGAAGGGTCTTACTGCCCAAACCACTAAACAAAATCAATAATAGAGTGAATATAAGAATCTACAATAACTTTAAAATTCTCTCTGTTACAAACCTCTTCATTCTACTTATAATTCCCATAGCTGATGATACTTTATTACATAACATATTTATAATGTTTTCTTAAAATTTAAATTACAATCTAAGAAAACTCCAAGATATTTAAATTCATATACTCTAGAAATTAGCTTACCATTACAATTCAACGTCAAATGAATATCATTCATGGGTTCTATCATTAGCCTTTTGAAAAATCATAAATTTGTTTTACTATAATTAATATCAAGTTCCTGAGTTTTAAACCAATCATCCATCCTCTTTAAAACTTCTTGAAGACGTCTTACGATCTTTAACACCCACACCTTCTAAAATAAGACAAGTCATCAGCAATAAAATATAATTGATTCCTCCCTTTTATAGTAAATTCATCTATGTTAAGAATAAAAAAAAGGGGGTCCTAATATTGACCCTTGTGGTATCCACAAAATATATGAATACTTTTGAACAAATTTTTTTGAAAGATTGATAAACATTTTTTTTTTTTAAAAAGTAACCGCTAATATTTAACAAATAAGGATTTATTTTATACCGGGTTTTTAGTTTTATAAAAAGGTAAAAAAGGTACTGTGTTTGCATGCAATCCCCCTACAAAATAATATAACACGAATGTACAAAAATGTTCCAACGACGTGTAACTTAATTGTTATTATTTAAATTGTCATAAATGTAGGTTACATTTGGTAAAAAAACTATTCAAAGTTAGTCTTTGAGGTGATATTTTATTGAAAATTCTTATGTTATTTATTTGTAGTAGTTTTGAAACGTAGTGAAAAAAAATCCCATGTAGCAACCAACACGTAATTTGAAAAGTTAGTATAAAAGAGGGAAACAGATTATTTCTTGTTTTAACGGTTTCATGTCATCGCCACCACCTATTATTCCAGTGGATCGTTTATACCAGATTTGTATTTTTATTTCCAATGCTAAAATTATATTGCCGGTGTGGCGCAACATGAATACTCCCCCGTACGTTTACCCTAGCCCTAGAGTACACGTATTTCATTATATGAGTATTGGGAGTAGACACATTACATAATAAGAAAACTCGCAGAGTAAAGATATATCGAAATGAGATTACTCCACTTGAAAAAGGAATACTCAACTCAATTCTAACCTAAAGCCAAGAGGAGTACGTGTATTGAGTGCACGATTTAAAAAACGATTACTCCACAATGTTTCGGGTGCAATAATATATCCAAGAAATTGGGTGACTCCAAATAGGTTCATCGCGACGATTAAAGCACATGTATTCACAATATTAAAAGACCTAAACCACCCGAAACGGGGTTTGTGTGACAAAAAAATAATTTAAATAGATTAGGGTTTAACAAAATAAAAAGCTATGGAGAGAATTTCAAAATTGATTTGATCGATTGAAATAAGATTATTCCACTGGAAATCGATTTCATTATTTTTACGGGGAGTGTTTGCCGAGGGAGTAGCAAGATTCTTTACGCGGTTTGGGAAAATATGAATAAAATGCAACGAATGTATTTTTTTAGTAATCGCTGTTTTTAACATTACACAACAAGACACTTAATTTAAGGAAGTTTCTGAAAACCGAGTGTGGACAAAAAGGGAAATTTTAAGTTTTCAAAAAAGACCTTGGAAGATTGATTGATTTATTAAGGTCTTTATTTAAGGCGGGATTAAGGGTAGTGAAACCTTACTTCCCTCCACCTTTAAGGAGGTAATTTTATTGCATTTTTTATGTAATAAAAATTTCAAAATACTACAAATATAATAACAAGATATTGAAGCTAAAGAAAATTATAATAATAAGAAAAACAAAAATAGAGAGGAATGAAGAAAATGTTTTAAAATTGTGCGGGGGTCGAGCCCAGGTCTCCAGCCCCTACGGGCAGATAAATCGTCTACTCCCGCTCTGCAACACGCCCCTGCAGCGCAATATCAACCACCGCAGAAGAGTTTCTGATCCCATCAATCACAGCCAAGAGAAAGAAACACGTCTGGCGTATAATTCCGCTTGATTGTTATTTGAGAAGAGCGAAACGTTGGTTCGCTGTTTCCCCGCCAGGTTCGCTGGCCATCACACCTCAGTGGAGTTCTGTGTGCAATTAGAACCAGCTCTAGTCTATGACGTGCGTTGCTTTCTTGCCTTTCTCCTTTCTCTCTTTCTTTCTTTGCGTGTAAAGGGTGAAGGGTTTGGGGCAGGAGGGTTATTGACTTCTCCTTTTGAGTGAGTAATGTGGATTTGTACATTGTGCTATTTTTATTTAAAACAAAAATACAGAGATGTTTCGTGGTTTTTGAAATTTTTTATACTTTTGAGCAAAGGGGTTTTAAATTTTTTTGATTGAAATTTTTAAAATTTGCAAATTATACTAAAAATTAAAATAAAAACGAAAAACCGACATTGAAATATCTCACTATAAGAAATGTTTAAAATATTATGTGCTCATTATTTACAAAACGACTCGACCCAATTAACCATCGTTGTTAAAAATTGTCTTTGGTGGAGTTAATTAACAAGATCATATTTAAAAGGCAACATGTGCCGTGTGACCTCCTTAATAAATGCAAATACATGTTTGGGAGTTCAAATTTAAGATGATTGTAATGCATTACAATTTAGTTTATATTTATGTTGGTAAATATGAAAATGTCTCATGTTTGAAGTCCCCGTTTGTGTGAGCAGCCATGCTGTTACTGTTATCTCAGAGCAAGTTTAAGCGTAAGTGAGACATTACTAACTGGAGGAAGCTTATGTGACTCGTAAGACCTGACACTAGTAAAGCTGCCTGTCGCCCAGATTGTGTGTCAAGGAAGAGAGATAATCAGGTGAAATCAAATATGTTGGAAGGCGTATTGTAGGTCGATATGACGCATTGTAGCTGCAGGGTTATTCAATGCAGACAGCAGCCACTGTGATAAAATAATGCTGACAAGTTAAGAAGGCAGTCAATGACACGAAAAAAAAATCATAAAACAGTGCACTGGTATCTCAACATACTAAATGGGTCATATAATTTAATTCCGTCAACCTGATAATGCAAATGAAATCCAAGTGATGGATGCTCACATACTCTTTGGATCATCTTTTGCAATATGCAGAAAGGAAGATAATCTGTTGTCAACTACTATTTTTAACACAGAAAAGGGGAGACATTCATTAAATTAGCGTTATGGTAGCAGCTCTCATGCACTCTCATGCTCTTGTAGAAAAATAGCAGAAGAAAGTGTATAACAGGTAGTTTGTGTTGAAGTTATACAGCTTCTTATTGGTATTTTTAGTCATTTAAACTGGTGTTTATTTATATTATTATTGTTATTGTTGGATGAGCGTAGCGAGCGAAGCGAAGATTCCATTCCACTACACTGGAGAAAAAAATCCGGAATGTTTTTTTTTATTTTTTTTATTCTTTTTTTTGTATTTTTGTCTGTTTGTTAGCACGATTCCGGCTAAACCGATACTCCGATTGCAAAAACATTTTATCGAGGCCTTCGAAATCTTTAAACTTAGAACTGCCACGTTTTTGAGCACAATCGGAAAATTATTTTTCATGAAAATCGCAAATTTTATGATTTTTTTCGAGTTTTTACAAATTTCTTCGACTTATAACACCTACATGCTTTGTCCGATTGTAATGATTTTTTCACAGAACCTTAATTTTATGAAATAATATATTCTTGTGAAATTTGAGCGTAATCGTAATATTATTCCTTATGAAAATCTCTATTTTACGCTTTTTTCGTTTAAAAAAAAATTACGCTCATCAAACAACGCGCCTGAAAAAGCGTTTGCGAAGCTTCCTAGTACCGGTACAAGAAGTTTTTAAAAAAATCTTTAGAAGCTTAAACAGTGAACCTTTTAATTCGAAAACAAGCCATTTTACCACCAATATCCCTTATAATAATTAGAGGTACGTGTATATAGCATTTTCAAGTATCATTTTGTAGCTTTTTGTTACATCTATTTTTTTGCCACCTTCAAAAACTTGTGTATAAAGTTTTCTCATATTTTAATTTTGAAATTATGTAATTAAGGTGGAATTAATATCATCTGAAAAATGTGTATGAACAAATTAAATATTATATGGAATAAAATATAATAGGACTGGAAAACCTTAGTTTTAAGTGAAAAAATATCACTTTGTAGCTTCTATTTACAAAACGCTTTTTCACGTACCTCTACTTATTATAATAAATGTTCTAATAGTTGCGATACGTTACCGTACCTTCAACTTAACAAAAAACTTAATTGAATCTCTATGTTAATATTATCGTTGTTCTTGATGATTTTGGAGTCACATCAACAAAAATAAATCATTAATTTTATGTTTCTTTTGAAAATATGTTATATATAATTTATGATTAACGACTATGCGGGAAAACGTTAAACAAAACGATTTTTGGGTAAAATTATTAAAATTGACAATGTAAACAGAGCGTGTGATTTGTATCGTGTCGACAACTATACAACCAGTTTGCCCACATTCTCGTCATTTCTAAATGGTTAGCGGTTAGCCGCTTAATTATATTAAATCGACGGTGTATTTTCCCACTTCACACTAATGAGACTGTTTAAATGTGTGTTAGTGAGCAACCGCGTCTGTGAAACGAGTGTACTCTTTCCACGACGACGTCTAGAAAACACAAGTTCTATTTCAGCTTGTGGAAAAACTTATTTTTCGCTGCAGCGTCGAGTTGTGCTTATAATCAGCGTTCACAGTTCACACCTGACCACAAATTGTAAGAAACTTTTCAAATAAAGGACCCGAGATGCTGTATAAAAATAATTTATCGTTACAATAAATGAAACTTTGCGGAAAAACATTCACCCTGTTAAGTGAAACTTTCTTCAAAGCGGGATATTTTGAAGTTTGTGTGTTTTATTGTTGATGATAAATTATTTCAGTTGAATGAGAAATCGTAAATTTCAAACGTTAAAGTCGAGAACTGATAATTGGATGAAAAACTAGGGGAAAGAAAGTTTTCCGGTGTATTACTGCGAAAAAGTTTAGTTAGTGCCTCTTTTATCGCTATTAATCTATCCAACTTGAAATTTAATCAAAAGTGGAACTCCAAAGGCATAGCCTATTCTTTTTGTTTTCGTATTGCATTGTGGACACAATGTTTACTACTTAATTTCATTATAGGCCGGAGTAGAGGAGATCATATGTATCATAACTAACATAACATGCATTTAAGACATTATATTAATATTAGCGATAAATGTTTGACAATGACAAAACAATATTTATTGATTTTTGCTTTACTTTGTTACATTGTATGAAGAACCATTTCCGTCATCAGTTCATTTAACAAACAAGGTGTTTCTACCATAGGTCTACTGCGGCTATGATCTTTGTTTGTTTAAAATACATTTCTAATGATTTAACAGATTCTCCTTTATTGGATGTGTTTATGTATTTATTTACTTATTATATATTCCTCAACACATTCATGACTGACAAACCTAAAATGATAAATATATTAAAAATATGACTACGTAAAATATGAACAACATTATAAAAATCGGTAGCAATACTTTCTCATTTTGAAAATAAGTACAACAAAATAATTAACTTCACATTTTTAATTTCAATTGTTTAGGTGTTCAGGATCATGTTTTTATTTAATTGATCGCTTAATAGGGAAACAATAGGTGCCAATTTTAAATGGAATTGATTACAACGTAATAATATAATTATTCAGTTTTCTCATTGCAACAAAATTGGTAGCATTTATTATACATCTAAAAGAAGTAGCTAAACACTGTAGCAATGTTTTTTTGCGAGTGAATATATGCTGTAAATTAACAATAGATATACGAAAAATATAGTTAATAGAAATGGTAAATGCACGAGTTGAGCTGGTTAATACATGCGGATGGTGTTTGTATATTATAGAAAGGCCTATTAACAGAGGAAGTACGACTTTCAGACGAAACATTATCTGGCAAGGCTCACTTTCTATCTCAGCAGCTACCACTGACTTGCTTTCAGATGAATATTGTACAATTGTGTTGTACATTTTAAATTCCCTTCTGCCTATAGAGTCACTATAAAGTCACCACACCTGGTAGGGTTTGTTTTATCATAGTCCATAGTAGACGCCCATAGTTTCACCTGTAGTAGGTCGTTTAGATATAATATAAAGTTTATTGGATGTAGTTTAGTTTATACAAGCACTAGAGAGACTTGAACCGTTACAGAAAACACGTTCATTTTATAACTACTTGACTTTGGTGTTTACTGTGATACTATACTGATAGTTGTGGGTTTTACCTTCATTTTCACAAAGTTATTGCTTATTGGTCAACGTTTCTCGTTTTATTGGTTGATTCAAGCGACATCTGTTAAAATCGATTGAGAATTACATTACTTTTACGTATTGGCAGCAATGTTGTATTTTAACTTAAATTCGAAATATTGAAGGTCTGTTAAATTTTTATAGGTTATAATAAAACGATAAAACATGTGTACAAATGAGACCGAACTATAAATCGTATTGCTCTTGCTCCAACCGTGATGTTAAACTAATCATATATCGTACAGTAACTGATTATAATATACGGTCACTGTCATGATTTATTTCTTTTATTATTGAATCTTATCAAGAAGATAAATACTAATTAAATTCTAATGATAATAGCTTATATGTTTATGATTTAAATAGAAAATGTGCTATTTTTCATGCTATTCTTAGTCATTCCACATTGAATTTGTTACATTCCGCACTAAACAACGAGACGCGGTATGATGTTGCATTCAAAGATATCTAAGAAGAATTGATGTTTTCTGTTTCTCCCCTAATTTATTCCCCCTGTATTTGTACAACCTAAGCACTCGAAATCGAATATGCATGCCCCAACCGATTTTTGTAAACAAAAAAATTTCAATTTTTTTTCCAGCACAACCCTTTTTAAAAATCGTATCGTTCGCGCTAAACGCAATTTGTATAGTAAAAAAAAATACAAAAGACTAAAATGTATGGATTATTCATATACATGTACTTATTTCGCATGCCAACCATCTAGGTTAATAATATTAATTACAAATAATTAAATAATTTCGTAGTGATTAACATTGCAGAATAGTATAAGAAACATAGCCGGTACGAGAACGAGCTAAGATGCAAGTTACTCAATCTCCGTGCGGAGTTTTGGAATCTGAGCGTGCAAGTTCGAGCATCTTGGCCGTGCCCGCATCTTGACATTCCAAATTATAATTCTTCCCGAAAAAACATTGTTGTTAAAATAGAACCTACACATTTAAAGCCCATTTATCAATTGTTTATTTACCTACCTAAGGTCTCCCTAGCCTATCAAGACTAAAGTGGTGCATTATTACCTTACAGTTGACGTGCCCTTATACCAACTCAACTTAAAACCCTATTATCTATACCGATATAATTATCAAACTTAAATGCAAATGTTGCCGTGTACTCAACACATGACTCGCTCACTCGTCTAACAACGACTTTGGCGTTTCCTAAGTCGAGTTGGCTAAGGCGCCCTTATACCCAAAATGTGGGAGACGTGGGTTTAATGGTCGGGAAAGATTTTGTAATTTCTGGATTGTATTTTTTAAATTATTTAAAATGTTTTGAAATGCATATAACGCAGTGTAGTCCATCATCTGTGACAATACTACGGAAAACATGGCCAGTAGGAAATACGTGAAATATTGCAAGGTTTACTCAATCTACGAGCGGAATTTGGGGGTACCTTGACGTCCAACATTCGATTAACCTTGGGCACGGCATTTCACAGCCAGGTAAATAACAAACAAAATATATTATTTCAAAATGAAAACCATTGTCGTTAAAATAATTCCCATACATTTCAACGAATTTTCAGTTTTTATTTCTTGCAGGTTTAAATCGTAACAGATTGTGCTCATTTTGTTAGCAGTTCTCAGTTACCTGGTCCCCTGATGTCTGTTAAAATTTCAGCTCGGTCTATTTGGCCGTTCGGCCGTATGAGCCTGGACAGACAGACATTTAAAAATTTACAGAATTAATCACGACCAAGGACCGATCGAGTAGCGTTGTAGACTACGTTCGCTGCGCTCACTCGTTAATTATTCAGTTTTCTCATTGCAACAAAATTGGTAGCATTTATTATACATCTAAAAGAAGTAGCTAAACACTGTAGCAATGTTTTTTTGCGAGTGAATATATGCTGTAAATTAACAATAGATATACGAAAAATATAGTTAAATAGAAATGGTAAATGCACGAGTTGAGCTGGTTAATACATGCGGATGGTGTTTGTATATTATAGAAAGGCCTATTAACAGAGGAAGTACGACTTTCAGACGAAACATTATCTGGCAAGGCTCACTTTCTATCTCAGCAGCTACCACTGACTTGCTTTCAGATGAATATTGTACAATTGTGTTGTACATTTAAAATACCCTTCTGCCTATAGAGTCACCATAAAGTCAACACACCTGGTAGGGTTTGTTTTATCATAGTTCATAGTAGACGCCCATAGTTTCACCTGTAGTACGTCGTTTAGATATAATATAAAGTTTATTGGATGTAGTTTAGTTTATACAAGCACTAGAGAGACTTGAACCGTTACAGAAAACACGTTGATTTTATAACTACTTGACTTTGGTGTTTACTGTGATATTATACTGATAGTTGTGGGTTTAACCTTCATTTTCACAAAGTTATTGCTTATTGGTCAACGTTTCTCGTTTTATTGGTTGATTCAAGCGACATCTGTTAAAATCGATTGAGAATTACATTACTTTTATGTATTGGCAGCAATGTTGTATTTAAACTTAAATTCGAAATATTGAAGGTCTGTTAAATTTTTATAGGTTATAATAAAACGATAAAACATGTGTACAAATGGGACTGAACTATAAATCGTATTGCTCTTGCTCCAACCGTGATGTTAAACTAATCATATATCGTACAGTAACTGATTATAATATACGGTCACTGTCATGATTTATTTCTTTTATTATTGAATCTCATCAAGAAGATAATTACTTATTAAATTTTAATGATAATAGCTTATATGTTTATGATTTAAATAGAAAATGTGCTATTTTTCATGCTATTTTCTTAGTCATTCCACATTGAATTTGTTACATCCCGCACTAAACAACGAGACGCGGTATGATGTCTAAGATATCTAAGAAGAATTGATGTTTTCTTTTTCTCCCCTAATTTATTCCCCCTGTATTTGTACAACCTAAGCATCTGTTTGAAGGAAACAGGGGTAACAGAAATACAATTTCAATTCTCCTAACCTTGCACTCGCTCAACTAGCCGAGATAACTGGCTGCTGGCTTGCATCGCAAGTTGCCTAACAAACCCCCCTCTCCATGTTATCGAAACATTAAATATTGAATCCACTGGCCAACTCTAATCCCCCCGTACCTTTAGGCCTAAGCCGGGGGACATAATTTCTCTGGCAACATTTGGCTTATCTAGCATAGGAGTTACGAACACATTCGGTGAACTAAGTTTTAGTTGAATTCAACAAACACGAATACATGAATTGTGTTGAGTGCGCGGAAGGTCGGTGCAATATGGCGCCATCATATTTGGGAACAGAACGCGCATAAGATTCGAGGGGAGAGATTTGTACCTTATTATTCTGGAAAAATTCTGATGGTCCGGATGGAAACAAGGGAGTGAGGTTTGAGTAAGGAGGGGGAGTGTTGTTTCCTGATTGCGATATGATGCCTCATCAATGTGTTCAGAATCAAGTCGGGGGCCATGTGGGCCACCAAATAACAACAAAGGAAACTGAAGCTTCGTGTGTAGTTTTAATTTTCTTGCAGTAAAAATAATATTATACAATTGTTTAACATTTATGACAAATTATCCTTCTAAGAAACGATAATAATTGTAATATAGATGATTTTCTTCAATTTTAGAAAAAGTGATAAATTAGATTCTACCATTAATTTTGATCATAAAGGTTTAAAAAATAACAAAGCATCTTACTGAACGCCAGATTACTTACCTCGTCACTCCATGTATTGTAATATAGGCTGAAGAGGAAATTTCCCTACAGTAGCCTTCCATACCCGTTTATAGGGTATGGTAAACCACAATAAAATAAATAAATCCATGTTATCAGAATGTTTGTAACAGTTTGTGGTCTTAAGAGTACTATTAGGAAAATCGATAACATTGAAATATCATTCACTTTGACTTTAGTAGGAATAAATCATTTCTGTACTTTACAGGAATTGGCTAAAAATATGCTTCACAGTACGTGCAAAACTAAAGAATCGTACGTTAGCAAGAACTTAAACCTTTTCACGAACAACATGTTTTTGATTTGATCTATAATAGTTAATGGTTATAATTTTCACCATTATTCTTTGAACACATGTAAATTACACACATACCGTCACGTTCACAATTGTATGTGTTTTCCATGAGGGATGTGTTAATTTCGTAATAACACCGCTGGTCGCATTGTTGTGTGGAACTTGAATTGGTCTGCGTTGTGTATCGATAAGGCATCAATAGCAGAGTTATTCTGCTCGTTACCCAAATAGGCCACGGCTAAACAACAAATCATTTACGTTGCGCGGCTATTGTGTTTGTGGAATGTTGAGCGATTTGATGTATGTAAAGTTGCATTGTGTTTTAAACACATTGATAACATTGATTTCGAGAAAAGTGATATTTTAAAGAGTGAATGGTATAGTGATTAAAGCTAGAAATTTAACAGAGGGGTTGCAAGTACTTTAAAATAATAAATAAATAAAATAAATTTTATTTAGAGTCTACCCACTCAGTTATATAACTGATTTTCAGTGGGGGACTTTAAATCAAAGCGACCAAGCCAACCCTGCAGGCCCCGACGCAAACGACGAGTGAGCGATAACCAACCAAAGATCTATATTTTAAATAGGAAATATAGCAATCAGTGGTATGGACAGTGCGAACACCCGCGAATCAACGCCAGAATCAACAAGGCCGATTCAGAACAACTCTGAGATTTATTATGTGCTTCGTTGCTAGGACGGCTCCAAAGTCACCGTTTACAAACTCCTAAGACAAGAACTGATGGACTTAAGTCCAAATAAGAAGTTAAAAAACTTCTGACTTTAGCGGGAATCGCAACCTGGACCTTCTGCATTGGAAGCAGATACGCTAACCACAATTTTTGCGAAAATCATCACATTTGATTTCAAACTAATATATAGCTTTTGTGAAATCGATCAATGTATTATAATGGTAAATTTCGAAAGAATGTTACTAAACCCTGGACGTTATTACCATGACATGCCATGTATAGAAATATTTTACTTCCAAACAATATATTTTTTAACGTTTTGAGAGAAATGTATACAGACAATATCAAGTAGCATTATAAAAATCAAACAAAAAGCATACTGCCTTTTAAAGTACATTTTTGTAACATTGCTAAACGTAACGTCTATCATGTGAAGTACAGGAACCTGGCTCCGTCATTGAACACTGTAAGAAATCTTTAAAAAAAAAGAGGAAACTGTCATAAAACTATTTGTTAAAGGTACACTATTACCGTCTACAAGATATCACACAGCAAACAAGATTCCTTTTTTTAAAAATTTTTATAGAAACAAATATGATGACTAAAGTTTTGAGGCAGAACTCTAAATAGATATAAAAACTCTAAAACGGTATAGAAGTGAAATTTATGCTTGTTAATTCAATTCAGCCTTTGAATGTTGATCGATATTATCAAAATGCATGCTTTCATATTTAACGTAGTAGTAGAGTAGGTTTTGATAAAATGAAGTTGTTTAAAAGTCTTCACGAGACAACAATGTATTCTCACGCTTCTCTAAGTACTCACATTAACTTGTATAACGCTTTGGAGAAATATGAAATAACATAATATGCGAATTCAATGCACATATCACTGATATCTATTTTTTACAGAACGGCGTACAAAAAATAAAATTGCTCTATGTAATAAACACCATATATACCATGTTTATGTATTTAATGTTTTTCCTTTCAGTTAAAAAACTGACAAAATGAGACAAAAAAGTCGACAGATCTGGAGCTCGCAACGGGAGCTTCCGGTGCGTCGACTTTGTATAGTAGTGTTAATTACACAAAGCAATTCTGTTTTTTGTATGTTGTTCTGTATAAAAATGCCAGTGTTTTATGCAGTTTAGAATTCGCATATGTAATTTCAAATTTTCTCCAGAGCGTTGTACAAATTAATGTGAGTATACTTACGACAGTGCAGAATACATGAATGTCTCGTGAAGACTCTTAACAATAAGATAAAGATCAAAGTTTGGTTAGGAGCGTCGTGTAAATTATTACACATATCGTTCGTCGTTTAGTACTCACATTGTTGGATTCATAAAACAAGACAGATCAAACTTCTCTTTTATTGAGCAAATGTTTAAAAAGGTTGTAAACAATAATGTTTTACTTTCATTATTACCTAAGTTTCTTTCAAATCGACGGTAAAAGTGCCAATGACAGTAATAGGTAAGAGGCAAAGACTCACAACTATTGTTTCCACATTTCTTTTACTTTCTGTCCCTCTTTTTTCCGTTCGGAATTTCTTTTGATGGCCTTGCGAGCGGCTGACGATTGGAATTCCACTCTCGGCAACCGCAACAATTAACGGCGTGCTTGGAATTGCCAAAACACTCCGCCCCCCCAGCACCCACCCACCCCGCGCCGCCCAATACTCTTTACCCGAACAGAGTATTGTATTTTTGGATCTACTTGGACAGAATTCAATAACGGCTCGCTGCGGGAGATAACTGATTTTCCAAAGTGTTCTGTAACCAGAAAGATTTATTTTGATTGTAAAAAATGAATTTCGGAGAGGTTCTTTTAAGATGAAAGCCTGTTTCATTCCTTTGTCAAATCACTGTTCTAAGCTGACATCTTCAAGCTGTAGGTAATTATATTGTTGGGTTTAAAATAGAGATTCAAATGCAAAACACTTGCCAGTGACATTTTGTCTATGTCACTAGGTATTTATTCCTGGTGATGTATGCTATGTTTTAAGTTTTTCACTACCTTTCTACAAAAACACAATCTGAAATATAACTGAAGACGAAACAATAAAATTGGATTCGAAAATTTTGCAGTTGCACTGTTTTTTATAATTTAATTATAATAATAGTGTATAAATGAATTGCAAAAGAATGGATCAAGTCAGCACTTTCTAACAGTTAACATTTTAAAGTAAACAGACTACATGTTTCGTGTTACTTTTATATGCAGCAACCGATGAAAAAAATGTGCGATGCCTCTGGTATTTCTATTTTTTTCTGAAAAATTTCCGTAATTTCATGCAACTAGAGTGATATGCTTATGACATTGTAGTGAGACGCCGCTGTAACATTTTTTTAACTAGGAAGCTTCGCAAACGCTTTTTCAGGCGCGTTGTTGGATGAGCGTAATTGTTACGTGTTAAAACGAAAAAAGGCGTAAAATTGCGATTTTCTTAAAAAATATTATTCGATTACGCTCAAATTTCACACCAATATATTAATTCATAAAAGTAAGGTTCTGTGAAAAAAATATTACAATCGGATGAAGCATGTAGGTGTTATTGGTCGAAGAAATTTTCAATTTAAAAAAAAATCGTAAAATTGCAATTATCATGAGAAATAAATTTTTGATTTCAATCAAATTTCACACGAATATATTTATTTATAAAATTAAGGTTCTGTGAAAAAATCATTACAATCGAATAAGGCATGTAGGTGTTATAAGTCGAAGAAATTTTTAAAAATCTCGTAATATTGCGATTTTCATAAGATATAATTTTTTGATTGCGCTCAAATTTCCCAGGAATATATCAATTCATAACATTAGGGTTCTGTTAAAAAATCATTTAAATCAAATAAAGCATGTTGGTGTTATAAGTCGATGAATGCTTTTAAAAATCAAAAAAATCGGAAAATTGCGATTTTTACAAGAAAAAAATTTTTCGATTGCGCTCAAAAACTTGGCAGTTCTAAGTTCAGAAATTTCAAAGGCCTCTACAAAATTTTGTCGCAATTGGAGTATCGGTTTAGCCGGAATCGAGTTAACAAACAGTCAAAAATACAAAAAGAAGAAAAAACAAAAACATTCCGGATTTTTTTCCCCAGTGTAGTGAAAAGGAATCTTCGCTTCGCTCGCTACGATCATCCAAACAGCTATTTGTTTTCAAAATATTAACTCACAATCAACATTTGAAAACTGTGGCCCTCAGTTTATAACACCTTAATATTAATCAAAAATTAATATATCATAAAATATTGGAGCATTCAGTGAAGCAAACACTATATAACTTTATTAACCCTTGGCTATAGGGATACACCGTGTAATGCACGTGAGAGAGTCGTAAGGTGGAAATTATATCCCACGATAAAAACCGAACATGACGTCCGGTTGTCATCCTTTTTTGGTGGCATTGCTCTTCAACAAGTTTGATGGTGAAACAAAATGTTTTGGTGACCCTCGAGGGTATTAGAGGAGTGGCTATCGACAAAGAAAGATTGAAAAGTTATGACCCGGCACCTCCACCATTTTCATGCGAAACAAGAGGCGAACCTTTATAAGAAGTAATCGTACCTGCAGTGTGATTCTTTAAGAATAACGTAAAAGTAGCTATGGATTTATCAATCGTTACCAAAGAAAAAAGCATAGCTCTTACTGCTTGATAACGATTGATCTATGCATAGCGACATTCCCGTTATACTTATATAATCGCTCTGCAGGAACGCCACTAAAAATATCAACGCACTGCGAATTATTTTATTTGGGTTTCCTTCTTCTACGGTATGTTTATGTATTTAAAATCGTACTCTCGCTGATTAAGAAGCTTCGCTCACTCTTTTTGGGACTCCTGTACACGTGAAAAATTGCTCTTAATGATGATTAAAATTGTACGGTATAAAACGCTCTGCTTACTATATTTCGAGTGTTTCGCGCTCTAAATGAACGACCCATGTTCCCTACACGTGGCATTGAACGCGGTCGAAAAAACAATTGTAGGATTCCCGCTGTAGGGTATACACATCAGATTTAAACCGGTGTGACCCTCTTCAGGTGAAACTAGGTATATTGCAGATAGGACAATTGTGAAGGGATGTCCTAGAGCTATTTAAGAGGACTCAATCCCTTGCATTCGCCTTAACGACTGTGGAAAACCTCAGAAAAAAACCTTCAGTCAGGATTGCCGGTCTCGACTGGATTCGAATCCGGGACCTCCCGAATCAGAGTCGAGCGCTTAGCGCTCAAGCGGTTGAAGGGAAGACGCCGAGCCTGGTACACACGTGTGTTCGGTCAGTCGAGCGACTCTGATCAGATCAACGGAAATCAACGACTCCAGATCACGTGGTAAGCTCGGTAAGTGAATCGGAACTAAGTTGGATCAAGTAGATGCGATATGTGTGCACGCACCTCTCAAATCGAGTTAGGTCTCCAACAAGTGTTGAAGGGTTAGGTTAAACTAAACTTCTACGCCGTACGTGCATTATGTGCGATGTTTAAGGTTTGTGATCTATTTTGTTTACATGACATAAACAACTACGTTTTATAATGTATCATTTTCTTTGAAATACGCACACTAGCGGTGAATACATATCTTTTCACTCATTTAATTCTGCTGAAATGTATTTAAACTTACTTCTGTATATTTGAGAAACAATGTCAATTGCAATAGGTCTAGAGCATGGCTATGCTAATCGTAAAAGTCGATGAAAGATACAAAAGTCCATCTCGCAAACATCAGCTTGCGGGAGTATCTTACTCCCTGAAACTAGAGGTGAGCTCTGGTAATCGTCGTCGATGACACATGTCCTTTCCCTTCACGACCTCCCCGACGACGATGACACCACAAACGATGACAAAGACGAAGACGACCGCGACGTGAGAACCCGCCCATTCTTCCCCCTACATGTGGCTGGTTCTGTCCAGCATGGGCCCCTCCTCCCCATATCATCTTTGCTACAGTGGCGCATTATGACCTAACGGTTGACGCGCCCTTAATCCAAATAAACAAACAAAAAATTGTTGCGGCATCAAGATGAGACTGTCTTTTTCTTTGATTGCGTTCATTCGAAATAAGATACATACTTTCTATGGGTCTTGATTTGGTATCACGTATATTATTGGTAAATACATGTTAATAACGTCCCCACTATCTGTGTAATTCACTAGTATTAAGTTGGACTGCGTATTTTAATTAAAGACCAAACAAAAATAAATCTACATCGGTCCGCACATTGTAATTTACATCAGAAGTCGGGCATAATTCAATTATTGTTAATGGTTTAGATCCGAAATGCAAGGGTTGGATTTTAAACTTAAAGTGCATTGCAAACAATGAAGTTGCTCTTGGTGTAATTGTAGAAATAGAAAATATCTTATAAAAACTGAATCCAGCCATCAAAGTTTAAAAAAAAAACATGTGGCTAATATATGTTTACCTTCCCTTCCGTTGGCGATTAGAAAGAAAAAAATAATCTGTGTAGGCCGAAATCAGACTAGTAAATATTTGAGTAAGTTCAGTACGTAGAAGAATTGACAAGAAGTTAGAATCTAAGTTTAGAGCGGGAAAATAAAATTTCATTGATATGACTAGAAAATAATACAGATATGAAAACTTGGAAGGTTCGTTGGATTTGAAGATAATTTGTCAAGTTTGGTGGAGGTGCCGGGTCAATTAAAATCATATTACGCTTTATTTTTAATTTTCGGGTGATTTTGAATAGCCCAATATGTCAACAATCATTATTGTAATCCAAGATAACCTAGAACTTGAAAGTTATCTGCATTTTAAAAGATTTTTTTTTAAATTTGGTGGAGGTGCCGGGTCCACAAAAAAGTTTTATTTCACTCGGTTTTAATTTTTCGAGGCATTTTGAATTACCCCATAGATGAAATACAAATACATAAGAAACTTGAGAACAGACATTTTGATGAGTATTTATATAATTTTGGACCAATCACTGTTTAATAACAATTGTATGTAATTATTTATGTAAATATTTTAAATATCGAATCGAATCGAAATATTTAATATTACTGTTACTACGAGAATAGTGATAAGTCTAAAGATACTCTACTTCTATAAATTAAATAACTTCGGCCATGTTTCCCTCGAATATGCACGCTTTTAGAAATGTAAACTACAATTTATCTACCATGAAACAATACTGAATTCTAAACAATATTTACTTGTTTCAATCGTTGCACACACGCGTTCACTTTTATCTCAGATCAAAGATTCTAAATTTTAAATTTTACAAAACCCAGCAAAATTTACTGCACCTACGTTTCACCACCTCCCATGAAACATGACGTGTGACAAAAATTCTTCTGCATCGTATCTTTATTAGTGTTGGTTTGTTTCATTTGCATTCAGCCATACGAGAATATTTCCCCATGCACTAGATGTGTGTATTACCTTTCAAGACTCTAGGCCTCCTTTATACGCTCGTCTCATCAGTACGCATGTTGGAGTGGAACACAGGCGTGAACTCCTACAACCCTGATGAGTTTCTGCTACATTCTGTCCAATTCCTACAACCACCCTCATTCGCAGTCGTCTTAAATTTGGCAGCGGGCATGAATAATTTAGAGCGTGTGCATGTAAACACACATCCCCATTATGGTTGGCCGTGTAAGGTAATTTCTTTCCAAGGCTGACTCCAATTCCCTGGGTATCTTATCCTCATCAGAATTTATTTTTGTCTTGAACTTGAATTGCAATTCGTACCCACATATTTTTCTCACTTATAAGGTGAGCTGACAAATAAAGCTTTCTCAAACGTAATGACGTGCACGCTCGTTTTCTGTTACGGCTCAATGCTCACGCTCAACCCTGGCTTCATTCTCGTATTTTCTGTCGTGTTAATGTTATTTTGTCTAGTATCTTATGTATCAATCAATATCTTTACAAATTGAATTGAATTGAATGATTTGAATTTATTTTATGATTTTGCTATCGTTCACATTGTGTCACTACAACCACATATGACACTATTATTCACACATTATTTGAAATATTCAAAGCGGACTTTTTTAAGATGACGCAAAACTTAATGAAGTCAAAGACTGACTGTGTAATCGTGTTTATTATGATCCTAAATATAACCCTTGCTCTCTTTTCCAAATGCGATGATCAATTTTAAATTCATTTAATTTTTAAAATATTATATTTGGAATAAAATATAAGGGCGTTGGTGAAGGTCTTGAGAATTTATTTGTGAAAATAATAAACCTTAACCCTACCATCCCACCTGTTAGTCGAACACGTCTGTATGCAGTTGTCATTCGTACACAGGATAAATCCTACAAATACAACCAAAATGTTAACGTTTTAAGACAACAATATGTTTTTCATCAGGCTTGTTTTTAAACGAATTAACATATTCATATATCACTATTTTAATGATGACTATTTCCAAAATTTTATGGTTTACGGACACGAATTAAACTTAACACAACACAGTTGCAATTCTCAATTAATATCAAAACATGTTGTCCACGTTGGCTCATACGGTTGTGCTGAAGTTGTGACGAATATGTAGCCAAAATATGTGGCCTTAAATCACGAACCCTGCCTATCTCTCATACGGAATCTCTTATAGATAATGCGTGAAACTATGACTAGGGAGGTCACGGATGAACCCGCCTCCAGCAATCTTGACTAAACTTTTCTCGAGGTTTCCTTCAGTCGCTAAGGCGAATGCTGGGATGAAGTCCTCTTAAAACAGCCCTAGGTCATTTCCTTCACAATTCCCCTCAACCCTTATAACTTAGTTAGTCACTTGTAGAGGATCACGACGGGTCAAACATGTTTAAATCATTACGAACAATTTTTCTCTACGAGAGTATCAGATGACGTCACACTGACTGTCATGGCCGACTGGTGGGCAAAAATTGCGTTGACGCCATCTAAACACATGTTTAAAAGGGTGAATTTCATTGAGGATTCCACAAAGCTGCATTACATGTGGCAGTTCAAACCAATCGAATAAGTCTTCTAATATTTTGTATTAACAATTAGCAAGGAAACAATTAAAAGCTGGTACCCTATGATAGCAGGACTAAGGGCAATGCCAGATGGCCACTTTCGACTCTTTAGAAATAGACCTACCGTATCGTGGTTGACAAGTTTTTCAATGTTACTGGAAGTACCATAGATATAAAATATATTGACATTTTGCACCGAATTTTTTAATCATTGTAGTCGACGAAATATACGTGATTTCTTACTATCCGCATATCGTAGCCATGTTAAAATTGCATTCTTTGATCACCACGGCCCAAAATAAGTAGATACTGCGTCGCCAAAAACCCTTCCTGAAACTCTCCTATTCCACCTCTCATATCAAAGAACATTATTGAACGGAACAGCAGGAATAAAAGCAACAATCGCAACCAACAAACTTGTAGTATATTTAATACATTATGAACATTGGCAATGCTATTCAAGTGTAAAGTAAACCAGTGTTGAAATATGAAAGAGCTCCATGCGAACGTGCGATCATGAATTATTCTACTCGGCCCGTGGATACCTCCCCGTCATCGGGGCGTGTTCTAGTCTCGTACATGAAGTCTGTTGTTCTGGCTCCTGATGACGTGGACAAGCTATATGTATACAGGTCGAGTGTCTGCTCAGTGTAGCGATGATGTGAGCATACATTATGTTTCGATCGATATGTAATGAAATGTTGAAAATCCGGTAAAGTTACGACATCGTATGGAATCCAACCCTTCATGAAACTTTCTAACACTATTAGTTTACATTCTTATATATGAATATTAATAACTTATAATTTTTAACAACCAAAAGCATAGTTATTTCGTAAATTGAATTTTGACCTAATCTTTTGTCTAATTATACAATATTGCATATTATCAAATGATGTTATTATTTAAATTAATATTATTCAGAACCATTTTTTCCTAAACGTTTAAATTGGATCTTTCAACCCAGGATCTGTTCAGAAAGCCACTTGTCACTTAACCTACCCAAAAAATAGTTATCGACATTTTACTTGTAATCCAAGATTCAAACCAACCATTAAATTTATTAATTAGCTTAATCATTTTTATAAATATTTAATACCAATGATTAACTGACATGATAGTCGTACAGTCTGTCCTTCAAGAAAATTGTAAAAAATAATTGGGTTCTTATTGTGGAAAATCCGACAAATGATATTAGTATGCTTTTATGTTCAACGTAAGTTGATTGGAATATAAACTCATTGTTTATTTTCCTTTAAATAATTAACACTCTTTAAAGTAAATGACGTTGAGATATTCGTGAAATTCCTTTGTTTGATATATAGCCACGCAGCGAGGAATTAAATTTGTGTAACCACAGTTAATTAACACTTTATTGACGATTTTTAATACACCTAAACAGTGTTATCATAAGATTCCTACTGCGTTCCTTTTGTTCGATCAACAGCTAATAACACTTAGCCCTAATATATATAAACACGACATATTTTATTAAGCTCATTAAAAAGTGCAGCCGTAGATCAAGCCCGTCATCTTTTTTAGACTAGAGCCACCAGTGTCATATCCAACATCATTCAGTTATTATACATGCTGAGAATATTAGAACAGTAAGGTTATATTGAAATCAAATTTTAAGACTTGATCTTTATGACATTTAATAAATAAAATTTGTGCAACATTATTTTAGAAGTGTATTAAAAATATCCGAAATATGGCACTTATATAATTTGCATTTGCAATAAAGAACAAGTACAAGTCTTAACATTTATTTTAATCAAAAAGTAACTTCCAGGATAAAACTCTACGTAGTTATCACGCAGTGAAAAATTCTGCATTAACGTGTTACAAAGAGAAAGAAGAACGCAACAGGAATGGATCCTTATTATGTTAGAAGATACGATCAAGATGTAGCGAAGCTGACTGTGAGCCGCGGGCAAGTGAAGAAACCGAATGAGAAATAATGAAAATGGGAATTTCGACTTGGAATAGAAGGAACAGGGCCTCAGGAAAACGAGGAGTGAACCAGAGTGGAGATATTTGTTTCAGAATTCACACGAGCGGAGTATAGTTTAGAGGAAGCAGGGTTTAACGGAGAAGCCCTCTTGGCTGAATAGTTGATGAACACAACGCACCACAATAGGCGAATACATTTTTCTTTTAGTACAGCGTGAGCTTGAGATTTTAGTGCGTCCTGGCGACAAGATTGCTTTATTTAAACTCACAAACCAAATTAATTGCGGATATATTGAAAATTCGTCTGGATTTGGAAAAAGTGTACGTGTTAATATGGTGTTACTTTCGCTAGTTTTTATTAGGGAGCTAAAACTGCTCTGTGATTTCGTTATTATTTTCAAATGAAGCAAATTAGTTTAGAATTCCAAATCTTGAACACACATAACAAACCTAAGAAATTTAAAATTTGACAATACAATACAAATACACTTTCTAGCTATAAGGTTTGAATAAAATAAGTACAATCGGTTCGATTAATAGTTTGTTTTGGTTTTGTTATAATATATTGTTATAAAATGGAACATACAAAATTAATGTACATTGATAGTAAATAAAAAATAAATGCAATAATTATTATATTATCAAATAATACGCAGTTTCAAACACAAAACGTCCTTTTAAAATATTTTAAGTGAGTGACCTGTCAAAATTGTTCAAAGTCAATAGTATCATATTAATGTATAACAAAAATAATATATCATTGTGCGCATGATGTGATGTAAATTACACTGTCACCATGTTATTTTAATATAAATACAAATTGACATATCTTAGGCAACGCATTTCAAATTTGTCTTAAAATGCTGACATATAATAATGTAAATACACCTTTTCCATAATGTTCACAGGTGTTATTGATATTGTTTGTTATACCATTTTCTAATTTAGATTTTCAGTTGCATTTCTGAGGTACTATACAGCTACTCAAACTCAGGTCAATTTATTTTATCTTCATGTGATAACTCAAATAAATGTTGTTATTAAGTTAATCACTTTTCACTATTTCTATGTTTATGTTCATGTTTATTTATGTCGTAAGCCAAGTGAAACCTTCCAAACATAAAATTATTAAATAATCCCTTCAAAGGCTCTGCTTTGATGTACACTGTTGAACTAGGTATTCGTCTATTAATAACTAATACACCAACCACCAATAGAATATTTCTTCTTTATTCCCAAAAACCATATTTTATGCTCTACAATAGTGAATCTGTTAATGGGTTTCTTTGAAAGGGACGTAGATTGATCGCGTATACTCCAGAGAACGACGGTTGTTCGTATTACTGACATCATTCGAGGAATGATAAATCCTGCTTACAATAATTGAATCCTTTTGTGCTGATGCCAACAAGAGTAATCTACTGAGGAGTTTGAATCTCACTATACAACATCCTACCTCCCATACAGAGATTCACTTTACACCACCTCCCATACAGCAGACTCGCATACAGTGATTCGACGTTCAAAGACACACGAGATGCACTCGGGATTCCCTTGTTAGCGATGATCCGAGTTTTAATTTTAACGCATGAAGGTTTTTATTGTTTAGAATGGTGTTGGATGTTTGCCATGTCAATGATTGGAAACAGGAATGACATTTACTTGAACTATATATTCAAGTTAGAAGGAATGTGGAGGGGCTGAATTGTGTGGTATTTTCTTGTTTTATGGCAGCAGAAACATAAATTTAATTTCGTTTCTTTGTTAACTTACTCAAGTTTGAACACTTTTGTTGGAAGTAACTTAATTTAAGACAAATTACTGCTACAACTTCTGACATAAAACACTAGGTACCATAAAGCAGTATATATCGTAGGGTAATGCATTTTTCATGATTGTATCTAGTCAAGATATATTGCATTGGCTTGATCTAGATAAACCTAAAACACAATATATAGCATTCTTAGCATAATCAATAAATAATTGCCAGTCCCTCATTTTCAATAGCACAATATATTTGCAAAAATATGTTCCTCTTTTGAAAACCGCTATTTATACACATTTAAATTAAACTACATCGTTCGTTTTTAGGATTAATTTACCCGACTATGTTATATGTTGATACTGCTATTTGTAATATTGTTTGTTCACAAATTCCAGAGGCGTTTGAGTAAATACGTAAGAGATTTGTTAGACATGTATGAAGTAAAAAGTTGTCTAGTAAACTGTGTCGAATTTCCATCATTTATTAGGAACGAGAAATGTTAATTTAGGGATGTGGTTCTGCTCTATAGAATTGTGAATAGCCTACATGACTCGCCTATGATTGAATTTTCAACCACTATCTGACATCGAGGAATACACGTATTCACAAACTGTTTGGTTACAGGTTTTGATACATGCACGCGACAATGCTATAAAAATAAAGACTAAATCGAGCAATTTGAAGTGTTGATGACACCTGAAAACCAAATAATATTGTTTTTAGTTGTATGAGTTGAATTGTTTATTATTTTTAAAATCGTGACCGTTAATTATTTTTCTCAAGCATAAAGTAAATTTCGAAAATGAATATTACAAAAACAACAACTTTATATATTTAAACCTTGCTTTTATGCCTGCGCAAAGCCACAACATGTTAAAATGGTCTAACCTTTGATCGTGACGTTCCCTGGTCATGGTCTTAGCATTGTGAATGGTATAGAGGCTATATTCGCTCGTATGTGCTCGCTTGCATGTAAACCCTGCTTTTGTTTTTGTTTTCGTTATAGTTGTCACTAACCAGGCATGTGTTGGGCGAGGAACGGAGGGTTTTCATGTCGTCATCGTCTTTGTCATCGTTTATGTTGTTATGGTCGTGGAAAAACGTTAATAAACCTTTATTGTAAACAATCATTATCTTTCTCACGTGGATTAGGTTGAAATATTCATAAATATTACTTTGATGGACCTGTTGAACTAGGAATTGGACCACTAGAACAATGTTTTTACTGTTGTCAAGGCAACCAGCCTATTGTTTTTAACCACTTACGGCATTTTTGTTCAAACGCTCTTGGTGTGTAAGTTGTTGTATCCTTCTTCCCTTACATTTTAAAATAGTTTGGGTTTTCAAAAATGACAACGTTATATAGTAAAAAACGATTTATAGGCAGACGGCTTTCTGTTTAATTTATTATCATATACCATATAACAGAAATAAAATGAAATTTCTTATCCCTGATTTAATGAATGTATTATACAAAGATATCTTGCCTCGAATATGATAGCACCAGTTTGGGCTGATCATTGTATAAAGAATGCATACTCAGCTTGTGCTAGATGTCATTTCGGAACGATATTATCCCCAAAATGCTTCCATTTACGTCATATAAATAACTTTCTCTCATCTCAAGTTTTCATCTTTGAAGAACAAATAACCCTATTGCTGTAGATGGTAAGCACTGTAGCGTTTTACTTTAGCCTACATTGTTATTTATGAAGTCGTATTTTGTCTATCTCCCACGAAAATGTCTTTCTTCAGCGAGTTTTTATAACTACGCAGGGAATGAATTCCTAAGTTTACCCACCACTTTACTGTGAACAATCAATTAGTTCACCTTTATACCTAAATTGTAATTTAATTTAAATTTGATTTTATTAATAATTTCGTTATGTGCATATACTCGTATTTAAATGAGATCGTCATTGAAATCTAAAATTATTAAGATTTTGCTTCCTTAACAAATGTTATAGCATGATTGTTTGATTGTTCTTGGAAATTTGAATATTAATATTGAGTTGAAATTGAACATAAAAATGGTTTTGGTGATTTGAATACTATAACCAGTAATTACATCTAATAGAATAATCACCTTAGTATTTTCAAAAATGTTTCAACTGAAAAACTTCATGCCCTAACCATTAGGCCACATCGGGATAGATAAAGCTGATTCAACAAAATGCGCGATCTTCTTGGAAACAGGAGCGCACGGAAATGAAACGAGGCAAATAACATGTGATTTCACCCCCCTCATCGTGTAATCGCTTGCTCAGGCAATGCAAGGGAACAATTAGCCAGCACTGTAATTTACGCGAGCTAATCATTGGCACGCGCTCTGCGTGGAAAACGGCCTCAGCTGGCGCCGTAAACTGGAATTAAAACAGTTCACTCCCTCCGTCCGCAATTTCGCTTTCAATATTAAACAGCGAGTTGTTCAAAATAGGGAACTTTGCCACCCTTCATTTGACCTAAACTGGCGTTAATTCATTAAGTTTAAATAGAAAATCTATAACTCATTAACCCCATAATTTCCACTTTCTCACTTCAACGATTTTATTCCATTTTGACTTTCATTATCCTAATATTTCCTCTATTAAATCTTCATTAGTGGGTATATGTTCAGCTCTTGGTAATTTTTTATCCCATTACGATATTTTGATATTCTTTCCCTTTCCGCTCTATAACGTAGAAAATTTACTAAACGCCATATTATTTTGCTTCGCTAAGTATTGGACCGGATTATCTATGAGACTCAATGGAATCGTCCTTCCTAATATATAAGCGAACCATTGCCCTATAAGTCCAGTTCCCACACCGTTTCAAGGAATTGTCACTGCAACAACAATACTTTTGATTCCTTAGTAATATTGTTTTGTCGATGTTACGACTTCTGATTGGTTTTTCTTCAGGATTGTCGACGTCTGATTGGTCCGTCATAAGGATTTTGATTTTGTTATGTTATATTAAAAGAAATAACGATTTTTTTTTTCAAAAACGATTTTACAAGTTTGTCATATCTTTGTATGACCATTTTAATTCCTTTTTACGTTATAAAAACTGGACTTATTCTTCATGTTTCGATCCTATTAGTTATTTGTGATTTTGTGAATAATTCGAATATTTTTGATAACTATCTGAAATATAGACTGAGAAATAATACATGACTCAGTTCCAAACAATGTACTTCATTTATGTTAGAAAACAAAAATTGTGGTGCGAAGACTCATTACCATTCAGCTGTCAAAACCTATGAGCACTATTATAGTAATGTTTATCTAAGTACTCCTTTCCAGCTTTCACCTAGGCTATATGTTTTCTCACTTGGAATGTTATGACAAAATAATAAAAATCATTCTCGATAGTTTAGTTACATGGGCTTCCCCTCCTCCCTTCTATACACCCTTCATCCTCATCTATCACCACTCATCGTCTCGAATAGCCTCAGTGCATTACTATGAGACGTTTAACAGTACAAATCAATTAATCAATAGTTTGATCGAAGTTAGGATGATTACTTCATTTCAAACTTGCAACATTACTTTATACTTTAGAGGCTGAGATAAATTGACAAAAACGAATCTCGTGACAAATCCATTATTTCTGGGATAGCACTAGATATATGTCCTCACATTGGCAGCTTGGCATCGAACATTGAAGCCGTCTATCCATGAAGCTCATGAACTCCCAGTAGGGACTGATTTTTGATAGCACGCTTCATCCATGAAATTCAAATACCCTATCACATCGTGGGTTGTATGACATTCCTAGTATTTCACATCCTACTCATGTAAGTTCAGATCACCATACTCGTTATATAAACTCTAGATTTTACTGAGCTGTTAACGTAACGTCTTCTAGGAAAACAGAATATCCGAATTCTAGTGTATACGTGGAATTCGTCTGATACGATGTTTCCTTTTATAGAAATTGATAGAAGGTTACATCCATCGTTATAGGCAACGTTGTGAATCCCATAAACATATCTGGTGTGTGACATATTTAAAACATCTACAAAACAAAGATATAAAATTTAAAATGACAAAAAAGTTGTGGCAAGTTCGAAATATACCAAGTTTTTTAACTTCTATTAGAAGTGGTGGTCCGAGAGTACTTTGGACGTACGTTTTCGCACAAAATGATGATTGAACTTAAAAAAAATATTTATGGGCCATTCGTTTTTGTTCCTAATTGGAAGAACGTGAAATATAATTTTATTTAACTCTTATAACATGTTACTGTTGCAAACATTGCATGGCAGAACAACCAACGATGTTCTACAATAAAATGCTGATAAAAATGTTTATTTAACGTTCTTTTAACAATCCATCTAACATAATTGTTCATGGCCTGTTGATAACCTCAACATCATAACTTATTAATCAGAATAATATGAAATAAGTTAAAGAGGATGAGGTTTACATACCGGTATCTATCTTTTCGATGTCAACTTGTAACTTGCACCTCTTCAAACGACAAATTTAACAAAAGTTGTGTGATACTATCCTACCGACGTCCTAGATGTATGTCTTATGAGTTTTTCTGGTAAACATGGTGCGGGTATCTCATTTAAAAAACGAATTCAAGTGTCAACATGAAAATGATTAGGCATATTATAGTTTTGTGTAAATATTGTTAAGAAATTAACGTATTTTTCTAGAATCAAGCATACAAATCTGTACTGTAAAAGTTCTTTATTATTTAATTTCGTATTTGTTTTCAGTAAACTAAGCACATTTTGGGACGTAATATAGAAACATACATCGGCACAAAAATACACGAACACAATGGTACCTTTAAATTGCCGTATAAAGATCAATTGTGTGTCACAAAAGAAACGCCATGTTAAATTTATAACGCGTCCGCTAATCGCTGAAGTGTAAACAGAAGCTCAAACACTGGTGGAATTTCTTCGTGTGTCTAAGGATCTGTTTGTGGTGTTTCCAGACGTCATATGTCTCCGCGAGACGTAACACAGAAGTTGGCGTCGTTAGATCGTGTTCCCGCCTCTCCCACGGGAGCTTTCCTTCAGCGTCCCTTCCCTTCTCTTGTCAATAGTCGCGCAGCCTCTCATTTACCGCGCTTTCTCATGGAAATAGCCCAGCCCCTCGGAGGATATACCGCTTGCCATGTAAATCAACGTACCTACCTATAGCCACGCTTCACTTTTAGTGTAGCTCAGACAATAATGTTGCCATAGTTGAGGTACAATCATTTCTGTATACGCTCTAAACATGAAATATTAAGCAGAAGAAAGTAGCAGAACAGGTGTGAATTATTTTAATTTAATTTTTGGACTTTACACTGTTAATTATTTAAAGATACTACAGTGAAATTTCGACTTTTGTTCAAAAGTTTTATCAAACACTTATAATAGGGGAGTAGAGTGTTTAACCTTTAGTTTGATAAAGCCTTTTAGCAAAAGTGAAATATTAATGTAATGTATTAAAGCAAAATAAAAACTAACAATTATATTTTAATAAGGGAATATTTATTAAGATAAACACATTGAACTATCCATAAATAGGGAACAATTTTTATAAGGAGCAAAGCTCCCAAGTAAGCATCACTTTTCTGTCTGTCCGTCCGTTTGTGCATATGTGTCACGCCTATAATGATAAAAACTGAACACAAAGTCCGATTGATATGCGTTTTTCTTAGCATTACCTTCAACAAGGTTGGAACATAGTGTTTTTGTTGACCCTGGAGTAAAGAGGGAGAGGCTCCCCAGAAAGATATAAAATTCATTACCCGCCACCCCCACCACCATATTGAATGCGAGATCCAGCCGCGAACGTTTTATACACACTAAAAAGCCATTTCAAATCTGCACTAAAAATTACTTTTCTGATATATCCTGACAGTTCTAACACTAAATTGAACAAAACAAATATACTCAATGCCATTCATGTTTGTCATAATTTCCACTCTCAGTTTTTACATGTCTACACACACATTGTTTTCTATTATTGTGTAATGTATTTTTAATTAATTTAATTGCAATGTATTAGTATTAGTATTATGTATTATGCTATGCCCTTTTTTAGCTACCTTTAACGCATCAATGTGTTAAAACAATAAAATAAAATAAAGTAAACGTTATTAAAAGGGAAGCTTACCCGGCACCATCACCGACAAAAAAAACACACGGTGAATTATTTAATTTCTTAATTCTTCCTGGACGGTTTGTTGATTATGTAGCTTTGCTCCCTCTTTTGCGTACGCTCGTAGTCGTGCTTGTTCAAAGATGTACGAAATGTTTTCTTTTCAATTTTATTTCAAAAGGAAGGAATGTCATAAACGTGACGTGTCGTAGGCTTACATCCGCCCCCGTCAATCTTCAAAGGACGAAAAGAGACCCTCTACATAGATGTAAATATTCAAAGATGTGACATGCGTTACAAACGATTTTCTTTTATCGGTTATTTCAAACGAGGCACTTTTAAGTTTATCTGCATAAATCTCGGAGCAATTGATAAAATCACTATCTTATCTCTCACATTCGATATTACTTTTTTTAAAGAGTTGACAGTGTTGTTTCCTTCCAGTGTTGTTAGATCAAATCTAAGAGCATATGCAGCAACAACTTATAATTTAACTGCGTCTAGTGTCAACAGTGACAGTATTGAAGATTTCATTATACAAGACTAAATTAAATTATTAAAATTTTACATAATTTTAAAGATCCTTCAAAGTCTTGTTGATGAAATTTATTGTATATCTATTCTATCCTTAAAGTTACCAATCAAGAATAAGGAGATTCAGAAGATAAAATATTATCATCACGTAGTTTGGTCGGTAGACGATAAATAAATAATTAAATAAATAAAATAAAATCGGAATTCCTTGAATAAATTTCTGCTCAAAGTTGGATTTCAAGTTTGTAGGTTTTAGGAGATATAATTTATTTTATTCAACGTTGCTAACTTTTCCTAGTAGAAAGGAAAATACAAGTTAACAATAGAAAAGTGTGAGCGGGTTCGTGGTTTCTGGCAGATTGCAACGTTAGCAGAAGTGTTGTCATAAGTGTTCCCAACTTGACAATGATGGATGCCTCTGAGAACTCACGCTGTGCAGGTGGTATTTCTTCGGAGGTTCTCAGTTACCGATATGGAAGAATGAACCTCAAGACGGAAACATAAAACCACAATAGCCAAGATTTGTTTGGGATCAGTTCTCGCGTTGCCTAGGTTACGAGGATGGAGGATTGATCTCCTCCCGTTCCAACGATACTGGTATTTGGAAAAAAGATTTGATTATTTTCATGGTTGATATGATAGGGTGAGGGGTGGGCTAGAATGAACACACAGAAACGCAATTGAATTTTCCTTTCTTACATTTCAATGGATTATATTCGGATTGATATTCGAAGAAAGCGTATTTTGATGGTTTGGTATGTTATTGCAATAGAATATTAACCGTATTTGATTGAGTCTTGCAGGAATGGCGTTTGGGAAATTTAATATACTTGATTCGAAGAATTGGACACGAATGACGCAGTTTTTTACAGTTTGAAATTCACTGAAAAGTAATTGAATTTTCCTTTAATAATTTCCTTTCAATCAAGAATTTTAATTTAAATTCCAAGAACGCAATGCAAATAGTAGGATTTACCATTACACTAAAATACTTTAGCTTTTTTGACTAACCTCTACTGACATAGCGAATACTTAAAACATAATTGAGCGAGCGTAGCGAGCGTCTCCACTCGACTCTTATGGCTCGAATGTCTGTTTTTTTTATTTCCTTCTTTTTTTCTGTTACTGCTTCGGTACAGTCGCACCGTTTCTCTGATCGACCTGAAATTTTGCACACATGTACATACCACATAATATGCGGGTTGCTGTATAGTTTTTGAACAAAATTCGATCGTTGGTTGTAAAAAAAAATAATAATAATAAAAAAAATGTTCTGATCGTTATGAAATTTTGCAGGGTCAATAAGTACAACATTCTCTCCTATTTTACAAATTTTCAGCTAAATCGGTCAAGACCTTGAAGACTTATTGGTATGTAACATTATGGGAATGTTGTTCTCGGGTCATGTTGCACGTACCGGTGCTCGCTCAGCAAATACGAATACGAAACAGATGAAAATTATATATTTAAGTATTCATAATTCAAATAGAAAAACAAAATAATTTAAAAATTCACAGGCCAGAAGTTATTGTGGATCATTTAATTTGAAACAAACTTTCAAAAAGTAGGATTTCTCTTTGAAAGGTAACTAACACAGACTTCCCGCCTTTCATGAAATGGCGTGTTCAAACACGTTGCAGTAGATGGAATCTGAAATAACCTTTGTGCCGAGGAGCCACACTGGAAATAATAGAATAGGATTATTGAATGTCGCATTCTATCGGAAGAATTTCATCTGCTGTCTTCTGACAATTCAATTCGATATTCCTTTTCTCTTAAGGTTCTCTTGAGGTGGAGTGAGTGGTTGGGGGGCAGGGAGCGGGGACGGGGGCAACATGGCGAGTGGAAGCGAATAGAAATGTGCAAGGCGGTGTGACACCCCGGCCGTCTTTCAATATCTCACTCTGTGTCGTTTTAATATATTCAAGAAATATATATATTCTGAAAGGAACAGATTGTCAATTATAAATACGTACTTTATATATGTATTGTTTAACACAATAGGTTTGTTCGTTGCGGACGTAGTGTTAAACACTCAAAAAGTCAGTGTCTACACTTTACACTGGCTTCTAGGCTAGTGTTATGAGAGCCAGTTTTAACACTGAAGCGAACGAACGGACCAAAATGGCTCTTTTCACAAAAGTGTGTGCGAACGAACAAACCTATTGTCGTTAGTTGAAATTTGCCTTGGGACAGTCAAAATAATAAGTTTTTATAAAAGTAATACAAGTTGGATTGAGTTACACTTTACATTATCGATGGTGAAGAACCAATACCTTCTATCTGCCATTTTCTGCAAAAATGATATTTTTGTGTCTACTAATACACAAAAGTATTTTGAATTTTTTTTGTTGATAGGTGCAATCTCACAATGCTTAAACATCTCCAAAAGAGACATAAAGTACTACCTTACATCAATATCTCCTATCTGCCACCGCAAACTAGTTACTTTTTTTTAATCAGTTTTAATGCTCTCCTGAACAATTTGCTTTTTGGCAGATAGAAGTTATTGGTTCTTCACCATCGATATGGTAATCAATTATTAGCGATTGTTGTTATATATTTAGTACTTAAACCTAATCCCACATCACCAAAATCTATTTTGAGTTTTCAATGTTTATCAAAATAATTTTGAGTAAAATGTCGCTAAAGTATCAACGTTTTTTCTGTATTAAACAAGTGGTATGAATGTACCAAACACGCTCATCCTTCTACTCTACTACAAATTGCTGTAGGTACGACAAATATGATACTCACTAAAATGTTACACCTGAATATTTAAGACATATTTTGCTTGTATGTGTAAACAACAGCTTGTTTCTGTCCGTCTATCTGGGCGTGTGTCACGACTCGCGATATAAACAGAACACGAACTTAGATAATTCTAGGGGTTAGGGCGATAAGGCTAGCGTCATTCAAATATGTTATATTGTTTAACCCGACACCACGTTCCCAATAGAGATGAATAAGTTTTTTATTCGTCGTCAATCTATATTTTATGTGACTTTTTCCCCCTATTTTGGATGTTCCTTTACACATACTTGAAATGTCATTTCGTATCATTTTGGTTGTATTGCTGTTTCTGCGCTTTGTTTCTATATCCTCCATGATAAAAATGATTTGTAGCTATACTTGCTCCTCCCAACTATCGAGTAAATGTTCGACTACTCTTGGCTGTAGTTAAATTCTTGTGACGTGGTCTGCTCATATCGTCTACTTTCATATATCGTCTACTTAGTCTATTCGATTTCTTAACCCGGCACCTCCACCAAAAAGTAAGGTACTTATAACTTTCATCCCTTGTTCATTAGCCTTGATGTACTAATTTAACCGAATACCTAAGATAAAGCAACCTACATACCTAGATACTCAAATGCATTTCCAGGACCATGCCAATAAGAAGCCAAACTGAAAATACCATTATGTATGTATTATTCCCATGCGGGCTTTTAATTACTTGTCACTTTAGCTTTAATGCATATTTTAAATATATTGATATTGTTCTAATAATGGGATTAAAAATTGTGTTATTAAATGAGAAAATGGAAATCGCTTGCTTTATTTAGCTTGCAGCCATACTGTGGGATGGCAGCCATACATGGGATAGCTTATCTTACTTCAAGCTTCTAATGGGCATGGTCGGGACAACAGCAACTGTTACAATATTTTCCAACAGTAGCAGATAATAGTTACTGGACAAGGTGGTTTGTACGGAGCTTGTTTTGTCTGAATGTTTTGAATTCAACGTAGACTGACGTCACTAGCACGTAGCAGCGGAGCTGTGAGTTGTTGCCTATGACTTCGTGAACTAAAGGCCCGTCTTCCTAATATCATGCATTCAGATTATTCGTCATCATGTGAACGAAGCATTATTTGAATGCACTAGGTAGATGGCACACCGCTTGCAAGTTAGCATTTGTATGCTTCCCGCTATTTGCCACCATAAATAGTTCGCTATTTTCCTTGTTAAAATTAGCGAATGCTAGCCGTTTGAGTAGTTCTTTTTAATATATGTAATGTAAGCTTATATTATGATGGACTAAACAAATAAATTGGATGCAAAATTGTACACTATTCGTTAGATTTTCAAGTTTATTTTGTCACATTATGAATATTTTAACCTTAACATTAAATAGTTGATTTTTTTGTGATTTATTTTTGTGATAATTTTTGACCCGGCACCTCCACCAAAATCTACGCGTTCTTTGGTGATATCGCGTCGAGTTAATTGAGACAAATTTTATACCATTTATTTATAATTTATATAATTATTATAATTAACCTTCATGTTTATTTCTCAATTTTATTGGGCAAGTACCGCCATCAAAATAATAAATACCAAGTATGAAAGGTTTATTGCAAATGTTCAAATGATTCGCATGTTAAGTAATGATTTCGACTAACGCAATAACACGTGTTAAAGTATGTCCAGGTTATAATGCTCAACAGAATGATCCTCAGAAAGTAATTTGAAGGTATTTGTGTAACAATTCCGACACCGTGTTTCTTTGTTCTCTTTCGGAATTCCTTCCCATTCGACACCTCTCTTATTTGTTTCATGTTTCAACTCCCCGTCTATCTCAGGGCGTAAGGTCACTCTTCTTTTGTCTTCAAGCATCATTCAACTTCTTGCCACAATCACCTTCGATCTCGTTCGGAATTTTTGTTAGTAGCTTTTATTTGGAGATGTTTTCAATTCGACTTCACACAAATCATTTACTTTGGAAATATATTGTGTGAATAAAATACAGAATTATATATGCAATAGAAAAAGTAACAATAGGTTCTAAACTCACCCTATGCTCCGACTTAACATGTTATGTCGTCTCGAATAGCCAAAGTGCATTGATATGAGACGTTAAGCAATATCCAATCAATCTATCAATCAATCAACATGTAATAGAGATAGGTTTTGTACTGGAGCTAGTTTACAAGATAAATAATACCAAGTCTACTAAGAATATTCAGAGTACTTATTAAGATATTTTTTTCTAGAGTCGTAAGAATCGGAGGCACTACCTAAAATACAAATTAAATATCGATTAAATTACTTTAATTTTTAGAAAGAAAGAAAGAAAAGTCGTACAACCGTTCCATGCTGTACAATGTTTAAAAATTAACACACATCATTTTTTTTCAGGCGGATAGCTAAATGTTTGAACGTAGACCATTGAAGAAAAGTCCCAAACACAAGTGACGTTTTTATATATAATATTTAAAAACGAAGACTGCTTTCTGGCAACTTTAACATTCAAAATACTCAAAACGAAAGTCTTAAAAGAGAACGAGTCAGCCGTGTTGCTAGAGGGAGTTTATTTTGTCGGAAACACTTGGCATTCAAAAATTCAAGAAAAACAATTTCTAGCAAAATCTGATTTTCAAATTGAGTGCGGAGACCGGCTGTCGCTTAGAAATCTTCAATAAAGCGAGAAAAATCATTTCTCTTGGTTTATCTTTCGAAGTCTGGCCCACGTTGAAGGGTTAAAAACTTTTTTTACGTTAATATGACGATTGACTGACTCAACTTTTACTTTAACTTGAACAAAGCATTGCTTTTCGTTACTGTATTTACTTTACATAAGTAAGGCTGTACTTTTTCTTCGCTTTTCCAATTTTCATACAATAAACACAGTGTCGTTTTATATTCTCTTCAACATTTTAAAACTTGATGGATATTACTAGAGTTAGATAATTGTTCCCTAAAATATAAAAAATACGCATGAATTCAATGTGAAAATTAGGTAATATGGTGTATCTAATATATATAAAACATTACAAACAAGACATGAAAAAATGAAATGAAAAACATAACAACCTATTGTCCCTAATTCTATGGCATATATAATTTTGTATTTTATTCACACAATATATTTCACAATATATATAACAACGTATAAACAGATCAAGAATTATACAGATTTAAATTGGTGGCTGCATAGCTCTGTTGGTAAGAGCATAGCCCGGACAGCTAAGGTCCCGGGTTCGATCCCCGGTGTAGTCACATTTTTAATTTCTGTCTTAAGTACTAACAAATTAAGCAGTGTTCATATAACAATTTTCTAGAATTGATAGATTATACTTTTTTATCCCATTTAGGCCAAATGTTTTATTTGGAATGATGTATATGACAACGTTTTCTAGTTTAAGACCACGTCCGTACATATAGAAATGGCTGGAGTAAATGCTACAAATATCATATTTATTTATTAATAAGTATCATATACTATATCCCTGTTACGCTGTTGTTGTTGTTCTTCTCTTGAAACTTAAAACACATGTAAACACGCCTCGCAGTTGCATCACGTGCTATATTGCTCTAGCAAATTGCTTCTTAATTTCTGATGGCGAGTTTGAACGTTCGGCGTTTGCATAATGAACTGCAATGCAATGCATTATGAAGTGCCATTTACAAAAAGCCGCCATAAGAACTTAACCAATTTAGTTATGGACGGAATTAAATAAATTACAAACATACGTGACATTGCACACACACTTCAATAACATTAACAATGAAAAGGTAAGCAACGTCTAAAAGGTAGGTTGGTATGAATTGCAGTCTTATCAAACGTAATGTTTTAATTACAGGAATCGTTATGTGCAAGTGGTATAGTAATTCCCTAATCCCTTCTACCAGCGCCTTGATCGACAGAGAACGATGTGTAAGACGACGATGTATGTGGAGAGATGGGGAAGGTATCGGGTCGGTGAAGATCTGTGTCAGTGGTAGGGGGAAAGTGGTGGATGGACATATCTCAAGTCGTGTAAAACCAGCGGAAAACCGTTACGTTCAGCTACAGACGATTTCATTCTTTCAACATTAATAACGAACGTTATAGCAAATATAAATAAACTATATAATTTTGTGTTTTATCTTTACACAACAGTATATAGTTGTATGTGTTTCCTAATGCAATCTGTAATACTGAAGTGCATAGAAAGTTTATAAATGAATGCACTTCACATAAAAACATAATATCTTCAACTTTGTGTACAAAACTACCAACATGCAGAATGCAAAACTAAACCCTATATTCATGACAAAAATTTTGCGTTTTATTTAAACAAAAACACCGTCAATATCACTAAAATATTCTGATATGCTAATTTGAAATTTAAATGAACGTCATACACAAGGGTAAAAATTGTACGTGTTTAATATTTCTAGCAGCTTCAAATCGAATGTTGTCGTTGTTAAAAATATATTTTAATTTTTAATTTGTATAATCTTACTTGCTAATGAACATAAATTAATACAATACAAATAGTTCTCTAGAGTCTAGTCAACTTGAAACAAAGGATTACCAACATAATATACACATATATATGAATATTGCATAGAGATAGATCAAATATCTTAAATTTATTTTGTATTTCAACAAAACTATTCATTTGTGTAAACCACATTAAGTTAAACGTCCACTTGTTGTGAGAATTGTTTGTTTGTGATGATGCGCGTAGATACTATTGTATATAAAATCGTTTATGAAATGAGGACTACATTTATGTAGTAGAAATGATTTAACTATTCAGTTTCCGAAGAACTCTTTAAAAATTTTCAACACTCTAGTTACGTTTGAAACAATAGTCAAGAAACCGGAAAATCTCTAAATCTTTTCTATAGAAACTTTCAAAACTTATGTCTCTCGAGAAAAAGAAACGTTAAATAGAGTTTGTGGGTAAGTTTAGATCTTTGTTATAAATGATAAAACTCATGTGTTTCAAGCCGTTAAAAGAGCGATTTATCTTCCTCTAATGTCTCGACTTTTGTGCAAATACTCTGTTAGAAGTTTCTTGACAATTCTTGACGCGTGTCGTAGTTTTTATCCCATTTTCTTTTCTAGATTTACTAACGTCGTCACAGAAATGCAATAGTGTGCCAGTAGCGTGTGTTAGGAACGAGTTGTTGTATCTAAAAAAACCTTTCTCTTCCTCCTATCATAAAAATCATACATACTGTCACAAGTAAGATATAACTTTCTATATTGATATTAAATATACCATCATAAGAATATTTTGAAATGTGTTCTGCCCTCCCTGGCATACACATTGTAGAAATTGCTCATAACATAAGTAGGTTGAAAACTTCACAAAGACGACGAACCTATTTGAGAAAGCTGAAGGTTCGTGAGCTTGAGGGATGATTAATGTTCCCGAATTATATCGACTAGGATTGTTGTCAAGATTGATCCTGGGAAATTCGAGTAAATCTGCGGAGCCAGTGATTGTTTTCTTGGGAAACTTAACACCTGCTTCGTTAAACATTGTACATTGATGTAGAAAATAAGAATTTTTCCTCGTGTCTATACAACCTCCATCCATAGTATACTAACATATAGTTTTGGAATGACACTAGCAATCACATTATTGTTTTAACAAGTATTAAGCATTGAACTTTTAGAGCAGATGAGATAAGATTTAACTGATTGGTATGACTTTAGTTATCGAAACACATGAATTATAAACTCAGTCAGAATTAAAATAAAATATACGTACATATAGTATTTTGCAAGACTCTGTCTTAGTCTACATTGTGCAGATTGTAACAATACAAAATAACATAATATATATTTTTTTGATTTGTTTGGTTTGGCCGTAGGTGTAATTGTTATGATTTACTACTAGGAAAACGCTAAAGTCCCGCCGCGTTGATGGATGAGCGTAAGTTTTTAGTTTGCGTGGGACCACTTTTCCTTTGCAAGTGCTTTGTGAATGTATTGTAGGTGATTGTTGTCAAGTTTCTATTGTTACTTGTTAATTGTTATTATAAACCTAAAAAACTCATATTTAAACATTTATTGCCCCACCTGTTTGGTCAGAATCGGCCCAAATGTGACGAAAATATCGCACTTAAAATCTAAAAACACATATTAAAACCTATATTTCTATGGTTTCTGGCTAACTTTTTCAACTTTTTCTTTCAAAAGGTACTACATCACCATAATATTGATGTCCATGTGAAATATGAACTTTGTAGCCCTACCCGTTTGGTCAGAATCGGCCCAAATGAGTCGAAAATATCGCACTAAAAACCGAAAAAAATCATAAAAGTACGATATTCGTTAGAAATATTTCTACGAATGTATCAAAAATCGTGGCACGTCTAAGTTCAGAGATTTCGAAGGTCTTCTCCAATTAACATTAAGATTGCATATGCCGTTTGCCCGGAATCGTGCGAACAAGCAGAAAAAAACCAGAAAATATTGGAGCTTAATTTTTTGAGGGGTCAGTGAAATTAGTCTTCGCTACGCTCATCCAACAATTCAGAAATTAAAAATCCATTCAGATGTATAATGCAACTACAATTCAGAGATTTAAAATGTACCCGTCCTGATGGTCAAGTGGTTAAGACGCTCACCTGGAATGTGGGAGATCCGTGGTTCGATTCCCGGTTGGGGCGGACTTTTGTAATTTCTGAATTGTAATTATTTACTACAATTCAGAAATTAAAAAAGTCCGTCCCAACCGGGAATCGATAATAATAATAAAAAAATAAAATAATGTAGTAAATATTAATAATAATATAAAGAGTCCTAGAAATTGGTGCAACAATAGTGCATGCTGTAGAAGCATGAAAATTGCTAAAAAGGTACTTTATTACTGACCTTAATGGAAACTGATATGGTTCCACCGTTGAATCGATCCCATTTTCTCACTGGAGGTCGAATTGTAAAAATCATTTTTTAAAACATATTGTTGTCAAGATTGTTTTTTCATTATTATTTTACCAAAATAATAATTACGAACTACATAATAAAATTCAAGTTGTAAAACAAAATTATATTCAGGTCAGTGAAGGTCAATATAGGTCAAATTGTGTTCTCCATATAAAATCGACCAAGATTGCCATTTTTTTTTCTTTTTAAATCTTATACGTAATAATTAGTGTGGTAAGTGCTCTTTTCGGGTATAAATGTTATTAAAGGTCAAATTATTGTTGAGAAAATAGCACCATTTTACACCCACTACAGTGCATTTGGGGATACAAGCATGAAAAAAGGTAAAAAGGTACGTTCTTACTGACTTATTACAAACAGATATGGATCCACTGATGTATGATGATGATTTTCTCACTGGAAGTCAAAATGTAACAATCATTGAAAAAGACCTTTTTTCACGAACATCTGTTTTTGTTTGTTATTTTAGCCATATTCCATTACCAACTTTAAAAAAAATGATACGTAATAATGATTGTGGTAAGTACCCTCTTGGGATCAAAATATTATTAAAAGTAAAACAAATTGAGAAAATAGCGGCATTTTAGACCAACTATATAGTTGACATCTATATGGCCAAAGCAAGAAGTAACAAGTATAAATCAGTATTTGTTATCTTTATACTTCACAAATCATACTTCACACTTCATTTTTCACCTCATTTCATTTAATCATAATCTGTAACCAATTTTACTTATTGTTAAATGTAATTTGTTTAAGGCAACCATAATGTGAAGGCAGAGCTTTGTTTAAAAAAGGCAACCTTAATGTAAAGGCAGAGCTTTGTTTAAAAAATAAAGTTGTACTACTAGGGCTACAAGCATAAAAATTGATGTAAAGACTGACTTTTTGAAAACTGATATGGAACCACCGATAAATCGACCTTATTTGCTCACTAGGTCAAAATGTAAAAATTATTGAAAAATATACTTTTTTTCACGAATTTTTTACCTTAATGGGTTTGACCTACCTGAATAAAACTTTGTTTTACAATTTTATTTTTTTCCCTTAAAACGAAACACATTGGTCATGAAATATGGCTAAAATAATGATTTAAAAAAATATATGTCTTATTCAATGATTCTTATATTTTGACCTCCAGTGAGAAAATGAGGTCGATTTATCGGTGGATTTATATCAGTTTTCAATAAGTCAATAATAAAGTACCCTTTTACCAATTTCCATGCTTGTACCCGTCAATTCACTATAGTGGGTCTAAATGGCATTATTTTCTTGAACTAATACATTATTTTACATCTCCAATACCCAACTTTAAAAAAAAAATTGAATTACATAACATCTGTTGCTGAATCCGGCTTTCGTTTTTATTAAATTCTGGTCGATTTACAATTTATTTCGCATATAACTATCCGAAAATATAATGGATTTCAAAATGTAGTATTTTTTCAACATAAGTATTGATTTGTGTCATATGTAGCTCTAATACGTTGTTATTTTTTAATTATTTTAAATGAGTTATTAATTAGTGTTATTATTATTTTAAAAAGATCATGTGCTCAGACGTAATAACAACCAAACAAAAGTTTTTTTAGAGACAAGTAACGTGAAAATACAGTGAGCTCGTGTATTGAAGTTAAATGTTTTCCAATTATCTATCATGCAAATCTGTCAACACTGTAATATTGTATTCTCCAGTCAACATACAGAATGTCCTTACATATCTTTTTGTTCTAAACTCTTTTCCAATAGTGAATGCATTTTGTGGAAAATTATTCAAGAACTTTAATAAACGGTTGGAGAGAATAAGAATTTCTTCCTTCCGCTTTCCTTCGCATTTCTTACAATTCATTTCCACTGTGACATTAACAATTTTGAAAAGTCTAAAGTTCTTTCATAATACAGGGTTATATTTCTTCGCCAGAAACCAGCGTAATTACAAAAGTTTGTGCTTTCAAAAACTGATTTTTTTTATTCTTGAGAACTAGAAAAAACTTTTTTTTTACGTTTTTAGGTCTTTTGTGTGACAGGTAATTAGAGGTTTAAATCAACCTGCGGTCTTGAAAGCGCTGAAAGGTTAAATTATATATCAAAAGAACAACCTGACGCGCGTTGGAACTGATTGATTGTACCAAATTTGAAATGTGAAATGAAAAAATCTTGGCTTGCATTAGAACTGTGTTATGAATGTAACCGTAACTGGAAATGTAATTACGTCATCCCCCCCCCCCCCCCCAGAGGGATTAACTAGTTAAAATTGTAAATTTAATTAGTTAACTTGTAAATTTAATGCTTATAACTTTTTACCTAATTTTGTTAAAGAAATACGAACACCAAGCTAAATTTCAATTTCAAATGCATTCCATTCGATGAATAATAAATATGATGTAATGCTTATTAACTTTAAAAATATTGATTCCGTTGTAATTTCAACATTCAACGTGACACCATATTGTAACAACATTCATTTCTTTTATCAACAACACTATAAAACAGGTTATACTAGTATCTATGATCTAAACACTGTCTACTAGATTGCTTGTACATGTACTGCCAAGTGAAAATCAATCCACACTACAAAATTATCGCAAGGTTTCTAAGAACCTTTTGTTGTTTGATAGAAACTGTCGTACTTATTTGCCCCGACTTCTTGGACCTATAAGTTAGAACCTTTGGTTCTACGTTCCTATGCCCTTGCCAATTTAAATTTTTTAAAATAATTTCTGTCAAAAGAGAATATTTTTTTTATTGACCAAGGTGCATATTAAATCGTGAAATATGTAGTTATAGGCCAACACTGTCACACAAAATTACGATTTATATATACAAATACATTTATTTGCATTATCCTGATTGCATGTTTTATTCTTAATTGACCGAGTGAAACTGTCCCCGGTTTCTCTTCCCGCTTGTAGTTTTCGAACTTCAGAAATGCTGCCATAGTTCATCTTCTCAATCAACAAAGTGTTATGAAGTTGTCTACTTGTGGTGATCACTACCGGAAGACATTATCTTAATAAAATTACGAGTGAGAAGCATTTCATACGAGTTTTATCCTACAAGATGGAGATTCTTGGTAGCTAAATGGGGAATACGACTACGTCTTTGTGGTGGTATATGCCGTTCCATTTTTGTGCTGGGCCTATTACAATTCCCAAATTGATTAGTAAATAATTTTATTTTCTCGGTTGGCAATAATCCAAAAACTAAACAATGTACTATTTTGTACAAGGAATGGCTGGTGGTGACAAAGCAAAATAGGGCATAGTGTCTAACGTAACGTCCAAGCCGCATCAAGGTCACTGACAATATGTGATGTCATAAATATTTATAAATTATTTATTAAAATATATAAACTACATAGTGCCCTCAACTTGTACCCTAATCTCTGATCATCGTTTACAGCCCTCTACAAAGAGATCGAAAAAATTGGCGTCTTTTCTGTGCGAGGCGAGCGCTCCGCAGAGAATATATTGATATTATTTTATTGAGTGAACAAAAATATGGACTTTCTTTGTGATTACAATTTGGCGTAAACTAAAGCTTTCGATTATCTAATTTTGTTTAAACTTATGCCAATTTTGCTAATACCAATTTTAAATTTTTAGATATATCAAACACAATTCTGTGTTTAAGGAATGTGCTCGTTGTGATATTACTACTGATTGTAATTTTCCAATGATCATTAAATAATAAATAAAGAATAAATATATCTTGTTTGTGCTAATAAGTCTTAAAGCAATTTAATAGAGATATACAAACCAAAACCACCAAAAAAGGTTTTTAATAAGTTAAAAAAAAAATTAATGAGATATCTTCGTAAAGTTGATGCGGTTGAGTTTTGAGTAATCATTAGTCAGTGGAACGTACTGAAAATATCAACTTTTATTTAACCGCAGGACAAACGTATCATTAACGTTCACATTTCCGATATCCTGTTAAATGTTTTTGAAATATCCTCATTGTCTGTTTTGGTGGTAGCTCCGAGCCATGACTCTTTGATCTGCATTAATTCTAAAAAGCTTTGGGAACGGCAAAGCTTATTAGACGCTATAAATTATAGCCATCGTTATGTCAATCCAAACATCAAGCAACAAACAAACTTTTTTTTATTGTCGACTAAATTATTTGTGACGTTATACTTTTTAGGGAAAGTTGCACGGTTTTATTTGCTTTTCTAAGGGTCAAAATAACACAATCTTGTTTAATTTTGAAATGTTAGAAAATAATAAGGTTATCAGGAAATACCCTGAATGTTTACGCACGTATTGTTTGGAAAAGAAAATTGTACTTTTGATGATTAATATAATTATAAAAGTAATTTTTTTGACAAAATAATCCCACTTACAGGAACATATCATTTCGATTCCAAGTTTAATTATACATTTACTTTTAATACAATAATAAACATCAATATTTTAATTGAATATAATTAAATGATAATACTTTTCATCAGATACATTCATAAGATTAGCGATCGAGAAGAGATATTCATATCCAGCTTGGCAGAGACATTCATTCTCATACAAAGCTATTCCGATAATCTAGGAGAATAGCGAAAAAGGTGAAGGTTAGACGGAAAATGTCACCTTGTAAAACATTACAAAAACATTTATAAAATAAACTTTCCCGGTATTTTCGAATGAAAATTTCCATTGTTTTATAATATACACGAGAAATATTTGGAACATACACAATTTCCAATTATGAATTATATTAACGAAGAGGATTGTTTTTTTTGCATTACGAGAATGACACATAACTCCCCATTTAAAAACATATTATTATTTAAATTACAAGCAGCATATACATTTATAAAATACACATTCCCGGTATTTTCGAATGAAAATTTCCATTGCTTTATAATATACACGATAAATATTTGGAACATACACAATATTAACGAATGGGATTGTTTTTTTGCATTACGAGAATGACGCATAATTCCCCATTTAAAAACAAATGTTATTTAAATTACAAGTAGCATATTGTTCATATGAATAATGTTGAGTATAAAAATTTTACATTGTCTATAATAATGTATTTAAAAACAAAATAATCTTTCCTTCATTGTATAGTTTGAAAATGTGAAAATCAACTGTTAGGTCATAATTCGCCACGGGACGTGGGGAGAAAGATCCCTCCTCCCGGTCAGAACCAGCCACGGGTAGGGGGAGGAAAAGGGAGAAGTTCTCACGTCTCGGTCTTAATCGTCCTTTGTCATCGTTCGTGTAGTCATGATCGTCATCGTTGGGGAGGGGAGGGGAGGCTATCAAGGAAAGGAGGAGAGTTCCCCGACGACGACTGCCAGAGCTCGCTTCTAGGAAGTGGTAACACCTCTTCTTACTAGCTGATGTTTGCGAGATGGACTTTTTCTCTCGAATCGCCTTTTACGATTAGCAGATCCATGCTCTGGGCCAATTCTACCCCGGGCCCAGACGGGGACGATAACAAAATAAACACATGTATCATATTTTCCGAATATATTTTTTAATAATACTGAGCTAATTATTGCTCTTCAAGGAAAAGAAGCTTTTTTTGTCAAATAACCACTATGATCGTATATTGAAATAAGTTCTTTGTTCCTTCAGTGGACAAATATTTTGTAAGCTGCGATATAACTATTGTATGATTGAACCAATAGGTCAAGCCTACTATTTTTCATAACTCCTAATTTGTATCGCAAAGAGTTAAATTGATAAGCTTAATCAATATCATCGGCTGGTATCTCGGTAGCCGATGTTTCGCTCGCCACGATACTATCAGACTCCTCATCATAGGTTGGCTCAACTGTCGGTAGTTCCCCGGAAGCTACCTTCGCCACGCTTCCGCTAGAGTGCTCTGTAGCCGGCGGGGGCGTGGCCTCTTTGTTCACTTTAGTCCCGCTAGAGGGTGCGGTCTTGTCCGAATCTACCACCGGGGAATCTCCAGTTTTCCCGGGTGAAGATTCAGACGCTGAATTCCTCTTATGGAAGAAGAATTCTTCAGGTTCCTCAAAGTCGATGCCTTCGTTATCGTCTGAACCCGTCTTGTCTGACTTGGCGAGAAGTCGTGCGGCCATCGGGCAAGGATCCTCCACACCGAACTTTCCACCGTCTGCTTTGTACGGTGTTGACGGACCGTACAACACCTCCACTGTGTCATCTGCCTCCTCTCTGGAAAACACAAACACGAGTTGAGACTTAGCAAAACCCAATGACGTTCTTTATTCAAAATATCACCAGCTAAGTGTGTGTTGTGATTTCCCGACATATGCTATAAGGCGTAACACAACAATTCTCCTTTATTTTATGTCAACTCGGCAAATTGAAACACATTATTTTACTTTCTGGACCCAAAATTTTAAAAGTCGCGATTTTCATATTGTATTTCGTTAAGAAAAAGTGTACTTCTTGTGAATTCCTGAAATTAATCACTTTTATAAATCAGTTAATTTTTACGGTTGCATTTATTGAATAAAAACAAATTAATTTAAGATTTACTTATCGAATTGCCGATGAATTGAACAATTTTTCTTTTGAGCCCCCATTAGCCATATCTCGATCAAAACAATTAATCGTTTAAAATCCCACTTACACATATGTATGGTTGTATGCCTAACTGAATACTTACTATTTAATACAAGTTGAACACTACGTTTCTGTGTTTGTGATTTTGAATTGTTATACTTATGCATTTTTGTTTGTACTTGTATTTTAAATAAAATACAAAATAAATAAAATAAATTGTATTTAGAGTCTACCCACTCAGTTATATAAGTGATTTTCAGTGGGGGACAGTAAATCAAAGCAACTAAGCCTACCCTGTTGTTTTATTATATGTGACTTGTGGGGTTCCGCCCTTTTAATGCTATATTTACAAATAAATAAAGATGTGTAAATGAAAGTGTTAATTTATAAGTTCGATTATAAATGGATAATTTATTTTAATTACCCGATTTGATTTGATTTATTCGAACAGTATTGTTCATTTCTTGATTTGGATGGTCGGGAAACACTCTCGTATCGGGATGGATTTTTTAATTTCTGAATTGTTTTACATATTAAATATTGTTCAGTTTACAGTAACAGGTAGTTTACGATAGAAGATAGCAATACAAACATTTTATTTACAATGTAATGTGAACTTGAAAGAAAACAAAAAACTATAGCGTTAACATGACGTTAAATATGATTATGAGTTGTATGATTTAAACCAAGTGCAGTAAAAAGTGATTCAAATATGTCACATACTTATCCTCTAGCACAACAACACGCTGCTGCCTCTTCTGAATCCCTGCTTGGTCTTCTTCGTTGTTTCTCTCGTCCAGTGCAAGTTTCTTATTGACCTCGCGCATGATTGTATGTCGACGAAAGTTGCGCTATCACAGGAAAACAACATTGTTATTGGGATTTCATGAATTTTGTGTGGTCTTAAATAAATGTAATTATTATAATTTTTTGATTGAAGGGTATTTATGGTATAATATATGTGTGTGTGTGGTTCGTTGGTCTTGTGGATATAAGCTATATCATGATTTTAATGCAACAGGTCCAGTGTTCAATTCCTGCTCTAGGCGATAGTTTTTTAACTTCTTATGTAGACTTGAAGTCCATCAGTTCTTGACATAGGAATGTGTCAGCGGTGACTTTGGAGCCGTCCTAGCAACGAGACACATAATAAATTATAAGATTGTTCCGAATTAGCCTGGTTGATTCTGGCGCTGTCCGCGGGTGGAATCGTGCCCAGCTTGATTGATCGATGTTTCCCACTTAAATAATGCCGGTTTCTAGTTGGGCATTGTTCGCTCGTCGATGGTGTCAGCGCCTACAGGGTTAACTTATTCAGCTTTAAAATTAATGTCTCCCACTGAAAATAAGTTATGTGACTGAGTGGGTAGACTCAAATTCGATTTGAAAAATATAGAATCATTACTTGTTCTCCTAACCGGCTGATATTTGATTTGGCTATCTTTTGATCAATTGTTTTCGTTTTGTCGTAAAAATATATTTAATAAAAGAATATATACGAAAATATATAAGAATATTGATACTCAGGTTTGGTGGAGGTGCCGGGTTCGTGTATTTATAGAACTAAACTTTGTTTTGCTCAACTAGAAAAATGCCACTTTACCCGGGACAATGGGGTAAAAATTGGAATATATTATTTTTTACGTGTATTCGTTGATCAATAAATAATTCGTATTCAGAGACAACCTATTCAGTCACATAACTGATTTTCTGAAGAGGTTACATTAAAATTTAAAGTAGACCAAGCCAACTCTATACGCCCCCACGCTATCGACCGCAGAACAATGACCAACCCGATACCAGTATTTTTTATTAGGAAACACCCACCAAACAAGTTGGACACTATTCCACCCGCGGGCGGTGTCAGAATCAACAAGGGTAAATAGGAACAAAGGTAGAATATATAATGTTACTCGTTGCTAGGACGGCTCCAAAATCACCGTTTACACATTCCTAAGTCAAGAATTGATGGACTTATAGATCGATCTCAGAAGTTAAAAAATCTTTTGAAAACAAAATGTGGAAACCATTTTATTTGTGGCCTGGAGATTAATGAAAATAGGTTGTGGGCAATTTCCTAGTATTGGTTTGAGTACAATATTAAATATATAAAACTTGAATGTAATACCTCTCCCCTTACATCAATGTTAACTTACGAACACCTGTCCATTTTGTTTGTATAAGATTTCTTCTTAACACTTTACACTCCATTTCATATTGCTCGACAAGAAGTATTGTTAAAAAAGTGTGCCCACCTGTATACAAGCTGCCGCTTTGTTCGCCTCTTCTAACGTGACTCCATCTACGACGTATTCATGTATCAGATCTTCCTCTATAAGTAAAATAATTAGATTTAGGTATATAAATTAAAAAATCTGCGCACGTCTAATTTTTTTTTCGTAAAGGCAACTGAAGAAGGATTAGGACACATTTAGCAGTTAGCTATTCGCTAAACCAAGTAGTATCAGACATATATGAAACTTTGTAAAGTTGGCAATAAAGCATACATGAACAGCCTTATGATTTTACAAACATAGTCTTAATCAGCCAGAAAAAAATCACGATTACAGTCAATTTTAAACTTTAACAAAATCAAAATTCTTCGAAACTAATTTTTTTTAAAACTATTTTGAAACAAATTTTAGAAATCTGTTCGTGGAGAGCGCTATATTTCCCTTTTGAGACATATGTTCAAAATTTCAGACACCTGTGGTGTAAGTCAGCCGAGCGAACCGTAATTTGCCTAAAACGCATGTCCTATACTCTCTTAAGATAGATTGGAATCGGTCACATTTATATTTTCCTATTCTTGCATTGATGAAGAGTAATAGGATTATTATAAAGGTACATAAGACACAAATAAAATCCGTCTGCACCGGGGATCAAACCAAAAAGTCACTGTTACTAGACAGCATTACGTAAGAGATGCTTAAGTGCCTCGGTAGGCTTTTGGCAGGTGGATGCTCTTTCTTCTTCTCTCCACTCTGCCATTTGCGAATGTGAATGCAATTCTTCCTCTCTCAAGAGTGGATATTTAGTCAAGAGAAAGGGAAGAGGTCTCACGACGACCACTCGAGCTTGCCTCTTGTTTTGGGGAGTATTATACTCCCCTTCATTCCATATCAGCTGATGTTTGCGAGATATACTTTTGGATAGAAGAAAAAATAAGACTCATAAAGCTCCTCCTTCCAAACGTCTACCGAAGACATTTCAAATACCTCATACTTGGTAATACTGTTCAGATGCAGTGACTTGTTATGGTTAAAAATCATTCGTTACTTTTAACTATTTCCTTTTTATTTGTACGTTTTTACTTTGATAATGGACAGGGAAATGTGTCCGAAACGCTGGTAAAATTAGAATTCTTTGAAACACGAAAATAATGATATCCCCAGTCTGGACACATATTTTAGAAAACATTTAAATATATTAATAAATAATTATATTGTATCGAAACTACATTAAATGGCGATTTTAAAGAAAAGTATGTTGGGTTGATGGAACATAATTTGAACTATAGTAAAAAGGTTATAAACCCTATAACTTAACATATGTTTTGGTTGAAATTTTCTGTTTATTGCGCATAATATATTCATTTTATTTTTAATCGACCGTTAAGTTTGTGTTTTAATTCGTCTTCGCCCCTAGATATAAACTGTGTCTCTTTTCGGCGTAATTTAATTCATATTACAATTAGTAGACTGTTGTCAATGTTCTGTTACAAGTATTATTATTATTTAAACAATATACTTCCTAATCTTCAATAAGAAAATGGATAAAAACAAAAGGTTTATTTTTTTCTTCGTATAAATGTGAAGCATAATAAATAGATAATGTTCGAAATTTTATATTTATTTGACATAATCATAAAAACTTCAAACTCTATATTTATGTATAACACGGGCAATTATTTGATGGAGATGTTCGACAGCTTTTTTCATATTTCTTTATCTCATTACGATCTTAATATCGACAGGAAGAATGTAAGTTTAAAATAAAACTTAATATTGATCTTACCTTTTTCTTTTTCTTTTTTAGCTTTGAAACCACGGAACGCCATCTGTAAAAAAAAGTATTATTATATAGACACTGGCCAAGAGATCGTCAAGAGTTTGAATATTTACTCCACAATTATTCTATCATTAATTGTAGAGTCTTTTTTACCGTCATTTTCGTTTAAAAAAATGCATTAAGTATGTATGTATTTATTTCTTTATTATTTTTAAATTGAATCAATTAAATAAACACTATTAACCTGAAAGCAAACTAGAAATTTCGTTAACCTACCACATTATATTTGTGGGGTATATCATCATCAAATAATTTGGAGTTTCAGTATTCAGTATTTATTGGCATTGTACATATCAATGTTAATTACAATGCGTTGTTCATAATCTCACTATATAACAATCAATGGTATATACAATAGGTTTTAAACGTATGATCATTTAGTTTTTACATTTTGGTGCATACATAAAGGGGTATTTAACCGCTAAACTCAAAAAATATATTTCATTCAGGCTAACTAGTAATGAATTTAGCAATTAACAGAAAAATTATTGGGGCCACCATGACCTCCCAAAAAATTGTCAAACATGACATTTTTCGAGCTAGGTCCCATCGGCAAAAATCTCCCATAAGAAATAACATGGGGACGATCTTTATGCCCCGTGACCTTGGAGGATTTTGATCCAAAACAATATTGGCCATTATTGACGTACTCTACAGCCTTTTCTGTAAATTCTCTATATTTTGTTTTGTAATTTGGGCAAGTAGTTCGGTCAAAATATGCTGATTACCAAGATGGGTTGTGATTTTGGAATGCATATTTTTTGTGTTTGAAGGTATATTTGGGCAGTGTTTCAAGACACGATGTTATAAAGGGGCATTTTAGATTGGTACTATGCTCTAGTATCTATGTGGACCAAAAAAGAAGCAGGTTAAAGCCGATATAAGAAATTTCCCAAAACACCAATTTTTACAAATTTCTGGATCAAAAAAATTAAAAAAATCGTGTTAAATCACAGTTACAAGATATAATTTTTTAAACGGTCATTTTAGTGTAGTATTGTGCTATAGATCACGTGGTAAAAAATAATTTTTTGGGTTTTTAGCCACTATAAGAGAAGAAATCCTCAAAAGTGAATTAAAAGCTCTTATTCCCAGAATCAGTGATATGTTAGAGGAATGCAATTACATCCACTATAAGAAGCAACATTTTTTAAATAGTTAGGAAACAGTATTGCAAAGTGTGTCGACCTAATTGTTGAGAGTAGCTCCGGCCAACGACATACTCGTCCGTCTTTCCGATCCATGCACAACATGTTTTTTCTAAAATTTGGCACTCAGTCCAGTTTGATTTGCGGGAAGTATATTTTTCGATTAATTATTGTGAATAACTGTATATTCTGACGAAATTACTTAAGACATTTTTTTAATTAGGGGACCTCGATCGTTGTAGGTCCATTTCTTAAGTAGGCCTACATAATTAAGTGAAACATCCAATTTTGCTGGAAAAAGCACAATCAAGAGTTTTGACAAGAACTTAGCAGAACTTAAAAGCAGCGATGATTTCAAAACAATAAATTAAAGTACCACATTGAAGATAAAATTTTTCACATCCCAGTAATAAATCAATATGTTATGCGGTTCGATCCCATTTAAAGATAAATTTCAAAAACCTAGTAGGCCTACCCAAATCTGTTGATTCATTCCCCTTATCTACGTTGCATAAATATATCTCAGTATAATTTTAGGTTTAACTTACTGTTAACACTCGTCCAAGGCAAGAAATCTACATAAATTTGTTATATTACTAAACATACCTGGATCACTCGAGAAGCACGATCTTCTTTCTCTAGTTGTTTTGCCTTTTCTTCCATCAACATCCGTACACCATCTTCCTCTAAAACAGAATATTATCTCAATCCAATTAACACTTGTGACTGTTCCTATCTTCAAATCAAAGCTACTTAATCAACATATCGTCGAAGAAAAATGCAAAATAAAATAATTGGCCATGCTTAGATCATTTTGGTGGCGGTGCCGGGTAGGTTTAGCACTAAAAATGGTTCCTTGCCGGTTTTCACGTACGGTAATGGTGTAGGTGTCTAATCATGAATTCACCAAATTTCTGGGCGCCTATACCCCTTACCCACAGCATCACAGAAAACCTTCTGTATGATCCATTATTGAACGGCAATGCTAATAAAAACGCATGTTAACCGGATGTCGTGTTTTTTTTTTATTATTGTGAGTCGTACGTACGTTACACACAAAAACGGACGGACGGCCATAAAAATGATGCTTATGGGAGTTTTGCTTCCTAAAATGATGATTTGTAGTTCGGACTTTCAGAAACATATTTCTAAGAAAACTAAGCTAAGCTAAGCTTTCATTTGCTTCTTCTTTCTATTGAACGTTCTCGAAAACTAAACTCAAGATAATTCTGATTTTTTAGTGCACCATCCAATAAATCGGATTTTGTTTCCTTTATAATTGTTTGAGTTTGAGTTAAAAGAGCCTACGTCACTTCTTATTTGGGATTTATTTGGATTTAAGGGTGGGCCAAATGTTAGATCATAATGCGCCATAGTCTAAAGAGGAGGAAAGTTCCATGCCATCCACGGGTAGGAGACGAAAGGGGGGAAGGAGGGGTGTGTTCTCAAGTCGTTGTCGTCGTCGTCTTTGTCATCTTTCATGTTGTCGTCGTCGTCGTCGTCGGGGATGTCGTCAAAGGAAGGGAGAGAGGTCCCCGACGACGACCGCCGGAGCTTGCCTCTACTTTCGCGGAGTAATCTACTCCTCTACTTGTAAGCTTATGTTTGTGCGATGAACTTTGCTTCTATACTTGCCTTTTACGATCAGCGGAGTTTTACGCTGGCCAAATTCTAACCCGGGCCCAGACGTGGAATATGTCACTTGTGCTTACCTTCCTCACGGGCTTGTCTTTCACGCAACTGTGCCCTCAGATTCACGGTATAGTCGGCCAAGTGATCGATCATGTCGATGGGCTTAGCCGTCACCACCTTAAACACAACGACATGATAATGTTAACGGCGAGTCAACGACAGAGGGCAAGTGGGATCAACTTCAGAAACGATGGCAGAGTAATATTTTCAAAACAACTCATGATTAGTAGGACCCACTGTTGATATAGGCCTAGGCCTAGATCTTAAAAAAAAAATTGCGAAATTTGTAGTTATATTACAGAGTAGAAATGACCTCGAGTACCGGCACTCAACAATCTGTGTTACCAGAATCCAATCATTACCCGAATCTAAATAGGTATTCCATTTTTCGAGTATGTTTTTATTAAATTGTAAATTTATGTGAATGAAAACATCGTGGTTCCAAACAAATAAAAATAAGTATTCACAAAAGGAATCGAGAATTTGTTGGAAGATACAAAGTCAATTTTATTTTATAAAGTTAATGATACATTGCTTTAGGCTAAAAAAAAAATAAGTAGTCCTTTGATTGATTTAATACAGTAACTTAAGGCACGCTCACGTATGTGTTAGACGCTTATTATCTTTACAATGCATGTATGATTTTAATTCCTGATAAGAAAGTTGGAGAACTGAATGCGACGTGATTCTAAACAATTACGTTCGTGTAGTAGCTTGAAATAGTAGGGGGATAACTTGATTAATTTCCTTAATACATTGATATTAATCATACAGTTGAATGCCAGTGTGTGCCCTTAAGCCTTAATAACATGTTTAATACAGTTCGAAGATTAATCTGCCACAGTTACGTGTTACTAAGCATTATTACCATCATGGGTTTAACGAGCGTGTGATATTAATGATTGGATAAGTAACAGGTTGCAAATACGTGCTACGAGAAAATAAGTCGTACCTACAGGCAATGATTTAATGCAATAATGCTATAAGAATTCAAATTGTGATAACTTTTTGTTTCCATGTATGTTTCATTTCACATGGTTTGGCTGCATCTAAAGGAATTGAATGTTTGCTAATAATGCTATAAACCGATATTAAAGCTATAGAATGCTTTTATTAGTGTAATGGGTGCTATTTTTAAACAAAAATCAATATTATCTTTGTCAAAATCAACGCATTTTCTTAGAAAATGTTATTTAATTGGTCAATTATTTAACACATTTTTTATATTTCTTGGGAAATTTTACAACTGAAACCTCTGCATTTCCTAGCAGGGAATGCATCTATTTTGAAATCTCGTTTGTCCACAATAAGTGAAATAAGACACAGCATTGGTTGTATGGTAGTGCAAACGAGGTTTTGTTTCATTTACTACAACCTTTTGATTGTATGTTAGTGGTTTACTGTGCATTCTGTAAATATTTAGTTTTTGATGCACAAATGCTGTCTGTGCGATTCGTAGTTAGGACTTTCTGAAATATATTTGGCCGACGTAATTTACTTTTTAACTTTTTTTTCCTTGTAAAGAAAACTTAATGAATGAAAACTTAACTCGAGATTTTTCGGATTTTGTATCTACCATCCAATGAACCGGATTATGTTTCCATTCTAAATGTTCGAGTTATAGTTGAAGGTATGCCACTCGTTATTTTTAATTTATTTGGGTAAGGGCGCGTCAACCGTTAGGTAATAATGCGCCACTCTAGCCCAGGGATGTATCACGCTTTTTTTAAAAAAAATTAATGCTATAAAAATAATTGTTACTAGTCGTAGGCCTACCTCTTGAGCTATGTCCTTGAGAAAACTCTTCAAGATGGGTGGAGGGGGTGGGGGTGAGTACTTCGGCGATGCCCGAGCCCCGCTGGCTTCGCCGTCCGGAGGTTGGGGGGCGCATCGTTTCCGGTGCCTCTTGGTCGTGGGGTGCTCCGGTGCGGGGTTCTTCTCCTTGAACTTCGTCTGCGTGAACTTGGTTGTTTGGTTCATGGTGGTCTTACTAAACAAGATGGAGGACAGCGCGTATCCGCGGTGATGGAGAGTGAAACACTTTGGTTTGCATTGTTCAAATATTTTGTTGCTTGAGTTGTAAGGCCACGTGAAGCTTTATTCTAAAAATAATGAATTTTGTTTAATCGAAGCTGTATCAAATGGTATTTCTAAGAAGAAGAAGAAGAAGAAGAAGAATTAAATATAATTTAATAGTAACAAGCGTTATTGAGCTATTTTCGTGATGAAATGTAGACTGGAAAACGGTTGTCGTTAGAATAGAGTCGTACTTTGCATCATTTTCAATACTACTAATTTCGTAAAATATGTGGCGAACACTAATGTTTTGTTGGCCGTCTTGTTTATTTAATATTTCGATGATGGAAAGAAGGCCCTAAACAAACAGCATTTTTACTCTTTCAAATATACCACCCTGGACTTTAGGAAACGAGAGAATAGTGTCGAGTGTTTCTTTAACAACTTAATCGAGAAAGTGTTTTGATATCTTTAAAGTTTTTGCGAATTTGTATCTACAAAAATAATCTTGTTTCCTTACATCTAATCATTCAGCGAGCACTGACGTAATATGCGGGTTGTGAATCCTATTTTACTTCCAGACGTCAGATTTGAAGATGTATTTCTGCCACGTGGTTTCCTATTCCCATTTAATATTTCAAGTTCTCATATAACCGTTTACTATATTTGATTTTAATCTTTTACGTACCTGTCTCCTAACGTCATCATTTCTCTTAACAGTACGGCTCTCTGTCGGCTTAAGTTGATCTTAATTGACATCGGGTTGACATTTAAAGCAAGAGTTTTGAAAGTTGAGGCAATGTTTAATTCAGCGTCTTCCCGCTACGCGGCAGCAAAGCTCGGGGAGTAGAGAGTCACGTAGTTCGAAGTAACGCCGAGAGAGCGAGTCATGTACCACTACCAGAGAAACTAAACACTGCAACTGGATACTTACTCTGGATAAGAAAATCAGTTTTTAGCTTCTTCATGATCAGGGACTCGGTGATTGATAATTTTTTAATATTCGAACAAAACGTAAAACGTCTGTTTTGTATTTTATTTTGTGTTATGGGGAATATGCGACACATGATTGCTAGATGTACAGATGGCTCAATCGATTAAATGTGTTTGCGCGCGAAATTCGGATGCATACGAAACACAACTGACGATAATGTTAACGTCTTACTAAATCTGTAATCTTTGGTATTACTAACCTTAATTTAGAGATTTGAATTATATTTCGTAGTAAATGATGAAGGAACTGCATATAGGTTGAACCAGATAAGCTGGCGGGCGTCAAGGTCAAGCGAGAGCACGGACGCCAACGTTGACAATTTACTCACAACTGCCATTAGGTAGGGCCTACCGTATTTGGTCATGTTATCGTGATATGTTATCACATAAATCAACATTTTATAAGCTGTGAATAAAGTAGTTCGTCCAACAGAGTCAGTATTTTAGCGAAATAATGATTTTACGTAATCACGATTACGAAAGTGTTTTTTTTCCTTGTTGGTCATGGTGTGTCCAAAGTTCCAGCTGTTTATAATGCCAACCTCGCCAGATGTGATGTCAATGTTTAGGAGCATCAAAATGTCTTGATTTTATTCGTACACTTCATAAATACTAAAAATAATAATAATTGGATGAGCGTAGCGAGCGTAGCGAGCGAAGCGAAGATTCCATTTCACTACACTGGAGAAAAAAATCCGGAATGTTTTTTCTTTCTTTTTCTTTTTTTTTCTGTATTATTGTGTGTTTGTCAGCACGATTCCGGCTAAACCGATACTCCAATTGCAATGACATTTTCTGGAGACCTTCGAAATCTCTGAACTTAGAACTGCCACGTTTTGAGGGCAAACCAAAAAATTATTTTTCATTAAAATCGCAATTTTACGATTTTTTTTCGATTTTTTAAAAAATTTCTTCGACATATAACACCTACATGCTTTATCAGATTTTAATGAGTTTTTCACAGAACCATAATTTTATGAATTCAGATATTTGTGTGAAATTTGAGCGCAATCGAAAAATTATTTCTCATGAAAATCGAAATTTTATGGGGTTTTTCTTTTTTAAAACAATTCTTTGACTTATAACACCTACATGCTTTAACCGATTGTAATAATTTTTTCACAGAACCTTAATTTTATGAATTAATATATTCGTGTGAAATTTGAGCGCAATCAAATAATTATTTCTTATGAAAATCGCAATTTTACGATTTTTTCTTTTTTTAAATTACGATTAATTAAAAAAATTAAAAATTAAAGTTTATTTTTTATTTAATTTAAATTAATTTTAAAAAAATCTTCAATTTACCCAAGTAGAACTCGGACGCCGTTCCGACGTTGTTCCGCCGGTACCGTTTACGTCGGAACAACGTCGTTATTGAGTCGTGATTCCGCGGCGGATTTACGGAGTTATGACAGGATGAACGGCATCGGAACGCCGGCGGATTACGCGCTCCATACAGGCTCGTATCCGCCGCGAATACGCGTTGGTACGCCGGTGGTAATTAGTGGCGTATTTACGCCGTATTAGTAGCGTATCCAGGTAAAACACGAACGTCGTTCCAACGTTGTTCCGCCGGTACCACTTAAGTCGTATCTACGTTGGATTTACGTCATGCTCCAACGTCGGATTTGAAGAGTTATTACAGAATAAACCACATCAAAACGCCGCCGGTTAACGCGGTGTACCAGCGTTGGTACGACGTTGATAATGATAGCGTATCAACGTCGTATTAGCCGCGTATTACACCTCGCATAAGCAGCGAAAGCGCCGCGTGTACGATACAAACCCACCCCTACTACTCCTCTAATCCGCGTTTCATCCGCCGCGTAAATCAGCGTTGGTACGACGGTGACAAAAGACAATGGTTCTTATCATTATAATTTGATTTCATCAATTTGATAGTGATGCAGAGTGAACCTGTAAGAATGACATACACCATAAGACAGCCCAGAGGAAGTGTTACATTGCATATTAATTTCGTGTGTCTAAAAACCTGCGACAACCGAGGCTCGAACCTGGATCACCTGGAGAAAGAATTACAAAGCATGTCATTAAACCGTATACACCAACAGAAGATGTGAGTACAGCGGCGAGTTTCGTCAGCCAAGTTTAGAGCGGTGCAAGTGTATTTCTTTTTATCTCTTTAGTGTAAGTGAACATATTTTAACCACGCAAATGTTTTTCATACACTGCTTGATAATTATTTGATTACAAATGGCAAAAAGCGTTTGCAATATCGCACGAAATTCTAAACCGGAAGCCGGTCTGGGGCCCAACTAGCTGTAAGAAATAATTAAAAAAACTCCTTGAAAAAATCTTTCGATTCACTTTTTACATTCAGAATGTGAAATATTGAAGAGTTTATATTTATTATTTATATATTTTATATACAGAGAAGAAGTTGTTTTTCGGAATCCGCCACTCCTATACGTAATAAATAGGCTAACGAAGCCAACCCAATTATAAAGGATGAACCTTATTGCTCGGGTATTTTTATCAACAAGAATAAAATGAATTTTAGCAAATAAGCTAACTGTAGCAAATAACAGTACGCGTATTTCCATCGACAATTGATACAATCGATAAAATAATGTCACTTTTCTAAGAAGTTAAAACAAATACATTTTCGAATTGATTTTATTTTTTTTATTTTCGTCGTTTAGTGCGTGCATTTCTTCGAATTATATCAAACAAAAATATTGTGAATGTGCAAACAGTAAAAAAAAAAAAAATAATAATAATAGATTTCCCGAGCAATAGACTAACTCAGGTGGGGAACATATTTAATCCGTGCTGTTGAGAAACGTTGGATCAAATGCGGAGGGATAAATGCCCATGCTAATAAAGTAACGTTCATAAAAACATTGTTAAAAAACGTTGTCGTCATAGATAAAAAATATAAATAATAATGTTGAGATACTATAAATGTAAAAAAAAAAAAAAACGGCTGGCATTCGATCCAGACACTTCTTGCGTGGTAGTCAAGCGCGTTACCCACTACACCAACAGAGCACTCAACGACGTGGCGGCTTAGAGTGTACTTAAACTGTCAGTCGGATCCACGGTCAGATGCACGTTGACACGTGACAAGTACAAATTCATCACTCAACGATATTACGTGGGAATAAATCATTATTCACTGTCAAGCATACTTAATTCCTAATATAAGTAATATAACAAATAATAAGTATAATTTTTATTAATATAAGTCCAGACATAATATTAATCAAATAAGTACATAATACCAATTACATAATAATAGCAAACATACCTTATAACTTGTAGCCTATCTTGTATTTAATATTAATTCTTAAAACAATTATAAAGTAGCAGATCTCTCTCATGATGCTTTTACTTACTACCATAATCTTTTAAATAGCTTCGCGAGGTGTAACTACCTTTGTAATACGCGAATGAGAAGTTACATCATTGCTTTGTTAAAGAATGGCTGCTAGTATACCCTTCAACATTTGCTATAAACATTACCTATACATAACATTACAAGTCATTCTTAAACAATACTTTTGTTGCAAATTAAATTTTACTAAACAAGGCTAAACCTCAAATCCTACGTGGTACCTAAGACGTTGTTCTTCTACTCAAATCCTTTTCTAGTCTAGCAGAGGAATCTGGACCAAATCCAGCGTGGTTCCGACGGCGTTTTACGACTCAAAGCCTTCTCTAGCCTAGCAGCGGAATACGGATCAAATACAGCGTGGTTCCGACGGCGTTTTACGACTCAAAGCCTATTCAAGTCTAGCAGCGGAATATGGATCAAATACAGCGTGGTTACGACGTCGTTGTACGACTCAAATCCTACTCTAGTCAAGCAGTGGAATACGGATCAAATACAGCGTGGTTCCGACGCTGTTTTACGACACAAATCCTTCTCTTGTCTAGCAGCGGAACCCACGTTAAATACAACGTTGGGCCAACGTTGGATTGGCGTCGGAAATCGAAGCAAAAATTTCCGCCGTTGCACGCCACAAATACAACGTCGTTCCGACGCAGCTGTTCTACTTGGGTAGTAACGATTTTTCCAAAACAACAGAAAATCCGCATAACACGTATGGCAGCTCAATGCACCAATTACGCTCATCCAACAACGCGGCGGGACTTAAGCGTTTTCCTAGTAATATAATATTGGGCATGGGCAAGGCTTGGCTTTAAAATAGTCGTGATTTTCTCCGAAAGCAGTTTTAGAGACCGTTATTTTATCTACTTTTTGCCGATCCTGTGGCCATAGTGCGTGGACGACATTGCTGTGATCCCTCGGCGACCGCCACCTTATCTGGTCCACACTATATAAAATACATTTATGTCTGGTTGATTTAGGTGATAAGCTAAACGTAACTTATTTTAATTTTGAAGGGTATATACTGCATAGCTTAAAAATCCTAAACGTTTAGCTGGTTTAAATTTAAAAAAAATATATAACGATTTACGAACAATCCATGTGTGACCTCAAGTCACTTAGTTAAACGAAGCTTTATTTTAAAACGTGTTTATTAAACACTTGAAGCTAGGAGCACACTTAAAAAAAGCTTCAAATTCTGAATAACGTTTCCCCAAAGAGATCAAGTACATTAAAGTTCATTCACATAATACTTGTCAAAATAAGAACAAATTATAAATAAATAATAACTTATATAATAACATTATAGTAATAATACTTTTAGAAATCAATAATTTTGAGGGTTAGTTATAGAGGTGTTCAACTACTTACAATACATTTCGATACGAATGTGCGTACATCATCAGATGAGGCAGACTGAATCCCTCAAATTTAATACTGCTGTTACATCCTTTTGCGGCATCTTGGCCTTCCATGTTTATTGTAAGTAAAATTACTACTGCTTGATTTACTTGTTTTTGTTGTTGTCGAAAACCATTTCCATCCTCCGGTTTGGTGTCTTCCCACAGTGCCGCTTCCCGTAAGGCCATCAACCTTTTTTTTCCCCTTGTCATCATTTCTACCTGTCGATAAAGACCATGTTACAGGAAGCGTTGATGGCCTAAGGGGAATTGATTTATTCCCGTTTGTCCAACACCCTGCATTTCATTATAGAAAATGCAAAGAAGGTTTGTTGGCCTTGGGGTAATTGATTTATTCCCGTTAGGCCAACAGCGTATATGCATCGTTTACGGTAAGGAGTGGGGCGTTGTTGGCGTTGGGGTAATTGATTTATTCCCCTTTGGCCAACACCCTGCATTTTATTATTGAATATGTCAACAAGGTTTGTTGGTCTAAGGGGAATTGACTTATAACCCCAACGCTAACAACACCCCACTCCTTACCGTAAACGATGCATATACTCTGTTGGCCTAACGGGAAGGGAATAAATCAATTCCCCTTAGGCCAACAAGAGTAACATGGTCTTTATCGACAGGTAGTAATGATGGCATAGGGGGGGGGGGGAAAAGGTTGATGGCCTTACGGGAAGCGGCACTGTGGGACGGCTCCCTTGGTTTAGAACCTCTAATATCCGCATTGAAATTATTGGGTGTTTTACAATTTCAATTGATTCCTTAATAAGACGAGGAAAAAGGTTTTCTTCTTTACAAATAATTATTATTTAAAAATAAATGTCATGCGTCAGATCATTAGCATTATCCAACGCATGTTTTGCCACTGCCGATAGGTCCTCTCTAGTGCTTAGTGAGCTTATGTTTCCGATTATTCTAGTCTCAATCGTACTACAGGTTTGTCCAATTTAGACTAGACCCCATTTACATGGGCATTGATAAAACCCACTTTATTGAAATGGAATTTTACCTTTGACTGGAATTGATTATAATAATAATCAGAGGCAGGTATTTACGGTAAAAACAAAATTTTCACCGCTAAAAACCGTAAATGATAACTCATTTTCAACACCAATTCACCGCTTTTGGGTACAATAAAAACGAAAATTTACTTTTATTTTCACCCTAAATACCTGCCTCTGATAATAATTAATTATAATAATTATCAAATATAAATTACCCCCGCAAATCATCTCCCTTGATGTTCATAACAAACTATTTAATAATCTCTATGTTAAAAAAACAATTCCTGAAAAAATGTACCATAGGAATAAAACCTGTTATAGGGTGCAATATGCCCCTCTTTAGGTGAACTAGGTATGTTGGATGAAGGACAATAATTGTGAAGGGATGTTCGAGAACTATTTAAGAGGACTTCTGAATATTTGTGATCGTTTTTCAAATTCGTCCATTTTTATTTCTGTAACTTTTTAGAAGTAATTGTATTTAAAAATTATGCAGTGGTAAAATTTATTCATAAACAATGCTATTGCTACGAATATCACATCATAAAAAAGTTCGGGAAAAAATACTTACTATTTTTTATTTAATGTTGAGATGACTGTAGGTAGTGGTAATTTTAAACGACGTCTATATCTGATATTCGTATTAAAACTAATATTGAATACTAATGTGATTCTTACTTTTTAAACCATTTGATTTCTTGTGTTTAAAGAACGTCTCTCGACTTTCTACCGCACCTTCGACTGCATAGTATATTCCTTTTGATAAAACTTATTTAAATCGTATTTAAATGAGATTTTATCAGTGTTTACCTCCTATTATGTTTTTAAAATAAGAAGTATTTTAAAGCACGTCTGTGTACTCACTTCATTAAAAGTTAAAAACTTATTTGATAAACTCGCGGAACTAATTTCAGCGCCTTGAAGCAAAACTTCCCCAATAAGAGAGACTTAACTTACATAAAACGCAAGGAAGTTTGACCTCAATACATGTGGATTAACTGAACTCGCTGCACAATAATATGCAGTTAATTTAATAACGTTGTAGAAGATTCATAATCCGACACAATAAATTAGTCTACAATTTTCTGCAACAACTCCGTAGTAACAACTATCACTTTGCTCTAGTTCGTTATACCTAACCATAATACCACAACATTAAACTTAATAGACATTCATTTAAAAATAATAATTGTGAAATATTTTGACGATATCATGTAAATATAGTGATAACCAAGCAGTAATGAATTAACTCGACGAGTACGTCAGTAATATTGTCCTAAAGTTCTCTTGTAGAGAGTTGATGGTACTGTAAGAAACAATTAAACGCCTTTCTCGATTTGGTTGGTCGGGAAACAAACCCTTAGGTGGAAATGTATTGAATACAATAAAAAACATCCAGTTTAAAAAAATATTAGATTGTGCTGTGACATTTAAAATATTTAGTTTTGAAGTTGATTAATTAATGTAGGTGCTATGAGAGATTATTGATTTTCCATCATTTCATTTTTCACCTCTTTGATCTTCCATCTCTTGGTTACCATCATGCACCTCGTGTTTTCCCTTATATTTTAAATTCATGTTTAGATCTAATATGTACTAAACAAAAATTATATGTACAAGCGATAGCAAAAACATAGTTTGAAATGCAAATATTGGCCAGGGCTGAAGAATTGTTGTAAGAAGAAAATTATGTCATCAGTATTAATAAATATAAGTTCTTGTTTTATATCCTAATAAATGCATAAGGTATGCCATAACTTAATATCGGGTTTTTCTCACCTGCATGCAATTCAAGAGTGTGATGTTAATCTTTTTATTTGTGATGTGCTATAGGTAATACAGTGTTATACTAGTTTAAATGCCATATTATATTGATTATAACTAGGCCGCTTCGCAAACGCTTTTTCGAATCGCGTGATGGATGAGCTTTTTTGATGGAAAAAAAAGGTTTCAATGAGAAATATTTCTTCCGAGTGTCTCTAAAATCATAACATATAATTTCAGTGATTTTAAACGTTCCGATTCAGTTTAATCGATTAAGCCAAATATCACAAAAATATCTCTTTAATAATCGAAAAATATCGTAAAAGTACGATAATCATAAGAAATATTTGATCGATTGAACCCAAAATCGTGCCAAGTCTAAGTTCAGAGATAACGAAGGTCCCTTCAAATTTTCATTAAGATCGCATATGCCGTTTGCCCGGTAGAGCGCGAACAAACAGACAAAAATACAAAAATAATATCCGAGCTATTTTTTTTGGGGGGGGGGGGGCAGTGAAATTGAAGTCTTTGCTTCGCTCATCCAATAACTGGTGGAGCTGTCATTCACACACAACAAGCTATTTGAAATATATGTTTCTCACTAACGAAAACAAAATGCCAACACCAGTATTTGTACACTACTAGGCCGCTTCGCGAACGCTTTTCCAGTCGCGTTGATTGATGAGCTTTTTTAATATTTCTGTCCAATGATAACGTTTTTAAGTGGAATCTCATGACTTTTTCTATAGTTACTTGATATTACTTGTTCATTATACACCTGTAAAAGGCTTATATTAAAACCTTTAAATTTATGAATTTTGACGATCTTTTTCAACTTTTTCTTTCAATAGGCACTACATCACCATAATCTTTATGTTAAAGTAAAAAATGAACGTTGTACCCCCACCCGTTTGGTCAGAATCGGCCCAAATATCACGAAAAATCATAAAAAAAAACGGGGGAAAAATCGTAAAAGTACGATTTCTATAAGAAATATTTTTTCAAATGTCTCTTAAATCACAACATATATAATTTCAGTGATTTTAAACGTCCCCATAAAGTTTCATCAATATCGGAGTAGCCGTTTGCCAAGTATCACGAAAATATCTCATTAAAAAATGAAAAGAATCGTAAAAGTACGATAATCATAAGAAATATTTGATCGATTTTACCCAAAAACGTAGCAGGTCTAAGTTCAGAGATTTCGAAGGTCCCCTCCAATTTTCATCAAGATCGCATATGCCGTTTGCCCGGTAGAGAGCGAACAGACAAAAAACTAACAAAAACAAAACACCCGAGCTATTTTTCTTGGGGTAACGCAAGTGAAAAAAAAAACACACAAAGTTAAATTGAAGTCTTCGCTTCGCTCTTCCAATTAAATGCACATCGCAGTCCTTAATTCTACCTAAATGAAGTTGAATCTAACGCATTCTGTCATAAATAAATGATTAAAATAACAAATGTTATATGCAATGGGTGGAGATGTCGGGTAGAGAAAGAAATTTTTTAACTCCATAAGAATAGCATTGTTGGTGGAGGTGCCGGGTAGAGAAAGAAAATTTTTAACTCCATAAGAATAGCATTGTTGGTGGAGGCGCCGGGTCTTTACTTTTGATTCAATATTTTTAAGTTGTACTCCTGTTTAATTACAGAGGGTGGTATTATTGTTGTGGTATTTTTTTAAGTATAGCACACGTGAGCGTGAATTAATTGGGTGTGTTTCAAATTATGTAGGTCAGTGTACTGTAAACAACAAATAGTATCTCAGTACTCTTACTTACTCTCACAATCATTTTAATACATATTTAAAAAAATATACTTTTAAGCCTTTTACTTCGACAATAATTTTATCCTAATACTACCACATTCAGTGCATTCGTTTTTTCTAGGCCGCTTCGCGAACGCTTTTTCCAGTCGCGTTGATGGATGAGCTTTTTTGGAATATTTTTGTCCAATGATTACGTTTTTATGTGGAATCTCCTTACTTTTTCTACAGTTACTTGATATTACTTGTACATTATACACCTGTAAAAGGCTTATATTAAAACCTTTATTTCTATGAATTTTGACCAACTTTTTCAACTTTTTTCCTTCAAGAGGCACTACATCACCATAATCTTTATGTCGATGTAAAATATGAACGTTGTAGCCCCACCCGTTTGGTCAAAATCGGCCCAAATATCACGAAAATATCGTATTAAAAGCCGGAGAAAAAATCGTAAAAGTACGATTTCTATAAGAAATATTTTTTCAAATGTCTCTAAAATCATAACATATATGACTTCAGTGATTTTAAACGTTCCTATAAAGTTTCATTTATATCGGAGTAGCCGTTTGCCAAATATTACAAAAATATCGCACTAAAAATCGAAAAAAATCGTAAAAGTACGATATTTATGAGAAATATTTCTTCGATTGTACACAAAAACAATACAGCTCTAAGTTCAGAGATTTCGAAGGTCCCCTTCAATTTTCATCAAGATCGCATATGCCGTTTGCCCTGTAAAGAGCGAACAAACAGACAAAAAAACTAACAAAAACAAAACACCCGAGCTATTTTTCTTGGGGTAACGTAAGTAAAAAACAAACAAAAAAACACAAAGTCAAATTGAAGTCTTCGCTTCGCTCATCCAATTACTTGTTAATTATACACCTGTAAAAGGCTTGTATTAAAACCTATATTTCTATGAATTTTGATAAACTTTCTCAACTTTTTCTTTCAAGAAGCAATCTATCACCATAATCTTTATGTCAATGTAAAATATGGACGTTGAAGCAACACCCGTTTGGTCAGAATCGGCCCAAATATCACGAAAATGTCGTATTAATTTCAGTGATTTTAAACGTTCCCATAAAGTTTCATCAATATCGGAGTAGCCGTTTGCCAAATATCACTAAAATATCTCATTAAAAAATTAAAATATCGTAAAAGTATGATAATTATAAGAAATATTTGATCGATTATACCCAAAAACGTGGCAGGTCTAAGTTCTAAGATTTCGAAGGTTCCCTCCAATTTTCATCAAGATCACATATGCCGTTTGCCCGGTAGAAAGCGAACAAACAGCCAAAAAAACTAATAAAAACAAATCACCCGAGCTATTTTTCTTGGAGTAACGTAAGTGAAAAATAAAACACAAAGTGAAATTGAAGTCTTCGCTTCGCTCATCCAAAAATCCTATGTTATTAATACTTTATTCACTAGGAAGCTTCGCAAACGCTTTTTTTAGTCGCGTTGATGGATGAGCTTTTTTAAGTTTTTAGTTTGCATGGGATATCTTTCCTTTTGCAAGCGCTTTGTTTTGCTGCCTTCGCATTGTAGGTGATTGTTGTCAAGTTTCTATTGTTACTTGTCAATTGTTATTATTTACCGTAAAAAACTTATATTAAAAGCTTTATTTCTATGGATTCTGGATAACTTTTTCAACCTTTTCTTTCAAAAGGTACTACATCACTATAACCTTAATGTCTATGTATAATATGAACGTTGTAGCCCCACCCGTTTGGTCAGAATTGGCCCAAATGGCACGAAAATATCGCACAAAAAATCAAAAAAACTTACATTAAAAGCCTCATTTCTATGAATTCTGGCTAAATTTTTCAACTTTTTCTTTCAAAAGGTACTACATCACCATAACCTCAATGTACATGTATAATATGAACGTTGTAGCCCCACCCCGTTTGGTCAGAAATGGACCAAATGACACGAAAATATCGCACAAAAAATCGAAAAAAATCGTAAAAGTACGATATTCATGAGAAATATTTCTTCGATTGTACCCAAAAACAATACACCTCTAAGTTTAGAGATTTCGAAGGTCCCCTCAAATTTTCATCAAGATCGCATATGCCGTTTGCCCGGTAGAGAGCAAACAAACAAACAGACAAAAAAAAACACTCGAGCTAAATTTTTTGGGGGTTAGTGAAATTGAAGTCTTTTCGCTTCGCTCTTCCAATGATGAAGATGAATTAAGAATAAGAGAAAGAGAGATTCGTATCTTGCAACTAGATTTAGAAGTTGGTAAATAATTAGACGAGGGAGCGAAGCGACTGAGAATTTTCCATTCAAGAAATATGGCACTTCCGTGATTCTGTGGGTCTGTGTGTGTGTACGTCGAAAATCAGCCGAATCACTGAATAGATTGCGCTGAAATTTTAAACAAACATCCGGTACGAGTTTACTGAGAACTGCTAACAAAATCGGCTAGATCCATTGCAATTTAAACCTACAAGAAATAATAAATTAAAAAATAGGCTGCTAATGTGTAGGAATTATTTTTACGACAATGGTTTTGTTTTTGACAAAATAATTTTGTTTGATATTTGCCTGGCCGTGACATGCAGCGCCAAAGGTGTATCGAATTTTGCACGCTCATGGTACCCCCAAATTCCGCTCCAAGATAGAGTAAACCTTGCAATATTTACACGTATTTCGTACTGGCTATGTTTTCCATAGTATTGTCACAGATGGTAAAATTAAATAAATTTTTGTTGGATGCCCGCAGTAGGGTATACACATCAGATTTAACCGGTGTGACCCTCTTCAGGTGACTTACTAGGTATATTGCGGATAGGATAATTTTAAAGGGATGTCCTAACTCCTAGGGCTATTTAAGAGGACTCAATCCCTTGCATTCGCATTAACGTCTGTGGAAAACCTCGGAAAAAACCTTAAGTCAGGATTGCCGGTCTCGACGGGATTCGAACCCAGGACCATACCACAAATTTATTAATTTTTAAAATACAATCCAGAAATTACAAAATCTTTTCCGACCAGGGGATTGAACCGAGGTCTCCCACATTTCGGGTATAAGGGCATCTTAGCCAAAACTAGATTTGGAAAACACCAAAGTCGTTGTTAGACGAGTGAGCGAGACATGTGTTGAGTATCCGGGAATATTTGCATTTGAAATTGATAGTTATATTTGTATAATATAAGGGCGTGTCAACTGTAAGGCCATAATGCAAAAAAATGCCTATGATAGGCTAGGGAGGCCTAAGGTAGAGAGAAGAAAGGGAATGTTACCGGATACTCAACACATGACTCACTCACTGGTTTAACAACGACTTTGGCGTTTCCCTACTGTAAACTAGAAAACACATTATATTTTCCTGCTCTAGGGGATCCCATTTCAGATTGTTTACCGAAACGGAAATAAATAAAATAAGCAATCGTGAAGTCTCACCAATTTTAGATTTTAGCGCTGGTGTATAGAATCAGTTGATATTCACTTAAAAACGCTATCACCGTAGTTTATAACAATCCAAACTCCAAAGTAAATACTTTATTTTCCACATGGGTACAAAGTTTTACGTTTATTCTTTCCCGCGCTTTTATTAAAAAAAGACGAGTGACGTGATTACCCTACAGCAGGACTTGGTTGAATGTAATTGACCACGGTCTTCTAGATCACGGAGCAAAATTCACTGCTCGGCTGTACACCAGGTCGTGTTAAAACAATAGTCCATTGTTGACGTTAACTTTATTAATGTTTTCATAAATTATTTAATTTAATAAAAACCATTTGTCGTTAAAAGTATACACAAATTTACAAATATTGTATCTTGTTACACTAATATTTTTTTTATTATACTAGAAACAAATTTTATTCCAAAAAGGCTTCTTATAAGTAAGATAATCAGCAAAAATGATGTTTTTTCAATGAGCACACAGTGATTGGATGTAGGGCTACGTATATTATCCTGTTTTCCCGACATTATTACGTGTAAAACTTTAAGCTCACTTTTATGACCAATAATATTTTATAACTAATGAAAATATGATATTGAAGTAATCAGAAACTGGCTCGGAAATAGTAGAATAATAAAAAAACTTGTGTCTTCCCTATTGTGCCAACTTTGATAATAACCACAAAGACAAAACTGACTTATTTGTCTACATAATTTTTTTATTCCACACATGATCACAGATACAGATTTTTCCATCGATCACTATTAATTTCGACCACCTTTTTGTTAAATTGTATTCTCAATGGTCGAACAAAGTACGGAAGTTGCTTGTTCACGATCAAGGCATTTCATGTTGTCCATCACTCCGTTTAACACGAGCTCTGTACTGGATACCGCATTGTCATCACCCTGTAGATAATCTAAAAGACATCCCTTGAACAACTTAAAGATTCGATACAACTCCAAAGACTTCTCCGATGTCACGTCATCTTCGTAAGCTTCCTGTACCGCGATGGCGATACTGGTGCATCTTCCAAGTTTTTCGGTGTGCTCCTCGGACCTATTAGCAACTTTGCTTCTGGCGATATTGAAAACCACGTTGGCAAGATGGCGACCGTCTTCAACGCACACCTGTCCGAGTATGTTTGTCATCAAGTCCAAAGCTGTCGACAAGATCAAGTGGTGTCGCTCGTCAAGACACGAAGATGAGAGAGATGAAACCTCCCTCAAGCAACTGTTGATACTGGACATTTTGCGACACTCGTCTCTCATGTACAAGCGAGAGTGTTCAAGAATTTCAAATGAGTTCCAGCCCCTAGGTTCGCCTTCCTTGGTTAACGGCAAAACGCAGAAGGGAAATTGATCTCGAAACAAGTTGTATAAAGGCGTATCGTCCTTAGATTTGATTGGACAAACTCTGGGTGATCCATCTTGTTTAGGATCAAGATTCTTACAGAGCAACAAAGAATCGTCTTGTGGATGGAAACATTCAAAATTTTCGGTGATCACACTTAAAAGTGGCTCAATAGCACTTTTTAGGTGTGGGTCTAATTCTATTTTGGAATTTATGCATTCTTTTGCTTGTACAATTTCCCTATAAAAGATATAAATCGTAGAGAAATCGGAAATGCCCATTTCCGTTATGAGTTGAACTCTTGACGCAAAGGTTGACATGCAGTAGTTCAAAGGATCGGAATCGGAATCATCTGTCGACTCTTCCTTGTATGACGAGAACACATTTGCTAGCATCTCTCCGTCCTGCGCGCACCCGGCCTCTAATGTAGTTCCTAAGAGTTTGTGAAACGCTTCATAGATTCGATGTCGCGTGTCGTTTTGGCACGCCCGCGACGTCAGGACCACGTCCTTCAGACACTCCCGGACCTGCGGTTGTTTCCCGCAGTAGCTCCTGAAGAACTCCTTGAAGTCCTCCGGGGTCTCCGACTGACGAAACAGCTGCAAGTCGGAGCCGGACGCTCCTAGGCAAGCCATTCCCAGTCCGGCTATCTCCCTGTGCATCTGTTGTCCTTCGTCAAGTGTGACCGTACATACCCTGTGTGGGGCAACTTCGCCATCCCCGTCGCCCAGAGTAGACCCGGCAAGCGCCAGTAAAGCAACTACTTGCACAACGAGAGTCACGAGACGTTTCATACTTCCACACTCACACTCTCTCACTACTATCACTTACTAAGACGTCGTCTATATGAATGCCTTGACACATAAACCACATCTTATATTGTATGTAACGCGTTACGACACAGACTAATGTTGACGTATTTGTTGCACATCTAAGCAAGTTCAAATGTCGCTGAATAACCTTTCTTATTAACCTCATTACTTATTAGCTGCTCCAGCGATCATTTATCGACGTAATTTTTATCGTTTTATATTATTTATAACTTTTAATTAAGTAATGATTAGTTTAACGACGATACTGCGCATATCTCAAACAAGTTCCTGTAACATCTTTAACCATCGACCATGAACTTAACATCTACGCTAATTATCACAGCAGCCACTATTGTTTAATCAAATCCAGATAATTTTGAAATAACTAGGGAAACGCCAAAGTCGTTGTTAGACGAGTGAGTGAGCCATGTGTTGAGTGCCCGGTAACATTCCCTTTCTTCCCCCTACCTAAGGTCTCTCTAGCCTATCATATGCTAGAGTGGCGCATTGTGGCCTCAGTTGACACTCAAAACCGTATTAATTATACCTTTATTATTAGACTTTTATTATAATTATTATTAATATTATTATTATTATTTTTATTATTATTATTATTATATTATTATATATATTATATATTTTTGCTTTTAATCGTGTATTTTTCTCTGAAAAAAAATATTTTTAATAAAATAAAATTATTATTATTATTATTATTATTATTATTATTATTATTATTATTATTATTATTATTATTATTATTATTACGATTTTTTTTTTTTTTTTAATGTAACATATTCCACAGTAAAGCTGTCCTGTGCAGCTTGTGGATGGCCGAACTTGTTTGGATAAAAAATGTATAAGAGATATGTATTAAAAAAAAAAATTATTACTATTATTATTATTATTATTATTATTATAATTATTTTTATTATTATTATTATTATTATTATTATTATATTATTATTATTATTATTATTATTATTATTATTATTATTAATATAGGTTTTTTAAGTATGGTTATTGATTCATAGCAGTTGTCGTAAAGGTTTGCCCCGACTGGGGTTCGAACCCAGAACCTCCGGCTTAACGTGCCATAGCTCTACCAGTTGAGCCACCGGGACAACAGAACAAACCTTTACTAAACTGCTAGTTGTTGTGAATGTTGACTTCCATGACATAAATCCATTATTATTATTACTAGGAAAACGCTAAAGTCCCGACGCGTTGATGGATGAGCTTTTTAAAGTTTTTAGTTGCGTGGGATATCTTTACTTTTGCAAGTGCTTTGTTTTGCTGACTACGCATTGTAGGTGAATGTTGTCAAGTTTCTTTTGTTTCTTGTCAATTGGTATTATTTACCGTAAAAAACTTATATTAAAAGCTTTATTTCTATGGATTCTGGCTAACTTTTTCAACTTTTTCTTTCAAAAGGTACTACATCACCATAACCTTAATGTCCATGTATAATATGAACGTTTGGCCCCACCCGTTTGGTCAGAATTGGCCCAAATGGTACGAAAATATCGTACAAAAAACCAAAAATCTTATATTAAAAGCTTTATTTCTATAGATTCTGGCAAACTGTTTCAACTTTTTCTTTCAAAATGTACTAAATCACCATAACCTTAATGTCCATGTATAATATGAACGTTTTAGCTCCACCCGTTTGGTCAAAATTGGCCCAAATGGCACGAAAATATCGCACAAAAAATCGAAAAAAATCGTAAAAGTACGATATTCATGAGAAATATTTCTTCGATTGTACCCAAAAACGTGGCAAGTCTAAGTTCAGAGATGTCAAAGGTCCTGTCAAATTTTCATCCAGATCGCATATGCCGTTTGCCCGGTAGAGAGCGAACAAACAGACAGACAGAAAAAAAAAAAAAAAAAAAAAAAAACACCCGAGATAAATTTTTTGGGGGGTCGGTGAAATTGAAGTCTTCGCTTCGCTCATCCAATTATTATTACTAGGAAAACGCTAAAGTCCCGCCGCGTTGATGGATGAGCTTTTTAAAGTTTTTGGTTTGCGTGGGATATCTTTGCTTTTGCAAGTGCTTTGTTTTGCTACCTACGCATTGTAGCTGATTGTAGTCAAATTTCTTTTGTTACCTGTCAATTGGTATTATTTACCGTAAAAACTTATATTAAAAGCTTTATTTCTATGGATTCTGGCTAAATTTTTCCACTTTTTCTTTCAAAAGGTACTACATAACCAAAACCGTAATGTCCATGTATAATATGAACGCTGTAGCCCCACCCGTTTGGTCAGAATTGGCCCAAATGGCACGAAAATATCGCACAAAAAGTCAAAAAACGTATATTAAAAGCTTTATTTCTCTCGATTCTGGCTAACTTTTTCAACTTTTTCTTTCAGAAAGCAATACATCACCATTACCTTAATGTCCATGTGAAATATGAACGTTGTAGCCCCACCCGTTTGATCAGAATTGGCCCAAATGGCACGAAAATATCGCACTAAAAATCGAAAAAAATCGTAAAAGTACGATATTCATGAGAAATATTTCTACGATTGTACCCAAAAACGTGGCAAGTCTAAATTCAGAGAAAACGAAGGTCGTGTCAAATTTTCATCAAGATCGCATATGCCGTTTGCCCGGTAGAGAGCGAACAAACAGACAGAAAAACGAAAAAAAAAAAAAACAAAAAAAAAAACAAAAAAAACACCCGAGCTAAATTTTTTGGGGGTCGGTGAAATTGAAGTCTTCGCTTCGCTCATCCAATGAACGTTGAAGGCCCACCCGTTTGGTCAGAATTGGCCCAAATGGCACGAAAATATCGCACTAAAAGTCAAAAAACTTATATTAAAAGCTTTATTTCTATAGATTCTGACTAACTTTTTCAAAATTTTTCTTTCAGAAAGCAATACATCACCATTACCTTAATGTCCATGTGAAATATGAACGTTGTAGCCTCACCCGTTTGGTCAAAATTGACCCAAATGGCACGAAAATATCGCACAAAAAGTAAAAAAACTTATATTAAAAGCTTTATTTCTATAGATTCTGGCCAACTTTTTCAATTTTTTCTTTCAGAAAGAAATACATCACCATTAACTTAATGTCCATGTGAAATATGAACGTTGTAGCCCTACCAGTTTGGTCAGAATCGGCCCAAATGTCTCGAAAATATCGCACTAAAAATCGAAAAAAATCGTAAAAGTGCGATATTCATGAGAAATATTTCTTCGATTGTACCCAAAAACGTGGCACGTCTAAGTTCAGAGTTTTCGAAGGTCCCCTTCAATTTTCATCAAGATCGCATATGCCGTTTGCCCGGAATCGTGCGAACAAACAGAAAAAAAAAAAAAAAAAACAAAAAAACAACCGAGCTAAATTTTTTGGGGGGTCAGTAAAATTGAAGTCTTCGCTTCGCTCATCCATTTATTATTATTATTATTATTATTACTAGGAAGCTTCGCAAACGCTTTTTTTAGTCGCGTTGATGGATGAGCTTTTTAATTATATAATTTCAAATAATAATAAAAACATATTAACACGGCCCATGCAAAGCAATCATTAGGTCTGTTGGATCTTTGATTGTTTGTAACAAGGCTGTGAGTAAGGTATACAATCTCCTGTGAAGTTTTCATACAAGGCTGTGAGAAAGATCTAAAATCTATATTTTCGTGCCATTTGGGCGGATTCTGACCAAACGGGTGGGGCTACAACGTTCATATTTCACATGGACATTAAGGTAAGGGTGATGTATTGACTTTTGAAAGAAAAAGTTGAAAAAGTTAGCAAGAAGCCAGAGCAATAAAGGTTTTAATATTTAACACCACAAAAAACTCAAATTAAAACCTTTATTTCTATAGATTCTGGCTAACTTTTTCAACTTTTTCTTTCAAACGTCAATACATCACCATTACCTTAATGTGCATGTGAAATATGAACGTTGTAGCCCCACTCGTTTGGTCAGAATCGGCCCAAATGTCACGAAAATATCGCACTAAAAATCGAAAAAAATCGTTAAAGTACGATATTCATGAGAAATATTTCTTCGATTGTACCCAAAAACGTAGCAAGTCTAAGTTCAGAGATTTCAAAGGTCCTGTCAAATTTTCATCAAGATCGCATATGCCGTTTGCCCGGTAGAGAGCGAACAGACAGAAAAAAAAAAAAAAAACACCCGAGCTAAATTTTTTGGGGGGTCGGTGAAATTGAAGTCTTCGCTTCGCTCATCCAATTATTTTTATTATTATTATTATTATTATTATTATTATTATTATTATTATTATTATTATTATTATTATTATTATTATTATTATTATTATTATTATTATTATTATTGTATATTAGACTTTGTGGGCTTGTCAAAGTTATATGTATTAAATGCCTATTATAAATATGTAACATGTTTTTGAGAATAAAACCACATCTGAATCTGAATCTGAAACTGATTAGTGATTATCAAACTTAAATTAATATGTTCCCGGGTACTCAACACATGACTCGCTCACTCGTCTAACAACGACTTTGGCGTTTCCCTTGTAATAATTCATTTCTAGGTGACGGTCATTGTACTAAAGCAAGACGAACATACTTATCTCAAATAATTAGCACGGTGCCTATTTTATTTGCTTTTCAAATATTAATTCTTATGTCACAAAAAATGTAACCACTCTTGATCATTTTAATAGCAAAATGTATACGTTTACTTAACATATAGCACATGCACATTTATTTTATAGTTGTTCGGTTTTGGGTTGATTTTAATTGACACATTCAGATGATGATTCCTTATACTTGATTGTTTTGCATAGAATATTGTGAAAATCAATGGTTTCTATCTCCGTTCAAACCGCGCGACTCTCAATTAGAATCGCAACAGAATCCCTCAGTCAATTAAACCATGCTCTCTGAGATGTGGCGATATTTTCTAGCTGAGAGGCATCGGATCCAAGTCAGATATTGAACCCCTGCGGATTAATGGGCGTATCTCGGCGTGACCTAGTTAATTGTACAGCGTGTTCTCTGAATGCGGACAGAGTCTCTCTGATAATGTGTAGAAATTACTACCAACGGGTGTAAAACTGAGAACCTATTCGCACAAGTACTTCTAAATGTGGACGTTTATGTTGCGGCGTTGAAGGTAAATATTCAAGAACAAAATAGTTCTACGTTCCTAGACTCAGTTGTCACACAGCAGTAAAAATATTTAACGTCGTTTTTCGATATTATTTTAACAGCTTTACAAGGTTTTATTCAGCTCACTTCACAGTTAATTATCCGTTTTTGTTATTAAATCCTTTTAAAATTTAGAAATATACATTAAGGTCAAGCAGCTGTCGAATAAAACTCGAGTATTAAAACTTTTAAATTAAAATTCGCTCATAATGCATTATTGGTGTGAACTAACCTAGCTACAATATACACGTCAAGAAAATATAAGGTGGACTGTTTTAAAATTAATATTCGTTAGTGACGAAGTGATTAATTTGGTTGTGCTGATAAGTGCGGGCACAAAGTTTCAACACAAACGTGAACGACAAATTAGTATCGTCTAGAGTTGACTTGAAACAGCAAAGCAGAGTTTGACTCTTAATGATGATGGATCGTCTCAAAGTCGTTTTAATTATTCTCGTCACCCTTGTGTTATTAATAAGCCATCGAGGAGAAAATTACGAAGGTGGGCTTAACTTAATTTAAAGTTCAATCGGAGAGCAATTTGTGGTTTTTGTACTTGGGCTTATTGCACCATTAATATAGTATAATGAAAATCAAAACAAAGCAAATGCTGACAAAATACAATGAAGGTGAAGAAATATATTTGATTCCTCAGTACGTTGTTTATCTTGATCAGTTAACTTAAAACATATTCACGATGACTATTATCAAGTTTATATCGAGGCAAAAACAACCTTAGACCTTAGTGCTAATCTAAAGTTCACGGAAAGTTGTGCATTGAAAATTAAACTTACCTGTAATTCTCTAAATTTTCAACATTAAATAAAAATAAATTCATATCCACTCAGTCACATAACTGATTTTCAGTGAGGGTTCTTAATTTTAAAGCAGACCAAGCCAACCTTGAAGACGCCGACACAATCGACAAGCGGACAATGACCAACTATAGACAGGCATATTTAAGTATGAAACACCGATCAATCAAGCTGGACACGATTCCACCAGTAGACAGTGGCAGAATCAACAGGTGCCCACAACACTAATTGTGTTTTATTACCAAACGAGTAATTAACAGGATGCTGATGTCATGCGTATAGACATTCAAAGAGGTCGAGCGACAAGTTTGCAACATTTAAAGGGGCTAAAAACCCCAAAAATTATTTTTTACCACGTGATCTATAGCACAATACTACACTTAAATGACCGTTTAAAAAATTATATCTTGTAACTGTGATTTAACACGAATTCTTTAGTTTTTTGATCCAGAAATTGGCGAAAATTGGTGTTTTGGAAAATTTCCTAAATCGGCTTTAACCTGCTTCTTTTTTGGTCCACATAGATACTAGAGCATAGTACCAATCTAAAATGCCCCTTTATAACATCGTGTCTTGAAACACTGCCCAAATATACCCTCAAACACGCAAAAATATGCATTCCAAAATCACACGCCAACTTGGTAATCAGCATATTTTGACCGAACTACTTGCCCAAATTACAAAACAAAATATAGAGAATTTACAGAAAAGGCTGTCGAGTACGTCAATAATGGCCAATATTTTTTTGGATCAAAATCCTTCAAGGTCACGGGGCATAAAGATCGTCCCCATGTTATTTCTTATGGGAGATTTTTGCCGATGGGACCTAGCTCGAAAAATGTCATGTTTGACAATTTTTTGAGAGGTCATGGTGGCCCCAATAATTTTTCTGTTAATTGCTAAATTCATTACTAGTTAGCCTGAATGAAATATATTTTTTGAGTTTAGCGGTTAAATACCCCTTTAATTAAAACTTGCCACCATATATTTTTCCGTATTCACTTTAGGCCTATGTATATTGACTGAGTGGGTAGACTCTAAAAACAAATTTATTTTATTTATTTTATTATATTATGTGAAGCGGTGATAGCAACAGTAGAAATGTTATGTGCCGTCCGGTGATTGAAACTTCTACAGCAAACACATTATCTATTGTTAGTGGATTTATATATATATATATATATAATATATTTATCAATTATTGCTAAACTATGGAACGCAAACAACTTACACGCGAAACTCAACATAACTAATTTTAAGAAATTTGCGGGTAAATAAATTGAAATCTAGTAAAAATAAAAGGAAGCAAAAAATCAATTAAATCGAATTAATACAAGTTATAATACGAAATTCATAAGTAAACACAACATTACGATGATGTATGTAAATAAAAAGTTGTCTGTAAAACTACAATTTTAGATTTGTAGTCTATAAATCATTACATCATAATGCAATTTGTTAAATACGCTACTAGAGAACTTTCATCTCCTAAACGTCGTATGTGCACATCCCTTCCAATGAGGAATAGTGCGTCTAAATAATATTTAATATTTCAACATTCAATTTCACTCCGTATCGTTAGGAACCAAACGGTAATAGCTTTAATTTGAAGGGATGCCTCACCAAAAACTAAACCATCTCTTGGCCGTTGATTTGAGGATGCAGGTTATTAGATCACATTTCAATCAGCCATATTACCTAGTTGAAATCAGAACGAGGTCGAATGATTGTAGCTAGAATATTCAATCAAAAAGCAATTAATTTCCAATGCAACACTATCCAACAACATACCATATTGCATAGTACAGAGTGAGGATACGAAATGGATACATCAATTTCTTACCTAAATAATATTGTGCTGCGTGCTGAAGATGGGGCAGAAAAAAGGTGTTAGATCTTATTCCATTTAAAAACATTTATTAAAGAAAATAAACCAGAATTGGAAAAACAATAGTTACACAATTTTGTTTATTACAATATTTATACGACAATAAATAAAATTCGATACGTATCGATTGATATGGTAGGTGTACAGTCAGTCAAGGAAATTTGTTACACCACTCGAAGTTGGATGAATCATCAGATACTATGTACATACATTTGTGTAACAATTCAATTTTTAAGTTACAGCATTTGACCACAATCTTTAGCTAATTGGAAATAATGCCTGTTTTTTGGTAGTGCTTAGTATGATCCATCAACATATTTCGGAATGCAATTCAATATAATTGGTGAATATATTGCAATCTAAAAGAGAATTATTATGATTTCATTCAAGAACTAAACTCAATGATGTCCTAGTTTAACTTTTTGCCAAAGATCTCTAAAATAATTCAATGAAATACTTTTTTACTTGTTAACTTTCGTGTTCTATCGAACAGAATTTTTTCGGCTATTTTCTAAGATTAATACATCTTGACTTAATAAATTAGTAAGGCAATTTACATTATCTTAATATTTTGTTTAAAATCTAAGCCAACAATAAAAACTTGTTCAACACTTAATATTGTTCTCACATTGCATGTTTATGTGCTTCGTTCACTCTCTTTTATTTCATTGAATGCCACCCTAACGATACAAAACTCTTCATTACATCCTAAAACAAATACACGCTTTAAGGGCCCCTCTCACTTGCGCTTCTGCAGTATTACGTGTCAGACGCGCCACGGCAGTGTGAAGAGGCCCTAATATAAACAGAACGTGTTTACCCCTCGTAGCACCTAGAAATGCACAAATAATTACAGCACATACTTTTGATTCGCTGAATATTTACAATCAAAACCAATGTTAAAAAAATTGCACGTGTTGTATCTTAGCATATACTAAACAATTTCGCAATGTTCTCCTTTTGGCTCGCTTTAAAATAATCTTATGTTTTAAACACGTTTTACATACATCTACAAAAGGCCTTAGCACAAAAGATGTAATACTATTTCATTTACTCCTTAGTTGGTTGGTTGCTTTCTCATCTTCTACCTGTTGATGGTTAGGGAAATCTTAACCATTAATCTTGCTTATAAATCAGAGCATTTTCTTTGTCAGCTTTCATTCCATTTATATTGGCATCTACGATGCGATCAGAAGTTTATGTCACACACTGATTATTTACCAACGACACTTCATACTGAACGAAATATGGCGTATCGGTAATTTTAACTCAATAACAATTAAAAGTATTAACGTCCTGCTAATCTCTGACAGAAAATATCAACAACTCAATAAAATTAAGTATGAACAAGGTTTGCAATTGACATTGGGATTCAACGTAAATTAATATACCGTATATAATAAAAATACAATTTTTTTTAGTGGACCCACTCAATTAAAGAACTGATTTTCAGTTTGGGACTTAAATTTAAAACCGAGCTAAACAATGGGTATCATCGACGAGGGAATATTGGCCAACCAGGGATAGCTATTTCAAATAAAGAAAAAGTGTCCAATTGGTTTCATCATTAGGCCGTTTCACTCTGTGTATATAAACTATTTTGCAAAGTAATAAGCAATTTTTGCTCACATGATTATTTGCGTTGCTGTTATTTTATTTTGAAGTGTTTTTACCCGCTGGTGAAATGATGTGGCGTTTTTGTTGGCAAGTTGAGAACCGTTTCACCTAGAACGCTCCATGCGCGTATAACTCACCCATAGTGACAAGGAGACACAGTGTGTGTGGCTGTAAAAAGCCCACTGTTCACTTTGTGACGATGGGTGTATATCATTTTCCTGCTCGCCATGATAAAAATAAGCTAATACAAAAAAATGATAAACTTTGCTTTCGCATGGAATCAATGTTTTTAGATGCATTACATTCCTAGTTTAGTGAACTGTAACTCCAGATTTCAGTGCCAAAAATATAAATAAAATAAATAATTTAAATTTAGAGTATAAACTAATATGATTGATGGTAATTATTTTATTCAAAATTATTATAGATACAAATAACGTGTATAACAAGTACAACATAAACAAGCATGTTCGGTTTTTAGTTTGCCGTGTTTGTGACGATTTGTGAGTGGATGAGATGACGTGCTGCTGGCAGAATACAGAGTTTGGTTGTTTGCCATATTATGTGGAATAAAGTGGCAACACAAATTTTGCTAAAAGATCAGCCGTTATCTAAAGTGTGTTATTAGTTTGAAGCGGTCATGTGTATGATGTAAAAGGTTGTTTCTTTTATAAAACTGAAACTAAATATTTAAGAGAAAATTTACAAAATAATTTAACCACTTTCATAAAAACCTCATTCAACATTCCATTGAAATGTCACGTCTGACTTCTGTATGTTATATTTGTATTTACATTTTGAGCATACCTCATGTGTAAATGATTCCCAAATTAATACTACACAAACAAATAATTAAACAGTTACCCAAATTCACATGTTGCCCCGTCATGTAAGAGTGTCAGCGATTACCTTCATTCTAGCTCGCACCAACAATTTAAAGATATTCTTTTAACATTGATCAATTTGTGAACACGCGACAAACAAAGATCATTATTACAGTGGACATTTTCGTCGCCATGTTATTTTTGAAAATACTCTCATTGATACGATACGTTGAGTGAAATGAAAATATTTAAATTAGGCAGTATATATTTTGTTTATAGAACCGCAACTGATCAGAACATCTCATTGACCATAGACGATGAACTATTTACAAAAGTTGACGGTTAGTGCTGTTTAGCCGTAAAATTATGAAAAAACAATGAAAATATAAACGTCGACTTTTAGTACAGTGTTGAGATTATAAGGCAATATCTTACCTTAAATGTTGTTATTTTTATTTATTTTTTATTGAAATTTATATTTTGTTATATATTATTATAACTTTTTTATTTGCAGTACAGTTCCTTTGTGTGTACCATGTATACACATCTATGGGTTTCAAAATAAACACATAAATAAACTATCGTCTTTACGTTTCACGCTTTCTTTTGGGATGATGATATAAATAACTTTATACCAGATGTAATGTGGTGGTCTGTGATTTCCAAATAATATAACAGTAAGCTGGTTATAGTTTTAGTAACTATGATAATGAAAACTAAAATTATAACAATACTGGTTTAAAAAATGATCATGGCAATGGCAATGATTACGATTATATCATTAATAATAATAATACAAATAATAATATAATAGTTTGGAAGTATAAAGAAATCCCAGATGACTGGACTAAAAGTGTGATTGTACCAATTTTTAAGAAGGGAAATCGCAAGGTTTGTAAGAACTACAGAGGCATATCACTCATGAGTCAGGGTGCGAAACTGTACGAGAGAGTGCTCGAGAGACGGTTAAGAGATCATGTTGAATTGTTGCTGAGAGAGGAACAGTATGGTTGTAGACCTGGCAGATCCACAATAGATCTCTTATTTGCTGTACGTCAAATAATGGAAGGTCGGTGGGAGGAGGACGAATCCATGAACATGGTGTTCTTAGATCTTGAAAAAGCATATGACTCTGTACCAAGGGATACAGTTTGGGCATCCTTGCAGGCGTTTAATGTAGACAATGACCTTATAGAACGTATTAAAACCATGCACGTGAATGGAAAGAGTTGTGTACAAACATGCCATGGAAGAAACTGAATGGTTCAAGGTGGAGTGTGGTCTGAGGCAAGGCAGTGTTTTGTCGCCACTTTTATTATAGTGGTGATGGATGCTATGCTCAGAGAAGCAGAGCCGGAAAGAGACCAATCATCGAAAACAATGATCTTTGTAGATGATATTGTTGTATGGGGTGAGTCTCATGAAGAAGTGCAACGTAGAGTAGATGCATGGAGTAAGGTTACAGAAGCAAACAACATGAAGTTAAGTCAAAGTAAGAGTGAGCAACTGATAATGGCAAAGAAGTATCGGCCGAAGGAGAAGAAAATAGTTTTAAGAGGCAAAGAGATAAGGAGAAAGTTAGAGTTTAAATACCTAGGCAGTATGTTAGGTAGTAACGCTAAAATTGACCAAGAAATATCTAGAAGGGTTAACCTAGCAGAAGGTTTCTACCAATCTGTAAGGAAACTGTTATGGAATGAGGATATGCCTAGAAAATGCAAGCTGCTACTTTACAAACTATATTTCGTCCCAATACTGACGTATGCTTCAGCGACCTGGACTCTGGGAAAACAATGTGAAAATCGTCTAGTTGCCTCAGAAATGAAATTTCTTAGAAGTGTATTGGGGTTAACTAAAATGGATAAAGTGAGAAGTAGTGTGATAAGGAAGGAACTGGGTGTTGAAAGTTTGAGGTGGCGTATTGGAAGGGAGCGACTGAGATGGTTTGGACACATGAAAAGGATGGAAAATGAAAGAATACCAAGAAGAGAATTTGCAAGGTTAACAGGGAATAAAAGAAAAGTAGGAAGACCAAGAGATAGGTGGATAGACCAAATTAAACAAAGCGTAGAAGAGAGAGACGTATCTTGGGTAGATGTAGAATTGGGAAGATGGTGGGAAGATCGGAAGAAATGGAGAGACTTGGTAAAAATGCAGCAGGATATGGAAGAGTTGTCCGATGAAGAGGAGGCTGAAGTAGTTGTGTCAGGTTTGGCTAACCGGCAGCTAAGAGCCAAAATAGCTTGAATAAATGGAGCAAACGCTCCCCCCAACCTGAACACTAGTTTGGAAATGGGGAAGGATATAAAAAAAAAAAAAAGGTTTTAGCACAGCAGTATTACACCAACAAGAACGTTAAATTATAATTGGCGCCATTTGATAAGCATTACTCCACTCATTCGTTAGTAGGTCAGTAACATATTGTGCAGACCCGCAACTGTTCTAGAGCTTGCACCAACAGTTTCTGCGGTCTGTGAGTTGAGCTTTGTTATGAAGTTTCGAAAGTTGTGTCCGTTCGTCTTATTAAACCTCCATCCTTCATTTTGCATCGTGGTTTGTGTGCATGATATTCTCGGTTTCCTGTTCCACAGCGGAACAGAATATCTTGCATTGCTTGTTGATAACATTACACCAGTTTTGTTTTAAGAACGCTATGAAGTACCTAGAAGAGAAGCCCATCTTCGTTGGCTATGTCCATCTTGATTCGTACTTATTATTGTCCGTCATTGCACTAGTATCAATTACACATTCGTATCTGCGTAGTCTTATCTTTGGCACTATTTGAACTTGCGTCTTATTATGAGATCTTCTAATAAAGAATACATTTTTGTATTAAGCCTTAAGGAATTTACATTCACCACACATTCAAAACCGTCTGTTTTTGTTTGAATGAGATTATAATGAAATCAACATTTATATTACAGTAACACTTAATATCCTAGACGAGTTTATATTACATGACTGTTCACTGCTCTGTCTTCAGATTGTAGTTGTTATTCAAGCCAGTGGTCACCTCGTACAGTGCGCAAGTATCGCCAGTAAGAAGAGTGCGGGCTGGACAGCTTCTCGTCGGGCGCTGCCGTTCCCTTGGCTCATCTCGTAGTGCTGCTCACGAGGGACAGTGGTCATCCGCTCCTCAGGGGGGTACACTGGCCCTGGGAAACACGTACACTACTCACAATAAAAATTCAAAAATTATCATAACAACTTATTCACCCGGAAACGTATATTATAATAAAAACCACTCAACTGAACTTTTACCTGGGTTACTTACTTAAAATTTGCGATATTTCGGAGATTCCGTCTCCTTCTTCAAGCATCATCGGGCATGGACGATGCTTGAATAAGAGTTGACAGACATTCTGTCGGGATCCAAGTATAATGCACTATAGGCAAGTACATGAAATGAGATTTGTGGGCTTGGTTTACAGCTCGGCTCGGGCCAGAAAACCAATATTATCGTTATCTTGTCTTTCTTTGGCCTCATCTCATTTTAATCCGTCCTATCTGCTTATATTTAATCTAGGCTCACAAACCAAGTGCCCCCTTTAGAAGGATTGTCGTATGTGGTAAGAGCTAAGCAGATTTCGTCGGTCACATCTTGTAGTTGGATATGTCTACAATATGTAATATCTTATTTTCAGTGTAGAAATATCATGTTAACGTTCAACGTTTAACGTTTTAATTTGTCGGTTAAATCTATAGCTAAACCTTAGATAACAGTCACTTCGTAGACACCAATGCTTTCGAGACGTATAAACAAAACACTGCCGCGGAATCGACCATCTTGAATAGACTTGGTCTACGTTATGTGGAGAACCAAAGCGATAACAAAGCGAAAACCATTACATTTTACAAAAGCGTCGGTAAGAAACCCAAACTTTGACAAGGTCTTGGACCGGAAATACATACATTGTCTTAGCTGGCTAGTGGCTATTTGTAACTGGCAGTGGATTGAACCGAAATAACACGGCTTTGTAATTCATGGTAATCCAAAGTCTGCTCGTTACCTTCTTTCGGTAGGTACGAGCATCCGTCGTCAATTATACACTGGACTCTTTGAAGAAATTACTGTGGAAGGTTAACAAATTAAAATATGTCCGTCAACTTTCAACACTAAACTTTAATTGTACTTTAAAACATTTTACTTTTATGAGTTTTTGGTCACCTAATGTTTAGTGAGTACAAAGTTAAGGTGAACTTTCACTCCTAGCGACATCAATCATGGGTTACACTACACTGACATGGACATAACCACGGACTAGCGATTACCGACTACGGTGGCTATTGATTTGATTATAAGGGAGGCATGCAGAGCTCTATTCGGCAAGTAAACATTAGCTTAGCACTCGCTGAGCCAGACTTCGCAAGCGACCGTATAAACAATTACAACAGAACGGATCGACAGGTTGCTCCACGCTGTGTTGCTCATTTTCTCAAATTAATCGAAATAGTTATTTGTCGTGGGAATTTCCGCTATAGTGTTCACATCAGTTTCATCCGGTGTGGCCATCGTCAGGTGACGAACTAGGTTGTCAGGGAGTCAGGCTAGTTGGAGTCGAGGTTCGATCCTGTGACCTCCCGAATTACAGTCGCACTCGCACGCGTTACACGTTAACTACCACATTACAAACCGCCGTTAGTGCATCCAATTAAGGTTAATTAAACGTCTGAATTAATCATACAGTTTTATGGCACATTACTGCTTCTTTAACATGATTTTTCATTTTATCTTTAACGACTGAATAACTAAGAGTAAACAATATGATAGTTTAATTAACGTACGATTTATTATTTAATGTTTTGAAGTTTATTTACATTTTTTAAAAGTGTTTTTCGAGGTATTCTGTGAAAATATAGCAACCTTTTAGCAATTCAATTTGCAATCAATAAATTAAAAGGGTAATAAACATTACTTCAAAAAAAATTAAGCGATTGCTTCGCAAGTGTATGACAAACGCATTTAAAAATATACTAAACTATATTATGATTAGTAAATGCTTCCCTCTGAGAAAGGTAAATTAAGATAAAATGCTGTTAAGCAATAGCTTCTGTGTGTCAACGTTAGATAATTTTAAATTTTTGATTTAAAGTTCAATATCACAATTCTGCAAGAAGATGAAGCAAGACCTTCTTTGATCTCGTAGTCATGCAACAAAAGACAAAGGCTGGAACATCCTTCTGACCAATCAGCTCCAACCTACCTAGTGACGTAACGAATATGTCGTTCGCGTCGTCCGCCATGTTAGGTTGACTCGTTGTTTCCTCTGAAATCAAAACCAGTGCATTTTAACATAACATGTAACATTACATAACAATTGTGTATACAATGAAAAATATTTATTTTTAGAACAGTGTATGTCCAAATAATTTCAATTTGCTAGTTTCAATTTATAATGTGTAACGTTTCGATCACATAAGGTTGAGGAACTTATCTCTCTAGCTTTTTTGAACATTACCACTTTTTTAACCACATTTTTAATTTCTGAATTGTAGTAAATAATATCTTTACGATAATGCTAAAACAAGGATCTCTGAACCTTAAATCTTAAAATTTTGATAGATTTTGAAAATCGTTCTTCTAAAAACAGGGAGTGAATAACATTATAATCAAAGAATGTTACCCATTTCGGTAAAAAATAGTTTTAATGGTCTATATACTACATTTTGTTATTCCTCAATATCGGTTACATGTGTAAAAGTGCAGTTTAATTTGCAGAAATAATAATTTTGACAATTTTGTTTTGTATTCCAGATTTCAAGACAGAATAATGATAAGCACCCCTTAGAAACTTCGAAATGGTAAGTTTTCGTTTCAAACATTAATTTTACAGTAACGAAATTACGCATTATCTCCGTTAAACATGTTGTTTAATTAATGCTTTAAAAAATTAAAATCCGTTCATAAAAAACGAATATATGGGCATATGTATGTGCTTTGATGGCGGCCATGTTGATGACGTCACCAAAACTATACGCCACGGGCCAAAGATTGACACCATGGAAATTATTTATCTAGAAGTAGTTTCTGAAGAAATAAAAACTGTCTCCCAATTTCTTCACGAAAACTCCCACGGAATGACAAACGCTCTTTTACTTTATTAGGTAATTGCGTTATTTGGAAAGTTTTGGAGGATTGCAAAAAGGAAGTAACTGTTTGTGGGAGCTCCTATAGGACTGGAATATTTAGAATGGTCTTGAAACATTACGTTTATATCGGAAATAGGAATGTTGACATTTTTTTAGTGAATCGTGACTCATAAAGAATCCTAAAGTATAAGCGTCGTTGAACTATGTGTCTAAATAGGATCACAAATGAAATCTTCAAAAACCTACTCAATTTATTATATTTTAACAAATTATCACGAACACAAATCTTACAAATGATTCATCGACCTTCTTTGAGACTGAGAAGGATCTCTATATCTGAGGCACTGATGTGAAGAAAACAACATCACTATACTTTGCACTATGATTAACTCTTCTACCAAGTGAACCCCAAGCTTTGTGGGTCATGGTTTGGCTATGCCATGTAATATTTAAGTACAGTTTTTCATCATTTTCATTATTATTTCTTTATTTAAAAAATTATTACGTCGTGTGTTAGGTGGACCTTACGTTCTACATGGTTGATATTTATATCACATCAAGTTCCATTAATTTTACATGATTGCCAATCAACAACAGAGCAAGCTCCGCAAGTCAGGCAAGCATTAAGATTCTTTACATTCTAAGATATTGTTACCTGGAGTTGTGGGCGGATGAATTTCCGGCGGTGGCGTCGTCGTTTGAACGGGTATTTTGATCTCTAAAACAAACAAAATCAACCTAATTTCAGATTGATTTGACTTGCACTCTTCCGCACAAGCTCACATATTATTGTCTAATACGTCGCCTTTGAATTGCACCCCTCTCATCCTCGTAAGCGTGCAAATAAGTATTCCCTCCATTAGGTCAGTCCAATGTGCACCAAGGACGGTTGTTTAATGTTGCGTACATAAGTGATGAAGAACCTTGGATGTTCTTTGAACAGCGCGCTTTTCCTTTAGAACGACCATGTGAGGGATTGCGCTATGAACACAGTGACTAATGTGGACATGATGTAATAAAACTGTTGTAAAATAGGTCAGGTAAAACACTTAAATCAAATCTTATGTTACCACGTAAGTATTTTATTCCCTTAGATTCGCCGCAAGAATTACATGATTTAGGAATGAGATTTTCCTTCTAGTTTGTCTTACGTGGTTAGCATCAAAGATAAGAAGAATTATAACCTCTGTGTTGCAGAGTATACGGGTGCTATTTTACATAGCGGAGCCAGGCAAATTTATTGATATTTGTACGACGATTGTAAAGTATAGAGTTTAATTTAACATACTTGTTAACATTAAGTTCTATGTGTAACGAATCAACATTTGCGAACCAATTTAAATTGTACAATAATATTTTTTAAGATGAAAACCAAAATGGATGAAGTTATACAAAAACATTATTAAATAAATATTTAAGCAATAGTTTGTTTGTATTTGTAACGTACATACTAAAATAATGCTCTGTGTTGTTTAATGCTAACTTAAATATCATTGTGGTAAATATAAAAACTGGAATATATTTAACAATGAGTTCAATAAGCCCACTCTTTTGTTTTGCCTGAACGAAATATATAAATAAAATAACAATGATGATTATTGACATGTAAAATTAACAGTATTGTCAACAAAGTAACAACACAAACCCAATTAGTGCGTAGGCATACATTCGGGTCGAATTTGAGGAACCATTATACAACAGTAGACAACGAGTAGATTTAAGTATTATGAGAACATTACTGGAACAACAATGATTTAATATTAACATAACTGAGTCACTTTTTAGCCTGTATTCGATTGAAAGCGATCCAATATTATGCATATTATGCTCATTCGAATAACTGAGGCAGGAATGGTAGATAAATAGATTTACCAAGAAAATACGATAAAAACTATAAAAAACTATAGATTTAAATGTGAATACAGCCAACTCGATCATTGCTGTACAACGCTTGAACCGAAAAAGTAGTTTTAAATCTATGTTGAAAATTCATCCAAATTTAACTGTGAGTTAAGTGTTGATATCCAACTGATAGAGGGCCCCTAAAATGACGTTTTCTTATATGCGCGACAATGAGTCTCAATAAAACTCCGGGAATTGAATCTCTGAGTTTACTCGACTTCTATTTTATTGTGTGTAAAAGCCCAGAAGAACGACATAAAAGAAATCCAATCTTGAAGCCAACGTCATGGTACGATTTAGTTGTGCTATGAGTGAGTCAGAAACATCGTACTGAACCATACTGAACATAAAGCATTGCACTGGGGCTCAGCTTTCTGACGATTAGTATTTGTGCGTTTATGTTACAAGAAATAAATAAAATAAATAAATACATTCATATTAAAAGTCTACCCACTTAGTCACAGAACTGATTTTTAGTAGGGGAGATTAAGTTTAAAGCATATTGTGTCTTATAAGGAAGATCTACGTATGGCGTTCAAATTTTTAAGCGAGCGAAACGAGCGTTTCCATTTCACTCTGCTGGAAAAATAGTCACTGGTTTTGTTTTTTTTTGTTCTTCTGTTTGTTTGTATGTCTCGCCATAACGTTCGAACGGAGGCTCGGATCGAGTTGAAATTTGGACCATTCGCAAGCTTCGTTCTCGATTGAATGCCATTAGTTTTGTGTCAAAATCGTTCAAAAAGTTAAAAAGTTACATTAAAGTTAATCGAAAGTTTTTTTAAAAACTAAACGGCGAAAAAATCTGAGGTGGTTAAATCATTTAGAATGTCCGTTCGGTCACAAATGTGTTAATTTTATCTTGATCCGATAAGTAATGTAGATGGAAATTACATTTCAACAAAATTAACGTTACCATGGCAACGAGTTTGTATGTCTCGCAATAACGTTCGAACGGAGGCTCAGATCGAGTTGAAATTTGGACCATCCGCAAGCTTCGATCTGAATTGAATGCCATTAGTTTTGTGACAAAATCGTCCAAAAAGTTAAAAAGTTACATTAAAGTTAATCGAAAGTTTTTTTTTCAAACTAAACGGCGACAAAATCTGAGCTGGCCAAATTATTTAGAATGTCCGTCCGGTCACGAATATGTTAATTTTATTTTGATCCGATAAGTAGTGTAGATGGAAATTACTTTTTAAGAAAAGTAACGTTTACATGGCCACGAAAAGTCGCACGAGGTTTCTGGCTACTATGCACTGCCACCTAGAAGTAATCATAATACTATCGAGGAAGCAGTGTATTATTAATTGTTACAATGACGTACATAAGCTTTGCTGTGTCATTATTATGTCATTGAATTGTTACCAAAGTTTTCCCAAAGAAATGAAGTCAAGGTCCTCTAGATGGCGATGGATTTTATCCACAAAGTAAAGGTTTACCCACGGGTTTACTTAAATACCTTGGCAATAATAAATAATATTGGAAACATGGCCCCGTGGACAGCGAACGTCGCAAATTTAAAAATTTAAAAAATGTGCAATGTGGGTCTAGCTATAGCACGTGCTCGCTTATCAACGCGTCCAACTGAGCGTTACCTAGTTACATACAACATAAATTAACATGCATTTCCAATTTTTACAATACACTCCATAATATTGGCATCTAAATATTATATATCTATCTATATTATCAACTTTTTATTAGTTGCAAAGTTGGGTAAAAATGTGTTTTAGCAATTGTACGAATGCAAGCAATATTGAATTTGAAACAATTCTAATCAGTAACGATCAGTTCTAATCAAACCTCCCATTTTACTCGTCTATAATTACCATTTTGCATTTATAAAAGTTTGTAGTTTGTTGTCTACTTTAAAAAGAAGGGAATAATTTATATTGATTGGTTAATTCTTTTTGTATTATCGCACGAAGTGTATACCAAACATAAACACACTTAAATATGATTATCTAAGCGTGTTGACGAAAATTAACTTAATTTTTATACAACCCAGAAATGAAAAAAAACATTTCAACCGGGGTTTGAACCAGGGTATGTTTCGGGAGTTGGGAGTGTTTCCCGACGAACCATATCGAGAAATAAAAATCTACGTGCTTTACTTGTGCAATTTTGTTTTGTCTTTTAACCAAACAACAACAAGAACAATAAAATAAACCATTCAACTTCGAAAGAATCTGTAGCGAAACGTGTAATGTTTGCACTGTCAGCTCTACTGACACTTTGTTTGTTCGTCCACGGTTTTTGTCTCTTATGACAACGAACCTCAGCGGTCCAGTAGTCCGATAAATCAAAAGATACTACCTTACGTGCCCCCGCAGCCCTCCCCTGAGGGACCACCTGACCCCTCGCACGTACCGTAGAGTCTGACCGAGCCGTCAGCGCGACCCAGCGAGTTGGTCGCCACGCACATGTAGGTGCCGAGGTCTCGTTTACCAAGGGAGCGGATCGTCAGCCGAAGCCTCACTTTGTAGGCCGTGCGCTCCTCGTCGATCGTGTGTTTGCGCCTGGAACAGGTTTTATTTTTTTTTATTTATTTATTTAACGTCTATCCTGTTCAGTTTAAAAAGACTGATTAACAAAGGAGGACAACTGATTTATTAAGGATGACAGCTGATTTACAAAGGAGGACAACTGTTTTATAAAGGATGACAGCTGATTTACAAAGGAAGGACAACTGATTTACAAAGGAGGACAACTGATTTACATTCATAAAATACATGTAATAACATTCATAAAATACATGTAATTATCTATGAGTCTTCCAAATTGGTAACAATCAAGTTGCATATTACTATACGATTTATTAAAACGTAAATACAAAACTTATAATCAAGGCCACGTTACTTACATAAAAACTATTTTCCGGTCAATCTTTCTCACTCATCATCAGGTTGATGACGACTGGTACCCTCATCGGACTGCTTCCTTATCTCGGGGGTAGTGACCTTGGTTATAAGTATTTTATTTACGTTTTAATATTGTTCGGGGACAATAAGACAATATATATATCTAATATATAAAAAAAAAATTACATGGTACAATAGCTCTTTATGAATCCTAAGGGTTTACAGTTTATTAATTAGAATATGAAAAATACATCTGCATTCAGCTAAATATTAATTCTATAAACTGTAACTTTTAACATTAAACAACCTCAAAAGATAGATAGATTTATTCATCAATAGTGAGTTATTTGTTTTTTCCCATGTTTCACGTTTTAACCTGCAAAATATTTCTTCCCGTCCGGCCATTAGGCTACCTATATTCAAACTCTCCTGCAACTAAGAATATGCTATCAAAACAAAATAAAATTCTAAACATTTCAATAATATGAACATAGTTATGCAATCTTACAAAACTAAAGAGTATTTCTCTTTGGGCAATAAATATTATTTTATTACACCAGAAGTTATAACAAGAACAATTATATTTATTTTTAACGGGGTTCGCTCTGGCGATCCTTATCGCCCTTCTGAATATGATTTTAAAATCAAAACATGCAACAAGCACTTGTACTGGAGTACACAAATTAGGGAGCGAAGCTACTAAATCAACTAATGTCGAAGAATATTGACATTTTTGGTGGAGGTGCCGGGTTCGGAGAATGCTATCCTGCCCTCTTGAAACAAAGGATCATAAAAACCATTCAGCGTCATGTATGTTAAAGAGCAATACCAAAAGATGCATGTCAATCGGAGGTTGTGTTCGTTTTTGTCGTGAGACGAGCATGCAAACAGACGGATGAACGTGAACAATGTACTGATGGATATGAAAGTAATGTTTGTAGGGGAACTTTACTTGCTAATGGTATACCCTAAATACGAAGTTATTTAATTTATTTGATTTAAACAGGTTTATTGTCGGCTGGTTTATAAAAAAAGAATGTCCTCTTGAACTTTTTCTCTTGACTACAGTGCAGTGTAGAAGCCAATAGCTCAAAATATTTTAATATTAAAATTTTGAAAATGTGTTCAAATTGTTTTCATCAGTAAATACTAAATAGCAACTACTGTTATTTTCAGATTAAGCTTGTCGCGAATCACTTACTGGTTAAATGTGTTATATTGTCGTTGAACGAAAAAAAAATAAAAAATACACTATAATACTTTTATTCAGCAAGGGAAGACCCAACACAAGTTCAATCTCCGATCGGAGAAAAATCTTATAATGTTTTTAAACACTTTTTTAATGTGATATTATATAAGCTAAAGTAAAGTATTAACAACAGCAGACATTTTGTGGTAAGCCGCGAGAAATGCTTCATTTACACAGCTTTTCCCGAGTAATTTAAACTTACACAAAAGTTAACAGTTTTACCGCTATATAACAACATAACAATGCCCATAGTTGGGTTAAGATTCACGTAAATTTAAGTTTTCTCTATCTTGTTAAATTCAATGTACCAAAGTAAACTACCGGTACATATTATTCGTAGTCATAATCAAAGATAATATTATTTGTGTGCCAAGAGTATTTTGTTCAACAGTTAAGTGGCTTATTTTGCAAGGCTTTCAACCCAGTGGAATAATAATTGCTCGAAACTTTTGTACGGGATTAATACTACAAATTCGTTCCTAACACCAAAAGCCGACTACCAACTAGTGAAACGAAACAGAAAATAATTTCAGCTTGTCATAGACGTAACAGTGAAAGTTATTATCTCAAGCGAACTTGGAGAGCTGGTCCTAAATTTGGAACAAATGAGACTTTCTGTTTCTCTTTTTGTTTGATTATATGTCCGTTTGTTTCTGTTTTCGCTTGTCAGCAGCCTAAAGAGAAAACGGAAAAGTGGAGATGAACAGTAATAATTTCTGCCGACAAACTCCGACGCATATGAGAAAGTAACTATTTTTGGTTATTGTGTTTCTCTTATACGTAATGGGAATAATATTCATGGGTCAGGCAAAGGTTTCATCAGAAAGGTCAGGGTAAATGCAACACAATTATTCGTTGCACGCTTATCATTTATCTAGTACAAAGCACTTCTTTTTAATCGATTACTTACTTTTTTTATTGCTGAAAATAATGCGTTTAGTTTTCATTTTAGGATAACGGCTAATGTATCAACAAATCAAGTTAAAAAAAAACAAGCTTTATTATGATTTGTCTATGTTTCTTGGTAGTACACATATCAATGCCAGTAAAATGTATAATTAATAATGCAAAATTATACCGCAATCGCCAAGTTTAATGATAATTTGCAAATATAATTGAGCCACAAATCTTAACAATGCGCAATTCTCAAACGGTTTAACACAAGAAACACGTCCTTAAACAAATAAATAAAATAAATAATTATTTAGAGTGTAGCCACTTAGTCTTATAACTGATTTTCATTGGGGGACTTCAAACTAAATCGACCTAGCCAACCTTTTAGGCCCCGACGCAATCGACGAGTGAGCGATAACCAACCAAAGATTTTTGTTTTTTAATAGGAAATATAGCAATCAGTGGTTAAAGTAAAGTATGGTTTTCCCCAAATACTGGTCTCAACACAATAATTATTAAATGGTTTGCTTTATAATATTTAAAATTTTTATCAAACTTACAATCCCAGTCCTTAACTCACCCGTCCAGTAGCATCTCCCCTCTGTTCTTGACCCAGTAGTTGATGGTGTTGGGAAACGCCTCCACGTAACACTCGAGTTGCACGTCTGTACCCAGTGGCGCCCCTAACAGCTGATTGGGGACCTTCACCACGGGGGCGACTGGAAGAAAATAACAGCATTTAATCATTATTAAATATTAATAGGAATATTTAAAATAAAGTTTTAAACAATTTAATTTGAACTTGGTACGGTTGTTGTAATAAACAGCCACGGCAAATGTAGGTTTTAATCTTTGTGGGAACGGAAAAGGTATGTACCATAGTTGGGTTTACTTTATTTTTTAAAGGTTTTGTAATAAATTGAAAATGGTTTTCAGAGGCGCGCTTATAAATTGTCGTCGATTAGTTATCCGCTGAACTTGTATGAAAGTGTGTCCGACGCACCCGGCGCCTGGTCCGAGTAATAAAGATTTAGTTGAACAAATAATGCAACGGATTTCACACCAGCGCGCTCAATGAAAGCGTTTACGCATTGAGTTTGCAGTTGTAATGGCTTGGTACTTTCATTTTGTTATGCACAGTTTCTCTTTATAATTACGCATTTAGTTTTCATTTGAAATGGCATGAAACTTAAATTTATTATGCAATAACTCCCTGTAATTACGCAATTAGTTCGCAGCTGTAATAGCATACATAATTCTTTAAAAAATATATTTTTGTAAACAGCAATTGTTTCCTGACACAAATTGTAGAATGTGACGGGAAGATGGCTGAATAGAGCACAGCTACAAATACACTTTGGCACTGACAACCAAATAAAAAGTAAAACACACATGCAAATATATAACTATGACAATATTAGTATACTATCACATATATAAATTAAAAAACAGAGGGATACTAGTACCAAAGTACAATATTATATTTTGCAAGTTAATCAATAAAACGTTATTAAATGCTGAACGTTATATGATTGCAATATAGAAAACATATAGAATAGGCCTACCAGCAGTGTATTTATGTTATACTTTAATGTAAACAGGTGTTTACATAATATTTGTTTACATTTATACATATTATTTAACATAAAGAAGTAAGAACATCTTATATGAATAACACAAGTACAATTAATATTGCTTAGGGTATTTTGTTTCCAATACATTGAAGTAAAAATAACTGTTACGTGTAAAATATTGGTGAATCTGAACAAATTTTGGAAGACATGCACACAATCGTTTATTCTTCATACAAGGAACCAAACATCAACTCGAAATTAACTTATTTTTCAAATATAATTGATATTCTAAGCTGACTTTATCATTTACTTTGTACACACTTTACATTTACAAGGCTTTGTAGTCAGATATTCTTTTATGCAAACTTTAAAGTAGGCCTATTATTTAATTAAATTTAATAAAAATTATGTAAGGAGCAGTATGATACTAATCGCATTTATTTTTCTCATTTTATTTAAGAATTTTACTATTTTCCTGTTTTGTAATGCTATTTCTAATTGGAGTGCTAGAGAGCTAGGGTGTGGCCAGAAGTCCACATTGACTCTAATCTATCAGATTTCACTCACAGTTGACGTTGAGGGTGATTCGTTTGCTGACGGCTGGCGGAACATCATTTGATGCTATACAGAGATAGGCACCCAGCTGGCGACGTTCCACCCGCAGCAAGGTCAGTGCCTCTCCACTGAAGGTGTCCACTGAAATCAGAGACACGTTGCGTCAGTTGACGTTGACAAGGGATCGCGCTTATGGTTATCAAGGTCCTTTTGAAACATCATAAAAATATGTCAATTGCTATTATGTCTGACAAGATGCCACACAAAAACAAAAAAAAATATTTAAAAAAACGGCAGCCAAGCTCTCCTTCAAAAGTCTTCGGCTGTAAATGTTGTGATATATAGAAGTTGAGCCAAGCTTTTCATGCTTCTCCCTAGTTTCGATTGAAAAAAATAGATCTCGCCTGTTGACGAGCGCCAAGCCAACTATTTTCGTGGTAAAATATAAAATTGGTTGGCCATTGAATTTGGTTTGCTCCAAACAGTTTCTTGTTGTATTGAGAGTAGACAACATCAAAATGCATCTGTCAAGTTTATTACGAGAACTCTTAAAAATTCAATGGCCAAGCAATTTTTTTATGATTTTGAGTTTTAAAATGTCACTTTTTTACCACGAAAATGGGTGGCTTGGCCCTCGTCAACAGGCAAAATGCAAAACTAGGGAGAAAGAATGAAAAGCTTAGCTTAACTTCTATATCTCAAAGCATTCACAGCCGAAGACTTTTGAAGGAGAGCTTGGCTGCCGTTTTTTTACAATTTTTTTTTTTTTGGGGGGGGGGGGATATTACATGTTTTTGCTGCTTGTTTCGTATCAAGGCGAGAAATACTTGTAACCGATACTTCGAAGAAAGCGGGAAATTTCAAATGTAATTTTCAATCAAAATTCAGCGAAAGGCGAGATTTTTTTACATTTTTGGGCCCACGGTCCCCCCAAATTTAGCCTTTTGTCTTTTGGACGCTAGATATTTATATTGGTTTAGAGCATGTTTACTTTTAAGTTTGTACAAATAACCACGCCTTAGTAATTACGTGTTTTGATTATCATCCAAAATTTGTATTTTCTCCGGTCTTTGTTACCCGCTTTTGGTTTTGAAAGCAAAAGGCACTGCGTCTGAGATACATCTAAGTGTGGCCCAAGTTTCAAAGTTATAAGATGTACTGTTTTTTCTGTAGGCTCTTATAACTCTCCGGGGAGAATTAGCGAGCTAGCCAGTCAGCCGAAAGGATTTCAACGATGTTGAGGCACTTTTTTTAACACAGAACGGGTTAGCGGATCGGGTTAATTAGGTAGGTCATGGACCACGTATCATCTCATATAGGCCTACCGAGTTTCAAGATTGTAAATCTTTCGGGGCGGCGTGTGCAGATAGCTGAAAACCTCACAACTCGGGTAGCTGTATAACAGTGCCGAGTTCGGTCGCCTTGTAAGTACACGTGGTGATCTTGGCTGCGAGCGACGACCATCGCCCTAAATGAGGTAAAATATCATCTCGAAAAATAAAGACAAATTCAAGATAGTTTTGTTTACTTCTACAATATTTTGGCTGCTTATAGGTAAATTGAAAGATATTTTTTTTTACTTTAATTAAATTTATTTAAAACCAAGACTGTTAGACCGGGAGGATATAAAAAACACAAACACACGAACAATAACAACGGTCAAAAATAAAAACACAAAAAGTGCGTAAATTTTCGGAAGCATCTGCTTCCTTCCTCAGACGCGAGTTTTAAATATTGATTAACATATTAGAAGGCATAATATTTACGCAAAAGCATAATGCTCCAAACTGATAATATGATAATGACAATCCTCCAAATCTGATAATGAACTATTTTATTGTTCATCTGCATGACAAAAGTATTATTATGACAAATTGTGTCCGAGCACTCCACACATTAGATTTATAAGTCCATGGATAAAATAGAAAAATAAATCAAATAAAACTCAGTTTTTAAGTTGATTTTCTTTCTTGTAACAATGAGTTACTAGTAAACGAATGAATTGCACAGTCATTTACAGAATAAACATCGGTGTATTCCACCCAGTACAACGAGTAAGTCATGGCACAAGACACTGTTCTTAAAAACGAGCTGCAACTGTAGTTCGGGCATTCAACTCGCAAGTTGACTCCTACCGCCGAGTTCATTCTAGTCTACTCATATCCCCTGCAAGATTTCAAATTTTCATATTCCTTTGTTGTTCAATTTCAATATTAATATATTTTGTTTGAGTGCATCTATTTCTACGGTTTTCATTCAATTGTAAACTGTGTTGAACTATTGCAAGGATATCTCCAGTATGGTAATTATTGTTTGTTTTGAGATACACTTACTCTACTTAACATAAATCTAATTTATAATCGTTGCTATAGAGATTTAGATTCGCTTCTTCTTCGGGCCTGTTCATTCATTCATTATTATATTTCGATTGGCGCGCAGTATATCATTTTCTAAAACATACACAATATCTGAGCAATGAATCATGAATGAATAATAACTAATTAGGAAAAGTTAATCTAATAAAGAAAGTTTTTGTTCAAGATTAATTTACCCTTCCAGTAAAAGTTAGTGAGCTTTCATAAATAAAACCACTGCCATGTATAAATCAATGTTTCTAGAGATGAGAACTCCGAAATGTCTCGACTGAAGAGGTCGGTGTTTCAATAATCCAGGCTTAACTTAAAACAGAATTGAAACCCTTCGCTATAAGTGATATTGCAGTCGACGTGCTGTTCAAATATAGTCGCAAGATCCAATTTCCACGCTATTCCAATCAAGTTAAAGCTGTCTTATTTGACTTCGGTATGATAGGCCTACTCTCAACTTAAATACATCCCATAAGTCTAACAAAGAGGGATTGGGTGATTATTGCGTCTTCTAATCATGGTGTCTTTTGTCTTGAAATAACATACCGTTGTTCGTAGTTATCCTTGCGACGTATCGCGGCACTACGTGTGTCAAACCGCCATCTTGAAGTACGGGATTCATATTTCATAATATGTCGTCAAGGCGTAGCTTCTTTACTCATCCTGTGTGTGTCTTGTTCACGCTAACCTCTGTCACATTGACGTGAAAACACTTTGTGTTTGGCGCTTGTTGAGAATGTGTTCTCAAACCACTGCCTTGTTGAAATATTCCGATCCCGGAAGCCAGAGAGATTTAGGGAGTAGGGTTCTGTGCTTTATTCTGAGGCTTATGTGAGCCGAGGGGATGTTTGATGGAAGGTTCGGGGTTCGTATCTCCTTGAAAGTTGGCAAAGTTGTAAATCAAATCGTGTCTCTAGCATCAACATGTTAGGCTTCATGGAGCTAAACAGATTTGACACAAGTGAGGGAGAACATTGTAGCAGATTGAACGTGCTACCCAAGTGTACAATGCGCACACATTGCCAAGGACTTCATTGCAGTAGCAAGCATGTCACATACTAAAACTTTTGTTTTTCTCATGAGCACAATTCAAACATTGAGAATTGACACGCGGTTTCATAAACTCACAAGAACACAAGTGTTGTCTAGGTTTTAATATTTTTTTGTATGCAATCTATAAATATCAATCAATATCAATCTCTTAACATTCCCAACATTTTATACACAGGAAAATTTAAAACCAAAAAATTATGCCAATAAAAATTCATTCCATTGGGAGTGCAAATAGAGATATTTCGATATTTTGTCATGAATGAATAAGTTGTTAAAAGAAGATCTTTGATCGAGTTCTACATGAGTTAATAGTATGGTCAGGTGGTGTCAAATTTCGAACTTGTTGGATGAGCGTAGCGAGCGAAGCGAAGATTCCATTTCACTACACTGGAGAAAAAAATCCGGATTTTTTTTTTCTTTCTTTCTTTTTTTTGTATTTTTGTGTGTCTGTGAACACGATTCCGGCTAAACCAATACTCCAATTGCAATGAAATTTTATGGAGGTCTATGCAATCTCTAAACGAAGAACTGCACGGGGGGGAAAAATCGATCGAAATATTATTTCTCATAAAAATCGCAATTGTACGATTTTTTTCGATTTAAAAAAAATATTTCTTCGAGTTATTACATCTACATGCTTTATTCGATTGTTCTGATTTTTTCCCAGAACCTTAAATTTAAGAATTAATATATTGGTGTGAAATTTGAGCGCAATCGAAAAATTATTTCTCATGAAAATCGCCATTTTTAGATTTTTTTCAATTTTTATCTTTTCTTCGACGAATAAAACCTGCATGCTTTATCCGATTGTAATGATTTTTTCACAGAACTTAAATTTTATGAATTAATATATTCGTGTGAAATTTGAGCTAATCGAAAAATTATCTATTAAAAAAATCGCAATTTTACGCTTTTTTCGTTTAAAAAAAATTACGCTCATCCATCAACGCGGCGGGACTCAAGCGTTTTCCTAGTAATATTACAACAGCAATGTACGATGTACAATTTTTGTAACCATCAAATTGTCCAAATTATAAAAGAAGTTTCAAATAAACTGAATGGAAATACATTAATGTACAAATATACAAAAACAAAGTAGTGCAAACAAAGAGTTTATTAAAGGGAGAAAGAAAAAGAAAACATTAAAAACACGTGGGTTTGACGTTGGTTACATACACAAACATACATTTTGGTACGATCTACACATCTACATGTTATTCATTGTAAAATTTTAATTAAATGTATCAAATTTAAATTTAAATAATAATAAAAACACTCTTTCTAACACGGGACATCACCCTTTATTATCTGAATAGAAAGATATGCCGACACAAATTCTATTTCCAATAATTCAATTCGTTTGAATTAAACAAACCGTGTGCAGAGATAAAAAAAAAACTGTCAAACGCGCCCTTTGTTCATGAAATGTTAATTTTCCATTCATTCAAACGCAAATCGGAGTTCAGACTTTGTTTAATCAATCTTTTTACCAGCGAGTAAACCCGACGGTTTTTGGCTGAATTGCGATTGTATTATTAAACGTTCAACTGTCTTATGCTGGGATCGTGTTTTGCGTTCAAAGAGAAATAGCGGCTTTCTTTCAATTAAAATTCCGTTTTAAATGTAAATTTTCTCCCTAAAAACTAATCGTGATAAAAAATCTTCTTTCTTAATCTTGCTTAGTTTGGTTTTTGAAGAAATGCACTAGAACACATCTTTGTAGGTTTGAAGTTTGTTACTTGTTTTTTCGTCTTTTATTTTCTGTTAATGACAATTATTCTTTTTAATTTCTATCCTAACACAAACATTTAAAATTACTTAGTTACTTTGTCCAGATTCATCTTTATTTGGAATACTATCACACCAAATTAATTTGCTATAATTGAAATCATACATTACAGTTTTGGGTATAATCTAATACAATGTTAATATATTGTTAACTGTGTTGTGGTGAAATCATACGCATGTATTGTCCTGATTTGAAAATAAACTATACAACATGTGATTGTGAACATCTTTCAGTCAGGATGGCTGGTGACGCCGCCGAATCCAAGTCACACGCAACGCATGAGTTATCTCTGCGGTGATGACGCTGTAGCCTACGTTGAGCGCATTGAGAAAATTAAATCTCGTTGTCACACAAAAGAGTTTTATTCTAGTTTCCGTTTAATATTGCATTAAATTTATATGTTCTGTTCTAACGAATCCAACATAATAACAAACGGTCCATCGCATTAACAATGCATACGAACAAGAATAGAACCTTTTGCAATAATTTGTATAAATTATAATTCCACGAAATACCTACAACATATTAATAATGTACACAAAACTTTTATTTAAAGAAATAATACCTGTTCTACTAGGTTATGTAATATAATATGTTAATTAGAAACGTTTAGTAAGTAATTATAATTATGACATTCTCACTTTGTACGAAAGTGTTTTGTACTTTAATCAATGATGATTTAATTAAACTCATGCAAGTGTTAAGTGGTTGTTTCACACGTTTCCCCTATGAAGGTAGGCAGACACGTTGATGAGCGCCGGATGAACTAATTGAAATTCCTAATACTAAAAGCCTTGGATCGTTGGTTGCCTTAATTAAACGATTAAAAAGCTACAAGTAACAGAATATTTAATAGTTTCCGTAGAAAGGGAAATAACAATTTAAATAAACGGATTAAGATTCTTGGAATGATTATAAATTATGTATGTACTCTCACCGTCTTAACTCACAACACCTGAAGTTTTCTCTAATTGCAAGTTCGTACACAATCTCTAGTGTAATTAGCAGTATATAATATTAAAACCTGGTTCAAGTTAGCAATGCGCACCCCTGTTCATAAATATCTCCTAGTTCACGAATGTTCGCTATTGTTGCGGCCCTGTTGTTGCAGGACCCTGCAAATATAGTTAAAGTTATGTAAGTGTCACTGACGGTTGTTTTGTCATTGATCATTCTAAGTAACTATTAATAAGTAAACATAAACAATAACAGACTAACATACAGTACGCACAATAAAATACATATTATTATTAAATATGTGTGATATTTGCCTTTTTTAGTATCAAAACGTGATTTACAATAAGCAAGAAACCCCAAATTTGAAAATATTACATAAACAAACCATATTTGAATAATTTACATTTCATTTGTCCGAGCGTTGTCGAGTTGATTATTATTTAAAAATGTTGGTGACATACAAACATTTATCAAATTTCTGGTAATATTTACACCACACACGGTTTGGGATGAAACATATTATAAAGTATGGTATATTCGGCCAAATAACAAATAAAAGGTTATTTCAGTCAGAAAAAGCCAATCCCAATCTTATTTAATGTATTTGATTAATTTATTTCTGTGTCATCTCCTAGTCAACACGGGATATTATTATAAGTGGTGAACGTTTACTATTCTTAATTATTTATATTGTTGCTACATTACGGTGGATATAATTTGAGTTCATAAACTATACATAATATACCAATATATTTGTTGCTCACACGATTTTTCATCATTTTAATAGTCCATGAAAGAAAAGAAAAACAGATAATTAAATCAGAACATTATTCTTGTTTTACTTTAATACCTATTCATCTATATAACAAAACAAAACAAAGCATTATCAATGTCTCACTTACCCCCTCTTATATACAAAATAATATTTTCACCTCAAGAAAGAAAGCCTCACCTAAGCTTTTCTTTGGAGTTATTCAACTCTTGATTAAAACTATAACACTTTTGGTATTAGGGAAGTTCTGTTCTCGGCAGACAAAGTATGCTTATAAATTAAAGGAGTTTTAATAATTATTATTCTAGAAAGTGGAGGGTCTGCCTCGCAAAACTTCAGGTTTTTCATAACGCTTTATTAATGCAGTTTGTATACAAACAGCCTACCCAGAAACTCTCTTACCGCGGGATTATAGTGAGAGGGGTTGTGATGGTCTGAGGAGGGGGGGAGGGGAAGGGAGCCAACAGTAAATTAAGTTAGTGGGAGATATCCCACACAGACTATTTGGCCTCGAGTGGATAGTAAACAGTGCAAACAACAAAATTGATTAACTTTTAAATAATTAAATTTGCGATTCTCCACACTTGGTTTACAAGAGAAAACCCCGACAAATGTTCGTCTTCACTTTACACATCGACGAATGTAGACTAAACACATATCGGTATGGAACGGTCAATACATATGGATGGTTATCCGATATTAGTGTGTTTACCTTACAGATTGGACTTTGCAAGATTTTGCGTGATTTTATTTAATGTTTCGAAGGAAACAATCTAAATCAGTGAATCAGGAAGCAATCTAAATTCCAAATTTGGAAACGAGGGCTCATAGGCCAAATGAGAGTCTTTAGAGCAGTTCCAATCTGTGTGTGTTGAATTATGTGTTAATGTTAATAAAAACCAAATAAACATTAGTGTCAATTAATTTTCAAATAAAAATGATATATTTTCGTACGAATGTAAAATAATTATTGTATTGTATTTGGTATATGCAGCTCAAGCCGTTGCCTCACGACACAGAATAATTAACAATTTCGAAGTTCCACATAAACTTTAAAATAGTAAATCAACAAAAGCAGCTCACTAAATTTGGACCATCGCAATACACTTCGAACACAACAAAATCCCTTTTGAACGATTTGAAAAATCCTGTTTTAGCCGAAGTCTCGCAAAGTTTGATTATACTTGTTATGATCCTTATAATAGACGAACTGGGTTCATAGACTTTCCTTTTTGAGGTTAACTTCCTCTCTTCTTGTTTTTGCTCTGTGCCTTCATAATGAAAGCATTTCATTCGAGTTTCGCAAATATCTAGTAAAATATTCTACTAGGAAACGCTCAGTTGGACGCGTTGAAAAGCGAGCACGTGCTATAGCTAGACCCACATTGCACATAAAATTTATGGCGTTTGCGTTTCCAATATTATTTATTATTGCCAAGGTATTTGGGTAAACCCGTGTGTAAAAACCTTTACTTTGTGGATAAAATCCACCGCCATCTAGAGGACCTTGACTCCTTGGAAAAAACTATTTAAACTCTTTGGTGACAAATAATAGACTGCGTTCTCGAAAGTATTTTGATTACTTCTAGGTGGCAGTGCATTAGAAACTTCGCGCGTCTTTTCGTTGCCATGGCAACGTTACTTTTGTTATAATGTAATTTCCATCTACACTACTTATCGGATCAAAATAAAATTTACATATTCTTGACCGGACGGACATTCTAAATGATTTGGCTATCTCAGATTTTTTTCGCCGGTTAGTTTGAAAAAAAACTTTCGATTAACTTTAATGTAACTTTTTAACTTTTTGAACGATTTTGCCACAAAACTAATGGCATTCAATCGAGAACAAAGCTTGCGGATGGTCAAAATTTCAACTCGATCCGAGCCTCCGTTCGAACGTTATCGCGAGACATACAAAAAAAAAAAAAAACAAAAAAAAACAAACAAACAAACAAACAAACAAACAAAAAAAAACAAAACCAGTGACTAATTTTTCCGGCAGAGTCAAATGGAAACGCTCGCTTCGCTCGCTTAATTATTTTGTTAAGTTATCTTTAAAACTATATTTGTGAAATTTTGTCCGTTTTAAACATAACATATTTTTACCACGCCGAAGGTTTGGAGTTATTATTTATATTATTAAACTTTGTTACGCAACACATTAATTTATTAATTAAACGTGTCTCTAGGATGGCAGAAAATTACAAAAGTCCAAATAAGATGCTTAAAAGATAAAATTATTCATTCCTTATATTATTATTATCATCAATTATTTATTATTTATTATTTCATTTTCTTTCATTTTGAAACAATTTAATTAACATTTAAATGGTGCTGAAGGATCCATTTATACCCTCTTAACGCTTCCCTCAGAGTTAGACAAGTTAACATTAGAGTCAATTATAAACTCTCTTAAAACTACTTAATGAGGCCCAACGACTTGCGTAGTGCGGGTAACGTACATTACAAAAGTGAAAACGAATTTGTGAACTTAATTTCTTGGAAGTTTATTTTGATTGTGAAACAGCTAAACAGAATCAATCAGAGTTGAACAGATGTTTTCAATTATTGAACAACCACTTTTTGTTTTTTGTTTGGTTTCCTTTGCTAATAGGCTTACGTAACACCCGCCTATACGCACACCTACACGTACTTTCACTTACACGTATGACTCACCCTGACGCCCGCATCTTAACCCGCGATGTAACAGCGAATAACGCGTCAATGAACTGTATTCTTACATTGTGGATATACATAAAATGAATGAATACAGTTTTCTGTGCAGTTCAAAAGCCTTTTCATGTTTCTTTGTCGTTTAACGGGACTAATAAGAATAACAATTAATAATATAAGACTTAAGATTTTAGGAAATTCAATTAAGTTCTTTTTTCGCTTTAATACAATTTTAATAAGCATTGCTTACACCAACTACAAAACTATTTTAACTTATTTTATTCCATATAATTTTTAACAATGGTTTTTTAAAACCAAGATTAAATGGTTTGTTAAATTATCACATTTTTGATTAAAATAAATTTGCTGTCGAAATACAAACGTGCCGGCAAATAAATAAGCTCGTAAACTTTCACGCATACTGGTAAACACTGTTAAGTAATTAGAGATGTATATTTGTGTGTAGGTTGTATATGCATGTAAAATGATTCTCAAAACTACGATTTATTTGACTATACCGAAAATTGTACTTGTCACTTTTTGAGCTTCTTTACTGTCGTAATCGCTTGACAATCGCTCGACAATTTCTTTTTTTACTTTTTGTACAAAGACGAAACTTGGCTCTTACACTAATATTTACAATTTTTTTACTATTATACTTTTACTTTAAATTTTACTACATACTATTTTATTCTGTCCAGAAATATATATATATATAAAATAAAAAAAAATATAGTGAAATTCCAATTATGGCCAGTGTATCCTTGTCCCGACTAACCAAATATAGAGAAATATTTACACTTCGGTGCAATCTCAATCGTGCAAATTTGGCGAAATTCGTTAATGTCAAATAACAGCTGATTTTATAAACATAACGTCACAAATATGTAAATTCCTCTCTCAAGTGAGCTATGAGTATGACGTCAGACGCACGGCCATTGACACCATCCTTACGTTGAACATTGAAAAACACGATGCCACTCAAAGTGGAAGAAAGGAAACGGGTTAAACGTATCTAGGTGAAATAGTCCTCGAGCTGAAGGTGGACATTGGAGTGTTTGTGAACGAGTACTCGACTCGGTTCAATAAACGTCTACTTACAAAACTCGAGCACCGAGGATAAAATATAACAAACTCAAGTATGTCTGGGTTTCAGAAGCGTTTAGTTTGTGTAGAGAGGCGGTTACAGACTGTCGGGGCCGATGACATTCTTGTACAATGTAAAAGTATCTAGAACAGTTTGGAAATTAAAATTCGTGTAATTTTTTATGCGTTTTTGCGTTCAGTAGAAAATATTTTGTAAGTATACAATTAACTTTTTCATCAAAACGAAAACCGTAGGGGTAATTGATGATAATGGTTGAAGCTCACGGGTAGAACACATCGAATGGGCTTCTTATATAACATACGGTATTCGGAATAAATTGTTTACTTCATCTAATATAACTTTTAATTTAAGTGAATCATGTCACTAAAATAAGACACATCTAAATATTGGTTATCTCTCAATAACATTTATAAATTGCATCATTAACTCTATCTTTTTGCAAAAGCATGATATTATGATACATAATCAAAAGCTTGGAAAGAACTATCCTCTCGAATAAATGTTGGCCATAATTACTTATATTAATATAAACTGCCATTATAATCAAGGATACTTAGTTAGGAATCACAATGACCCAAAAGTAAAGTAAAAGTTAAGCTTTTGTGTGCTAATCTAAGATACGTCATTAGGACACTCAGAACATTCAAATTAGAGATTTATTTATTAGTTCCATACAAAATTACAAAATTGGCGTTATCCGGGCGTGCCTTATGTGTTTATTTTTATTCTAGCTAAATTTATCCACGTGTCCAAACGGAAAAATATAATTATTATGTAAAAGTTAATAAATAAAATCAATAAAGTATGTACTTGACTTTCACCGTAAACACTCTTTAATGAAACATGGTCTTATTTTAAATGAAACCGTAAAAAACGCGTACAAAATATAAAATACACACCACATCACATCAATTAGGATCACGTTTTTGACAAACTAAAACCAAGCACAAAAAAAACATCAAACAATAATTAATATATTAAGGATCTGTGTCAACAGGCAACAGTTTCGTTTGCCTAATCGTATCTATTGTATCTATCCTAAACGTTTTGCTTATCATAAAAAGTAGATTTTAACTCAGCCATTCGTGGTTCACTACATAAATATTGTTACAGCTCAAAGTATCATATACAATTTTAAAGCGTCTGAATGAACTTCTAACACAAGTGTTGAACATTAATACTGAAACCCTCAATGCAGAAACTGGATCGATAGCTTTGTGTGAACATTGACCGGTCGTTGCGATGGGACTAGCCACTAACAAATTTTGTGGAATGGAAGTAATTAATTACAAATAAACAGTCAAAATTATTACAAACATAACATGATTAGCAGTTAATTGAGCGAAGAAATGAGATAACCTAGAAATTAAAAAAAAGGCAACGCATTAAAAATGGCAAACCACAAACATCCTACAGAACCCAATGATCAGAGAAACTCGGTGAATTGACTCCAAAGGAATTAATTCTAAAAACTAGGGCTGTGCGCTTTCTGATTTTTTAGTCAGAGTAATTGTTTTTATTTATATTTATATCTTTGACTATACTTACAATATGTACAACAATAATTTTATTTATTGGCGTTAATCTGTATGTAGGCTTCAAAAGTAAGAAAGAGTAACATCACAATTGATTTTGAAATAGAATCTCTCTGAAGAGGTTTCAATGAAAATTTACGAACGGTATAAGGTCTAGGCTATTACATATCATTCAATTATTGAGATAACGTGAACATTTTTAATCGGATTTTTTTATATCGGAGCATTTTTTTAAATATAAAAATTGTATCACTAGAAGCTAGAACTAGACTACTAGAAGGACTTATAAAGGGTTGGTAAGGTAGCGCCAAAAATGTATAACGATTTTTACGCTTTTACAGTTGCGTTGACCCGGCACCTCCACCAAAACAATACTCTTTTTCGAGTAGCAAATAATTAAGTTCGAGTCGAGTACCAATTAATGATCGCTTACAAGAAATGAAATATAATTGAAGCCAAATTTAAAATATTCATGCTCGGTTACTTTAGATTTAAATTCTAAAGCAAAACTATGTGGATGACTTTGTTTGCGAGTATGTCAACTGTTTTTGTTGTACTAAACTTGTAATGGTGCTTCTTAACATCGTGACCTAGTATCTTTGTTCAGAAAGGTATTTTTTTATTACTAACAAAATGGATTTAAATGTAGTTCAATAGATAAATCAATGCAACCTTCAAGTTATTTGAAAAGAAAATTAAACCTAGCACATTGTTGTGTAATTGATTGTTTTTAAAAATAATGTCAATTCAGAATTAACGATACATTTATTCCGTTCTCGAATATTAGCATTCTGAATTACTTGCTTTGATTTGTTTTCATGTCTGAGTAGAAGGATATGAACGAAAGATAATGTAAATGTAGTTCTGTCACTGATTGCAACTGATTACCGACACATAGAGTACTATTACCATCTTACCTTTAGTAACCTCTTTGGTAGCCGGCTTCTTCATTATAAGACTGTCGGCGTCCTCTCGTCTCCACAGTATCCGGGGCGAGGGATGACCTTTGGCTCGACACACCAAGGTCGCGTTGTCTCCCTCGGACACTGTCACGTCACTGCTGGTTTGTGCGTCAAGGATGTCAGGCGGCACTGCGCACACAACACAAGCATATCATTAGTATGAATGTTTTTTTAGCAAACAGAGCTTTTTTAAATACATTTCATTTTACGCATTAAATACAAATTACATTTTAAAATACATTTCATTACAAAACAGTTCCATTTAACGTTGTTACAAAATTTACATGGAAAATTTTAATTTAACAATTTTTTTAGATGGAGTGTACTTGATAATATTGTGGAAATCAAAAGACCAATATAAACGATTAAAAAAAACAAGCTCTTCCTTTGTCAAGGTGTGTTTTTCATTGGTAAATTTTAATGCATCAATTGCGAGTATCCCCTGACGGCATACGCACAGAATTCTAAATACGACGAGCACATATTTTACGAAAGTCTTAAGGAGACATTCATGTATTACTATGCATATAAATATTACAAAAAGCAATTCTGTTCTTTGTGTGTTCTGTATAAAAATGTCAGTGTTTAGTTAATTTTAGAATTTGCATAAAATGTAATTTCAAAATTTCTCCAGAGTGTGTACAAATAATGTGAGTACTTAGAGGTGAGAATATATAATGTCTCGTGAAGACTTTTCAATTTCAAAGCGAATTTCGACAGTCACTTTCTTAACGTTCCTTAGTAATCTGTTGAACGACTTATTATGTCCAGCCCACCTTTAGGTTTATTTGTATATAACAATGTATACATGTTACAAAATTGTTTACTTTTAGTACATTTTGGAAAATGTGTAAAATTTAATCTTTGATTCAGAACCCAATTATATTAAACTAAATATTCATACAATTGGCCAGACTTTTCTACAAACCTTGTGTAAAATGTACTTCAATAGTTTTGTTATCAATAATGCTTCATATCGTTTTAATCTCTTTGATCGTTTCAATGTAAGTGTGAATAACTACACAAGTCTGAAATAGGAGTTCAGGAAATAAGGAGCAAAGCTACGTAATCAACAGGTTGTCGAAGAATGATACACAAATAAAATCTCGCTACACGTCAATCTCTTTTGGTTAGGGGGGGGGGAGGGGTAAAAACTCCCCCCTCCGTTTTGAGTAATAATGAGACCCTTCCCCCCTATCACTGGAGTTCCAAGCACATTCTGTATCATCCTTGTTCAATGACAATGTTAATAAAAACTCTCGTGGCAATCGAAAATCATATTCGGTTTTTATCAGGAAACGTGAAAAGCCGGAAGGACGGACAGAACAGTAATGTAGGGTAGTTCAGAGCTTTTCTTTAGACCAACAGGTATATTTTAAGACTAGCATATTTATAAAATATAACTTTTTTGTTGATGCTTTTGACATGAGCACTATATTCACGTTTTTAACCTCCCCATCGTGAGTGCTTTCTACAACCGTAATGTGAATTCTCGACACCGCACAGCAATCTAATTTTGTCTTATGAATACAACCATTCATGTATTGCGGATATACACTTTACATGATATATTATTAAAAGTTGGCGTTAATTTTATGTAAAACACTTTCCTTTTTATATGTTAATAAAACAAAAGTAATTTGAAAGTAAGTCTTGCATAATGAGTTTTATAATTTTGTGGCCGTTTCCTCAGTGTATTCGCTCTAGTTAAGAGAGTGCAGACGATCTTAGGTCGAGGTTAATGGAGACTTATATAATAAAAAGGAAAGTATAAGCACTATATTCTAACTCCATATACACGAACACATCCCTAGTGCGTGCTTGGGTTCAAAGTAGCCATTTTCTTTTCGCCGCTCGGTGTAATGTCGCACAAAGAACGCACTACGGAAGCAACGGACGAAAAAGGCTCAATTTACAGTAATGATACGATCCAGACCAGATATAAAATATGAAAGGAAAGTTTTTTGTGTTTTGTTCAACTACACATTTAACACAAAATATGCTTTTAGATAGACAGACGACAAGGTAACATTGACTAATCAAAGTGATGAAAAGTAAATGAAAGCGCTAAAATTATAAAAGTTAAAAAAGTAGAATTTGATTACTTAGACTGAATGTTAGAGTTGTGAAGGCGTTAAGTCTGAAGCGGATAATTCCTGGAATGGGAACCTTTGTTGGAACACGCCACTATGCCTTAAGGTACGTATTTTCCTTCTCAGAAATGATTGGCGACAACAAATGATAGGGGTGATGGTGTGATAGCCATTACTTGATTCGTCAACGTTTCTCAGAAATACTACGCCTATGAGAGAGACACGCTTTACTGAGAATACATTGCGTTTATCACATTGATCCTTAGAAACATTTTAAAGGGGGAATATTACATGCTATTAAAGGTTTTTTATTTGTTTTATAACTGGCTGTTATTGTATGTATACAGGTGTATTGTGGATTTGATTTGTTGAGTAAATTACCCTATAAGTTTTAACTGTCAAAGCAAGTGTGAGATGTGAGGGACACAAATTATGTAGGCTCACTTGGGTTTCATTTTTCACATTAATTGACATCGTACGCGTATTAAAAATGTAAACGAGGTGTCATAAAATAAGACTCGGGAGGTATTGTGTTATGTAATGCTCAAATACATCTATCAGACATCTCATAATAATTGAATAAGGAATCTTAAACATATATTTTACTTTATGAAAATCAATCAAGAAATTACAAAATCCATCTCAGCGGGGTATCGAACATCGGTCTCCCAATTGCCGGTATAATCCTATTTCATTTTATTCAATTCCATTCATTTAATTTAATTTTCGTCGTGTAATCAGTGTTTCCAGAAACAAAACGAACAAACAACATCTATTGTACTCTCGGAGAAGATCTGTGGTTATACGTGGAACTCGAAAGTAAAATACTGTACCGAGTTTCAATGAACTTTTTGATAATCTTGTCAATAACTCGTTTGGATAATGTACAGAATACCATGGTTTGTAAAATTGTTAATCGTTAATGAGGCACATGCTTTTACCTTTTGTTTGATTTTTGTCAAATACACAAATTATGCATTTTAATTGTACCAATTTGAAATGTTTTGGTTCATGTAAATTAAGGAAAACAAATTAATTACATTTTACCAGTGTTCGTAAAAATCGCAAAATACAAAATATAACTACCAGTTTGTGTACAAATTATAATTAGTATTAATCAAATAACAAATGGCGAAATAAAAAATAAAAAATTATATACGAGAGAAAAACACATTTTTATATTTTTTAGCTTATTTGTGTGAGACGATGCGTGTTCCAATTTCAACTTTATTTAACTGATTATTAGTCATCTTGACTGTTTAAACACCTATTCAAAATGTTGTACTGATTATGAATATATAATGTTTATTTGTTACGTTGTGTATGTTGATGTTGTTGAACTTGTCGGAACGTGCATAACGTTGTTATAGACCAACTCAACATAAAATATGTCTACAGAGAACAAAACCTGCTCAAAGTTCACTTTGTTTGACATGCACAATTGCAATTTTTAACAGTGCGTTGCACATGGTATTTACCTCATTTGTGTTTATTCAGTACACAATAATATGTACACAGTTTTATGATTGATTATGGTTAAATTTGGTTCGTCATTCATCGCGAATAATTTTCACTGTATACATTTGATTTTAGTTCAATAACGCCCGTTTGAGTTTTCTGTTTAAATAATGTTGTTGCTAGAGTTATTTATGCAATACACACAAAACATTCAGATCTAGCTTATGGTGGGCGACCAATATTGTATCTGGTTTGTTTCAGTATCGCTACAGAAATATGATCGCATAAAAACGTTGAAACAATACCCGTGGATAGAAATGGAATCGAACAAAAGGTAGATGACGGTGCAAGTCGTATTATTTTTACGACGAGGATTTGGGCTTCCCTTTCAACCTTACAACCATGAAGAATATCCGAAGAAAGTTTTATCCGGTAGTGCGGTTTCTGCCAAGATTGATTTCTGAAATTAAGTTCTAAAGAATCCCTTGAGATAGAAGTTTAACTCGTAATTTTGTCTTCAAATCAAAGAGTTCCAATCTCATTTACTATTAATTCATGCAGATAAATGCGGTTAAATTCGAGACACGGTCAATTCATTGAATGGAGGATAGATCTACATAATTTCAACTTTGGCCAAGATTCATTAAAAGATAGACATTATCTCTGCTTTTAGTTTAGTTTATAACGCAGACAGATTTGAATATACAGTGTTTTATTTCATAACGTGGCTGCTATCCCCAAGTCTATTGTTAGAGTAAAGTAATTGCTCACCAATCTAAAAAAATGTCGAGGTAAACATTATGAAACATATTCTTTTGGTTTTAGCCCTTTGATATCTAGATGTTCCACGTTTTATAATTTTGAAATGCGAAGCTAATTCCTATGCAATCCGTGTCGTTGAATGGTTTGAACGATATTTAGAAATGGTGTACATGGCCCCTAGAAATGGATGAAAGCTTTGCCCGCTTCACATTCTAAATGATGGGTGTATCAATTAAACAGGACAAATGCTTTCATAAATCTGTCTGGGATTAAAAAAGGCGTGCTTCGAAGATTAAATGACCATCCTGCTGGTACTTATCCTATATTGTAGACCTTAGAATATCTGCATTGCCAACCGTCGCGTTTGTATAGGACAGGCTTAAAAATAATAAATTGTTATAGTTTTTTTGCTAATTACAATAGAAGTGCGTATGCATTAGATTTAAAATAGCTTACAAGTCAATGTAGTAATCGTAATTTATTTAATGAGACAACTTAATTAATACAAATTAATACTGAACTGAAGTAAAAGTTATTGCTGGATATTTATATGTGGTCTAGGAATTAACCCCAGGACTGCAGATGTGCTATGTTGAAATCCGAGTCATCACCATGTTTATAATTATCTACAGCATCTGTTGTATTTATTCCCCGCGCTAAACAAATGCTGCGAGCAATGAAGTGTTCTTGTGTAATACATTTTTTTGCCATGTGAGTAAAACGTAATTGGAAAATTCTTACCATACTATCAATTGTTAGTAAAGAAAATAAATGCTAGTTGAAGAAAAATAATATGCTCACGTGGTTTGTCCACATAATGGGATTAAAATACACTAAAATGGTTGATTAGAAGAAAGCCATAAGCTAGAAATTTGGTCAATACAGGAAAGTATATAGCAAGTTTCAATTTATTCTATCTTTCACAAAAATATTTTTGTTACAGGTGTATTTTACGACATACACTAAGTTTGTGACCATGCACTAATCTTTTGTTGAGTTTTCGCGTATTTAATATAATATTATACAATCGAAAGATTTGAAATATTGGAATGCTTGGATAAGGTACTTCGTATGTAATAACTTTACTATTTTTTCCCTTAACATTACACCGGTCTCCAAGGATAGATGCCTCAGTAGTCATTACTACCCAATATTACTTTTCATAACAGGACAGAAAGATGTTCATTAAAGTCATCACTACAGTTTTTAAAACTATTTAAATTAAATAAACTCCTAATTAGCATCTTTTTTTTTTAATGTTTTTATTTTTTTCTTCTTCTTTTTTATTTTCTTTCTTTCTTTTTCTTTTTTTTCCTTTCCTTTTTTCTTTTTTCATTTATTTTCTTTTTCTTTTCCTTTCTTTTTTCTTTTCTTTTCATTCCCCACCCCCTTTTTTATATATTCGATTCATTCATAAATTGCATTTAATATCCTTTATTTGTTATCAAATTTGTTGAGTATTTAATGCATTGTTGTGATATTACTATTTCAAATATTTACTTAAATGTAGTTCATTGTTGTGTCTGCATCTATGTAATTAGATTTATTTAGTTGTCCTCCTTTGTAAATCAGTTTTTATAACTGAATAGGATAGACGTTAAATAAATAAATAAATAAATAAATAAATAAATTGTGTCATAAATTTTACGATTTCTGATTCTCACGCTTTTATTGAGAAATTACTTGTGACGTCATATCTCATAATATCAAAAGCATGGTGTATGAATGGTGTATGGTGTGTAGCTCTGCCACTTAGATAAGTCAGTAAAAATCATAACTTGTATTGGCCGCTCATCAAGATTTAAATTACAAATTGTTACTTGTTGACATCTTTAGTACAAATGTCATTGTACAACCATAATTGATTAAAAGTTAAAATAAGCAAATATATTGTGTTTATATTATTTCTGCATAATATAGCTTATAACGAACACATTGCAATAAAATGTATGTCAAATATGATAGTTAAAGAAGCATAATTTGCTAAAAATAAGTTATTTTACTAAATAAATAAAATAAATAAATAAATAAATAAATAAATTGTATTTAGAGTCTACCCACTCAGTTATAATATAACATAAATATATATAAATATTTATATAAATTATATAAAATATAATTTAGGCGCGAAAAACCGATCATCTCGTTGTCGTCATCCTTCAATTAACCAATCATACAATGTATATAAATAAATATAAATTAATATAACAGTTAGTTGCATCATTGTACGATTGGTTAATTGAAGGATGACGACAACGAGATGATCGGTTTTTCGCGCCTTAATTAGGTGAATTATGTGAACATAAAATATAAATTAAAATATGCTTCAATTGATGATAATAACTTATTTGTGTGTACAGAACGTGTTTCTCAAATACGTGGAATGATAAACCAAGTTCTTCAGATCCATCTCTTGTATGGTCGTCTGGCATTGTATCCTCAATCCTGGCCATTATTTGATACCTCGCAATACTCGTCCATTAGCGAGAGTTTCTTTTCAGCGGTTTGAAAAGTTTCGCGACGAGCATGAAACGTAACAATGCGACAGATGACGCGTATTCACAAAGCTTGTCGTCGTAAACACAGCCTCGTCGTTGAATGAAGACTTGCGGACGATGCTCAATAGACTCGCTTTTAATGGTTTCTCGTTATCATTGTGTTTTGTTGGTAGGCTTGTTTACATCTGGGACTTGAAGTGACTTCCTTGTCAATACTGACATTCCGACTGCCGTTGTTATTGTAGTGAAAAAATTACTTTCGGTCTAGCTTGGAAGATCTTACGCAGTGCTTATTTAAACTATAATCATTACGTACAGCAAAACATATCAAAATAAATCATTTATTTGTCATAGGTCCTTATTTAATATACAGGGATTTGCGTTCTCTAAAATTTGATTTTAACCAAAGTCACGGGGTATTCTGAAATGACGAAAAAGTGTGCAGAGTGCTGATTATAGTGATACAAATATTATATTTATTATACCTCTGCACAAACAATATGGTGTTGAAATAGCTGATTTTTATGAAGTAATATTTCAATAGCTGTCTATATTCTTTACTATCAGATATTAAAAAGTGTATCTTTAATATATTGCAATCTTTGATATTTTCATCCCCGGTACAAATACTATCTTCATACTGGCTAACGAAAAAAGTATAGAATTCAGGATATTATAGACAAATGTTTCAATAGATCTGAAAGTATAAAAGTGTGTGAGAAATAAAGCCATCCAATGCACATATTATATCGCCAGCGGAAATCTACTAGACATTTTATCAATGCAAGCACAATAACGAATGTACAACTTGAAATAAAAATAAATAACGTATTGTTTGGTTATACCAAATCACCATATTTCTAGACTATGAACACTGAATGAAGTACGTTCGATTACAAAACCAGAGAAATCATCAATACAGCCTAAACAGGGACTGGGTTCTAGTAGCAGTAGTAAGTGTCATCGTACGTATGTGCACCCGCGATCATATGTAAATCAAAGGGGTGTAGAAGAGAACTACGTCATCGACCTCGTTCGAGAATATTTGGTTCGTTATGGCTTTGTTGTAGTCACGGCGCTATCACTCGCTTACGTCATCTAACAAGCCGTGAATAAAAATGGCGGCCTTATTTTACTTTAGCATTTGGTCTGTTGGGACATTTAATCTCTGGGTCCTGGGAGAAGTTAATATTGACACAAGGTTTGTATACATAAATGGATTCACCAAACACAGCATAACCTTAGAGCAGGCTTATTTCTAGTGTAACAGTTTTTCTAGTGACATAAATAGGGCAAGCCGTCCACTCCATGCCCATCCGCTGGGTGCTATCTTGAGTGAGGGTCGGTGGTGTCGTCGGTATAAAAGATTACCCTTGATTTACTTCTGACGTCGATCGTACAAAGTTTCAGAGACAAAATATTATTTGCAAAAATAACTAACTAATATACTTATCCAACATAAATACTACATTTTATAGATGGGTTAACTAACAATAATTGCGTTTTACAAAAAAAGAAATGAAAATGGAAAAAAATTAAACCTGGCTAAATCTAAAACTAAATAGGTAGTTTGGTATGATATTATCTATTTCAAACATCTGTGCCAACAACGCTCAATAATTATAAGGTTTCGGGTAATATTATTAGACCCTCAATTTTTATGGCTTCTGTAAACCATTGTCAAATAAGAATACAAAACTTAATGCCAAGTAATTATTCAAGAGGAACTTTATACAGTTATCTGATTCAAGTATACCGCTTACTCATTTCGGTTCTTGTTCGCAGAACTAAAATGCCACGTTTTGTAGTTGTTACTTGTTCGTGTTTTTTGCCACAAATTCGATTCAACGTTATTCACACAGTAATACAAAACAGATTAGCAGTAACTAACAGGACAAATTACGGGATGTGATTCCATTGAGTAGGTACAGGTAAGCAACGAAAATACAAACGACAATAATACATTACTTCGTTTCCAATCAGAGGGCATGCCAATATTAGTGCTCAGTGCTTGAGGCCATTCAACGGGCATGACAATATTAGTTTTCTGTGATTGAGGCCAATCAACGGGCATGACAATATTCGTCCTCAGTGATTCAGGCCAATCAGGGGGCATGACAATATTAGTGCTCAGTGATTGAGGCCATTCAACGGGCATGACAATATTAGCGCTCAGTGATTGAGGCCAATCAGTCAGCCGTTTATTCGCAGGCTCGATTTTCAAATAGCGACAAATAAAAGTGACCACGGGTAGAAAATATTTTGCAGAATACGTAATACAATCCACAATTAAGTTGTTCACGTTTCTATGTAAAGAGGGTAAAGAGGGGTAGTGTGCCTTGGAAATTATAAAAATTTGCACAATATTATAATTTATTATCAAGGTAAATAAAATTATTTATTTATTTATTGTTGTTTATCCTTGTTGTTATTACATTTTTTAACAAGAAAAGGCGTCGACGCTAGCAAATATTTTGCGTAAACACTTGATATCTTTGTGGAAGTCTCGTGCCGCGAAGAGCCTTGCTAAATTACGTGAAACTAACATGGCACTTGTAGTTGGTTCTCCCATAAGTACTCCTTACACATGGAAGGGAAATGACTTACTGGGCAGTCTTTGAGGGCGGGCGGCAGGTCGTTCCATGGGTTAACAACCCGAAAAGAAAAAGCATATATATAAACTGTACGAGAAAGTACGGTTCACGATCATTCATATTAATTTTGTGCCTCAGTTTTTGGATGAGCGTAGCGAGCGAAGCGAAAGATTCCATTTCACTACACTGGAGAAAAAAATCCCGAATGTTTTTTTTTCTTTCTTTCTGTTTGTATTATAGTGTGTCTATTAGCACGATTCCGGCCAAACCGATACTCCAATTGCAATGAAATTTTATGGAGGCCTTCGAAATCTTTGAACCAAGAACTGCCACGTTTTTGAGCGCAATCAAAAAATTATTTCTCATGAAAATCGAAATTTTACGATTTTTTTCGATTTAAAAAAAATTACTTCGACTTATAACACCTACATGCTTTATTCGAATGTAATGATTTTTTTCAAAGAACCTTAATTTTATGAGTTAATATATTCGTATGAAATTCGAGCGCAATCAAAAAATTATTTCCCATGAAAATCGCAATTTTACGATTTTTACGATTTTTTAAAACTTTCTTCGACTTATAACACCTACATGCTTTATTCGATTGCAATGGTTTTTTCACAGAACCTTAATTTTATGAATTTATATATTCGTGTGAAATTTGAGTGCAATCAAAAAATATTTTTTACGAAAATCGCAATTTACGTTTTTTTATTTTTTTATTTTACAATTCTTCGACTTATAACACCTACATGCTTTATCCGATTGTAACGATTTTTATACAGAACCTTAATTTTATAAATTAATATATTGGTGTGAAATTTGAGCGCAATCGAAAAATAATTTTTCATGAAAATCGCAAATTTACGCTTTTTTTCGTTAAAAAAATTACGCTCATCCAACAACGCGCCTGAAAAAGCGTTTGCGAAGCTTCCTAGTAATAATATCAAGGGTTCAATTTTGATTTTTCAGAATGTTTTGCAAAGAATACGAATGTAATACAAATATTCTACTTTATATGATATTTTATAATAAAATATATTGCATTATTGTGCACTTGCCTTCTATAACGCCTCATTACTGCATTAAATGAGTCACTTTACTATTGTTCATTCTCATGGTAGTAGTTTGGTGGTAGTGGTTAAATATCCTATTTACGACAAAATAATTTCAAATAAAAATAGATACGGTGAAATCTCAGGAACACATAATTTTAATGTTAAGAAACAACAATCAAAATTATACAAATTAATTATTGTATACATAATGTTGTTACATTGACTCATTGCTATTATTAAAATAGTCAGTGTTCTTATTTGACTATAACAGTCTGCTTGTTTTCACATTATTTCTCTGTATAATTCGTTCAGCGCACTAATTGTGAATAGGAAAATTCAATATGATAATAAAACAGATAACTTCGAGTTTTTTCTTGAACTCAAATACATCACATAATAATTTCCCTTGTATCTGGTTTTGTTCCATGATCACAGTTTACTCCCCTTTTCATCCGGAACAGCTTTTCTGTAAATAAAAACTTGAAAAATAGAGCAAACAAAATTTTATTTGGAAACATTTAAACCATATAGATGTGAAATCTAGATCAACGAAAAGAAAGCGGTCTTATAAAGGAATGGAAATAATTCATAAGGAAATCTTTGCGATATCTCGGTGTGGTATTCTGATTCGCTATACAAATGCAAGAGTACAATAATTCACGGTTGATGTCCTTTGAATACATAATATACATTCGCGGATATAATACAACAATTCTTATTCGTGATACATTTTTATGCCTCATGCATTTCAAGTTAGAGCACTTGGGTGGATAGATAAGAACCGACAAGGCTCTCGAATACAAAGATATTATTTCAACGTGAACGTGTTAGTAATGACGTATGTTACTTGATATTCACACTGTGCGTAACTATCATCGTAAATGTTCACTTAAGGCGAGAAAAGGTATAGACGAAAAGGGTGGGAAATATCCAATTTCTCGGCAAAAACATCGGAAGTGAATTTGTAAGAAAAACTATGAAGGCTATTGGAAAAACCAATTACATGGAATGTCGCCGTCGTCGTGGTTGGGGTTCGATCGTTTGAATGAAGTGTACTAACATGGGAACATATGTTATAGATTGGCAAATGTTTCTTTCTATACGCCGGTTCGTTGTGTGGCTCGTTGGTCTTAGTGTGGCTCGTTGGTCTTGTGTGGCTCGTTGGTCTTGTGTGGCTCGTTGGTCTTGTTGTTACGATCTGCTTCCAATGCAGAAGGTCCAGGGTTCGATTCCCGCCACGTCAGAAGTTTTTTAACTTCTGATTTGGACTTAAGTCCATCAGTTCTTGTCTTAGAGTTTGTAACGGTGACTTTGGAGCCGTCCTAGCAACGAAGCACATAATAAATTCAGAGTTGTGCTGATCGGCCTTGTTGATTCTGCGTTGATCGCAGGTGTTCGCACTGTCCATACCACTGATTGCTATATTTCCTATTAAAAAAACGATCTTTGGTTGGTTATCGCTCACTCGCCGATTGCGTCGGGGCCTACAGGGTTGGCTTAGTCGCTTTGATTTAAAGTCCCCCACTGAAAATCAGTTAAATATAACTGAGTGGGTAGACTCTAAATACAATTCAATGTGAAAATGGTGAGCACTTTGTTATCATGTAACAAGTATATTATTTGGAAAATTACTGTTGGGGTACTTGTTGTCCTCCATGTAAGGTAATTACTTTCGATCCATGTTTCACGATAAATTATATTATTTAAGAGACTTAAGTGCGGACTCTTAGTGTTAAGAATATAGTACTTTCATACTTTCGATTTTCGACAACGATAATATTGCAAATTTCGTCCAAGGTACATGGTGCCTAAGATTAATCGTGTACAAACAGTTTGGTATTGTACCAAGAAACAATAGGATACATTTATTTATTTATTTACTTATTTACTTATTTATTTATTTAACATCTATCTTATTCAGTTATAAAAACTGATTCACAATGGAGGACAACTAAATAAATCTAATAACATAGATGCAGACACAGCAATGAACTACAGTTCATTCAGTTATTCAATTGTTCATCAGGGGTGGTCAATAAAATTATGTTCCGGCGCGAATTTTCCGTTCGAAAAAATTAATTAATTAATCTGTAGAAGATTGCAACTTACGCCAACGACTTTTTGCAAGTACATTTCCACTATTATTAAGTATTAGTATTGTACAATGCAGGGTCATTATTTAACGCGGTTTGATAATCGTAAATGTATCATATTCTGTTCGTCCCAATAATTTTAAGCCATTGTCTGCTACCAATTTTGCATTAGCCAAACGTTACTTACAATATTTATGCCTTATTTGTCGCGCCCTACATTAAACGGCAGAAGGCCATTTACAGAGAAAAATCGTAACCCAATATTGTATGAATTGTGTAAGAAATATATTAACTCATGTTTTATTTGGGTAATCGTATAAGCTAGCGTCACATTTTTGTTTTCGTAAAGTGGGCTATCCCCTCAAAAATTGTAATATTTTACCGCTCTGATATTATGAGTGTTTACCGTATTTTTTTAATTCATATTTTGTTCCAATTCATCTGTGAATAATTTTGTTTAATAACTCCGCTTTAATTAGAAACAACAAGCGTCAGTAAGTCTTTCACCAGATTAGAACATGCGGTGCAAAGGACCGGCGCGGGAAGGCACCAAGAGGTCGCGCCCGCGACATATTGTTTTAAATCTGTAGCCTATCAGAAACCTCAATACAAAATGGCAGCAATGCTGGATTGAGCGTTAAACAATTACATTTAATCAATTTGTATTAAAACTGTTGTAAATTTGGTAACAAAAAGGTAAATTAGTTTAATAATATTATATTATATCATTCGCTGCTAAATTTAAAATAAAATCGCAAAATACGCGAGATACAACACCTAAAATCGGGACGTCTGGCAACCCTAGGATGCCTAAACAGCATTGTTACAGGCCCTGAATAGTTATTTTGAGAACAGTATGCTACATTTACTTGATATAATATGCTATGCCTGAGAGAAATATGGAGGTTGAGGATGGTAGCATAGAATATGATAACGGGTAAGTGTCGCACTAACAGAATCAAGCCGCACAAGTTCTGAGAAGGTCAAGACAAAATCAATGATATTGTCTTTGAGTATATCACAACATACACACAGCTAGGTGGAGTCAGTTCAGGCTTTGGTGTAGGATGGAAGACATGTAGTGCTACTTGCGACCCAGGTCTGAGTGAGATATGGAGGTTGAGGATCCTGGCATTAAGATCTTGTATCTTAGCAGGCGCATGCTATACTGGAGTGGTGAGTTAGTCGATGTTTAATAACATTGATTAAAGAACAAGTTAATTGTATAAGTGTATTGTTATTTAATTTATAATTGATTATTTTAAAGCATATCTTTAAAAAAATATATATACATTTCATCCATTTTCAAGAATTCTTCGTATTGACTGAAAAAAAATGATAACAAATTTCAGTCAGAATTGCCAGAGGTAGGTATCGAATCCAGGACCACCCGAATAAGATAGTTTAGATAAGTTCTATGTCAGTCCAGTTTTAGCTATTGTATATTATACTAAGTCTTTCGCGAACGCTGCTGATAGTCGCGTTATTCGATGAGCTAACATGACTTATTTCATGTCTGCCTTTATTTAAAAAAAAAATAATGGTGTGATTTACACTAGAAAAGTTTATGTGGTTGTAGAGCTGTCCCTTTAAAATGACATAAATATTGAGGTAGACATTGAATCGGTAGAGAGCTGACAAAGAGAAAAATATTGTACGAAAAATAACAAAAATTCGCAAAAATTACAATCAATGAAAATATTTTATCGATGATCGACTGTGCCCAAATTGAGTTATCTTTCTCAGTCACAACTGATTTTCAGTGAGGGTCGTTAAATTTAAAGCCGACCAAGACAACCCTGTAGGAACCGACGTTATCGACGAGCGAACAATGACCAACTAATAGAGACCGGCATATTTAAGTAGGAAATACCGATCAATCAAGCTGGACACGACTCCACCAGCGTTCAGCGCCAGAATCATCAAGGCTTATTCGGAAAAAAACTTAATTAAAATAATATAATACTAGGAAAACGCTTAAGTCCCGCCGCGTTGTTGGATGAGCGTAATTGGTGCATTGAGCTGCCATGTGTTATGCGAATTTTCTGTTGTTCTGTGGAAAAATCATTATTAAGTTGAAATTTTTTTTAAATTAAATTAAATAAAACAAAAATTAACTTCATTGTTTTAAATTTGTTTTTAATTAATCGTAATTGTAAAAAAAAATCGTAAAATTGCGATTTTTATAAGAAATAATTTCTCGATTGCGCTCAAATTTAACACGAATACATTAATTCATAAAATTAAGGTTCTGCGAAAAAATCATTACAATCGAATAAAGCATGTAGGTGTTATAAGTCAAAGAATTGTTTAAAAAAAGAAAAAACCCATAAAATATCGATTTTTATGATAAATATTTTTTCAATTGTGCTCAAATTTCACGAAAATATCTAAATTCATAAAATAAAGGTTCTGTGCAAAAATCATTAAAATCGGATAAAGCATGTAGGTGTTATAAGTCGAAGAATTTTTTTTAAAATTGAAAAAAATCGTAAAATTGCGATTTTCATGAGAAATTTTTTTTCGATTGCGCTCAAAAACGTGGCAGTTCTAAGTTCAGAGATTTCGAAGGTCTCCATAAAATTTCATCGCAATCGGAGTATCGGTTTAGCCGGAATCGTGTGGACAAACAGACAAAAATACAAAAAAAAAAGAAAAAAAAGAAAAAAAAAACATTCCGGATTTTTTTCTCCAGTGTAGTAGAATGGAATCTTCGCTTCGCTCGCTACGCTCGCTACGCTCATCCAACAATGATATAATTTTTATTGAATACATAATAATATAATATTATATTTTTATTGTATACATAATTATATTTGTATGTAATAATATAATTGTTAATTACTCGATTTGGTTAGTCGGGAAACACTCCTGTTGGTGGAATGGTTAATATATAAGTTAAAACAGTTCAGAAATTTAAAAAGTCCATCTAAACCTTGATCGGAATGGACTTTTTAAATTTCTGAACCGTATTAAATATTACGAACAAAACGTCCGAAAAAACTCTCAGAACTTTCAGGAGAAAACTCCTGAAAGATTTTCAGTCAGGATTTTCGGTTTCGGGATTCGATCTCGTCACTTTTCTAATCATTTCACTTAGTTATTGTGTAATTCATAATTTGTTCTTTCGAGCATTTCTCCTAGTTTAGTTTTATTTACAAAGCAAGCCAAACCACTAAGCAACGGAGCTCTTGTTATCATGCCTAATCACAGGGCCGTATTACCCAATAGGCACACTAGGCACGTGCCTAGGGCGCCAAGAGACTGGGGGGGCGCCTAGCCGCGCCCCAGTCTTTTAGCGTGATGTAAGCCCAAATCAAAAAATATAGGCTATATATATGAATTAATGACTGGGAGATTGCAAGATTGATTAATTCAAAACATTGCATAAAACTGACTTTGCACTCATTTGCAGTTTGTTCTGCCCCCCACGACTGCTACAAAAATTGAGTTAGACAGTAGGCCCTATGCTGAAAAAGTTACTTCGTTAGCATTGCTTAGGGAGCACAGGGCAATGTCATTGTCACAGGTATTGTAAACCGAACTCATCTAGTGAGAATGTGGCGATCGCCGTACATGATTTCATTGATTTGGACAGAACTCCCACAAGAAGTGATTTAACGAAGCCGTCTACTTTAAACTCAAACTGTCACAACGTCGCTGAAAAATCTGTAAGTTAACGGCATGACAATTTTTTGTTTTAATAAAGATCCAGCGACGTGGGTAATCACAGTGATTCACTCATAGATTACATTGCTAAACACAGCATTAATCAAAACATTGACGGAGATTTAACGGGCTCACTTCGTCTTTACTCGGACAAAAATCGATATTTTAAGAAAAACTTGTTACATCGGTAGAATGTCAATTGCGAAGTTGTGTACCGCCACTGGGTGACATACTCGCCCTCCCAAGGTACAGTGTTTTGAACCCATTGTCAACTTTTTGGTGGAAAGTCACAATTCTCACACGGATATAATGATTGGAAAAATGCTGGCAATAGGTTTCGAGAACATGAAACGTCCAAAGAACACAAAACAATTAAATATTCTATCATTAATAGCTAGAACCAAAACAATGCAAAAATTAAAAGTGCAGTTGTCAACTGAAATAAAATATTGGTGAGATATATTGAGTCGCATTGTTGCCGTAGTTAAGTTCTAAGCATCACGAGGGCTAGCGTTTCATAGTGATAACGAAAAGGTAGAATCGGCTGGAAATTACAATTTACCTAGGGTCTCTAGAACTCGTTGCGGTTTCGTGAGACGTAAAGCGCGTGCAGTACAAACGATTCGGCGACTTCGAGTCCATGTGGGTGAGTAATATAAAATAACATTATTAAACGGAAACTATGGAATTACATTTACATACGTAGTACCTATTATAAATTGCATAATATATAAATGTAGGACTAGGCCCTAGCAATTGCCTAAAACACATTATTTGTGAAATTAGAAAACATTGCATTGTATGCACACAATAAACATAACGATATTTTCGATTCCATAGTTGCGGGGGGGGGGGGCGACCGAAAAATGTGTGCCTATGTTCTCATTATTAGTTAAAACGGCCCTGCTAATCAATGTCATTAATCTTGAATGCAGTAAAATATTATATTTTATATTTATTTATTGTTTATCCTTGTTATTACATTTTTTTAAACAACAAGAAACGGCGTCGACGCTAGCAAATATTTTGCTAAAACACTTGAAATCTTTGTAGAAATCTCGTGCCGCGAAGAGCCATGCTAGAAGAGCCTGCAGGGTTGGCTTGGTCGCTTTGATTTAAAGTCCCCCACTGAAAATCAGTTATATAACTGAGTGGGTAGACTCTAAATAAAATTTATTTATTATTATTTATTATTTATTACGGCACGTGAAACTAACACGGCACATGTAGTTGGTTCTCCCACAAGTACTCCGTGCACAGGGAAGGATTGATATTGCGAGGAGATTGAACATTAATTGTTCTGGCTTTACCTACGTAATATGGTTTGCTTTGAATTGCTTGAAATTTGTTGAATAATTTATTAATAATAATGCAACGTCATGCATTATGGCCGCCCATGACAATTCGACCAGTTTTGATCCCAAACACGGTTTCTTTCCCATTAAAAACCAATGGGCAGTGTTGGGCCAGATAAACAATAATTATTATCTAGATAAAGATACAAATAATGGGTTAGTATCTTGATGATAGATAATACAAATTGTAAGCCTAGGCCTAATTCAGTTTTCCGTAACAAGTTTAAAGGTAGCTAAAGGTCTATCTTAAAATCCAAGCTAGTTTGCTAGACACTTGCTTTTGGGTTGGAACATAAAAACCAGTCTTTTGTAACCTTCTTTGTTTCATCACTATAAATACATGTTTTTTCAATAAAGGGTCTCTTACTTCATACTTGTGTGTAAAGACATCCAATGCAATAAAATAATATATCTGTAAGTACCTCACTATACACAAAAAATAAAATGAATGCAAACCATACTGTATACTTTTCCAGTTGCAGTTCTATTTTGGATTGCTTTGTTTCTTTCTTTAATTTACTCACAAAAATAAATATTTATTGTATGAGACTTGATGGGTCTTAATTGTAAGTCTATTGTCAACATAATTTTGGGTTAATGTTATATAATTATAATAATAATATTATAAATGAATATGACGCGGCTAATTCAAAACGTACCATTTTCATTTCTTCCATATTTCATATTATCCACATATTTGTATATTTTATAGTGATTAAGATTTTGAATTTTATTTGTTATGTAATGCAAAAATTAATTCAGATAATAATGGATACCAATGAATATTATCTGAGATAAAAGATAATAGAAAATTTGGTATCCTGTTATCTAGATAAGATTAAAGATGACCTAATGTTATCTATGACCGCAAAACACTGCCATTGGGTGGTATTTTCGACAAATTCTCTCAAAGATACAGGCTATATTTAAACTTGTATCAATCGTGTATTTATTTGTATTTGAAACTATGAATGATTGAAAGCTATATTGACAGTAAAATATAGCCCTAGTTTATTAGTTATGTATACATATTTTGGAAAATATGTTTACATCTTATATTATCTTGAAAATTAATATTAAAATTATAGGTCTACCAATAAATCTTAGTTACCAAGGCTTATAATTTGTGTGTAAAAGGTTAACAAGATATGAGCCTATCAAGTATTGCTGTATTTGGGTTCAGCAGGCGCCGAAGTGTGTTTGGAATCATATCCTTCGTATCATAGGCCCAGGGCAACCAGTTGCTTTGACTTCACCACTTATGTAGTCTATTGCCACCGCGACCTCACTATATCGACCTAGATCGGCAGGTTATCGCAACACAACTGCATTGTCAATCGCTTTAACCTCAGTAAAACACATAAATTATTCAAAGCTGCCAAGTCTGCTTTTGAATTTTTTAACAAATTTTGCCTTTCACCGACGTTCTATTAAATCGATTTACGTATCTTTCCAATGTAGGACAATAAATATCCACTTGTTTCAACAATTAAAGCGTGGACCGGAAGAATGTTAGATATACATTTTTACATAAAACATTAGCGCTGGAAAAATATATGCGTACAGCCAAAGTTGTTCGGCCATAAAAAGTGACTGCCAAAAAATATTTATCAAATGTTCTTCCACCCGTAATAAAAATTGTTTTGTTGTAAACGAATATTATAGTTGTCTATCAACATGTTTTTAACTTTAAAATGTGTTTGGATACATTTTATATCCAACGTCCTTCCAGACCTTTATATGCAATTTTTTGTTTATGTTTTGTTTCTGTCCGCGTATTTTGCGGTCTGCTTTGTTAAAACTCAAATAATAATTAAATTATACTAATCATCATCAACATCATCATCAACATCATCATCATCATCATCATCAAAATCATCGTCTTCGTTGTCGTCGTCGTCGTCGTCGTCGTCTTCGTCCGTCTTCGTCTTCGTCTTCGTCGTTGTCATCGTCATCGTCATCGTCGTCGTCATCGTCGTCGTCATCGTCAACGTCAACGCCAACGCCAACGCCAACGCCAACGCCAACGCCACCGTCGTCGTCGTCGTCGTCGTCGTCGTCACCATCATCATCATCATCATCATCGTCATCTCATCATCAAAATATTGTCGTGCACATTGCTGTTAAATCATCCATTCTCTTGCTCATACCATCCTTATATTCTTCCAGGGTTCGTGCATGACGATGGAGAACAAACTCTACAGTTCTACCTCAAGTATTTCAGCCCTTGGATGGCCAAACTCTTGGTCAACCATCGCCATCTTCGTATTGCTCTTCACTATTTCCGTCACCTCTACCCTTTGTCGATCATCATTTCTCTCTTCTTCCACACGTTTGTATTCTTGCCAACAGCTTGTTATTTTAACCGCAAAGATACTCTGAATTACTGTAACGAAATGATTATGGGGGGTTTTTGTTTCCTCGCCGTTACAACGGGATACTTCAAGCGACGCGTCATGGATGAAATGCTCGAACTTTTGGAGGTGATGGTTACACGGAACCAGCTGGACAGCGACGATCAGATTAAGATGTTTGATGACACTCGTATTTTCCTATACAAAGTTATCAAATACGTCCGTCTTCCAGCTACAATTATGCTCCTCGTCATTATAACCATTGAATATGGTTTTAATTTATTGCCAAAAAGAAAATTCATTGTCAGGTACGTTTATGGTGTTTCTATTTAAAAATTGACTAAGAAGGAGGAAGGTCTGGTCAATCAATCTAAACTTAATAATGTTTTAATACTCACTACTGATTTAAGGGTTTTTTAAATCACCGATTTAGCTCCAATCACTGATTAGTGGAACCAGAGCATGCTATAAAATTTTATTAACAAACCAAACTGTTTTTAAAATGGCTGCAGGTGACAAAGATTAAAATGTATTTGATTGACAAAATATCACCAATGTGCACGTATTACTAATCAATTTTGTTGAAATTTCATTCTAAAAAATAGTATTACATAATAATATACTACAACATAATGTAGTACGGCAATTAGGTATAAACGCAAACAAAACACGTACATAACCCAACCTGTGTCAAGGTTTGAAACTCACTTAGATTTACTGATTTACAAACCTTGACTTGTATCACTGCCATTAAGAAATACATTATCTTGGATGTATCAAAGCTCGAGCAATAAGTTCTAGAGGACATTGACATTAAGGTCTATTTGTTGTTTTTGACGTGGGTAGTTCGCTTTGTTATAACTATTGTATTATGTGAAAATTAATGTGGAAGGTCCCATAATAGCCCACTAGAGCATTCCTCCTCGAGTCATCGTTAATGGCGATAATCGAGTCAGTCGGTGCGGACCCCTCATATAACACCTTGTGGTGACTGGGTTCTACAAAGAAAACTCTAATGCAAACAATTTTTTTAAAAAATCACAAGCATTTTTATTCAACTATCATCTCTCGTTTTTAATTTTTACATTGCTCTCTAAGCGTCTACCGACGGCGTTGCTTTAAATGATAATCAGCTTGTGCATGGCACAATCATGTTACTTTTTCATATGTAAAACTTATAATCTTTCATGATAAAGTTCACTAAAACAACTGATAATAATACCTGGCTCCAAACTCAGTGCGCACTCGTTCCGTGTGCACTGCATTAGAATACGAAACTCGGACTCGGTGCATACTCAGTACTCACCATAGTAATAATATGTTAACTGTCGAGTGTCGAACTAAAGCTGGATGCTTTTTATAGTCATAAACTGTTATAAAAATTAAAATGGAAATTATAAAAAGTAATGTTATTACTCGAGTAATATTGAAATCCTTTCATGTTGCTGGGAGGAAAATTTTCGATTTGTATAAAGAATAACGTTAAACATTGCAGCAAGCTACTCAGCACACCAATTTTACAATTTCTTGCAGAGAATGGTACCCTTGGAATACGACTTCATCCCCAGGATTCGAGTTGACTCTCTTCTTCAGGTGGCTCCAGACCATATGTTTGACGGAGGTAGTAACCGCATTCATTGCCTTGATAGCCATCACAATGATCATACCTAGACTTAACTTCAAGATCGTCAATAATAAATTGGAAAACATTCGACCAATTTCAATGAATAGAGTAAAGATGAGGAAGCTTAAAGACTCGGGCATTTCAGAGGATGACACCATCTTACGGATTGACCTAGGAATCATCCAACAAGATGATGCAACTGACTCAGCATTGCCACATGATCAGCTTAGAGCTGCAAAAGGTACTCTCAATTCAATAAGAATTGATAATTTGGCACTATTAAGACCACTGAATAAAGAACGTGACACTCTTCCTGGAATGATCAATGAGTCAATGACATTGGAAGGTCAGTTCAAAATGGGTGACAATATTACACCATTGAGCACACTTCATGAAACAGGTGGTCTTATTTCTGCAACTGGCGATGATAGAACTTCAACCGACGTTTACACATACGATCCTATTGCAAATAATACTCAAGAACTAGACATGGAAATGATTGGAGCCTTAGGCGAATACGTTGAACTTCACAGAAAGTTGATAAGGTGTGTATAATACTAGGAAAACGCTAAAGTCCCGCCGCGTTGATGCATGAGCTTTTTATAGTTTTTAGTTTGCGTGGGATATCTTTACTTTTGTAAGTGCTTTGTTTTGTTGCCTACGCATTGTAGGTGATTGTTGTCAAGTTTCTATTGTTTCTTGTCAATTTGGTATTATTTACCGTAAAAAAACTTATATGAAAAGCTTTATTTCTATGGATTCTGGCTAACTTTTTCAACTTTTTCTTTCAAAAAGTACTACATCACCACAAACTTAATGTCCATGTATAATATGAACGTTGTTGCCCCACCCGTTTGGCCAGAATTGGACCAAATGGCACGAAAATATCGCACAAAAAATCCAAAAACTTATATTAAAAGCTTTATTTCTATAGATTCTGGCTAACTTTTTCAACTTTTTCTTTCGTAAAGTACTACATCACCGTAACCTCAATGCCCATGTATAATATGAACGTTGTAGCCTCACCCGTTTGGTTAGAATTGGCTCAAATGGCAGGAAAATATCGCACAAAAAATCGAAAAAAATCGTAAAAGTACGATATTCATGAGAAATATTTCTTCGATTTTACCCAAAAACGTAGCAAGTCTAAGTTCAGAGATTTCGAAGGTCCTGTCAAATTTTCATCAAGATCGCATATGCCGTTTGCCCGGTAGAGAGCAAACAAACAGACAAAAATACAAAAAAAAAAACAAAAAAAAAAAAAAACGAGCTAAATTTTTTTGGGGGTCAGTGAAATTGAAGTCTTCGCTTCGCTCATCCAATTAAATTGGTATTTTCATATACACAAACTATGACGGCTGGAAATTCACTAGGTTGTCCCCGAGTGATTGTCCTGCCTTTGCTCAGTCATTCTCATCTAGTCGATTTGACTTTCACTTCGCAGACTCTTGTTGTTACATTCGCGTTGCTTCGGATTTCCCGCCCACCGCCTCTTAAACTTCTGCTCTCGACTCCCCGATTTGATTACGTTCGACTGTCTCCTTATTTAAATCGTCAGTTACGAACGTGAAGGTGAAGGCGAGCAATATAAGCACAGTTGATATTTTACCGATCTTGGAAGGAGAGTAGTGTCATTTTTAGGACTGGCTGTTTGGTTTTGTGCTCTTAATAGAGAGATTTTCTTTAAAAATTGTGTTTTTCTATCGGACCGAGAGCCAACGGTTATTAAATGGAAGTTTAAAAGCATCACCTTCGTATCTAAGTCTGCACAACACCTATACAAATAAGTACAATACAAACAAAATGTTATTTGTTATCCGTGCTTTACAGATTCACCTCCGTCTGTGAATCGTTGGGTAACATGAGTTTTATGATAATGTATGTAGCTACGAGAATCGCACTAGGACTATCAGCCCTCGTTGTATCCAAGGCAAGTTATAAATAAATAATGTCAGCCATTATACAAGGGAGCGAAGCGACTGAATATTACAATATATCTCGAATAGGTCAAGCAACAAAGGATCTTCATCTTCATCTTCATCTTCATCTTCATCTTCATCTTCATCTTCATCTTCATCTTCATCTTCATCTTCATCTTCATCTTCATCTTCATCTTCATCTTCATCTTCATCTTCATCTTCATCTTCATCTTCATCTTCATCTTCATCTTCATCTTCATCATCTTCATCTTATAGTTCTTCTTGTTGGTTGGAGAAACAAATCCATGCAAACTGAATTTTTAAACATCTTTCTAAAAAGTGTGGTAAAGTAAAAAGTCCCCGGAAATTAGACTGCTCCAGTCCGATTTCAGTCCGAAAGTTGGCTGTCTTTTCGGAAAATGTCTGCACATAACTGTCTGTTTTTGCATATCTTCGAAATTGCAGAATGATATTCCTCGATGATCTGTGCGCTTCGCTCCCTGTTTTGATGGCTCAAGTAGCCAGGCTTGTTATTATGTGAACTTCTTCTTAAACATCGCATATAATAAGGTTTCTGTTCGTTGATTAGGAGGACCAATCCACTAGCATAAAAATTATGGCAGTAGTTTTTGCAATGCAGATAACTATTATTTACTTCATGATCAACAACGCGACACAGCATTTCACTGACCAAGTAAGTAGAAACACAACCTCAAACTATTGTTAGTCCATGCTCAAACCATTGTTAGTCCATGCTCAAAGCATTGTAAGTCAATGCTGAAACTATTGTAAGTCCATGTTCATACCATTGTACATCCGTGTTCAAACCATTTTAAGTCCTTGTTTATACCAATGTAAGTCCATTCTCAATCATCGTAAGTAATGCTCAAAGCATTGTAAGTCCATGTTCAAACATATGTAAGTCCATGCTTAAACTATTGTTATTCCATGATTAAAGTAAAATAAATCCATGCTCAAACCATTGTAGGACTGTGTTCAAACCATTGTAAGTCCATGCTTAAACCATTGTAACTCCATGCTTATGCCATTGAAGATCCGTATTCAAGCCATTGAAGGCCAATTCTCTAACCATTGTTAATCCGTGTTCAAACCATTGAATTTCAATGCTCATACCATTGTTAATCTGTGTTTAAACCATTGCAAGTCCATTCTCAAACAATTGTAAGTTCCTGCTCATACCATTGTAGATCCGTGTTCTAAACGTTGTAAGTCCATGCTCATACTATTGTTAGTCCGTGTTCAAAACATTGTAAGTCTTTGCTCAAACCATTGTAAGTCCGTGTTCACTATGATTCATATTTTTTTAACGTTTTAAAATCATCATATTATTTATAACATTAGATTCATCGTATCTAATAATGTTTCATATTAAATTAACGGAATATACTCAATTTTTTCTAATAACTTTGCGTAACATTGTAAAAGCACGAGGCTGTCGGTGAATCCATCTACAACAGCGACTGGACTGGAGCCTCACCGAGCTTCAAGAAGTCCATGCTGGTCATCATGAGTCGAGCCAACGTCCCCCTGTAGATCAAACCCACAGGGCAGGACCCTTTGTCTCGCAAAAACTTTGCTGATGTAAGTTATGTTACCATTAAAATTAGTTATGTTTATCTGATTATAACATTTTATTTATTGTATTTTTTTTTTTTTTTGGTGGGGGGGGGGGGAGAATTAACGTTGCATGTTAATTTCAAATAAAACTATTGGCTAGTTCTTGCACTTGCGAACTTAGAACTTGGTACCAAGGTTGAGAGTTGGTCATCTCTATAGATTACAAGGATATATATATATATTATATATATATATATATATATATGCAGACATTGTATTTTCGGGTAGTCCGTGTGGTTTTATTATTAGTTCCAACGTTTCGGGCAGTTCTCCCTGCCCATCTTCAAGGAAATTTAAAACATAAAACAATATCAAAACAAACAAAACCTTACTTCTTAACAAACTGGATACAAAGACAAAACCAAAAAGCTTAGAAAACATTGGTACCTACTAATGACAACATATTATGAACATCCAGATATTTTAAAAACTGTGAAGACATCAACACACTCTATTACTTTTTAGATGACCTCAGCGTACGAGTAGATGGCTCAAGGTGTTCTTGTTGAGTTTTCTTCCTCTTGTCAACTCTTGTTGTCGGAGGTGGACGGCCTAAAAACATGTCCACAGGGAGAGCTTTTGGTTGAATATGACAGCCTTGCAAAACATGTTTCCATGTGGCTGGAAGTCTTTTAGCATCGTCCCGTGTGTTCATGTTGTGTTTCCGTTTCTCCATCTCCACCGCCTCTCTTACGATTCGGGGCACTTCATGTTCCACTTTGGCTAAGGTTTTAGCTTCATCAAAGTTAATCCAGTGCTCCTTGTCGAAAGCATGTTGGAAAAGAGCTGAGGTGGTTTCCATACGTCTAACTGCAACTCTATGTTCGTCGATGCGGACAGATATTTTACGGTTAGTTCTTCCTACGTAAGTCTTTTCGCAGCTTCCACACGGAATTTCATATATACCATGGGACTCGTTAGGAATGGTGTCTTTAGCGTTACGTAACATAGATGAAATCTTCCGATCCGTGCTAAAAAGAGTTTTTATATTATGTTTTTTGAGTAAATGTCTTATTTTATCGGTGGTTCCTTGGACGTAAGGCAGAAACGCAGTTGATCGGGGTTCATCTTTTGGAATATCTTGATCAACAGGTTTACTCGATGTTTTATGGAATGCTCGAGCAATTGTGTTGGGGGAAAATCCGTTAGAGAGTAAGGTGTTTCGTAACCCAATCATTTCTTCAGCAATGTGCTCATCATCAGACAGTCTTTTTTGATCTAATAGCAAGGGTGTTCACTACTGTGGCAAGCTGTGCTGGGTGGTGGTGTGAGTCTGCGTTTAAATATCGATCTGTATGCGTTTGTTTACGGTAGACGGTATGTCCGAAGGTCTCGTCCTCTTTCTTGATTAAAAGAACATCTAAAAATGGTAGACATTTGTCTTGTTCTATTTATATTGTGAATTTAATTGGATGAGCGTAGCGAGCGTAGCGAGCGAAGCGAAGATTTCATTTCACTACACTGGAGAAAAAAATCCGGAATGTTTTTTTTTTTTCTTTCTTTTTGTATTTTTGTGTGTCTGTTAACACGATTCCGGCTAAACCGATACTCCGATTGCGATGAAATTTTATGGAGGCCTTCGAAATCTCTGAACTTAGAACTGCCACGTTTTTGAGCGCAATCGGGAAATTTTTTCTCATAAAAAACGCAATTTTACGATATTTTTCGATTTTAAAAAAAATGTCTTCGACTTATGACACCTACATGCTTTATCCGATTGTAATGATTTTTTCACAGAAGCCTAATTTTATGAATTAAGATATTCGTGTGAAATTTGAGCGAAATCGAAAAATTATTTCTCATGAAAATAAAAATTTTACGGTTTTTTTCTTTTTTAAAACAATTCTTTGACTTATAGCACCTAAATGCTTTATCATATTGTAATATTTTTTCACAGAACCTTAATTTCATGAATTAATATATTCTTGTAAAATTTGAGCGCAATCGAATAATTATTTCTTATTAAAATTGCAATTTTACGACTTTTTCTTTTTTTTAAATTACGATTAATTAAAAAAATTAAGTTTATTTTTTATTTAATTTAATTTAATTTAAAAAAAAAATTCTACTAAATAATGATTTTTCACAGAACAACAGAAAATCCGCGTAACACATGGCAGCTCAATGCACCAATTACGCTCATCCAACAACGCGGCGGGACTTAAGCGTTTTCCTAGTATGTTCATTTAACCCATTCAGATAATCAAGAAAGATATAAAGTTCGTCAACTCCATGTGTCCATATGGCACATATATCATCGATATACCTCAAACCATAAACTAGGTTTTAAACGAGCATTTTCCAGAGCTTTAACCTCAAAATCATCCATGAATATGTTCGCAATAGCTGGAGACAATGGAGATCCCATAGGTGCTCCCTGGACCTGTTTGTACAAGTTGCCATCATATCTGAAATACGTGTTTGAAAGACAGTGCTCTACCAAATCAGTTATGTACCCAGGAGGTTTAATTTTTGAGCGAATAATTTCCATAACCTCTAAAATAGGCACTTTTGTGAAAAGTGAGACCACATCAAAACTCACCAACAAATGTTCAGACTTGGCTGGTTGACCTTTTAGTAGTTCAATGAAATGTTCAGCATTTCGTACATAGGAGTTGGCATCTTCTACGTATGGCTGAAGATACTTAGCGAGGTGCTTGGCAAGAAGCTGTACTGGATACCTACAGAACTAACAATTGGCCTGAGAGGAGCACCGGCTTTGTGTATTTTAGGAAGTCCGTACATCTTGGGACAACGAGAAGACTTCTCTCTAGGTATTAGGTATTGCTTTACCTCGGGATCAAAACCAGAGGCAAGAATCTTAGCCTTGGTTTTCTTTTCAAGATATGTTGTAGGGTCACTCCTATTAAGTTGGTATGCAGAGTCGTCTAGTAGAGTTTGCATCTTGGATTGATAGTCTCGTGTATTTAGCACAACAGAAGCGTTGCCCTTGTCAGCTGGAAGAACGATGATATCTTCATTATTTCTCAGAGAGTTCAAAGCTAATATCTCTTGGCGTGAGATATTCTTTCTCGGTGGACGAGCTTTGCGGAGTATTTGACATGTATCTTGCCGAATAGTTTCTGCTAAATTATCTGGGAGACCAAATATCGCCGACTCCACTCCAGTTATAATAGCCTCTGTGGGTATCCTGGTGGGCGCGATTGCAAAGTTAAATCCCTTCTTTAAGACAGAAATAGTGTCATCAGATTCTGAATACATACACATTGTTGATTCTGAGGTCATCTAAAAAGTAATAGAGTGTGTTGATGTCTTCACAGTTTTTAAAATATCTGGATGTTCATAATATGTTGTCATTAGTACCTATGTTTTCTAAGCTTTTTGGTTTTGTCTTTGTATCCAGTTGCAGTGTTTGTTAAGAAGTAAGGTTTTGTTTGTTTTGATATTGTTTTATGTTTTAAATTTCCTTGAAGATGGGCAGGGAGAACTGCCCGAAACGTTGGAACTAATAATAAAACCACACGGACTACCCGAAAATACAATGTCTGCATATTCAATCCGTGAAAGTCTGCGATATATATATATATATATATATATAATATATAATGCATGTTATAATGCAACTTCAATTCAGAGTTTCAAATGTACCCGTCCTGATGGTCTAGTGGTTAAGACGCCTGTCTGGAATGCGGGAGATCCGTGGTTCGATTCCCGGTTGGGGCGGACTTTTTTAATTTCTGAATTGTAGTAAATAATAACAATTACACCTACGGGAGTGTTTCCCGACTAACCAAATCGAGAAATACAAGGAACGAGTAAAAAATTCGTGTGTGCACTCGTTATAGGATTGCAGGCTATCAAACGTATTAAATCACAAGTCGCAAGATCTTAATAATGTAAGTAGTAATAAGTGCAATGTATCATAAATCTGCATTAGATTCTAAGTCTAGGTCCAGGGACTCCAGGTCCGTTCTTGAGGTGTGTCTGTATTAGATTCCAAGGCTTGGTCCAGGGACTCCAGGTCCATTCTTGAGGTGTGTCTGTATTAGATTCCAAGGCTTGGTCCAGGGACTCCAGGTCCATCTTACAGACAGAGTACAATGTGTAAAAACAACTAGCACAGAAAAAAGTAAGATTTCACATACAATTTCGGATTTTGAGAAGAGTATAATGTGGTGTACCATAAGGTTCAATTCTTAGCCTTTTATTTTGTATTGTCTTTATTAATGATCTAACTGAAAATATAGATGATGCTGAACATTTTGCTGACGATTTGTCCACGGTCATCAAGGCGGATGAAGGCAAAGCTCTTCAGGATAAATCAGAAGAAATACTAAATATTTCGAATGGGTGGTTTACAGCCAACAAACTTATTCATAACTCCAATTTTTTTTAAAATCCAATTCCAATCAATGCATAAGAGTAATACTTTAAATAAGATACACTACCTACTAACTATCATATAATTAAATATTACACAAGTTACATCAAATGTGTTTCTTGGCATAACAATAGACCAACATTCAACATGGTGTACGATCATATCAATACCCTAATACTAAAACTTAGTTCATCATGTTATGCCATAAAGACTATCAAGCAGCTAAGTAACATCCCTACAGCCAAAATATGATACAATTCATTATTTGAATCGTATATGCTATGGAATTGAACTTTGGGGTATATTGACCCACATTAACAAAATATTTATTATACAAAAAAGCAATTAGAGTTCTTTGTTCTCTAATACCCACAAAACACTGTTAATCCTTTTTTAAACGCCACAAAATTCTCATAATTTAATGTTAATACATTCTCAAATCAATATTAGTAATAGTAAAAAATATACATACCTACTAGGTAAATGCGGATGTCCATGATCATGACACACGTAAAAACAAAACACTTATAGCTAAATTCATATCACTCAAAACTTGCCCAAGTAAACTCACCCTTTATAACCATCTAACAGACCCCATTAAAAACATTTCAGGTAATGTCCGTTTCAAACAAAAATTATAACAAATATTAATTCTAAAAGCCTACTATTGTCTTAACGATTACCTTACAGATACGCTCACAGAAATTTGCTCTATACCTTAATATTATTGATTGCCTGTTAATGACCCTTATCAATTTTCTTCAATGATTATTTACAATTTGTTATATATTATGTTTCTAAATAACGACATATCTTATCTTAGTATTAGTAAACTTTAGTTTGTATAAGCTAAAAGGACATATACACTATAAATTGTGTTATTGTGATTTGAAATATACAAACGTCCAAATAAAAACTTTGGAATTTGAATTTATAACGTAGAGGAAAAAATTTGAATCTGGCTTCGCGCCAAAAGGCAACACAATTAAGGCGCTGTGAAAGTGGTGGGACGTCATCGTGAGCAGAGCGCAGTTTGGCGCAGACTCAAAGGCCCGTGGCTCCTGTCAGTCGTGTTATCGTTTAGTTTTCCAGATTAAAAGAGATGCCACATTTTTATTGTTACCATAAGGGCATTAACATGGTAAGGTTTAAAGAGTCAGCCTTGTAGAAATCCTGTTCAGTCATTTTTGTAGCCTACTAAAGCCAAGCTTACCAGTTGAGATTAGAAAACTGTCTGAAAATGTCGGTCTTGGTCAATTCTTTGTCCAAAACGGCTAATGGACGTATTAGTATGCACCTTGATTGTGTAACGCAAATACTTTGCAAAGAAACCTCGAATGCACAACTAACCAAACTTTAGGTAGTGATGACTCATGACTTTGCCCGACAGGTAGGTCTACTGATTGTCTAAAAACTATCTCCAGCGTAGAATTAGTTACGTAATTTAGGATAGGGAACTAGCCTTGGTTTCAAAAATACATTTTACAAAGAGTTTGTATGACATGCTTCAATAAACATTCCAATATTTATAAAAGTAAGAAGATAAAAAATCTATTTATTCTATGTTTGTTTAAAATAGTTGGGTTCTGAATCACGGCACAAAGCATGGAGATTTATCCTTGCGTAATCGGGAGTTTAGACGTGCGCGCTAGGTTGAAGCCTGGTTCCAACAGTGTGTGGAGAGCAATCTGCTAGCTTACGCCCTACTCCAGATGATGTCGCATGCTGTTTTCCGGCGGGAACATAGATTCTAATGTTTCTTGTCAAATTCTGGCGCTTGAGATCCTTACATTAAAAATACTATAAGTTAAGTTATTGTTTGTGAAATATACGATGCAAGACCGTTCCCTATTAATAGGTCTTCGCTCTACATTGAGTTGGGCCTGGAACTAGACTTGGAATCTAATTCAAACACATCCTCATAGTATTAGTTTAGGAATGATAAGTATTGATTCTATGACTATAACTTCTGTTCCAGGTGATGTATGCATCCTACAATATAATCAGCACTCTGACTAAGGTGGTGTAATCATCTCAATATAAAAGCTTTGATCAAGCTCTGTACTAGGAAGCTAAGATCCCGTATATGTATCACTTTCCTATCCGTCCATCTGTGATTGTGTCACGTCTCAGGATTGAAACGGAACATGACGTCCGATGCGTTTTTTTGTATTTTTGTGAGGAAACCACAAACACGAAGCTAAAAATACTTGACACTTAAAACATGTGTTTATGCCCGAGCATAAAAACATCAAAATCAAGAGTTCAACATTTCGAATGTTATATTTCCAAACAGAAGCAGGAAACGCAAGCTCCGTGTAGCTCTAAGCAATTCAATAACTATATTGTTTTGCAAGGTCCAAATTCAAACAAATAACTCTCTGGCTTCAACGACGGGCACAATAGATATTCAATTGACGTATTTTTGTTTAATTCACAATAAATTTCATAAGGATAATTATTGTATGATCTGTATTTTAAATCATCGTTGAATGAATAATCTGGAAAGAAAATATCAATGAGGTAAAAGCTACTTAAATGTTATTTTAAAATGTATTTATCTTTTAAATACAAGCAATGCATTAAAGAAACAGTGATTTTAATTTGCTCAATTCATATCTTGAAAAGCCATTAATGAAATTAGATGTTAAAATGTAGAGAATTTAATGTAATCTTTCATCAAACGCTGAAAAAAAGTCTTTAAAACATTCCCGTGCATATTAACGACGGGCACAATAGATATTCAATTGACGTATTTTTGTTTAATTCACAATAAATTTCATAATGATAATTATTGTATGATCTGTATTTTAAATCATCGTTGAATGAATAATCTGGAAAGAAAATATCAAATGAGATAAAAGCTACTTAAATGTTATTTTAAAATGTATTTATCTTTTAAATACAAGCAATGCATTAAAGAAACAGTGATTTTAATTTGCTCAATTCATATCTTGAAAGGCCATTAATGAAATAAGAAATTAAAACGTAGAGAATTCAATGTAAATCTTTCATCAAACGCTGAAAAAAAATCTTTAAAACATTCCCGTGCATATTAGGTTGCTTTATGAGCATAATTAAATTAAAAGGACTTATAACTTCCCTTTAGCATTTCTTCACTTTGATATCAGAGAATGAAACATTGAGCAAATTTGACTTTTCTCAGTAAATAATTAGTCAGGGAGCTCGATATATGTTAGCCTTATAAAAGCATCCCCAACTTTATCTCCTTCAAAGCTAACCCATAGTAAAGTATATTATTTCGTTGTCTGGAAATCGTGATAAACTTGCTATTGCGAACGTTTACCACCCCCAAATCTCCCCCCCCCCTTCCTACCCCCGCCAATCTGTTACCAAGCCAACAGCATTGGCAGTGTCGTCCCCTGAGCCAGCCGAACTGTCCGGCATTGTTTGCGATGTTCTGGTCGCGTAAGGGGGGAGGGGGGGGGGCGTACAATTTGTCATCTGGTGTTGACCACTAACTTTGTTCGCACTTCTCGCGGACGTACACAATCAATGACATTTTAAAATAACTTATACAAAAAAGAAAAGTAGTATAATATATATTATATTAATGAAGACAGTGTAAGTGATGCAACCGAGGACATGTATGGACAAAAAAAACATTTCAGCTTTATTTTTGGGAATAGTCGGATAAATACAGATACGTCTCATAAATATCACTACCCGTCAACGACGACATTTTGTGACACCGGTTTAAGTAGATCCACCTGTAGACCGTGGATACCTGTCCACACGACCAACATCCAGAAATACAATTTGAATGTTGAATTGAGCAATAAATTGTAATATATATTATATATGATTTCAATATTTTTGAAAACTATTTGCATTGCGTTTAAGAGAAGAATGCTCTTTATCTCATGGCTTCGCTGCACTAGGAAGTTGAACAACCTACAAAACACTTTACTATATATTTATTATTATTATAGTCATATGAATATATATTTTGTAGTTTCTATCCGATTATTAAACTTTCTTGCGGACACGTTCACAAATCCCTCCGCTCCGAAGTATAAATAAAATAGTTGTTACTACACTTACATTTGAATAATGTTATCTGTTCGTTCTACTTTCCTACCTTGAAATCTTGGCTACCTGCTTGAACAATTTCTTAATTAACTATTTTGCAAACCGTCACGTAGCTACTATCTCTGATCTCATCGACCGTCATCTGTACAACTTTTGAGACTAATTAGCATGCATCACTTTTTTACTAGCGTTTTAAATCGTGCTTATTTCGTTTTATATATTATTCGATTCATTCATAAATTGCATTTAATATCCTTTTTATTTGTTATCAAATTTGTCGAGTATTTAATGCATTGTTGTAATATTACTATTTCAAAGTTCATTGTTGTGTCTGCATCTATGTAATTAGATTTATTTAGTTGTCCTCCTTTGTAAATCAGTTTTTATAACTGATAGACGGATAGACGTTAAATAAATAAATAAATAAATAAATAAATAAATAAATAAATAATAATAAATAAATAAATAAATAAATAAATAAATAAATAAATAAATAAATAAACACTAAAAATGAATTCACAGTATTAATTGTTGGAGAATTGGTTCACGAATTTGTTTGTACTAATAATTTCATCATTGTGATGAAAAAATTTTAAACGTAATTTCCGTATATTACTCCACATAATGCAATCCACGTGTAATAATATCATATTATATTAAAAACCCGAATTTATACATATTGTCGAATGCTGAAGGGTGTATTATATTAAGAAACAAAGGTATAATGCATTAAAAATAAAGATTTGATTTAAATCATTCAAGCTATATGATCGTGTCCTGGGGTCTGTTTACCGTAAAAGTGACAGCGACAACGATAGTGACAAAGGCGATCAACAAGTAGAAGAACAAGTGGGAACTTGCCACCTCGAATTTTCATCACACAAAATTAAATAGTAATAACTTACATTTGCTGTATGTAGTTGTTAATTACCTTCAGGAAATATTGGCAGACGGTTTTAAAAATGTTTAAACGTGTAATTGTTGCCAATATACCATTTCTAAGCTTGTATAGCTTCTCACTAAAGTTGTCACTCATACTGTCGCTGTCACTTAGTAATTACAGACCCCCCTGAACTGACATTGGTACACTTTTATTAAGCTTATTCAAATTCTTTGACTTGTACATAACCACAAACATCTTTTTAATTATAACATCTTTCCAATATGTATAAAAAGCAATAAGCAGGTCATTCGATATTATTATTAAAACAACATAGCTGATGTACTTAAAAACTTTATTTTCGGACATTTTTGATTTCGATTTTATTTCGTGTCAAATTGAAGTTCGTTTCGAGTGTGCTCGCAATCATACAGCTAGATGTATGAGTATATAGTTCCTACGATATATTCATGTGGCGGATACACCATACAGTTCACTTGCAACCACCACCGCCAACTCGCGTTTTATACCACTTTACGATGCAGCGTTTCAAAACGCGGTGATATGTTAGCGAAATCCGTATTGAAATCGATACCTACCTCGTTCACGGGAAATTGCTGCTTGTTTTTTGATGAGATATGTGTTTCATTTTTTTTAACTGTGAACTACCAGAACGCTTATAGGTTAAATCAAATTCTATTTCAAAAAGGATGTATGGAAAATTTTATTGGTGAAATGAATTTGTTTTAGAAGTTAGTGCTTTTATTTGAATTCTGTTTGCGACTCAGATAATACAAATCCGTTTATGGAGGAATAAAATTCCAAAACTATTTTCACAAATACTGTTTAAAATCGGAATGTTCTGGTAGGAGTTATTATCTGTAATCTTTTAAATGAACTTCGAATGGATGTATTGCCCAGCTAAACGTGCAAGACGAAGTCAATCGAACCAAATATATCGCAATGCAGTTTATAAAATCATTTAAAGATGTATTATCTATAAACGGAGTCTATAATACAAATAATTAACAGAAGAAGAAGAAGAAGAAGAAGAAGAAGAAGAAGAAGAAGAAGAAGAAGAAGAAGAAGAAGAAGAAGAAGAAGAAGAAGAAGAAGAAGAAGAAGAAGAAGAAGAAGAAGAAGAAGAAGAAGAAATATAAATTGTCATTAGATTGCAAAGAAATAATTGAATTTTTTTTTCTTTAATCTAACTAGTAGTGGGATCAAGTTATACGGTTAAAATTAGTTTACTTTAATTTTTTAATAACAAGATCTAATCCATTGTCCATTGAGTACAAGTGACCAATGCCATTTAATAAGTTAATTCGTGCAGTGTTATAGTATTCAGTATGCACACACACATTGCACGACTTATTTTATCTTTTCACAGAAGTTTGTTGTAATTCATCGGGTCAAATAAACGAAAACTCAGTTGAAGAATGTATGGTTAAAACACGAAAGTAAATGATAGTGACAAATTCGGTGAAACAGTAAAAATATTATAAAACAATAAATGAAGATTATAAATATGTCATCGTTTGCCGTTTGGCACATGATTTAGTTATATAAACGCTGTTGAGCTATTATAAATTTAAAATCTAGTAAAATACCCGGCACCTTCACCAAATTCACAAACTAACGTTATGTGTAAGTAATCGATAGAAAATAGCACTACCAAGTAGGAATAATTTCACTGTATGATTTAGATAACACATTAGTGATGTTTATTTATAAAATTTTAATCTAAATAAATCAATGGAAGAATAAAATTTAGACAATAATAATAATTTCTTCATTATTATGCATTCGTCCAAGAGTTATTTTTTAAAGCGTTATCGTTCATAATAGTAACTCATAATAGCTGGAAGAATGGTACACAATTTTGTACAAACGTCATGTATGTGCATGCATATGCTTAGTTGTATCAGTATTTATATATTATTCAATTCCAATTATCTCATCTAGTTTATAATGTGTTGTTAAGGCTTCTACAAATTTCAAATATCCACATTATATTTAATATCACTTGTAAAACATGAACTGTAGTCCTTGTAAGCTTATCATTCCACTCGGCACTCCCTAAAACAATATACAAACTTCAAAGTATCATAATTATTTTAAAAATATGTTTTCGTGGGAATCCTGCCCAGGGTGCAATTCATGCCCCTCTTCAGGTGCCTAACCAGGTACTTTGGACTTTGGACAATTGTGAAGGTATGTATGAGGGCTGTTTTAAGAGGATCCATATCTTGTTTTCGCATTACCGACTGAGGAAAACCTAGGGAAAAAATCTTCAGTCAGTATTACCGTTCTCGACGGGATTTGACCCAGTTACCTTGCGAATCAAGCCAACACTGTCGGTACCCAAGAGTTTTGTCTATTAGATAAAAAAAACAAACTTGAGAATTTCATTGAAGATGGTTTGGCACGGATGTAGTTGTGGTTTGCGTTAACCCTGAACAAAATTAACAATTTCATCAATTTATTGCTAAGAACAGAGCAATTATCTATGCTACGACACAATCATTGGTCCTGACCGTAGAGTAGAGAAATAAAACCACAAACTTGGACGTACAGCTGGACATACCGCATGTTCGATTAACGTTGGAATGACCGTTTAATACCCTCGAGAATTCAGTGACTGGACTTTTACAATGAGGTAAAAGTTAAGTCCATATATTTTATGTTTACCAATACTTTAACCAGATTGGACTTCTTTTGTTTTCACCAGATTGTTTAACCTATGTTTCATTTATAGAGTTGTGAACAAACACGGTTAATGCTGGTCTCTGAAGGGGGCGCAATTTTACTCGGATAAATCATGCAATAGAAAAAAAATGTTAATGTGTCTGATTGACAATATGCAATTGACATACGGAAGTCATCAACATTGTTGGTGATCTTTGTATCGTATATCAGGATATTGCTTTTCAAATCATGAGTTTAGTTCATAGTTGAGTTCATGAATATATAATATGTTATTATGTTTTACAATGCTTGGAAAGAGGACCGTGCTTGCCTCAATCGTGAAAAGAGAGTCTCATTAGTTTTCAATGTTGGTTTCATATACATTGAGATAGATATATTTGAAAAAAATCACAACAGTTATAATAAAAGTGTTCAAATAATTTAAATATTGTGGCTTCTATTCAGATTGAAAGCTTAACGTCTAAGCTGTCCTGTGTTTCTAGTGAAGAACTACTCGCGACGTTATTTCACATAGCAAAAGTGTTGTTTAAGAAAATTGTTTACCAGTGCATCATAAAAAAAGGTATTTAAAAACACTTCTATGCTGCTCAATTTCATCGGACAGTGAGAATCACCACTGCAGCCACTTTTAATAGAACTTGGAAGTATCAGAAGATATTATGTTAATGGTGTCAATAATACTGTACAAAGTTTCAACGACACGTGGTAATACGGCAATAGCTATGATAACCATATGTAACTCTTTTTTTTACCCTCTCTCTTATGCCGCTAGAATTGTTGGTTTAAATTTATAATTTATGTTTCAGAATTGTATTTTTAATTCTTTCAATTCATACATGTTTTATACGTATTTGACGTATCTATTTAAACTGTTTTCTTTATATAACCATACTGTTCGAATTAATCAAATCAAATCAAGCCTTAAATGATAAGGGCAGCTGTCACGCCCTAAAAACCACGTTTATTTGTTGCATTCTTGAATTAAATTTTCATTATAATTTATTTGTTAATTATATTAAAAAATAACACAAATGTTTTACATGTTGATATTTAATCTCATATTTATTCTCAAATGCAAGCAACGACATCGCAACGATGTCCAATGTACGTGTACAACTTATTACTGTTATTTATGAAATAAATGTGATTCGATTAATGGTACAAACTTGTTTTGTTTCAAGTTCAAGAATCACGACTGAAAACGGGTCTTGATGAAAAGGTATTTTAGGAATGCAATGTATTTTATTTCACTAGGACTCTATGCAGGATAAATCATCCAGAACAGAGAAAACTGTTAAAACTTAAATTGCATTTGACTTCTCCGTGTTTGTAATTTCGTGTTTCGAGACGTGTATTAGTAAAGAATTTAATAAACACAACTGCGCAGACAACTGTGTTTTTAAGTTTAATGTGAATGATTATTCATTTTTGGCATACCTAAGTTCTCGCAACGTGTTTTCTATTCAAATCTTTCGGTTAAGATTGATCTGCAAAGTCAAAGCAATGTAAAATTAATTCCAATTATTCAGTTTATATTTGAAATATGCTACAGTCATGACAGCATATTTTAACGCAGTGCGTATGATTTCTGGTCCGTGCGTTTTATTCATGAAACGCCAGAAAACACCGCGAAAACATACGCGTAGATGGATGGTGATTACTCAATTTGAAATTCATGAGTCAAAATTACGAAAACTTAAAAGGTAAAGAAGGGGGACGCAGATGAATGACGTAGGTTTAGAAAAACAAGTAGAATATTTTCACGAATGTTTTGTGTGGGTACCTGAGAGATTTCTTAACTGTTTCTGACGTGAATAATGAGATATAAACTCGAAACGAACGAAATTCTTGCTTGTTATTTAAAATTATTTTTGTCTTTAATTTAAGTGATTCTTTATTTGGAAAATAAATGATGATTTTAAATCTAAACACAATACTTATTGCCAACTGCTGAGCTCCATAAAATTAAAATGCAAGTCTGGAGCGTACGGATATCAAATGTGCGTTTTTAAATCGTTCATAAGACTTGAATGTAAAATAAATTGTCGTTTATTGCAATTTCTCAGCATTTATTGCTAGAAATACTTAGAAATAGAAATAACAATTCTTTAATAACGCTACAGAAACTTCTTGAAAATACTTGTAGGGCCTATACCAGAATAAAGTACAACAATGCAATTAAAATAATGACTCTACAACATACTCCAACTACATTCAGGCAGGTAGTTGGTGTTTTTTTTTGGCGGGTCAGTTCCATTAACGGCTAATCCAAATCAGTAAAATAACATGTTTAATAAATTAAATGATTAACAAACTAAACTTGCTATATCCTATCGTGTTTGATTGATGATTCTGCCAGTACCCAACATTCAAAAGATTTAAACGCGTTCTAATTTTGTCGAAGAGTGTACCTTCGTTTAAATGTCTCATTCATTAAATCAATGTCCCCATTCCGTTCAAAGCTCTTAATTCCAAAAGCTTGGGTAAGTTGCGGATCTCTCTAAAAGTTAGATGTTCTCCGTCACTAGCCTCTTTGCGTTGACGAAAATTATTAAGACATTCAAAGAGATTATTGTAAATTGTCAACTTCGAAAAGTAGGATGAAGTACATCAACAGGATTCAAATCACTTAAAAGGTTGTTTATATTCGAAATATTACTTTCTTAACAGAACGAGTTTATTGTGAATGACCTTCTGACATCGGAAAAAAGTTTAACCTAAAAATATTTTCGCTAAACAAAATCCAACAATAAAAAGTATTGAATTGACGTTGAGATTAACAAAAGTTGAAAAAGTTAGTCAAAAGTTTCAAATTCATTGAACAAGTATGGCATAAAAGATAGACAGAAAATACAAAAGCAACGATAGATGGGAAAATAAGAAACACATTGGGAAAAACGCATTATAGGTTAAGAAAAACACACCGACAATTTACTATAGCCTACTGAAATAAAATTTGTGAAAACTTCTTACAAGTTGCGATTTAACTCAAGCACGTGGACGAAAGAGCCCAAAATAAAGAGTGAAGCTAGACGTTATCAACAACACATTGTCGAAGAAGACCAAGAATACAATTATCTATCGCAATAAAAGTTTTGGTGGAGGTGCCGAGTACAAAAATTTCAAACTAAAAATGCTAGTCTCCTTTATTCCAAGGGCACCAAAAACATTCTGTATCATCCATGCTGAAGGACTGTCAACAACAAAACTCATCTCAATCGGAGGGGTGTTTATTTTTTAGCGTGAGACGTGACGCACGCACGCACGCATGCACGCACGCACGCACGCACGCACGCACGCACGCACGCACGCATGCACGCACGCACGCACAGACGGACGAACGGACATTAAAATTGGCGCTTAAAGGGAGTACTTCGATCCGTAATATAATAAATGTTAAATTTGTCAAGTGATGATGAGTATATTAATTTATAGCAAAGTTAAACTAAAACATTTATGAAAACAATATTGAAAAGGTTTAGTGTGTTATAATAGAATGATTTACAACGTATGTTTAAATGTATCTATTACAATATTGTTCAAAGAATAGTTTTTATATGAGTTATAATTGTATTCAATTTATTCTGTTTTGAGAATTCGATATTTTTTTAGAATAAATGTTAGATCTAGGCATAGTGAATGTGGTGCAAATTGATATCAAAAAAATTAATTTCCACCGTATCCACCTATAAATTGAAATACAAATACATTTATAACAAAACTAATAAATAAAAGCAATATTTCGGGTATTTTCAATACCCTTCTAAAGACAAAAATTAAAACATAAAATTTATCTACTAACCATGGTCAATACATCAAAACAATCACTGCCATCTTGTTCTCGTAAAAATTATACAACTACAATAAAAAGTAAATATTATGATGAAACTTTTAGAGCAGGTGAGGTTAATAATGGAATGAGTTATAAGGTCTGTACACTGCACTATTTAAATAAAGAAAACTATCTGGAACAATATTTCGACAACTATTAAGTCTATTTCTTGATTTGGATAGTCGGGAAAAACTCCCGTAGTATTAAATATTAACTTTTAAGTCGTCTTCATCAATTCAATCGTAAATCAAAATTTATACCACATTAGTCACTTCTTAGGCTTTGATGCCAGGTTGGGGACAAACCCCCCTTTCAAATATCCCGGAAATCAATGCTGGGAGTGCTGATAACATCATCAGCAAATACATCAAGGCAGAATGATTGAAGCGTCATTCCACTTCACATAATGATGATGTTCAAAAACATGTTCTGCTAGTTTTGAAGAGCATACCATGCGCTGAGCATGTGTCTCCTTGTAATCAGTTTTTACGATGGATAGACGTAAATAATATAAAAATAAATAAATATAATGAACGTTATTTCGATGTTCCTTCAACTTGATATCGAGGGGTCGACATTTTCGACGATTGTGACACATTCAAGGGCTTGGTTTTAGTAAATATACTTCTGAGAGTTCTAGGAGTTTGAAAAGTTTTTTTTACGTATATCAAAATATGGAGAAAGGTCTGATTTTCTCTCACATATTAGGGTAGAAATCCAGGACAACAGTTTTTAGGATATTTGGAGGAACTTGGCTACATGTCTGTCAAAACTTCTGTTTTGGTTGGTTTTTATTATTTTAGTTATAAAGAACATGATAAGTTCTAAAATTGTATATCAAATTATAATCTAATTGTTCTTATAATCTCAGTATTTATAGTAATCAGTATGTGTATTACTAGATTGAAAACCTTTTTTCATTACATTAATCTATCTCTAAATATTTTCTTAATAATAGTAATAATAATAATAATAATAATAGTCGATTAGAATTAATCATATACTGTACATAAGAACACTAAATGCTTTTTTCCTCATTACAAGCTGACAATAATAAGCTTTTAAAATATCGATGTGCATTTGAAAGCTAATAACATTTTACTATGGAATTGAGTCGATAATATGTTTGAATCGTATTTGTGCGATGAATGCAAATTAAGCTAATAAAATCCTTACACAACAAAATAACAATTTTCATATCTTGAAATAGTCTCTAATCAAATTTTGAGCAAACTCCCGAAAAAGTTTATACTCCAGCCTAAAACATTAAATCTGATCCACTCTCGCTAAGTCCTAACCAATGACATCGTTTGTTAGTAAAAAAAATACGCTTAACGAGTATTTCGGCCATCACTGAAGAAAGTGTCATAACGTTGATAACGATAATACGTATAGACGCTCTTCTGGCTAATAGGCCATTTGAAGAGACTCCACGAATGGAATAATAATGACGGCTCCGCCCTTAATGTCACACAAATAAAGATCAGTGTCAAAAGTAGTTCTTAATCCTATATAAATAAAGTTTGAAGCTGCTAAGGTCTTAGTAGTGCGTGAAGGCATCTCTATTGATTCATTAGCCTACGTCAACGATATCCGATAATAGCACTAAGATAAAAACCAATCACTTCACTTATGACAATGATAAAATAAGACCACCATGATTATATTATAATATTGTAGTTAAGGTTCAGGGAAAATTTGGTCCTTACAATAGAACCTTACTTTGTTAGCTTTATCTTTCAATTAAACATTCCAAATGGCATTAAACTTACGGGAATACTTATTTTTGTGTATGACAAAAGAATACATTTTGATTGTCAAATTTTTAATTTTATTTATACCCTATATTGAATTCAATTTGATACTTTTTAAAATTTGTTTGAGTTTGTTAGTACAACGTCATGCACATGCCCCCCCCCCCCCCCCGCCCTGCCATTGCAACGACGTCATGATAACACTGATTTCTTACTCGATACGAAAGTTTATTACGTATGCAATTCAACTGGTGGTATTTCAACAATGTCTCGAAAATCATCTGAAAACTTTTCACAATCGTATTTTCCCCAATGAGCAGAAAATAACTCAATATCGGGTAAAAATTCATGTTTTTTTTTTTTAAATCGTGAGTGATGAAATGCTTCATTTCCATGAAAATATTGGCCTAACTTTTTTGTTATCCTAATTTGTTTTACATTTTGTGTGCATACTGCTGGATTCAGTTCACAGGTATGATTAATTTACCTTTTATATCGTTCTTCATTCTTGTAAGTTATAATCAAATCACACGCCTACAAAAATAATATTTTAACGAAGTGTTATTATTTTTGTGTTTATATACAATCTACGATGGTTTTTGCTGCAGTGAGAGGAGCGAGAACTAATACTTATTTAAAGTCAAATTCTTTTTTACTGTGATGCAGCCATGTTTGTACGATGTCACGAGTCACGACCACTATAGTATTTTGAGTGAATAGGCCTGACAGTGCAAATTATTAACAATATTTTGCAATAACGTACACATAAACAATGTATCATCAGAACAATCGAATGTAGATCATAATAAATTAGCTTTTGCTCGTCCCGACGTTGACATTTAAAATCAATTAATTTCATAATTTGTAAAACCATTGTTATCATAAACAATATTACTGTTATTCCAAAATTCAATTTATTCCATTACCATAAGCTATTTAAAAAAAATATATAGCTTTACTGACCCGTTTCATGCTGATTGTGATGGTTTTATATTATCCGTTCATAGCATGATAGTAAATGAGTAACAAAATTGTTTGAATCATAACATTGCTGTACCGTCAGTAGGGTAAGGGTTATGCCAGTCAAAATAGGTCAGAGCGCATTGAGTGTTTATGTTTAGCTTGGGAAATCGCAAGTGCACATTGTGCATGCATGGATATTTTCATAATTAAATCTGTAGGGAGAAGACCCCTAAAATATTCATTACTATTTTTTCATTAGATAGATCACCGAAGTTAGGCAAAATCAGACGTGGCCTGTATTTGAGTAGGTGACCACTTGGGAACACCACGTGCTGTTGGGGTGAAGCAGATCACCAGAGTGTTCCCCGAAAGAAAACGACCCTTGCATTGTCACCCTGACCAACATGTTTCAGGTGTTGAAAAATTAATGTTGCGGAACATTAAAAACTACAATTAAACAAACTTTTAAGTCCTACCCCGTTAAAAAACTAGTATTTTAAAATCAAATCAATAATAACCTTGCAGGTTCACGAATGATATTTCCAGACGCTAATTTCTATATATTGCCATAACAAATTAAGAATTCTAAAAACAACCCTACAATATTATTTAAAAAATTATTTGAACATCGCGTGGATATCAGTTTGTTATAATATCATTGCTGAGTGTAGATAAATAGTCAAAGGTTAAAACAATAATGGTCTAAATACACGCCCCTGTTGTACACCTTGTTTAGAAGTAGCTTAAAGAATGTATTACCGTGCACGTCGACGCATCCGATCTGCTTCTTCATGATGCTAGTGTTGATCTGGCACATGTAACAGCCTCGGTCCGACTCCTTTACTTGGCGTATGTGAAGCTGCCACGTGCGTTCCGAGTCGTGCGTGACACTGATGCGTGAGTTGTGCGTCACGACCTTCGTGTGTAGCGTGAGGATCGTCTGGTCCTCCGCACGCATCCACCCGACCTGTAACAGGACATTTCAACGATGTAGCTGTCATCCTGGCATCCGGGTGCGTGAGGGAAGGTGTAAATGTTTCGAGGTTAGTGGGGTTGAAAGTTGATAGTCTTGGAAGGGTTTCTCGTACCATGACATGTTACCTTGATATTATGCTGTGCCTCACCACGATCGTCTAGGCCCGGGGTAGAATTGGCCCAGAGCATGGCTCTGCTAATCGTAAAAGGCGATTCAAGAGAAAAAGTCCACTTCGCAAACTTCAGCTAGGAAGGGGGGATATATTATACTCCCCGAAACTAGAGGCGAGCTCTGGCAATCGTCGTCGGGGACCTTTACCCTTACCTTGACGACCTTTCGACGACGATGACGACAATGACAACACGAATGATGACGAAGACAATAACGACCGCGACGTGAGAACCCCTTTCCTCCCCTTACCCGTGGCTGGTTCTGACCAGTATGCCCCCCCCCCCCCTAGGTTAGAGTGGTGCATTATGACCTAACGGTTGACGCGTCCTTAATCCAAATAAACCAAAAAACGATCGTCTTATTGACAGAGACTTTAGGTAAAATACCAGTGGCGTATCCAGGAATTCATAAAGGGGGGGGTTTTATCAATTTTTTCATAGATGTGCCGAAGGCTAAGTGGGGTTCCGGGGGGAAATTTTCTTCTTCAAGGTCATTTTGGTGAAAATCTGTGCGTTTTAAAGCATCACAATGACCAACTTTTTATCTACTAAAATCCTGTTTTTTATCCAAAAGTTTTCTATTTCACGGTCATTTTGGTGAAAATCTGTGCGTTTTAAAGCATCAAAATAACCAATTTTGTATCTACTAAAATCCTCTTTTAGTCAGATGGTAATTTGTAGTTATTTTATTTTCTCCTTTACACTTTTTTTCAAAAGGGGGGGGGGTTGTCCCCCCTCTCCCCCCCCCCCCTTGGATACGCCACTGTAAAATACTATTTCCAAAATTCGTTCCCCATTATAGTTGGGACTCACAGCAATTTACAAAACGAGTATGCCACTTTTGGGGATCGAATAAAGAACCTTCTGGCTAAACAGTAAACACTATTGTAAAAGAAGAACGAGCATATTCAGATAAAATTTTAAATTGTAAACAACACTGTTAGTAACAGAGTAAAGTTATAAGCATAGAAATATGTAATAACTCTGTTGTTTGTCTGTAACTTAGATCAAGTTCATGTTTCCAATTGAGAAGATCGTGTGTTCAATCAACATTGTGTACGACTGCACGAAGTTAGAAATCTCAATGAAATTAGTATGGGAACTCTGCGATTAGAGCCGAAAATGAACTTCGTACTTTTCAAACTACACCTATGTTTATATCGACCAAGACAATTTCTTTGGCGCATACTAGGTGGGTGGGTGGGTGAAAACTGAAAAGGAAAATGATGATTTCTTTTCATGTAATTTGAAACGTACGAAAGTACTACACTCATGACGCTGAGCGTCCGCACGGAAGTTTTGTCATTTTAAACAAAAGCATTTGTATAGAGTGAACTTTAATAAATGTGCAGACTAACATTATTCAATGCCTGATTCTACCTATGAAGTCGGTAGCTTTAGGTATACCTATTTATTAGTACTGGGCACGAAAATTTCAATATCGATATCAATAGGCTATATAAACATTTTATTATCTGTGCATACAAATTGACCAAATTGTATAAAAATAGGCCTATTATTAATAACAATGAGTGGCTAAAAAATCGCCTAGAATGATTACCAATGTTAACATTATAACATAATAGTCTTTATTTTAACTTGGCGGGGTTTTAATGTCAAGGCAGAGTACCGTACTTGAAATAGCCATAGGACACTTATTCCATATTCTGACATAAACTTATGTTCACCAGGTGCTCTCAACAGCCACTAACTTTTTGTCTCGATTTGTTTAGTCGGGAAACACTCCCGTATGTGAAATTGATATTATTTACTACAATTCAGAAATTAAAATTTAAAACAAAAAAGATTCCCGGTTGGGGCGGACTTTTTTAATTTCTGAATTGTAGTAAATAATAGCCACTAACTGTTATGTATTTAAATATATATCGCAGATAGTTATAAGCCCTATGTTAATTGTTATCTTACCGATTCCCATAAAAGCTCACAGGGTATTTGACAATATATTTTTAACGGGAATTGTTGCTGTCGTAAAATAATATAATTTCGGATCTTAAAATGATACACAGCACAAAATATAATTGCCTTCTCTTGCGCCCAGCTGATGTTATTTTGTTACGTTTTAATCACAATTTGGATTTTTTGTGCATTATACTTAAATAAATCATAAAAAGAGTTTTAATGTTATTGACAAAAATTATAACATTCTATATTTTGAAAACAATTTTATCTTTATTTGAAGCAAAAATTGATGTTTTCCGTATTTTCTCATTTATTATTGACACATTTTCTATTGCATTTATTATGAACTCATGAAATTGGAATTGGTATTGGTATATGAATTATTAATGCAAGTAATTGATTTTGTAAAGGCCCTCCGGAGATTATAGTGTTATCTAGTGCACTCTAGGGATGCTGTATGGTGATAGCTCAAATAGATCGTGTTATGTATGCATTTCCCAGGTCTTGTGAATAATGTAGGTCAACATAGAAATGCACCTTGTATTACGGCATCAACGCTGACGCTCCATACAAGAGCACAATATGTTATATGTTTTGTAAAATATCAGTGTTCAATACACAGTTTAATAACTTGTTAACTTTTTTAAAATATCACGGCAAATTTCAAACAAAATATGTATGTCACGCTGTAGAATGTTGTATCTATAATTATTATGTTTGTTTAATACATTTAAGGTATATATCATTCACAAGTAACGTCGTATTCATGCTATGGGGAGCCGTATTATTTTCCCGTCAGCGTAGATAGCGCTGCGAGCGATCCAGCCACTCTCACGCGCGGGAAAATGGTCTTACGGCGGAGCCGTATTATTTTCCCGACAGAGTAGATAGCGCTGCGAGCGATCCGGCCACTTTCACGGGCGGGAAAATGGCCGTACGGCACCCCATTGGGAAGGCATGCTCGTTCCTTAAACTAAACTAAAAACTTGAATTCATCTTTAGAGTCAACACTCTCTGTCGCGTAACTGATTTTCAATGTCGGACCAAGCCAACCCTGTCGACGCCGACGCCATCGACGAGTGAACAATGGCCAGACAGGGATAAGTATTTTAGAAAGAAACACGGACCCAACTCGCTGGGTAGTGCATGGAGAGTGCATGACGTTAGAATCAACGGGGGTAATTTGGAAGTAATTTAAGAATTTATTATGTGGTCACTTTCATCACTTTTCCACACCAAGAATTGATGGATTTAATTATTAATAGGTTTTTAATATTATATCTGAAGCGGGATTTGAACCCAGTAACTTCTGTATTGTAAGCTGTGGCCAACGAGCCACACATCTCTTACATGTTTGTAATAAGGTGAAATACGTTGATAATGATATAGATTATATATATAAACAAACGATTACAATTATAATTCATTTATTCTGTGTAATTGTAACATTGTTTGTATACAATCCTTAATAAATATAAATATATATAATGTTAATTTAGAGTCTACCCACTCAGTCACATAGCTGTCCACAAATGTCCGCCCAAGTTACAAACATATAACAATGATCGGTTAACTTCTTACTTATCTATACAATACTTTGTTTGCTCTAGCACTACCACTTTCTATTTATAATAAAATTACGTAAAATTATAAACTGTGACACCTTTATAAGTTGAGTAAATCCTATTTTATCTAATGTTGTTCGTAATGTGTTAGTCACAAACGTGTCGATTCGCAAAAATAAACTAAAATAGTTGATATTTTATTGAACTGCACATTGATGCAACATTTACGCGACTTTAAAAAAATGCACATGGTTCGCAAAACTGTTTACAACAGAGCATAAGTTAGATGACATACACAATACTCCATTACGAAATTTACTAGTTATATATACAAAATCTTTGAATTGTTTGGTGAGAAATGTGAACACATTTATTTGCTTGGGTCAATTTGTAAATAGCGAATTGGATTTGTATTATTTATCATATTCTACGCATTGGGATAAAGTACATACACATTAGTAGCTCATATTATTTTCGTGGTTTGCGTTTTTATTTGACAGCAGATTCTAGATTGTAGATAATATTTATGTCAGTCAGCCAACAACAAAGCATTATTATTGTTGCATTTGCAATAATCATTTAGATATCTGATGTACCAATTTGAACTATCGAATATCTGATAGTAACGTGCTGATAACCCTACACAGCCATAGTCTAATTCCGAAGCAAAACGAATCAATGTCTCATTTTCTACGAGTTGTGACAACTCGATGAGCCTGTGGTAATTGAGTCGTTCATACACGCCTATGATTGGATAACCTCGGATTGCATAATCATCACAAAACCAACAGAAATCGATCTGGTCCATAGAAGTTAAATTGGCAGCGAAACTGTACACAGCGAGAATCGTTGGGTTCAAAACCCACGTCATGGCAAGCTATCCTGATTATAACTTTTACAAAATTTGCTGTTTTTATTGTTAATAAAAGATTGTTATTCGTGACTCACAATGAGTTATACAACGGTATTATCATTTGACGTTACTCAAAATGATGGCAGTATTCACATGAAATATACCCATTGTGTTAAATTTTGATTTAAAAACGTATACGTAAACTTTTAGTGGTTAGTTAGCTGCACTTGATTCTTACTTTATTTTTATTAGAAAAGCTTTGTATCTAGTGCTAGGTTCATAACTAGTAGCACTCGGGGAAACCCACGCGATGGCAAAGTTTTACGATTATTGCTTTAAAGTTTTAATACAATTCGCTATTTTATTACAAACATGAAGGTGTAGAGTTTATGAAAAATATACAAAATATTCATGACCACAGACGGGATTCGAGCTACGGATGCAGGCACTAAGATTTATCAACTAAGGTTTCGGATTTCTAGTTCTGCATATTCTGACGATGCGTCCAAACTCACACTGCGTTTGCATTCAGATACAGAGTTCAAACGCAGCGTGTATGCAAACATTCAGCCAAACACTAAGCCGCTGCGGCTCATCGGACAGCTTCAAGCTAGGTCGCGAAAGCTGCTCCATGTTTTTTAACCGACAATGTTGTCTCGAGTGATAAGCGCTTTACTCTAAGTCGGGAGGTCCCGGGTTCGAATCCCTTCGTGACGGAAAACCTGACTGAAGGTTATTAACGCAGTTATCCTCAATCCTTAATGAGAATGTACGGGAATGAGTCCTCTTAAACAGCCCTCGAAGACCCCTTCACAATTGCCCTATCCGTAACATGCCTTATACACCGAAGAGGGGTATAAACATTGTATCCTATAACATATTGAATTCCCACGGTAAAAAAAAAATAATATTAAAGCTTTTCTTATTAAATTACCATAAAATGTCTAGATTTACGACGGTAAAGATAGACGCAGAACTAGACCGTAGCTTAAGCGTAATATAGTGACAATGGCGTCGTCACTTAGGCATCATGTTTCCTTGGTTATCAAATCAAAGTAGTTTTATGTTTCAGTGATTTTTATATTAAATAAGCACGGGTGAGGGAGAACATAACATAGAGAGAGAATTTACTTAATTAACAGATTGTCAACGAAGAACAAACACATTTTTTTCTGAATCTGCATCAAAATCTCTTGTTGGAGGTGCCGAGTAGATACACGAAAATAAAATTCTACTAAGAATTATGACTTATGTTGGAAACAGGTGTTTATGATTTATTTTATATATATGTAGAGAGAGAGAGAGAGAGAGAGTGAGAGAGGTGCCGAGTACATAAATTAACTCTTTTTTAAATGCTAGCCATGCCTATCTTAAACCAAGGGTCACCAATAATATTATCTGTATTATCCTTTCTATCTGTCAAAGTCAATATAAAACACGCATGCCAATCGAAGGTGGTCATAGCGATTTATTGTGAAACGTGACTCACGCAAAGATGGACGGAAAGAGGACGAACAGAAAAGTGATGCTATAGGAGAGCTTATCCCCCTAAATACCTAAATTATTATTTAGTTAAGTGATGAACTCGACTTTTGTCGCTAATATTTGTCAGGCGAATCACAAGTCTTGAGCGCCTCTTTCAACACCATTTTAGTCTGAATTTAGCTGTATTAAAATTACCAGTCTATGGCGTTCCACTATCTGAAAACATCATTGTTTGACTTATTTAGGCACTATTTTGCTATTGAGACTCAAATTGAAATACGCAACAAATAACATGCATCCGACAGAAATAGCATAATGCGGATTATGTAAATGAGTTAACACTTTTTTTCAATTTAAGTATTTATATTTCAGTATAATATTGAACTCTCTAATTGACCAAAACTGATGTATGTATTTCAAAACTCAACGCGGTAAATTACTTTAATATTTCCAAGTTAATTATGATTGAGTTTCCTCATTTTAAAATTTTCGCTGAAAACACATTTCATACATGTTCGCCACAAGTTTGGCCACCCATAAAGCTCCAAGCGCGAACATTCTGCACGTGTTACTCATAAATGCCAAACGTAACAAGAATTGAATTACGCAATTTTCAAATCCCAACAATCAGAACGGGGTGAGGGGGGGTGAGGGGTTGTTCCGTATAATTGGGTTAATTGTGACGATACATATGCCCGCGTCGTATTGCAGGGGTGTTGGATACGCACTAACACGCACGCTGTTGCCACTGGCGCCCACGAGAGGCGCTGCCAGTTAGCTGCAAGGGCTCGATAAAAATACTCGTTGAAAAGAATGGACAAATATTTATCATTGGAAAAGAAAACATTTACATTGGAGTGAGAGCCACTAAACAAAGCAATTCTTATCAACGAGATTAACACGTTTGCTTTGAATGAGGCATTGTACATAATTTTCATCATTGGTTCATATTTATATTATTTATCGCTATTTATCTCCTTATCTTGTATTTACTAACAATAATGTGAAATGTTATGACGACTATAATATTTAAAATTAATTTGAAGTAGTTGTATCGTTTAAATCATACTAGGCGTGGATAACTGAGAGGATAAATTCTTTTTTTCTAAAAATGAATTTATATATTTACCAAAGATACCAAGAAGAGACTTTGAAGTGGTAAGACGGTAAAAGAAAATTAGGAAGACCAAGAGAAACGAGAGGACGATATGAAGTGACGTTTAAGAGCGATGTGAACCGTGGATCCTGGTGTCAGAAGTGTCGCGGTGTGATGGCAGGAAAGAGTGGGGTCATCATGGTGGAGAGGCAGATTCAGGAAGATGAAGAAACGCTGATTCTGACAACCTAGGCACAAAACAGTTTCGTACCCTAGATATCGGTGAAAAGGATACCACTCAACACAATATCAATGAAAATAAGTTTAAGATTATATTTTTAAATACTTAATGAAATCTTTAAATCAACCATTACATGTGACCCAATTAGTGAACAAAACATTTTGATAAGTGAAATTTCTATTATCACTGCGTAAATATATCTGAATATTTCATGCGTGAGGGCTTACAATAGAGTTTAAGTCTTCGAAACGGTAAATGGGGTGGAAATTTATTCACGTTGTATGCTATAATAACCTTAACACATTTATTTAATTCGTATGTTTGTATTGCAATGTTTGAAGGTAATCTATATTTCATCCGTTGACGTTTTATCTCGGAACACATTTAATGTAAAATGCGCGTTTGCTGATATTTCTATTCCCCCGAGAAACTGAATTATCCACAATTTTCAACGTTCCCCGCTAGGAAACAGAGTTGTGAAACATTAACTTGGGACAAGCCAGGACGACGATCGTTCAATGTCTGATGTGTTTTTGTTTCCTACCCTCGAGGAGTGTGTGATGTGAATATTACACCTAGGCTTTCTACAACACGGAAGCTTAGCGACATTTTTATTATCACATTATGTTTAATCGGTCACTTTGTTAACTCTTAGCTTATTTTACGTCACCATTAACTTTTTAACATTATGTTTCCTTTAGTTGTTCGTTGTTATATCGTCTACCCTATTCAGTAATAGAAACTGATTTTCAGAGTATAGGACAGTAAATAAAATTTAATTAACACAATAACAAACAGGCAAATGAATATTTAAGAAATTCATTAAACGTATTATACCAATGAAAAATATAAATTTCACATAATATTATTATGATTAGCTAATATAATTACTTTAATCCTTTATTATTTGCAGAAATGCAATATACTCATGCTTACCCTAAACATACTTGCCCGTAACTCTTACACTATTCCAATACATACTGTTAGCAGAATGACATTATGATAAATTATAGTATATACACCATACAATGTTTTTGGAACCAGCATAGTAGAAAATAATACTCTCACTATTATTATTAAATTAAATCTTTTATTGACTGCTGGCGAATAGAGAATTACCAAGGTAGTCCAAGGGGTTACTCATCAGTACAATTTGCAATTTTGTATTTCATTAGTATTTGTATAAAACGTAGGTTTATAACATTGTCGGCTGTGATTATGACGCCAGTAACCTTCAACTAAAGGTAAAAGTCGAAATAAGGCATAGATGTTACCAACCGAAACATGCGCTACAAAATCTATGAATGGAATCTCAACTGCATCGAATGAATGCCGTCTATATAACCTATTTAGTCACTGTTTAAAAGAATCTGTGAGTCCTAGAAAGCTCAAGAATGGCTGCTATTCAACTCAAAATAAAGCGCTAGTTGAATAAAATATTAACTCCGGTTTATTGCATTCCCTCAGACGTGAATAAATTTAAATCTCTATAAATGCAATATGAGTTTTATATACACCTTTGAATTTACTGTGGTTTTTAATAAAATTGGTTGTTGTGTTTATGAAATTTCCCCTCATAAACTGTAAACAGATTCAAAGAAAAACGTTTATTGAGTCGCGACAACTCGTGGGAAAGAGTTGGAAATTTTTCTCCAAGTAGTTACTAACTTAAACAAAATGAAAACTAAAGAAAATATATTTGCTTTCAGATGAATGCGATTTCATGTATTCTTCTTACGTTTCCACTCCAAACACGACTTTGGTTTATGGTGAGCCATAAAAAGCATCAATTTGCAAAACGCAGCAAGTTATTTTCTAATCATCGAACTTGCATAATATTACTAGTTTGGATTGTATGCGCATTCTGCTGTATCTAGTTGACAGAATCACGCCCTTGAAAGCGAAATCGTACATAACTTTTGTTCTCCTTATCTCGTCATTTTTTCATAAACTGCACGTCCTGATTTACTAAACAGGTGCACATGGTATATAATATCCATCGAGGGTTAAGCATAATGTTAACAACAATCAAATTGTCATTACCATTTACGACAGTAACACATTTGCTTCATTTTGAAATATTCAAACTAGAGAGTTTTTCTCAGCTGTTGTAAAAAAACCTTTTGCAGAATTCATACATGAATTCAAGTTTGTTTGAGGGACTTGAAACGGATTTTATTTTGATACTATAATGATAAGGAAAGCAAATGAGTGTAATATTGTCTAGTCAATCTACTACATTAATTAATTGAAGAGAGTGAACTAAGAAGTTCATTTATCTGTAAATAAATATCATTACAGACATGTTTGTGTTAAGAAGATTAATTTTAATTTCTTCCAATATCCGGGCAAACTGTTTAGTAATGAAATGTGAAATATAAGAAGCAACACTTTTCATTCCGTCCATCCTTTTGTCTATCTGTATGTCGTCCACTAGTCCGTCCGTGCGTGTCTGTGCGTGTATCACGTCTCACTATTAAAACCAAACCATTGACCACCGATTGACATGCGTTTTCTGTTGGCATCACCCTTCAACAATAATGATACAGAATGTTTTTGGTGACCCCAGGGGCGGGGATAGCCCCCCAGAAAGTTGAAATATTTCTATATTTGGCACCTCCACCATTATTCCTGAACGCTAGGACAAGCGTGATATGATGACGGTAAACTTTTCTCCTTGTTTTGTGTATTGGGTATACCCGTACCCGTGCTTGTAAAAAAATGTCTTCATAAAGTGATATATATATATATTATTTGCTAAGAATCAATACCCCGTTTATATTCTTATCGTTGGACGCGAGTTGGAAGGCGGGTTGAAATAAGAATTGAAAGATCAACCCGCGTTACAACTGGCGTACGTTACAACCTCCACCGTGTCATTGAACGCTAGTAATATAAAAAAGGCCTATCAGTAGTAAAGATTATCATTTGTTTAATTGTGCCACTATCTTTTAATCAAGCTTTAATACAAATAAAATATTTTGAAGGGTCTTAATCTACAATAAAATCTATCAACTAATATAGTTTGACTGAATTTATAACACCATATCACTACTAAACACGGAGTTTAGAATTAATATTGGATATCGCCACGAACTGGAAAATACATACCAAGTAAAATATTAAAGTGAAGTACGTTGAGTATGTGCATAATTTTGAAGCAATACAGAAACACACAAATACTAAACTATTAGCAGACTTCAAAGTTTATAGTTCATATAGCTTCAATGATATTAAACGATAAACTGGGTAAACGTTGGCTAAATTGTTACCTTTCGGCTATACTTTGAACTGTAATTACCATACATGTTAATGCCATGACCATGTATGTGCTCGACTAGACAAGCCAACCTAGTAAGTGAACACTGTGCTATGTTCCAAGGTGAAATTTAATAAAGGCTTATTTTTAATATACGGAATTAATTTAACATCCCAATTTAATAGTGAAGGTACTGTGGAGAAGGAGCATTGTTCCATGACAAGTCGAGGTATTGAAATCTCAACACGGAGAGTAAGGCAATCTCGAGTCCTGTTGTCCTGTTTCCTGTCTTAAACTCGCGATCCACATTGTCATACTTTTATTATGAAGGGTATGAGAGTGTATGAAACTGTGATGTGGATTTGAATTCCGTCTAATGCCTGGATAACTTGTAAATTGTACTTCCACACCTTAAACTTATCATTTGCTATAAAAGAATAAGAATAAACAGGCATTGTATATTTTTTTTATCTATCTATCTATTTATTTATTTATTTATTTATTTATTTATTTATTTATTTATTTATTTTTTTTTTTTTATTAATTTATTAATTTATTTATTTATTTACTATTGATGTTTTGTTTTTGTTTTGTTTTTATTTATCTATTATTTATGTACTATTTACAAACAAATATTATTCGATAGCGAAGCTCCCCTTCATGCACGACTTTTCTATCCGTCCGTCTGTTCGTCCGTTCGTCCGTCTGTCCGTCCGTCTGTCCGTCCGTCCGTCCGTCCGTCTGTCCGTCTGTCTGTCCGTCTGTGTGTCACGTCGCACGATTAAGCATTTGTCTGAATGACATGCGTTTTTGTTCACATTGTCGTCCAATAAGGATGATGCAAGTGGGGTCCAGGGAAAAAGAAGAAAATGTTTGAACTCATTACCAACACCAAAAGATATGTTGCAATTTTACTTGAGTTCATTGGCAATCTGTGATTGAGTAACTTTTTCATTGTAATATTCATTTCCCATTTAATGTTTGCAAAACTTATTTCATGATTATATGATACACATTTTCTACCATAGCGAAAAGAAAATGCTGCAAGTACAAAATAACCGTCGGCCAGTAAATACAATGAAATAAATAATAAACTTTGACTTGCCTTCTTTCTGGTATATGGCCCCTTATACCAATGCGCGTCAATATTTACAGGCCACATGTGCACATCGCGTGAATAGCCTCGTTTATAAAAGAACAAGACCTTAAGACTTTGACAAAAATACTAAGTTCTAAAGTTGAGGTGAAAATGAAAAATGGAAGGCGCATATACGTATATCTCATACATAAACATGACGTGAAAATGGGCGTCAGTACGATAGAAATATGTCAACATAACATAGTGCGTAAAGTGAGCACACTTTGCATGGCGCTGTCGAAGAATATTTGATAGAGTTGCGAAATACCTACACGAGCAACTGAGATGCTATCAACATACATGCTAAACGTTTTTTTTTTTTTTTAATATTTAGCCAGCGGTTTAGCCGCGGTCATTTGACCGGTTCTCACTCGAACACCGAAGTTAAGCAACATCGGGCGTGGTCAGGGGTAGAGTGGGTGAACGCTATGCCCCGAAACACACGTATACCGCTGGCTAGAGCAGACGAGGGTTCGAAACCTTGTGTGACGGCTTCGTTCTCCTTGACGTCTGCTCGGCTGTCTTGGTTAGTGGAGGAACTTATATGACTGTCAAAGTTACACCGTCCTTTCGGATGGGACGTAAAGCTGTTGGTCCCCTTGGTACTTTTCGAAAGGAGTAGGCTACGTGCCGGTACCGGGTTTCCCCTTCTCCCTTCTTCATCATCATGCATCGTTGTTAATCATCAGTTGTTATACTGGTCACTGTAAAATGGCATAATATGCTGTATGTGGCCAATTCAAAATAAATAAATAATTTTTGTGGGAAACCTGCCCAGGGTGCAATTCATGCCCCTCTTCAGGTGTCTAACTAGGTATATTACGGATAGGACAATTGTGAAGGGATGTCCGAGAACTGTTTAAGAGCACTCAATCCCTTGCATTCGCAGACTGAGGTAACAAGCGCTTAACGCTCGAGCCAACACTGTCGGTGTTCGGTTTGTGACTACTGGCGAAGTTGATAACTACTGCCTAGGTTGACATTATTGCGTACGAACCCCCACGCTAAACATGACTGCAGTATTAAGATTACAGATAAGAGGCTTGTGTGCGGACGATCATCGCCTAGAGTGCAGTACTTTCGTACTTCTCAAATTATATGGAAGGAAATCAACATTTTCTTGTTATATTTTCACCCACCGAAAGGTAACTTAATTCCTATATCTCGTCCATAACTCTTTTTCATTTTCAGTCACAGTTTTTTTTCATACAAACCCTTAAAGTCCAAACAAAATTGCAAATTTAGTCAATATTTAAAAATTGTGTGTGACCAAACGGGGACAAAATTTGAAATACAATTGTACGAGGATTGGTATTATCTTTATAGGCGTAGTTTGAAAAGTACGAACGCACATGTTCTGCTCGAATCGTAGCGTTTCCCTTGCTAATATCATTGAGATTTCGAACTTCATCAAGTCGTACACAATGCTCTTGAATCAATATTAAACTGTATGTTAAAAATATGCACACCAAACAAATTCAACTACTTTCACTATAATAACCACTCGGTGGAATACAAATCCGGCGACCCGGCACCTCCACCAAATATTTGTGAAAAGTGCAAATGAGTGTAGAACAAAATTGCCGCTTACATTTATTTACACATTTACATTTATTTAATATTTAATACCTCAAATTGTGTTGTTTGTTGTTTGAAGATAAACGGTTGGTTTGTTTTGGCATCGTCCGATTGCTTGTCATACAGTCGAATCTGTTAATTACTTTTCATAAATATTAATCTGAAAAAAATAATTTCAGAATGTCCGTTTTATTTGCTTTTGTAATTATTTTAATGTCGATAATTCAAGTAAATTATTTAAAAAAATAATTGTTATTCATTTATATTTATTGTTATGTAATGTTTGGTTTGTTGTTTTAAGCCAATAATTTTGATCATTTATAGATCATATACGTATTTGCCCATTGTAAAAAAAAAGCTTTACGCTTAAAAAAAACATTTATCACAATTTTAAACATAACAAGTTTTTTTAGAAATCATTGAATACACCACAAGTATTATAAAATAAAACCACAAACTACAGTAAGTAGAAATTGAACAACAAAAATATAAATTCAACAAAATCGCACTAAACTTATAGATGATAAAACGTGTATTATCCCATATTTATATTTAACATTAGGAAAGTGTCAAATATGTAACCGATTACCTACTTTCTTTATGACGTCTCTAGTCAAAAACCTTACGGCTGTAGAGACAACCATGCACTCGAAATCAAGCTCACGTACTTGCACATACATACATTAATATGTTCATCGTCATCCTTATGTAAATTTGTTATATCCTAACTGTCAACATTCGTAGCTTGTACTTGTAATTTTGCTATTTGACTTGAAAGGGTTAATATCTGCCTGCCTTCTATATTGACTGTTTGTTTTGAAAAATGTTTTTGATAATTTTAAATTTAAAAAATGAACCTGATGACGGAAATAGCAGTTGATTTCCAAATGTTGTAAATGTAACCATTTAAAATAATAAACAAGATTTAGTTTTAACATTTACTCTTGATTTTCCCACTCTTTGCAACCCCTCGCTTTCATGTTACATTGGTTTGACCCACAACCTACGAAGGGCTTTACTTTTAACATCTACACTAATGAAATCGATAACATGTTTCAATGGACTCGGGAAATTAGTTGAACCGTACCAGTGATTACAACAATCATCGTCCCTTGTTGGGATTTTTTCACATTTCAAAGGAATTTAAAAATTAAATAGACTCCAAGGTACCTGCAGTGTACGTAGAGATTTTCACCGTAGTAATTAAAACGCGGGAACACATTTTTGGTCTCAATTTTTTTAGAGTTGGAGTAAAAATTATGTCATCAACTTTTATATTTGAAGTATTTGTTAAAATATTATATTATTTTATTTGATTGGTTTTGTTTAATAATTTGTATGCATTGACCCCTCAGAAATATTTATTGAAAAATATTCATTTTAAATTAATAATATATATTTATTATATCAAATAATTTATACATATTTTGGCATTTAACATTTTATTTACTAAAAATACGGTTCTGATAACAATAATTTCAAATTTGTATGTGTCTTTACTGTTTATTTCTAATTTATCCTACTAGATTTAGATTATGTGATTATCATTTAATTCTGCTTACAGACAGTTACCAGACAGTAACCACCATTCTTGTTACTGATACCTGGATGTTCCACGAATGTATCTAATGGATAACCTTTAGCTTATGATAACGTTAGAATTATTAAGGATATGTTTCCCATTCCACTCTGTTCAGTGAAACAAATAGGGTCAAATTAAGTAACAGGTTTCCGAATATATGTACTACTTTGTGTATAATTCGTTTTTATCTCTACATACTATTCAATCACGTTTTTGCTCATTTTTCATGAAAAACTATTTAGTTTACAAAGCTTTAAATTGATCCTTTGAGTAAATAATTCAATTTGATGAAACAAAACAAATGATTAATGCATGCAAAAGACAGTTTGAGTAATGCCCGATTTAGCTTCTACGTGTTTCATTGAAATTGTTTGTCCCACATATATTTACCCGTTCGCGAGATGTTTCATCAACAGTTCATTAAACCACGGGCAATATTACTTAAACGACCCTTCAGCTGTAGTAAAGTTCCGTAGCTTTAGTAATGAATGCTGAATTAAAATATTCTCATCGACACAATAGAAACACGGAGGAAATGTGTTTCAATCCGTGCGGAATTTGTCTGAACAAATAGGTCCTGTCGTCAGCACTTCCTCCTGATTAATCAGGGAATGACAGCCATGCTGGTTGAAAACTCTCGCCAGTGGAGAGTTGATTGTGCCACCCCCCCCCCTTCCCCCTCCTACTTCTCCACAACCCCTTCAGTTCATCAGAGATGAGTCCAACATGGACCCGCATTGAACAAACTCCAGGGTACCGTCCGTCATACCACCTACCACCCCCCCCCCCGCCCACACCCCACCATACCGCGAGGACCACGTCTGCACATTGCCAAACTTACGAATCACGATCCACCACTAACGCTTCTACATTAAAAATCAAATCAACATGCAAAACTACATTTGGGGTATTACGCGTAGAATTATACTGCAATGATGCAGTATATTTTTCTTTATTGTGGTTATGTATTAACATGGGTCGTTTATGGGAATTAAAAATGAACGCTGTCAAAATAAACGTATTTGGAATATAACAACATAATACTATTTAAGTTGGCCCATTAAATTTAGTATATCATCGAATTATGATGTGTCAATTTATTAGATGAAAATTGCTTTCCTAAAACGCAATTACGTCGCAAATGAAGCCGAAGAAACATTACCGCGTTACAGTTGAATCCACATAAACTGGTGATTCAATCCTAGTGTTACCATTTAGTAAATTTAGTTATGAACTAATTGGATTATATTGAGTGACAAAGCTATTTAAATACAAGTTGCGTATTTTGATGTGATTAGTAGTTTTCAATATTAAAGCAAATCAAATCAGTATATTTAGTCGACAAAAACAGGGAGTTATATACTTTGTTGTTCTATATGAAATAACATGAAGTTAGGAGTATCTTGTTTGTTAGAACACTCTTTAATTTTGCAATCAACAAACTCAAATAAATTTAAAATTAAATTAAAAAACAATGGTATAAACACCCTATATGATAGGTGGATAACAAATTCGAATCAAAGATCAAAGATTGATAATCAAAGCTCTTGACTTATACCCTAACAATTCCGACCATATTATTATTTTGGATGAGCGTAGCGAGCGTAGCGAGCGAAGCGAAGATTCCATTTCACTACACTGGAGAAAAAATCCGGAATGTTTTTTTTTTTTTTCTTTTTTTTTTCTGTATTTTTGTCTGTTTGTCCACACGATTCCGCTAAACCGATAATCCGATTGCAATGAAATTTCATGAGGCCTTCGAAATCTCTGAACTTAGAACTGCCACTTTTTGAGCGCAATCGGAAAATTTTTCTATGAAATCGCAATTTACGATTTTTTCAATTTTTAAAATTCTTCGACTTATAACAACCTACATGCTTTATTCGATTTTAATGATTTTGCACAGAACCTTTATTTTATGAATTTAGATATTTTTGTGAAATTTGAGCGCAATTGAAAAAATATTTATCATAAAAATCGAAATTTTACAGGTTTTTTCTTTTTTAAAACAACTCTTTGACTTATAAACACCTACATGCTTTATCCGATCGTAATCATTTTTTCGCAGAACCTTTATTTTATGAATTAATATATTAGTGTTAAATTTGAGCGCAATCTAGAAATTATTTTTTATAAAAATCGCAATTTTACGATTTTTTTTAACAATTAGGATTAATTAAAAAAATTAAAAAATTAAGTTAATTTTAAATTTAATTAAATTTAATTTAAAAAAATTCAACTAAGTAATGATTTTGCCACAGAACAACAGAAAATTCGCATAACATATGGCAGCTCAATGCACCAATTACGCTCATCCAACAACGCGGCGGGACTTAAGCGTTTTCCTAGTAAAAGCTTGAATTCGACCGAAAACATTCCTTATTGGATGAGCGTAGCGAGCGTAGCGATCGAAGCGAAGATTCCATTCTACTACACTGGAGAAAAAAATCCGATGTTTTTTTTTCTTTCTTTCTTTTTTTGTATTTTTGTATTTTTGTCTGTTTGTCCACACGATTCAGGCTAAACCGATACTCCTATGCGATGAAATTTATGGAGGCCTTTGAAATCCTGAACTTAGAACTGCCACGTTTTGAGCGCAATCGAAAAATTTTTTCTCATGAAAATCGCAATTTAACGATTTTTTCAATTTTTAAAAAATTCTTCGACTTATAACACCTACATGCTTTATCCGATTTTAATGATTTTTGCACAGAACCTTTATTTTATGAATTAACATATTCTTGTGGAATTTGAGCGCAATTGAAAAAATATTTGTCATAAAAATCGAAATTTTACAGTTTTTTTCTTTTTTTAAACAATTCTTTGACTTATAACACCTACATGCTTCATCCGATTGTAATGATTTTTTCGCAGAACCTTAATTTTATGAATTAATATATTAGTGTTAATTTTGAGTGCAATCGAGAAATTATTTCTTATAAAAATCGCAATTTTACGATTTTTTTTTTAACAATTACGATGAATTAAACAATTAAAAAAATTAAGTTAATTTTAATTTAATTTAATTTAATTTAAAAAAATTTCAACTTAGTAATGATTTTGCCACAGAACAACAAAAAATTCGCATAACACATGGCAGCTCAATGTACCAATTACGCTCATCCAACAACGCGGCGGGACTTAAGCGTTTTCCTAGTTTTAATCAATGACAGTGCTTTATCTGTTCTCAATTGGTACACTACCCAAAAACTATCAATTGGAGTAGAATGCATGGCATTATACATTCAAGATTATTATATGAATGGATACAATATTAAATTAAGTAGAGGTATTATTATTTGTGAGATTCACAAGAAACATAAATAAAGTTTCATCAGAAATCATCCTCCTCTCTTCCTTTGCTCTAAAATATTCATTTAACATGAGTTAATGTATAATGAAATAGCATTACAAATTAATTTGATCGTATAATTTTTTTTTTTACCGTGAAAAATCTTATAACCAACTTTCAGTCGGAATTTACGAATGAAAAATGTAGTTTGTTTATCCCAAACAAGATGTATTTATGTTTCAATTTAGCTTCTTGTGCAGGTAACGCACAAAGTGTTTATTAAGGTGGTCAATACCGTTTCTCTTGATTGTTGTTGTCGTAGACATGAACTCATGCAATTTTTAGCTGGACAAATCTCTTTTAATTAAATGGAATGCTAAACAAGTGTATCTATGTGATTAGATTTATTTAGTTGTCCTCTTTTGTGAATCAGTTTTCTACATGAATAGGATAAGTTAATAAATAAAATAAGCATTACTGATATTTCCGTCCGTCCATCCGTGCGTGTTTCACATCTCGCGATACTAATATAACTTTTCCTCCCATTGACATTAATAATTGTATTGTTTGTTGAATTTGCCACTAAGCAAGCATTACAGAATATATTTGTAGCCCCTTAGTTTCGGGCGGGTGGGGCTATCATAATCCAAAAGATACAATTCTTTCAACCCAAGAGTGCCCAAAGATGCCCTAAACCACGAGTTAAAAATGGTAAAATAATGTTATTTTAATAAATCCTTTTACCGTCAATGTTTCTCTTCTAATTTTTAGTACTCATGTATCCGTGCTTTTTTAAATATTAAAACCCATTCATTTTTTTATTCAAAACAGTCGCAAGTAATTAGTGAAATGGAATTTAAGTAATAACGTAAAAATACGAGTAACCGCAACAATGTGCTAACAGTAAAGTTATTAATGTAAATTTCATTAGCTAAAGATGTTCTCGCTACACTGTTCGAAAAAAAACTTAGGAAAACGTGCATTTTTAAACAGAAAGCTTCGTTTAAAAACAAAAGCGTATGATTTTTCCATTTACTATAGGTGCTCACGTGGGAGTAGAGCGACCCAAGGGTTCAACCCCCCCCCCCCCACCACCACCCGGGTCACACCCACTCTCCCCACGACACCATGGCTTGCAGGATTACGTTTTGCTCTGAATGTGAAAGCACGATTTGTCCCCTGGAATTATTTACATCCTTCATTGGAGATGAATACGCCTAACAGAGTAGGCAATGCACACTCAGTCAGAGTCTCAAAACAAACGTTAATGAAATCGGAATTAGTGCGTGGTTCGTTGGTCATCTGTGCGTGTGAACGCATTACAACCTTGTCGTGATTACGCACTAAATTCTAGCGTAGGGTCAAGCCGCGTATAACTTTGGGAATTGGATTCGATTCTCGGTCGACATTTATATTTAGAAGAGAATCATCAATTGTAACCGCTTGTAAAATCCAATATTTAATCATGTTTAAAAAATCATTTTAAATCCATTCACTTTTTTAGTAGCTGGTTAAATGTGAAATGGTACGCCAACTTGCGCGACATATAAAAAAAAACACTGTTTAGTTTATCGATAGAAGCTATATATTACAATTATTATTATTGCCATTTTCTGTGTATTTTCTTTTTTTAGTGTCTAGTTACCTCAAATTGTAGACACATTGAATTTAATCTATAGTATATCGCTATATCATTCAAAATTCAAATTCAAAAGTATAAATGCTATGATTTGCAGGGCATCGCACCCTAATAAACAGTATAGTCGGTATAACACAAACAAAACATTCAATATTACGTCAATCTGTAACCAAAAACAGTGACGGTATATTAGTTTTACGAGTTTTATTACTGTTTCCTTTACTAAAGTAATTATATATTTTATTTATATGGATTAAGATATATCAATTCACGCAATTATCATTGACCAAAATAGTGTCCATATTATAATGTGTATATCGCATTCACTATAAAGACGAGTAGATAATCGATATAAAATAGGAATATTGCTACGCAGATAGCATAAACAAATTTGTTTGCGATTCAAATATAACTAAAAATTAGTAGAAATCTTTAATTAATATACGATATATATATAAATTTGATTTAAACTCTGTTCCAAAAGTATTGCGTCTACTTTTAGTGTTTGAAGAAATTTTCATTAAGGCCTAAACATTCTTGATAATATTATTCAAGAGTCTATATAGTTAAGAATCTTTACGGAAATTTGCACAACAAATACCAATATTAACTTTCTTCAACAGTCATTAGAAATGTGTAAACAGAATATATGAACAATATTCGAAATTTTCCTTTTCTTTGGTGATTAGTTTTTCTACGTTCTTCAAGTTTCGGTTAAGCCCTCAAGGGTGAGCCAAGAGTTTTGTTCAATCGCAAATACAAATCTTGAAGATAACTTATTAGATAATAATATCAAGTTGGAATTTGGAGAGCAATGTTTGTAGACGCTTCTAGAGTAGTTAAGTTCAACTTTTCACAACTAAAAACATTACAATCTACATTATTTTCATTTGCCCAGAATGATGTTGAGCTCATAATTTAATAAAGCTTTCTTCTCCAAGTTTCCAGAAATGCATTGTTTTGCATAGTTTTGCATAGTTTTGCGTCAGAATAGCCCGATCAATAACTAAAATGTAATCTACGATTCTACTAGTCGCGAGACATAAAAATTGCTTTGATTTTGTTCCTTTGATGGTACCCCTAAAAATGAAAAATTACGTTTGGTAAGAGACTATTGAAAATGACGAATTCAATGATTTTGGTCTTATCAAATCGGATAACAAACAAATAAATTTGTGTGCTAAACAACAACTAGTGAGTTCCGCCTAAAATATAGCTAGCCTTGACCCCACCAGTCACGAAAAACATAATATATCATTAATTTCTTTGGAAATATCAGTAAAACCGCATCTGAATCGGTTGTCGTGTTCGGGTTTTACTGTCGTGGGACGTGACACGCGTACAGACAGACGAGCATGAGCGTGATGCACATAAAGCTCGATCTCTAAATACTGTTCATGGGTTTTGGTAAACGAAGTAAATGCTTTGTATAATCTAAAACATTTTACTATCTAAAGGTAGAAGGTTGGTATAAACGATTAACCGTAATAAGATGTTGTGTAGTAATAGTTTCCACTCTTAAGTCACTAGTAAAGTTCTTGACAGTTTAAAGTTTTATTAATTCCAAGCTGCCTTCAAGAATATCCACACAAAACTCTTGGTATCCATGAACTACTCATAATACCAGCCGTTAAGCTTATACACACTGATATTTCTGTCACCAACAGACATTTTCTTCAAAAAGAAAACAATAATTGAAGAGATTAAGAGTTAATTTTCCTCCTGCGCAAATAAAGGCTCAAGTCCTCAACGTTTGAGCGGCATGGATTTGCATACGAAGAAAGCTAATTATGGTAACATCTCGACAAGAACAGTCGTTAGGAGAACAGCCGGGTAGGATGGTTCTAATCTCCGTAATGGATACGAAGATAAGAATATATCGCTTTCCAATAATCACGAACTGACGGCTACCCGATAAGATCTGCAACACTCAGCATTGCAGAACCAACCTATAAGTCCTGAACGGCTGAAATGCGGACTTTTTATACAAAAAGTCTGGGAATCAAGTTAGTATAGCGATGAGAGATTAACTGGTCAAATGCTCTGCAAAGTACGTATTGGAAACTATGCTATTACCGGGCACGGCTTCGCGCGGATGGTGATTGACTAGTAAAACGTAACGTTGCACTGGGCAGAGATAAAGCTACGCGATAAACTCAACTTTATCCCTCTATTCTATAGAGGTGCTCACGTGTTGCGCTGCGGTGGTTGGTTTTAGGGGACGGTGGTTACTAATCCAGTAAATGTAACTTGAAATAATAATATTGTTTAATTAACTTATAACTTGCTCTTTACGCACTCTTCACTGTACTTATGTTACATGGAACGGAACTTAGAGTCCAAACACTTAAAAAGTAGAGACAATACGTATCTATTTTTTATTTTGTTTTTGCTTCAAATGTTAATTTTAATTACCTACTTTCTTATCAAATTTTATTATATTTACTATTTAGGGATATCACACACAATTCTGTGTTTAAGGGCTTTGCTGGTTGTGATATTCCTAATGATTGTACACACTGTCATAATCATTAAATAATAATAAATAAATGATGAAATATCATACAACGTACCAAGAAGAATAAAATACGAAAGTTTTGTTATGAGCTGCAAAAGTGATACTTGAGACGCAAATGCGATACGGAGCGAATATATCCTCCTTTTTTGTCCGCGGTCCGTCAACCTATGCGTTTGTCACGTCCTACGATTAAAACAAAAGAATGCCTGATTGCCTTCAGGAAGGATGATGCAGAATGTGTTTGGTGATCCTGAGTCAGGAGAGGGCTGGGCACGGAATAGAAGGGAAATTGTTAGACCCAGCCCCTCCAACAACGATATTTATTTCAACGTTTCAACAAAACATTTTTTATTTTAAAGTTCTTTGAACACGGTAAGCTTCACTACCTTTGTTGGCTACTCCCCAACCCGTGTTGGTTGAGTTGTTATGAATGAATAAGTATTGTTTGTAAAACCTGCCAAACATACGTTTATACAATTTCATGATTATATAATATAAGTGTGAATAGTTGATTTACTATATACAATACATCGCCCCTTATCGCCCTGGAAAAAAAATCAAGGAACTTATTACATTTTACGCAGCAAAATACTTTCAGCAGCTTAATTGCCTAGAGAGTAGCCCGGGGTGCGAGCAAAGTTCGCAATAAATGTGTGCATTTGAGTCCTAATGGAGTAGACCATTTTTGCTTAAATCCCACAACCTTTCTGCATTTTAATAAAGCCCTTTAGCTACACAACTGGAGCAAATCCAACCCGTATTTTACTGAGAAAATATTTAAACGTTTAAAAAGTTTTTCGGCTGCCTATTATTATAGGTCGTCAGTTGAACTAATTTCGGTAATTTTCGTCCGTCAATGGTGTCTGCATAGGCGGAGTTGGCTTTTTTCGCAGTAAATTGTAAATCCTTCACTAAAAAACATTTTAACTATTTGTACCATCATCTTAAAACGCATCTATGTTTTTTCCCATTGGCACTATATGTAACTTATTTGGTGGTTTTATGATTTTATGGTCTTAAAATTGACAAATGTTTCTGTTACTTTTAAACAACACGAGAACTAAAGTACCTAAAATTGAAAACGAAGCTACTTTATCATCAGATTGATGAAGAAGAAAAGACAAATACAATAAAAATACAAAATGTGTAAGTTTTCCAAATTAGATTGCTTGCTCGCAATGCCAATTTAATCTTTTGTGGGCAGCATTGCAAATTTAATCCAAATGCATTCACACACATTTCAGGATTGACCCCTTTCAACGGTACAATAATCCAATAACGTGTATTGAGCTTGTTTTGTATTTGTCTGCGTACTTTGTTGAACGTTTATTCGGGTTTGTCTTTAATGTTTGAAACGAGAAGGCTAATTCATAAATGTATTCATAGAATACATTCATCAGTTGTTAATATTATCTAAAAATATGTTCCACATATAATTTTGATAGCATACACACAAGATAATAAATGGTATGATGTAATTATACACAAATGTTGAGTAATGCATTCAATGTCACTCAGTAGTTTTTAAGATTCAAAGTTTAAATATTTTAATTTCTTGTCATGCTGACCAAATACGTATATTTTTGGGTGAGTGGACTAAATTATCTTATTAATACAAAAAAAAATACCTCTGACAAAGTTGAAACTAAATCAATACATAGAATAAAAATAAAAAAACAACACTTTGAAATGTAAAAAAATTGAGCACGATTAAAGAATAATTGTGCATTACACGAGCCTGTGTGTTAGCCCTGATGCCCAATACAAAGTAAAACTCTAAACTGATAATCACCGGAATAATCTGAGGATATAATGATGAACTAGTGCACTTGCCTAACAAATTATCTCCCTTTTAATCATACTTTCATTATTTCGGACGGCAAGCTTTCGCATTGATTTATTATCGCGTTATACACATTCAGTCTGGGGTTTAAACATATAAGCCTCTTCGAATAAAGCATGAATAATTATAATCAGTGACAAACAACAGTTTGAAACGAGGCCAGATATTTCATGGCGCGTACTTATTGTTCAAAAATACATCATTTGGTGGAGACCCATTCTGTTTGCCTTCAGTTCCGAGTCTTATAATAAACGGAAGTGGATTCATATCTCACATCCGCAATATTTACATTGATATTTAACTGCTATCTTATTCAGTTATGAGAAGTAATAAATAAAATAATTCAATCAAACATTTCTTTATTTCGGCTCCATGGAGAGGATGCAGGAAGACACGATTCCGAATGTACAATATGAACATGACGCAGAAGGTCCCTGACGTAGAAGAACTTGAATTCCGAGGTAAAACGTGAAGAAGAAAATACAGAGGAAGAGAGTCACAGTGTGATGGAGGAAGCGTCAGGCATGGCTTCGATAAACCCGAAGGGGGGGGGGGAGAATGTGTTGGGGCCCTCCAAACCCACACACGACTTCATGGTTTAGAAATAGGCTCTGATATTGATTTATTTAATACATTTTAAAATGTTTTACTTATAGCATTCAGAAAAATGACTGTAGTATTTTGATTATTTGATAAGTAAAACAAGGACAAAAAATTATACCGCTGAACAGTATTGATTTAAACACTCACCGTCATTGCTACGTTGTTTCAACCTAATATTGTTCCGGGTTGTTATTTTGCATTGTATTTCTCTCCGGTAAATAAGACCAAGGGGTCTATTTACTAACTCAAACGACATCTTGTCAATCGACATTGACAACAGTAAATATAACTCCAGGGCTAACATTTGCTTTTGTGCCACGCACAAAATGTTCCATTATCGCGCTTCGTCTAATGGTCAACTTACTAAGTAATCATTGTATTGACAGGTTGTCGTTAGAGTTAGCAAAGACACTCTGGTTTCCATCAATGACTTATAGACTTAGAATTTGAGTTATTGTTTACTATTAACTAAATTATTCAAATACAGCCTAAACCTTTATAATGTGCTGAATCGATGACAAGAAAATAGTAATAACAAAAACACATTGTGTGCAAAACACGACAATTAAATGAAAACGGGAAGTTTTGTACAAGTCCATTTGAAAAATGACTTTATGTACGCTCTAAAGAGGTAAACAAGATTTACTTTACTTGCATTACTCATAAATAATATTGAACCGTTCGTTTAAGTTAATTTTTCTTAAGATCTTAATTCACAACTTTTTATACTAATGAGAAAAATAATCATTATCAAAAGTTTAAATAAATATGAGTATTTTCATAAGTAATTGTTTCTGCAAAAATCAGTCGATATTAGGATGCATTATATTACAAAACAAATCATATTGTATGTAAACCCTAAAGATAAATTTTGCTTCCTTGCTAATGATACGAATAATTAATATTACCTGCATCGTCACTTTTGTTACAGGTAGAACTTGCTCTCTAGCGACGAGCTGTTGCTAATTCCAATGTTGCAACTCAAGTGTGTCCACGAAGCGAGGATATATCACAATTCAATTCAACTACAGTTTTCACAAATGTGACGTGATAAAATCACCGCGAAAAACTGTATTATAAAACATAACAGGGGGAGAACGATGCGATGTAGTTACATGTGCAAAAAGTGTATGCTTTATTGACAGTTGTTTTTGTTTGTTTTGGGTCTTTTTTTTTTTTGCGAATCACGGTGCTGGTTATGAATAGACATCCTACGTAGCAATGAACGTTAAGCTTAACCACAATATTACCCTTGTATTGTATTTGTTGTTGAAATTTGTGTGTGTATCAAATTTACTTGTTGCATGTATAAACTACTTTTAGTTAAATGCTAATAAATGATATTACTAATATAAAAATAGCCACAGAACTATTGAGCTTGTAATAATTACATTTGGGTTGTTGCGTCGTGACGATGATGAGGCACTGCTCAACGTTTCTCTACCTATGTTAGCGTCTACTTCAATACTGATGTCTCACTGATAAAACTCATTTACCGGTCGTGAAAGCCTGCATCAAATCACCACAAGAATTATTGTGTTTAACCGATATCTTACACTTTTAGGACGCGAAAGTTGCATTTATGTTTGTTTGTAACTAGTAGCTACTTAGCATTATGCAAGAAGCAAAATTTCCATAATAGTAAATAGTTAGAATGGAATAGTTCATGCAAATCCTATGCTCCATCTCTGTAATTAATTCTTTAGTATATCATTTGACATAAAAACTTATGTAATTTGTATTGCACACCTTACTTTATTTTCCGGCAGAACCATCATTCAGTTTATTACTTGTATGTAGTTACGGCACGAATGATTTAACAACTTTTGATGGATTCATCAGTTCCTTTGGGGCTCAACACTTTAGCTTGAGTGAGTCTTCGTTGTCTTTTTTCGAGCTTTTCGTTTCGTTTTTGTATACGTGCTAGTTAAATAGTAACCAAAATTTATGGTTGTCAATAATTTTATAACGATATATGTAAGAAGTGTGATTTTGTGTATAATAATATATAGAGTGTTGACCTATCCATTATTCTCCGTGGCTACACAAAGCCAATAAGGCAAGAGTGATATGGAACGTCCAAATGACGCGAGTCTCGACATGTTAGTAGATCTCTATATCACAGAAGCTCCCTGGCACCATCGTCTCGATAATAGAAGCTGCTAGAGTAGAGAATTATGTAAACCACTGGGATGAACGGAATGGAATGGAGGCCAAAGAGAAATGAGTCAAATCCACCACCCCGATATTTAACATCACGACGCGCAATTCATATAAGAGCTTTGTGTATGAATAGTTAAGGGTGTAATTCTGTCACTATAACGTAAATTCTAGCGTTTTAATAGGCACTCTCTCAGCTCAGTAGCGATATTTAACGGCCTTGTCTTGGCATTGTCATTTATTCAGAGACAAGGGTGCGCTTGGCTTTGTGTTCGTAAAGGAAAGAGAAATGAAGGCATTATAAGGTTTAACGGATTCTATACCGATGAACTGGAATAATTTATTTGATCACAGTATTTTCCCATTGTTATGAATGTCTTTGAGCATTAAAGAGTTCTTTCAAACTTGTTATGTTAATGTGAATGTATTCTCACACAAACAAACAAAAAACACATTAAAAACAAATATTACATGCACGATAAAACTTGATAAGTACATATTACCTCCAACAGCTCTTTCACAGTCACAATTTTCTTGAAGTGGATGGGTGGGTCGATGTTAAATGTAGATAAAATAAGAAAAATGTAAAGTTTTTATTATTATGTGTTCTTGTATTTTTCATTGCGGAGGAGATTTACATTTCAAGGATGGATTAAGAAGTGCGTCAAATTTACAACAGTACACTTGCCTTGTCAAATCAAGATAATACTCTCGCGTTGCATGTTCAATCGTGCTGTTCTTTGTAGTCATTAACTTTCAAATGTATAATTTGGTAAATTTAAAACATAAACACATTTAAATTAATGTTGTTATATGTTACATGATTGTGGTCTAATATTTGTTCATACTTGACATAGCATACCGGTATTGCCAATTGGATTGTTATGATAGTCCATATGTAAACTAAACGTAAAATATTAATTTGTATTCACATTTTTTGTGGCAATTATAGCAAACAAAAAACTAATATTCGTGATTGATTTCATGCCATTAGCAGTCAATACAAAATTGTCTGAAAATGACGTGTAATATTTTGGTTAAAAATTAGGCAAATATTAATTTGATTATATAATGTTTTTCTACACAATTATTCCTATTAAATCTATTCATAAACCTTCGGCATCCTTAAATTGCATTTAAAATAAAATAAAAACCTTTATCAGCATCATTAAATTAAATTGAATGTCAAATTAAAACCTGCGGTATCGTTAAATTCAAATTTGCAGGCTCAAAGTGCAAAGTGGCATGTTATTATTACTAAAACTAACCATTACGCAACAAATCTAGCAGCAATGTTATGCAGTAACCGTTGTACACTACTAGGCTATACTGACTGAGTTGCGTGGGCTTCTGCTATAACTGCTTCGTAGCTAGCCTATACCTAGCTAGTCTAGCCTCGTTGAACGCACGGCAATACCTCTGGGAATTCTTCTAATAAGATTCCGACATATGTCTACTGGCGGGATGCAGAGGAAAAGTCGCTGGTATATTAAATTTCTACTGTTTTACATGTTCGTAGCCCGGTGAAAAGACGAATGTTCTATGTAGACTTTTGTCTGGATTACAAGTATTTTTACTCAGAGAAAGATACTATGTATCTCCATGCATACTTTGTTATTGTAACAAAATATTTATATCAGAAAATTAAATTAAATTGTTGAAGGGATTCATCGAGATAGGCCTACCTGACAAATAAATTTGTCAAAATACTTACCTACATAAATCACATAAACATGAATTTCACAATTTAATTCTTTATATATGCTTGAATACAGTATTTCTACCTTTTTACAACAGCGTACCGGTAATGAACATTTATAAACAAACGTGTTTAAGGTATAGAAACAGTGCAACAAACAAATTATGTTAAACATACGACAAAGCTAATAACAGTTATTGCAAACAATAGTCTATAAAAAAACAAGCTTTATTGACATATGGTATTTGATGAATTGACAGTAAAAAACTATGAAACAATAACAGAAACATAGAAATAATGATAATAATGCACAAAATAAAAATTGTGACGCCGAAAAGGATAAGACATTAAATAAATAAAAGTAATTACAAATCGAAAGCGTTGCTGATAAACCAAATTGTGAGAACAATATCAATTTGATGTAGAGACTGAGACTGATACTTAATAGCAAACATGTATAAATTGGAGTTGATTGTGGAAATGAGTAAAATGTTGTTGGGAGGACAAATGAAGAGTGTCATATTGATGTTACAAGCACTTCATCATAATATACTCCAAACAACGCTTGCTCGCTACTAATGACAAAAAGTTCGAGCCAAGAAGCTGCATATCATCAACTCCGAGCTCGGGCCAGCATTGAAACATCCCCCTGTGGCTGGGCGCATGCCGACATCGGTCCCGTCAACAAGTGCTGCTGAACTGAATGAATGATTGATGTCAATATATCAGTTCGGCGATTAAATTGGATCACGAGACGATTAAGGAAGATTGGGTTGGAGCGGATGTGAGTGGATTCAACTATCAAGAGGAAGTGAGTGAAGGTATTACGAGGATGTTAAAGAAAATGAGACATGCATCATGATAATATAGCTGTCATTGACAGCGTGACTGTTTTAAGCAGAAGCTTCCTCTTTTGGATATGTTTAACTTCCCCTGTTAGAATTAACGCAGTAACGATTGAATATAATGTGTTTTATATAGGCTTGGGTGCGGACATTCAGCGTCCGGAGTGCAGTACTTTCGTCATTTTCGTATTAAATAAAGAGTAATCAACATTTTCTAGTTCTGTTTTCACCTTCTGATAGATTAATAATACCTTTTTGTCGAAAATATCAATTTTTACATTTAAATCTAATATATTTTCATGCGAGTCCTCAAAAAACGTGTAAATGCAATTTTGTGTTGATATTTAAAAATTTTGTTTGATAAATTGAGGCCAAAATTAAAACTAAAAAAACAAGCCATGCACGAGGATCGGTAGGCAGAGGTAGGTACAAATAAATATCTTGACAGATGGAAAAATGTGGGCGTTGCTCAAAAAGTAAAAACGCACATTTTCGGCTCGAATCTTGGCATTCCCATTATAATTCGATTGAGATTTATAACTTCGTCCAGTCGTACTCAATTTGCTGTTAAAAAAGTGGGTGCAAACCCTCAATTAATTGGTCATTAGCTGTGTGCATTTTATGTATAGTTTATATCTTTATCAATCGAATTGGTTGCTATAAAGATACACACAATTATCAGTTAATGTGATCCCCTTTAGTATGCATCGGTTTTCTGTCCGTATGTTCGCCTGTGCTTGTGGCACGTCTTGCAATAACCGAACACTACCACAGATTGTTGGCCCTTCAACAAAGGATAATACATATAATGTTTTTGTTGACCTTGATGGTAAGAGAGGCTAGGCGAGCAACTCATATAGTTTAAATATTTATTAACAATTTTGTTACAATAAATAATTATTCCATTGTTCTTTTTAAAGCATTAATCTTCGAAATATGTGTGCTGTCATCAAACAATTATAGTTATGGCATCACCTTTCTGAATATTCCCCAAAAAAGAAAATGAAGCCGTAGTTTGAGATGTACAAACGCACATTTTCTTCTACTCGCTGCGTTCTCGGGCTAATTGTCGAAGTTACACAATGCTGTAAAAACTAATCTAAAATATTAATGGTGACTGTGGCACACGTCTGAAGTAGAATGACAGTCCGATTATGTTTCACCTAAACCCAACCCAAGGACGAAAGCAATGCGGTCAAACTACAAACATCGAAATTCCCCACCCCATCTGGATATAGAACGGCAGCTTTATCTTAATCCATGTTATAAGGTTTGCTAATTATGTACAAATCTGCATCACGTATATTTCTTAACGTTGGGTTCTATAAACAACCCTTAACTCCTCGCCCTCATGTCTCCTATTCGCCGTGGTTAGGTAGCATCTTGCTTCCTGAATGCTTTGCCCTAAGTTTATCTTTAGTGCTAAGATCGCGTTGTAGTGAGGGTATTATTTGACTTTTGTTTGAAAAACTTGTCCTGAGCAAAGTTTCTACCAGTCGATGGAAACTTTCAGTGTACCTAACCAGGGCGGTTTCGTCACACCGAGATGGCAAGGTCTACGGTGACGGGCTGGTGCTCAACTTGGGAGTTGTATAGTTCGTTCCTTGTAAACGCGACCTTGCCACACAAAGTAGCTTTAGTAGGACTGTAAGACGCACTCGAATAAAGTTTTGCTTTACAAACAAGAAATTAATGTTTTTCGTCTAAAATTATGTAACTCAGAACTACTGAACACTGGAATATATATTTAATTATTTGTTAAAATTACAAAACATTCTCATTTTACGAAAGTTTTCTAAAAATAAATTCAAGTGTCGTTTTCTCGAAGCAAAAACGAACACCAATTAAAATGCGTTAATAAATATAGTAAGATAAACCAATTTGACATTTGAAGCGAATAATTGGAATAAAACAAAATATTTTAAGGATAATAAATTTTATTTCAGACATAAAGTTAAGTAATAGAGTCTAGTCGACGGCTACAAACTTTCAGGTAACAAACTCTCATCCAACATAGAGTTTCGATGAAAGGATTCCTTCGTCTATTCTTCAACAAAACGTTGCGAGTCTTGCGTTATAATTATAGTGCCGCTTTCTCTTGGTTAAACACTAAACTCTAAGTAGCTCTGATAATATCTCGCGTCTATACTGTATCACGTACAGTTGCAACTTTGCTGCCATCAACGACGAAACGTTTCACGTACGCGAATGCTAATTATTTAGCCCATAACGAAACGTGTGAATACAGTCTCATCTTCTGCACACAAAGACACAAATGTTAAATTCAATTGTTTCATATCTCCTACTTTGCAACTGAATGGGATCAGTTACATGCAGCCGTTTCATACTGAAATTAGACGTGTCTTATAAGTTGTAATATATTGCTATATCTGCACTGGCTTAATATATTGTTTTAATTTGTATTTAATATCAATCACATAACTGATTTCAGTGGGACCGATAAAACCCTGTTGACGTTCAGGCCATTGACGAGTGAAATATGCCCAACAAGCAATCAAAATTTTAAATCCAATCTCTCTGGTTGGGCATGATTCACCCACGTGGCGACACCAGCATTGTCGATGTTATTATGTATTGATATTATACAATTTATTTTGTATATTTCGGAATTAAGACGAATCCAAATACCCCTTAGCTCGTTGGTCTTGTGGATAGCGTCTGTGCTTCCAATGCAGAAGGTCCAGGGTTCGATTCCCGCTCCAGACAGAAGTTTTTAAGTCTAGTCGTGTCTTAGGAATTAGTAAACGGTGACTGAGGAGCCGTCCTAGCAACGAGGCAAATAAAATTCAAAGTTTTGTTCTGAATCTACCTATTTGATTCTGGCGTTGATCCGTGTGTGTTCGCATTGTCCATACCACTGACTGCTATATTTCCTATTAAAAACATCGATATTTGGTTGTTATCGCTCACTCGTCTATTGCGTCGGGGCCTACAGGGTTGGCTTGGTCACTTTGGTTTAATGACCCCTACTAAAAATCAGTTATTAGACTGAGTGAGTAGAGACTCTAAATACGAATTTATTTTTTATTTTATTTAACATATTTTGGATAGTGTAAAGTACAATATTGAAATAAACTTTTACCTTTATCGATACATCTTGCATTGGAAGCAGGGACCAACTGGACCCATGAAATTAACCAAACTTTAACCTGTTTGGATTAACTTTGTTATAACCTGCTCCTAATATTTTCACGGAACGTCGATATTATACTCTAATGTTTCGGTTAGATTTGTACTTATTCGGTGACACCTCTCAAATAAACGTTTTACTGACAGTCCCTTTACTGATATTAGTTTTATTCGACAACACCTAGTGTTCATTAGGAAAACGGTATTTCAATAGACCTAGTGGAATTTACGACCCTGAAGCTATAAGCTCGTCGTTGTCAAAGCAACGTGCGAGTGTGGGAGCTAATGAAATGGTTATTAAAATGACCGTTTAAACGAACAATAACAGCTGTTGCCTTTTTAACGAAGTCTCACTATGAGTCAAGACACTCATATGTCATATTAGAACTAAAAAAACGAAATCTCACTGTTGGAAATATTTGATGTAGAATTTACAAGTACATGTAGTATTTTTTTCGGGAACTTCCATTTGGTTAATATTTCAATAATCACTTATAATAATAATCACTAACAATAATGTTAAATTCCATGGTAAATTAAAACCCAAAACCAGCTAAGGGTCGCTCTTACCTTGTAATGGCCAGCTACGTCACGGAACAGCTAAGGGTCGCTCTTACCTTGTAATGGGCCAGCTCCGTCACGGAATAGTTAAGAGTCGCTCTTACCTTGTAATGGGCCAGCTCCGTCACGGAACAGCTAGGGGTCGCTCTTACCTTGTAATGTGCCAGCTCCGTCACGGAACAGCTAAGGGTCGCCTCCCTCCCCAAGGGAACCGTGACATTCTTGATCGGGTCGCTGAAGTCAGGCTCGATGTCCGGAGTGAACCCTGAGAATGGGGACCCCGATATTGAACTGGCGTCCAGCGCGGCATCTGCAAGAAATCCTCGGGGTTACTGATGCGTGAAAAGCAATATGACACCCAACCCAATCACATTTAACAATATGAGTATCAATTGGATGAGCGTAGCGGGCGAAGCGAATTTCCATTTCATTATACTGGAGAAAAAAATCCGGAATGTTTTTTTTTGTATTTTTGTGTGTCTGTTAACACGATTCCAGCTTAACTGATACTCCAATTGTGATGAAGTTTTCAGGAAGCCTTCGACATCTCTGAACTTAGAAATGCTACGTATTTGAGCGCAATCGAAAAAATACTTCTCGTAAAATTCGCAATTTTACGATTTTTTTTCGATTTTTAAAAACTTTCTTCTACTTGTAACACATAGATGCTTTATTAGATTATGATGAATTTTTTACAGAACCTACATTTCATAAATAAATATATTCGTGTTAAATTTGAGCGCAATTAAAAAATTATTTTTTATGAAAATCGCAATTTTACGATTTTTTTCAATTTTTAATACATTTCTTCGTCTTATAACACCTACATGCTTTATCCGATTGTAATGATTTTTCACAGAACCTTAATTTTATAATTAATATATTCGTGTGAAATTTGAGCGCAATCGAAAAATAATTTCTCATGAAAATCGAATTTTTATGCTTTTTGTCGTAAAAAAAATACGCTCATCCAATAACGCGCCTGAAAAAGCGTTTGCGAAGCTTCCTAGTAAAGTATTTTCTTAAGCATGAGCACAGTGAGCGAAAACAATGATTCTAGTACCCGGAGAAAGGAGGCAAGCTTTTTCTAATTTGTCTGTGTGTTTGTTTGCACAATCCCGGTCAATATTTACTTCTCCGTTATCGATTAAGTCTACTGAAAACTTTAAAAATCTCTGAACTTGGACCTGCTCCTTTTTTTTAATAACACAAACAATATTTTTTCTCACTAATTCTCAATTTTTCGATTTTATACACATTTCTTCGTTTTTCTACCCGCGGCTGCTCCAATCTACGAGATCTTTAGGAAATCTTTAATACCAGATTTATTAAAATGTGTTTTGTTATTATCCATGAAGTAAATTAATGGTAATAAATATAGGTTTTCATATTGCTATGAACAAGTATTGCTATACTTTAATGTTGGGTAATATCCACGCTATTTTCAGTTTAAACGCCATCAAAGGATCGGTTATTTGTATCCGAATCTGCATAATTGGAATCGGTAATATGTACCTTTGAAGCTGTTGATAGTTCACCAATACAATACAACAAAACTTTAAGAATTGTGTGCAGTATATCGGTTATTAATTTAAATCGCTGATCGCTCATTGGCCCGCATAAGTCACCAGCATCTGCATCTTTTCGATGGAACAGCTATTGTGCACACAATTCACGTTTGGACTTATTTTTTGTCACTTAATAATTATTTTCTTCCGTGTCAACCATATTTGATAATTTGTTTTACTCTTCGAATAACGATTTCAGCCGTATTATATATTAATAATTTTGTTCTTAAAGTTTTTCTTGTATTTGTTGTAACATTTGAATTTCATAGTACTTGTTCATATATTTAATGTTTTGTATAACGTGTTGTATGGTTTTAAATTGTATTCTTAATTGTTTAGTTTTAGTTACCTAACACTTGTGGGTTAATACCTGTTGTTAGTGATCAATAAATATTATTTTATTGACAAATTTACATAATATTACGATAACCTAAAATTATGTTTACTATTATAGACACTGAAATGTAGAACACAGTTTAATCCATCTCATAAATCAAATGTTTACTCTGAATGAATAGACACTTGAAACTGATTGTATAGGAGTTACCTCAAAAGAGCTATTTTGCTCATAGTTTCTTTCACAATGGCACATCAATGTAATACTGCTGTTCCGCTATCTTTGTCTCTTTTCTCAGATTGTGGTTGAACAAGACTATTTTCCAATACGATAATGGAAATGCTTTGTTCTCCTTGACGATAAAACCATTGTATTCCTTACTCCTGCTTCTTGAATTATTCGACTGTATAACTCATCCTGCAATTCATGTATAAAATGATCATGCATGATTTTCACAAGGCTATATGAAAGAAGGTCGGTAAACCCCTTTCTTCAACAGACTCAAATTCCTATTGATTTCGTTATTAAATAATTGGTTTTAACTTACATTATTTATTGATACACAATAACAATATAACATACTATTTTTATAGAAACGAAACCACAAGTTTAGGCATGTAGAAAGTGACATGATAAGACATGTTTCGTCTTCGTCAATATACTTATGTTAAGAAAATATTAAAATAATAAAAAAGGAACAAAAAGTTGTGTTGATAGTTGGCAAGAATAAGTACAATTAATTAAACAAGTAATTAGAATCATGGTATATTGAGAAATCTGTTGGCGTGGCAATAGCAAAAATATTAATTACTGTCTATCTGTCTGATCCATCATCCATGGACCTGTACGCACACGCACACACGAGAATAAAGTTAACGGTGTGAGATTATATTAAACATATATTGTTTATTTAAAGCCGCATTCCCACGGTCAGTAATGCAGTTATTATTAAATAATTATAGTTTAATGTGTGGAATGTGTGTGTAACGTTTTGTGTGGTTTATGCTACAGATAAAAAGAGTTTGCGTCGGTCGCTTGGATGCGTAGGATATATGACAGAAAACGAACGAGTGTGTTTGTGCTAGATTTATGAGGTGACTGTATGATATACGTTCAAGTTGCTTATTCTAGTTGCAAACATTCGGATTAGCGATACCGATGCCATCCTCTGCATAACACAGTTGTCAGCGCAAACCCTACTTAAAAAGTTGTAAATTAATTTCAAAATAAAAATGGAAATTCGTGTATTCCGAGAAAAAATTACTTTTAGTAAAACTATAAAAAAAAATATCAGCACAACAATATTAAGAATGATCTCACAGTCACATTAGCGATGCTCATCTCATTGCATTGTTAAAAGCAGAATGATATTGGCAAAGCAAATCCAACGACAGTCTAGCTGTAGGGTAAAGTCAGTAATAGTGTCGTCGTTTATCTGCAAAGTCACGAGAGAAAGGGCATCGCATCAACCACGTCGGCGTTAGCAGCCTCCAGCTTCTGTCTGCGATCTTTGAACTAGTTTAATCCAGGAGTCGATAAAAATTGAGAAACGGTCACACACAGAGAATAAACGGAACCGTGCCCAAAGGCTTGATCGTGGTTGAAGCCACCATTTTGTAGGCATACAAGTGAATCCGTACCTCCCTTAGACGACAGCAAGAAGATGTCACGAGTAAGGCGAGCTTAACTTGATAAAGTAGGGGGGGGGGGGAGTTGGGTCGGAATATCAGACAGGGCTAAACTTGGGGTTTACTTCGGTAAGAGAAGCAGTCATCACGAGAAGATCACGGCAATTTGTTATTTTATCCTATGTGTGTGTTTTCTCTAATTAATATTTGACATAATTTACTTTCAAAATATTTTTGTCGACGTACAGATAAATTTTAACGACTTGATTCATAATGAATGATTCCAATGCATAATTAAAATTCGTAGGGTATGTATTATTCCGTGTGATTTTTTTTTTAACTTTGCATTTTTTTGTGAGCCAAAAACAAAATAAATCCCCAAAATATAAACCGTTTAATTAATGGAAAGTATCATAAGACAAAAACTATAATTCCTGAACACATTAAATGAAATAGTAGAACACTAAGTAAATAATAGAACCGGAAGATAAACTTACCCAACTTTAAATCCAATGCGACATCATCTAACTTTTCACCTTTCAGAAGTTTTAAATCCAACGAGATTTAAAAAAAAATGTCAGAATACAAATTTCAATAACTTAGACAACGTTAAATAAAAATAAAAATAAAACATTGAATTTAGAATCTTTCCCACTCTTGTCACATAAAATATTTTCGGTTATAAGTTTAGTATGTTGGGCTACACAAATTAGGTCAAATTTTTTTTTTATGGTATTCCATATACAAATGTGTCCTTTTAAATGTCAAAGTGCAACACACGCATTTCAATCAACATCCACATTCCGACCCAAACTTGATAATTGCGTCAATGATAATTTAATTAGAGTGTAATTATTAAATGAAAGAAATCAACGAACACGAGTTGTATAAGTATAAAAACAATATCGTATCTAAAACTTTTTAAGTGTCTCGCTACCCGTTGATGACATTTTTATTGATCGGGTTGTTTTGTAGCGGTGGTATTCAACGATTGATGATACTTTCTGTCGACGTTTCAAAGACCATGTTGTCTTCTTCTTCAGGACTTGAAATATATTTCAAAGACCATGCTGTCTTCTTCTGTCAAGAAGACAATATGATGGACATGGACAACAGAAAATAATATCATCAATCGTTGAATACCACCGCTACAAAACCACCCGCTCAATAAAAATGTAATATCGTATCTCTTCTATTTGTGTTATAAATATGACTGTTTATCTGGTATATGTGAAAATCTCATTGAGAATAATGTGAAGGACACAAATATTCACAATAATGAATAAAACGTTCGTTTGATTATTAAACCAAACAATTCTGTATAAACATTTCCCTGCAGTCCAAAACATTCCATTGAATTTCCTGTAAGTCCCCTCGCTGATTTGTGACTATAATAACAAGAATACGAGTACCGTATTACGAGCACATGGCATACCAACACAACCACTGGCCTGTGAAGAGCAATACGCGGACATTCTCATTGTAATATGTGTGCTATTTTCATTCTCATTTCGTAAAATTACGGAATAAAAAATGCGGGTATTGCGGAGCGGGGAACAAAGGGATGAAATTACTTCTAGGCTTTGCAACAGTATTGTCGTTTAAATGTTAACATGTACATTGAACCAATGCAAAGCAGTTCCAGATCTGTATACTTCAATTCAATTTAAACCTTTTACTTATAAATCAAGGATATTGTGTATGTAGCTCACAATTAATTTGAAAATAATCAAATCATACAACCCAGAAATTAAAAAAAATCAACCCGAAAGGGATTTTCTGGTTTTTGTAACGGGAGTGTTTCCCGACAAACAATATCGAAAATTCATTTGATTTATGAACTTTGGACGTTAAATCATCAGCTACAAGCCACAGCATTTCATTGTATGCACTTAACATCATATTAAACACTGTTGCAATTAGCCGGATCCAACATACGTATAACCAATTAGTTGTCATCCATTCTGATCTTGACATAAATCACCTAAACTTTCAATGTTTTAAAAACTATTTCTTCAAAATATGTTCTTGAGTTTATAACATTGTAATCGTCATAGCTTATTTTTTATTTGCATTTTCTTTAGTATAATGTTGTTTTGTAAACCTGAGACATATTAAGATGATGTTTGATTTTTGATATCATTGTTATTATTTGTGCTTTAGTATTAGTTAATTTTATGTAATGCCTATATCGCACTTGTGGAGGTAACTCTGTTGTTGGTGTCAATAAAATAAAATAAAATAAAATAAAATAAAATAGTTTCGTACGAATAAGCATTGGTGTACAAAAATACTACAATTTTGCTTCGTTATTTATTCATAGAGAGAGAAGTTGAAATATATGCATCACCTTCTGTCCGTCCGTTTGTCCGTCCGTGTGTGCGTGCCTGTGTGTCATGTTCCACGATAATTACCGAACACGACCTTCGATTAGCATGATTCGATTGGCTTCGATTAGTATTGTCCTTCATCAAAGATGATACAGAATGTTTTTGGCAACTCAAATTGGAATTATGGGGGTGGAGCGAGCCTGTTTCAAAGAGATTTCAATGTCATAAGATATTATTTGCATGTTCTTGTTCGAAAATCGTTTGATTATGTAGTTTTTCTTCATATTTTGGATCCACCTGTACCCGTGGTTGTGTAGATAAATATAAACTTCAGTTCCACCATCATGGCGTAATGTTTTAAAGTGAAACTCATCGACAGCCTCTGTTATGTGCCAGAGGCCAAGGCACGAACGGACGACTAACGCTAGAGTTTAATGACATGCAACGCATGGCCACGATTGTTTTGTAGCGTTTTACGAGTGAACAAATTCAAAAATAGAAGAGTATTGGAAAATAATGTGTGTTTTATTTAAAAAAAGAAAGGTAGCAAAATACATGGTTCTCTGTTGTTTGCTCTTGTGATTTCAACACTACAACATACGATTCACAAGTCATGAGCACTATAATATAAGAGCATAACATTATATTAGATATTAGGTGCTATGATAAAGACTTTTGTAGCCCAAGGTATTAAGTACTGTAATGAAGATTTTAATACCAGAAGAATTTTAAACCAGAATTGAAAATGTGCCTCAAAATGTATAAAACGTGTTTTTTTGTATCCTCCAGTACTTTAATACTGAATGTATATCGATGTGTTTTTAATTTAATTAAATTGATTTGTATATTTTTTTTTTTTTTTTTTTTTTTTATTATTATTATTATTATTATTATTATTATTATTATTATTATTATTAATATTAGACGGTTTTCGGGACATTGTACCGCGTTATTAAGAGTGTAATAACACATACCTGTGTTATTGCGCGCTTGACGTTTCGCAGCCTACTGTGAGCCGCATTGTCCAAAGACTGAAGAGATTCCTGCTTTGCTCCTGGTTTGAGCCTCGTTTTCATCCCATGTGTGCCTGCGGTGGAAGATGATATTGGCCACATTGCCTGTTGTGTGTGTGGGGTGGAGGGGCGGGGGATGGCGCAACGATGGTCTGTCTGTCCGACTCTGGTTGCTGTTTTACTATTCCACTCTTCGTACGTTCCAGTGTCGGGCCCCAAGATGGACTTAATTTGAATCCATCTCCTCCATTGAAATTATTGTCGTTTTTTCGGATTCGGATTTCGCTATGTTGATGATATTTATGCCGTTTGGTCTCATGGCGACCGGGAGCTAACACGTTTCCACCAACACCTCAACAGTATCAATAAAAGCATTCAATTTACTATCGAACGAGAGAAAAACAATAGTCTACCTTTCCTAGACGTACTGGTAACAAAACTAAATAATGGAAAACTAGGCCACAGTGTATACAGGAAAGACACGCACACTAATCAGTACCTGCACGCTCAATCACACCACCATCCGAATCAAAAACGAGCAGTTATGAATACCCTTATAACTAGGGCAGTGCGTATTTCCGATAAACAAAGCTTTATAAACGAAAAGAAAACTCTCACAACAGCTTTAGTGCAGAATGGATACAATCCCATTGCCATAAGAAGAGCATTCAAACAACAAAGTGTATCTCAAAAACCTGTAGAGAAAGATAAATCAACTGACAATGTAAAAAATAAAGCTTTTCTTCCATATGTCCATCAGGTCACCGACAAGATAGCGCGTATACTAAAGAAGCATGACATACACCCTGTTTACTCCACACATAAAAAACTCCAAGCGTCACTAAACTCAGTCAAAGACCATATTCCTCTAATGGTCTCGGGAGTGTACGAAGTTCCCTGTGAGTGTGGTAAAGTGTACATCGGACAGACGGGCCGAACAATTAGAACAAGAATAATCGAACACATGGCCCACTGCAGGAAAGGCGACTCAAACAACTCTGCGCTGGCTAAACACGCCCAGGAGAATATCTCACACCAAGGACACCAAAAGCAGTTTGATAACACACGAGCCCTCAACTCCAATACCAACTTTTTGCCGAGATACATCAGGGAGGCGGTGGAAATCCGAAAAAACGACAATAATTTCAATGGAGGAGATGGATTCAAATTAAGTCCATCTTGGGGCCCGACACTGGAACGTACGAAGAGTGGAATAGTAAAACAGCAACCAGAGTCGGACAGACAGACCATCGTTGCGCCATCCCCCGCCCCCTCCACCCCACACACACAACAGGCAATGTGGCCAATATCATCTTCCACCGCAGGCACACATGGGATGAAAACGAGGGCTCAAACCAGAAGCAAAGCAGGAATCTCTTCAGTCTTTGGACAATGCGGCTCACAGTAGGCTGCGAAACGTCAAGCGCGCAATAACACAGGTATGTGTTATTACACTCTTAATAACGCGGTACAATGTCCCGAAAACCGTCTAATATTAATATAACGGTCCGCAAAAGTCTTCAATCCTTCATTATATTATTATTATTATTATTATTATTATTATTATTATTATTATTATTATTATTATTATTATTATTATTATTATTATTATTATTATTATTATTATTATTATTATTATTACTATTATTATTATTTTTAAATTTTTATTAGTCCTAGCAACGAAGCACATAATAAATTTAGAGTTGTTTTGAATCGGCCTTGTTGATTCTGGCGTTGATCCGCGGGTGTTCGCACTGTCCACACCACTGACGGCTATATTTCCTATTACAAATATCGATCTCTCACTCGTCGATTGCGTCGGGGCCTGCAGGGTTGGCTTGGTCGCTTTGATTTAGTGTGCCCCACTGAAAATCAGTTATATAACTGAGTGGGTAGACTCTAAATACAATTAATTTATTTATTTATTAATAAATAATAATTTAGTTTTTGGTGGAAGACAGTCCAGGTTGCAATTGGACCACTTTATGCAGAAGGGAACCAAGCCACATTTTTTTTTTAGTTAGAGGTGTCACTGTGTCAACACGGAATTGAACTGCTTTAAAGAAAATAGAACCAACCCACTTCTGCATTGTGCTGCCCTCTATTGAATTTCAGAACCAACCATCATTGCTGTAAGTGGCTTATGTTGAAAAGCAGAAGGGAACCAACCCACAATTCTGTCAAATAATGTGCTGTGTTTTTAGTCTTGAACTACAAGAATAATGAAATTATTGAATGACAATGTTATTATGCTGTTAAGTAACCACCACCAAGTAATTAAGGAAGGCTAAGGGCCCAGTCTACAATATAATGTAGTAATATTATGCACTCTAAAAATCATTTCTAAGGTTACGTTTTTCTCGTAGACCTAGCCTAGTCCACATTGATTTATTAAGGCCTACAGGTATTATCTGGATGATATAATTTGATTGCACATGCTTCAAGATCACACTGGTCAAGTCCTACATATAGATCTGCATCGAGGGCTATCTTATTGTTAGTAGTAGACCTAAGCCGGGAACAATAATTAATATGGTTGCAATAATAAAATATAATAATAGTCCTATATTATATTTGTTGCAGTGACTTGTTTTGTCATTTATAATCATTGTTATTGTCCTGCTTGTCCAGTTAATTTTGTTAATTTTGTATATTAATTGTTACCTTGATAATGGACAGGAAGGTCTGTCCAAAACGTTGGTAAATACACTATTATAACACGGAATACCGAATAGTATTCATTATGTCATTCATGTATTATATTAAATATAGGCATATTAACTAAATATAAATATTACTTTATTTTATTATTAATTAATTAATAATAATAGAGGTAGAATAATATGGTTAATTACACTGGTTCTATTCTGCTTAAAGAAAAACTGTCCAACTTGTTAAAGCAGATCGGAACCAATCAACAATATACCCTAAAAAAGTGTAAAAGGCAAACCCAATATTATATATTTATAAATATAGATAAATAATGGATTTATTCCAATTGAAAAGAAACAATAATGTAAATAAAAGTACAATGAGGAATTTAGAACATGGAGTAATGTTTAGGAGAGCCTATAGCTCATTTTGAATGGTGTGTTGTTTGGTTTCCTTCTGCATAAAGTGGTCCAATTCATGCTCATCATCAGGTGTCTTAACTAGTACATAGGTATGTTGCGGATAGGACAATTGTGAAGGGATGCCCGGGGGCTATTTAAGAGGACTCAATCCCTTGCATTCGCATTATCGACTGAGAAAAACCTCGGATAAAACTTCAGTTGCGATTGCTGGTCTCGACGGGATCGGACGAATGATTAATAATTAATAAAAAAAAAAAAAAAAAATAAAAAAAAAATAAAAAAAAAAATTATAAAATGATTAAAATGACCTTGTGTTGTGCTTTGACTAGGCCTGCCGTGTAGAGCAGCTGTTTAAATGATAAACACCTATAAACAGCGGGGTGTACAGTAAGATTCATATGTTCCGACAACTATAAATTGTAATGCAATGCTTATCAGGTGGACTTGAGTATAATTAATATACTGTACTAAGTTGCATGATAAAGAATAAGAAAACTTCGCCTTGTAGAATTAATTAGAAGAATAGTGTGGTAAACAGTTTCTATTAAAGAACACTATGTCGCACGTTTATATATAATTAGTAAGTAAACTTAAGACTTTAATTTTTCATAAGATGTTAAAGCCTTTTTCTTCGACAAAGCTTTGCTGGTGAAGAAACTAGCAAAGGAAAAAACAAATCCGAAGAAAGAGAGTTTTATTTTTGCAACTCCGAAGAAAGACGAGAAAACCGTTGCTGCACACCTTGAAAACTAAGCATGCTAAGCTTGCACATTCGTTCTTTATTGATGAAGCACGGTTGGCAATACTGAGCAGACGGATTCTCAGTTCTCACGTATCGGAAAGACAAGGAAGGCGCTTTGGAAGGACCGGCTTGAAGAACAATCGAAACTTATCTCGACGCAGCTTCGGGGGGTGGGGAATGGAAATTGTCTGTAATTGTATGTAGATTTGAAGGCTGTAGATTAATGGGACAGTTAATATTATCACGCTGTCTAAACAATCTTGTAGACATTTCCCCTGTTTTAGACATCTTGTTAGTTGAAATAATTATTATATGCTTGATGAGAAATTTCTTTGTGCATTATTTTGGATTCTTCATCAGCGATTTTTAATTAAAAGTTGAAATTATCACCTTGTCATTAAAATAAGTTTAAGTAAAAAATACTTGAATACACAAAAAGGAAAACTATCTTGTCCTATAACTGATGATAATAATTACTTACTGTAAACAAAACAAATTATAAATAATATTTAACAATAAAGTCCATGCAGTTGCAATAAGTAGCATAATATTGCAAACATCTTTGTTGATGAGACAGTAAAAATTAGATGGTAAATTTTTCAATTAACTTATTCAAAATCCTAAATTCACGAAAATTGGCCACGTTCTGCATAATGATATTATATATTATATATACAGTTTCATAGAAAGTCTATCCGCGTGACCCCTCTGCCGTTAGTCTTGTATGAAGTACAAATCCAAACTATTATATAGGGGAAAAGATATGATGCGATTCTCCAGGTTGTATAGGGAGGTTTGCCACATCGCCATGTTTATATATTCCGGCCGGACCGCAGATTCGTTTACTCGCGTAATATTCCTATCAGGCGAGTGCGCCAACCGTCGTCGAATGCGACCTCCGAGCGCCGATATTCCCGCCGCATGCAAATTATTGTCGTGCACTTTCTACTACACTGGGTTTCGTCTGATCTTGGGCGTTCGTAACAGTTTGTTGATTTTTTTATTCGACAATTGTTATTTCAATTGTTTATTCATTTCTCTATGTATGTATTTTATTGTATAATTGCAACAAATACATATAGAAAACAAATTATTGTGATTTACAAAAACCATCCGAGGAAAACGTGACTGAAATTATAAGCTATTTCTCCGCATCGCCATTGAAAATGATTATGAGAGCTGTCTTTTGACAATTTGTTTCACATTAACCATCCTAATAACCACCCTGAATTTTAGGAGTCCTCATAGCAACAAATCACAAAATAAATTGTATAAAGTTGTTCTGAACTAGCTTTGTTGATGCTGACGTCACCCGCCGGTGAATCATGGCCAACATACGTACTTCGATTTCAATTATTATCGAACGCTGGCTGGGCATTATTCGCGCGTCGACGTGTTGGTTCGGGCCGCTTTAAATTTAAGTTCTTCTCTGAAAGTATTTTTTATTACTGAGTGGGTAGGCCTACATTCTTATTGCACTTTTATTTACACTTATATTTATTTATTCCTATTAGTTTCCCTGCTACACATTTGATTAACACAAAACACACCAATGACATAATTCACTGTCAACTTTAACATTGTGTCAATGATTACGAGCAACAAGCTATTCTCATGTCATTGAACGTGTTGTGTAGTTATTATACTTGTGGTATATCATTAAAATAGTGGCATCATTCGAAGACAATTTCAAATAACAATTTATCGGCTATAACTTTCTTATTGGTGGTCACAGCATAGACTTAGAATAGTAACTGTAAATCCATGGTCACAGTGTGCCGACGAAGGTGTTGCTAAAGGAAGCCAGTGCAACGTTGCCACATTCTTCAAATGTCGAATAAGATATTATCATCGGAACAAATCCTTGAAATATTTATTATGCTCCTTCGGGATGAAAATGTAAGGTAAACTTTCAAGAAGAAGACCGAATGTAGCTTATTCTAAATAAGCTCTCACTATTTTCGCGTTTTCTTCTCTAAATATTGAAGAGCATCGCCAATGTTTTGTTGGCAGCTACTCGACCTCGTTCTACTTACATCGAAGATTAAGTTTGCTCTTTATAACCCCTTACCAATTCTGTCCCACCGGATGTAGTAAGACGGTTTCAACAACAACATAACGTTACATAACAATATCACATAATATAATAACTTGTGATCATTCTAGTGTAGTTAAAACGTAAAATAACAATATCCCATTTTACTAACGATAATATAAAATAACATTATATGCATGGTTTGTCATCGACAATCATAAATGAAGCAGAAATTTAAGGGCAATAATTTTCAATGCTCACTATATTCTTATTGCTTAAGTTACGCTCACAAAATGTGTGAGAAAGGCAAGGTAACACAACAAAAATACGAGTAAATTTACTTATTGTAACTCCATAAAAAATAAATCAACAAATAAATTATAAATTTCTTATATTACTGAGCAAAGAAGTCTTGACACCCTCGCAGGGGCTTACGTGCAGGAATGGCAGGAATGAGCTTCACGACCTCGTTTCGCGTTCTCGAGTCTTCAGACCGCTACCCCGCTTCAAGTACCCTATCCGCCTTTTGCCTTTCAATTTGTCTAACTTTATAAATGTCATGTTCTCTTGTTGTCTTTCATGTACTGTTAATCTTGTAAATCTGTTATCACTTTGTCAGGCTACAGAGGGCCACACTTGCCCTGCATTAGCCTTCCTGCCCTATGGGCAGGTAAAATTCAATAATTTAAAATATACACAATCCATCATGTTTGTGACAGTCCTTATTTTCTGAGTGACACGTCTCAGATAAAAACCGGACAGGACACCTCTCCGATTGGCATTTGTTGGCGTCGCTCTTCAACGAAGATGAACCTGAATGTTTAGGTGACCTTTCATTCAGCGGGGAGAGTCTATAGTATCTTTACAAAGGGTATTTTTGTGTATTAGACACCTGTCCCAAAAGATTTCTGTGCCGAATAAAATAATTATAAATGTATTGTTCGTCAACAATTTGTTGATTAAGAAGCTCATTTTCTCTCTATTTGATACTCAATTTCATAAGCAGTTCACATACAACAATGTAATACATGTATATGTAGTACATTCTCTTCGTTTTCATGTTGCTATATTTTACGTTAATTCTACGCCTTGATAATTCACTTTCCTAACGAATTTCGTAATTCTCTATTCCTCTAACAATCTGTTATTGCACTTTTAAAAGTGTACCAGTCCTATCAGTTCCGCCAACTGTAATGGATATATCAACAACCCCTCTCGAAGGAAAACATCTATGTCTACTTTTTGTCTCTACTAGTTGAAACTGCTGACACTTGAGTTGGTGTTTGCAACGAAACATTTAGGTCACAAGTTCAAGCGATCACTTGAAACTAAAGTTGTATCTTTTGTATTTTGCAGAAATAAAGAGATTAATATATTAAGGAAACTTTCGGATAGGATTCACGGGAAAATATTACACCCAATAACTTTGTACCGAGTGATAAATTACGCAATTAGACACAACAATAAACTTGTACATATTGACCCGTGGATAAATGTGTTTTTTTAGTTTTAGCAGCCACTTTTTACGTTTTGAAGTCATCAGTATTGCAGTAATGTTGTTCCGTCAAAAGCTAAAGTACCCTATTCCAGTGCAACTGATTCCAACCACTAACCCATTAATTTCGGATGCGTTGAGCACGTTCTAATGTTCAGGTCACGTATGGGATGGGAAAGGATGTAGTATGTTTTCAGGACAGGATAATAAAACAGACCTGCTAGCTATAGAGATCAAGGTTCCTAGGAATATGGCAACGATCATCCTGGGACAGAAGTATAGAATCTGACACATATTTTATTTGTCATTTTAACTATTTTGCACTTACTTTTTTATCTTGTACGTTCAATAAACAGACGACAAAGTATTTTATAATAATATATTGATGCGTTACAGTAAACAGCATACATATACAATATAAACATATATGTCAGAAGATTGCAGTTGCATGCAGTTGGTTTAACTCTCTCGACATGTAAATAAAGGCAATATGTGATATCGTTTTAAATTATATTTATTGGGCTCCAACAGTACTTCAACATGCTTTATGGGTCTATGTAAAACGGTGACATAGCCGCCCTTGCAATTCAAAGCACAATATGTATAAAGTTGTTCCGAACAACCTTGTCGAAGCTGGCTACATCCATAGGTGGATTATGGCCAACCATCGATTCTCACTTCAAACACCATTTGATGTTTTTTTTCTTCGATTATCCAAGGAGTTGGCTTCGACAAGGTTAGCTCTGAACTAATTTAATTAATGCCCCCCCCCCCCCCACTAAAAATCAGCAACAAAAACAAAACACAACCTTGTATACTGCGATGAAAACAGCAGCTGAGTAAATAAATGGGTCGCCGTATCACTATTTTCTTGCGAAATTGGAGAAGCAAAATGGCTGTTACTTTTTGTAGACCTTTCAAATGTTTGTTTTTGCAAGTAGCTTACTCGCCAAGGACCAAGTAGCTTATTAAGTATACCCATCTCCACTTCTACCTAGTTCACGTGTTGAAGTAGCGAAACTAATCAGTTACAGGCACTGAATTGTAGGGCGAGTATTTAGCATGTGCTGGTATTCCTGGAATCCTAAAAACCAGACCTTCTCGGCGAACACGTAATTAGTCGATTACAATTTTACTATTTTGTTTGAGAGTTCCTCTCGTTGTCGATGAAAACGTTCAGGACGATTATCATACTCAATCATCTACATGTGTCCTTTACAAATCCACATAATATTGTCACATTCGCTCAAGCTGTCAATATTTATTATTTTCGACAGACAGCCAACTTTCGACAGTCAATTGTTGTATACAGTCAAAACAATCACTCGTATTCAAGACAATTTTGAGATGTAAACTTACGGATAAAAGTTGTATAGATTTATGTATACAATAACGAGTATATAACATCCAAACAAATACAAAAATTTATTTAAAAAAAAACGGCAGCCAAGCTCTCCTTCAAAAGTCTTCGGCTGTGAATGCTGTGAGATATAGAAGTTGAGCCAAGATTTTTATTCTTTCTCCCTAGTTTCGCTTTGAAAATAAGTAAGATCTTTTCGCCTGTTGACGAGCGCCAAGCCAACGATTTTTGTGGTAAGAAAGTAAAATATTTTAAACTCGAAATCATTTAAAAATATGGCTTGGTCATGAACCAAATTCAATGGCCAAGCCATTTTTTATGATTTTGAGTTTAGATATTTTACTTTTTTACCACAAAAATCGTTGGCTTGGCGCTCGTCAACAGGCGAAATGATCTCACTTATTTTCAAAGCAAAACTAGTGAGAAAGAATAAAAAGCTTGGCTCAACTTCTATATCTCACAGCATTCACAGCCGAAGACTTTTGAAGGTGAGCTTGGCTGCCGTTTTTTTTTTTTTTTTTTTTACAAATTTTTGTATTTGTTTGGATATTACATCTTTTTGTTGTTTGTTTGCTATCAAGGCGAGAATGATAGACTTTGAATGATTAAATTTGTTAAGTTCAGAGTTGTGTTTTGACATTTTTGGGCCCACGGTCCCCCCAAAGGTGCCCCTTGTGTTTTAAGCGCTAGATATTTTATTTTAAGCTTGTACAAATTACTACGCCTGAGTAATTACGCGTTTTGTTTTCATTTTGATTTTCCCCGGTCCCAATTTCCCGGTTTGGGTTTTGAAAGCTTAAGTGATTGTGCATGAGGTACATCTGAGTATGGCCCAAGTTTCAAAGTTCTAAGATGAACCGTTTTCTCTGTATAGCGTCTTATTCATAAGAGTACGGATTTACTTAGCTTCTGATAATTTTGATTTTCCCGGTACCCGTTACCCAATTTTGCTTTCCATATTCAAAAGTGATAAAGAATGAGAGATATCAAAGTGTATTCCAAGTTTGAAACATCTCAGTTGTAGCGTTTTCTTTGAATGATTCATTTCTTAAAGTTTAGATATGTTTTTTGTCATTTTTGGGCCCATGGTCCTCCCCAAATTTAGCCCCTTGTATTTTGGACGCTAGATATTTATGATGGTTAAGAGCATGTTTAATTTCAAATTTGTACAAATAACCACGCCTTGGTAATTACGTGTTTTGATTATCATCCAAATTTTGATTTTCTCCGGTCCCTGTTACCAGATTTTGGTTTTGAAAGCAAAAGGCACTGCGTCTGAGGTACATCTAAGTGTGGTCTAAGTTTCATGGTTCTAAGAATTACCGTTTTCTCTGCAGGGCTCAATATAGCTCCGAGGAGAACTAACTAACCAGCCAGCCAGCCAGCTAGCCAGCCGGAATGTTTTAGACGATGTTGAGAGCCTTTTTAAACACAGAACGGGTTGTCGGATCGGGTTTTTTTTGTAGGTCATGGACCACATACCAGGTCATATACTCCCGTATATGACGTATACGAGTTTCAAGATTGTAACTCTTTCGGGGCGGCGTGTGCAGATAGCTGAAAAAACCCCCAACTCGGGTAGCTGTAAACATGCCTGCGAGTTCGGCGCCCTATATAAGAATACAGATAGAACTGACCGGTACTAACAATATGAGCATACATCTCTTTGCGTGAGTGCAGACTCACATTGGCGTGGCTTCTTGCAATGTGTGTTGAGAATGGAAGGATTTTGTAAAGATACATACTATATGCGAAATAACATTGAAAACCGTCCTTTCTAGAAACGAGGCAAATAATAAAATAATAATCAAGACATCACTTAAAACAGCTCGCATTACTGAGTTGGTGGAAAACGAATACAGATTACCATGTTTAAGAATCTAATCTATTGAGTTTTACGACTCGTAACTGTACCCTTACCGTATTTTAACCATCGCTGTGGCTCCAGATTTGGATCTGCACTTTAGTAAATATCTTGAACAATTGTTTAAAATCACTTAGTACAGCTCCATCTCTTATTCGAAAAAGCTTAATATATAAATTAATACATATATCGTCTTGCAATTATCATTATTTATTCATTACACATCAATGCATTTGAATGTTTACCCCCAGAAATAACTTTAAATTACATGTTCCCAAATATAATTGTCATTATTATAACAGATTTAACATAAAATAAAGGTGATGTTTCCAACAATACTTGACTAATTAAATGCTGCCACGAGTTTCGGGGACCAATCTAAAGTTAATTACATCGCTCTAATTAATAGCAACTGTGTCATTTGCATATCTTGTTTACAGGAAGAAAGCATTTGACATTAATTATAAAGTTGTCTCTTTCTTCTTACTGTATAATTAAACAAATAAGTACACGAAATTAATTTGTTATTGCGCTACCTAGCCAATTAAACGTTGTTTTGTACACATTTTGTTATACTGTCTCCATACCAGCACCGAATGTTACAATAACATTGCTTAGCAAATCGTGACAACGTTCGTTATTCGAAATAGATATCCGCTGGTAAGCCATAACTTACCGTTGACGGGAAAGCATCGGCATGCCTACTTTTATGAATTTGACTGATCTGTGCTTTTTTAGTTTAAATATACCTTTTGCCTAGAACATTATGAGTGTTTTTCTTGTTTTGCCTTTAAAATTTGTTACAAGGTTTCAGTTGATAGCGCAAATGAAAGAGATCTACCCTTAGCAAAATATCTAGTTAAGACACCTGAAGAGGGGCATTTAATCGTCCTTGGGTAGGCTTATAAGGAGAAGTTACAAAATTAAACATGGAGCTTATATTTCGTGCAACGCAGTATCAAATAATGAAAACACATTAGCAAGAAAACACTTATCAAATCTTCACCGTTGGCTACAGAGTCGTCAGCTGTATCTCGGCTGGTCTCACGTGCATCAAGCGATATGCTCAGTTCCACTGTGAGAAGTGGGGGGGGGGGGATCTTCCGCGCCATTGAACCGAACCGCTCAGTCCTTGTGGGGGCTAATGCATTTCAAACATAAAACCACAAAAACGTTTAGGAGATCACATTTTCCACGTCCAACTATCATTGAAATACGAACCACGTGTTAGAGCATAGCAGCTCTGAGAGCACCAGTTTCGATTCCACCGAATGCAATTTAACATTATTGATTTCTAAGTGTTTGCAATTCGTTGTAATAGTGTCGTTTATTTCTTATTGTAAGACGTGAAATGTTCGATTTATTCGTAGAAAGAAGAGGCAAACAATGGGAATTACATGGAGACAGTTTAAATCCAACTAAAACAGAAGAACTCGACAGATAGAACAATGTGATTCCACATATTGATTTATAAAATTCTACGTTATTACTCGTTGTAAGGTATTCAATTTAAAAAGTTTTAAACTTCGATATTGCTTCAAGAAAAAATTAAAAAAGGTAACTGATAATAGAAATATAAAAATAATTGGCTTTTCACTTTGCTCTTTTGCGAAACTAGGGCAGTTAAAATAAAAGTATGAGTTATTACGATAAAGATGTACAATTTGTTACGCTCCAGTTATCTTTTGTGTGCGAATTTGTTTTTATTTATGAAATAATAACATTTACAGGAATCACAAGAGAATGTTTCCCCCTTTAAATAAATTCTTTGTTGGTGTAAAACTAAATCCAAGCAGCAAAGACTCACAATCTAGCTTAATGAATATTCTTTCAAATATGGATTACTTGGCCTATTAATGTATGCCTTAATATATCTTAATTTTTATGAATACATAATAAGATTTCAGCATCTCAGATATCATTAAGTAAAATCACTACTCATTACGTAATTGTGTATACTTCCGAAATAATGCAGATCACAGTGCTTGTATTCTTATCAAGTGTTTATCAATTAGCCGTTCAAACTGCCACTTATTGTGTTCAGCACAAAAGAGATGAGATTTTTCTATGTCTGTTACGTAAAAGGGTTTCCAGACTGATTTTTTTCTGGATCTAACTACTTGAGCTTATCCAGTATAGATATTGTGTTTATTTCACCGATACAGTATACTCAAGTGAATATTCTCACTATATGAACGGATTTTCCAAAGAAGCTTGAAAATTGAGTGAATATGCTCGAAGCGATGATACGATACGATATTGATGATATACTTTTCAGCTTTAAGCAGATAAGGAAGTACATATTGTTTGAATACAACTAAAATGAGTATTGTTTCTGATGTAAAGTAACATCTACTGATGACACCTTTTGCGTATATGGAAAACCACAGTTTTTAGATCGAATATTTTCAAAATTGTTTTCATTTATTCATCCATTTGTTATGTTAATTTTCCAGCGCCCAATTCTATTTGGCAAACCTTTTGTAATTATTCGTAATCAATCGCAGTGAAATATTACACATAGTGCTTGATCATAATATAAATCGAGTAAAAAGTTATTAACGTTGCACGTTATAATTTTTTGATGGAGGAGGTCTATAAAATTAATTCTCTTGATTACCCGGTCTTATTTAAATGAAAAAGATAGTTTTGTCAGTAGGATGGATTAGGAGGGGTGTATGAAAACGCTTCATTATTTAAATGACGTACATCATTATTTAAGAGGTGTGATTTGTTTAGACTTGAGAAACGTTGAATGACGGCATGAAAATTAATATTTCAGAAGTATATACATATTAATGAATTTATATTCAGTATTGAAACAAGTCACCATAATAACGAAGAAATTATAGAAACCTATTATTTTTTAGTTGTCTATTAAAAAAATAAAATAAAAAAATAAAATAATGTATTTAGAGTTTACCAACTGAGTTATATTTTAGTGATTTTCAGATAATACTGTTTAAAATATATCCTGATGTAAGATCCCTACAATGAAAAAGTCTTTACTCCTCCAAAATCAAGATATAACTTAACGCACTCGTCATAGCATTGCATTGCAAATTTTTACTTTACTTTAAATATACAACACTTTAAACTTTACGTTATCCTGTTCCTCTGAATGCAGTAAAATAAGATTGGAAAACCGGTTTTAAACTGCAAACTACTGCAGTCTCGGAACGACTACTATATATCTACATATATCTGTAATAGTTTCTCTAATGGGGGAAAGACGCAACCCCCCGACTTTTACAGTACGGCACCTACCCACCTTCCCTGCTGTACCTCCAAACCTCAACAACGTAAGCCGATGTTTTTCAACCCCATAGTAAACACACGGTGATTTAATTTCTAGTCAGTACCTTACCTCGATGGGTGGCCGGCAAGTTCCATTAAACTTTGACAACCTTGTATAGACTTTACAAGGGATTTGTGCATAGGCCTCCCGCGACAGAAAGTGAAATAAAGTTGGCAACTCTTAAGACCTCTGGATCAGGTTATAAGCGTTGATCTACCGTTGTCCTGGTTACACACAACACCTTCTAGGATGTATGTTGCATACTGGAATGCATTAGTGAGATGTTAGTCTCACATTTATGCGATTTGATTAATTATAAATAGAGTAATCTTATATATTTTATATTATACAGGCTCTAAATAATAAGTTATTGTCTTATAATAATTAACTACAGCCACGATTTTTTTATTTTCATTTACTTTAATCTCCAGAAATCTAGACATCATTTAACTGGCAAGAGTTTAAGTAGCTTGGATAGTGAGTTTTGTAAAACATATGCATGTATAACCAATGATGGTGTATCATTCTGTTAATCAAAGGAATATTAGATCCATGTTGATAGTTTTTCTATCTATTTTACACACACATTTCTGCCACTCGTTAAATGCGTTAAATTTCATTGGAAAATGGTACGTCTAATGCAATCAATGCCCGAACGGCAGGCAGTCTTTGTATTGAAAAAAGTTATAAATTAGGTTTAAATAAAGTTTTGTAAGCAGGTTTGAAAAAGGTTTATGTAAGGATTGTCGTACGTTTTGCAATAGATAAGCTTTTAAATACGAATTATAAAAAAGTATAATGTTAACTTACCCAATGTAAATGTAAACATGATAAATTGATCAAATTGATTATATCGTCAAATGGCCTTAATAATAGTAAAAAATAATCAGACATGATAAATGTGATACTAAAAACTTTAAACCGATATCGAATTGTTGTTTTACCGAATAGAAAAGAAAGCAGCGTTGCAACACGATGACTCGCATCCACTTCATAGTCGCTTGAGTAGGTTATACACTACGGTATAAATATTGTACGGGAGTCTTGGGATCCAGTTATACTCTAAAATTGAGATGACCCTTATTTTATAAAGTCGTAAAATCAAATCTGGTGGCTAAATCTCGTGAAGAATAATATTTAAATTTTAAGCAAGAGAAGTCAGGATGAATATTTATAAGCCTAGGGCAGAATCAAAGAACGCCGAGCGTTCGCAATAGCAAGGTTTGTTTTGCAATGTTTGCTGCTTTGAAAAAGTTGATAAATAATAAAGCGATCTGTTCCAAAGTCATGCATCTGCGATGAACAGCAGGACATTTTCATTCCAGGGGAATAGTTCCTCTCTTATTATGCCATGGCAAACTAGAATATTTCTAGTCTCTTCAGGATTGTGACCCAATTTACGAGGAGAGATTAACCAACAACAACCCCATAGCCTGTGTGGCCTTATTACGAACGAGCTCATTAAATTCATGTTTTTATTGTTTGAATTATGTTCAAAAGTTTTCTCGCTAATTTTAATGTTAATACGATGTCATCACAATACTGTAGTGGAAGTATTGTGTGCTTCTAATTTATTAAACTATACACAATTAAGTTCGAGGATTATACTGCCCGTCTAATTAAATCAAAGTTTGTTGTAATTACTGTTAGATCAGCTTTGAAGGTTTCTTTTGACAAGTATCTTCTTTGGTGGAGAAGTTCAAGATTTGTGATTTTCTTTTACATGCCTTGGGATTAAAAAGAAAACATATCAAACATGACTATGGCAGCGCTGCAACTGTTAATGATTATGAAGTCAGAAAGTGTATAAAATAGTTATATGCATCATTTTATTAAAATGTGGATAAGGCCTTACTTATGTGAAAAAAATTATAGGTTTATATTGTATGTTTTGTTTTAACCTTATAGAATGTGTGGCAGCGTTTTAATATTTTATTCCTTAATCGATTTGTTTTCTTTAAAGTCAAAACAAAAAAATTACATTTTAAATTAAGTGTTTTATATCAATATATACCAAACTAAACAGGTACTGTAAGCCTACCATGTCCATATTTGTTTGTAAACAAATATACAATACCATATACAAAAAACAATGTAAAACTATGGAAACGCCAAAGTCGTTGTTAAACGAGTGAGTGAGCCATGTGTTGAGTACCCGGTAACATTACTTTTCTTCCCCCTACATTAGGCCTCCCTAGCCTATCATAGGCTAGAGTGGCGCATTATGGCCTTACAGTTGACGCGCCCTTATACCAACTAAACTTAACCCTTTTATTTACACGAATATAATCATCAACCTTAAATGCAAATGTTCCCGGGTGCTCAACACATGACTCGCTCACTCGTCTAACCATGGAGTTATAAATAGTACTGTCCCATCCAACTCCATGGTCAAACAACGACTTTGGCGTTTCCCTAGCCTAGTTGGCTAAAGCGCCCTTATAGCCGAAATGTGGGATACGTGGGTTCAATCACCTGGTCGGGAAAGATTTTGTAATTTCTAGATTGTATTTAAAAATTTATTAAACATGTTTTGTAATGCACATAACGCAGTGTAGTTTTATCATCTGTGACAATACTATGGAAACCTTGCCAGTACGAAATACGTGTAAATATTGCAAGGTTTACTCAATCTCCGAGCGGAATTTGGGGGGTACCTGGACGTGAGACATTCGATATACCATAGACACGGCATTTCACAGCCAGGCAAATAACAAACGAAAAATATTTTTTCAATGACAAAACCATTGTCGTTAAACTAATTTCTAAACATTGGAAGCCTATTTTTCAATTTATTATTTCTTGTAGGTTTAAATCGCAATGGATCTAGCTGATTTTGTTAGCAGTTCTCAGTAAACTTGTACTGGATGTCAGTTTAGAATTTCAGCGCAATCTGTTCAGCGATTTGGCTGATTTTCGATGTACACACACGCAGACTCACAGAATAAGCGCCGTTTAAGTTGAATGGAGACCACTCCGTTCGCTGGGCTCACTCGTTTAATTATAAGAATTAAAATTTCTAAGACTGGGGTTTGCTGTTTAAAATTGAGTACGCTCTAAATTTAAGACTAGGTATTTAATTAATAGTGTACCTATATTTATGGTATCTAGGGGCCATTTTTTTTTAATCATCTTTCAGGTATACAACAGTTTTGTTCAGTGACAATATCAAATACTAAGATACGAATTTAAAAATGTTTAAATTTTGTTATTATAAATCAATTCTTCCAAATAACTTTTAAAACGTTTTATCTCATCGTTAAATTTGGATTGTGTTTGTATACTAAAATATGCTTTTAAATTGTTGTATTTGTTGTTCAAATTACTGTTGTGTGTGTTATTGTCATGTATTAGTTTATTGTTACAGTATTTTTTTCTGTATAAAGCCATTCCACTTCGATTCATCGTTGCTTTGTAAACAAAATGATGAAAACACATCAAATGTCTAGACTTGAGATAGAATTCTCTTCAGATGGTACCAACCTTCTAATAATAGTCAAAACTTGATGCAAAATAACTGAAATAAGTTTAACATTGTCTTCCTTCCCTTCTCCCATTCAACGAGCAAAATAATAAATGGGCGAGTGGGGTTTTCATTCTGGAACCACGACGCACGCTAGAGGGCGCCTTGCATGTCGGCTGTCTCTGGCCTGTAATTGTCTCCGCATTAACATAGCTGATTGTCGTCGCGTCTCATTTACATGCGAGGAACAGTGGCGCTTCCTGCGGTATTCGACGTCAACGCAGCCGATTCTAAGACGTCAATCGCTAATTGTTCTCTTCTTTAGTTGCATCGAGACATGCACGCTGAATGCTAAACGTAGATTTAATCTTAGTTTAAAATGAGGCTATCAAAAGGGGATATTTAAAAAGTTACGTCGTGCTCAATTGCACGAATTTAATACAAACGAGTTTTAGCAGTGGAAATTAAATAATTTAATTTGGAACTGTACAAAGGGCAGTTTTACATTTTATTTAATCATGCAAGAGAAAAGAGAAGCTTTCTATGTTCATTTCTAGCACTCATATGAAATAAAATATTTTTACAAAAGGAAAAGTGTTCAAAATTGTAAATCTTTGACATTGTTCCTTCGGGCTTTTTTCCGAATTTTCGAGGCTGCAGTCCCTCTGAAAATAAGTTCTATAACTGAGTGGGTAGACTCTAAATAAAATGTATTTATTTATTTATTAATTGAGTAACTTAATTTATTAAAATAAAATTTAATTGGATGAGCGAAGCGAAGACTTCAATTTCACCGACCCCCAAAAAAATTTAGCTCCGTTTTTTTTTTTTTTTTTTTTTCCGTCTGTTTGTTCGCTCTCTACCGGGCAAACGGCATATGCGATCTTGATGAAAATTTGACACGACCTTCGTTTTCTCTGAACTTAGACTTGCCACGTTTTTTGGTACAATCGAAGAAATATTTCTCATGAATATCGTACTTTTACGATTTTTTTCGATTTTTAGTGCGATATTTTCGTGACATTTGGACCGATTCTGACCAAACGGGTGGGGCTACAACGTTCATATTTCACATGCACATTAAGGTTATGGTGATGTATTGCTTTCTGAAAGAAAAAGTTGAAAAAGTTAGCCAGAATCGAGAGAAATAAAGCTTTTAATATACGTTTTTTGACTTTTTGTGCGATATTTTCGTGCCATTTGGGCCAATTCTGACCAAACGGGTGGGGCTACAACGTTCATATTATACATGGACATTAAGGTTATGGTTATGTAGTACCTTTTGAAAGAAAAAGTGGAAAAATTTAGCCAGAATCCATTAAATAAAGCTTTTAATACAAGTTTTTTACGGTAAATAATACCAATTGACAAGAAACAAAAGAAACTTGACAACATTCCCCTACAATGCGTAGGCAGCAAAACAAAGCACTTGCAAAAGTAAAGATATCCCACGCAAACTAAAACCTTTAAAAAGCTCATCCATCAACGCGGCGGACTTTAGCGTTTTCCTAATAAGTTAAATGTATGCTCATTGTAAGAATCCGATACCCATGTACAATATTCTTCTTGCCCCACTTCCAGTGCCCAATAGGTATCGTATGTGAGTATTGTTTGGAGAAAATACCCAAGGTCTGTTTAACTGAACTCAATCCTTATAAATAGTTGCCATATCGATTAAAAAATAAAGTGACAAAAGTTTTCAGTCAGGTTCGTCGGTGGCGAGTACCATCCAACATGATCAATACCATACCATAATCAAACCATACCATAATCAATACCTCGCGTTTTGCACATGAAAACCTCTATAGGTTATTAACTAACATTTGAGCCAACAGCAAGTCACAGTTTATGTGTTCACTGTGTGCTTCATTAAAGAGTATTATGAAACAAAACACAATGTTAATCCTCTTATTTATGCCAACAAAATGGTGCTTACAAACTTTTCCTGACAATGCCTTGCTACCCGCGTATTTTACTGTCGTCGTGTATCAATTATATTGGTTGTGTGTTTCTACTTGTATGCTAAATTCGTTATAAAGATGTGTCTGATTCTCATTTGATCTGATTGCTAACTTCCACAGTGAGTGGTTGGGAGATGTATGCCTCTTTTAAACAAAACCTTGATCGATTTTCGTAAAATTATTTTTTGGAAAATGAAAGTCACGGATGTTGCTTGAGAATGTTTAGGGAAGCCTCAGGCTAAAAGTCCGCTGGTTATTTCGAGCCCTCTATGGAAGTATTACTGAAGTTTATTATCACCGGAAATTAAATTTTATTCAGTTACTTATAATTTATAGAAAAATCAAAGCATATTTGTGTGAAATCCAAGGAAAAAGTAACCAACATTGAGTTGTGAATTGAAGAAGTTATGGAAGAGATCAGAAAAGCGAACATTATGTAGCCTCACACAAGACACGCAAAGCCATGATTATTAAGAGAATGAATGGGCAGCAAATAGCAGCTTGCTGAAAGAACTTGTATTGGGAAAAAATCAAATTGAATTCTCTAATCATTTACTACAGAAATTGGAACTTTTGACCAACGTATTTCTTTGTAGCGAATATCCAAGGAGGAAGGCAAACAATATATAGACCGGATGTCAATATACCCACACACACACATTCATATTATTTATATGCCATGCATATGCATGTGGGATGCTTGTCTTGCATTGATTTGTTTATATTTGGATTCGTGTAGACCCTACAGAAAAAAATAGAAATGTCGTATTCGTATTGTCGAATAATGTTCGTGCCCACGGTTTGCATAAAAACGTGTCATACTTCGAACAATGCTACTCCTCCCACTGTGACTTTCTATTAGGGTATAACTCTTCTTTATTGGTCAAATAAGACGCGTGATTTGAATTATGACATAATTATATTTGATATTTATTATGTTCCATTTTCTTCAACAATCTAGTAAAACTGAATTTAAAAGTCAGGTTAAAACAGAATGTCAACTGACATAAAGAACTTTCTAATAGATTTCATACATACTTTCTTAATAAGCACAGTGCAAAACCACTGCCTCCTTTTATATGACTGGTGAACTTGTGGGTTATAAGGTATAGAATCACAACGTATTTACAAATTTTAATCCCAGAGGAAACCCATAGAAAAACCTTTAGTCGTAGTATCTGTATTATGTTGCTTTAGATCTGTGCTACTTGTATCAGCGCCAGTATGTTACATATAAAGACTGTAAGGCCGACTCTAGATCATCCTTTAAGCCAAGCCACGTGCAACCGCAGTCTTGCCAACGCTGAACCACCAAACTTGTCAGTATGTCAGAGTGTGCTACACAAAGAATCTGTGTCGCAGAGATTGAACAGGAAAGTAAAGAGGTAGAACTTGGAGAGCTTGGCCTGAGAATATTCAAAAGGTGCGGAAATAGAAAAGAAAAAGTTTACACCATGCCCCGGAAATCTTTATGTGAGACTTTTATGAATATGAAGTCTTGCGGTGACATATTTTGATATTGCTTAGTGATTATAAAAAGTGTGTTAACAGTATTGATTTCTTGTAAGAAAAAACCTTTGTTATTGACACAATAAATGGATTAAGTGGGTATATTTTGTGCTCAGGATTGTTTTGAGCTATCACTTGTCTGAAATATGTTTTCGCCATTTTACAAATATAATATCTTTATAGTGTTGATATTATTTTTGTCTTCTCTTTCAATCGGTTATTTGCTAAACATTGCTTAACACAATGTTTATATGAACACGTTATTGTTCTAGTGCATTTGAAAATCGATTTACTATGCATTTGTTTTCAGTAGGAGCTTGATTTGGCTTCAAAATAAACATGTTACTGTTGTTAGGTTACATCTTTCCTGCTCTTTGACAATATAAAATTAGTATAAAATTGAATCGTTCGATATACCGTGTACTTGTTGATAAAGTCAGTTTCAGATGACGATCCCCCAACATTTTGCAGGTTGGAGTTTTTGTGGTCATTAGGAGTTGTTTCCTCTACGATTACGAGAATTTGGCAGTTTTTTCATTAAGAAGTTTTTCTTGTTAAAGAAACAAGCGATCTTTATGTTCACGCGATATAGTTACAAAACACACAAACGTTTCACATTCTAAGGCGGTTTCTCTTTCCCCCGATAGAAAGAAAGTGAGTTGTAAGCATCAACCACAATGATTTGGACGACATAGTAGAAGCTAAGTAGAACAGCCCGTTTTCTTGTACGTTAACGTACAGTACAATGGGTGTTAATGCGTCTGGTCGTACAGCCAGCGTTTCCAGAACAATTGACTCGCTTTAAAGCGTTGCCTCTAAAGAAAGAAGATCTTCATCTCTATTAAAACATGCCACCCTAGAAGTTAGCGGTACGACCGCCAGAGGTCGCGAGGGGCGCAGATAACTGCCCATTTACCCCCTACAATTTGAACGCAGGGCACGCTTGCCACAGATTGTTCATGATTTCGACGCTACAACAATAATGCAGGGTAGGCTTTACACTTTTCATGCTATCTTTTGGTTTAGAGGAGTAGAACGTAGGGCTCCCGTGGGTATAGTTGGTGGTGACTTGAGCTCAATAACACCAGGATATCATAACATTAAAATATGTCTTCCTTTTAAACCGTGCTAGTAATCTTGGATTTTATTCGTTTATATATGGTCCCTGAACGCTTATCATACAGTGAAATGACGTACTTAATAATTACATGTAATATTATTTAAATCTAACTCAAATTAAGTTTGGCTCTAGCATATCTAGCTCTTGCTAGAGTGCTTTATTTAGATGAGTGACAGATTGTTTTTTAAATAAATAATTTTGTTTACGTTACAGGAAAGAGAGGGGTAAATAGTTGAGAAGCAAACGTATGATGAAGATTATGCAGAAACGCTGAGCCCGGTAACCACGGCATAAACAGGTTCGTGCCCTTAAAGTATCGGTATGAAGAAAACTGAAAACCACTCAACCTGACATTGTTGGAAATGAATGAGGATTATAACTATAAACATATTCCATTTAAACTGCAACTGATAGCAAGGTCACAATCGTCTTGTCAAATAAGTCTATTTCGGTTGTTATACATTATCCATTCGCACACCATCTTTGAGACGTCCTCTTTACGGCGTCTACTTAATTATTCTAATAAATCTACAATTAAGTATCAGTTTGTTGACTGCTGATGGTAGTTAGAATCAATTTGAATTTATTTATTTATTTCACCAGAAATTATTAAGCTTCATCATCGTTCAGGTATAACCTTATAACGTCATATACAACCAGATAAACGTATAGTTTTCAATCAACAACAGCCTCGTGACGTTGATCAAGTACAAATTTAAACTGGGACTTCGTATCAAATTCAGTAGATCATGTTAACACAATGTACTGTCGTCTCAACGAAAAATGTTAAATCCAAATATAATATATTTAAACCATGAATGTACTAATCTGTTCTCTTCAATGGAATTCTCTTTAGTTGTCATCATTTTACTGTCATTATTTTTAATTTATATCTGACTAAAGTTTTATTGAATGATAATAATAAAAGCTTCTCTGCAAATATTACATTCAAACATAATATGTTATTGGTAATTGTGTTGATATCACTACCATGTTTCATATCTTAATCCATACTTGTCAGTAGGGACAAGAAACCCACCCGTACATAATGGCATTACGAGCATGTATAACTGAATTGTATAGAGCGAACTACCCACAAGCCAATATAATCTACAAGCGAGTTCCCCAAGCATGTAAACCTACCCGGTATGTACACCAAAGCTCCCTCTCTGTACATCTACGTCCAACTGCAAAGTACAATAGTTTGCGCGCGTAATAACATCCCCCCCAGCCCTCGATGATGTGAATGTAATTAGCCGGCCCCGATATGGGAATAGCATTCAGTGTTGTGCGCGTATAACGGTTATGGCTGTGAGGTGTGGACAGAATGACTCCACGGGGAGCTACCGAGGTGGCTATGCCAGGAGAGTAGGGGGGATTCCCGCTCAATAACAGTATACAACTATTAGGCCTCATTACGAGCGAATGAGAACATGATTTGCTTGGCCAGACTGACCAACGGTGATCGGTGAAATGGTGGTGAAATGTTGCGTTTACTGTGGGGTTTTCTGTACAATGTTGTACCGAAATCAATTACTTAGACATAATAATCAAATCAATTTTCAATAATAGGGGGATAAACATTTGTTTTACGTTCATTTTACTTCCTAGAATTTCTTCATAGCAATGATTTTTAATCATTTTTCTAGCTGATGTACAAATATGAGGATAAAAGTAAAGTTTTATCTCGCGATGAGAGGTTTTTGGGGGTTTTCTTTTGTGTACATTAGTGTTATTGTATGTGTGTGTGTGATGTGAGAAAGTGTGTTTCAGATTGATTGAGTAGATGTAATGCCGTGGCAAAATATTTTGTCATGGTCCCAGTTTATTATGAACTTAAGATATTAAAATACAAATTATAACTAAGCGAAATAAGAATAAAATATACCATTTTTACATCACTTTTCAATGTTACACGCATCACTAAAACCCGCTTTGGTGTCAACAATTAGACAGGTAAAACGTCAAGGAAAAACGCGGTAAAAATGTTTTGAAATAGAAATACCACTCTGCAAACTGTACAGCCTTTCATCAGCCTTGTTTCATTATGTCATGCTATCCTGGTTTACTGTAGTTACATCCAATTATTTTTATATTCTACGTCGGCGTATTATTAGGTCGCTGCCCCACGCGTCACTGCGTCCTCTCTCAATATCTCTTTGCGAATATTCCCGGATCTTTTATTTCAAAGAACTGTGTTCCGTCAAGTGGACAAAACATGGAAACTCCTTACTACGCTCAAATTAATACTCCAAAACGTAACAAAAACTTTGTGAACACAAAAAACGGATGAATAAAGTTAAGGTATACACAAATATAAAGGTAAAAATGTAACATTAAATAAAAATCAGTCACGAATTTTCTCTGTAACATGGTGGCATCGACCTTTTATTCACCAGTGTTTTGTTAGTACTAGGAAAACGCTTAAGTCCCGCCGCGTTGTTGGATGAGCGTAATTGGTGCATTGAGCTGCCATGTGTTTATGCGAATGTTCTGGTGTTCTGTGGCAAAATCATAACTAAGTTGAAATTTTTTTTAAATTAAATTAAATTAATTAAGAATTAACTTTATTTTTTTATTTTTTTTAAATTAATCGTAATTGTTAAAAAAATCGTAAAATTGCGATTTTTATAAGAAATAATTTCTCGATTGCGCTCAAATTTTACACTAATATATTAATTCATAAAATAAAGGTTCTGCGAAAAAATCATTACAATCGGATAAAGCATGTAGGTGTTATAAGTCGAAGAAAGTTTATAAAAATTGAAAAAAATAGTAAAATTGCGATTTTCATGAGAAAAATTTTTCCGATTGCGCTCAAAAACGTGGCAGTTCTAAGTTCAGAGATTTCGAAGGCCTCCATAAAATTTCATTGCAATCGGAGTATCGGTTTAGCCGGAATCGTGTGGACAAACAGACAAAAATACAAAAAAAAGAAAGAAAAAAAAAAATAAACATTCCGGATTTTTTTCTCCAGTGTAGTGAAATGGAATCTTCGCTTCGCTCGCTACGCTCATCCAATCAAACGCATTTCGATTTAATTTGTTTATTCATAATGAACATCTTTTTCAGATGATTAACAAAGAAAAACAATTGTCATTGCATGGCAGTAGCTTCATCCACAAACCATTTCTTTTATAGGCCTACTGTAGGTGAGCATTATCGAGTGATTTCAAATAAATTTATCAACAGAATTGTCTTAGAATAATTTTCAACATTATGCTTAGTTAAAGTAGGGTTAAATGAAAATTAGCAACGTGAATATAAAATAATATTAGGTATAATTTTATTGAAGTTGTAAAAAAATGCACGTAATATTTTGCATTGAAGTCTGCTTAACTAAGTTTTCTACCAGTGAGTTTTTAAGTTCTATTTTGTAGAAGGAGTAAATAAGTGTAAACTACATTAAAAACAATAAATACAAATACTTTGGTTTCAGGAGGGCAACTAGGCCACAGGTTATCGACAGAATTAGATTCTGAATCGGATCATGACGCTTCAGCTAATTACTGTTCTGCAACAACATTGCAAAGTGTAAGTAAATAAACTCCAAAAACTATATTTTTACGAAAGATAACACATCATACTACATAGAGTATTGGAAAGCAATTTAATGTTGTGGTGTCCTAGAAATCCAACCTTCGCATGTGTAGGTTGATATATGAAATATGGTGGTGTCAATGGTCCAACTTCTACTAAAATTTAAGTTACTATTAATAAAAAACGTGATAGTCAATCTAGAGTTAGTTATATGCCTGCAACTCGAAGGACCTTGATGACGCTTACAAATTTCCTTGAAGCTTTGTGATAACAGAGATAATATATTCTAGTGCAATTACACTGAATAATTGATGATTATACTTTGTTTAAAACAACGTAGTGGTTATTGAAAACTTCGAATGCATTTTTCTTATCCATACGACGCATTGTGTGCTTTCACCAAGAAAACGAGCAACCTTGAAGGCAAAATTATGATATCACAAATTGAGATCAGAAGTTGTAAGAGTCTGTTCATTTTCAATGTTAGCTTGAGCGTCAAGCGCGCGACTCTGATTCGGGAGGACCCGGGTTTAAATCACGTCGAGACCGGCAATCCTGACTGAAGGTTTTTCCCGAAGTTTTCCTTAGTCGTTAATGCGAATGCATTGACGATTGGTTTGAGTCCTCTTAAACAGCCCTCGGACATCCCTTTCACAATAATGGTCCTATCCGCAACATACCTAGTTAGACACATGAAGAGGGGCATGGATTGTACCCTGGGCAGGCTTCCCACAAAAAATATTACTAAATGAAGAATAATTCCAGAATCGAATAACCACAATATAAGTAAGATGAGCTCGTCGTCCTACACATAAGAAATCTGGTTGTATTCTCGGAAGATTGAGGTTGTACGAGTAGGCAAAGCAGTCTGCGCTATTGGTATATGCAATGGCGTCCTAACCAACAACAATACCATCTCAACACAGCAAACAAACCCATATATACGTTCTCGCCTGCCTGATATTTAACACCACATCGACATGGAGCTGTTTACACAATCCCGCAAACCATTTACTTCTCTAAATATTTATCTTTCGAACGCGAATCTACAATTTTAATTAGAGAACATCTAAACAAGTCACTAATTGAGTTGTCGCGAAACATCGATCCTCAAGCTAACACACTTTTTCAATTTCCTCATCAAATTTCAACCACCGAAGTCTCAATGATTATGTGTGGTTAGTCGATTGGCAAGTTCCCTCCGCTAAGCCGTGTGTTTTAATGGTTTCCGTCAATCAGGGCTGGTTGTTGACGCTATCACTAGAGTGCAGCACTGAATAAGTGAGGACGTTATCGGTAGAGAGCAGCACTGACGAGCAATTAATGGCGGCTCAGGGCTAAGATGGAACCAGTCGGCCGTAAAAGCTATCGCTTCTTACCTTACACAAACATAGGTGGTTCCTCTTGTGACGCTGGGGGTTTGTTTGCACTGTAAGCTGGCCGTAGAGCTACAGGCTTTATAAGTCAATAAATTATTCGGGATTAACGCGGTTAATAAACTAAAGTTGGTGTTGATAGTTGAAGCTATGCTGTTGTTTAGTAGATTAGTTGGCACTAGAGTCTAGACCATCGCTTACATACAGTTTTAAATCACCTGGAAAATGAGAACGTTGCGGTAATTTTTGCCATATTCTTCACAACTTTTTGTTGTAAATTGCTAATGGAGAGAATTTTTAATGTATCAAATTATGCCATTACTTTTTTGTCCCTTATAATAAACACGCAATTTTGTATCATTCAAGTTTTATAACAGTTTCATTTCTCTTGAATGACCGTGTATATAGCAGTGGCGTAAGTACGAGCAGACCTTCAACCATCCTCTTGAATATCTTCAGGGCTTTGTGAAGTTGATTGAATGTGCTTCGTGTATTAATTACCATTTTATCATTACCTTTTCGGAGCTTGACCAATCACATTGCCTTTTGTATTACTGGTTTGTGCTTGAAAAAATGTATAGAGTTTTGGTTTTAGTTTTTCGCCATTTTATTACCTATCTTCCTATTATTTGTACCATTTTCAATTTGCATATTCATTATTCGCACCCAGCATAGCTATTTTCAACTTCAAGATACTATTCATACACAAATCGCTAACTGGGCCTGCGGGCACCCCCTGTTCCCGGGCCCGTGTGCGACTGCACCCTCTGCACACATGGTAGTTACGCCACTGGTATTTAGTAATTCGTCAGTTATTGTATGCTATCGCTTAACGTTTACCCCATTTTTTACGTATTATAATAACAAAAAATAAATATACGGACGTTATTTCGTGTTATCTATTATAATTTTAAATTACCCACCACGTTATAATAAAATACTGGTGTTGCTGAAAACTATAAACAATTTAGGAATTCGAGCAATTGATAAGTTTAGTCCTTTAATTCCAGATTGGTGTTTAGTTTATTGACTTGAATACTTTTTGAAATTAATTCCTGTGGAAATTTAAAATAAGCAAAAAATGTGTACCTGGAAGAACATTCAGTTCCGTATATTAGCCCATCCCCCTTTCCCCCACATACACGAAAACATGTTTACAAAAAATATATTCATCCTTGTATTTACTTAGTTTGAGAGTAAGAGATAATTATCTTAAAAGCTTCCAGTTCACATAATCATGTTTTATATCTGGCATTGCTGCAGACATGCCATGCAATATTATATTACGTTGTATCAAAACAAAATCTATGTTAATTTGACTTTCATACATTTATTTAACTTTAAGGCAGTGTGGAAAACGTAGCTTTTTGCCAGACCTAGTCTAAAAAGAACAGCCCAAGTCCTTCTTGGCTCCAAGCACCATGCACACTTTGGCCCTCTGTTGATAATGTGCCAAGCAGAGTTTGATGATGATGATTACTTGAACTTACGTCTCATGTTTATTCAGCGATGCTAATTTGCAAATGGAAACAAGGCACATGACTAGGATTTGAAACTGTATTGACGAACAAGGTTTATCGAAGCAACGTCCTTCTACTTCGGGTCCGGTCGGGTTTTCGGATAACAAACAAATGTTTGGGGAATGGGGGAGGTGCCGGTCCAAAAATTTTTGTTTAGCTTATATAAAAAATTACATTCAATTTAAATATAGACAGTAAAAAGTCAATTTGTAGAAAATCGTAATGTAAGCTTCTTCAAAAAAAAGCAGTGACCCGCACAGTCACATCACACGCACAACACACCACACATAGTTTTTAAATGCGTCTTTCATTGTTTGTGAACGCTTTCGTACAGGTTTTATGGTTAACATTTAAATCCGTTCCAAAACTTACCCTTTACTTGCTTTGTACGGTACTATCTTAAGGAAATGCATGCAAACATAACGAATTTTGCAGTGATAGACCTACAAGATTTTCATTTTAAATTGATAAAAATTGACTCCATTCAAGCATTTTATGTTGTGTGTTGCCAGAATTATTTCTACTACATTTGTGGTGATAGTGATATAAATGTCCAAATAGCTTAGAGGTAAATACATCCAACTCCACCTTCGCGCATAATATATTAATTTGTTGCATCACATTAAATTTATAACCACCACTACCACCTACTTGCAATTTACAAATACGATTCAGAGAAGTAATCCTGCATTGTGTTAATCCATAATGTTTCATTACTGACGGTTTAATAATATTTAATATAATCAAAAAATTAAATATTCCCACTCGACCGAAGAGGATGATATTCCTATTTCTGGCTTGTCATGCAAACATTTATATTTCCACTTATACTGGAATGTTTTCCGACAAATTAATGGAGTAATTTACGATTCATTCTTGCATTGTGTCCACATTAATGAATTTTCACTCGTGCATTGTAACTAAATAAAATATAGTATTGGCTTTCTTTTGTGAGAATGTAATTTTTAAAAGAAGATGCCTAATTTTAAACATACCTTGCAAAAAGTTACCCATTGTAATGATACACTATCAATTGCTTTATTGACATTGGGGTAATAAATAATGTATTTTAACAGTGATATTGATATTTATTTTTGCATGCTAAAGAGTCCTATAGGCTGTATCTTGTTTTATTTTTATTTTTGTTTCATATAGGCTCTACTGATGATATTGCAAGTCATTATAAAAAAGTTTTTCACGCGAGCTGACGTTTTATTATCGACGTGCTCCTTTATTGAGTAATGTTGTAAAGTGCTTCGTTCTTCTGGCGTAGAAGAGTGATGGGGTGAGAATGCTTCATAACGTCGTGTATGGTCGCAAATATTAAATCTTCGCTATCCTGTTATTTTGCAACGCAGATTTACATATTATTTATTTATATTATACACATTATGTAACACATATAATTGTTTTTCATTCACCTTCTCCGTTTAGCTTGATTAACGTTAGTGATAAGCCGATTACTGAAAGGTATGATACAGTATTGCCTCCCGTTCGCTACAGTAACATTTTCTGCAGCGCCCACCAGCATCCTCACTACGATCAGTTAGGCCTACAATCAGTACATTTAAAATGCAATGCAGAATATTTAACTATATAGCAAGAGCGAAGCGACACTGTATTGTGCGTGGTAGTATCGCTTATGACAATCAAGTATTAGCGTCAGCATATAAATGATAAAGTAAACCCGAAAGTCGGTTTATCAAATTCTAAATAAAAATGTATTAAATATGCGATTAGTCTTGACTTTCGCCATAAAAAAGCGAACTCTTTTAATGCGTGGCAGTTAAATCTTTTTAATGAAAGTATGATTTAAATGATGTTTTTTTACTGTAGCATTCCTTATGATACGTCAGTATGCTAATGTAAGTGTACAATTTTAACAATTTTACTTCAAATAAAATAAATGTGCAGTGTAAATTGCATACAATAAAGGAATATAACCTTTAGTTCCGTTTAACAGCTACTGTTTTAAAATGAAACACAATTATTAATTTGAAAATTTGAAAAGTGCGCACAATAATACGAGGAGAAGTCTGGAATGTGTTGGCAGGAGAGAAGACGGTGGAGAGGTCTATCTTCAATGACGTTCCAACGCAAAGTTGGTCTTGGCAACAGATGATAAAGTGAATATGCTAAAATTATTACAATACAGTATTCTTCGTCGAATAAAATGTAAATACCCCTATTGTAAAGTGTAAATTTCAAATAACCCAAGCTAGTGCGGGCTTTGTCGTTCACTTTATTTCCCAGTGAATATTTGACTTAATTCTCGAATGAGATAATTGTCAAAGTTTCGAGCATACAGAGACAAACTTTTGTGTGCATAGTTTTGTACTTTGCGAGCTAGTGTGAAAGTTAATTAACTCTTAATTGCTACTCTAATGTAGGTGAAAATTTAATTTCAAATTGTTATGTGGTTTATAACATGAATCGCATGCACACAATTTGAAACATCCCACATCGAATGTTTGGTTGGAAGAAATGATTTTCACGTGATCAAATTTTAGTCTATTCCCTTCCTTAAAAATGGTTTTGATTATTTTGTGGCTTGTTGATTCGAGGGTAAAACGTCTAATGCAATTTTTAAAAGTTGGTACTTATCTATCAATACGGTACTAATATGTCGATATTTTGAAACGACGAAGATAGGAGAAATGTAGGATATATTCTGCCAAACTACACATGTAGCTCAAACCACCTCAAGCTACCAGCATCCTGACTGAAAGTTTTTTCAAGATGATCATCAGTTATTAAAGCTAGGACATTCCCCCTCACAACTACAACATTACAACTTTCCTACAACCCCTAGTAAGACATACACACGTTTATTTAGCTAAAATATATTGCTGTAAAATGTAAGTGAAGAAATAAAACAATATAAAAAATGTGGTCAAGCAAAATTAAAAATACGAGTGATTCTATTTACCTCGAATGCTTCATGTTCTTTATGTTCCATGGAATAACAATGTGATTTCAATAGCATATTTAACTAACAATAATCCGAATTTACGCATGAAAAGCTGTTCATTATGAGCGAACCAGAATCGTAGTCAAACGCAACTAATGAGAGCGGCTTCAAAGCAATGAATTCGCCCAGGTAATCCCAACCGTTGTATTATTAATACGCTTGGAACCTGAATAGACCCACCCCTTCTTATAAACGTGATTGTTCGACAGCACTGGAGCGCAATGTCAACCCATATCATTTACACAAAGGACTAAAATAAAACCATTAGGTTGTACTTTCTCGTGCTTTCTAATAAACTAAATGCTTTTGAAGTCTTGAAATGGACGGAATGGACGGGCTTAGTAATGACTGGAGAACTCCCAAACGAAGTTGGACAAATTATTCCGAATAAGAGACGTGCAACATTATCAGCTAAAGAGGTTGTGAGGCAACTAATAGTACAACTTGTAAAAGGTCGAATGAGTAGTAAATTCGTTTGTCCTTTGGGCCTTTCTGGACTTTGTTCATAATAGCAATTAACTTAATGAAAACACCTTGTCTAAACCGTACAGCCAAAGTTGGTCTCATCTAACAACGACCAATAGGTTGACGGTGTGTCGAGTAATACGCCAAAGTTTAATAGGCGATAAAATAGGCGTTACATTTTAATGATAGAAAAAGTTTTCCCGCGTCCGGGCTCACGATAAAATGTTCTCGTTAACCTCCAGAGGGAATTAATATCAACTCGCTTGTGTCCACGTTTTGGGAGGTTTTAAATGAGCTAAACAACTCCAAACAAACTTTGTTATCTCTTAGATTTACACAGGGCTTGATTTTAAACGACGCTATTACATTATTTTACTTAACTCTGTGTGGACAATTTCTAACACGTCCAATGCTTTTATTGTAATACCATAAGCAATCGAATTGAACATACATGGCGTAATATGGCATTTATACAAGTTAAACTAGCATTTGTATAAGTTAAACTGGTATTTATACAAGTTAAACTAGCATTTATACAAGTTAAACTACATTTATACAAGTTAAACCTCGATGTTTGTTTGTCCTATGTTGTTGGTACAATATTTGTCCCAACTGTAGAAATTACTATATTATATCACATTTCGTTCTAAAATGTCACCTAGGTAAAGGGTTTATACGGCCTAGAACCCAGAACCGAATTTTTGACAGATACATTATATTCGGGGCTGTGCCATTTCCGGTTTAGCCGTGAAATTTGAATTGTTTGTACAAACGCGAATAATAACAATAAAATCACAGCTTGACATTCAAATTTAAAAACACATAAAAAAAACTTGTAGAAATACAGCCAAACCTTAAACACTCAAAAGGAATGAGATCTAAAAAAGGGCCAAGCTCATCTACCCTTCCACATAAACGTACAGTGTCCCATAACAGCATCCTCGAAAAGCTTGGCAAAATAGAATTTGCGATTATTAATTTAAAGTAATAGTTTATCCAAGTTCTTTTTTTCTAATTAATTTAAACGTAATAACATGCAAATTCTATTTTTCCAAGCTTTTCGAGGATGCTGTTATGGGACACTGTACGTTTATGTGGAAGGGTAGATGAGCTTGGCCCTTTTTTAGATCTCATTCCTTTTGAGTGTGTAAGGTTTGGCTGTATTTCCACAAGTTTTTTTTTATGTGTGTGATCTCATTACTTTTTCAAGTTCCATTACAAAATTATTTGCTAAAATATAATATTTTTATCAAAGTTGATTTAAATTCTATGGTATTAGCAGTAACAATATAGGATGTAAAATATCTAGACCCGGATTCATGTACATCCTGGGTATAGGATGTATAACCATGGTATAACGACGGTATAAGGACTGGACCCCAATTCTTGAGTTCGTGGGAGATGAGTTGAAAACGCAATTTGAAAACGAAGTCGTTTTCGTTTTCGAAGGAATTGGTATTCTTGAACGGTATCGTGGAAAACGTCATGGGTTGTGAGTTGAAAGCATTGATATTAATTAAACCCCTATAGTAGGCTAGATTAGCAGTCTCCTATACCTCCGCACAGGCGCGAGCGTAGCAAATTGAAGACTCAACCGGCCCATTTCAAGATGGCGATTTGGTGTTTTAATTTATGCTTTTTTAATGCAATAAAGTATTTTACTGGATTGTTTGATATGGTTTTAGCTTGTGCAGCATGGTATTAAACAAAAGAAACAATACGAAGTGATTGCATAAGGGAATTTAGTAATCATTTGGTGTTAAAGGCTAGTATGCTTACCTGTCAACCTGGCGGCAATCTTGAGAACTATTTGGCCACAAATCGCTCCCATTTGATTAACATGTAAACTGTCATTTTAAGATGGCTTCTAATTGTACCGGAAGTGGACCACCGACTGCTGGTCTAGCCAATTATATAGGATGTCTATGGTTGAAAGAGTATCACGAAATCCAAACACTTAAAAAAGATTTGCGTATAGCAAAGAGCTCGAAAAAGTTCTATATTTATTCTAGATGGCAGTGCCTTCATAAACGCGGCCAATCGAAAGACAAGTTGTATGAAATGATTTGATTGTTGCAATTATGTAAACAAACAGTTGAGCAAGTTCATATCAGAACAATGTTGTGCTGGCATAGGGTTGGCTAGGCTTGTCAAACATGTAATGTAAGTATGAATTTTACTAGTCCTATAGCCAAATGGAACTTTAGACCTACACTTTTGCATTATAAATAATTTTCCACATCTGGGCCTAGGCCAGGGACGGTTTCTGATTTGTTTTATGAGAGTATAATGACACCTTTTCTCGTTCCACACAAAGAAGAAAAATTTTAAATGTCCGCTATTTGTTTACGTATCGCACTTTCCCGCCTAACTCTGCTTATACCGTCAACAAGTGTCAAGTAACTATGGTTACTTGTTGATTGTATGCCAAGTGTTTAAGGCTTATTTTAAAACTTTTATTTGGAAGCCTTCCAACAAACTTTTTCAACTTTTTTTTTCAAAAGAGACTATATTTCTATAACCTTAATGTCCATGTAAAATATGAACATTGTAGTCCCACCCGTCTGGTCAGAATCGCGGGCCGACGTATTAGATGTTAGCAGTAGCAGTAGTAGGCAGTAGTAGGCAGTAGCAGTAGCTAACATCCTTAAAGTGATTTTGAGCATGTTTCAAGACATTTTTTCACCAAGAAGGAATAATCGTACCCCAATAAAATTTGGCATGTGTTGTCAGGTACCTAAATCCCCTCGATTGTGATAGTTTTCAAGTTCACATCACGTTACATGACGGCTGGGTAACACCTCGAAATCACCCCAACTCTGCTTGGTGTATAAGGTGCTTGAGTGTGTAGCGCACCGCGGCTTGGCTGCGGCGCCCTAACGGGCACCTAGATAACTCGCCTTCTTGATTTCATGAAGGTAGTTATAGCATCCATGTTCTTAAATTCTTTATTTCGTAGAAATAATGTATAATAAAAGGGCTTGCCAACTGAAAGTTATATATACAATATGTGTTCATAAAATATATGATTAGTTTTCATGCACAAAGTTTTTACGGCAATTGTATAAACAGCCAATATAAATAACACCTACAGTAAGGAAAAACTTACGTTACGTTATGCTTTATCGACAAATACTTTGATACTTTGACAATATTTCTTCGTGATTTTATATTTAGTTTTCCTCTTAACACTATTAATCGAATAAGCCGAAAAATAATTTCGATAACAGGGATTAACATATTTCTTTCTTGATAATTTTGAGTTGTTTAAACTATTTTTTTTAAACGGATCATGCAAATTCATTATTCATAATTCTTTTTCTGGATAATAAAAGTAAAATAAAATATACAAAGTGGTATTTTATATTATAAAACTTGGAACGTTGACGTGGTAAACTCAATTATTCTGGTTCTATAACCGGCGGCCTAAAACTTAACACAAAACTCTTGGGCTAAGTTCACTCAAGTGAATGACATACTTTAAAGCTTACTTCACGCTGATGAAGAGGCATTAAATCGGCTTATTTCCACCAATTATGCACTCTTAAGTTAACTCCACTAATAACTGGCTTCTACTTGATTTAACATTCGCCTTACATATGTACCAAGTAAAAACTTTTCCATCCGCACCCAACTTGAGGCCGACCGATATTACCCAGCTCGAGTATATAATCAACGGCCCAAGGCAATCTTGGTTGTTCGGGACATAATTGAGGTCGAAAGTTAGGGTCTGACCGTCCAGTACTCAACACTGGTTTGCGTAGTCGTTGCCAAATTAGATCATCTCTTCGGAAATACCAGGTTGTCTACTCGAAGCATCTTCTTCGCCCATGGCGTCGCTTTTATGCGCCTTCTTTTAGTCTCGCCAACCCTAAACTTTGTAAAGTTCTATTTCCTCCCCCCCCTTGCTGCAGCGCAACCCCGCATTTCCCTCCTATAGGGAAATTGTTTACACCCCGACGTTCGCTGCCTGATTGCATTGTCCTCGAGCGAAATTTCATTTCCCACGAAGCCTAGACCACATTTCCCGAAAGTTCTCAATGCGCGCCGAGATTTCATCCGTTTCTCTACAAAGATATTCTTTACGGTGATCGCCGCGACATTAAGTGACGTAAAGCCACGTGGCTGTCAGCTGGATCTGAGGTCTTATGAAAGAAACACGTTCAAGAGATTGCAGATAGGATTGATATCCGTTTACTTGGGTGTAGTTGAGAGCGGTGACGTTATCTTACATTCGGAAGTTCGTTTAGGCAAATGCGTTTAGTGTCGTGGAAGCTAAATAAATTTACGTGCTTCTTTTTATACGACCATTCTAAGATATTAATTAAAATATTATTTGTCATTAAAAAGTGAACTTATTCATACCAAGGAGTTAAGCTATATAATAGGTTTCAAAAATGAGTAAATACAAATCATTGGACACGCTTCACTGTTACATTATAACATAACATATAATAAAACCACCATTGATTGTGTTTTTATATAATTAACTAATTCAGCAATATAAAGTTTTGCTACAGAAAATGAACAATAATATAATGATATTATTTCGAGAGCGTACCTGAGAATGTTCTCAAGTGTTCGGCAATGTCTGGACCGGCACCTCCACCAAAATAGTTCGTAAATTCTGGACCGGCCTCTCCAGTAATCTATTATTTAAAATTCCTTATTGTCGAATCGATCCACACATACTCTTCAAACTCGAAAATCAGAAAAACCACACACCTGCACCACAAATTAGAAAATAACGTTTTTTTTTGTAATTCGATTTTTTTTTACTCGAGCTTGTATTCTTTAAGTTCGAGTTTAAGTTTAAATGTTAAACTATTGCACATCCTTATCGAGGTATACTATAGCCTATAAGGCTAGAGTCTTTCACGGATCGTCAAAATGTAATTGGTCTCCTTCAATTCAAAGTTATACCACACAAAATCACTCAAACTCAAATTTGAAAGCGTCTCGTCGTTTGAGTGTTCTTTTCGAAAATACAGCTATTTTGTTTGCTTTGTCGTGATAGACGGATTTACGTAATAACTGTTTGTTTACGAATACATAAATACACATTCACAAAATTTATTCTAGACTTTTTATATTTGAGTAAAAATTACTTCAAACCGTACGTATTTATTTTGTTATATTATGTACCATTAATTTTTCTCGCATTGCAATGGTTAGAAAAGTATGGATTTCAGCTTTATTTACCTCAAACTATTGAAGCCCACGGTCTTCGATGAAGGTTTGAACATCATGAATACGATCTTTATTTTGTGGACGCGAAGTATGTTTACCGGTCCCCATCACTTGTGCAACGTTGCCACGGTCAACAGCGCTTTACTCTAGGCTTTAACTACACCCAGTTCTTTAATACCAGACTACGCCTTGTTTGTGCGAGCGTGTGCTTTATGGTGGAGGATTGATGAAAAAGTGAGTAGAAGAGGGAGAAGAGAAAGATAGTGAACCAGAATTAGTAAGGGTAGGAGGAAATTTGCAATTTAGATTCTAGGTGAGTTTCCTTCAGCACGAATAAGACTCGTCAATAAGTGACATTTCATTGGAATATTTTAATCACTTCAAATTGACTTTTAACCTGATTTATTTCCGTAAGTCTAAAAATAAACTGATTCTTTTTTAACACCTACAAATCTAGGGTACCCTTGCGTTGAATAACACCACCTGCTATCTCTATATCATAGTAAAAGCAATGCTTTAGAAATTTCCATATGTTTTTATCGAAAATTATTCATTTTTTAACGGTTTTATTTTTACATTTTCTCGAAGCAAGAACGTTTTAATTAATGCTTTATCCATATTCAACTGGATCGATAGTAGCGAAGCTCATGGTAGCATCTGTGCCAGTAGAGACATCAGTATTCGCTCCCTCCCCTACTCAGATCTACAGATATTCCCACCCCCTCAAAAACCCAAGGGAGGTTCTATGTCTCGTCGAGTATAAAGGGGTAGTTAAGATTATGGAACCCAAAAGATTTGTGAAAGTTTAATTTAATCCATACTTTATAGGTTCAGATTATTATTAACTGCGAATATTAGCCTAATTACTTGAAATAAATTCATCGTTACCTAGTTATAAGCTTGACAGTATTATTAACTAGAGGTCTTAATAAAATTATTTGGTATTTTATGAGATATCACTTTTTTGTCTGTGGTAAAATTTCGCCAATTGAGAGACTTATAGTTATTAACAACTTTAAATTAAGAAACTAAATTGAAATATAATTTCTTAACAACATAATTTAAGTAAGCTACGTTATTTCTCAGACCATGTCTGCTATGGGTCACTTGTCTTGAAAAATTTATTATTCGGTTAACATAAATCAGATTAAAAAAACACACACATTGCATATGAAATGTAAATGTCAACATAAATATAATCAATATTTCACATTTTGCTAAATAACGTACATTGCAAAAATAAATTTAAATTAACCGTTTGTTGCATAAATATTAATTACAGTTACAAATGGAAACTTTAAATTACAGAACCACGTGATTAATGAAACCATCCAATGCAAAGGAAGTAACTAGTATAACAATGTTGACTAGAATATATCTAGTGGAACTTAATTAAACGCATTGTAAATAAAGAAGCGCGCCTGCAAATAAAAGAAACAGATACTCTGTCTTAGATGCAAATAAATACAATTACATTCAGAATAATAAAATAACAACGTTGCAATTGTGAGCGTGGGGGGAGAGGGGTTGCTGGGGGGGGAGGGTTGTAACACAAAACCACTGCCAATTACAATATCATAATATAAACTCATGTCAACAATGAAGCATGTATATAGAAAACAAGGTTTGATTTGATTTATTCGAACAGTAATGGAAAGAAAACAGTTTCAATCATACAACGAATAGAAGTCAACCACAAGTACGAATTAAAAGAATTAGCCGTCTATATTGATTCAGGTTACTATAATATAGTATATAATTGTAATTCTTACAATATTATAACATAAAATCAAAATATAACCCAATGCTGATCAATATCATCAACTTATGCACCAACTTATGTTTATCAACTAAAAGATACAGTAACTAGGGAAATAACGCTCAGATTCACACACAAAATGAATAATGCAAAACAAAAACTAATATAAAAACCAATTAATATTTATGTAGAAAATGGGCAAAGCAGCAGACATGGCTAGTCGGCTAACTCGGCTTCGATAGACGTTGATGCCCAAGAGTGAGGCATCCTATATTCCTACCCGACTTTATTGTTGGAACAGGCATTGATAAAGTGAAGAGAGTAACAATACATTTCTCAGTAGCGTGTGTAGAAAGAATTCTATAATTGTGGTCAGTATAGTAAAAGGATTTGCGGTTCTATTTTTTGTTTTCTTTAAATTAATTAATATATATTGTGGTATTTTCCATCCTGTGATATTTCGACTGGTATTAAACTCATTAGATCGAACAGACTATACTTTGCGTCAAGGCTAATGAAGAGACGCTGAGCTGTGATCCATGAGATACGAATATTTGTTCTTAGCGGAGGAGCCCGGGGTGCCGGATGGTGGTAATAACTTTATCATACCTAAGTAAATCATGTTGTGTGCTTGAATCAACGTAATGTTGACTGTGAGACAGACTTCCGTGCTCTTCACTCCGACTTCGCCTCCTCGTAAAGGGTTAGAAGGTATCGTCGAAGACTTAATGGAAGAGAGGTCTTCTCCGTGTTGTGTGTAGTAGCCGAAGGCAAGTAAGAGCTTCCTGCGGTAGGACGACTAATTAATATACGAATCTATTGATGTTAAACGGGTATTTCCGCTAGACTATAACCTACTTTTAAACGTATTTAGAGGGTGTCTCTAACTAACTTAGTGAACTGTTGGCACACTCACTACTACACTTATACTCACGCTCGCACTCGGAAACCTAGAAAAAAGACTCAGTCAGGATTGCCAGTGACGAGACTTAACCCAAGATCTCGCGAATCAGAAGTACACGCCTTCGCATAAGTCACCACTGTCGATGTTGAAAGACACATTGTGTTCTGGAGTATGCCCTTTCTGACAATTGTTATTGTTGGAATTGTGTAATTGTAATTGTGAATAAATAATCATAATATGATTTCAACTTGTTGCCCATATTTATTATTTATTATATTTTATTTATTATATTTATTTTAAAACTTAGTCGTCAATTCAAATTTCTTTATTTTTGGTATAAAAAAACACAAGAACGTGACAATCTGTTTGTATACTAATATATATGACATATTGATGAACTTAAATATATTGAATGTTAAACATACAAAATTAATTTAATTTTTTAAAATAAAAAACATTAACACTAACAATAGACAAACAAACAAACAACACAACGTAATTAGTCAAAATAACTATCATATTTTAAAAACCTTGTCGTATATTTAATTAATTACATACTAACGTGCGAAATTCTAAGAAGACGACAGAAAGGTTGTCATAAAGTTGTTCTCTCGCTACACAGTGCATGGGGACAAAAGCCAGGAGATAGTCCATAACTTTTTGGAGTGACTATCTCTTGAGATTTTCCACTCGATAAGCATTCATACATAAGGTGAAGAAAGCGTGTCGATGACTTGGTTTCCTGGGCAGATCTTGCCCCGGGAAATTCTTTCTTTCGACATTCTCAGCTCGCTGCGATAAGTCCAGTTGTGATCTCTCTCAGATTGTCAAAAATGTTCAGAAATATAGGAAATCCTTGAGGTCTGAAATGTATGATGCGTTGTAAATCACACGATTATAAGACTAGGGTTCTTAAAAATAAAGTAAAAGTTTAGTAAATTTATTTTTGTAATCGTTAACAATTTGTTTACTTTGGTGCATTGGTGTCAAGTGAGAATCTGTCATTATTAATAAATAAGTTAAGAAAATTAATATCTGTCCGATTTTTTGCGGACAATTTTAATGAGAATTTTTATTCTGTCACGTTAGTCTAATAATAATAGATTCAAATTTGTTTAATGGAAACATTAAATATAACAACAACATATTAATAGTATTTTGAGAAGGACAGACAAAAAAGGAATCGTATCCCTTATCAGGAATTAGTATGTGCTTTCTTGACAGACAGACATGTTCCACAACGACAATCAGAAGTAATAATGTAATCAATAAGGCACTTGCATTTTTCAAGTCAATAAAATATATTGATCTTTATTTGAACTACTCAACGATTGAAATTTGTCTAGATTTGAGAAATACCTCGCACACTGATTTCTCACATTTCATAGCCATATTATTTCTTTGATTTATGTTTTATTGTGTTTCTATAAAAACTCCAAACGACAGACTTTTAAGGATGAATAATAAAATACAAATAAATAAAGTGGTGGTGAGACTTGAGTTCGTGTAACTCCCTTGATTTATTCAAGCAAAACTAAAGTGCGGTTTGATCTCAGATTTATGTTTTATCCTATATCATACCACTATACCGAGCCAAGCATGATTCAATTTATAGCTTTTACCACAGAAATGATTTCTTATCACAAACGTATTATAAAGAATGTAAAGAATGTGAATTGTACATATATTTATGAATGTTACACTTCGTATAACTCACAATTTTACGTCAAGTAGACAAAAATGAATATTTATCGCTTTTGAGCTTCGCTGACCTACAATGACCTAGAGACAATTCACATTTATATGAAACATAACCCTTAAATCATTGATCCCGATTCTTTCAGATGAAAGATGGACACTCAAATCCATTATAAAAGAAACTCCAGTAGAAAATTTATTAATTATTCAAATAAAGTTTTTGGATGTCACCCACTTATTTTAAAAAATATTTTACTGTGATATTTCATTCTGACATTCATAGTGCTAGATTATATAGTTCATGACCCAGTCAAATGTATAAACATTAATAAATCAAAATCATAAAAACAACTCTTACACTCTCTTCTTGAAAGTGGATCGCATTACCTTTACTGTAGATACGAATATGAAGTGTCTAAAAAGTTTGTATAAACTAAAAATAAGTTCTTGCAATTCTAAAATGTCAACCGATGTGAAATTGGTAGCTGCCGACGATGTCTGAATAAAATTGTATTTTCCCTTCTCTAACTTCTTTTAGCTGATCCCTGCTAGTTTCTATTCTTATTGGCGGATTTAATACCAGACTGCTCTGGCAGTGTTTGGAAACGCCCCGATCCCGCTCTTTCACCATACTGTACCAGTGCTGCGAAGGGACATCCCTACTTCGGATGTATTCCTCGTCTGATTTCTACCCGCTCTCTCGCGTCCTCCCTGCAAAACGCACCCCCGGATGTTGCATATTGTATTACAAACTTTGACCTGTATATTTCAAGTTTTCTCCAACTTTTATGGAACTTCTGTGGCCGCGTGAAGGAGTGATAAAAGAAGATGATGAAATAGAATATTTTACAAGTGACAAAAAGAAGGAAGGGGATACACAATGATGAAAAAGAAAGGCCAGGATTTAGCCCCGGCTCTAGATCAAAAGCGATGGCAGGTAGGCTTAGCCCGTGAAATATTGCGCTGAAATATTGCTGTGCGCTAGCTTTAATTTCCCAACTCAAGACTACTTGCTCCCAAGTGGGGGTGGGTTTTAACACACGTGCATGCGTTCTTTAACAGATCCGAAGATTTGTTCGTAGGCTACTCCAGACACGATTGGACGAGTTAACTCCCTCTACACAACTTGCAATAATTTACCTTCTAAATCTAAGGGACTACGGCGATTGCTGTGAAGGCGAGGCGAACGCCGCTCGCAACAAAGGCCTCATCACATATTCCGTTTTCCCGCGCTTGTATCCTCGTCCAAATGTTTCTTCTCAAAACTTCTATAATATAAAGTTATCTCAGCCGGCGCGTTACTCGCCGTCAGTTGACCACGTCTGCCAGACAAGAGAGACAGTTGACTGCTGTATTCGAGGTTTGAGTCCTGGCATGAGCGATTCTACGGAGGGATGTATGTAATTATGTATAATACTTGAAAAAAGCGCATTGTGTACAGGTGCTACAAAGTGCTATTTTCCACTTAATTTAAGGTTTCCCGAAAGCTGTCCTTATTTTATTTATTCACCGTATTAAGTATTTATAATTCGTTTTAAAAATTGTTGCTTAGACAATATTAATTTAAACTTGTTGACATAAGTTTTAACTTTTCATATGAGAAAATGGTATACACAAGTTTTTGGAGGTGGGAAAAAAATAAATGCTACAAAATGCTATAAAATGACACTTTAAAATACTATTAGAAACTACTACATGCTACTTATACGGACATGCTACGCAACAACAAAGAAGAAGAAGAAGAAGAAGAAGAAGAAGAAGAAGAAGAAGAAGAAGAAGAAGAAGAAGAAGAAGAAGAAGAAGAAGAAGAAGAAGAAGAAGAAGAAGAAGAAGAAGAAGAAGAAGAAGAAGAGTGCATTTCTTATTTCCATAGTTTAAATGACGTAGTTGGTGGAGGTGCCGGGTATTTCTGTGTTAAGTTTGGGTGTCACCAAAACCTCTCTGTATCATTCCTATTGCATGGCAATGACAACGAAACAACCGGATGTCAATCGTGGGTCTTGTTAGATTGTATCGTAAGACGTGACAAACGCACAGGCGGACCGACGGACGGAGTGACATTAATTGATTATTTTACAGGGGAGCTTCGCCCCCTTAAATGTATAACACGTTAAAACTTTTATCCTCATTAAGAGCATATGTTGACACACCACGTAATGAGAAAAAGTCAAGGATGGTGTCGTTCACATGTTTCTAGTCAGAAGGGTTTCGTAGTTATAACATTTAGATGTATTGAAAGAATTAACTTTAAAATTTCCCTTGCTCTGTGACTTTAATGAGAAGTAGCGTCATGCTCCCCAAATATCAAATACTTAATTAGAAGACACACGTTTTGAATATGTGTGCGTGTGCACGTATTTGCATATCATACCCTCATAACTGTTATCTGACCATCAAATCGAGAGGGTCGCTGCGTTTACCACGGTCAAAGATAATAATAACCGAATCGTACCCCAGCATCACGGTGGTTTTGACAGGGTGGTTACCGCACCGTGCGAACACTGACCAGAATACACAACTAGTGGTCGTTACTGGTTCGCCACGATGATGGTTTGAGTATGTAGTGTAACAGCTTATTCCTCTAACCATGCTAGTTTGGCCTCTAGCACCGCGCACGTGATGTATTGATGTGTAACATGATTAGGGTAGGTTCGAAGGGGAAGGGGTTGGCTATATATTCCTGTACTAGGGCTAATCAGATGATTGACCTAACCATGGAACATGGTAATAGTGTGCTTTGGGTTCATCCCTGTTTACAGGTCCCGGTTCAAATCCCACTTCCAACGAAAGTCTAAAATTGACTTAAAACCGCCTAGGTTGCCACACTGGTGGCCGTTTTGTCGTGTCATGGGACGGGTAAACAAGAAAAAAATTAGTCAACTAGTGTGTCATAAATTTATTAGAATATTAGTTATTGTATCTGAACAAGGGACTTGCACTTGACAATGAATTCAAATTGAATTATTGTTTATAAATGTATTGAATGTTGTGGTTGTAACTTGTTTAAAGTCAATTTCAACCAAAGAGTAGTCCGCAGGATTTTACTTTCCCCTCATGCTAGCACCACCATTGCGTCTCCGAGGGAAAAATATATACTCAATTTTATTTTATTTTGATTTTGACATTTTTGATTTTTTACATTCCTCTAATGATTTAACTTTTTAGTGAAATAATTGCTTTTATATTTTTTAATTTATAAACCCAATACCACATTTGAGCGTATATTCTTCCATTGCAAACCTTTCGAATAAGCTCTTTCGCGGCGACAGCTTGTATTATTTCGTTTGATTGTGTGGAACACATCAATGGAAGGGTCGTCTGCATTTGGAATCTCCCACACACGCGACTGACCAATGCATACAATGGAGGTGGTTCCGTAGGGGTAAAAATGTACGTGCACTCGAGGAAATTTTTTGAAATGCAATGGAATTTTCATATCATTGTTTAAGTTAATTTTTCGGCATTTCTTTCTTCTGAACATCTATTCTAGAGTTTGACTTATTATTAATTTAGAAACTGGAAAGAAGTGCAGCACTTTTGAATTGTTATACAAGAGAATATAAACGACAAATGGAAAATATGTGTCTACTTAGAGAGTTTACAATACCAAACTTCGTTTCCTGCGATTTTCGTTTCTAGTGGTGGAGACTGTTCTGGGGTAGTACGATCTGCTTGTGACAAAAACAACTGGTGTACTTAATTGGCTCTTGATTTCACATTTATGGTTCACTAATAGTTTACGCTGTTTACTTATAATGCGCTCGACATACGGTAATTTGTACGTTTGTATACGTTGGTAATACGTCAGAACTTATCTACTTTAAAATCCGAGAATTTTAAGTATCTGTGTTGCAACACAGTGGACATGTCTATATAACTACAACTCTGTTTGAATTGAAAATTAAATATCAACCTGAGGTTCTTTAGGAGCCTCTAAACTTCCCTGTACAACAGTGATTTAAACCCATTTCGTTTCACTCTTGAATATTTTGTTTGTTTGTTTGTTTTAAACAAACAGCCTGTGAGTAATTTTTGTTTCTACTTAACTTGTGATTCTTGTATTTTGGTAGTAAAATCAGCAATATGTTCAAAAATTTCAAATTATTAGGCGAATATCTACAAAAAGAATCGAAGTTTCAAAATGATCATGAAATGAAAATGTTATTTAGTCTGTAAACATAACAGTTTTCTGAAAGAAAGAAAAAAAGAAAAAGTCAACGACAATCAAATGTAGAAACTTTTGATCAGCTTTAAAGTATATTAGAATATTATGGACTAGAATTTCTCAATTCTAAAGGAGCAACCGCCCTTTACTAGCAAGAAACGAATAATATTTTTCAGAATCATATTTTGTATTCTAGGAAACTGATACTTATATGTGTTTACCCGAACAAATTGATTCGCTGGAAAAATATTGGATTTATTTCTAGATTCCTCGTAAAACACATTTTATGTCAAGCATTCATAAATGCAGATATTTAAATGGATTATAGAAATCTATTACTTAAAGGTTCACAAAACATTTTTTCTTGCTTGTTTTATCGAATAATAATAACCTATTTGGCAATGTTTTAGAAGTGTCTACAAAAGTTAAGAAAATTAAGAAACTTTTAACGAATATTCATTTACTTAAATTTATGATTTTAATATATTATTACTAACATTCATATAATATCTTTGTGGTCTAAAATAAAAATAATTATAAAACATGATACAATCCAAATTATAATTAAGTACACCGTACATTATTTTCATGATACACATTTACTATTGATCTGGAAGATTTAAAAATATATTATTATTTATTACTTTAATGGCTGACGCCTACAAAATCAATAATCAATAATCATTTGAGAACCCAAATAAATTACATTGTCCCTGATTTGTGAGATATTAATTTTTGTATTACCTTTTTATTAAATTTTCAAGGGAGATTCAGTTGAAACTTATTTTAAACATTGTTTAAACACGCATTTGTTGATATGTCACAACACTGGTTGCAACTAGCTTTGCGCTAGTGAGTGTGTGCCCTGAGTTGCTTCTCCCAACTCCCACCAGGGATGCAAGAGCGAGGCGGGCACAAACACACGTGACAACAGAGTAAACCCAGATACTTGTGCTGTCACCCGAGCAAATCCTCGGGGACAAATTGGAGGCAATGAATCTCGACGACTTGAGATTTGGTGTCACTTGTCGAAAATAAGGAGGTGTGTGTGTTAGAATGTTTACTTGTTAACAAGCCAGTTTGTGTTCGCGGGGTCACGTTTCACTTCAAGATTGATTCTAGAGAGATTTATTTAGGGGCGTTGTTAAAAGTGCATTGAACTTTTATCAGATAAAAATGTATGTTTGGTGAGAAATAGTTGATTGGTTTGAATGTGGTTAGGAATGAGAATAAAGGCCTATCCCAATGCTAACCTTTTGACTGCTAAGTGACAACCAGCCAATTTTTTTCGTTTGGCGGTATTTTGTACCGATTTGTACCGCCAAACGAAAAAAATCGCAGGAAAAACAATTCCAAAAAAAACTTTTTCTCTCATTCAGCCTCTAGAAAACCAGTTAAAAATTAATGTCACAAAAACACAACTCCTAAATTGAATTTGTGCTTGAAGTTTGAAATTATTTTGAAAGGGCGATATTTGCCGTGTGCCCAATCAGAAAATTAAAAAAAATAGTTTTGATTTTCTAATAGAGCCAGGTTTCAAAGCCATTAACTACATTTTGACTTGGTAGCATATTGTGGAAATAGAAAAACGAGGTCAAATAACCTCAACGTTTCTATTAAGTCAATATTGTTATTCAAGACGCCCTATGCGGGATGCGAGCCCACGTTCTCGTAGTGTCATACGCTTCGGACCAGCGCCCTTATCTTATGTGCCACCGCGGACGGCTAGAAGTTTATGAATTTGTGATTTTTTTAAATATAAAGAATTATTTAACGGCACGCCCCATAAATATTTGTTAAATTAATACTAGTTTGTCTTCTTCTTCTAGTTTACTGAACGATAATTATGTTACCCGTAGAATAATGGATTATCACTAGTGGATTTTGGAACACCGTCTGAAGAAAGGGGGTCAATGACGTTAAATGTCATATGATCGGGTGGGTTGTGGACTGCGTCCACCACACGGTCTCTAAGTCCGCCACTCACACAAGCATACGCGTGGTAAAGATGGCGCAGCTGATAATTAAAATTGCATATTGGTATTCATGTATAGTAAATTGTGATCACGTATAGATACAATTCGATAAATTTAAAAGTTTGAGTGAAAGATGTGCTGGAAAGCTGAACAAATTCTAGGCTTGGACTCTGGAAATTAAAATTAATTTTAATATAAACTAATTATAAATGATACAAGCCTGACTGCAACCGTGGGTGCTATGCAATTCCGTGTAATCGTTACTCTAGGCTTGGTTTTCTTTGACATGCCACTCTCGTCTTCTTTGCTTCTCATACCCCTTTATGTCAAAGATAACTTTTTCGTTTAATGAAAAGCTTCTCATTAAATTGTTGTTTTTATTGTTTTTTCGGGAAATTAATCACTATCCCTTCTTCATCAAGTCTTGGATTGAAAGACACAAAAACAAATCATAAACTTAAAGAACCCTTGACTACGCTTCATATATTTCCATTTTTCGCCTCGTTATGAGGTTTTCTATATAAAACGAGCACTACTGAAACTGTATTTAATGAGTTTTAAATTGGAAAATGGATTTTTCTAGAATATTATTTTTTTGAATATTTTTGTTCTTGAGAATTTCTACATGGAGCAAAAATAAAATCGCGAAACTCTTTTTATGAAAGACTAATAAGTATAGAAGACGGTAGCTTAAGCAAACTATATGTTCGTTCTAATTAATTACCCAAAGCTTTTACATTTTCCGAGTTTTTATCCCGTATAGATTGGAATCGGATTACTTTGTCCCAGAAAGAGATGGGATGTTGTAATTGAGTTGTCTACACCGTGTCCGCCATTATAGCAGCTGCCCCTCCCCCCAACCCCCGTGTGTGTTCGCCTGGGCAGAGGGCGGCTAATGTATAGGCCATTATACGGGTGACATCTTGAAACATGTGAGCCATGAGTTACTCAAATCGAGTGTAGACTATTACATAAAACAAATGTTCATAACTACTATTTTGTAAATAATTCTCTCAATCTTACTTTCAAAATAATTAAATTATTATTTTTTGTAAAAATTACTTTGGCATGCGTGCAGTTATATTGAACTAGTGCAGTATTGTAAATAAATGTTAGTACACCTGTTTACTTGAAAAAGCTAAGCGTGCACCATGTATATTTATTTATTATCTTATGCAATTAAAAATAAAATAGCTTATTTTATACTGCTCTAAAAACAAACCTAAGTATACTCAACAAGGGTATTTGATAATAATTGCTTGTTTGTTTAATATTATTTTATGTAAGTTGCCATCATTCATGAAAACGAAGAGAAATTTTGAACGTAACTTTGCCAAGTTCGTTACTCAACAAATGCAATCCTATATCTTGATGCTGCCGACTCATACTGCATAGCGTCGTTATTTAACAGCCTTGATAGTAGCAGTCTGGTTAAAAATAAGCTAGAGGGTAATTTATGAAGTGTATGCTTAGCAAACAAGACAATACAGATATATATCATGGCACAGCTGGCGCGAGAAGAACTGAGCCCTCATTACTTCGTTTTACTTTCATTGCCCTTGAACTGTTCTATTTTCCAACTGTTTGCTTGTTATTTCATGACACAAGCGAAGTCTATAACATATTAATTACGTGGCTAAAATACATTATGCTATTGTTTGATACACAACTGTATGTAACTATTGACAAAAAATAAATTACAATGACAAGATACACTATAGTTGAATCATTGTTAATTTGTTTCAGGACTTAACTCTGATGTTATTGATTTTAAAATGTAAGTTATATTTTGACTTTTCTTTGTTAGCTTTTTAAACTGAGGTTTAAACAAATGAAAACAACCATCCAAAAGAGATAAAGTTTAAACAAAATTACCGTGAACTATTTCTGCCAGCAGAACAATATCATGAACGTAAAAATAAAGCGTATGTAGATACGTGCACAATATTTTATATTTTTTTGTCCTCCTTTGTAAATCAGTTTTTATAACTGAATATGATAGACGTTAAATAAATAAAAAATAAATAATAATAATAATAAATAAATAAATTTGACTTAAGAATATGTTGCAAGAATATTTAAGCGAAAATGCAATTAATTACGTATTTAACGAGAAGTGTTGAAAATTGTCAATTTATACCTATTTCGATAAATTTACGTTCATGTTACTTTTCTCATGTTTACATTTCCTTCAATTAAACTTGTCACAATTTATAACGCCAGATATCTAACACAATTTCACTTTTCAACCCTTCCTATTTTTAGATCTATCACACAAGTCTAATTAATTGTCCCCCAGTCAGTTGGCACGTGAAGTGCACTGTGGTATTTGAGTCGCACCCTAGCATTGTGCACTAGTAATCACCAGGTAATAACGTCCCGTCAGTGCGTTGTGCGCCCTAGTGAATTATGGCCCGCTCTTGTAACAATGGGCCACTACTTGAACAATTACCGTGTCAAATACGTCCCATTCACAGCATCGTGGTGATTCGTCAAATGTGTCCAGTCTACGAGTTTCGTGTACTTCCCACGGGGAGCGCTGCGCGTTCACGTGCGGAACTTTTGTTACGAATGCTGAAATGGAAGTTGTTTATAGCTTTGGACGGGATGAGCGAGTTTCCCTTAAACGTTCGTTTGATTTATGTACAATCATCAAACTATAATTTACTCCCGTAATTAAGCCATCAATATCACGTTAATTACGTATTGTTTTCAACTGACGTGACTACATAAAGTTTTCTTTGTTAAAGTGAAAAGAAGTTGGGATAACTAGATTGTTTACTTTTAAGATTTGGTAAAGAGAAAGCGTCAATTTTTTGTAGATGGTACTGAGTAATTAAAAATTGCTTTCTTATTTTGGTGATCTTGGTTTCTTATCTTGGTGGTATCTTGGTTTTGTTTGTGACAAATTATTAGCTCTAAAATGAATGTCGATTGGCTTTCAATTGAGCTAAAACGTTTGTTTGAGTTGTAGATTAGTCGAGTTGGAAAATTGTAACACGTAAATCAGTAAGACAATATTGGCGTCCGTTGTTGGCTAACAATGGTTATTAAACCTGTAGTGGACAGGTGCTGTGACGTTAATACCTCACATTATAATTTTATTAATTATTGTGCATCGCACAAAGATTAATTCTTACAGATGCATGCACACATAAAATAATTTAAAATATATGAAAATGTTGGAAAAATTAAATTAACTGTACTAAATTAAACAATTTTAATATATCAGAAGGGTTTTAATTAATATAGTCCTGCCAGTCTGTTTTAGAACTTTACGTTCGAAATATGTACACTCGTGTTTTAAACCAATCTTCCTTATGATAAAGCTCTGGGTCTGTGTGTGTCTGTGAAGAATTCAAACTATTAGAGATTCGATTCCTCATCCTACAACCAGTTGTGTGTTACACTTGATGTAATCGGAGTAGATATGGCCCTATTTTGTTTTGTAAATACCCATCGTTTAATTGAATGCGCAATTGATTTTGGAACATATTTTAATGATTTTTACTTACTTATCAATTATAATTATTCTGGACGGAAACGCCCCACCTTAAGAGAATGTCAAAGCATGTTTATCGTTACTTACATACATATTCTGCCCCAAGTTAATTTTTAATTGCCTATGTAGGCTATGCAGAAGTACACACCAACAAAGTATACGCAAGGAAGTTTCTAGCCTGTAAACTTAATGATTCTCGAGAGTTCTAGATCTAAGCAATGTTAAATTATTTACTATTATGTTCTGCAAGAAAACATGACTGCATAGACTCACGTCTACTCTAGGATAGATAATAACATACGTCATTACACACGACCCTATTAGCTTAACGCTGCACCCGTTACGCGTTTCTCGTTATGCGCTACGCCGTGCGTCATACGCGTAACGCACGTATAATGTCCACTTTCATACCCTTAATATTCTACCTCTTGCATATGTGCCACCCTGACAAAAAGTGACATTTAATTTCAACACAACCTTAATGGATCGATTGAATAACAACAGTCAATAAGTTTTGGTGGAGGTGCCGGGTCCAGAAAAACAGAGATATGAACTCTTGTATCCAACTACAAGGTTCCACGTAAGCGCGCTAACCCTTTCTACCTAGGAGTTGCCATATGGCGACAGAAATTTCTATTTTTTGCGCGTAAAGTTTAGTTTCTTCAGTTTGACTCCATTTTTTTTTGGATATAAAATAGCAAAAGAAGTAATACATTTCCAGTACTGCTGTTATTTGAGATAAACAAAAATCTGAAATATACTAAAAATTCAGGAAAAAACTAGTTTTAGGAATGCACTTCAAACTTAAATTTTAACCAAGAATGAAGATTTTGTTCAAAATCTAAAATTTCTAGAAAATTGCTAAAAAAAAAATAATGCTAAAAAATAAAAAATATACCAAAATTCTTAGAAAGATATTCGGATTTTTTTTACAATAACCTTATTTAGACAAATTAAATTCGGGTTTGGAAGGTTTAAGTGGGTATCACACTGGAGCTGCAGTCAGTCCGAGTCAGTCAATGATCGGAGCCAATTTTAGTTTTGGGTAGCAGTTGGCTTTACAATTTTAATCTGTCGACTGCAATCTTGGACAGGATTTTTATGGTCTTGAGCATGCGCACATTCGTTTCGCTCACTTCTCAAAAACTGTAGCCAGTTGGAAGCAATCCCAGTGTAATACCCCTTTTAACCAACTGGAACCACTAAGTCGGTTACTCAATAATTTCTTAATTGTTGGCGCATTACCGATATGAATGGATAGAACAGTACTGCAACGAATCTGCCAGTTTTAAACTGAACAACCAAACACAATTTATAATGTCATTCCTAACGCAGGTATGAACAAAAGTTTGTCGGTCACAAAAATTTATATTTTCATTTTAATTTAAAGTTTTATAATGTCAAGTAACTGAGATTGATACAACGATTCAAGTGTAATAAAATTTGATTTTGTACTAGTTCAGTAACAGCGAACCTTAGACTCACACATCCACTGAGACTTGTGCACACTGAACACGTGTATAAATCAAACCCGATCATAATCATGTAAACACTTATCACTCTGAGAATCTCATTAAAACTTCCTAGCCACACTTCAGCTGGTGTAACGTTCCATATCCAAGCGCGACACTCTTCCCATCCACTTAGCGTAACCGCCGTTTCACGATTAACCGAGCAAATAACCATCTCCGTTATCTCATAATGTGAACATGCCGCTCGCGATCCACTCTCGTTACACTCAAACGAAACAGAGTAACGAAATTATGTCCAAATCTTATACATGATTATTTTTGTCTTTCAATTTAATGCATCTAAGGTGAACTATGGAATAAAATTAGCTATGTGTGCCTTAAATCCGATTAAATAACTAACATTAAGCATTTTTTACAGTTTAATCTTGACAGGTTCACAAAGTTAATGGGAAAAGGTTGTAATAAAATAGTATATTCAGTCTTCTTATACTAGAATTTGTTCAATGAGAATGCTTTATTTTATAAACAGGTAATCAAACTGACATTATATTACACTAAGGTCGTATAGAATTTTATTACCAAAGCGTTATATTAAAATATTATTATAACAGTGTTGGATGATCTATTATTGAGATAACCAGTTTGTTTTTTATGTGTAATGGACAGTAGGAAAATGTAGTTACTTGTTCCACTGTCACCGTTTATACAGCATGATGTTATATTGATGGATCAAAGTCTCCAAAGTCACAGCTTTTTGATCAAATTCAATACTTCTTTCAACACAAGCCGTCCAGTGTTTGATAATAGGTTTGGTCGTGGTCATTTTACTCTGATACGATCTCAAGCTGAATTTAAAGGTTGACTCCGGATCCGTTGTAGCGACAAGGGACATTCCTAATAGTTTAAAATACTATCAAGAAAATGTTATAATATCGAAGACAATACATATTACCTGTTTGATGATAAAAAGAGATTTAACAAAAAAATTGTGCTTACATTTGATAAGATATATTTTTTTGTTTTTGTTTCTTGAGGCTTCGTAAAATATTTAAATTATTGTATTATGAAAATTATAACTTTAAATGTTAAGTTGCTTATTTTACGAGATGAGATTTAATAAATACAGGGTAATATCAAAATAAAGTGGCGTTTTTATTTATGAGTGCATCCGTGAAACATTATCCTAGAACAGTATATGTGCCCTCACTAAATTGTCGTTTATGTCACACAAGTAATACAAATCACATTCTACGTTTTTTCCATCGTTCTATCGCACTATGATGAAACATGCCCGCCTACATGAACAAGCAACGGTATATGAAGTAATATACGCTTAGGACTATCATTAATTATCTCTATTAAATACACAAAATTTAATGAAGATATCCCCCTGTTCCCCTTCACTTACCCTCTTCTCTGCACTCTACTAAAATACTCTCTTGCCATTTGCTTCGAAACATGTCGACTTGATTTCAGAGAGGCCTTTTTTTTTTAGCAATAACATGGCTGGAATTGATTTCGGTATGCTCATATAGCTTGAAGGTAAAGCTATATAATACAGTTTAGATAAAATCATTAAAAAGCGATATTCCCGATGGCGGTTAGAGTCGTTGTGATTGAATGAATCAAAACATTTATTTCACATTGTATATTATGAATTAAAACATTGAGAACGTGAAACCATACAAATTGTATTCTAGTCATACGTAGCAATTATGTTATTATATATCTCTTGAAATAACTTTCGGCAGTCATAATAATATATCTCGATTTGGGTAGTTGGGAAACACTCCCGTAGATGAGATTGATAGTATTTTTTAATAGGCTACAATTCAGAATCATTTTCCTTCCAAAAATCGATTCAGATCCATAATGCAACTTCAAGTCAGAAATTACAAGGTAACCGTCTCGTTGGTCTAGTTGGTTAAGGCGCCCACCTGGAAAGTGGGAGCCCGGGCTCGAACCCAGTTCGAGATGGACTTTCGTTATTTCTGAATTGTATTAAAGAATAATTGAATAACGTGTCATTATATGAGCACACGTTTACTCTCCATGTAAACCCTAGGTTGCCGTGAATCGCGCATGTAAACACACTTTTACTTCTCATGTGAACCCGTGTATTACCGTGAACCGCGCATGTAAACACACATTTACTTCTCATGTGAACCCGTGTATTACCGTGAACCGCGCATGTAAACATGTCGTGCGATGAGTATCGTCCGTACAATAGCGGATCGGTCTCCTCCTGCCCTGTCCATTACCCTGACACACAGCATCATTAACTAAGAGTTATCGCGCTCCCCGTAATTGAAGGGGCTGAGCGCACAATCAAAAATACATACTTCTCATTTGTAGCGTGAACTGTGGGTGTAATTTAAATGGATGGGTGAGGGGAATGTAAATAATTGCACATTAGTCAAGCGCTTGATAGTAAAGCTGAAAATGACTAAATAAAATGAGTTGGTTGGATATTTTGATATAATGTCAAAGTTCGTTTGTGTCGTTGGACAGTTGCCTAAACCAAGAATCATAATTTCGGTTGATATAATTCGTGCAATTTGTACATTATACAAAACGCAAAATGTTTCAATAAAACAAATGTTTGTTTGTTCGTTAACGTTTTGACGTGTTTGTTGGTAATAATAGTTTTCACTTTTGTGAGAGGATTTCCTTATGTGCACGGATTAAATTAATCAATCTGTATTTATTGAATACTAACTTCGTACCAAGAATTTATTCTCTGATTTAAAAAAATCCATTTAAATACAAACAGCTGTTGTGTTATAGTCTTAATTTGATAGTGAATTAATTAGTTTGATCACGTTGTATGTTTTTGTAATTAAAAGTTAAAATACTCTTTTTAAAACAGTTTTGCGAAGAAAATAGCCTAGGCGACATAGATACGTATTACGTGCTGCTTCAACGTCTAAACTGGTGTAGACTTTTGGTGTAGGTGCCGGGTTCGTGTGTTCGATCTCATTATAATAATTTATGTTATTTGTTTATTATTTATGACACAGCAATTCGTTATAGGTTGTTCCTCTTATTAATGGTTGTCATAGAGTTTTGGTAGATACTGTGTACTAAAACTACTATACTGCTTCGTTCTCTACATACTTATGGCGTCCACAAATATTTAGCAACGTAGGCACGCCGCAAGAAATGTTATTTTGCCTGAAGTTGATTCATTGCCTTAAATATTACGCTATACGCCTAGCAATTCCTCTGGGCCAATGCATACATAATTACAACAGGGAAATCCCATAACTGTTATTTACGTACTTCCACCTATGGAAAGTAAATTAACATGATACTAACTAAGAACATGGGGACGTGAGGGGAGAGGGTGGGGGAAGAGGGGAGGTATCACAGCGTAAGGTCTTTTTTCATTATTTTATTTTCTAAAATGAAGTTTACTTTTCGTTTTAAAAATGCTTTGACTTCTTGGTTGGTCTAAAACCAGGCCAGGGCGTGAGATTACAAGTTGTAAAATATGTTATAACTTCCACAGCTTCAAGGCAAACAAAGTTTTTAAGGCTGGTGTTTGCCCATAAACTGTGATATGAGTTAATTTTATGAGAGGACGTTGCAGAAACGGAGCCAAGGCAGTATGTTATAATCATATTTTTACCTTGCAGTCATAGGTTAAAGTAACTGGGAGTCGCGTTGGGGGAAGATGAGTACATTCGGGTGCAAACGATCGAGAGGCGATGCGAAGTATAGGGCCAGTAGAACCCACTGCACGCCGCAGAGCTTAGCCACTGTTAGAAGAGAGGCGTGTACAAAATATTCTGTTAAAACATTGCGAGTTCAGCTTTAAACATTTATTAGAGAAAATTTAATTTATTCATCTGAAAGTTTTCGTAAAATAACACATATTGTGGCCTTTAAAACTGATTAATTTATGTTAAAATTTAATGTTATTTTCGTCGTTGAGAATTAATACCAATTCTTAAAATATGATTTTATACATTCCAAAACAACTTTGTATCAATTAAGTTGAGATAAAATAAATACTCATTATTGCGTATGTGTGTTTGTCAAGTATACCCAGACCGTCCATTAATCAAGGTGTGTACATATAAAGCTTAAACCCTTACTAGTCAAATATCAACATAACCTCTGAATCAGTATTTTGAATACTTCAATGATTATCAACAACCAGCTTACACCATTGATATCCACCTATCCACGGGTTTAATCTGTGTAGTGTTATATACCCACATTACATAATTACTTCCGTTGAAAATATTTCAATTATTTTCATATACAATTCGAATTACTCTTGAAAGTATGTTATAAAATAGGTGAATATTGTGTATCAGTTTATATAAACACTAATAAGTATTTTATAAATTGCTTAAATTATACCTTTAATAAAAATCCAACCACGAATTGGTTTCGAATTTATTTAAAACGTGTATAAACTATTACACTTAGTTAAAAATGCATTTTCTTTTTCATGATTTCATTTTGTATTGAGTATAATACAGTTAATTATTTGTGTTTTTCTATAAATTGAAAAATACCCGATTGGAAATTTGTAAACGAAGAGCGAACGCAAAGAGTCCCCTTCCATCCTGGATGTCAGCAGAGGAAATAGTTGCTTGAGGAAATGGTAAAGACATTTGATTCCCTGTACTATAAAGGAAAGTCTGATTCTATTAGGCATGAATAGAGCGTGCTTGGATCCAATCTAATGTACTTCCCTCGCTACGGTAAAAGAAAACCCGTAGAGGGTATTTTAGAAACATCTCTAGCTACTTCAAGAGAGCAAAACATCATTTGGTTTCAAATTTTACTTCAGAACGCACGAAAAAACATTCGCTTTGCTAAAAATGAGTTTATAGGTATAATTTTGTTTTACGTAAACCTTACTGTTTACATTTTTGTTACTTGGAAACTGTTAAAAAAAATCATAATCGCATCGGAAAGGAAGTATGATTTGTTTTCAAATTGTTATTCACAGTGCACGGAAACAGCACATGCTTTGTTAGTAAATTTGATAACCAACAACTTATTTTTACGACTTTTATAATATATTTATGCCAACAGTGTAATAAATTCATAAAAATCTACAAAATATATAATATGCAATTTACATTTACAAACAGTTATAAGGATTGTAATTAATATTATCAATTATCATATTTTGTTTTAAATTGATCTTCACGGTGCATGGCAAAAAATCTCAATACTAAAAGGTTATCAGAATATAACTTTTGCTAATTAATTCTGTCATGGCCTTGTTGATTCTGGCGTTGATCTGCGAGTATTCGAACTGTCTATACCACTGATTGCTATATTTCCTATTAAAATATCGATCTTTGGTTGGTTATCGCTCACTCGTCGGTTGCGTCGGGGCCTGCAGGGTTGGCTTGGTCATTTTGGTTTTACTGTCCCCCACTGAAAATCAGTTGTGTGACTGAGTGGGTAGACCCTAAATACGGATTTATTTTATTTATTTATTTATTTATATATTAATTTTTATTTATTTTTTATTTTTTTTTATTTTTTTTTATTTATTTATAGAAAAATGGAGTTGATACATACAAAACGTAAAGAAGACTGATATTTTTTATACAATGTGCAAGGCTGTGATGAAAATTAAATCGACTGTCTTATGATACGAACAAACACTTTACTATTCGGATGAGTGCTCATTTTGTGTTATTTACCTACGTTGCCAACCTCAAAACTCTTATAATATTAGTCGTTTATATCGTTGAAAGTCTTTTGAATTGAGTGTTAGACATACAGTAAATCCATCATTTAAATTACTAAGAATTCTTCGGTTGAACTTGTGTGATAACTGCACATCTCGCAACCCAAACATGTGTATACCTAATTACTTCTAACTAAAATACTTCTTTTATTCTTTTGATGTTATAAGTATTTATTTGAATATATGTACCATGAATAGATATCCTGAAGTGTTGTATTGCTTTAAAAGCTGTATTCCGAGATGCAAGTAGCCCAGTATAGTTACATAAACTACTAATGATGCCGCTCTCATTAAGTTGCAAAACACCTTTAATTTTGCCAGATAAAACTAACATTTTGCTGAGTTTAGCTTATACATATTTTGTTTAAGATAACCATTTTATAAATCTGAGTAATAAATTACAAAATTGTGCTGAAGTTGGTCCCCGTGGGGGGGGGACGTATGGGACGTAAAGCCGTTGGTCCCCTTAATACTTTTCGAAAGAAGTAGGCTACGAGCCGGTAACGTGTTTCCCCTCCTCCCTTCTATTTATACTTCATCCTCATCTATCACCACTCATCATCTCGAATAGCCTTAGTGCATTAATATGAGACGTTAAACAAAATCAAATTTATCGAATTTTATCTCGTGAGAAATGCCATCAAGGCGTAATGTTAGAAGAAATTGATTTAACACATTAATCGATTCCCTTATATTCTACCTGTTGATCGTTATGTGAATATGACTTAGGCCCGGTAGTTCAATGTCCAGTTAAACTTGTAATTAAATTTAACTGCCAGGTCTTGTTATCACTATGGCAACCAACAATGAGAAGCATTCTAATTACTAGAGGTCTAACTGACAGATATCTTCAAAGACTTCAAGAAGTTCTAAAGAGGATGGATGATTGGTTTAAAACTCAGGAACTTGATATTAATTATAGCAAAACAAATTTTATGATTTTTCATAAGGCTAATGATAGAAGCATGTTATAGAAGCATATTCATTTGACGTTAAATTGTAATGGTAAGTTAATTTCTAGAGTGTATGAATTTAAATATCTTGGAGTTTTCTTAGATTGTAATTTAAATTTTAAGAAACATTATGAATATGTGTGTAATAAAGTATCATCAGCAATTGGAATTATAAGTAGAATGAAGAGGTTTGTAACCGAGAGAATGTTGAGGTTACTTGTAGATTCTTATATTCACTCTGTTATTGATTATTGCTTAGTGGTTTGGGCAGTAAGACCTTCTACTGAGTATGTTGTACTCCAGAAGAGAATTGACCATCTGTTTGATTCATTTCCCTTGAACCAAGATTTGCAGTCTGATTGTTTCACGATTGAGGAGAGGATGAAGTATAGCGTGCTGGTAAATACATACAAAGTATTGAAAGGTATGTTTTTAGGTATTCTACCCAATATTTTTAAAATTGTTGATCGTGATAGAAATTCTACTTTAATAAACTCATTGGAAGTTCCTAGATTAAATTCTGAAGCATTTAGAAAGTCATTTATGTACAGAGGCGTATCCTATTGGAATTCAATTTCTTATGATATTAGAAGCCAGTTTACTGATCTAGGAATTGTACAATTTAAAAGTAAAATTGAAGCAATGATAATGAATCAAAGAGCAAACCTTCATAAGCTCTTATAATTGATTTTGCTTTTCTCTTTGTTTGTTCTTTATTGCTTTGATTATGATATATACAATGCTGTTCTCTTTTATTGTCTGGTTGCCGCCCACTGATGGAGCTTGCAACTTGATTTAGGTGTCCTGTATCATTGCTGTGATCAGTTTGACATGAAATTTTTTAAATAATTATATATCTGATATAATTATATATATGAGTCAAGATTTGAACACAAAAATGAAGATTGAACCCAAGAATAAAGATTTCGCGTTCGGTGGTTTCTTCCGCGAAAGTTTGATTATACTCCCTGATTTGCTGTTCCTGATTTTTGGCAAACCTCATATTCGTTTGAGTGGGATCGTCTAATAAATCAGTTTTTTTCTTTTCGTTTTTCTTTTTTAATGTTTTTTTTTTTTTTTTTTTTTTCTTTTCTTTTCTTTTCTTTTCTTTTCTTTTCTTTTCTTTTCTTTTCATTCTCCACCCTTTTTTATATTTGATTCATTCATTGAATGCATATAATATCATTCAATTTGTTACCAAAATTCTTGTGTTAAATGCATTGTTGTTGTAATGCTACTATTTCAAATATTTACGAAAATGTAATTTATTGTTGTTTCTGCATCTATGTAATTAGATTTATTTAGTTGTCCTCCTTTGTAAATCAGTTTTTATAACTGAATAGGATAGACGTTAAATAAATAAATAAATAAAAATAAATACATTTTAACTAGACACTGAAATACTGGACCTAACTCCTACATCTCAGGCAAAGTTTTATTTCATAACAATGTGGAAAGTGAATCCGTGTCAATCAGAGTGCAAACAGTTCCTTCAACACGGAAGGATATAAAAACAAAGCTCATTTTCTTGGAAACACGATCCTGACAAGTTGATAAGGAGTGTTCGTAATGGAGTGGTTTCAAGATATTCTCAGCTTGTGAGTTTTAGATTACTCGATTATATACTTTCGTGGGAGTGAAAATTAGATGTTCGGATACATGATATATTTGTTCGCTTAGTAAAATCTCAGACACGCAAGCGGGAAGTAGATTAAGCCATTACCACACGTAAGACACGACATGCAACCAGAGGAGACGTTACACCACGACCACGACCACGACCACGACCACGACCACGACCACGACCACGACCACGACCAAGACCAAGACCAAGAGCAAGAACACGAACACGAACACGAACACGAACACGAACACGAACACGAACACGAACACGAACACGAACACGAACACGAACACGAACACGACCAGACCAGAACACGAACGACTTCGACTGAGACCATGTGTTGTAGCATCTTACGTTTTGAGTGTCAGTTTTCTTTCTCTTTATGCGTATGTGAATGTGAGTTCTACGTCGTATCTAAGTTCACACGTCTGTGCCTCCACGTTTGTTTCGTTGGTTCTCCGCCGTTGCGTGTTTGTCCGCGAACACAGAGGGAAACAATTGGCTAAACCGCACTTCATCTTTAAGCTTCTTTACTGCCCTCTTAAATATGTTGCACTGCCTTCTAAGGGGTAGCAGCTGAGCATGACGATGCTAGTTTACTACTGACCCGCACGCGGTGGGCGCACTTAAACACAACTGTCGACACGACATGACAATGGGGATAAGCTACTAATTATTTTCCTTCTCAATGACCCTCCATCGCTCTATGTAGGTCGAAACAGCAACGGAATAAGATTGTTTTTTCGATGTAGTAACTTTTTGACAATTTAGTGATAAAATATTTCTTACGCCTAACTAACCAGTTATGACTAGAAGTAAATAAAAAGTTCATTTGATAATCCTACAATGCACATTTACCAAACTTATGCAAAAATTTCTCATGCGTTATATTGAGTTTTAGTAACTTTGATTTAATATTGAATTTTCAGCATATTATGATGGTTACAAACAAAATAAAACATTACAATAGAACAGAAAAAGAAAGAAGTTTGTAATATTTAGATGTTGGACATTACCTATAAAGTAAAAATCGAAGTCTGCTTAAAATCCTACCATTGCTATGGAGCTAAATTTTACCACTGTCACAATGACTAGATAAAACCAATATCAAGAAATTCATAAAAACTGTAATTGCTGTAAGTGGGTGTAAAAAACTATTTGGTTTGAACACAATTACATTTTACGATAAATTTTCGTTGATAAGCGTTCATCGAATCAAAATTTAAACGTTTTACGTTTAAAGTTTAAAAGTTTTAGTATAATTTCAACAATATATAATTTACGTGTTATTGAGTGGTGATTCTAACGCTTGTTTGAATGAACATTTCTCTGGTTATATTATGTCAAATATAAGCATTTCTGTTCCTATTGTTTTACGGTCAGTGGTCTCCATCGGGTATGTGTACGGAGTGTATACCACGTTTAACACAATCATATTCTAGCAATGTTAGCAACGGTAACTGCTTAACAGTCTTATCTGTAAATGTGCAAAGTTTGCACCCGGGCCTATTTTCGTAATTAGGAGTGAAAATGTTGGTGATGTTTAATGTAGAGACTTTTTAAATAAGATGAATACATAAATCATACCTAAGTATACTTGTGTGAAATTTAACTACACAAAGTGTAGTACATTTTAATAAAATAAAACTTTATTTTTTATCAAATGTGATACAAAATACTCTTAGTTTAATAAATATATGTTCAATCAATGCTGCAAATTATGCTGCGAAACTACGTAATCAACAGATTGAACGGAGAAAGATAAACAAATAGTCTCATCCTGCGTTTATGTCTTTTGGTGGTGATTGTGGTTTCAAAACTTCTCCCGTTTTGAGTTATGATAGCACAGTTTTATCCTGATTTCCAGTGTCACCAAAAACATTCGGTCTGATCCTTGTCAAATATAAACGTCAACAAAAAACCACGTGTCAATCGGAGGTCAAGTGTGATTTATATCGTGGAACGTGACACTCGCACGGACGGACGGACGGACGGACATAAAAGTAATGCTGCTGATAGCCAGCTTATTGGAATAGAGCTATTATTGTTTATTTATTCCTTGTCGTGAACTATAAAACTGAACCCTGGTTTCTATATGGCAAACAATACAACAAAGTGATAATAACATAACAAAACAAACATTGTGTGGCAAGCAGACATGAAGCAGGCAAAAAAAGATACTTCAATAAATAATATTTTACGATGTGAATGAATCGTCTAGTTTTTTTAAATCATGATTTAATTCCATTTTCAACTAAATTGGTTCATGTATTGTTTGCAGTGAAGATGGTTATAGCCTGTTAAATTAATAGTACTATGTTGTACGAAATATTGCACACGAACGTTTTGCTATAAGTGCTTTACGATATTTTGTTTGCCTTTCCTTGGATTTTTATCAAAAAACCTAAATTGAAACTACCAAGAAAATTACTTTCGTGCCGCATTAAAACACACGTTTTTCTTCCTCTAACATGCGATATTTCTTCGAGTTGAAATTGAATTGCAGCTTCTTCTTGCGATGATGGATCTGAGTGTATGTTGGATGAGAGCGTGACTGATGATAGCAGTCTTCTCACGTTAGAATCGTGAGATGGGACCAGCTGCACCCTCTTGCCCTTCCCCCACCCCCCACCCTCAGCCCTTACTGTGTGAGACGACACTCTCAAACCCTTTTACCACCCTCTCTCTGACCCACACCACATCACAACGCCTCGCCAGCTCTTTTCAACACGAGGAGGACTTAACCCCGTTCAGAACAGAATTAAAATCAATTTTTCAGTATAGTCTAGTATTCCCTTATACGTAACAGCTGTCAACTTTATAAAGATTTCTACCGAATATTATATAGAAATATGGTGAATTCTTTTCTTTTCCTTTTATTTTTAAAAATTGAATTAAATCTTTCGTATCTCTGATTTGAACTAATAAATGTCGGTAATAAATTGTTATTTCATTATTAATTGATACGCAATTTTACCTCGAAACATTACTTTTCATATATATGTATTGTTTTTATCAATATTTATTACAAACTAACCGGTAAGTCAATACAACAGTTTACTGACAATTTCCGTGTCGGGTTTGTATATATCCATGTTTATAAACGGAAATTAGCTTATATAAAATATAAAAATGTATTCTCCCAGTATTAAAACTTAGGTTCACAATTGTTTTGATCCAAAACATTGAAAAGTATTTTTTTCGAATCGTTAATTAAATAATGCCATTCCTATTGTTTGGTTTTTGATAATAATGTTTAAAAATTGCTTCTTTTAATTAGAAATATGTGTGTAATTTTTGTTCTTATATGTGCAGTTAAAAATTTAAAATTATACGAATAAATAATGAACTTTCTTTTTATGAATTGAGATGAATTGTGTATTCACTGTTGTTCAATTTCAAATTCGTCGATATTAATTTCACGAAACTGAAAGTTCACATTTATGAGAATACCAGGTATTAGCCATACTGACCGTACAGGAAGTAAAATCAGAAATATAGATGACAAAGGGTTACTTTTGCAAATAAATACGTTCATCCTACAAAGCAGACAATAAAGAACGTCGTATTTAGTTCGTTATTGCGTCTACCGAAATGTTCAAACAGAACGGCTTTTAATTAAAGTGAACGAAACCATAGCCGAGCTTCATGACGGAAGTGCTAAAAAGGCCAGAGGGGCCTACGTCAGGAGAACTTTGATATCTAGCTGAAGAATACGACGAGCAGGAACTGAAATACGCTTTATAATTATTCGTGGTAGACTTTAGTTACCAGGAAACAATGACAACAGATTGTACAAGCTGCACTCTCGCCTGCCCTAGGCATGCAAGGTAATTAGGTGTTAGTCAATTGTCAGTGGTATACTTGTTTTTGATTTGATTAAACTTTCGTAATAGAACCGTGGTTTTAGTATTTACCTACTTTGTTTTATTTAATGTACATACAAGTCAGATTAAAGTTGGCCTCACAAATTTATTATGCAACTCTATACTCAAGTTGAATAATGGAGTCAGATCCTAAATTAGCTTAGAATGGAGATAATAAAAGGTGTTTATACTAGATATTACAAGTTTAGAAAACGGCAAAAGATAAGAATTATACTCACTTATGTCTATAGCAAGTTGAATGCTGTAGAGAGTAAGAAAAAAAAATTGTTTTTCAACTCGAACAGAATGTTGAATCAATTTTTGCAAACGAATCGAGGCCCTGAGGTTGGAAAAGTTATGGATTGATACGTTTTCTTTACTGGTTTGTTGGTGTCGAATCAAATACATTGTTATACTATTTATTAATCCGAGCATAAAAGCAATATGTAAGGATTTCAATTTTTAAGTGATAAAACAACACCAGTATTTGAAACTATAGAGTATTCACGTTGCGATTGTTGCAATACTTACATATCTATACACATTCATCGCACGCTTGACACGCAGAAGCAATCCTCTTCTTATTCAAACTTTTTATATCCACTTCTTTCAAAGTATTCAAGTCCTATCTTCCAAAGCGCTCTAGGCATTCCGTTTAGCTTTCTTTCCTCCAAAAATCTCTTGGATACTTGTTTGTGAGACAGTCACTATTCAGACTTTGTATACACACAAATGATTTGGTTTTATTACATTGATCATTCTTTTATTGTAACTGTCTAATTTTTGTAAGATCGGTATTAAAAGTTTATTGTGAACTTTACAAGTAATTTTTTGAAAATAGTTATAGTTAAAATAATATAACACTTTTTCGAACGGGACATTTCGCTGCGTAATTTTTTATTAATTTTTTATGTTTCACCCAAATTCACAAAACGTTATAAAAACAATTAATTGAATTAAAAACCTTGCAAAACTATTGTTCACGACTCTGGATAGAATAAACATTTCACACAATAACCACAAATCAGCTTCTTAACTATGCTTAGATGAGGTCTTCTTACAATATCTAAAAGTCGCATTTGAGAATTCCTTTCTCGAATGCGGTCACTCCGACGAACTCTTCTTTCCAGTTTCCGGTCAGGAATGATGAGGTATCCTGTGTTAGTAACCAAAGTATGGTATAGGGAATAGTGCCTTTATTTGCATTACGACCAATGTTGGCGTTGGCTTGTATCGTTTTAAAATAGTCGCTCACTACCCGCTTGTATTGTTGAAATTTGATATTTTCTCCACGGTTTCTCCTTCCGTATCTTCGCTGTAAAATACCTATGATGTCCAAGTGAGGTGAACATTAATTAATAAATTAATTGGTAAATTTGCCAATGTCTAGTAGATCGCGCAGTAAAACGTTTACTCCTGCACCGCTGTAAATTTATTCTTAAACAAGTTGGTTGTTGAAGATTGATTCTAAAATTATAATGAATGTTGAAACTTGGTATTTATTCACAAATCTGTTATATAATAACAAAATGTTTAATTGGAAGATGTAATGAATGTATAAAATTGTATGACAAATTTAAGAAACATGTATGATTTCAAAATATGTTTTGTTGTAAGATAACGTCACGTCCCGCATTTTCAAACGAATATAAGATGAGTTTGTTTCTTATATTTATAACTGAATATCTGGAATTAAGAATAAAAAAAAAACTTATTGGCCCCTGATCAAAACACGATCATATCTATGATAATTTAAGAATCAGGATAATTCCCTTTTGAACTATAGTATTATTGAAGTTAATTTTGCTTACATTAATTATGTTTTGTGATTTGTATTAAACATTGATAAAGATTATTCGGTTTCCCCAAAAAATAAGTATATAAATAATAACTAATGCTCATTTTACGATTGTAGTATTAAAATTGTCACTGGACCCGGCACCTCCACCAACATGCCTAATCAAAACATGGCTCAGTGCAAATATGACCTCTATTAATGACTGCAAGTATAAAATACGTTAATAAAACAGTGCTCGTAAAATTGCGGCTGGCTGCGCGTGAATATTAGTAAGATGTAAGAAAACTTCATGTTGTACGGAGGCAAAAATGGACATGTTAAGATGCATCGTACAAGAGCGATCAAATAGTTTCTGACGATGGATACAGTGTATTGAGTGAGTTATGATAGGTAATAATTAGAGATACGTGCATATATAGCATTTTCGAGTGTCCTTTTGTAGCGTTTTGTAGCATCTATTTTTTTGGCTAACTTCAAAACCTCGAGATGAAGTTTTTTTAATATTTTTATTTTTAAATTATGTCATCAATGTTGAATCAATATCAACTGATTAAAAATGTGTATAGCAAATAATAGATACGGTACTATGTTATATTAAATGAAGTAGAACTGGAAAACCATAGTTTTAAGTGAAAAAATAGCACTTTGTAGCATTTATTCACAAAACGCTATTTTCACGTATCTCTAGTAATAATCTATTCTTGGAGTGGTAAAGTGAATAATTATATAACTTATTTAATGCAATCCTGTCGGAATTATGTTGCAACTAGTCACTATAAGAAGGCTATCTAATAATTTGTAATAAGGCACAAATATTGTATTGTTCATTTTAGGTAGAAATTCGTCATATGTTGGATGTTTTTCAGAACACAGGTCAAAGCAAAGCCAACATAATTTAATATATCATTATTACCAGGCGATAACTATACACAAAACGCATCTCGCTCATATGTTTTAAATAAAATAATTTGTACATCTGATTTCGAATTTACCAGCAATAAACCAATTTTCTCCTTCAGAAAATCTGTTGCAACAAAACAGTATATCTATACTTTATAGTCATATTGCGCCACCCTGCATGAAAATGTAGGCAGAGATCGCCTCTAGTGTTCATATGAGTCGTGGTTTGATGTGTTTTCAACATCCCACTTTACTTTCTTATTTGAACTTTTTTTTATTTCATCCAATTTCACATCCAGTAGATAAAATATATCATCACAGATTCTTTTGGGCTAGAGGTAAAATGTAAATTTATCAATTGTTTTTCACTTTACAAGGCACTATTTCAAAGTTATTGTCATCAGTTCAATCTCATCGTTCCGATCATCCTCTCCTTCTAAAAATGTGTAATTAGGTACTGCGTAGAAAAAACTGTGTGTTTTGGCTGTATGCCATCTTTTCGGAACGAAATTGTCAATCCGCTAATGAGTTTTAATGCTCGTGTTTTATTTTTACGTGTCTGTTTATATACCTTTAATACCTGTAAAAGTCGCAAAGAGATTACACAACACAATGGAACAAGCACTCTCTTATTAACAAGCAGCTTTGGATTGTTGAACAAAGCTTAAAAATTTGTTCTCATATTTAGAACTTGTAGTGAAAGTTATGTTCACAGTACAGTGGCACGGATATTCAACTAAACAAGATTCTGTCTGTTTTAAAATTATTCTGAGGGGTTCTTAGCCATATAATTTTGAACGAATAAATAATATAAATTAAAAAATAATAACACTTATGTGACGATTCTGTATTGCTTTTGGGGCCAGTTAGGACATTGGCCAATCAAGACGATTAAACCGTAAAATAACTTTTTCATAATAAATATATAATGATATACTTCTTTGATTCCTTCTTTGATAGCGCCGATATGATACCTTGTTCGCACAGATTTAGTCATTTAAAATATGCACATAATTTACGAAGAAAAATTGGAAAGAGTATCCAGATATTGGTAATTGTATATTTGTATTTTTTATATGCATTAAATATAATGTACACCACCATCATGCAGTATTCCTACTGAACTAATCAAATAACGATTTGTTTTCACATACAACTAATTTGTGTAATTTGTAATTTACGTTAATCATGTTTTATTCACTGCATAATAATATTACATGCTTTAAAATGTTAACAAACATGTGTTCATGATTGAATATTAATATTTTATTTTTATTTATACTTACCACAACCGCACTGCATCCAAGATTATCTCACAACGACATCACAACGTAAACAAACCGCATTCGTATTGACAAAACGCCTCTCGCCGACTACATTGTCTCACATAATAATTGATCAGGTTAAAAGACTCGGGAAAAATGAGATTTGAGTCTACCCACTCAGTCACAGAACTGATTGTCAGTTGCGGACATACAATTTTTTAGGCCACCAATCCAATCCTCTAGGCGCTGACACCATCGACGAGCGAACAATGACCAACTAGAGACCGGCATATTTAAGTTGGAAACACCTGTAAATCAAGCTGGACACGATTCCAATCGCGGACAGCACCAGAATCAACAAGGCTGATTTGAAATAACATTAGAATGTATTATGTTCCTCGTTGCTAGGACGGCTCCAAAGTCATTGTTAACAAACTCCTTAGCCAGGAACTGATGGACGTAAATTATAACAGAAGTTAAAAACATATTTATAGCGGGAATCGATCCACGGATCTTCTGCATTGAAAGCAGAGACGCTAACCCACAAGACCAACGAACGAACCACAATGACATCAATTGGGTAAAATAACTCGTAATTCTTTATTCTGTGTATTCAATCATTCTATATAAGATTAACAAATATTGTTATACTTCATATCTTTCCAACATATTAGCTGTACATTTAATATTGATGTAGTAAAATGCAAATTTTAAGAACGTTGTTTACAAAAAAATAAAATACATTTATATTCACTTGTCTACCTACACGAGAGTAGAAATAAAGCCATATCTAGGTTTCGTGTAGACGTCTCATATTATCGTCTGAAAGGCATGACAAACTCAAACAAAGTGCATGCAGACATGCAACTGAAAGAGATATGCTTCAGTTCATGCAACTTCTTTTTGGTTGGTTTGCATGCCATTCAACTGGTGCTATTTTCATGACAGCTTAACACAGATATGTTTCTATTCCTGACTTAAGGCTGTTAGCATCATTACGTCATTCACACTACACTAGTAAACAGTAATTTATTTATGTATTTTAAAGTTTATTTTTATTTTTTGTCTTGTTTTTAGCTCCAGCATCGTACGTTCGCTAACACGTTTGACCGCTTTTAAACGTAATACTACGAAATCTTGTAACATGGTTTTATGTGAACGACTCGTTACAGCACCAGTCCATAATAGAAAAAGAGGGTTTTGCTTGGCTCAATTATACGTAATTACTAATCAACTCTCGTATTAAGTGCAAAACTACTGCAGTCATTTTTTTAATTAAAGACTTATACCATGAAACTATTGTTTCTGATGTAGCAGCTTTAAAGCAAGGTCGGAGGAAATATCCACCATTTTACAATTTTCGATACCCGGCACCTCCACCAAAATGTGAATTGTAGACCGCTCGATTTTCACAGTTTTATATTCAAAACTTAGAACTAGAATAGTGTTGATTATTAAGATAACAAAATATTGAAATTATAATTTAGAAAAGGTCTCTCAAAAACCGTTGGCGTCTTGAGTAAAAAACAATTGATTAATATTTGAACAATATTTTTTGAAAAATTGGTCGAATTGGGATAATATGTCCAAGATAATTTTTCGTTACTGTTCAAAATCTAGGGATAAGTTTACAGTTGTGTAAATGATATATTTGCTAGAAGATTATGCAAAGTGAAAAATCAATCAAAATATTATTCCTGGATGCAGAAAATATTAATAACTACAAGAAACACATTATATATTTTTTTTAAACACTGAAGTGGAAATAACTCTATTTATATATATGTTATTTAATATAATTCCACTTAAGTGTTTTAAATATTAATGAACTCTACTAACTTTAAAACAACATTATATATTGTTGCTTGCCCCCCCCCCCCCTCAAAAAAAAAATCTGCTTTATGCCCCTGGCTGGATCTGTCCAGCACCGCTCTAAATTCCCCACATCTCCGGGGCTATAGTGCCGCGTGATGACCTAACGGTTGGCGCGCCCAAAACACAAAAATACAAAAACACTACGAAATATTATCCAAGTTATTACCAAGTATTTGTTGCCTTTATTGAACACACGCTCAGCACCCATAATTAATTGTTTAACTATATTTAAACATTTAACAACTTATCATTTTACTGCTACGTGTTGGCATTTGGTTGAGTGTGTTAACCGAAGTTAAAGACCTGATACCGGTCTCACTAAAACATGGTGTTAAACTTCTGCTTTGGTTTTTGTCCATATTAAACAGAGCCTGTAGACTTGTCGCTCGTTAGTCCTGGATATAACTACTTGCTAACATATGTCATGGCTGTTATGTTGTTTGCCAAATACATGGTCGTTATCCGTCCAACTGGTCTAAGCTCCAAAAAACTGGTGTAACGGTTGTGAGGGCGTACTTCTTTACTCTTTACAGTATAAAGTGTGTTTACATCGTGTCACGTGTCTGAATGCAAATACACCAGAGTTAAGAGTTGCTATTGGTGTAAATCGGACCTGCATTTCGTGAACCGACCACTGGTTTTTATTGAGAAATCTCTATTCAGTAAGTACACTCGCGGATCAAAACTGAAACTAAGGTTGGACAGTTATTAAACATCTTGACCCTCACAACTCGTGTGCACTTACAAGTTGCTACTTTCTAGTCTAATTTGAATTATTGATTTAAAAAGTGAAATATGTTACAGAGTAACAACTATCAGAAGCCATGTGATAACAAAATGTTTGGAAATTAATTGTTATTGTAAGTTAGTTGTCATACCTAACCCTTGATTTACATTCGGCACTGGATGTTCCGTAACCGTTGTTTTATAGTAATAAAATTTAGAATTTTAACAACAGAAGTGTTTATTAGTACACTACTTTTTTGATAAAGATTAAAGATACTCATTTTCACCACTGAATTTATCCGAAATTTGATTCAAAATGACTGTATCTATGTAATGTACTAATTTGTTGTGATCGTCTTCGTCGCATTTTCAAAACAGATTCATTTGACAATTAAAATAACACTGTTGATTACTGAGAACAGTATTTATAAATAGTTCCCTGCCATGGCTCAATCTAAGCTCAAAACTACCGAAACGCTCATCGATTACAAATATAATACTAACGCTATAATCACATACATGCCACATATAAAAAATCAATGCTCGTGAGCTATTACGAAATAAAAAGATGTCGTTAATGACTTCATCCACACAAACATTATAATTACAAACTCTCTTGAAATACTTATACGTGTTTGTAGTCTGTCTAAGCTTATACCAAAAAAAATATTTTCCAGGCCGTTCCTAGAAATAATATATCAGTTTTTTTTATATTTTGTGAAGGACTTACATATTGGTCGTGTCATATAGTACTTCATCATCCCCGTATTAACCCACATTACCATCTCTCGGTACACAATCTCGTGCTAATCCGGCCGCGAGGCATGGACAAGTTTCAATGGAGAGCGGGGTTGATCCAGATAAAACTGACTTCCATGAATACGAAAGGGTTATTTACTGACACTGAGACTGACGATACGAAATCACGCGTTCTCTCTTATCGTGAAACATATTTACAAAAATGACAGCTCTGATACATCTTGAGTCTTTTTTATGCTCGTATAAAATACAGAATGTTTGGAAGATTTAAAATGGCGTTCCTTCAAACGGTGCTGGGTGATCATCAATGCTAACTGAATATGAAAACAAAATTGCTCGAACCGACAGTGGTGGTTCGAGCGTTAAGCGCGAGACTCTGATTCATGAGGACTCGATTCGAAGCCCGCCACCGGCAATCTTGTCTGAAAGTTTTATCCAAGGTTTTATTTATTCAGTTGTTTGGCATTTCCATCACAATTATTCAAACTGAAAAATACCTAGATAGACGTACCTGAAGAGGGGCATGAGCATTGCACCCTAAACCGGTTTCTCGCGATTTTTTAACAATGTTATATATACTAGGAAAACGCTTAAGTCCCGCCGCGTTGTTGGATGAGCGTAATTGGTGAATTGAGCTGCCATGTGTTTTGTGGATTTTCTGTTGTTCTGTGAAAAAATCAGAACTTTGTTGAATTTTTTTAAAAATTAAATCAAATTAAATAAAAAATTAACTTTTTTTTTAATTAATCGTAATTTTAAAAAGGAAAAAATCGTAATATTGAAATTTTCATAAGAATAATTATTCGATTGCGCACAAATTTTACACGAATATATTAATTCTTAAAATAAAGGTTCTGTGAAAAAATAATTAAAATAGGATAAAGCATGTAGGAGTTATAAGTCGAAGAAATTTTTTAAAAATCGAAAAAAATCGTAAAATTGCGATTTTCATGAGAAATAATTTTTCGATTGCGCTCAAAAACGTGGCAGATCTTAGTTCAGAGATTTCGAAGGCCTCCATAAAATTTCATCGCAATCGGAGTATCGGTTTAGCCGGAATCGTGTTAACAGACAGACAAAAATACAGAAAGAAAAAAAAAAAAAAAAAAAAACATTCCGGATTTTTTTCTCCAGTGTAGTGAAATGGAATCTTCGCTTCGCTCGCTACGCTCGCTACGCTCATCCAATTATTATTTAAATGGTTATATTTAACTTAAATTTATTTTTGTACGTGGTTACTTCCTTTGATTGAGCATTGATGCATTAATTTTGAAATCATAGTTTACATTCATTTTCATTTTACAGCTCGATAAATTCTTTTGAATTTACAAAATCTTGTTTCCATAGTTTGTTTTAACGATAACTATGTTTTTCAAGTGTATTTACAAATCTTTAACAAAATTATAATTCAACACGTCAAATTTGTTAAATAAAATTCCTTATTTTTGGTTTATTTTCTCCCGTGGTAATGCGAGTTTAAAAAATTAATTTTATCTTATTTTACAACTCATACTGATATATCTTTAATTATGTGTATAGCTGATGCAAAACTAATCCTATCTTGATATAAAGCTTTAAACTAATTACTCTCACTTTCTGCGACAATCAAATATGTTTGATCTTGCTTAACAATATGAAACCTCAGCAATGTTGTAAATGTAATGCGGTTGGCAGGCTAGGTGACAAAGGACACGGTGTGGGGGGAGGGGGGGGGGGGTGATATGGTACAGACTAATTGAATGAGTCGCTGGGAAGCACCCGAAGGGGGTTTCTCTGTCAAAGAATGGAGTAAAAAGATTGCAACAAAATGTAATGGCGTTGTATATTACGCTCCTGGCAGTACGAAGACCAAAGCATGATGGAGATGATGTGGGAATGCACGAAGAGATTTAGAGCGGTAATAAAGAGATTGAGATGGAGAATATGGCAGTGGTTGGTCCGTTATAATCTCCATGCATTAAATAAACGTAAATCAACCAACAACGATTTATTTATAAAACGTCTATCATATTCAGTTATAGAAACTGATTTACGAAGGTGGACAATAACTAAAACAAATCACATAAATAAACACACAATAATAAACTGTATTTGAGTAAATAGATTAAAACAATGATATTCCCAGCACCAATGTGCAATAAATAAGTAGATATATGATAAATGAAATGAATATTAAAAAAGTGAATTGGGAAGACCAACTAAAAAATCTTTGGTTTCACGTGCTTGACAAGGCTCTTCGCGGCACAAGATTTCTACAAAGATATCAAGTGTTTTAGTAAAATATTTACTAGTGTCGACGAATTTTCTTGTTGTAATAACAACAAGGATAAACAATAAAATAAAAATAAATAAATTATGCGGAATCATTTTGTTTTTCAAAACAAAGTAAGAAAAAGAATAAAAATTAAAAAAGTGAAAAAATATGTTGAATGCAAAATAACATAATTATTGTATAGCTTTTTTCTACTGTTTTTACAGTGCACATTACTGATGTTTAGCAGTAAAACGTAAATCTACAGTATTTGATCTGTACTATAACATACAACCTAACCTAGACGTCGGTAAGCAAGTGCAGAATCTGAAAGCAACAGTTTATTAAAGGCTGACATTCTTCTGTGAGCTGATGTCATGTCGAGGGCAACACCACACTACATGCAATGTATTCTTGCACCGGGCTCTGGTGACGTGCATTTGACATCTCGTCGCGCGCGTGATGGCTTGCTTTGTGATGGGGACTGAAAGTGATTTCCAGTCTCGCGATCGATCATAGTGAAGTCAACGTTACTTCCATATTTCAAGCAGACGCGAGAACTGTGAGGTTTATTTCGTAGGATACGAAAATACTTTCTAGTAATCACTGCAGGCAGACATTTTATAGTGCTAAAATACTAACTATATCTTCCGAACAGATCTCTAAAAGTAGTGTGATGAGTAAAAATGTTATGTGAATTTTATTTAAGATATAGACTAACAATAAATAATTATTCAATTTTGACATTAATTCATTTTCTAATCTTTTCAAAAACTCGAATTCAGGACCTTGTTATGGTACTAAATATTAAGATAAAAGTAAAAGCATTACTTTATAAAGTTATACATTTCTAAAGTCGAAGATTATGAAATTAGAACTGCCACGTTCTTGGGAACTATCGAACAAATATTTCTTATAAAAACTTTTTTTTCTGGTAAGCGTTCACAAATTTCTGCAGAATTTTTCTCCGACTAACAGACTAACGATTACTCCGATATTGATGAAATTTTACCTTGGACACATTTCCACTAAGTAATGTTTGATATTTTGTTACAAACAAAGAAATATTTTAATGAAAATCGTACTTACACGTTGGTTTGAAGCGGATGTAATGTATGAAATAGAGGTGGGCGGGTCCAGATTTTTAGTTCGAGTCGAGTCCGAGCTAATATAACACTCGAATATCGAGTCCAATTCGAGTCCGAGTAATTCGTTTTTTTTTTTTACTAGTATAACTCTTTGACTATACTTTCAATGTACAATTATAATTTTATATAATATTGATGTTGTCTGTATGTAGGTTCCAAAAGTAAAGACAGAGTCACATCTAATTGATTTTAAAAAGTAATCGCACTCTAGATAATTTGAATGATCAAGTACAAATGTTACTAGGGCTAGACTATAGCATATCATTGAAATTAATAAATATATAAATAAATAAATAAAAATATTGGTTTTACGTGAAAATGATATAAATATATTAAAATTAAATTTATTGAGCCAATACTGTTTCAAAACTTCCATAAAATATAAATTTTGTATCAAAATACCGGGTCTACTTATAGGTTAAATATGGTTGGTCGTGGTAGATTTAAAACTACATCTGGTTTTTACGCTATTCGGTTTGAGTTTGCTGTAAGCTACCCGGCACCTCCACCAAAATCATTATATTTGGTAACTCGATTTCGAGTAGCAAATACTAGAATCGACTCAAAATTTCGGTTCTTTCCAACTCCTAGTAGGAACTTCTTTCTCTAATCTTATAACGTAACAATGATAAGCGTCCGCGAAACGGAACGGTACAAAAATTCACATTTCATCAACTCATTCGTAGGTACTTTAATTTCAGTGTCATATAACATACACTTGACTTTCGACATCAGTTTAGCAAAAAAACTTATTGGTATGAGCAAAACTTTGTACACAGTGTACGGGAAGTGACCCTTTCAATTGATTTGCATAGTCATTTGCATACAAGTACTTATCTGCAAAATATTGGTGTGTTGTGATTCGATTTGGGAGATATATTAATTTATTTAATTTCGATCCTATTCTGTAATAAAAACTGATTTACAGAGAAAGGAAATTTCGTGACTAAAATCTATCAAATAACTCTCCAGTACGAAATTAAAAAACGAAGTAAAACTTTTTGTTATCATACACTTATTTTTCATGAAGTAGAAAATACAATATCAGAAACGTGTTTATTCGAAATAGTCATGACATGATTGTGTATCACTGGAAGTAATAACAACTTTGTTTGTTGTTTTATCCTCTATCTCGATTCTCGAATCCAACCTCCGAATTTCCTGTGAGTCAAGAGCGCGAAGTGAGAGCGAGTGAGAGAGCGCGAGAGAGACAGATAAACGGCCTATCGACTTGAATGATCGGAAAATCTTTAGTTCAAGCCAAGAAATTAAGACCCAAATAAATGACTCCCTACAGATTTCAGGAGATGCGTCTAGCCATTATTTGCTGTTGTAACTGTCGGTGATAACAGGACACTACTAACAGACCTCTCGAAGTTTGCTTTAGTTCTTAACTTCTACAAGAATTTCTATGCTGCGAAAACAATCATTTGCCATTTTGAGTAGGGTACATATCAAATATATCTTGGTTTACTTTAAACGTAATATTCCTTCATAAATATCACGAAAAACATATTTGTAAGCCTACAGATAAAGTTTCTAGTTTCATATATCTGCTTTATGTTTAAACTGATTTAGTTCAATGTGTGTTTTCAATGGTGTAGAGCTTAATAATGTATTCAATGGTGTGCAGCGATTCCTCGCGTTCGTTTAAATATGAGAACAAAAAAGAAACAATTCACTAAATCCAATGTATCGGGAAAACCCTTTGAAAAGTATTCACAAGTATCTGAAAATCGTGCGATTTGTAATGTTTTTTAAAACTTGATTCCCGCGTATAAAAATAATAAAAACACGTTTTCCTGTGTACTTCCTTTGTGTGGAAATAAACGGGTGCACTGTCTGCTTCGTTTAATCCGAACACAGCGAGGCACTACAAAAAAATCTGTAATGCGAAGTTTTACATTCAACACTGTGTGTTATTTTTTGTTTCTAACAAATAATTAAAACGTGCATTGTATTCTTACTTTAATCTTTAGCACATAGATAACTCATTACTCGAGCCAATCACTATCGTGTAATATATGTGCCGGTGTATGCATGTTTTACAGAACCATAAATAACTAAACAAAAGATTTTCGAAGATTATCCCAGAGAAGCTACTTAGGATTTAAGCAATATGAAACGAGTTTACTGTCTTATTTTTTACCTTTACTTTTCTTAAATTAATATTGTTTGAGATAATAGAAAAGAAAATGTAAATTTAATGCCGTAGGAAAAGTAGATTATTTATGAAGCTATTTCATATGAAATGCATGCTCTACTTTTCTCCACTTCCGATTATACCAACGAGCAATATCACACACCGGGGTCTTGTAGATTACAGAAGAGAGAGCAACCGAGGGAGAGAATAGGGGAGGGGAGGGTAAACATAGCACCGAGGCAAGAGAGGAGACGGGGAAATTACCTCCTCGGAAACTTCCCGAACGTTAGTACCAACTGGTGGCCATTCGAGGGACAGGAAAATGCGTCTGACCCCTCACCTTATTAGGTCCTGAGTTCGACGCCACGGTAGGGCGCCGAGCGGAACTCATCAGGAACCCACTAGCGTAAATTACTTCTTGTTATGAGGCAACCGGATTTGCTTGGGATCACTTTCTTCGGTTTTCGAAGCAACTCTGCCTTTCATCCTCTCCAGGGATTTACCTTCGTTTAGTTTCATCGGAGATTGGAATTTGGAAACCGTGTTTGAAGTTTCGCCCACACTAGTTGAAACTGCCAGAACTAGATATAAACCAAAGTCTTGGTTTTAGTCAGTAAATATGAGTTTTACGGTTCAGAAAGTTCATGACAAAAAAATTAAAATGTATATATAATCTACCCACTCAGTTACAAAACAATTTTCAGAGGAGTTAAATTTATAGCCATTAAATTAAAGCCAGTATTAAAGCTAGTATTCATACAATTTAGAAATTGCTTTAAGTATTTAATTAATGAATAATTAATGATGTTATAAAACTCCAGTGACAGCGTATAAACGATGGAATTTCAAATATATACCAAAATAGTGTGTTCGTGTATATATCGAAATCGCGTCAAGTACAGTATACATTTACCATTTATTTAATTTAACTCCCTAGATATAAGCGATATGTACAAGAAACAAACCACAATATTTTTGTCAGTATGAACTTACACTAATATGAAAATATTTATAATCAAATTATAAATTCTATTTTTATTGACAGCAGGCCAATTGACATTGGATGACAAGCGTTCTAATCGTACATTCCTTAAACATTATATTTCATTTATGTTTTGCTTTACTAGACAAGGTTTATTATTTGCTTTGTAAGGCAAATATAAATAATTCGAGACAAGGTTATGCGATCGTATGCTTAAATAATTTGTCGCATACCATATAATGTCTTAATTAGTAAATACAATGTATTATGCATAAATGCTTATAAGGCTCTAACACATCTACTTCCTAATCAGTAATCAGCAATAAATTGCCGATAGTGTACAAACTGCTTCCTCCTCCCTATCCCTTGGAAGTGTGTAAATTGCCCCGTAGTTTGCTAGAGATGTGGTACCGTGTTCCCGAGCCCGGAATAACAGCCGGAAGTCCCGGGCCTGGTTTCCGGTGTCGGTATGTCGACCTCTCTGCTTTAATTACGTATATGTGAGTGTGTTTTTTTCCAAATAAGAAAATGACTTGCAAGAACCAACCAGTTGAGTGAGCTAAACAAGAGAACGGGATATACGATTCTCGTTACTTACGCGGTTCTCGTTGGCTCCAATTGGTGCTTTTCAGCTAATAAAATGCGGTCTAGCATTAAATTACTTTCAATGGGATAAGTTTAAATGTGTGGATGAATTACATGGAGTGCGTATACGAGTATAAGAGTATCCTAAAAAAATGAAGCCTTGTTTTTTTGTTTGTTGATTTTCAAACTTGGCTTTATTTGCAATGTTGGCAAAATATAAGCAATATTGACAAGAATGGGTACAGGAGTACCCAAAATGGGGAGCGAAGCTACTTATTGAACATATTGTAGAAGAATATATTAATAATATCTTATACAACATTAAAATCACTTAGTGGTGCCGAGTACACAAAAATTAAATATTATCTTGCTTTTACCCTTATAGGGCAAAATAATGGGACCCAAAAATATTATTTTAAAATTTAGATTTGTTTAGATTTTTTCCTTAATCTTTTAGGGAAAATATGCTGAATTTAGATTCCAAAATGAAGTCAAAGTTTAAAAAATCAAAATTTGATTTTTTTAATTTTATATATATTGTAATTTTTTATGTTGTTCCTTTTTACATGTTCAAATTAAATCAACTACAGGCAAACAAAATATCCGGGACATCCCGTAAATTTGAAATTTTTTGTATTTTTGGATGAGCGTAGCGAGGGAAGCGAAGATTCCATTTCACTTCACTGGAGAAAAAAATCCGGAATGTTTCTTTCTTTCTTTCTTTCTTTCTTTCTTTCTTTCATTTTTTTTGTATTTTTGTGTGTTTGTTAACACGATTCCGGCTTAACCAATACTCCAACTGCCATGAAATTTTATAGAGGCCCATGAAATCTCTGAACGAAACTGCACGGGGGGAAAAATTGATCGAAAAATTATTTCTCATGAAAATCGCTTTTTCGTTTTTAAAAAAATTCTTCGACTTATAACATCTACATGCTTTATCCGATTGTAATGATTTTTTCACAGAACCTTAATTTTATGAATAAATATATTCGTGTGAAATTTGAGCGCAATCAAAAAATTATCTATTAAAAAAATCGCAATTTTACGCTTTTTTCGTCTAAAAAAATTACGCTCATCCATCAACGCGGCGGGACTTAAGCGTTTTCCTAGTTATACACAATTGGTTTTTTAAAACATTGCAAAAATCCTTCTAATCATTAGAATTATTGGGGGAAAATTCTACCATTCCGAACATAACAAAGCAGTTTTTAACTCTGGTTTAAAACTTAAAAGGATGAAAAATTGCCACATATAATTGTGTAGCTTTTGAAAAATGGTGGGAATTATGTATCCCACTGCACTATAAACGATTCAAATGTATCTTGGTGGAGGTGCCGAGTAAAAATAAACCATTTAAAAAGACTAGGCACGAAAATTGATGTCAAGGGTCACCAAAAACATTCTGTAAATTCCTTGTCGAAGAGGAATGCCAACAAAAAACGCAAGTCAATCGGGGGTCGTGTTCGTCTTTTTGTGAGACGTGACACACGCTCTGGTGGATGGACGGACAGAAGTGTGATGCGCTAGGGGAAATTCGCTGCCTAACATAACATCGAAATGCTTCGGGTAACAAGCAGCAGACTGCTATGCGGCATTGCGTTTACTACAGATTACATAGCTATACAACATGATTTTAACAGGAGGTAAAGTTTAAAAAATATACCTAAGCAAGGTGAATTTTTTCTCATTTTATTTTTTAATGTACTGTTATTGTCAGCACCCGCTGAACTCCAACCATATATTTTATTAAGACTAACTAGTTATGAATTTACTTAATAACAGAAAACATATCGGATCTACCATGATCCGAAAAAATTGTCAAAGCTGGTAATTTTTTTGCTAGGTTCCATTGGCAAAAAATCTCCTATAAGAAATAACTTGGGATCAATTTTTATGCCCCGTGACCTTGGAAAATTTTGCTAAACTAGGAAAACGCTTAAGTCCCGCCGCGTTGATGGATGAGCGTAATTTTTTTAAACGAAAAAAGCGTAAAATTGTGATTTTTTTAATAGATCATTTTTCGATTACGCTCAAATTTCACACGAATATATTAACTCATTAAATTAAAGTTCTGTGAAAAAATCATTACAATCGGATAAAGCATGTAGGTTTTATTCGTCGATGAATTTTTTAAAAATCGAAAAAAATCGTAAAATTGCGATTTTCATGAGAAATAATTTTTTGATCGATTTTTCCCTCCGTGCAGTTCTTCGTTCAGAGATTTCACAGACCTCCATAAAATTTCATCGCAATTGGAGTATTGGTTTAGCCGGAATCGTGTTCACAGACACACAAAAATACAAAAAAAAAGAAAGAAAGAAAGAAAGAAAGAAAAAAAAACATTCCGGATTTTTTTCTCCAGTGTAGTGAAATGGAATCTTCGCTTCGCTCGCTTCGCTCGCTACGCTCATCCAAAAAATCTTGTTCATTATTGACGTATTCGACAGCCTTTTCTGTACATCCGCTATGTTTTGGTTTTGTAATTTTGGCAAGTGGATCGGTCAAAATATGCTGAGTACCAAGAAGGCCTAGTGTGCTTTCGGTTAAGTGTATAGTTGTGCACAGTTTCAAGACACGATTTTCTAATTGATAATACGATGCTCGAGTTACAGTTATTATGTGGAGCAAAACATAGGCCTATGCAGGTTAAAGCCAATTTTAAAAATTCTACAAAATGCAAATTTTCGCTAATTTCAGCATCAAAAAACATTTTTTTTTTAATGTAAAATGACAGTTGCAAGATATACGTCTTTAAACGGTCATTTTAATGTTTTATTATGCTAGACCTATAGATAATATGGTGATAATTTTTTTGGGGGGTAATAGCCCCTTTAAGTTTGCTATGCCATCCTCTTGTTCAGAGAATCATTGATTGAGAAATCTTGGTTTCCCTAAATCGTCGATTTATCATAATATTATGGACCAGTTAGATCCAAGGCTTCTTCGGTTGAGCGGAATCAGGCACGTTCGCTTGTGTGCTAATCTTCGCGGAGTAAATCTAGTTTCCGTGGATTTTCGGTATCCATGAAAGCCCGGATTCGTGAGATGTCATAAATTAGTATTTAAATTCTCTAATTGATCACTTTATTATGAGTTTGAGGGTACTCTTGAACTGATTTCTCTTTCAATATTATTATTAACATTACAACTTTTGTTAGTAGCGAATCCAGTTACAAAATCTACAAGTTTCGGAATGTTTGATTTTAGTAGTTGACGTTTCGCTCATCTGCGGAAGGCATTTTGGAGAGGATTCGTTGATTTATTTCGTGGTGTAGCTTTCTTCATTGTCCTTGTTTGAACGAGATTTGACCAAGTTTGAACGAAGGGACTATTGTGTTCGAAATGTGTATTTCACCGAAAAGATGCGAACTTATTTTAAAAACTGTTTGTGATGTCGTTTTTCAGTTTCAATTGTTACACTTTGTATCACGTTTAGAGCCTCCTACTATATTTAACATTCACTATGATAATTGTTTAAGTGCTTCTAGTCACATAACAAGCAAAGACAAACTCGTTTTCATTAGCGAACCATTATGACGCTCTTTCTACAGCGTATATTATTTAGTCCCTATAAAAAGATTTTAAATTTGGTAGGAATGTCTAAATATTTTCCAACCGGAAACTTAAATAAAATGTGAACCAAAAAAAAATAAAATTTACTGAGGTATGTGACCTTAAATAAAAATGGACATAATACGTTAAGCAACTATTGTAATCCACACTACAATAATAATAAATACGTGTTTATCTTTAATCATGTTTATAGAAAAATCTTTAAATTTATTTTCAATTAGAAAGTAGTTCAAATTGAGAAAAAATGTACATTCCATATTTATCCTTTCTTACCATTTTCTAAGTCATAATACAAGTAAAATATGTTATCGTTCTTAGATCGAACTTCAGAAACAGAATTCGTAGTTTTATTATCCGGCACCGGAAATCCTGACTGAATTTAAAACGTTTTTTTATTAAGTCATGACACAACTTTTTAGATGCGAATGGAATTTTTACCATTCCAAATAACCTGTTACACTTCTGTCTTAAACGAATTAATAAGTACCAAAATTATTTATTAAAGACTATTTCCCTTCTATACCTTCCTGACCAATTTAGGATAAATCGAATAACAATATATTATCCAAAAGACCCACGAAGCCTGCTAACAGCGCGTATAATGAATGCCACGGCGTCACATCTCTACGTGTAATTCGAGTGAAAAGTCACCGAGGTCGCTGCAGAGTCGTGTACAGCCAGCTGTGAAGTATGAAACTGTCTGTGCGGTGTGATCACGTCACGCGCTACAGTTTAATGCCGAAACGTGACTCGAAATAAATGCCAAGCTGTTGCTTGCTATTCCACCAGCTAAATTATACGAATGAGATGTTCTGCAATCATTTTATGAGGGAAAACGTTATGTTTTTTATATACAAGATTTAAATGTTCACTAATAACTTTTTACATGATGTTTTGTTTATAAAACCATGTATGCTACAAATGTGGTTTTAAAATTTTGTTTCAAAAAATTCTTGCGTAACTTGTACAGGGGCACCAAATGCGAGAATGGTTTTGGGGTATATTTATAAAGTGGGTGTCCAAGGGCTATTTAAGAGTGCTCAATCCTTAGCATTCACATTAATGATTGAAGACAGTTATGAAAACAATTTTCAGTCAAGATTGCCGGTGACGGGATTCGATTCGACGTTCTCAACCGTTATGCGTGAACTATATCTGTAGGTTTAAACAACTAATGTTAATTAGAATATATTATTCTCTCTAAGCTATCTAGTTTTACTTAAACGCATTTCTCTTTAAACGTGAATCATTTATTTAAACTGTTTGTCTTTTTAGAAGTTTTAATTTCTTTTCAAATGTATCTCTTTTTAAAGAAGGTTAAAATTCCTTTCAAGTATTTTTATCCGTAGAAAGTTTTAAATTGCTTTTAATGTGTTTTACTTGAATAGTATAAAACTTCTTTAAATGGACTAAGATCTTCTCTCGTTTGTTGCCATGTGTTAATCTTTAAACTTGAGAAGCCCTTGATTAAGTTAGATATACACAACACACAATTCAAACCAATAATAATGATCGCTGATAAATATCGATGTTATGATCATTTATTGCACGGTTATTAAAGGCGGTGTATTTTTCCAGTGGCGTAAGTGGTTCAAGTAGTCAAAATGTCAGAATAAAAAATGAATACTGGCTCTGCATAACGAGGCCCTTGAGTATTAATATAATACTGAATTGTAAAAGAAAAACACTAAAGTTATTTGTACCGTATTGAAAAAATAAATTACAATTTTCCATTTTACACTTCCCTTATCAGTCGCTGTGCTTAAGTGTTACGTGTTGTTTAAGAAAAAATACTTGTTTGGATCATACTTCGACTCCATGCAATAAATATTTTTTTACGTCAGTAATCCACAGTACCATCGTATTTTGTTTACGAATTGTATAACATTGCCCGAAAATAGAAACCCGCAAAAATTGCAATCGCAACTCATTGTTTGACTAAGAACACGAGCTCTACATTGCGAACGTGACCACATTTACTTTACCCCTCCCCCCCCCCCCCCCCACACACACGTACACAACAAATTTCTCATATGCATACGCACACAGAGCCACTTCCAAATGCGTTTCTTCAGTCTCTAGTTTCTATTCCGCTAACACAGTAGTAATCCTTTATATTGAATTTCCTCCCCCTTGTTGGACGACTCATCACTATTCTCCCAACACCGCTGGCCGATTAGAGTGAATGCTCCCCTGTCCCAATCTTTCCTTCGTCCTGTTTGCTATTCAACCCGGTAACAACCACTCAACTCGAGTCAACTTTTGAATAAAGAAATTTCATTAGGTCGGAAAAGCGATGCTTTTGAGTTTCATTGGAGAAATAATGATTGTTGGCAGTGCAGTGCATTTAGATTTATAAGATTTACATAAATTGTACGCTAGAGGGCATTTTTACCATTCCAAAGGTATGTTTACCATTAATTGTAATCAGGATCTAATAACACCGACGTAAAACTAACTAATCGAACTCTTTTTTGTAAATTTTTCCGTTAATTTGGTTTCGTTTTATTTTAATACATGATTTTATTTATGATTGAACTTATTATTATTATTAAATTTGTCATCAATCTCACATACTTATCTTTACAGCAAATCATCCCAAAGAGATTTCAAATTTGGAATTTTTACTTTACTCAAACCTACTCTCTACCTAATTCAATAATTCCTTTCATAATTTATGCAATGCATTTATTCCCTTTAAAATATGGGGTTTTCATTGCTCAAATCCGCGAATGAAAGGGCTTCGGGTTTTTAGTTTTCCATTTAGCATCGATTTTAGCCTAGTTAATGCATTTTAATTATTTGATGAATTATGACCCAAACATTTGAGCATGCAACTGACGTAAGGTAACTTCGAAAAACGTTGGGAAACAAAGGATCGTATGTGGTTAATATAATATAAAAATGCTGCTTTTTTGTTTCTCTATCAATATCCTTTACTGTAAATAACATTAATTATATTTTTAAATTATTATTACAAACGTTTTTATTTCTGTCAGTATAGTTGGACGTTCATTAGCTTGTACATCACCCAAGTATCGAGAACATGCAAAATATCAATAAATGCAAAGATTATTAATCGTGACCAATTACTTAATTGCTTTCTTTGACAATCGAAATAGATGGATTGTTGTTTCAATTGAAAAACAAATCAATACACGAAAACTGTAAAATGCACTCTTTTCCTAATGACTTGGATCACAATTTAATTCTGTTAATAACAACGAACAATGTAGGAGGATTTTACATGAAGACGCCTTATTTTCGCGTGGGTTGCAACTCGCAAGTGTGATTATATTACTTAAACTTGCACCACCTGAAAACTTTCATTCCCGAGACCTGCCCTCTATTATTCGGGGAGTACGAACGCTGACAACTGCAATATTCTAATTTCCTTTCCGCTGGATTGTAAATATATTCGCTCCTCTTCTCTTTGTATGGTAACCAAACAGTTTTTTCAGTTCATAAATTGCACGGTACCTACCACTATGTTTTAAGCATGGCGGAAAGTCAAACAGTCTTAGCCCCGTCATACAGGCTTGAAGACGCCTTCTGAACATGATGAAGAGGCTCTCTACAAAGCGGCGGCGTAGAAAGCAGTTTGTCTCGTGTGCTCACAACGCTTCAGCCTTGCTGTCTGCGACAATCGGGGCGTGTTTGCTTTAATCAAGGGTAGCGTGATTCGTGAATGTGTAACAATACTTAGCGTCATGATCTAGACGATTTGTGAACAACGGATTAGCGTGTATTATACATTACGCGAACTGAATGGGCTACTGAAATAGACGTTCATTATAATATTAGTCGTGCACACGTTTAAGAACAAAAGAGTTTTTTCAAATAATGGTGGTATTGTATTTTAAATCTCCTGAACCAACAATATTTATGTCATGGATTTATATAATAAGCTTATAATAGAAAGTCAGTTATTGATAATACAACGTCAATGATAACGACAACGACAACACAAAACACAACGACAAAACGACGAAAACGGTTATGACAATGAGATTCCTTTTTGAGTGAGAGATTAAAACCAGGCCAGCTGACGACAGGAAGGATTAAAAAAAATCACTATATTATTTATTTCGTTGTTCACATCCCTATAAAATTTTAACAAGCAACGTCATTGTGTGATTAATAAATGAAAATAAATAAATACATTCATTTAAGAGTCTACCCATTTAGTCACAGGACTGATTTTCAGTGGGGGAAATTAAATTTAACTCCGACCAAGCCAACCCTGCAAGCGCCGACTCCATCGACGTGCAAACAATGACCAACTAGAGACCGTCATATTTAAGTTGGAAACACCGATCAATCGAGCTGGACACGATTCCACTCGCGGACAGCACCAGAATCAACAAGACTGATTCGAAACAACCTTAGAATGTATTATGTGCCTCGTTGCTAGGACGGCTCCAAAGTCACCGTTGACGTATTTCTAAGCCAAGAACTGATGGATTTAAATGCAAATTACAAGAATCGAATTCCCTGTAACTTCTGAATTGGAAGCAGAGCCTTTAGCCACAAGACCAACGATCCTTTTTTCTACAAAGATTAGATGAGAGCTGGAATCAAATTCCGATATACTTGCTTTAGGTGTTACCGAAGAAATGTTCAGAACCTTTGAGTCAATATTGCTAGTAGAGAGCTTACAATCCGCAATCTGGGCAATCAGTGCCATGTGTCATTAGAAATTTATATAAGCTCATCGAATATAATAAATGACAAGAAGCAATAGTTGAAATTGAAAATATGTGACTCTGTTTTGATGATAACAATAACAATCTCGAGCAAAATTTACGACTTTCCTTTAACCACCGATAATGGATTGACTATTAATCCGATGTTGGATATCAAACCAATAATCAGGCTTCACAAGTTAATGTGTTTTAATCAAATATTCTAATTTTTTTCGAAAAAGCTCGTCTACTGTAACACTGAACTTGATCTTAATAAATTCGCTTTGTCTTTTAACTATAATCTATATCCACTCAAAACAGTTCCTATGAAGGTTGAGTTGTTTTATATAGTTCTGTACTATAGGGCCGGTAAATACTGATGTTTCTGTTTCTTAACTTTGTAAGTTTTATTTCACTTCTCTATAAAAGAGTAACAATTTATTTTATACTTTCTTTTTTTTTCTTTTTAAATGACCTTTTATCTAACTGCCCATTGATACGGTCCTTGAACTTATTAAAGAACCTAACTCATTTTAAAACGGAGCTGTACTTTCTTAAGTTAATATTTTAAAAGAAGATTTTAACTTTGAACAACTTTGTTTTTAAAACGAACTTTCTCAACTCTTCCCACAACAGCTTGAATCAATGTTCCTTGTAATAGCAATAAACTAGCCGCCTTTGCATAAAAGCAGACGCTTTAGGCGCTAAACTATGGCATGCACAGGAGGATATATGTGTTGTGGCGGTGCTATGTTTCCCTGCTATTAACTACAAGCCTTGCGCTGCATACGAGCCAATTTACTACTGTTATTGTTTCAATTTTCACTGCGGAAAATCCCAATTAATCATACAACGTAATAAAACACATTATGCATTAAAAGCGTGTTTCGTCTACATTCATTTATAGTTATTTATAGTTGCACATGTTTACCATATCCGCAACCAAGATAAATTAATAAACCATTAATAATTACTTTAAAAATATGTTTTTATAAACACATACAAAACCAAATTACAAAATACAAATTCTTAATTTAGATGTTAACGTTCAGTTTTGTAATACGCATATAACATTTTTTCTGAAAGTGAAAGTAGACGGGAGAAAAAAGTCCGCTGATGTGAGAATTCGTAAAACAAATATTTCAAGATGTGTCGTAGTGCAAATCATCATATCGGCGTAAAACAAAAAACAATGAATCTATTTAAAAAAAACTTTAATTGATTGAAATAGTTGCGATTACTAAATTAGGTCTGATTTTAGAATGTTCCTTAATATAACGATGAAAAGCGTGTTTCGACTACATTCATTTATAGTTATTTATGGTTGCACATGTTTACCATATCCGCAACCAAGATAAATTAATATGCCATTAATAATTACTTTAAAATATGTATTAATAAACACATACAAAACCACATTATAAAATAAAAATTCTTTATTTTGACGTGTATCATGTATCATACAATTAATAAATATTGCAACAGCAAAGTTTTCCTTCTAAATTTACAGAACACTCAGCAATGATAGGATAACTTACTCCACTCGCTGGAATTTCAAGCGCAAAGCATTTATTTGCCTTACTGATGAGGCAAAGTGTGTAGAAAGTCAAATAAGGACGGTATCTTAGTACATAGTTTCAACAGGTTTGTCAAAGAACACGAGAAATTATTTGCTGCAAAATTAATTAGTCAACTAATTGTAAATATGGTATCTAAACCTCTTAGGTTAATTAAACAAAACTATAAGCATCATAGTCAAGTCAAATCATACCAAATTAGGAACGACAATATAATTCATTTCATACGCCAACTATCAGTGGCAACATACTTAACTTCAGTAATACAAAAACTGTTTCGCATAATTTTATACAAGCATGAAAAATACTCTTTTCTGAAAACATTGAGATATTTATTTGTTATTGATGTTGTATTTTCTTTTACTGATTTCATTTATTGATTTATGATTCATCCAAATTGGTAGATGACCGACCAATTGATAACAATGAATGCACATTCAAAATGACCGTTAAATAAGAAGCATAAATACTAAATTTAAATTAGTCGTCACATACTTAATTCCAAGTTTGATGCGGTATTTCACGACACTCCAGCCTGTATAATGTTCATTTTACCCGTTCATTTCGGTAAAGCTATAACGTGAGACTTGATTAATGCTACTGCATGTGATTAGATTTATAAAGGATCACACACATAACAAAAACTTGTAGAAATACAGCCAAACCTTACACACTCAAAAGGAATGAGATCTAAAAAAAGGGCCAAGCTCATCTACCCTTCCACATAAACGTACAGTGTCCCATAACAGCATCCTCGAAAAGCTTGGCAAAATAGAATTTGCGATTATTAATTTAACGTAATAGTTTATCCAAGTTTCTTTTTTTCTAATTAATTTAAACGTAATAACATGCAAATTCTATTTTGCCAAGCTTTTCGAGGATGCTGTTATGGGACACTGTACGTTTATGTGGAAGGGTAGATGAGCTTGGCCCTTTTTTTAGATCTCATTCCTTTTGAGTGTGTAAGGTTTGGCTGTATTTCTACAAGTTTTTGTTATGTGTGTGATCTCATTACTTTTTCAAGTTCCATTACAAAATTATTTGCTAAAATATAATATTTTTATCAAAGTTGATTTAAATTCTATGGTATTAGCAGTAACAATATAGGATGTAAAATATCTAGACCCGGATTCATGTACATCCTGGGTATAGGTGGTATAACCATGGTATAACGACGGTATAAGGACTGGACCCCAATTCTTGAGTTCGTGGGAGATGAGTTGAAAACGCAATTTGAAAACGAAGTCGTTTTCGTTTTCGAAGGAATTGGTATTCTTGAACGGTATCGTGGAAAACGTCATGGGTTGTGAGTTGAAAGCATTGATATTAAACCCCGTCTCCTATACCTCCGCACAGGCGCGAGCGTAGCAAATTGAAGACTCAACCGGCCCATTTCAAGATGGCGATTTGGTGTTTTAATTTATGCTTTTTTAATGCAATAAAGTATTTTACTGGATTGTTTGATATGGTTTTAGCTTGTGCAGCATGGTATTAAACAAAAGAAACAATACGAAGTGATTGCATAAGGGAATTTAGTAATCATTTGGTGTTAAAGGCTAGTATGCTTACCTGTCAACCTGGCGGCAATCTTGAGAACTATTTGGCCACAAATCGCTCCCATTTGATTAACATGTAAACTGTCATTTTAAGATGGCTTCTAATTGTACCGGAAGTGGACCACCGACTGCTGGTCTAGCCAATTATATAGGATGTCTATGGTTGAAAGAGTATCACGAAATCCAAACACTTTAAAAAGATTTGCGTATAGCAAAGAGCTCGAAAAAGTTCTATATTTATTCTAGATGGCAGTGCCTTCATAAACGCGGGCCAATCGAAAGACAAGTTGTATGAAATGATTTGATTGTTGCAATTATGTAAACAAACAGATGAGCAAGTTCATATCAGAACAATGTTGTGCTGGCATAGGGTTGGCTAGGCTTGTCAAACATGTAATGTAAGTATGAATTTTACTAGTCCAATAGCCAAATGGAACTTTAGACCTACACTTTTGCATTATAAATAATTTTCCACATCTGGGCCTAGGCCAGGGACGGTTTCTGATTTGTTTTATGAGAGTATAATGACACCTTTTCTCGTTCCACACAAAGAAGAAAAATTTTAAATGTCCGCTATTTGTTTACGTATCGCACTTTCCCGCCTAACTCTGCTTATACCGTCAACAAGTGTCAAGTAACTATGGTTACTTGTTGATTGTATGCCAAGTCTTTAAGGCTTATTTTAAAACCTTTATTTGGAAGCCTTCCAACAAACTTTTTCAACTTTTTTTTTCAAAAGAGACTATATTTCTATAACCTTAATGTCCATGTAAAATATGAACATTGTAGTCCCACCCGTCTGGTCAGAATCGCGGGCCGACGTATTAGATGTTAGCAGTAGCAGTAGTAGCAGTAGTAGCAGTAGCTAACATCCTTAAAGTGATTTTGAGCATGTTTCAAGCCATTTTTTCACCAAGAAGGAATAATCGTACCCCAATAAAATTTGGCATGTGTTGTCAGGTACCTAAATCCCCTCGATTGTGATAGTTTTCAAGTTCACATCACGTTACATGACGGCTGGGTAACACCTCGAAATCACGCTTGAGTGTGTAGCGCATGCGGCTTGGCTGCGGCGCCCTAACGCGCCTTGGCTGCGGCGCCCTAACGGGCACCTAGATTATCTATTGACATTATAACAATTTCGATGTGCTGCGAATGATGATCAAACGTGGGTTCTTGATTTGCAAACATATATTTTTTAATTGTCACTTTCTTCCTTCTCTTTTAATTTTAAAAGCAGGGTTACACTTAACTCATTCAGACCATAATTAAATTGGCACTAATTAGGATATTTTAAGCTAAAAATTAACATTTCATGATTTTTCTGATATTTTTAGTATTTTTTTTATATTTTTCATTGTAATATTTAAGGAAATATGGGAAATTTTGGATTTCGAATAAAAGCAACGTTTGATGTTCAAATGTAAATTTGAAGTGCATTTCTAAAACTAGATTTTTTTCGGAATTTTTTGCATATTTTGGATTTTCTGTATCTCAAATACTGGCAAAACTATTAATATTTTAAATTTCCGGGAAAAAACCAAAAAACACTTTTTTTGCCCGTTTTAACACATTTCAATTTTCAATCCTCTCTAAAAACGGTACTATTCGTCCTATCGCAATGCGGTAAAAAAAATGTGAATTTGAATTCCCCAATTTTTTTGAATTTTTTGTTGGCCAAATTGAAAAACCTTTAGGTCTAATTAAAAAAAAATCAAAATTGTTATGTCCATTATAATGGACACGTGGTCTGAATGAGTTAAAGATATAGCATTTAATAATGTTTTTGTTTGATTTTAATAATTACTTGTGTGGTTCGCTGGTATTGTGGTTAAATGCTCTGCTTCCAATGCAGAAGATTCAGGCTTCGATTCCCGCTTATTTTTATTTTATTTTTTAACTTATGACAAGGAATAAAATCCATAATTTCATGGCTTAGCACTGTGTAAGCGGTGACTTTGTATAGTCGTCTTAGCAACGATACACTTAATTAATTCTAATGTTGTTCCGAATCAGCCTTGTTGATTCTGGCACAATGCGCGAGTGGAGTCGTGTCCATCTTGATTGATCGGTGTTTCTTACTTAAATATGCCGGTCTTTGGTTGGTTATTGTTCGCTCGTCGATAGTATTGGTGTCTACAGGGTTGGCTTGGTCGGCTTTGAAGTCTCCCACTGAAAATCAGTTATGAGACCGAGTGGGCCTCAAGATACGAATTTATTTTTATTAAAATATTAAAACATTAATTTATAGTTTCGCGGCCATATATATAGTGTATACATAGTGTGAAATAGTGTAAATTAAGTATTTTATTGTATTTTTTTTATCAAATATAGGAGAACACTGATGGGTTATACGATTTGAAAATAACCAGAACAATATTACAGTACTCCCACATTTTTTCTCTTGTTTTTGCCTCGATTCTAAATCCTTAACAGAGTAAATTAACACGATGCGGTAATCGCCTCTAAAATGCAAACCTTATTTATCATATCTTGATGTTTTCTGGACGAATAGTATTTTGAACGGGTGAAATTCAACGCTCTCTGAGGCAATTCGAAAAACTCATTTTTCCGTCACATTCCACAAGGTTCCCCCCGAGACATAACAACGGAGATAAAACTGTATGGCATTTTTCGCGACGAAATTGGCGCGAAAACTTAATGCCATTTAGAAAAGTAGCTGGATGGCACTTGAAAAAAGTTATCATTTTTAAAAGCAATGCAGAATAATTTCAGGTAGATGTTTCGTTTAAAAAAAATTGGATTTCCTAAATGGGGTTGTTTGAGGAATGAAATGAAAACGAAAAGTCCGCGAGAGAGAAATGTTTGGGTCAGAACGAGATCCATTTGTTTATTGTTTCGTTATTATATTTCCAAATGCGTTTCCTAAATGTCACTCGCTGTCAGTATCCACCCTTCTCCTACGTCTTCATGTGACAATAACGATGCCGTATCCCTCGGCGTACCACTATGTAAACGATAGCCTAATGTAAGTGATATGTATTAGAATCATAATAAAACATGACATAAATACACACAAGGAGTTTTCCTAGTTTGTTGTGTATTAGGTTTTTAGAGCGCGACAGTTCGGTTGTCCTTATGTTTTTTTTCTTTTCTTCTGTTTTTCAGCCATAAAAAACAATATTGTTTATACATTGATAATAAGAATCAAATCAAAAATACCTTCAATTATGATGTTGAAAATGACAATAAGGAATTCTGATTTATGTAGGATGATAAATTCACAAACAAGGCCCTGATTTAGAAGGTTCCAAATGATTCTGTAATTTCATTGTTGTTTCAAGTGGATTAAATTAATCTTAAAAATGAATCAAATACGTTGAAGATAAAGGAGGCCTGTAAATTAAAAACAACGTTCTTAAGCACAGAACGTTGATTCTAAATATTTAGAAAATCAAATTTTAACTGGAATATTATATAAATGATACTCTGCGTGAATTTGTAGGCTTCATTTAAATTAAAAAGTAACTTTTTTTCCATTAACACAAGCCCTTTTGTACTGAATTCATATAAGTTGACGCCTGTTTATTCATGAAGTGGACTAAAATCGTTTTTAATGTTATTAAACGAAATAGCATTTCGAAACCAATTTGTCTAATGATCCTAGTAAATCATGTGAAGCTCTGATTTTGGTTCCTAGATTGGTAAAATTATCATTGCCGTTATTAATTATACATCCCAATTTATAGAGTAAGTACACTTCTACTTACATGATAAATAACATATGGGTTTAAGTTACATGTTTCAAAATAGAAATGGAATATACCATACATAAGTATCTAATTGTGCCGTTGCTTATTGTCAATGGTTAATTTTAATGAATCTCAATAATGTTGATTTAAATATGGCATGTACTTTATTTCGAATATAATTTAGAAACGTAAATAATTTAATTATAATAAAACAAAATACAGTTCAAATACTTTTCAATAACACAATCAATTTAAGTGTTACTCTGGAGTCGTCAGCCTCTATGCCAACAGAATGTATACCGTTAAATAAGGACAGATTTCGCGCCCTAAAAATGAGCTATTAGAGTAATTACAGGTCTTAGCGGACATCTTGAAGGACATACTTTCCTCAATTACGCATTGTCACACTTATTTCAATGGTTATTCAAAAAGCGGCATCATAATGAGTATTCCAACCACTGAGCTCTATATACTTACGTGGAGATCGATATATATGGGCAAATGTTGAGATGTGAAGTTAGCGGAAGTTGCATCCGCCATTTTCTTAGGTCCCTAATCAGCGGCAGATTCAAAGAAAACTAAGCATAATGAATTCGTTCACCTGTGTCACTGGCCTGTGTTTATCATTTTATTAGTTCAACACTGCAGTAAACACTATTCCTAGGCATCCTGAGTGACTCTGATAATAACCCACTGTAATAATAAGTCATACTAGTCAACATAACCTCAAAGTAAGCTAGCCACAGATTTACATCTAGACGGCGGTGTAATCGCAATTAAAATGCAATATAATCGAGGGACGTCGATAATAGCCATGGCTTAGCCCATGTAGGCTTCAAGTACAGTATAGCATGCGCCTCCACTAAGTATATAGAGCTCAGTGATTCAACCATACTGCTCCCCACCACTCGAACAATCACTCTTACCACACAAATAACCAAGTACGTCATGTATTCATTTTGTACATCACACATAAATTTGAAAAAACTGGCTATTTGTAATGTACTTATGTTTGTAGTATGTGTTTGTTCTTCTTTTAACTTATGTTTAAGCATTAGGCATAGACTCCTTAAATGTGTACTTTAATACATGTCTATGGCATGATATAAATTAAAAGGTAATTAACGAAAATTCTCAAGATTTCTGGTGTCATCAGTTAAGCAACTAACTACTAACATTTCCATTTCTTCCTTACATCTAGACATCGTTAGCTTTATTACAAGGAAGTAAATGTTGGCGAAACTTAAAAGCTGCCTATGTGGTTTGATGTTATACAAAGCGCTCTATAGCGAGAATCCTCAAGATTTCTGGTGTCATCAGTTAAGCAGAGAATGTAATGAACTACTAACATTTCCATTTCTTCCTTACATCTCGACATCGTTAGCTTTATTACAAGGAAGTAAATGTTGGCGAAACTTAAAAGCTGCCTATGTGGTTTGATGTTATACAAAGCGCTCTAGCGCTTGCTTCACGGAATACAAGTTTAGCTTTGGAGCGGCATAGTCTGTACATGGTGTGCGTAAAACTCCCTCTGATGTTTCTTTTAAATAAAACAAAGGGGAAAAGAAAAATAGGGTGAATAATAAAATAAGGAATTATCTTCAAAAGAAAAATATTTGAAGTGTTTAAACTAATAATACCGTCAGAAAAGCAAAGTAATTTATTTAAGATGGATTTGGGGAGAATTAGTGAAGAGCATTAGGCATGACAGCAAGTTTTTCGAAGAAAATAATTTCATGCGATTCGTTTGTAACTCTCAAAGAAAATTTTAAATCGAAATTTAGAAATTATGCGTAAGTGTTTTGTAAAAAACACTACAAGAGCAGATCCAAAATTTCCACCATTGGAATGAAATCAATGTATATATTTATAAAAACTAGAAACGTTCTCATTTCGTCCAATCTTATCGCCATATACCACAATTTTTTCAACAAAGCAAATAGTTTTATTGAGCTAAGAACTCCGAAAACAAAAATGTTCTTATTTTTTCGATCTAGATAAAAAAAATCACCTTTTTTGGCAACTTTGAATTTTCACAAAAGTATTTGTAATTTAACGTTTTTAATATAAACCTATTTCTGAATATATTCAAAACTAAGCACATTCTGTCTCTGTTATTTTGATCACTTTACTACAAAAACAAAAAGCATCAACCGCCAAAAATTGGTAAAACAACAAAATGAGAACTTTATGTTGATGTATGGAAAGAAGTCACGTTACGTGTAAGTCATATCCAAACACATATCCGTATATCCTCAGACATCTTTCTTACAATATTTGTCCTCACATGAATTCTCTCTCTCTCTCACTCTCATTCTCTCCCTTTCTTTCATCACACCTTTTCCTCTTCTTTCTTTTAGAAACTTTAGAATCTACTCACGTCACACTTGCCTTGGTTAATCTCTTGGCTTCCCCCTACCCCACCACCCTCCTCCCCCTCATTCACCCCTATATATTCTTGTTGTCGGAAGCCTCACCACAGGCATTCTTCCCACGTGTCCCCACCATCTTAGAGTATGGTTTTCGATATCAATGAAGCACATTTCCTTGTCACACATTTAAGAATTTCATGCTCTTGATCTCAATTTAGGAAAGTACGAATGTACAAAAGCGTACTATTAGAATAACAAGGATGGGTACGGTACTCAAAATAGGAAACACACCTACATGAGCGATAGATCGTCGAGAAATAATACCCAAATTAAAAATACGGCAAATTCGTGCATCGAAATCACTTTGTCGGTGGATATGCCGCATATTTGCGTAAAGTTTGGTTGACGCTGCAGTGGTTTTAAACCTTTCAATATAAGAAACTATTTTCTTTTCATTTACCTCGTTTTAGAAATATAGAAAATAATAATAAAATAAATGTTTGCACTTAAGATTAATTAATGTTGGTATTTTAAAAATAATATTATATATTATGGAAAATATATTTTGAAACATATCCAGCCCAGAAAGTATGATTATTTGCCACAATCTTAATATTTTTTTTTCTAGAATTTTATAAGCAGTTTAAATTTTAAATTATTAAAAATAAATTAGCAGCTAATACCATCTCTTAGGAGACAGTCACGTATTTTACATATTCTAGACTCGTGTTATTTAATATTGAAAGCAAATACTTTTGCACTACTAGAAAAATACTACAAAATATATCTTAGAACGGGAATTGAGTTTCATCAATAGTAAGTAATTTTCTATACATTATTAATAACGTATTTTATCCGACGCGACATCCGGTGACAGCTGCTGCTTGGGTTAACTCAAGACCTAGATCGCTTCATCCTGTGCTGACTTAATTTTCATAGAAGGCTTCAAATTGCTTTCCTTAGATACGTTTCAACTATTGGAAACTAATTTCAATCATTGGCGTTGAGCTAGATAAAGATAAGCAGGAACTGCTCCACTTTCCGATCGTATAGGACTTCTGTGCTAAAGATATATACAAGCAAAGACTAAAGGAAATCCGCTCAATAACCCCACGAGGGTCCCCCCCTCCCCGCCAACCCAGCGCCCACCCACCTGCACACCCTATGTAATAAACGAGGAGATATAAATCCTCACCTCGATTTCCCATCGACATCAATCGCAGAGAGCGATTCCTTATCTTTCCACCCATCTACACACCGTTCAACATAACTTGCGCAACGCGCGTCGTCGAGCAAAGAATTTGTCGACTAATTTTATTGAAAGAAAAAGGAGGATTACATTTTTTACCCAGAGCCCTGATATTCAAAACTAAAGTCATTTCGGAGGATGAGCAATTTACAATTTGATTTGCATCGCCAAAATGTTCTAACTTTCAATTTCCCCCAAGGGCTACCTCTAAAACACGAGTTCAAAGTTGCGGGGCACATTTATCACTTTCTTTATCCCTCTCTTCTTCCACTTTATCTTCTCCTTACCCACATTAGGCGTAGCATACGTGACTCTGAAACCAGCGTATCGGTATTGCTTAAAAGTTCTGTCTAACATTCGCTTCAAACTTTATATTTTAGAACAGTGTTTAATGTATGTTTTTTAGGGTTTTCTAATGTAAATAGTTGTGTGTGGTGTGTAGTAGATCTACATTATAGGTAAGAACTGAAGGGCAGAATGAGTATTGGTTGTTGATTCAACAAGATGAATAAGAATACTATTTTGCGTTGCGACTTTAGAATATTGGTAAAACAATGATATCGAGCAAATTGTGTTTAGTAATAAAAATAAAAATATATTACATATTTAATCTGTCTGTAACCTCGCAAAGAATATGCTGAAATGACAGCTAAAATTTCGTAAAAATGTAACTGTTATTTTTCGTGTTACTTCTGAACGGCAATCATGAACAAACAACGCCTTGAGCTGGCCCCTAATTTCCACACAGGTTATGTTTTGAGAGCTACATTCTGTGCGAATTCTAATAAAACACTGCACAATTAGTTGCTGCAAGTCCGGTACATCCTGTTTAGGCCCCGCTAGGTCCGCTCAAGGCAACGCCACCTGGTAGTTTTCAAAGCGTGAAATTAGTTGTCTAGTTCCAGCTTTCCCCGTCTTTATGGTGCGCGACATAACAACCGTGAAAAATTAATAATGAACACTTATTTCCCTAGATGAAGTCTGCGTACAAACAACAGACTCTAACAGGCATAAAACCGTGTCATAAAACTAACAAATTTATCCGATGTTCCTAATTAACCTGAGTATAATGGCGTAGGAGAGTCTTTATTACCTGCATCAGACTAGACAAAGTTAATTTCCGTTGGATGTGATCATTGGACGAGGTTTATTGAATGGTTTGTAAATAGCTGCAGAGATAAGCGTTTGCTCCGAGGCGCACTCTTGAGTTTATGTTTCGCACGAGTGTGTAGAGTAAACATGCACTCGAGTCTTGCCTTGGTTGGCCATGGAGATCGTTAAAAGATAAAGGAACGAGTTGCGTCTATATGTTCGATAAAGGAGACTTTATGAAAGTAAATTTGGACTTTGAAATAAAAGATGTTGCCAACTTAAGCCAGGAAAGATAACTGCGATTGTTCTAATCAGTTTGAGAAACTTTGCAGTGGACATGTTGTATTTGAGGAGAAGTCTCCTCAACTAAACGAACTGTTAACCTCGTACATAATGTACCCCAGTAAGGAGTTTTTTAAAAGTATTTTATTAAATAAATAGTACCCAAAATTTTGTGAATAAGCTAACTTAAATTTAAAACCATTAAATTATATAAAAAGTATCTGAACTACACTAACGATCCCCATCAACGAATTACATCAACAACATGAAGCGCGAGAGGGGCGGAAAACGTAAGATAACGCTTTGAATAGTTCATCAATTTGTTGATTGTGTATTAAACGACTTTAAATAAATTAATTCGTGCGTATTTAAAGCCTACCTACTCAATCACATAACTGATTTTCAGTGGGGGACATTAAATTTAAAGCCGACCAAGCCAACCCTGTAGGCGCCGACAACGCAACGAGCGAACAATGACGGCACAATCCCTTGCATTCGCACTAAAGACTGAAGAAATCCTTGGAAACATTTTCAATCAGGATTAATAATAATAATAATAATAATAATAATAATAATAATTGCTTTATTTCCACATAAAATGTACATGTATATACATGGTATATTTTTTTAAATACCTATAGGCACGGTGCTATACCTGTTTTAGTAGGGTTTATGGAAAGAATCTAAAATTAATTAAATAACACAACAAGATAAGAAATTAGATATAAATATATACATATAAAGGTCATACAAAAGTCTACATTAGGCATATATTAACAATTTTTTGTCATCTGACTAAACATGACTAAACTGTCATAGGCCATGTGTAAACTTAATGCATTTGACACAACACAACAGAATAAACACAAATTGTACATGTTATAATACATGCAGCATTATAATAACATAAATCAGATGACTTAGATAACAATGTGGGATAAATTAGGTAGGCCTACCAGTGTTAGGTCTAGGTTTCCTTTTTTTATTTTATTTGATTAACTCAACCCTATAGATTGAATTCAGAGTGCCGGTGAGGTGTTTAGGACCGACTCCTGACGAATTATAATAACGTCGGTCATGTGAGAATGAAAGTGAATGAAAAATAAACAACGCTTTTGAAATATATAATGGAATTGTGGGTTGTTCTAATTTTTAGTAATATATTTAAACTCTGCTGGACCGTAGGTATATTATGATATTTAGAAATATATTGAAACTGCTGGACCGTATGTATATAATGATTGTGTACAAAGAATAATGGCTCCCTTGGTTTTAAGTAGTGTCTATTACTAGTATGTAGACTTACGCGCGCAAAAAATTCCGTTGCTACATTTGGATTGCAAGAAAGCTTCTATGACATTTTCTTTCATTCACTGTAAACATCATGAAAATGTGTATTTAATATGTTTTTCTTCTCGCCTCTAAAAAATGTAAGTTGACAATATTGTCGCTCGATTACAGAATCGTAGCTTGGGACATCGCTACGTCGAAATCCAAACCAATTCGCTCCGCTACGTCGAAACAAATTTGCAGACATTAATATTGTTCAGAGACCGTTCAAAACGCTTTGGCGCAGACCGGCGAGGATGAGTGTGACAAATCGCTTCGTTTACTAGGTTTGCGTTTCGTTTTCGTTTTTATTATGTATTATATCCCACCAGTCCAGAATCAGTCAACGTAATTCCTTCTATGTTATGGTTTTAATTTAATTATATCATATTTTTATTGCTTGCACGCATTTATCACCTGAACAAATGTCGCTACACCCACAACTGTGAATAATCCATTTGAATTAAGACTCGAGGCGTAACTCATAATCACAGACGCTGTGAAACGTGCCAGATTTTATACAAATTAAGCAAAATAACGCTATGTTCGTTTTTAATTTTAGAAGCTCTTTAATATGGACGAACTAGGGTCTAGGCCTACTTCGATCGTTAAGGTTATTTTTGGATTTTACAAGCCATTTAGAACTACATTAATTTGAAACAACTTTACACAAGCTATACACGCAATATTTAATTAATTTAAAGCTTTCACAAAATTTATATAATATACTATATTGCAAAAATAATTCATTACAAGCGCTCCCTGACTGTAGCTTTATGCATGTTCAGTAACAAAATAAAACAAAATCGAAGTAAACATAATGGCAGCACGCAACAGCCGGTGGCTTGACATTCCCATGTGCTAATGAAGCATCTTGATTGTACCAGCTACCTTCACATAATGTAACTGCGGCAAAGTTATAAAACTAATTTCATACGAGTGCACATAAACTCACTCATAATCTAATTTATTTGTGTACCACAATTACTCATGGTTATGAGGCTGACGCAATCAGGGTGTTATAATTAGTTTATGAATGCAAATGCATATATGCATGGTAATATTTCACGTGGATTCGATCGATATCTCCGAACAACCGCGAAAAGGTTATTTGTCCTGTATTATTTTCGGACATGATAAATCAAAATATCAACATTATTTCGTTCATTATTTTATACAATATCACAATCTCCGTTCAATCAATTGATGAGAGCTCTTGATCCTCGGTATGTACATAACTAGATCATATCCATTACAACCTCACTGTTTCCTACTTTGTGTTGTATTGTTATGAATGTGAGACCTTCCTTATATTTTCGACTTCCCTTTCACTTCTAATTTACTTTGTATCTCATCGGTGATCAAAATACATATTATTTCGTATACTGTATCATGGCATTCTTTATATTTTCATCGTTCTTTCATTATCTACCTACGGAATCTTCACTAATTGACGAAATAAATCTGGCACCGCTAACATAATTTGTTTGAATTTTTATTAATACCTGTATTTCACATATGTACTTGAATTAAAATGCGACAATATAGAGCTGAATTTATTTTATTTTAAACAAATAATTGTATAATAAGCTATTTGATATCAATATGCGATTTATTAAATAGTTTTTTGAATGCGCTGCTTAGCTGGCAACAGTCACACTGTTGTTTTTCTTCTTCCATTCATAACTACCTTTTGGACTTGCAAAAATAATTTTCATTAACTTAAAAATCGTGTCATATATTTTATGTTTCCTCTTTCGACTATTAAAATACCTGCTGTGAATACACATCTATATTTCAAGTTTAAGCTACGACGATAATTAACATTCGTGTTAGTTGGCGAGAATGAAAATCAACATTTTGATAATTTAATTAAATTTTTGAATAAGTAATGTAGTTTAATTAAGTATACGGTTGGCGCAGACCGATTGGTTCCCATGAGTTGCAGTTATGTAAGTAAGAACTGGTATCTTAAATTAGATTTTCAGAACCGTGTGTCAAGACTGTTTCTGATCCCGGAATTTAATTAGGGGTTTTATTTTATAATCACGCATCAACCGTGTAATTAAAAATTTTAATTTTGGCGAACTTTATGTTTTTCGGTGTAAATTGGCGTGTAACTACAGGTTCATACGTATCAAGATCATAGTTGTGATGAAATATTTTTAAAACTCGTTATTTCTTTAGATATTCGTAAGGTTTCCAGTCAATTGAAAAAAAACTGTCCCCCACTGAAAATCAGTTATATAACTGAGTGGGTAGACACAATTTATTTATTTTATTTTATTATGTTTCCAATTAAGGCTTTAGAAACGATTAACCGTTTTCGTGAAATTTTCGATTTATCGACCTACATATTATTTATTCAACTGTTTATTTAACGATTACCCTATTCAGAAATAAAACTTGATTTATTAAGAAGGAAAATACAAAAATTAACCTATTATCCCTTTCGCGAGATTTCGAAAATATACATTTCATGCGTAAAGATTGTTAGTAGCTAGCTTATTTTAATAATTAAGTTGTATATAATTATATTGTGATGATTCGTTGTCACGAACAGTGATTATTATAATATGTGAGAATTTATCTGGTTCATTTACAATAAATTAATATTGATCTATGAAAGTAAGGAAGTACACATCCTTGCTTGACATCCCTACCTAGCCCAATGTGCAGCTATTTGCAAAGTGCCAAACACGTCCTATTCCATTAAGACCACGATGACTACCAAATATTATAAACTTAAATATGAGACTAAAAAGTACAAATCTATTAAATAAATATAATAAAGTGTGTGTGCGTGCGTGCATATTGATTTTAAGGACAATAAAACAAAAACTACTTTCATTTGATTTCGTATCCCTTATAACATATTATTTTGAAATGGATTCGGACGAAAATAGTAATCGTAAAGCCACTTTTCTCTCTTTAGTTTGGTGGTTCAAAACCCAAAGAAAACTAGGGGATTTCGAGGCCCATAATGGTAAACAACCTAGTCCAGTGGACGGCCAGTGTGATAACCCCCCCCCCCTACCCCTCTGAGGGGTGATAAGGACCAGAATCATCCCCGCAAACTCGTTGCACGGCCATAACTGCCGCGGGCTAGAATTGGAGATTCGCCTGCCGTACCAACCAACAAACCCGCGTCGGAAACCCCCGACAACAATTCGGAATAAAACGACACTTCCATACACTCAGGTCGTGTCGTTTTTTGCCCGTTCAACTTTCCAACTAGTTTCCATGAGTTTTCTTTCTAAAATAATGATGCTATCTTCTGCAGGCTTCATTAAGCCTAGCGTAACGTCCTGCGAACAGTTACACCGCAAGCCGAGCACGGCGAAATGTTTATGAAAGTTATTATAGTTCTATAAACTTACTTCAAAGTATTAAGTGAGAGAAGCACACACACGGTAACTAGTAGACAATTCAAAACTTATCCCATTAACTATAATCGCATTTGGACAAAAAGTTGCCATGACTTTCCATCGCCTAAGGTTATGATTATAGCTATTAAGCTCTGAGGCAAGTGACAAAAAGTGTCTGAATATAAATCGTTAAGCTCTCTGCATTGTCATCAGCACACAATGCCACAATTATTAATTGCTACTTATATTGAGCTGACGATCTAGATAATTAATCTTCTTTATAAAACGTCCCCATGGTATTAAGTAGCATCAAACCCTGCACCCAACAAAGCAGCTCACATTATCCATATTTTACTTTAGTTGTTCAAGTTGAAATGGAAAAGTTTGTAAAGTTTTCAAGAGGGGAGTTGGTTGTATTCTCAAAGGAGACGGCTTCTTCTCTCCAGGAACATGTCTAGGAAAGTATCAATATTATGAAAGTTACATGCTTTCAAGTTTGTTTAAGATAAGTTGGGTCCACAGGAGCGATTAAAACTTTCATCGATGCTCAACTTAATATAAACACAAGCTCACAACGCTGAGTTTAAGTGGTTTTAATCGGCCTTGTCAACGGTGCGTCATAAGAATGGAAGTTTAAAGTGCGGTCGACTCTTTCATCTGTGATGGCCGCTACGAGAGACCAGGAGCTTATCAATAAAGCAGCCCCTCAACCGCCGAGTCGTTTTCTTCGGAAGTCAATAGAGTGGCGGTGTAAGATGTAGCCGTCCTTTCACGAGGCCGCACTTCAGACCTAGCCTATTACTGATAAAGCTGTGAGCATCTCGCCATGGAAAGTGAGTGAAAAGAGTTGCGTTGATCATGTTAAGATGTTGTCGCATCGTCACATAACCTGGCCTCGTTTGTAATACTAGCCAAGTCTAAAAATATTGATTGTGAATTAGATTGTTGAATAGCACAATTAAACATTCATCACATTGTAAATATTTAATATAATTCAGCATATTTTAAATCATTCTGACCGGGGTTTATTGAACTTGGGTCTCCCACATTCCACGTCGGCGCTTAAACCAATTAGACCACCAAGACTGTAATTACTCTTAATTTCTGAATTGCATTAACAACAGTAACAGCTTTCTCAAGGTTAACTTCACTTTAAGGCGAATGCTAGAATAAAGTCTCACTGATTCCTTGTTATTATATATCTACCTAAACATCCGAATAACCTATGGTTATAGTCGCTTGGAAAGGATGACACCGAATAAAACTTACGTGTACCCCTAGAAGGCACTCCTATACTAAAAACCGTTTTTAAATCTTGTATAAAAGCCACGTATCAATTTAATTTGCCATAATTTCTTCAACGTTTTGTGCAGAATAATGTGTTATCTTTACATATTAGGGCCTATAAATTTCAATTTTAAAACTTCAGTTTAGAATTAAGTCCGGCCATGGTGTGGCTAGCCACCTGTTTTCTTGGGCACAAAGTAAAAATAATTGATTCTGATCAAAATATTTTTCCCACAAGACAAGTAAACATAGCTAATAGTTCGTAATCCAGTAAATCTACTTGGAATGCGAAATACCTTGCAAACCCTTCTTAAATCAGATCGCCTGGATTATGCTATGAGTACCATGCAATTGAAATAAAACAATATTGTATTTATTGTATTGTGTATTTAATCCAATGAGTCTTATACTCGATGCAAACTGAATACAAGTGTCAGATCTAGGCTCGACGAGTTGTTGATTGGAAACTTTGTTGCACTTGGCATCATCGTTCACTCTTGCAAGGATTGTCTCTATAAAACACCCATTACATTTACCACCACGTCGGATGAACGGGGTTAATTAAAATTACTACTATTGGATAATATGTGTGGCAACACTTACTTGTAGATGTAATTACACCAATGTAGTGCACTTCGTGAATCAAATTATCCAGTGCAATTTATACTCAAGAATAAAGTATTGTTGGTCCCAATAAAGATGAAGAGTAACTACTTCTCCTCAACGTTTCACCATCCGGTTAACTATTTCTCTAGAGATTCTGAAATTACGTAGTTGGTTGAAGAGGAAGATTGTAGAGCCATGCGCTCCACTGGGGATCGAACCGGTTTCCGTCTGCTGAGTGGCTGCCTCCGTGCTCTATAAGTTCTGGATAGGCGCGAGTCCTGGGGAGTCAGACATCATACCAATCCCATGTGCGGGTGTTTCTGTCGTTATACCTTTCCGTCACATTCCACATTACAACGTCGTAAAACTACTCTTTTCGGCTGTAATGTTGGCAATAATTTTCATGCCCAGAGATTTGAGCATGTTTGCATCACCAAGCATGAAATATTCTTAATTATTGCTCTCTGTAAGGAAATGACTATAAACAGTGGTATTGCACGTTTGTAACGTAAATACGTAATCTAAATTCATTTAATCATTTTTACAATGAGAAACAATTATACTGTACAGTTTTAAATGCTTTAAAGAAGTATTCTGTATACACCATATTTATATAAAACAGGTCATAAAAAGATCACAACAATAATTTATCACATGTAAGAATATATACGTTTGAAGATGACAGCAAGGAAGAAAAGATTATTGAAACTAAATTGGAAATATACATTAACATTCAAGAAAGAAGAAACCGCAGATACTTTTCTGTTTCCCCATGAGACACATACAACGCAGAAAAACATGCAAGTCAGGGCATGGTGTAGCTAGGTAATTCGTTAAACATGACATCGACGTGAGCAAAGAAGTCGATAATTGAGAGTATTTGGCAATTACATTAAATGTACGTGCACAAAGCTGGAAAGCATTCGACAGACTTTTACAATGTTCAATTATAACAGATCTTTAGAGTATATTTCGATAAGAAAACTAAACTTTGAGCTACCGGTATGTTCGATGTAGAAATAGAACGCCAAGTTTATTAACTGAAATTCAGTATTTCTTCTGGTATAATTTGCACGGGATATTAGTGTATTAACGTAGTAGAATGAACAGGCTTTATAAGATACGGACCAATTCTCAATGTCAACAATTCAGCTAAACTTATCATTACACTGTTCATGTTTGTGAGCGCTTGGAACGAGTTGCACTTTGGGCATTGTTTTGTTAATTCGTCGCTTATTTATAACTTCGAATTAAACCGTTAGAGCCACGAATTTTTAAATGAGTCAATACAAATGTATTGGTTTTAATACCATTGCCAGATTTATTTAATAAAATAATATCACTTTGACAGAGGATTGAACCTGGGTATCCCACTTCCTTGGAAGTCGTCTCAACCACTCACCACCGTTCCGGTAACTGAATAATATGTTGTGGATTGACGAGGCATTATAGATCTGAGTCGATGAAACAGTACAGCTAATGATCTGACCAACCAAACACCGTTTATCAAGTAATTACCTAATGCAGGTTTGAGGTAGGGTTTATTTCTCGATTAAATTAGTCGGTTAACACTTCCGTGGGGGAATCAATCCATTACATATTATAGGTTATTGGCTCGGTGATTTAGTGGTTAAGGCGCTCTACTGGCGAGCAGGATAAGCGGGTTCAATCCCCGACCGAGTCGTATTTGGTAATTTCTAGATTGTATTTAATATATTCAATTTCACCTGTGTGTAATTCTTGACTTATATCGAGAATTATATAATTATTGATGTATTTTGAACCCTTAAAGCGTCCGAATTGCACATGGTATTGGTATTGGTTGACAAATTCCTATGCATTCCTAGGTCTTCTTCACTCGCTACTTCTATCGAGCTTTACGCACGAGTAGAAATACAAATCTACGATACTGGATATAACGGTGTGGTAGAGTGGATGGTCAGAGAGGGGTTATGTGGGGACATAGGAGGCAAGAGATATAAAGATTTAAACAAAATATTCTTTGTGTGTGCAGTAGCTAGGATGTAGCAGAGGCACTAGGGGAATACGCAATAAACATCAACAGATACTTCAAGATACAAACAACGTGTTCTGAATATGATATAACTCCAGGCTACTTTATATCATGCTATACTACGACACGGACTCCCTCGTGCTCTCTAGATGGATGAGGCTCAACGTTAGCACGCAGGAATTCAGGTGAGGAAGTTGAGGGATAAGAGATTGTCCAAAAAAAGTATTTACTCGTACATCCATTACTCAAAAAATATAATTATTTTATTTAGGCAAATTAGTTATGACTTTATAAATTGGAATAATGTATCATTTTTTTACGACAAATGAACAAATTTTTGTCAAAATTGCTGATTTCCCATAAGAAATACCGTTGTGACGATCTTTTGGTTTTAAAAAATGGTCATTTTTGACGTATTTGAACTTTTTTCTTTGCATTATCTACATTTGCTTATCTATAGCAATCTTTCCTTGCACAACATAAAGGGAACTATGTATTGTCATAAAGGTATGGTTAATAAATATGAAAAACAACTAAATGCTAGAAACAATCTGAGGATTATACAAACCAAAAATTTAACTTAATTAATTCAAGAGGAAAGTGTACATTCAAAGTGCAATGATTACTAAACTAACAACCAACTACTACTAACTGTTACTTTGGGAATCATTGTACTTTGAATGTACACTTTCCTCTAAATTAATCGGCGAAAGATAACATAAATATTAGTATTGTATAATCCTCAGATTGTTTCAAATATTTTGTTTTTATACGTATGTATTTACCATTCGTTATTCCCTTTACGATTAACGTGGCAAATTCGTTCCAAGTTACAGTGCTTTGTTGCAAATGTTTTATTCAGTTCATCCACTCTAAAACCATACTCTAAATTTTTAAGTATGCAAAGAAAATTTACTGTAAGTGCACTGTCAATTTGCTTTTCTTAAGCATACTATTTATGTTTAAGCTTTATTCTTACTACAAAATGTAATTATAAAGTATCTAAATGAGAAAGAGAGCCCCAAGTTTTTAATCCTTTGTTTGGCTTTCACTGATCTATTTTAAAAACAAACTTCAAACTTATCTAATCTCAGAATTTGTATACTTTTACCCTCAAGCAATGCGCAATAGATGCATTTTAATCTAGTTATAACTTCAGTTAAAAATACTTTTTTCTTTACACAAAAAAAGCATCATACTTGAAATCTTTAGAGAAGGATAAAACAAAAGGTTGTCAAGTATGCTTATCACAATAGTCCATTCATATCACGGAGACGTTGGCAATTAAGTAAATTGGAGCAATTATTTTGATCTCTAGACGCGGTTTTCAACGAGTATAACCGCCCTCGTGGCATTATATAGCGAGACAAACGGCCGCACTGGGAGGGGTGGGGGAGGGGGGATGGTGATTGATAAAGGGAGCCAATCTTGTAAGATACGACTCGGAATTTGCAACGTCGTTGTCCCCCCGAGGAATGAAACTCATTACAAGATTAGTACGTGCGCATGTGCACTGGAGTAAAACCACCACGAACCTGCATGTTTGCTATAGGTATTAAATAGCCACGAGCACATCTATGTGGTAGCTAGACATTATGAATTCAAGTCTATTAATTTCATTAAGGGCCAGATACTTTATTGTACCTGTCATTGTTATTTTTATAACGGACACAGAATGAAAATTAGTTTTTGTTTTAATTAAAGTGCGTGCAATGAAATGAACATCCGTTTTAAATGTCAACTCATTACATGTATTAGAAAACATAACGGTACAGTCTGTGAATGGTCATTGAGATTACTTGTAATTGCATTTTTACTAACAATTTTGAGTGTAACCCAGTATACTATAAAATAATACAAATATAAAATTATTATGTAAATATCTCAAAATTTTGATTTTTCGTACACTTTGTTTTGACTCTTAAAATTTGTGTGATATTGTAAGAGCAATGGTGAACTTCTTAAATGTGTTTCTATATCATTTATTTTATTTTCTCAAAATGTTCCAAATCTAAAATTAAATATAAGATAATGATGTTTTGAAAGTGTGCATAAATATACCATGCCCAAACTGCATCACTAAATTATGTATTTTTCTTTTACGAGTAAATCTACTACAACGTTTGAACTCATGAACCACACATGCGACCGATTGGCTAATATTCGGCGATGAGGTAATATCCGGTAATTACAGAGGTGTGCTAGTTCAGTTTGCAGTTTGCATTGCATGGACGGTTAGTTTTCCATCACGTTTGTGTTCCTCAAAGTAAATAGAAAATAGTTTCAGTGTATACTCTCTGCACAAAGAAGTTGTAGACTTTGGCACTAGCCCCATTAGCGTTGGCATTTTGAAAGCGATTTAAATTCTTATTCAAATTTATGTTTGTTTTCGTATGTAGCACTTATTGTAATAAGTTATACACGAAACAACTTTTATATTTAGCTTCGTTATTAGGCATGTGATCTTGTTATGAAGAGACGTAACAAGCCTTGAACCTTCCTTACTAAATTGGCAATAATAAAACATTGTAAAATGAAGCGCGAAGCACTTTTCAAAACGTTCTAAGTAGTTTATTATACATTAGTGGATTTTGCTGCCGAACTGCCCGAATTTGGAACTACAGCTTATCTGAGGAAATCCAAGATATTGCCAAGTCTGCATTCAAAGAGTTTTTAATTCTGCTATACTATATTATGAATGCTCAATTTAATTTAATTTTGCAATTATGAATTGTTAATATTTTGTTCATATGAATCTTTTATGTTTTGCAAGTGTGTGTTTATTCTCACAATTTGTTGTGTAGAGACTGAAAGACACTTTGTGCTTGGGGCATCACTACCATTTTCTGCCAACCTTCCTGCTTAGACCTGTAAAAACAAATATGTAATCATGAAAAAATCAATTTCCATTTTTAGATGTGGATCACTTGTTGCTTTAACAATCAAGATTTGGTATTAAGATTTTGTTGCGTTCTGATAAGATTAATATAAATTGCGTTTAGTTTTATTGTTGATTGTAAATTATATTATAATCCACACTCCACAGGTATATATTATTTTGACTAGTCAGAAATTAAAAAAATATTGTGGAACATGTAATTGGTTTCATGCATTGAAAATCAACATGATCTGATGGTATATAAACAGTAAATGTAAAACAACGAAGCACATAATAATTAATGTTATATAGTTAATCCAAACTAGCCTTGTCGATGCTTATGTCGTCCGTGGGTGAATTATGACCATCCAGCGAGCCTTGGTTTCAATTACTTATCGCTAGCTGCGCATTATTCGGGTGTCGGTGACGTTGGCACCAACATGGTTGGTTCGGACCGCTTCAACTTTTTATTCTTTTGAAATCATTTCTGTTACTGAGTAAAAGACTCTAAATTGCCCTTTTTTAATCATGTTTTAGTCGAAAATACAAACAAATAACTGCAAATTTACGTATGTTGTAGTTATGGTTCAACGTCGTTCCTTTTCAGACGTGTATTATGTTTTTGAATTCTTTTCACTAAAAGACTGGAAACAATGCACTTAATGGAATGTGATACTGTAATTGTAGGGTGGTTAATGACTAATTTTATTCTTAAAAACAATTGTTTTCTTGACATTAGTCTATTTATATCCATTAAACTAGAAAGACTAGTTTTATCAACCCAAGGGACAATTAAATTTCGTCAAAATGAATAAAACTTTTCTGAAAGGACGATATTAAAAGTTTGTCTTGATAATATCTTCACTGTCAGTTGAAAAGTGTAAATTTAAATTTAAAAACAAAACGAAATAATATTTCATACTCTTTAATACTAAGTAATCAAGGAAAAACCCGATAATTACAAAGGTTTTTAAGCTTGGTGTTGGGGGCACAATTAATACAATCACGATTGTTCTTTGACATTTGGTTGATCAAGGTAATTGCGATGTTAAAACTTATTTCATTACATCACGAGTGTAAAGTGGGTGTACTCTCAAAATGGTCTGTGTCCGAAAAATAATAAACGTACATAAGTTTAATTGTATGTGTTGATACCTTATATTGGCACTTAGAGTTGGTATGAAACTAGGAACGCGCTGAGCACCGTTACGAGAAAACGTTAATTTAGATACAATTATGAATAAAATATCTCTCTCGTTTGTACGTGGGCCAAGTGAATAGAGTCCACTTTAGCCCAATCTTGCCTTCGAGCCACATGAATAAAATATTACCGTCTAATTTACTTTATTACTCTGTAGTTGAGTGTCATTAAATTTAAATTAATTTTATCAAAGGTATTATTTTAAGGGTATTTTCTTTTACAACAAAGCGCAATTTCAAATTGAAGAATGTTGATAATTCATAAACTTACAAGTTTCGTACGGATTACTGGTGCCGAGGGCAACAGTTTTTTACAATATCGGAATAAATGTCCATTTAAAAATTGCTTGACCGGCCGCCAAATACGCCGAAATTCACATACATTCTGGACCTCTTTTTGACCTCCAAATAAAAAAAAAATGGGCGGTAGTATGCAAAGAATAATGTGCTTGTAGTCATCATAGGAAATTTTTTATGTAATTGTCGCGCTTTTGATATTAATATAAAAAAACTTCTTTGGAAGTGTTAAAGGTCAAATTACTAAAAAAAAAAAAAAAAAAAATATGTATATAAATTTGTCCTCCACTGAAAATCAGTTCTGTGACAGTGGGTAGACTCTAGATACGGACTTATTTATTTTTTATATTATTTTAAAAGTGTGCTATGATCGCGCCAGACACAATTTCAACTGAACAATCTGGTTCAAACCACAACCCATTGGTCAATCGCTAGAGCTTCAAATTGTTCGATACTAAATACTTCCTTCCTTATTAAAGTCAAGTTTGTCCAACTTCACTAATGCTATCGAATCGTTTTATGTTGGTAAATGATAATACATAAATAACACTATGAATGTTGTAATAAAAATAGCTCCAAGTATATTATAATTATTTATGTGGCGTGTTAGTCTAATGTGTATTTTTTAAATTACTTTTAACTTCTTAAGTAACTGTATACGGTTAATGAAAAAGTAGACTTTGATGCAACGAAACATAATATAAATTTTATAAAATTATTCCGAACAAACCTTGTCCATTCTGACGTCACTCGCGGGTGCATCTTGGCCAACCAGCGGGAATTATTTCAATTTATGTTCGCTGGTTGACCATTATTCACATCGGAATCGACAATTGGGAACGTCTACGCCATCTTCCTACATGAAAATCAGATCTGTTACTGAGTGTTTAGCGACACAAAATATTATTCGAATTGTTAGCAGAACTCAGTTAGTAATTAACCAGAAAGCAAGCTTAATCTTTACTACTACGAACTCACAAGTGTTTTGTTAGTCTTAAACTCTCTTAGTGTAAACCCTGCTATACAGTGGTATAGTTTGCAAGGTTATTGCAGTAAGAGGAAATTAATTCGGTGACAGTTGGTCTACCCTTCTAAGAAGTGAGTGTTTTGTTCTGCTAGTTGTGTGATTAAACAAGTCTGGGATGGTAAAACCCAAATAACAGTTTTAAGTGCACGAAAGTATTTCTCCGTCTAAGCTCGCGAACTTTGATGAGAGATTTACACCCCCAGAAAGTTGTTTGGTTCAAAGAACGCGCGGCTCGGGCGAACACAATTGCTTTCCAATTTAGAAAGTTTAGTGCTACTTGAAACTTGAGACACTGACGAAGTAAAATATGCCTATAGAATTTTATAATCCAATGCCTGAGTAAATGCACTTCCAAATGTATAGATATCCCTTTTACCACCTAACTTAAATGCTTCGCGATATATCGGGCATCTTTACACACGAAACCATTATTTTTTATTGGTCCTTCACTATTCAAATAACTAAATAAAATAAATTCGTATTTAGAGTCTACCCACTCAGTCACATAACTGATATTCAGTGGGGGACATTAAACCAAAGCGACCAAGCCAACCATGTAGGCCCCGACGCAATCCACGAGTGATCGCTAATCAACCAAAGATCGATAATTAACAACAATTAATTATTTATTAAAACAATTGATAATTAATCAATATATATATATTATATATTACATTATTTATGTTGTAACACGTTATGATCAGTTCGTGGGATTTTAGTCAATTAAAAAATAAGTTTTCATACTAAGGTCATTCATATTTATTATCGCCTCCCTTAAAATCGAAAATGTTCACGAATAGAATTACGTTAGGCTGGATATACACGGTTGAGAGACTACAGCCATTCCGTATCCTCACACTGGTGTCCGTCTTTCCCTCTGTGTGTGTAGCGTCTCACGATAATAACCGAACATGACCTCCGATCTATTAAAAAATGCATTTTTTCACATGGAACTTTAGCAAAAATGATAACCTTCTTGACGTTTTTAACGACACAGGAGGTTCGTACACTAAATTCAAGGAATAAAAATGAAAATATTGGGCTTAATGCCTTTTTAGAAAACTAAGACACTTTTTTGAAAATGGCCTCCGGGCTGGGTTAGATTTATAGGGAATTGAAGTATTTGGTTACAATATCCTTTTTCGATTTAAGTAGTTTTGTTCGCAATTTTGGATCTACGTACCTTATTGAATGTCGCTATAACATTGTTCAGTTTATTCCGTAGTTCACATTATTAGTTACCGTACATTATTAATAACGCAGTTTATCATGTGTATTATCTTCCCGTGAGCGGTGATCATGCATGCATGTTACCATTGAGTATAGAACACTAGAATAATATAGTATACTTGTTTCAAACTTACCTGTGCAATATTAGATAAAGCGCCGCGAAGATGAATTGTTAAGTTAAACGTGGCTTTATGTTAGATAAGCTTTACATGTTTTAACGGAAGAACAAAGCTGAATTGTAATAATGTGATCAAATCAGATGCACTCGTGTAAAAGGAAACCTCTTCTCTGCTGAATTATTACCTGCGCTATACGGCTATATTTCAGTTTCTATTATCTTATAATGCTTTACGGGAATCGCATAGTAAAGCCCATCACTAATAATACTTAGCCGTAATAGAGAACTTGAGTTCATTGGGAACAAACGTTTTAGCAATGACTCAATGCAAATTTTGTAAATACATAGAAGATTTTGATAAATAAATATTAACTTTTCTTGGGAAACCTGCCCATGGCGTAATATATGTCCCGGCTAACTAGGTTTCATATAGGTCTGTTTATGAGGACTCAATCCGTAGTAAGGAAAACCTATGAAAAACACTTCAGTCAGGATTGCCGGTCTCTTCAGGATTTTAACTCGGGACCTCCCTAATCAGAGTCGCGCGCTAAACGCTCGAGACAACACTGTTGGTGAAAAATTACGTTAGTAGTTGTAAATTCAATCTTTATTTGACAGCTGGCCAATTAAGATGGATGACCACGGGGATCAAGCGTACTAATATAATAAAAAACGTAAATGTTTATAGAAAGAAAAAATAATGAAAATATATACCATAAGTGTGAATATTGTTGTAAAGATGATGAAAGTATGTCAGTTGGGTCATTTGATTTTCATTTGATTTTTACCCGTATGTACCCTGTACCTATATTTAACCTGTTTAAATATGTGAAAAAATGATGAGATTTTGTGAAGATAACATTTTATAAGAAAGAACGACATTTACAAAATAGGTAACACACCACTCAGAAATCGCATCCACCTTGTACCTGAACGTCTAGCAGTCTACCACGTAAGCCACCGCATTGAGAAGATGGCTCCTGGTGCTTTGCCCAAGATTTTTCCAATACGTGTCACCATAGATATAAATCGCTATAAACTGCTGCAAATGCTTTCTCTTTTGAAAAGCTTTACTATTAGAGCCTCAACCTATCAATACCAGGAGTGCATGCAATCGGCAGTTGTGATTGTGCAGAATCGTAGTTTTGATGAAATGTGTATTTCTAAAGTTATCAAAAAACGATAGCGACCAATAGTTACGAAACTTAACGATTTTAACATGTGCATGTTTATCACGGATTTTTCGAACTTGGTTAAATTTGGCAATAATAATCAACGTTTGGAAGATTTTAAAATTCTAGACCAGATTCTGGCCAGGAAAAGCGTCATAAACGACTTTTTCGTCTTTCTCTAATATTATACCATACGTATCTGTTATAATAATTCACCGATGTTGCAAGAAGAATATAGAAAAAAAGGTGCTCGTTGGTCTTGTGGTTAGCGTATCTGCTTCCAATGCAGAAGGTCCAGGGTTCGATTCCCGCCGAAGTCAGAAGTTTTTTAAACTTCTGAATTGGACTTAAGTCCATCAGTTTTTGTCTTAGGAGTTTGTAAACGGTAACTTTGGAGCCGTCCTAGCAACGAAGCACATAATAAATTTAGAGTTCTTCTGAACCGGCCTTGTTGATTCTGGCGTTGATCCGCGGGTATTCGAAATCGATCTTTGGTTGGTTGTCGCTCACACGTCGATTGCGTCGGGACCTGCAGGGTTGGCTTGGTCGCTTTAAATTACTGTCCCCCACTGAAAATCAGCTATATAACCGAGTGGGTAGACTCTAAATACAATTTATTTATTTTATTTAATGCATCTTTTGAGATGGTATTATTGCGTAGTCTAATGTAATATGCTGTCCCAGTTTAGCAAGCTCGCAATTTACACACAACCGAAATTTACCTAATTGGTCATGTTATTACGATATTTCACATTAAAATTTAATAAGTAAGGAATGAATTAGTTAATGTCACGAAGGTACAAATTTAAGTGAACAGTGGTTTTAAAAATTGCTATTACAAAAGTTTTACTTTTGTTGCCTTGTTAGTAATAATTATATATTTTTAATTTAGCACATTTTCTCTAGCCAAAAATGTTATTTCAATAAGGGTTGAGCAAAGAAATATACATTTCGGTACGATATCGACAGGTAGGAATATTTTATATTGATATTAGAACTAATGTCAAAGTATCGGACTAAGTATATTATAATGTGAAGAAACAAAAATGTAAAACGTGAGACACAGGTGTATAGATTTGAGGGGATGAAAATTTGTTACTCCTTAACGCTGCAAACACCCCCCAAAAATGTGTTTGTTTCTTAATATTGTGATCAGATGTGTTTAATAATTATGGATGAGGTACCGGGTCATTGAACGAAAGTATGAAAACGTTAACATCTTAACGCATTTTTGGCGACACATTATTAACCATTTTTGCCACACGTTTTTGATAGTATGGCCACTATTTTAAATATAGTTTGTTTTTTTTGCACAAATCTGTGCATAATAAATTTTCGATGAATTATATTACCATCGATATCGATATTTTCGTGTGTGACACATAATTGAAATAATACGTCTATAGCCCAGCCCAAAATTAATGTTCAGCAGCACATTTCTTAAATAATTCATGACTACTTTTCGGGTAGACCGAGTAAGTGTAGGCAAATTATAACTAAATTTCTTTTAAACACCAACGTTTTGTGACCGCTGTGGACTACATTGTCAGGTTCGCGAAAAACTAGTCATCAATATATATTATAACCGAGAAAGCTTCAAACAAACCAATATTTTAGGGATGTTCAAACGTTCGAAATTCAAACACGAACGAACTCAAAATAAAAAGTTATTTTTTTTATTAATTCGTAGCGGTATGCGGACACCTATTACTTAACATATCAAAAAATGGTTCTCAGTTTACAGGTACAAATTTTAACACAAAACAATTGGACGGTGGAAGACCAGTCCATAGTTACATACTTTCTTGGTGGAGGTGCCGGTCCAGACGTACGACTATTTTACCTATTTTAACTGTTTGATATATTTTTAAGTTCGGTTCGAGTTCGAGTTCGAAGTAAAAATAGTGAGTTCGCACAGCCCTATTATTGTTGTCCTGCTTTGTAAGTAAGTAAGTAAGTTTTTAACTGAATAGGATAGACGTAAATATATAAATATAAATAAATAAAATAAATACAAAAATATTTTACACAAGGTTTGCTTTTAAAAAAGTGGAGTTAATGATAGAAACAGTTTTAGAGTAGGTAATTTATTTATTACTTTTTGGCCAATTATGTTACCATAGTATTAGTGTGGAGGCGACTGTTCTGCAATCTCTCGGCCAGTGCAAGCTTAATTGAGACCGCCAAAACAAACAAAAGTCCTGTGTAACAAGCCTTATTTTTACCGTAGAATTAAGTGAAGTATTCTCTTTGATGGTGTTGGTAATGTCCAGTTCGTGCATTCTGTGATTGATTGTCCTGAGAACAAAGTGCTGATCTGCGCCCCCCCCCCCCCCCGGCGCCGCCCGTCAGCGCCACCGACTAGGGATTAATTTACCCGTTTTGTTCATAATTGTTACTTCAAATTGATTTTTAACGTTTTTCTGACGTTTGGCTGGGTATACCAAGCCTACAAAAGGAAGGGAAAGAGTTGGAAATCAGAGAGATAGAGCAGAAATGTAGAATGTGCATTGCACTATGTAAAGATGTAGATTGTCATCACGTTAGTTGCATTTAATGTAGGTTATGTCGAAAATGGGATAGATTTCTTCGAAAAAATCTTTTAAACGACTTTTATGACAGTTTGAAGATATCAAATTATGGGATACTTATGGTATGACTTTATTATCAGAACACTTTCCTGATCGTTAGCTTAATATATATTGCACGTAATTATGGTAGTTTGTGAACGTCGCATTTTTAACGGTATATTTACATGAATATATAATTGTAGATTTTTCGAAAGCACAATGTGCTTGTTTTCATGGTTTGAAATGTTGAGTATTTATACAAAAATATTCTAAAACAATACGAGAATAATATATGCGAGCTGTATGTCAACAAGGATAATGAAATTTGACATTTGTGTTTATACTTTTTTAACCCATGTATATAAAAATAATAGCCCAGAGCAATGTATAACAGTTAATTGGTGTCTCATAGTAAAACTAATTACAATAATGCAAGTCGAAATTCACCACCGTCGCTATAACCATGCAAACACTCCTAGATAAACCAGTGCTGGAAACGTAATTATAACAAATATGAAGCGGGTAAGGTGGAAATGAACTCCACAAACAACACCCCTCTGTACCTGAGCTATACCTTAACTGACCTGACCTGGAATATTCATACATTTATTATTAAATTGTAGTCATTCATTATTACTGTTCACTTATTATTCCAAATGATTCTCTGTCTTATCAACTAGTAATGCACAAGTCAACATTTGTAGTGCAACGTTATACTAAGTTTCACGTGCAAACACACACACATAACAAAAACTTGTAGAAATACAGCCAAACCTTACACACTCAAAAGGAATGAGATCTAAAAAAAGGGCCAAGCTCATCTACCCTTCCACATAAACGTACAGTGTCCCATAACAGCATCCTCGAAAAGCTTGGCAAAATAGAATTTGCGATTTTTAATTTAACGTAATAGTTTATCCAAGTTCTTTTTTTCTAATTATTTAAACGTAATAACATGCAATTCTATTTTGCCAAGCTTTTCGAGGATGCTGTTATGGGACACTGTATGTTTATGTGGAATGGTAGATGAGCTTGGCCCTTTTTTTAGATCTCATTCCTTTTGAGTGTGTAAGGTTTGGCTGTATTTCTACAAGTTTTTGTTATGTGTGTGATCTCATTACTTTTTCAAGTTCCATTACAAAATTATTTGCTAAAATATAATATTTTTATCAAAGTTGATTTAAATTCTATGGTATTAGCAGTAACAATATAGGATGTAAAATATCTAGACCCGGATTCATGTACATCCTGGGTATAGGTGGTATAACCATGGTATAACGACGGTATAAGGACTGGACCCCAATTCTTGAGTTCGTGGGAGATGAGTTGAAAACGCAATTTGAAAACGAAGTCGTTTTCGTTTTCGAAGGAATTGGTATTCTTGAACGGTATCGTGGAAAACGTCATGGGTTGTGAGTTGAAAGCATTGATATTAAACCCCTATAGTAGGCTAGATTAGCAGTCTCCTATACCTCCGCACAGGCGCGAGCGTAGCAAATTGAAGACTCAACCGGCCCATTTCAAGATGACGATTTGGTGTTTTAATTTATGCTTTTTTAATGCAATAAAGTATTTTACTGGATTGTTTGATATGGTTTTTAGCTTGTGCAGCATGGTATTAAACAAAAGAAACAATACGAAGTGATTGCATAAGGGAATTTAGTAATCATTTGGTGTTAAAGGCTAGTATGCTTACCTGTCAACCTGGCGGCAATCTTGAGAACTATTTGGCCACAATTCGCTCCCATTTGATTAACATGTAAACTGTCATTTTAAGATGGCTTCTAATTGTACCGGAAGTGGACCACCGACTGCTGGTCTAGCCAATTATATAGGATGTATATGGTTGAAAGAGTATCACGAAATCCAAACACTTTAAAAAGATTTGCGTATAGCAAAGAGCTCGAAAAAGTTCTATATTTATTCTAGATGGCAGTGCCTTCATAAACGCGGGCCAATCGAAAGACAAGTTGTATGAAATGATTTGATTGTTGCAATTATGTAAACAAACAGTTGAGCAAGTTCATATCAGAACAATGTTGTGCTGGCAAAGGGTTGGCTAGGCTTGTCAAACATGTAATGTAAGTATGAATTTTACTAGTCCTATAGCCAAATGGAACTTTAGACCTACACTTTTGCATTATAAATAATTTTCCACATCTGGGCCTAGGCCAGGGACGGTTTCTGATTTGTTTTATGAGAGTATAATGACACCTTTTCTCGTTCCACACAAAGAAGAAAAATTTTAAATATCCGCTATTTGTTTACGTATCGCACTTTCCCGCCTAACTCTGCTTATACCGTCAACAAGTGTCAAGTAACTATGGTTACTTGTTGATTGTATGCCAAGTGTTTAAGGCTTATTTTAAAACCTTTATTTGGAAGCCTTCCAACAAACTTTTTCAACTTTTTTTTTCAAAAGAGACTATATTTCTATAACCTTAATGTCCATGTAAAATATGAACATTGTAGTCCCACCCGTCTGGTCAGAATCGCGGGCCGACGTATTAGATGTTAGCAGTAGCAGTAGTAGCAGTAGTAGCAGTAGCTAACATCCTTAAAGTGATTTTGAGCATGTTTCAAGCCATTTTTTCACCAAGAAGGAATAATCGTACCCCAATAAAATTTGGCATGTGTTGTCAGGTACCTAAATCCCCTCGATTGTGATAGTTTTCAAGTTCACATCACGTTACATGACGGCTGGGTAACACCTCGAAATCACCCCAACTCTGCTTGGTGTATAAGGTGCTTGAGTGTGTAGCGCACCGCGGCTTGGCTGCGGCGCCTAACGGGCACCTAGATTGTTGATTGGCTATGAATACTATAGCCTCCGTTTGTAGAGATATTGTTCAAGTATTGATGAATGACAGTACTGCGTTAAATACCACTCGTTGTTGGTTATTGATGATGATGATGTTGTTAATTATATCTGTTTTGCGGTTTGGAGATATTTTTAATGTGTTTAAATCAAATAATGCTTCTGCTTTGAACATTTTGAAGCCAGAAGCACATATCACATACCCTGTGAGCATAGTTCACTGTTACAATGATGTTACTGTTAAAATTACTATCATTAAAATCGTTCTTGAATTATTTGATTATACTTACTCCATTATTTGAAAAACATGTAAAATAAGCTGAGTTTTATTAAACAAATCATCGCTCAAAGATTATATTAAAAAGGTGACACATTATGGTAATAGTGTTTCGTCGCCTCCAGTAATCTTGGGCATTCGGTTATACAAATTGAACGGGGGTGGCTGCTTAGTTTTCTTCGCCTCATTCATTACGCACTAGAAGTTTCCAAAGGCGTCGGTTATTGAAACACGCTTCTGGCGTGCTACTATTTATAATGTCTTCATAACGCTAATGTTGTGTATACTCATGTCCTTATCTACCGCTCAACGCTCCCGATCTCTGCGACGGCACGTGAGTCGTTGACGGAGCTTTGCGAGTCGAATTGAAATGGAAGATGAAAGAGAAGAAAAGTTCGTTACTAACGCTCACGTATGAGTACAGTATGTAGTGAGGCCGGAATAGACCAGATCCTAATTTTCGAGTTTGAACGATGTTCCACACTTTGATTAATTTCCTTTGAACTATCTACACGAACTATGTAGTTAAAATAAGTAGTAAGTAGTTTTCCGACGAATAATATTTTAAATGGTTAGAATGGGTTCATGAAATCCAACAAAACTAAATCTACCCAAGGACCCCGTAGAAAAAAGCTTGCGTGTTTTGTTTCATTTTGTTTGTTGGTTTACTTTTAACCGGACAGATGTCTGCTATTATTTTGATGAAAATTTCCAGAGTGCAATGAGATACATTTCTTATAAAAATAATACTTTTAATATAGTTTTTGAGGCGTGAGTTTGTTTGGATATGAGGCTACTCCAATGTTGATAAAAGTTTCCGAGAACCTTGGAAATCTCTAAAGCTAGCGCTGCAACTTTGATGAATATAGTTAATGACATAAGGCACATTTGTCAAGAAAATCGCGCTCGCACTAGTATTTTTTAATATTTGATTGGGCATCAATAACAAGTACCCTTGTATGAAATCGTTCAGATATGATGTGCATTCCTTCTCTGTATAGTACTACACCACTCCGCAAGAGTGAGGGCCAGCTGTAGGAGAGAAGTGAGAGGATTCACCGCCAATGACGGTGATATTTCTATAGCTACGTCTAACGTGTTTGTGTATAAGGCCTATCAATATCGAGACGATGATTGCAAGTACATGAAAGCGTCACTATTTAGTATTTAAATGAGAAATCAAGGTATTTAACTCAACATATAAAAGCAAACATTTATCGACCGCGAACACTGTTTTACAGTGGTAAAATAAAATAATTAATATACACTCATCGCCCAAGCTCACAAAATGCAAACAAAATGCTCAATGTTTTAAATTATCCACACATAGACCTATCACATCCTTTGTGTTTTATTATTTTGTTCGTATACACCATTCCCAAAAGGATAGGATTAACCTAGTTAATAGTCAACCACCAATCACTATGCAGCCGTCCGCGGTGGCACATGCGATTAGGGCGCAGGACCGAAGCGTATATTTCTACGAGGACGTGGGATCGAATCCCGACTAAGGCATAGGTTTGTTTGTAATCGTCCTTCATCGTCAACTATCACCATTGATCGTCTCGAATCGTCTGAGTTCATTAATAGAAACGTGAAGCAACAAAATCATCATCATAATCTAACTCCCTCGTAGCACGGCGTTAGCAATCCGGGTTGTAGTGGGTGTGAGCCATCATGGCTGTTACTATAACCCACGACGCGAAGCCGCGCTGAGTGAATCTACGTTGTATGGAACCTCACCTCGACGAAGACTTTTCAATCTGATCAGCTTATCCAGAAATAAACTTTATGATTTTCCAATCACATTTATATATTTTCCGTTCCAGGGTATTGAAGTTACCTTCTGCATATTATTATAAGTTTGCCTCTTAATGCAGTGAGACCCAGATATACCAGATCTACCAGATCAGATAATGAACTGGTTGACGACAGTGTCATTGTAATAAAACCCGGTTACGATTATCTCAAATCAATATCCAAATTAATTGGCTTTGTAGATTTTTAAAAGATAATGTACAATATCATTTTTAAAGGAGGCATTTAACCTTTTAATTGGCATTGGTTCTTCATAGTTGTAGTAATATTTATTAACTAATTTCCAACTATGTAGAGTTGAGTAGTGTTCTGAACACCATGCCATAATACCACACACAACCATACCAAACAAAAATAACTCTTAACAATGTATCCGTTTCTGGATTTTTGTTTGGTTGATACATTTTTTTATAATGGTTATATTATTTTTTTATTTCACAGTAATGTATAGATATACTATACTTTAATAATACCATATTAAATATATATATGCATTATACCAATCAAAAATGAGCCATTAACACATATCATAGAAATTAGAAATTGTGCACACCATACTCAAACTCGCAAAAATGTGCGCATCGTACACATCGAACCTAGTAAACCAATCAAAAACCAACTTGGTCCACGAATAGCCGTCCGCGATGGCACATATGATTATAGTGCTGGTCCGAAGCGTGGCTCTGCGAAGACACTGGTTAGATTCCCGCATGAGCCATAGGTTTTTTTACAATCGTCCTTGACCTTCATCTATATAATCACTCATAGTCTCAAATAGCCTTAGTGCACTTATATGATTAGTTAAGCAATGAATATGGAATATTGAGAAGTTTTTGTTTAGTACTAATTTAATTTTTGAGCAATAAACACTGCTATAAGTCTTAGTAACCATGTCTAAATCCGATACACACAATTATGTTACAGGCTCATGATGCACTAATTTTGTTCATTCTACATCCAACCATTTATCAACTTTAATCATCAATAATCGATCATTTTATTCTGTATTATCTACAAATGTTGAGACACCCATGTTCTCCTCTCCCACCCCGGCAATACCGCAACCAATGATATTTAACATCCATTGTGGAGGCTAGATCTTCAGTCATTGATCCACTTCCGTGACAATTTGAAGCCATCTTGAATATGGCAGTTTGCATGTTAAAGTAGATGGGAGCGATTTGTAGCCCAAATATTTTTCAAGATGGCTGTCTGGTTGACAGGTGAGCATATTAGCCATTAACACCACTAAATTCCCTTTCGCAATAACTTCTTATCGTTTCTGTTTGTGCAATCCCATGCTGCACAAGCTAAAACCATATCAAACTATCCAGAAAAATACTTAAAGAAGTATTTTACCGCTAAACTCAAAAAATATATATTTCATTCAGGCTAACTAGTAATGAATTTAGCAATTAACATAAAAAATTTTGGGGCCACCATGACCTCCCAAAAAATTATCAAACATGACATTTTTTGAGCTAGGTCCCATCGGCAAAAATCCGCCATAAAAATAACATTGGAACGATCTTTATGCCCCGTGACCTTGGAGAATTTCATTCAAAAAAGTATTGGCCATTATTGACGTACTCGACACCCTTTTCTGTAAATCCGCTATATTTTGTTTTATGATTTGGGCAAGTGGTTCGGTCAAAATATGCTGATTACCAAGATGGGGTGTGATTTTGGAATGCATATTTTTGCGTGTTTGAGGGAATATTTGGGCACAGTTTCAAGACACGATGTTTAAAGGGCATTTTAGATTGGTACTACGCTCTAGTATCTATGTGGACCAAAAAAGAAGCAGGTTAAAGCCGATTAAGGAAATTTTCCAAAACACCAATTTTCGCCAATTTCTGGATCAAAAAAATTAAAAAATTCGTGTTAAATCACAGTTACAAGATATAATTTTTTAAACGGTCATTTAACTGTAGTATTGTGCTATAGATCACGTAGCAAAAATAATTTTTGGGTTTTTAGCCCCTTTAAGCATCTAAAAAATAATGTAAAGCATCAATTGAAACGCCAAATCGCCATCTTGAATAGGGTAGTTGAAAGCTTCAATTTACTACGCTCGCGCCTGTGCGGACGTATTGGAGACTGGGTATCTAGCCTACTATAGATGTTAAATATCATTGGCTGCAACTCGTCAGTCCAAAGTCCAACCTGGTCGACTTGCTGCAAATGATTCATATTGTTCGGTGCATTATCAGACTTCTCCTCACATCAAGCTTACAACGACTAGCGACAAGTCGCATTTTTAACCGTGTGCAGTTAGAATCAGGAGTGAATTTCAACGTTAACCAACGACCGAACGTCGTAGAGTGCCGTGCGTTATAGTGCAGTGCGTGGGTGAAACTCGCGTGTCGTTAAGTGTGCAGTTCTGTATTTTATTAATTATTAATCGGTGAAAGTGACTCGAACTATTTACATTAACAATTCAACAAGGAACGTCTACAATGCTGAAATGTGTAAGTAGACAACCCAAACAGTGGCCTCCATTTTGTTGATGTTTCACTCTTGTTTTTAGGATTGTATTTAACACTAGACGTACCCTCCTCGTAAATATTGATTGATTGTGACAAATAAAACAACACTTTGTTTTATTTGTAATTTTGAACAATTCCGTATAATGGGTAAATTTCCTCAAAACAATTTTCTACCATTTGTAGTATTGTAGTTCTTATTAAATGCATTTTTGATACAATAATTATTTGATGAAATTTATTTCACTTTTCGATGTTTATATCACTGGTGCTGCATCCTATGAGTGATGACCTCCCTCGTCAGGTAGACCAATTAAGCTTGTAGCCGGTACGTTGCGTTAACCTCTAGCGAACTTTGTAGCTGACTAGTGACTATAACATTATACGTACCAATAACTAGTGTTTTTCGCACTTTTTACCCGTAAAAATGTACAATGGAGAACCCCTTTAAATGGAATGTCCAAATCTTGGTTAAATAATAGATCATTGTTAAGTTTACAAAATCCGTGTTTAAATAATAGCTATTTGTTTTATTCATCGTCTATCCTATTCAGTTATTAAAACTGTTAAAAATGAGCATAGCATAGAAATTAATTTAGAATTCAATTTTCACGGCTCTATTCACGAGATATCATAACCGAGAGATGAGGCAATCTACCCACCGGAGGTGAAATGACGCCGACAGTGTGAGGGCGGGTCACCCGGGATTGCGACTGTTGACAGGTGTGGGACTTCTTGTGACGCGCCGGTTCTGTTGCATCTGTCCCCCCACGGTCAACCCCCCCCCCCAACCCCCCGCAACAGTCCGGGGTGTCAGGTGGGACGCGACGCAAGAGCGGCGACATAATTAGTGCGAATTATATTGACATGACGTGAATTAAACAGAGACTAAAGATGTTTCTCGCGTTGCTGGGTTTGTTATCGATTTGATATTAACTTGTCGAAATTGTACAATATAGCTTGGCGACAAAATTATGATGTCTATAACTGTGATGCTACCAGAGTACCGGCACAGCATTATTAACATTGCCCTTGAAACCAACAATACATTACTATTTTGTCTGCTTTTGTACGTGTTGTTATGACAATCCATCCATAAAACTAGTGGAATTTATTTATCATTGCTGTATGAGTAGACTCTAAATACGAATTTATTTTATCTAGGCCTATGTCCGTATAGCCATGTCACTCGTAATTCATAGCTCCTCATATCACAGGTCCTATTTCAAGTTAGTAGGCCTACACTTACAGACGTTTTACCTTACATTAAAATGAGACATACATAATTATGATGTTTACTTCCTATTATAGAAGAGGCAGAAATAAAATATACAACTATCCTGGTGGCAATGGATACGGTGGACGCAAAATATTGAAATAACATAGAATAAAATGTTAGACTATATTATTACCTTACATATCGTACGTCGACAAACAAAACTATACAACGTAGCTCTACGTATAACTACGAAATTACTAAGTTTATCTTGTTGTTGAATCAAGACGAACCATTTACACAGCGTACTAGTCTATTGAAGGAACGGCATTGAGTTGTGATGCACGGTCGATGTGTATAAACCCTCATTGAATGTTGTTTGGTGATGTGTCGACTCGGCTCTCAATGATATAATATATCCACAGTAAATACAACGACTAAGTAGTAGACTTAAGCATCTACTTAGGACACAAATTATTATCTTATCTTATTTGATGATATTCTTATTTATTCAAATTAGCATAACCTAAATAATGAGTATAGCGATTTAAAGCATTTTAATAGCACAACTTTTAATCATTTTAACAAATCCTCACACATGTTTGGTGACAATTAGTGCTGCTTACTCGCACACATAAAATTCAAACCTTATTTTCTCATTTTCTTTCACAATTATCATGACACAGCTATAAAGGGCCTCGTCCGAACTGGACCGCCTTAGCTCCTTTACTTCTTTGACCAACACAAAATCCAACAGGTTATAACGCCTAGGATTGTGCAGTAATTGCCCACTAGGGAAAAATCATGCTAAATAAAGTCAAGTTAAATAAAAATTTATGACATAGGGCCAATAAGAGATTTATCTCAGCATGGCCATCTGACCAGGGTGGGTTCCATTGGAACATATCCATCCAGCCTTAGAACCTGACCAGTGAGCACATACTGCTCGTGGTGAATACGTTCAATTCAATGCATACATGTAGATGTTTGATGATGATTTCTGTTGATTAGCGTCTCATATTAATGCACTAAGGCTAATCGAGACGATGAGTGGTGATAGATGACGATTACAAAAAGACATGCTTTATGCGGTATTCGACCCCACGTCCTCTGAGAGCCAAACACTTCGGACCAGCTCCCTAACCGTGTGTGTAACTGAAAAATGTTTTGAAAATGATTGTTTTGATTCTCTAATGAGACGTTACGTAACGACTGTTGCGAAGACTTCAATTCGACTACATCGAGGAAATCAGCTCGGGTCTTTTTCTTGGTGTGTCTGTTAACTCTCTCCAAACCAGCGGCTACTCTTATCTAGATGAAAACGTGAGAGAACCTTTAAAATATTATTTTTTGTTATAACCGAAGAAATATTTCTCATTAAAATGTCGCTATTACGATTTTTCGATTCTAGAATTGCAGTGAGATAGGTCATACGCTCATCAATCAACGCGACTATAGGCCTACTTCATTCGCGTCCGCAAAAAAGCGCATAGATTTTCATCAAAAAATTTGATTTTGATTTTGTGTGGGAGGGCGAGTGCTTTATCATCTGAACAACCCTAAAGATACCGGTAGTTGTCCCGCCACCACTTTTTTTAATCTGGCTACCCACGCCTCGGTTTATTGGATGAGCGTAGCGAGCGAAGCGAAGATTCCATTTCACTACACTGGAGAAAAAAATCCGGAATGTTTTTTTTTTCTTTTTTTTTCTTTTTCTTTTTTTTGTATTTTTGTGTGTATGTTAACACGATTCCGGCTAAACCGATACTCCGATTGCGATGAAATTTTTATGGAGGCCTTCAAAATCTTTGAACTTAGAACTGCCACGTTTTTGAGCGCAATCGGGAAATTTTTTCTTATAAAAAACGCAATTTTACGATTTTTTTTTTTTTTTTTAATTTCTTAGACTTATAACACCTACACGCTTTATTCGATTGTAATGATTTTTTCACAGAACCTTAATTTTATGAATTAAGATATTCGTGTGAAATTTGAGCGTAATCGAAAAATTATTTCTCATGAAAATCGAAATTTTACGGGTTTTTTCTTTTTTAAAACAATTCTTTGACTTATAACACCTACATGCTTTATCCTATTGTAATGATTTTTTCACAGAACCTTAATTTCATGAATTAATATAGGGCCTACTCGTGTTAAATTTGAGCGCAATCGAATAATTATTTCTTATGAAAATTGCAATTTTACGATTTTTTATTTTTTTTAAATTACGATTTATTAAAAAAATTAAGTTAATTTTTTATTTTATTTTATTTAATTAAAAAAAATCTTCGACTAAGTAATAATTTTTTCACAGAACAACAGAAAATCCGCGTAACACATGGCAGCTCAATGCACCAATTACGCTCATCCAACAACGCGGCGGGACTTAAGCGTTTTCCTAGTATTATATATTATGCATGTATTTAACTATAACTGCTCTGGAAACAGGGGCCTATTGACTAATCCAAAAGACAACCTGGCGACCGAAAGTTACATAGTATCCCTATGGTACTGGGATACATTCCAAACTAAAAGTAATATTCCAAAACGGTTTATTTTGAAACGTATTCTACAAGTTGTTAATAACATTTTTAATGCAAACCTAATAATTATTTTACATTTAATATTGCTAATCTAAATTTCGAATTAATACATGAGTTTTGTTGGGTTGGATGCACGTGCACACCTAACGTTTGGGTGTATTTTGGGAGTCTCGTTTCAAGGCATATCGAGTTTATTGTTCGCTCTAGCTAGATGCTGTACATCAATTATGCAACCAGGTTAATAGAACACTCATAAGTAATTGAATTACGAATGACGAAGACGAAGAACTAGGCACCCGGTATAGTAACGCTAGCTTATATCGTTCTTCTAAGTAGGCACCAATCTCAACGATAGCCTGCATTTCAACCCAGCTGACGAGTGATGTTGTTAGCCCAAGGAGCACGTTTCATAGGTGTTAAATAAAATTATTTATTTTGAACAATTTTTTACTTAAAGAAAACACTAAGATTTAATTAAGCAAACGAATACAATGTGAATATGTGTATGTAATATAATCTTGAAAAGGGAAACATAGAAAATGCCATATGTATGCATTATAATTTCATACATATCGTTATTGTAATGGTTCTTCGAAGAATCTGACCAAAGATCATTAATAGGCACAAAATGTTCTCGATACACATTCTGACCACGCAAATATCTGTGTAAAAACTTATCGGTTATTTAAAATATATGCCGAATATATCAACATTAAACTTAGCCGTAAAACGAGTATAAACATATTTCAATTTTCTTCTGAACAAAAGGTTCTTTTTTATTGCATCCTCCTCCCGAAACAAGACAACATGTAAACTTTCACGCGGAAATAGTTTGAGATTACTTAATAAAACATACCCAACTAACTTTGTTGTGCGGAGTAAGTAATATATTTTTAATAGCTCGAAATTACGGTCTTAAGTTTTGCCATTTAAAAATTAAACCTATCATGAACAAATCAAACAATTTCAAATAATATTTTGTACGATAGAGTTTTCTTAGTTTTAAGCTGTTTAAGTGCAGTGAAAAGTTTGAATTTGAAACATGCATCTGTTGCTAAGATTGGCAGTTCAAAGTCGCATTTTTACTTAAAATATCAAACATATTGATTTACCTAAGTTAACTGATTATTTACGTACCCCTAGCCACTTCTACATTGGAACTAGGATCATAAACTCACAAACAAAGTGCAACATTTGATTATGGGTTGAGCATGACACAAAATGTCAACTAGTGAAAATACGAATGCATCCAGTTTGTATATCCTTGACTTGCCTAGAGTCTCATCAGTGTAAATTTCCCTGGGGTAATGAAGAGTTGTTGTGGTAAACCACGTTTCACGCTTTCAAAGTTAAACCCTGACTTTGGCATGACGTCATTGAGCTTTTTCATCTTCATATATCACCCATTTATCGTTTCGATTAGCTTCGTTACCGTAATATGACATATAAAGCCTAACCATCATCACTCCCACATCAAATAGAGTACTCCTTTGGCCCTGATTGCATATATCGGCATGACGCATAGCCTGTAGCGATCATCCATAACTCATCTTGCGGACGTGAAAGCATCGTCAAAAATTTTTACAGTATAGTTTATTTAAAACTGTGTGCATGATATACAAAAGATGTGTAGTAAAATGTGTAGGTAGGCTACGTCCGAAGCCAAGCCCTAGGTTGATGAGTTGCCCGCATGGCCTGAAAGAAAATCAATATTGAATCTTGTGTGCGATTATAATTGAGCATTTTCACTGTTATATAATGAATAATTTTATTATACAAGTTAATTAATAAGGCCTTAGATATTAAACATTCACACTGATTATAATGAATTGATTTATTATTGGATGAGCGTAGCGAGCGTAGCGAGCGAAGCGAAGATTCCATTTCACTACACTGGAGAAAAAAAATCCGGAATGTTTTTTTTTTTTTTTTCTGTATTTTTGTCTGTCTGTTAACACGATTCCGGCTAAACCGATACTCCGATTGCGATGAAATTTTATGGAGGCCTTCGAAATCTCTGAACTTAGAACTGCCACGTTTTCGAGCGCATTCGAAAAAAATTTTCTCATGAAAATCGCAATTTTACGATTTTTTTCGATTTTTTAAAAAATTTCTTCGACTTATAACACTTACATGCTTTATCCGATTTTAATGATTTTTGCACAGAATCTTTATTTTATGAATTAAGATTATTCTTGTGAAATTTGAGCGCAATTGAAAAAATAGTTTATCATAAAAATCGAAATTTTACGGGTTTTTCTTTTTTTAAACAATTCTTTGACTTATAACACCTACATGCTTTATCCGATTGAAATGATTTTTTCGCAGAACCTTAATTTTATGAATTAATATATTATTGTTAAATTTGAGCGCAATCGAGAAATTATTTCTTATCAAAATTTCAATTTTACGATTTTTTTTAAACAATAACGATTAATTTAAACAAATTAGAAAAATAAAGTTAATTTTTAATTTTATTTAATTTAATTTAAAAAAATTTCAATTTAATAATGATTTTTCCACAGAACAACAAAATTCGTATAACACATGGCAGCTCAATGCACCAATTACGCTCATCCAACAACGCGGCGGGACTTAAGCGTTTTCCTAGTAAATTAATAACGCGATATATTTTGCAACGGGAAAATGTTAAATTGATGGAAAAAATATTTCCTTTCACAAACTACAATTATTTTAATAAATTGATTGCTTGCATTGTTGCACGTGCAAATGGGTAATGCCATTATGAGGATAACTTAAACACTTAGAAACCTTTCTCTATAAACAAATTTGAAATTGTTGGACTGCTGAAATCCAAACAATGTGTATGTTTGCATTTATTAACGATTTTATCTACTAGTCGTTTTCTAGATCGTAAACATCACAAACGTTTAACGCTCAATACCGTTTCTTTAGATACAGTATTAAATCGTTGGTTGGCAATAAAATGGGGTACAATGTTTTGAAAACTGTTGGTGTTCTAGATTATTTGTAAATCTTTCCTGTTGCTTCTTTCTACCTTGTTCTGTTTTAAAATAAACACTCAGTCGCTAAGATAGCTATCGAGTTGTTGGCACAAAACTGAGAAACGCTTATGGACAACAAAATCTTAGAGCTTGAAGGTAAACGATATGATAGTTTTGGTTTGGATTGTTATACAATAAATGAAATATTGTATTATGCAACAGAATCGTGTTGCACAACTCGAACATCAACAATGAAATTTAAACAATGTTGCTGAGATATTAGTACTCTGTACTAGGTGTCAGCAATAGTAAAGGAGGGGCGCTATCATGCACACCCCCCACAAAGAAGGTAAGATATTGTATTATCCTCAATGTGATTCAAAACGAAAAGTGGTTATTAGGTATTTTTCAATGACGGCCAATGCAATGTTCAGATTCTCTATTTGCAATCAGTCTGTGAACACTTCTTCACAACTTTAAATGTGCTCATAAATATAAATTGCTGGTGGCAGTTTTGGATAGACTTCTCAGAAAGGCTCTTGAAAACCTTTTACGGGTTTAGTAATAATTTATTAAAGAGTGTAGGTGTTGTTTAACGAAGCAATCGACGTGACGCAATGTTTGCTTTCGTCCACCAAAATCGTTGCAAACATTCAAATATGTAGAGATAGATAAAAGTTGAAATTTTTGTTAAATAATAGATGTTTCCTTACATTTGGAAAATTTGAAATGTATTTTATTTTATGTCTAAGATATGCTCTAAGCTTAAATTATTTGTCGTTAATAATAATTGGTAATTTTTATTAAAGTGCACCTAACAGCACTAGACGAAGTTCGAAATCTCAATCAAATTAGCATGAGAACGCTAAGATTCGAACCGAAAATGCGCGTTCGTACTTTTCGAAGTACGCCTACATTTTTTGATCAATTAAAATCATTTGTTTGTGCACTTACTGGCACACAGAAAAGGTGATGATACCAATCATCGGATATGGCTTGTTTTTAAATTTTGAATTTGTATGGACACACCATATTTTAATATATTGACCAAAAATGTTTAATTATTTTTTTAATTTGAAGACTCGCACGAAAAAAACTGTAACTTGTATGATAAAAAAGTATCTACGAGAAATATTCAGTTGTCCGAAAAGTATGAACGTATAGGCCCTGTAGTCTGGACGCTGAACGTTGGCACGCAAGTCCCATAAGTAAAATATATATTCGATATTGTGTTTTAATGCTGATCAGACAGTCATATTATGTAATTCCAGAAGAAATAGCCTAGAAATATTATCTACGAAACTAACATAAATTCCATCGTCTTATTGTATTCAATGTTTATTAACAGTATTCTCCTTCTTCATTTCTTTCCGAAACTTTCACAGCTAATTAAGTTGCAATTTTATAAAAAAAAATATAGTTATTTCACAAAATAAAACGTCTACAGTTTTAAGAGTGTGTCAGTGCTTATAAATCCGCACAGCCGTTTTCTAACGGGCACCAGTGGAAATTTAGGTTGTTTATCTGACGAAAGCATTATTATTTCAAACTTTTGTGCCTGGACAGCGCTAAATTATTGACTGCTAACGAAGAGTTTTCCTTTCGTAATTATGCTGCCGAGTTCGTTCGCAGAATCTACTGTGTTGTTCGGTATTTAGTTAGACCCACCGGTAAACCTTTCAACTGTCCACTCAATATTGCTTCGGGGCACATATTTGACATGTCCGCCACTTCTTATTTATTTATAATTTCATCGTGTGACAAAAATCACAGAATTCTGAACAATATCGTATTTATGTAATAAATAATTAATTAATTTTCTATGTGGGATTTGTTTACGAATGTACGATGGACATGATATTAGAGCACTAGCATTATTAGATTACAAACTTTATTTACTTAATTGTACATCTAGAAAATAATATCAATTCACAAACGTTACTAGTATCCATTAAAAAACAAAACTAAACTAAACAACTACAAAAAGTAATTTTTATGTTTCCAATTTTTTATTATAGAGTGTGAGATGTGTTGTTATAGAAAATAAGATAAAAGCACCAAATTGTAATATACGTGACCACAATCTAAAAAAAAATGACAAATTCGTAGGGTACGGTATCTTCGATACAGTTTAAAATGTTAAGCCACAATTCATGTTTGATATGAAAACAACAGTTAGTGGGTTGACTCTAAATACGATTTTATTTATTATTTATTTATTTTAGGACAATTTTATTTGTATTTATTTTTCTTCCACTATGTGAGCTGGAAGCATTACGGTAGACCAATGGTTATATCGCTTATTAAACTTTACCCCCGATTCACATATTCGAATTATGTTTGGTTAAATAACTCAAGTTTGGTAAATTCAACAAAGTTCTAAGTACAGTTTCTAGCACCTATCACCGGGTGCATCTAACTGGATATTTCGCTCTTATTAGGAGTCTTAAAATATAATTAATGCTTCGCAATATTAAGGCTCTCTTGCTTCAGCCAAAATATATGCAAATCCTATGCTTACCGTTATCTCATAATAATAGTTGTGTTGTGCGAAATTAGTTTAACGAGCACGGCGTAACATTCTGGTAGTAGGTGTACTGTAGATGCACGCTTATAAACGAAGTTAAGTCTTATACAACATCAACATGATAGGTGGTTTTAAAAGAGGAATATGATTAAGTTATTAAATTTATATATCATCTGACACCTTTGTAGAACTTGTCAAGTTTTATATTCTAGTTTAATCGCAGATAAAAGCTTAGAACATAAAATATTTAGATCCTTAACATTATTTAATATTGGAGATGTGTTTGTTCTGCTTACATATTATATTTTAATATTTAATACAATTCAGAAATAATACAATTCAGTTTCTGAATTGTATTAATATGAAACTTTCCATCTACGGAAGTGTTCCCCGACTATCCAAATTGAGAAATATATTATCTTTTCTCAAGAAGTAGCCTGATGAGAATTCACACGGTATTTTGTTATGAATTTGATTATTAATAATATTCATTGCAACAATATAGGTGATAAGAACATGTTTAATGTAGCAGCAACGCCACAAAATCTCTTGTTCGTATCTGTGATATATGCATCTTAAGGTTTCGATGCAATGCGCGAATAATATGCAGCAGTATTTTTTTTTAACTATTTGTGTTCAATGATGTTAACAAAATGCTGATACGTAGTGCATTATTCAAATATAAAACAGGACCGGATATTGGAGTTTCCTTACAACACGCAGTTGAATGCATTCAGGAATACAAGTCTTTCAATGTGTACTATTTAATCATTGATAAACAAAGTTGTTTGAATCTGCTCATCCAACTAAGCTGCAGACTGATTGAAAACAGAAGCGAACACAGAGAAGACCACCATTGATTGGAGTTTTTCACTCTATCCGCTTGCAGATATAAATAATATAATATGTCGCCTGCAGTAGTTACAGTTGTCTATACTGACCGCCATAAACTAGAAAGCTTTTTATTTGGTCAACTTGATGAGTCCATAGATTATAGTTTCTAGTTCCACACGTTGTTTTAAAAAGTTAGATAGCAAAGAATAGTACTACCAACTGAACAAACTGACATTACTACTTTGTAAAATATGTGCTCTTCTGTCTCCAGTGTAGCGGATATTTCAAACTCACTGCACACCAATGCCCGTATTCATCGAATAGAAAACAAATGACAATCGGACGTTTCGTCTGTAAAGAGCAGATAAGAACGTACTCGAGTTCATTATTTATTTTCTTGGCCGTGGGGTGTGTAACAGTGTTGACGCTTGTAGGTGGGTAACAGCTAGTATGCCTATTATCAGTCGACATTCGTAGTTTTAGTGTATTAAATATTACAGCTACTAGGAAAACGCTTAAGTCCCGCCGCGTTGTTGGATGAGCGTAATTGGTGCATTGAGCTGCCATGTGTTATGAGGATTTTCTGTTGTTCTGTGACAAAATTATTACAAAGTCGAATAATTTTTTTAAATTAAATTAAATTAAAAAAAAAAATTGACTTTATTTTTTAATTTTTTTTATGAATCGTAATTTTAAAAAAGGAAAAAATCGTAAAATTGCGATTTTCATAAGAAATAATTATTCGATTGCGCTCAAATTTTACAAGAATATATTAATTCATAAAATTAAGGTTCTGTGAAAAATTCATTACAATAGGATAAAGCATGTAGGTGTTATAAGTCAAAGACTTGTTTAAAAAAAGAAAAAACGTGTAAAATTTCGATTTTCATGAGAAATAATTTTTCGATTGCGCTCAAATTTCACACGAATATCTTAATTCATAAAATAAAGGTTTTGTGAAAAAATCATTAAAATCGAATGAAGTATGTAGGTGTTATAAGTCGAAGAAATATTTTAAAAATTGAAAAAATTCGTAAAATGGCGATTTTCATGAGAAATAATTTTCCGATTGCGCTCAAAAACGTGGCAGTTCTAAGTTCAGAGATTTCGAAGGTCTCCATAAAATTTCATCGCAATCGGAGTATCGGTTTAGCCGGAATCGTGTTAACAAACAGACAAAAATACAGAAAGAAAGAAAGAAAAAAAAAAAAAAAAAAAAAAAAAACATTCCGGATTTTTTTCTCCAGTGTAGTGAAATGGAATCTTCGCTTCGCTCGCTACGCTCGCTACGCTCATCCAAAAATGCCTAAAATAATATTAACATATGCATCTGTACTTCAGTTGTACGTAGGATACTTCTTGGCCGAAAATTATCAATGATGATGATGATGATGATGATGATAAAAAGAGATTCATTACTATCCGTGTAAGGTTTTAATTTTGTTATTTACATTTATTTACTCCCTTATAGATTTTTGGGAAATGGATACATTTTACTTTCAATAATCGGCCACGAAACTTCTAGGAGAGTGCACAAACTGTAAAATATTTTCAGAAACGAAAATATACATTGTTTATCTAATTGTTTATACAATCTAGTAAAGCAGTGCGTACGAGAAGATATAAAAGAAACAGAAACATGAAAAATAAATTTACCTGAACACGTAGAGAAAAATAACCTAGATTTTTAGATACCCTCGTTTTGAGTTGGAATCGTTTTACAAATGTCCTGTTTTACTTTTTTCTTTCTCTGTCTTCCTTTCTTTTAGTGCATACGAGTTCTTCCAGTGTAACCTATTTATTTTTCCTTTTCTCTATCTGTTTTACTTCTTTTTCATTTTCGTCTTCTATTTCCCTCCAGTGGCTTCAGACCCTACTGGTTTATATCTTTCAATGTTAGTTTACCGTTGTTTGTATGGATTTCCTTTTTCCTATTTAAATGTGATTGCACCATTAATCTGGTTGTCTATGTTACTTCTGATGCCATGTGTATCTTTAAATATTCCTTGTATTTTATGTTGTCGATAGAAAGAAGTATATGGAGTATCCCTAATATCGGCTTGGATTCAAACTGGATTAACATTCATGTTTAATTTCAAAACTATGTGTGGCAATGTGTAACTAGTTGATGCCATTTGCAAAATTTGACAAGATAAACTGCAGTATTTACTCCATGAACAAGCGTGTCCAAACGTCACCACATACATACATGTCAAACAGAATAATATCATGAATTAAAACTCATTTGCACAATGTTTGATGTTTATTAATTATGACTAGGAAAACGCTAAAGTCCCGCCGCGTTGATGGATGGAGCTTTGTAAAATTTGTAGTTTGCATGGGATATCTTTACTTTTGCAAGTTCTTGGTTTTGCTGCCTACGCAGTGTAGCTGATTGTGTCAAGTTTCTTTTGTTACCTGTCAATTGTATTATTTACCGTAAAAAACTTATATTAAAAGCTTTATTTCTATAGATTCTGGCAAACTATTTAAACTTTTTCTTTTAAAGGTACTACATCACCATAACCTTAATGTCCATGTATAATATGAACGTTGTAGCCCCACCAGTTTGGTCAGAATTGGCCCAAATGGCACGAAAATATCGCACAAAGAATCAAAAAACTTATATTAAAAGCTTTATTTCTATGGATTCTGGCTAACTTTTTCCAACTTTTTCTTTCAAAAGGTACTACATTACCATAACCTCAATGTCCATGTATAATATGGACGTTTGTAGCCCCACCCGTTTGGTCAGGATTTGCCCAAAAAGTCACGAAAATATCGCACCAAAAATCGAAAAAAAATCGTAAAAGTACGATATTCATGAGAAATATTTTTTCGATTGTACCCAAAAAAAAATACACCTCTAAGTTCAGAGATTTCGAAAAGGGCCCGTCAAATTTTCATCAAGATCGGATATGCCGTTTGCCTGGTTTGAGAGTTAACAAAACAGACAAAAAAACAAAAAAAAAAAAAAAAAAAACAAAAAAAAAAAAAACACCCCAGCTAAATTTTTTGGGGGTCAGTGAAATTGAAGTCTTCGCTTCGCTCATCCAAAAATAACTAATACTAGGAAACGCTTAAGTCCCGCCGCGTTGATGGATGAGGGTTTTTAAAGTTTAAGTTTGCTTGGGATATCTTACTTTTGCAAGTGCTTTGTTTTGCTGCCTACGCATTGTAGGTGAATGTTGTCAAGTTTCTTTTGTTTCTTAATTGTCAATTGGTATTATTACCGTAAAAAACTTATATTAAAAGCTTTATTTCTATGGATTCTGGCTAACTTTTTCAACTTTTTTTTCAAAAGGTACTACATCACCATAACCTTAATGTCCATGTATAATATGAACGTTGTAGCCCCACCCGTTTGGTCAGAATTGGCCCAAATGTCACGAAAATATCGCACTAAAAATCGAAAAAAATCGTAAAAGTACGATATTCATGAGAAATATTTCTTCGATTGTACCCAAAAACAATACACCTCTAAGTTCAGAGATTTCGAAGGTCCTGTCAAATTTTCATCAAGATCGGATAAGCCGTTTGTCTGGTAGAGAGTTAACAAACAGACAAAAAAACAAACAAAAAAAAAAAAAAAAAAAAAAAACACCCGAGCTAAATTTTTTTGGGGGTCGGTGAAATTGAAGTCTTCGCTTCGCTCATCCAATTACGTGTTTTAAAAACACAAGCAGTAATTAAGATAAAGTATTAACATACAACGAAGAACATGTACAAATGTAGACTTGTTTTTTAGATTGAATTAGTGTCTTGTGAAAATGTGTACTTGCATTCAATATTTTAAAAGCATGTAGGGATATTTGAATCAGAGTCGCAATGTGAGGATAGGATGGGATACACAATAAATGGTGGTTGATTGATCTTCATTACTTCTATTTCCGGTGATTACAGCTAGTTCACCACCCAAAGGTGCTTACTTAACGATGTACTAATACCTTGGTCAAGTATAATCGAAGGAGTAGCAAAGGAAGGCTAACGTTAAACTGATGGTGATATGAACTGTACTCTAATATGTGATTTATGTTTCCATGTGTTATAACCAGAGGTCATCAAAGTCCATCTGGTAACATTCCCGTTGTTTGACCTGTAAGTAATGGAGAAGTTAATTCCCGAAGCAAAGGGGAAACTTTGGCAGCCTGTCAAGAAACGAAGGCCTGTAGAACGAGTAAATTCACGTGTGATGCAACGGAAAACAACAATCAATTTGACTATGTGGATTGCGACGATAAAAACAAATATCATATTTTTGTTTTGATGAGAGATACATTCGGCTAAAATTGTTAAAGTTTATTTAAACATTAAAATACGGTTTTCACACTGTGAATGAAAAAATATTGGTTTTCTTTGGGTCTGAATGGCCAAATGATTATGATTGTAATCCTGACGTCTTTGAATGAGTGTTCGCCTACTACCGTCGAGCTTCTTTTATAAGCACAGGAAATGTATTCATAGTTCGTGTAGAAGTGTTTCCACTTCCATAAATTTCAAGCACGAGAAATTATGTTCGCACGTTTATGGTCGTTTGAGAGTACGACAATTTTATCAGAAAATCGTATCAAACTCACAATCGGGAATGTCACACCTGTGAAAGTCTCGCACTGAAGAGCTATAATTATACTCAACCGTACCGTGGAGAATTGGGTTAGCATGTTCATTCATAGCCTGCTCCAGTGTTGTACTGCTGCCAAATGGCCAACCAACACACATGAAATATTGCATGAGTAATTGAGTTGGCAAGCCTTGCTTTCAAAAAACAGGTGGTTGCCATTGGAAGCACATTGCGTTGTGGTTCAAAATGTAGAGGACAACGAGACTCTACTAATCGCGGTATTCCTTGTCTTGCACCCAGCTCTGCTGCTAAAAGTGCAACGTATGACGCTGAACTGACGTTGATCATAAATGGCCCCTAATTGGCTGTCGCGTCACATACGTGATATAAATAAGTGAAAAAAAAGACACCATCATGGGTGTTGAATTTAATTTCCATATTGTTGGTGACAAGGGCCTACAGTAATCCTTTTGATATTGCATTCTATATTAATGTTTATGATAATTATACATTACATTTTCTTAGTTTGGTGTTATAGTTTCTGTAAATACGTTTTGACAACACAGATACAGAATTAAAGTATTTTTCGCAGGATAAACTTTAATATTCCTCAACACGTCATCCGAAATTGCATGTACATTATACAAAAACACATTTTTCTCGCGGAGCAGAACATTTGATATAGGCCCCTAGACATATAAAAACATAGTAGACATATTGTGGTTTTAGCACTGTTGCACTTTCCAGTTGACCGCATGTTCAATTATTCATCATTGATGACCAAGGTACATACTAAATAGTTCAGCAGTTCGTGCCTGAAGCCATTGTTTCGGATCACCCATTGTATAAAAAACTTAATTGTTGACATCATATACCCCTGCCATTTTCAATATACCAAATTATCCGTTTACCTTTTTTAATCGATAAATATCCATCTCTAGGCAGAATAGCAGAAAATGTTGGGAGTACAAATAAGGTAATGTAACGCTTGTAGTGCTTTTGTGTGGAGCATACGCATAGTAATTCATCGTTTATGCAAAACCAGACGCAATATCACAAACACGTATTTCAGAGAGGCGACACAACACAAACAATAACTATCGTGTCCACGCAGAAATGTTTATGTATGAGTTGGCTGACTAATCCATAATATCCTTTCGGTTAACATGTTGATGTTGAAGTTATTAGAACAACAAGGTTAATTAATTATACATTTTGGACTATTCACCGTTATATTTAAATATTAAATAAATTCGGAACTCTTTCAATGGCAACAATGAAAATATAAACACTGTCCTCTTACAAAAGTCTTTACGTCAAAACACAATCAAAAAATTATTGCTTGCAGTATGATGCACAATAATTGCTGGTTGTATTTCTATTTAAGGCGACATAATCTGTATAACTGCATTGGAATAGTTGGGGATAATCTCGTAAGGCATTTAACGTATTAAATCCAATCATGTGTCAACGCGAGAATGGTCGTGGGAAACAATTAGTCAGCACTGGCAGTGACGGGAATTGAGTCAGCACTCAGCATGCGTCCGAATCAGATCTATAGGTTAGTGCTACCGCGATGAATTGTATAGTCGTATTAAGCTAAACTTGGATTAAAATAATAGCAATTATATTAGCACCACTAAATACTATTGCTTGATTTTACTGAGAGTCGTTTTTTGAGTTCTTTCCCTAATATATTTAAAATATAATGCTCACAAATTATATTATATTTATTGCCAACTAATATGTGGTGAACTATGTCTTCAACATTAAAATATGTATTTGTAAATCAAAAATTAATTTAGCGTTTTTGAAACTTTTCAAGAATCGAGATTTAAAATTCGGAGTGAAGTTGCTAATAGGCCTGTAGTAGAACATAGGGAAATAGGTTTGAGCTTGAATCCAGAATAAGTATTTTGAAATAATATGTTAACTACATTTTAAACGCTCATCGTCTCAAAACCATACCTGCATAGGAGAAGAACCAAGGGAAACTGGTTCGAATCCCGCAGAAGTAGGCCTGGCTACTTTCCACAAGTCTCGAATAACATACCTGCAAAGAAAGGAAGAAACAAAACATCAACAACAACAAACGTAGATGAAGACTGGCGAAGTAAAGAACCAAGAGCCGAGACGGCTGAATGGGCAGAGTTCCGAGAGCAAAGATTAATCAGCTGTCAGGTCGAGAGGCCTATTGTAGTCAAGTGAGTGGCCTAGTGTCGTTGTCATGAAAGAAAGCCGGGTGGCAATCAGTTGTGATTACCTCGAGGCTCGTCCGTGTTTAGTTGGCCCTGCCCCGGTGGAAGACGTTACGTTGCTGCACAGGCTTATTGAAGATCCGTACAAATGTTTACTTTTTATGAGAGCAACACGAATAACAAATAATTCATCAAAATTATCCCTTAAATATTAACGAAATTTTTTCCTTTCCTCATAAAGCGTTCGAGCACAATCGTCAGCAAATAGGCCGTGGTTGAAGAAACGAATATAAATGTTCCAAGTGGAAATAAAATATGACTAGACTTTACTCAAAGGAAAAAATTAGAGTTAACCGTTTGATGTAAATATTGTTTATGCAAACCCAAACGTACAAACAGTAAACACAAAGAAAACATTTTTTTAAAATGTTCTTTCGAAATCGTTTATTTTAAATGGTATTCAAACTCGACTAAAGTGGTTCATATACTGTGTACGTTCCCACCTTTGCAAGGCAGTTATTTTTAATTTGTAAAATAATGATTCATTAAAACCAAGGTTGAAGAATGGTATAAACATACACTATGAAAAATATACATAAAAATCTGGATTAATAAATAACTAAAATAAAAACATTTTGTTGTTCGTTTTAAAAATTCCAGGAATGCGAATAACCATTCAATTTGTAAATACACGCTTGCAGAATACTTTGGGGGTGTGGGGGTGCAAGTGAATTAGGGGTTTTAAGTGAGTAAATATCATTTCAGTGAAATGAGCCTCCACATGAACATACATAATATAGTTCATTGTCTTTTATGTATATACAAATGAAATATATTACTTTGAAATATATTTATTTTTTAAACGATAACAAGTAAAACATCGGTCTTCTTTAATAATAATCACCAAAAAACTCATTTCCAACAATGTCATAATAATAATAATTTTTATTAGAAGATAATCAAACACGATAAAAAAATGAACACAAAGTCAAAATAAACATAATCAGCGGACAAATTGCAGCTTCTGTTGACAAAATTGCTTACATGCATTGGATTGAGATGCATTCATCAGAGGTTGAGAAGATGTAAGGGGTTGGTTCCATGTCTATTTTAGTTCTGGGCATGTGTTGCCATTTTACTAATATTGTATTTTTACCAACCCCAAAAGGTTAGGTTTTACTCCAGTATCGTTTAGTTATTGGGTATAAGGAACACATTTTTATTAGTCTTCCCACTCATTTACAGAACTTGTTTTCAGTAATAGGGTTTCGTGGATGTTGTTTTTAAAAGCATTCGTTTAATATATATTAAACACACATATATAACTTTCATTGTTGATTATTATACGGCCTACAAATATTTGTATTTAAAAAAACCAATTGTTTTATAATCAATGTGTTGTCTGAATTCTTAAGAAAATTAGCCATCATTAATTTACGCTTTAATTGAACAGTTTAAATAGTTTCCGATGACATAGTTATAATCCCTCACCGCATATAGTAATGCACTTATATTCTCTAGAAACTTTGATTGAAAAATTAAAATTCTAAAAAAAAATCTGAGCTGCTTATTTTAATCTTTTTAAACTAAGTACAATCTAATGAGCACAATTTATGTGTCACTTTACACAAACTCTCTTAATCTTTACTATAAAACTAGGTCACAATTATGAATTAACTAATGTATCGGCCATTGCATATATTAAATATAATTTTAAATTTAGCCTGGAAGCTTAACTACGAAGCGACAAGCTTACACGTAATTAAAATTCTTAAGTATGACCCTACTAAAGGATTTGGGAAGAGAAGTCGTTTATACTTACAAACTAGTCAGGTTTAGCATTCCTAATTGAGAGTTAAAGTCTCCCTTGTTCTCACCACGAAATATCAATCGATCGCACATCAAATGTCTGTTTCAACCATTGTTACAATAACGGGAAACATTTTTGTAAGCTAATAAAAAAAAAACACTAATTCTACATAAAAACGTTTGCCAAACGCAAACCTATTATTTCAAAAGAATTGTTTTAAGGTAAACAAATACAAGAGCTGTTTGTTTTAACAACCGAATACTTGATTTTACTGTTATTTCATCGCACAAAAACACATTTCCACACTGATTTTACGAGGTGTTTTAAAACAATGCTGCGATAATCAGCATTTTAGAGAGATAGAGAAAATTCTATAAACATGGTTTTACGAACCTTTGGGCAAGTATTACGGAGCAACATCACTGATTTCGTAGTCAGCTTTTCTATTTCAGTACACATTCAAAAGTATTTATTTGCAAGAACTCGACCTACACACAGAATAAACACGGATCTCTGTTACAAGATGCTAGAAGGACCCACACGTCGTACTTCAACACGGGTTCTACAAACATATCCACTAAAAATCTATTTATACAAGTATCTGCATGAGCTATGTTCGTAAGAAAGAGACATCCATTCAGATCTATAATGCAACTACAATTCAGAAGCTAAAAAGTTACCGTCTCGGTGGTCAAGTTGGCTAGTTGGCTACCTGGAATGTGGGAGACTCGGGTTCGAACACCGATCGGGATCGATTTTTTTAACTTCTGAATTGTATTAAATATTAACAGTTTTGAGTTGTTTGATTGGAGCAAATTTGTAACTCATAAAGCAGAACTTTCAATTTTGTATATTTTTATAGTATTTTTAATAAAAACAATTTGATCAATAATCAAAGTCATTATATTTACACTGTATTTAAAATAATAATTGTTTGTTTTATATGTTGTATATTGTGTTAATTTGTAATGTTTGTGGCTGCTCCTATATGGATACCATTTTCATGTCAATACATGGTTTAAACGTATTTGGATGAGCGAAGCGAAGACTTCAATTTCACTGACCCCCCAAAAATTTAGCTCGGGTGTTTTTTTTTTTTTGTTTTTTTTTCAGTCTGTTTTTTTGTTAACTCTCTACCAGGCAAACGGCATATGCGATATTGATGAAAATTTGAAGGGACCTTCGAAATCTCTAAACTTAGAGGTGTATTGATTTTGGGTACAATCGAAGAAATATTTCTCATAAATATCGTACTTTTACGATTTTTTCGATTTTAAGTGCGATATTTTCGTGACATTTGGGCCAATTCTGACCAAACGGGTGGGGCTACAACGTTCATATTATACATGGACATTAAGGTTATGGTAATGTAGTACCTTTTGAAAGAAAAAGTTGAAAAAGTTAGCCAGAATCCATAGAAATAAAGCTTTTAATATAAGTTTTTTACGGTAAATAATACCAATTGACAAGAAACAATAGAAACTTGACAACAATCACCTCCAATGCGTAGGCAGCAAAACAAAGCACTTGCAATAGCAAAGATATCCCACGCAAACTTAAAACTTTAAAAAGCGCATCCATCAACGCGGCGGGACTTTAAGCGTTTTCCTAGTTTAATTTAACAACTTAATTGTTTTTGTATGGTTCTAATGATGAATTTGTTTAAGAAGGTTTCACCTTCCTTCGACTTGCAGACATAATTTTGATAACTTTAATAATGGCTGCCAGTCAAAGGAAAATTAAATCTTCCAAAATATTGCAGTATTATAATAACTAATTATTATATTTACCTGTTCCATTAAAGTTTAATTTAAAAATAATTAATTAAAGTCACGTCACAAGCAGGTGGCAATGGTGCTATGAGTGGCTGGATGCGAGTTCGCTGGCTGCACGCATAGGCCAATTAGCCCATATTGTTTTTGTTTACTTTCGTCAGAAATGGTAAAATAAAATCCATATTTACGCTTATACCGATTCGAAATGCCCGAGATTCCTTGTTTATTTACATAACCAGGAACATACCATTAGTGTGAAGTTAATCACCCCGTTCATTTAGAAAAACATAAACATCCATTTTTATTTACCTTTGACATATTACAAAACGTTTTCAGTCCTCTTTCCTAAAATATCGCCCACCATCTCTTTTGACGGCATTAATTATATTAACCCGCAGAATCGTGAGTTGGAAACTGTGTCATTAAAAATTAAATTAAATGCGTAATATGTCACGGTAATCACTCGTTGTGGCTGACCGAGGTCGGTACAAAGCGGTTTAGCAGAAACGGTCGCGTTCCAGACGAAACGTGCTGCGTAACACATACATAATGAAATATTTGCCGGCCATTCGTTTCAGTATGACTGTGCGCTGTAGTTGTGGAACAACACAAACAAATGGTTTCGGTGTAGCTTTTATGTGTAGAAATGTGAACAAACCTTGCATATAAAGTTAAGTCAATTTAATTATTAATCGTTTCCATTTTGAAATGGTTGTAATATGTATCAGTTAAAACTTGTACGAACATTTTAATCGATGAAACGGAAGTTTATAAAGCTTATATTAAATTGTCTATTATAATTTGCAATAATTACCAAGTTGGTGTGTTTGAGGGGTCATTTATAGAATGGAACACTGTTCAGATCGCATATGGTTAGATTTAAACATAAAAATGCGGAGGTAGGGGGTACTAAACTAATGTAAAAAACAGTTTAGGGCTGAGTGGGTAGACGTCTTACATTAGTATTTCTATTTTTTGATTTAAAATAGGAAGCAAAGCTTACGGTGATTTTACGTTTTCCACAAATGCTCAGGTCCATGTTATTGGAGGTGCCGGGTTTTTAGAAATCTCTTCTTTGGATGGGGTCACCGCTAAACTTATTTTTAAAGATAAACGTGCTCCTGTTTTTTTGTATATATTTCATAGATTATCACTTAAGTCAAGCTTTATGGCATGGTGTTATCTGATCACACAGATACAACTATTGGTATTCCCGGCAATCGAAATTGCTCTAAATTGACCTAAACTCAATTTTTTACAATTTTTACCTACCAAAATACCAAACACTCAAATATTAATATTAATCAAAACTGGGTTATGAATTTGAATTCTTTTGTATCTTAAGTACTGTTGACGTGGACGTTTTGGAATATGGCCATAATAAATAATGAAACATGCAAGGATAAGTGATAATCAAATAGGGAGAAAGGATACGAAGAAGATCACAAAAAAATGTAAATCATTATTGAAACGACTTGGTCGAGTACACAAAAATACGGTTTAAAAAATCGATCACCACCTTCTTGAACCTTAGGGTTACCAAACATACTTTTGTCATCCTTTTTAAATACCAATTTGAAAGAAAGAAATGTGTCATAGGAGGCCGTTTCGGTTTGTATGAGACGTAAGACACGCCCAGGGCAGCTTAGCTCTCTTAACATTTTACTTATTGCATTATTATTAGTTTAATCCAGCAGAATTAACACGTTATTCAAAATACAATATCCATTAATTATCACATTCAAACAAGAATGTACAAGAAGCAAATTAAAATCTGAAACGTTATATTGTGCACAGCTTTTTGTTTTGTTTCGTCCTTGTTTTCGCCTCTCGTCGCCGTCTTCCATTCATCATCAAGAAAACTTTCGTTTAGCTTCGAACGAAAATAATAACTCATTGTTCCACAATAATAGTGACAAATCGCTTGTATTTTTAACTAGCGACAAGCTGAAACCTTCACATAACTAATCACCTCTATTCGAGGACGTGGACTAGATCCTTAACTTGAAATGTGTGAATGGTACGTCGATCTTCAAACGGACCACAATTACATCACTACTTGCCGTCCAAGCGAAGTAATTTCAGAGCGTACACTTTGGACCCCTATCTATAGCTCTGTATATGTTCATTTGGTGTCTCTGGGAACATGCTGAACTACATTCTATACCAGTTGATGTGGTGAAATAATTGTTTGTACGTGGACTCTATGTGAGGGTTTACAGGGAGTTGGAATCCAACTACATTGCAACTATAGACGAAGTGCGGTAGAACTCTTAAACTTTAGTAACGGAATGAAAACGTTCGGTTAATTAACAGAATACGAGAAATATCTAACGAGAGAGACGATAAAATAGGTTTCGCACATGACTTGACAAGATACGATTACAAAATTCCATCTACGATTACAGAACGTGTCCCTTCCACGTCAACACACACATCCTGCAAACAATCAGTGTGTTCAGTTAAAACAAACAATAAACATTTCATTACACTGATATTTTGTACTTCTATTAAATGGGCTATTAACCCACATTTTTATTTTTCCACATAATCTATAGTAAATACTGAATTAAAATTACTTTTTTAAAATAACTGTGATTTTACACGATTTTTTAATCCAGAAATTTGCAAAAATTTGCGTTAGGTGCATTTCTTACATTGGCTCTAGCCTGCTCATTTTTTAATTCAAATTAGAGCGTAACATAAATCTAAAAGAACTATTACTAATTTATTTCTTGCAACTGCGTACAAAATATACACTTACACTTTACACGTAAAAATATGCGCCCTAAAATCCCCCCCCCCCCCCCTTTCCCTAGTGGGTAATTATCATATTTAGACTGAATTACTTACCCAAATTACAAAAACCGAAATTTAGCGTAAGGTTTATACAGACGATATATAAGAATATGTTTAGTAAGGCAAATATTTTTTCTGACCAAAATTCTCCAAGGTCACGGGGCATAAAGAGCGCCGCAATGTTGTTTCTTATGGGTAATTTTTGCCGATAGGACCTATTAAAACAAAAAAATAGCTTGAAAATGACCCGAGTTTAAAAAATTCTCGACCGGTAGTGGTAAACCTAATATTTTTTTCTTTTAACTTTGTAAAATTTTAACTAATCTGTATGTATTGTGTATGTGTGTATTCTGTGTTTTGACCCTGTTACTTTGTGGTGACATCCAAATCAATCCAGGTCCTAATTCACCTTTAAAAAATTCCGATGTAACTCTTTACTACCAGAAAACCCAAAGTCTCAACAATAAATTCAATGAATGTGAAATGAACCTGCCGGAATTTGAATCTTTCGACGTCGTTGCTTTCTCCGAGACCTGGCTTAGTGACACTACACTGAATTGTGAAATCCCGCTCAGCAAGTCATTTACGCTCTTCAGACGTGATCGTGCTACCCGTGGTGGTGGAGTGATGATTGGAGTGAACAATTTATCTTGGCCTGCTAAACGAAGAAAGGACCTTGAGACGAATTGTGAAATAGTGTGGGTGGAGCTACTCATACCAAATAATAAAATATTAATCGGTTGTTACTACAGACCACCTAGTGGTAACCACGTTGATCTTGAGCAATGTTTAGAATCCGTGCTAAAGGCTCATCCTAGAGCGCCGATAATATTGGTTGGTGATTTCAATTTGCATATCAAGTGGTCCACTCCACAAACTGGTAATGAAACTGATGGTTGTGACCAGTGGTTTATCCAGCATTTTATTGATGGTCTTGGTCTAAATCAGTACAATATGGCTAACACAAGAAACATTCAAACTCTTGACCTCGCTCTATCATCTCTCGATAAAATGACAGTCTCTCCTGGCAGAAATTTGATCTCTTCCGATCACCTATCTTTGGACCTGTCATTTCTGCCACTATCTAAACCTAGAAGACCTTGGTCCAATGATATCCTCAGAGAAGTGCCGATGTGGAATAGGACCTGTTGGGTGGATGTAAGGCATGCTCTTGCACTTCTTCCGTGGAACCAATTGGAAGATATGCCGGATGTTGATGATGTAGTTCATATGTTTTACGAGTGGACTTCAAATGTTATTCAAGACCACGTTCCACACAGGCAGCCCAAAAGTCGGCGGTTTCCTTCATGGTATCAGCGTGAAACGCTAACGGCGCTCAAGAACAAAAACAGGGCATGGCTACAATGGAAGCAATTTCCTAGCCCACATTCACGTCATATGTTCGAGCATTTGCGGAGGCTTGCTAAACAACGTCTCAGGAATGACTATAAGGATTATATTGATCGTATGACCTTTGATGCAAGAACTAATCCTAAAAGGTTTTGGACTCTTATTAATTCTCGTCGCAATACTGAAAGAATTCCCCCTGAAGTGTCATTTAACAATGTATTTGCTTCTAAATTAGATCGTACTGAGCTTTTTAATCAATATTTCTATGGCAATTTCACTGTTCCTTCTGACCCAGCTGTGCCTATTAACATACCGGTATCTAATGTCTCCTCTCACAGTATTAATAACATATCTACTACACCTTCTGAGGTAAGAGAACTTATAAATAATCTTCAATCTAGTCGTGCGACTGGCCCAGATGGTATTGGAGCTATATTTCTTAAAAATTGTTCCTCTGTTTTGTCTCAACCTTTGGCTGTCATATTAAACAAGATTTTTATGACAGGTAATTTCCATACCACTGGAAACAGGCAAATGTCATACCATTGTTTAAAGCAGGAGACAAAACATCTGTGAAATGCTATAGACCAATATCAATTCTTCCGATTCTGTCTGCCATATGTGAAAGAATTGTCCATCATCGTCTCTTGGCCCACACTCTTCCACTTCTTTCGCCTGAACAACACGGATTTCTCCCTAACTGTTCATGTCTCACCAATCTTGCAGTCCTCCAACATCATGCCACTAATGCCCTGGAAAACCGATCCCAGCTGGACGTTGCCTACATTGATATTGCAAAGGCATTTGATTCTGTAAGCCACAAACACCTTCTTTACAAGATCAAAGAGCGTTTTGGTGTGAGTGGTAATTTCCTGAAGCTCATTGAGAATTTTCTTACAGATCGAAAGCAACGTGTAATTATTGCCGGTTCATCTTCCTCTTGGTTACCAGTGCTATCTGGTGTCCCTCAAGGCAGTGTATTGGGCCCTCTCCTTTTCGTGTTGTTTGTAGACGATCTTGTAGACAGACTTAAACCGTTTGCTTGTGATTTTCTGTTGTACGCTGACGATTGTAAAATTTTTAAAATTGTGTCGAAATTATGTGATGCAATCGTTCTTCAAGATGCATTAACAGCGTTTTCTCAGTGGTGTTTGGATTGGCTTCTCCGTCCTAATCCTGATAAGTGCTCATTGTTAACAATTTCATTGCGGAAATTACCATTAGTTTGTAATTATAATTTGTCGGGGCAAGTCATTCAGCGAGTTACTAAAATGAAAGATCTTGGTGTCATTATAGATTCAAAATTCCTTTTCATTGAGCACATTTCCAAAATAACTTCAAAAGCCATGTCCCTATTGGGTTTATTATATAGGTTCACTGATATTCGTGACCCAACTGCTCTAAAATCATATTTCACGGGCTGTGTTTTACCTGTGATTGAGTACTGTACTCCAATTTGGGCATTATCAGCTGATACCAACATTAAAAAATTAGATAGAGTACTTTCATTTTTCTGTGCAATTGTACGTCATCGTGTCCCAGCTTTTAATGCCTGGTCTCGTCAACAAATTATGAGTGAACTTTTCATGACAGATCTAGCCACTCGAAGAAAACGCTATGACATGTCCTTCTTGCACCGTATCATCAATGGCATTTTCCGGTCCACCAGTCTTGTCTCTATGTTTCCACTCCATGTTCCATCCCGCTTTACTAGGCTTACGCACCTTTTCCATGTAGCTAGACCTAGACTTTCTATTACCCGTAGATCAATCACCTTTCGTTTACCTTCCTTTTATAATAATTTACCTAATTTACCAAAGTTCGACATATTCTCTGATTTTAATACTTTCAAAAAATCAATCCGTGATTGGACTGCAGTTGAAGGTCATTAGCATTTCCCCCTCTATTCTTTCAAACATTTTTTTACTCTTATGTTTGTTGCACTTATAATTTTGATATATTTGTTTATTGTTAATTAATATTTTTAATTGTTTGTTAATTTGTAGGTTTATTAATTGTAATTTTAATTTTTACTTATTTATATATTTTTAGGATTGTCTATGTAAAATGGTACTTGTGCTGTACGAGACTCTTATATAAATAAATAAATAAATAAATAAACTAATTGGTCCGTACACGAATCACATTTCGGGGGTTTAGCTAGTGAATAACCTTTTCAACTTTATGTAAAACTTAGCGAAACGTCTTTTTTTAACTAAAGTTATTTTTATTCACTTATATTTTTCTTTCAGCTAGCTTTGAAATGTACTTGTAAGGCTTCACACGTTCGTATAGAAATATGAACCAGCGAGAGCGTAACAGTTAAAACACCATCAAAGTGGTGGCTAGGCATTGTTTCACTTTTATAACTTGAATACGTTCAACGAGATCATTTTCATCTCATTCAAATACAAAATGAGTTTCGAAATAGTAAATTAGAGTGCGAGTATACAATTTCACAGTCTGCGTATACACTGCTGGCAGTGGTTTAATCAGTCAAAGGTTGTTAGTCTGGTTTTCGGAAACAACGATTGAACTAAACTTAATGAAACCGGTGACTTTGATGTCCCCATAGTACAGAGTATTGCGTCATCCGGCGACTGAATGTCAAGCCATGCGTGAATACAATACAAAGAGTATTTACCTATTATAAACAAACCTTTATTAAAATGGCTAAAGTTGTCGAATCGAATGCTAGTTATATTAATTTACTGATGTTTGTACTACCCACGGATACTGAAACCAACTCACTGATGTCCGCGGGTTGAAATAATGAACGACATGTATACATGTTGATTCTTCCTTGCAAATAGCAATATATTGTGAAAGTGTATGAATTTTACATTCGAGTTAATATTAGAGTTTAGTATAAAAAATATCCACTTTTTATTGGTTATATGCTTTTTCTTTATTTACGTCCACCGTATTTAGTAACATAAAATGAGTAAATATTGAAATAAATACATATCGATTTGATAAGTAGTATTTATTAAAATGCTGTAAGACTACTGTAATCTGCTACACACACACACTACACTGTAACAGTGTCTATATGTTATAAGCCCGTAATATAACCTGGTTGGGTCTTGATAAATTGCATTTATCATTTACCTTTCAATTTTACCTTTTCAATTTTCATAATCATTGTTTAGAAAATAAATATACAATTCAATTGTATTGGATTGCAAGGATATATTAAAACTTTATTATCATATTTATCATACCTTTAGTAACAGTGTTGTATCCCCGTAAAATGTGACATGAAAAATAATGCGGAACGATGTATGCCATAATACGGAAGTTTTTGTTGTTGCAACTTTTGAAAAAATAAAATGAGATGTTAACACAAACAATTAGCGTTGTTTTTATTAATATTTGTAATTCCATCACAGTATATAACGTTTTAGAGATTTTACATATTAATGCCATATCGTAGTGATTCTCCACCCTTGAAACATAAACATGCCGACACTTTGATTTTATGAACGCAAAAGTGAAGACAGGCCGTGTAGTAAAAATACACTAAAGCGAGCTTAAAACATTAGAATTCTACTCAGCAACGGAAATGTCGCAAATTTACATAGAAAATTGCATTTTTGTCGAGGGCGGCCTAATCCCCGGCCATGCAGCTACCTCGCGGGAGCTCGACACGCCGTCCCATAAATATCGGTTTCACTAATTTCCTAGAGTTTCGCTGGGTCTTGTTTTTGCATTCTACTTCTGGAACTGGGAGGTTTTGTTTAAAATCTTGCGTCTTTTCAGATTAGGAAATTCGTCGTTTTTTTCCGAAAAAACTTTGCGACCGTGATTTTGAGTTCCCGATCATTTCTTTAGTTATAGCTTATCGTGCAGTGTGAGAGTTGAAGTCATAAATACCGAAGCAAAATAAGTGCATATTATAAACAAACGCAAGACTTTTTTATGCTAATAATTCAACATTTTATAGCATGGGTAAGGATATTGGAATGCGATTATATATTTATCCTTGTCCCCCCGCGTCTCCCCTTACGTTCCTCCCCTTGGAAAGAAGACATGGTGGTAACTCACACTTATAGAAATTGTTTCATCTTGGAGGCGCGAATAATCTTAGCTGTTAATTAAAGCGCCCTAAAACTACTAATACTAATACTAAACTAATTCTACCCGGTATTATAGAACTACAGTTTTTGAAATAAACATTATTATTCCTTAAGTACGCCATATTTGTCTATTTTTGTAAAGAGCAAATCTCTCAAACATCGTAGACCTGAACAAGTTCATATTCCTGCAAATAACATTTATGTACCTTGCTCGTAATAAGTTTGTCATGGTAAACATTCCCAGAGACAACTTGAGCCACTTTCGCGGACTAACTTCGTGTTTTATTGGGTGTAGCATAATTAGTCGATTGAATAGCCATTAGACATCTTATACCTATAGTGCTCACGTCTCTTAGCCTACTCTTGATTCACGTAGTCGAGTTTTCCCTACCCCCCTTCCTCTCCGGCTTATCTTCGCAACGCTCAGGTCTAACTCCAGTACACCATTTCTGTGATCCTAGACAATCAACTTCTTCTCTCAATTACTACCCCACCAAGCGCACTTTGCAACGTGCGAGCGGTCTTGTTATCATATCTCGAACCTCCTCGCGCTGTCCAATTAGCTGACTCACCAATACAGACGTAGACATTTATTGTTTTACTTTTGGATTGCAAGAATAATAATTTGTGGGTCTGTGTAAAATGTCATCTCTATTGATTTTTAAATTAAGTTTTACGTTGAAAATTGAGAATTTAAGAGTAGGCCTACGTGACACGTGGTCTGTTTGATTTAGCTAAATAATTACCATATAGTGTTTGGTAATTCATTGCTTTTGGTTAAAATTTAATGCTTTATTAATTACATTTTCGTCTTACTGTAGAGTAGAAGTATAAAAGCGAACTATAATTTCTTACAAAACAAAGTTCTGCATTTTCCATCTTGGTTGCTTTTCAGACACAGAATATCAATTAAAAATGTGAAAAATAGTAAATGTAATTAAAAACATACGATTGTGTCAAAAACAACACTTGATGCAAATACAGCAATTGCGGTGCATGTAACAAAGAGACGTGTGTTCTGATCTCGCCGGATACGTATTTTCCAATGTTGATGGTCTGTTGATTATCAAGTTACAAAACCTTTTAAATTATCGTGATGCTAAGATTTTATCGCCCCGATAATAAAAGTTGAGTGGGTCGACGCTATTCCAGTGGCGATGCAATCATTACTATGACGAATTGTCGAATCGTCGACGAAAAATACTTAGAATTAAATTTGATACAGAATCATAAATTGCAATTCTTGTAATCAAAGATTAAAAAAAAAACCTCTTTAAGTCTGTGTTGGTGAGTCAGCTAATTGGACAGCACGGTGAGTTTCGAGATATGATAACAATATCGCTCGCACTTTGTACAGTGCTCTGGGGGGGGGGGGTAGTGTGAATGAGTGGAGAAGTTGCCTCACTAGGATCACAGGAAAGGTGAATTGCAGTTAGTCAAGTCGTTGCTTTTCACTGTCGAGCATTGGTATTTGATATAACACAGACGTTCGTGCGGCTGCCTGTTCAAGGCATCGCGTATCACACAGTAACTGTGGCTTCGTGCGCAATTCTTCGTGGTCCCATTGCGACCTTTTCTTAATATCATTGAAGTCTACAAGTGTTGTTTAAGTTTATTTACTGTTCATAATGCGCTTTCACGCTTTCTCTAGTCATTTTACTACATTCATCACTTTCTATCCCAATCCTCTCATCTCACCCTCAAACAATGCCCATCAGTATCTACCTCTTTATTATCTTTATCATCTTCTCGTGCAAGCGGCAACTTTGCCGTCGCAGGTCTTCATAATATGATGCAGATTGAGATAAGCCGTAAGCTAGCCAGTGTGTTTTCTTTCTTTTTACTTACGTATATTGCCATCATCGCCCTGGTGCCAACAACTAGACCACAGCATTCGAATTATGCCCGAAAAACTTCAGTCACGATTGTAAGTATCAATCCATCAAGTATTGAATTACAATATTCTTCTAGACAATCCTTGCCTGACTGCTGTCAAAACAATATATTTCTGTGACTGTAGCTTTAATTATGGTGTTAGTCTCCATCAGCATATTTGAACCGCATTAAAGGATATTTTAAACATCTTTATTGTCACTTTAATGTGTCTACCAATATGAATCAAGCGTAAAGCATCGTACTGCAGTTCTAGCGTGAATGCTGGTGTGCGTAAACCTGTTTTAAATGCATTTAAGAATATTTACTGTAGCGAAAGTGATGCGAAATATACTTTCCCCCCCGTGAGGTTACCTTATTCAGGTGACTAACTAGAGAATTAGAGTTTAGACCTTAGGGTGTTGTAATGGGAATGTCCCAGGGTTGTTTTAAGAGAACTTTACCCAAAATACTCGCGATAACGACTGAAGAAACCCTCGAACAAACTTTCATTCAGGATTAATGGTGGCGTGTTTCGAAAACGGGACATCAAAATCCGAGTTTCAAACTTTACACATTGGCCACTTCTAGTGGTATTTTCATAAGTGTATCATTCTCAAGTAGACTTGAAACTTTGTTATTATTCTATACTTATTTTACACATTTAAAAATCAATTACGAGTGTACTAATGCTTACTCTGTTCGGACACATTAATTTATATTGTAATCTACATTTTACTATTAAATCTATGTGGAATACTAAGGTATAATCGTTCAATTTCTATTGTGGACAATGTACGACCAAGTAAAGCTGTTGCTGTTCCCTTAGGGTTACGCGCATGCTGATTGGCAAGTACGCTTTCACTAATGCCATCCTCGAGTGCTTTAGGTGCTCTGGGAGGGTGAAATATGTATGTTTTGCTTCATCTATCTCAATTACAATTGAATGAAGGACATCACTGTATAACTAAGTACTCGTGGGACGCAAAACGCGATCAGTTGCCTTTTTAATGTTGTTTCATTAATTCAAATACAATGTCCATAAAATTACGACAAAAACAAAAACAAACAAGGGAATTTCAAATTCATGTATTCCCATTATTGGTGGATGTGATGGGAAAAAATGCATAATTATAAAAAAATAATTTTGTGAGACTTTCCTAGTGAAAAACAAAGAAATAAAAAAGAAATAGTTATAAATACTACTTTTTAAACAATTTGGCGTAACATTGAGCTATTGTTGAAATGTCTCTCTCAAACTCAAATTATGTACAATATTTGGTTAAAAATCAATGCAATTTGAATGGGATATAACTGAGAACTATAACTGAGAAGCTAGTTTTAATCTTTTGTAGTCTGGAAGATGAGATGCTTAAAAGCATTGAAAACCGGATTCCACTAACATTTTTGAGTAAAATATGGAGACGGGTATCAAATTACGCGTCTTGACATCAGGAACAAGAATAATGACGTTTTCGCCTACGCAAATCGTGCGGGTAGCGGTTGGCGAAGTCAAAGGTCACGTGCGGTTCACTGTACTATTTTACTAGTATCACATTAGAATTACTCTACATGGTCTTAGCACGATACAAAGCTGGGTATTGACGAGTATTGACACCAGAAACAATAAAAGTGACGTTTTATAAGTTCAAAAAGTCATGTGGGTGGCGGTGGGTGGAGGTCAGAGCCCGCACGCGCTACATTACTCTAGTTTTGTTTATTTATTTAAGCAACAAATATAAAACGATTCTGTGACGTCACCGTTGCCCTATCAAAAATAAGGTTGACAATTTTGTAGTAGGGAATTGTATGGTGAGTATTTTCGCCATTTAAACTTTTTGTCTATCTCCAGCCATTTTGGATTTATACTAAAAATGACACCTGACCAACACCATGTGGCGGACATTTTCAAGATGGTGGTCAAACGTCAGAATTAGAAAAATGACTCCCAGGCATTATTTCTTTCTTAACATCATGGTAATGCATTTCAATCATACAAAATAGGTTCCCTCACAAATACACACGGACTTACTTCTCTCGACCAGAGCATTAGTTTAGAAAATCATAACATAAGAAATTTCGTAAACTGCGAATAGGGAGCCGTCGTATACACAACGCAAGTAATGAATTTAAAATGTACACAATCAGAAACTAGTACATGATTTATTTTTTAAGCAATCCAGAAAAAAAATCAACCCGACTGGAATTTGAATATAAATCTTCCACATTCCAGGTGGACGCTAAAGATCGATTGGCCAATGAGTCTGTAACTAAATCATTTCTGAACTGTTGGTGCATCTTAGAACTGATCTAAATGGATGGATTGTTGAAATGTCTTCGGTGTAGAATATAATTCTGTGTTTTAATTCGATAAACTTAATTCAATAGAATAATATGAAACAAAGCCATGCCCGCCACCATCATTAGTCTTTATTTATTCTCTATGTTGTGTTTAAATCATACATAGGACAGGACAGGAATGAAAAACGTACTTAAATATTTCCATATAGAAGCTAATGAATAAACATCACTCTTTTGGGACCAAACAATTTCCCAAAAGTCGAACAAATGCGTAGGTAGAAAATCAATGAGTATTGGGTCCTCACTGTTGTAATGCGGAATTTATTCACGAAACTTTCTACCATAAAACGAAATAACCAATTTTGATTAGAGTGTACGACTAAACACCCACTCTATTTACTCCTTTTACTCCAGCCAAATGGAAAAACTTCAGGGTGGCGCTAATGCACGTTCATTTTTCATGATAAAGACTCAATTACCTGCGCCTTAATATAGCCAGAAAAGAGGGAGAAGATAATAAACCCGACTGAGAAGTTCGTCGCCAGTTATTTGTTTGCCAGTCCAAGCATGAAAAAGACAAAACAGGCAGACAGCCAGACTGACAGTCGGTCCTAAAACAAAACGAACACCGTAGCGACACCCGTCATCTGAAAAAAAGACAAGTTGCCAACATCGTTATATAGCACGTCAACCATAAATCTGAATTATACATATTATTTTGTCGTTTTATTCTGAATAATGACAACAACACGCGGCCAATAAAACCGATGCGATATGAAGGGTCTTCCACCTTACATCCTGAGCCCATCCCCTACGAAAACGTGAGCCGCCTCGCTGGAAAATATTTTCACATTAGAAAGTGGTAAGGCCAGTAACTTATCATAAGCGTGGCCTACCCTACTCTTAGTTACCGCCATTTACAGTAGTTTACGCCAAAAATTTCGGGCCTGCTATAAGTTTGTGTACAGTGTTGGGCAAAAATAAAACACACTTGGCTGAGATTAAAGACCAACGTGCTAAGATAACTTAGCAAACTTATGTGTTACACTCGGTTCTGCTATACTCACCGTATTTCCGAAGTAAATATATAAAACAAAATTCGTATTTAAAGTCTACCACTTAAGTAAAATAACTGATTTTCAGTGGGGACTTAAGTTTTAAAGCGAAACGAACCACCCCTGACGGCACCAAAGCTGACGCCATCGAAGCACAAAGGCCAACCAGACATTTGTGTTTTAAAAACAAACACTTATTTAACAGTAACACGATCCAACTGCAGGCATATTTAATTATTTTTTAAATATGTCAACCTTGTTGTCTAAATAAATATATACATTGCTGTTGTAATATTCCTATTTCAAATTGTCATATAGGTAGTTTATTATTTTGTTGATTTATGCGATTAGTTCTTATTAAGTTGTCTTCCTTTGTAATCTTAATAAATAAATAAATATATAAATAAACAAGCCAGAATCGAAAAGTATATTAATTTTTCAAATTAAAGGTATTCGAGGCCCGGAATATTGTAAATCCAATTAACGGGTCGGGGAGAAATTTAAAACAGGTTGCCAGAAGCGGGACTCGAACCGGGAACTTTATTATAAGCATTTACTAAATAATTTTTCTTTCAACTCAACATTTTGTTTTGTGTTCAATTAAAAATGTGGTCCTATGTGAAACCGATATCTTTACTGAATAAAGCCTATGAGCAATGATGGATCCAGTTCTGGTGGTTGCATGAAGGAATGATTAGCTTATTCATTCCTCCGTGAATGGTTGTTGGATGAGCGAAGCGAAGACTTCAATTTCACCGACCCCCCAAAAATTTAGCTCGTGTGTGTTTTTTTTTCTGTCTGTTTGTTCGCTCTCTACCGGGCAAAAGGCATATGCGATCTGGATGAAAATTTGAGGGGAACCTTCGAAATCTCTGAACTTAGACTTGCCACGTTTTTGGGTACAATCGAAGAAATATTTTCCCATGAATATCGTACTTTTACGATTTTTTCGAATTTTAGTGCGATATTTTCGTGACATTTAGGCCGATTCTGACCAAACGGGTGGGGCTACAACGTTCATATTTTACATGTACATTAAGGTAATGGTTATGTATTGCTTTTTGAAAGAAAAAGTTGAAAAAGTTAGGCCAGAATCCATAGAAAAGAGGTTTTTAAATGAGTTTTTTGAGGTTTATAATAACAATTAACAAGTAACAATAGAAACTTGACAACAATCACCTACAATGCATTCACAAAGCACTTGCAAAGGAAAAGTGGTCCTACGCAAACGAAAAACTTACAAAAAAGCTCATCCATCAACGCGACTAAAAAAAGCGTTTGCGAAGCTTGCTAGTTAATAATAAATCTTGTTTGATATAACGCCCTCCACCATAAGTTTTATAACAGTTGTACTTGTCCTAATAACGTTTAAAAATTGGCTTTAAAACGATTAGACACTGGCAATGATTTTCTATCTACATTGCACACTAATCTGGATAATATCTGCCGGACGGGGCTTTTTTTCCGCGAATAATACTGTTATTTACTGAAAAAATATACTTTAACAGTTAGTTTAAAATATTAATACTTCAGTTTGTTTCATTAATTTTTCAAGGTAAAACACAACAATAAAATGAATTTTGTTGTGTGAAATAATATTTTTAGATGTATGTCTAGCTCCCTTTAAAAACATGATTCTAATCTCATAAGATGTCTATTTTTAGAACAGTACATACACATACAAGTTGGTGAAAATTGCTATTATTATATTCCAATTTTCTAATATCAAATTACGTAAATTGTTCATTGTTTTTTAGCAAGCAGTAAAATAAATGTTTCTATTAAATCCGCAGTTTATTGCACATTCTATCAGCGAGGCAAAGCTTAACTCCTTGAACCATTTCGTTTTTTTATAAGTAGCATAGTTGGCAACAATGGTATATAATAAGATTTATCTAGACTTTAGCTTAAATTCCCATTTACATACATATATACTGGGGAAAATCTAGTTTCCGAGGTAAATTTAAAACATATTGCATTTTAAAACGAGTTCTAGCTCACCCGCCCTTAACAGTCCAGCTGGGTTGGGTATGTTTGAGCAAATGAAGAAAATATTCAAATGTAACGTTTTGAAGTTATAACTTTCTTGGTGATATTTTCACGAGTTTTCTGGCAAGAAAGTGCAACGTTCATACTGAAAAACCATAGAATTTGTTGAGTTGTCACTCTTATAGATTTGGTTAGGGCAACATATTTCAAGAAAGTGTGTTTATGGTTTTAAACAAAAAATAATAATTACATTCGTATTTAGTCTACCCACTCACATTTAAATGTGTCAGTGGGGGATTTTTTTTAACAGGCCAAGCTTACACACAACATTTACATGCGAACAATGGCCTATACTAGATACCGTAATTTTAAATAGGATACACCGACCCAACTAGTTGGACACGATTTCACTCGCGGGAGACGTCTGAATCAACAAGGCTAATTCCGAACAACCAGAGAACTTATTATGTGCTTCGTTACGACGGCTCCAAAGTCACCGTTTACACATTCCCAACCCAAGAATTGGTGGACTGAAGTCGATATTATTAGTCCTAGTTTATAATTTTCTGCGTGAAGCGGGACTCGAAACCGGGATTTTCCGCATTATAATCAGGAACATGGTCTTGAAAATTGTCGGCCCCGTTTTCATATTGGAAATTCGCTAGCTATTAATGTAACCCAGAGCGCAACTGTAAAACCTACCTTTTCAAATCAAGCATGTGTTATTGCGGCAAGGCGAGCAAATGTGAAAGACAATACGTTTCCATGGCATCTGTTATTTACCAAACAATATATCAAAATTAATTGCTTTTGAATAGTTTGTTTCCATATTTTGATAATGTTACTCGTTTATTGTGTTTCAACCCATCAGCGATGTTAAGTTTAACTTTGGGCAATTGTACGCAATCGATATTCCGAATTCAATATATCTATTTATCAAATACTACACTTTGATGTTATTACTAATTGATAAATTTGACATATATTTTGTACATATTGAACTATAAATTCCTTTGTACATACTGATGGTAAACTCATATTGTAATTAATTATCGACTATTTAGATTGGAGCGTTGAGTAGCGGGATAGCAAGCCGGAAATTTTACAGGACAAATATTGTCAATTTGACCAAGTAATATTAATTGACAGGTCAAATAATTAGTAAAGGTAATATTTTTATCTTACTTAGTTGGTATCATTCATTCTTCAAAGGTAACCCGGTTTTGTGACATTCCCTTAAGGGGAATCCCTAGACCCAAATATGATTTCTAAAGAATGCAGTAAAGACGTCTGAAAAGTGAGTAGAATGTAAGAGGGGCTTAATAAAAGAGCGGATAATTTTTTCGATTTTTTTTGACGGGACATAACTCAGAATGAACAATTGTATTCAATTACTGGAATCAGTTGCTCAAGTTCAAAATTGAATTTTTAGCAGCGGTTTTTTGTATATTATTTCTACACTCCTTTATCTACAACCTAAATATAAGTTTTATTGGTTTTATATGGTTTCAGGCGTTGCACGATTTTTTCCGTTAAACGGTACAAAATTTGAAATTGTACCGGCAGGCGAAAAAAATTGTGCAACGCAACAAACCATATAAATCCAAAAATCCTTTTATTTAGGTTTTAGATACCCCTAAAGGAGTGTAGAAATAATATACAAAAAACCGCTGCTAAAAATTCAATTTTGAACTTGAGCAACTGATTCCAGTAATTTGAATACAATTGTTGATTCTGAGGTTATGTCCCGTCAAAAAAATTTCAAAATAATTATCCGATCATTTATAAAAGCCTCTCTTACATTCTACTTACTTTTCAGACGTCTTTACTGCATTCTTAAGAAATCATATTTTGGTCTAGGGATTCCCCTTAAAACTTTTCGACAAGAGCAGACAAAGTGCTAGTAAATCAAATTCAGAAATTACAAAATCTAGACCGACCGGTGCTTAAACCCGGGTCTCTCACTTCGCGGGTAGGCGCCTTAGCCAAGTCGCTTTTAACATCTGAATTTGTTGCTGCTAAGGCGCCTTCCTGGAAAGTGGGAGACCCCGTTCAAACCCCGGTAGGTTAGATTTTGTAATTTTTGGATTGTATTAATAAAAAAAATAAAAAAATAAAATACGGGGGAGTTTCTCGACTAATGAAATTTAGAAATGGATGAAAGGTTTTAGACAAATGACTCGATGCCACAATACGTATGAGCTAAAAATACCTTTTTATCTGGTTTAAGTGCCATCCCTTATAATGTGCACAATTACTTCATGAGTTGTTATAACTTTTTATTTTTGTGTAATGCAAAATCAATCTATGAATCATGAACTACTTATGTATATAACTTGACTTGAAACCGGCATATTTAAAGTTTTAGAACAAATAACACTAATTACAAACAATGTGGCCATGAAAATAAAACCAAAGTGAATTATAATATTGTAAATAGACTACGAACGCAAAATATCGCCCTCTTGTTATTTATTATGTGTAGAGGAAGTGGGACTGATTTGATATTTTGGTAAAATCTTATTTCTTTATTTATGTAGAATACGCGCTCAAAATGATGTATCTTTCTACTTACTAATATAGATACATATTTTTATATGTACCCTTATATTTAAATACTTTGATTATGAATACATGAAAATTGATAAACTATTGTATTTATTTTTTACGATTATTTTTGTTGTATACGGTACCTACACATAACAAAAACTTGTAAAAATACAGCCAAACCTTACACACTCAAAAGAAATGAGATCTAAAAAAAAGGGCCAAGCTCATCTACCCTTCCACATTTGCGCATTCTTAATTAATAAACGTACAGTGTCTTGTAACAACATCATTGAAAAGCTTGGCAAAATAGAATTTTCAACTATAAATTTAAACGTAATAGTTAATCCAAATTCTTTTTTCTAATTAATTTTAATGTAATTGTCATGCGAATTCTATTTTGCCAAGCTTTTCAAGGATGTTGTTACGGGACACTGTACGTTTATGAATTAAGAATGCGCAAATGTTGATGGGTAGATGAGCTTGGCCCTTTTTTTAATATCTCATTTCTTTTGAGTGTGTAAGGTTTGGCTGTATTTTTACAAGTTTTTGTTATGTGTGGGATCTCATTTACTTTTCAAGTTTCATTGCAAATTTATTTGTTAAAATATAATAATTTTATCAGTCGATTTAATTGCTATGGTATTACCAATAGACAATAGAATGAAAAAATATAGTGGTCCAAAGACTTGCTTTTTGTAAACAATGTAGGCGATCATTGTCAAGTAACTATAGTTACTTATTGATTGTATGCCTGTAGAAGGCTTATTTTAAAACCTTTATTTGGAAGCCTTCCAACAAACCTTTTTTTTATTATTTTTTCTTTCAGAAAGAACTACATTACTATTACCTTAATGTCCATGTAAAATATGAACGTTGTAGCCCCACCCGTTTGGTCAGAATCGCTGAGCAATTGAAACTGACGAATTAGACAGAAGTAGTAGTAGCCAGTAGTAACTAACATCCTTAAAGTGATTTTGAGCATTTTTCAAGTCATTTTTTTACCAAGAAGGAATGCTCGTACACCAACCAAATTTTGGGATTGTTGTCGGACACCTAAATCCCCTCGATTTGATAGTTTCAAGTTCACATACCGTTTCATGACGGCTGGGTGACATCTCGAAATCACCCCAACTCTGCTTGCTGTATAAGGTGCCTGAGTGTGTAGCGCACCGCGGCTTGGCTGCGGCGCCCTAACGGGCACCTAGATATCAAACATTTAAACGTATTTTGTTCGTAAAGAGCAAGCTCTCCTTCATTGAGTATATTTCGAAAGTAGTGAATTTCCAATATAGACCTATAACTCTTAATATTGAACGCTATGTAGTCGACATTGTCTGAAAATGGTGTTATATAATGCAAAAACTAAATTGTCCCGAACGAAATTGGGTCGCATTGGATGCACAGTTTCATGGAACACACCCATACGACCCCAGCCAGACAACCAACGTAATAACATACAAATAAAACAAGTAAACCCTATACGAGGGTATTATTCGTGTATTCGTGCACTTTAATCTGATCTCGGGGGAAGTTTTTATCTGTTGACCCATTCCCTGTGTGCAATGCTCATCTGGAGTTGAGCGGATTCTTTGAATTGCTGGAATCGAAGTCGGGGCAGTTCACCGTTACGCTCGTCTGGCCTTCACATCTATTGGACTGGAAGTTATTGGCTCTGACAATATCGAATGCACCTCAAAGGTCGCGCACTTTCATGTGGGATCTATAGCTAGCGACCATGGGTGAAGTGTCAAGTGTTGTCTAGTTCGCACACACGTCAGTATAGTTGACAAAACCTTAAATCTTGCCGGTTCATTACCTTTATAGTAAATTATACAATATTTAGACAAATAAAAAAATATTAACATTGATCAAATATAATTTCCCAGGCTCCAGGGCCGTATCGAGGGGGTCCCCGAAATCAGAAGAACGGTTATAATAATACTTAATAGCACTATGTGGCAAAAATATGGAGGCTCTACATATTATGGCAAGATTTTGTAAACTGACAGTATGTGGATCTTCACAATTTTATAAATCGGCAAAAACATTCTAAATACTAGTAAAATATCACTACTTGCAATGTTAAAAATCAAAAGTTTTCTTTGGCTATTCTCCCCAGACCCCCCAAAGTACCAGGATACGTATTTTTATTTCCGAAATGATCGCCCCTGCCAGGCTTTTTGGTCCAGTAATGACGGTTTTCCAGCGATAACTGGTATTTAATCTCGCTTTAGTCGGAACATTTCGAACTTCTATGGTTAAAAAATCTTGGGATAGGTAAATGGTGACTTTGGAGTCGTCCTGGCAACAACGCAGATAATCAATTCGATATTTTTTTAGAATTAGCCTTGTTGATGCTGACGTCGCCCGCTGGTGAGTCGTGCTCAACCATGTGGTTGCTTTTTCCTATTTGGCTACTTCTAAGACCTATCTGTATAGTTTCGGTTGGTCATTGTAGGTCGGTGCGATATAAAGTAAAAGTGCCCCACTAAAAACCATTTATATGACTGGGTCCTCTAAATAATGTTTCTCGGAAATTTGAATCTTTTAGTGTGTTTGTGACTCTGTATTATTTGTGGTTTAACTTGTAATTTTCCGGATCAATAAGCTTTTATCGGATGAGCATTGCGAGCGAAGCGAAGATTCCATTTCACTACACTGGGGAAAAAAATCCGGAATGTTTTTTTTGTCTTTGTTAACACGATTCCGGCTAAACCGATACTCCAATTGCGATGAAATTTTCTGAAGGCCTTTTAAATCTCTGATTTTAGAACTGCCACGTTTTTGAGCGCAATCGAAAAATTATTTCTAATTAAAATCGCAAATTTACGATTTTTTCCGATAAAAAAAAAAAAATCTTCGACTTATAACACCTACATGCTTTATACGATTGTAATGATTTTTTCACAGAACCTAAATTTTATGAATTAATATATTGGTATGAAATTTGAGTGCGATCGAAAACTAATTTCTATAGAAAATAGCAATTTTACGCTTTTTTCGTTTAAAAAAAAAGTTCTTAGACTTATAACAGCTAGATGCTTTATTCGATTGTAATGATATTTTCATAGAACCTTAATTTTATGAATTTATATATTTTTGAAAAATTTGAGCGCAATCGAAAAATAATTTCTGATGAAAATCGCAATTTAACGCTTTTTTTCGTTAAAAAAAACGCTCATCCAACAACGCGCCTGAAAAAGCGTTTGCGAAACTTCCTAGTTATAATCACAAATTTATTTATGGCGCTGAAACATTAGTAAAGTATTGGAAATCAAAGTCTCTGGGAAAAATTAGATGGCTTTAGAATGTCAGTTTGAACAAAACATAGAGAAGGCCCCTGCCATCCTCCAGGAAGTCAAAGGACAGATTTGAGGCGGGGGACTTAATTAAAAGATGATTTGAAATAAGCTGAATCCATGTTGTACATCATTATGAGTTAGACTTGTACGCTACATGTTATACCTTCTACTATGCCTACAGTCTCGAGCGGCAGTTACGAACCGTACAATACACTCTTGGCTATGCAGATAAAGGTAACTCGTCGCTTACGGTTATACAAGAGAACTACTTCGTGAGGTCAGGATCATATCAGCACCTTTGCACCCCTTTTTCAAGGGTTTCTTTCAAGAGTGAATATTGAGATTTACCTCTACCTATATTAGATATAGGATTGCTAGATTTAAAATTTTGCACGCATCATTCGAACAATTCTATCCAAATACCTGAATCACATGGTGAATCGCAGTTAAACCATGTTAACCACTATTATCAGTAATTTAACGGTTTTGTTTGCACGCTCTGATAAAAATTTCATAGCCAGTTAGCTCGCGAACGTAATAAGCACACGTTTCATCTGGTTGGAGAACTCGGCTTCTGTGAGGTCACTGGTGTAAACTTTTAACAAAAGACCAAGACAAAACTAGGACGAGAGTTCGTTTGATGTGTTTTTCATATTTATTTGTTTATTTATTTGGTTGGTTTTGTTTAAGACCCATGCTAGGCAAATCCAGCAACAGGCAGGGGGAGGGGTAATGTCGTGGGCGTCTTTGTCATCGTTTTTTGTCATATTCGTCGTCATCGGCGAGGTCGTCAAGGCTAAGGCTAAGGCTCGACGACGACTGCCAGTGCTAGCCTCTGGTTTACTCTGGTTTACTTACTAGCTATGTTTGTGAGATGCACTCAGCCTCTCTTTTCGCCTTGTACGGTCGGCAAAGGAATACCCTCTATATTTTATCAGTTGAGTTTTAAAATTACACTAGCAATACATTATAACTTTTCCGATCCTTTAATGTGTGTGGCTATTCACTTGTACGAAGTAACTTTGTTGCAGTAACCTCTATGCAGATGTTACAAAGCACTCAAATCCTCAAATTAAATAAACAAATTACAGTTGTCTAGTTTGTTGTACATTCTCCAGGCAAATAGAAGACCAAGGTTAGTGTTCTACTCGAATGTGTGGTTATCAAACCATTTAGTTAAATAGAACAACTACTGGAGAACATGAATAAGTTGTTCATTTTAATTGGAGTGTGTCAACTCAGATACAAGAACTGATTTTCAGGCGGGGGGGGGGTGAAGGGGGGGGTTCATTAAAAGTGTTATTAAACCATCTCTGCCGAAGATGACGCCATTGACGAGCGACCCGAAACCATTGTCGATCGGCACACATAATGTATATTAGTACGTGTTGACAAAAGATTACTAATATAATGTTTCGGGTAGATTTGTTTATGATAAAATATCACTTTTGTATTTATTTATTTATCGTATATCCTATTCAGTTATGCCGTCCGCGGGTGCTGATCCGAAGCCTATAGCTCTAAGAGGAAGTGGGTTCGAATCCCGCATAAGGCATTATGTTTTGTAATCGTCTTCATCGTCACTCATCGTCACTCATAGTCTCGAATAGCCTTAATGCTTAATATTAGAAGCATAAAAAAATCATCATCATTCCATTCAGTTATAAAAACTGATTTCCAAAGTAGGACAACTAAATAAAACTAATTACATTAATGCAGACAAAATAATGAACTGTATCGTCTAGGAATAAATAATATAAAAAACAATTATCAATTTTAATAGATCATGAAGTAATATAACGTAAATTTATTCTTCTAATAATCAATTTCACAATTTGTTCAATCTCTAAATAGAATAGTGATCAATGTCAGAAACATATATATTAAAGATTAAGGTGACACGTTCATGATTTTATCCTTCTGTTAACTTTGCTTTGTATGCTAGGAGTATTTTCAGGGATAGGTATTTACACTTTTCCAATTTATACGGTCACGGCATTAAATCCTGGCTCGGATAAAATATGGTGTAATTACCAGCTGTATATTATATTTATATTACTTTGATCTATCAACATGGCTCTATGTCCGTAAAACAGTAGTTTTGAAACCAGTATACCATTGATGTGCACAATAAATTCTAAAACGTCCATTGGATATAGATAACTGAATTTGATTAGGTCGAATGTAAATATGTTATATTTATCTACAACTCATAACTTACTAACAACACATTCATATGAGTGTGATAATAAAAGCAAAACAGCATGTATGTGGTTAAAGTAGCTCAACCATGGGACTTGACATCCGCCATTGCATTCAAATGTATTATTGTAGCTAAGAGTTATGGCACTTCCTTCCAACGCGCACTAGACTAAACGTATTATGCCACACGATAAATGTGTTAGATAAACTACACAATTCAAAACTAGAATTTAAAAAACATTAAATTTTGTAACTCAATTATAAGCTATTAAATTAAATTTCTCTTTGGAAACATGCTCAGGGTGCTATGCATGCCGATGGCTTGGCCAACTTGGCCATTGAATTTGGTTCATAGCCAAGCAATTTTTATGATTTCGAGTTTAAAAATTTTACTTTTTTACCACAAAAATCGTTGGCTTGGCGCTCGTCAACAGGCGAAATGATCTTACTTCTTTTCAAAGCGAAACTAGGGAGAAAGAATGAAAAGCTTGGCTCAACTTCTATATCTCACAGCATTCACAGCCAAAGACTTTTGAAGGAGAGCTTGGCTGCCGTTTTTTTTTTTTTTTTACAAATTTTTGTATTTGTGGGGATATAAGCTACACAAATTAAAAATGCATTGTTGCTGATATTTTACAAAAACGTTCTTATCATGGTGTACTTGCCACGTTCTTTTCGGGACCATGAATTCACGGGATGACACCAAACTGTAGGCTACATCGTGAAAACCCAATATTTTTCGTTTTGCTGTTGTACTGTTATTGATAAATAGATATCTTGTTTATTGCGTCGTATTAACAAACTTGTCTATTGTATCAAACGGTTGGGAACAGGAGAACATGTAATTTGGTAGGTACGCTGTCTTTCATGATTTTTCATGCTTTTACACTGCATGTTTGCCAAGAAAGGATAAGTTTGAACTTCTTTTAAGGGTAGATAAATCAAGTCTTGAAAACTGAATGCTACCCTGGTAATTCATTATGTGCAATGTTGTGACTGATGTGTAAAAGAATAAATACCTTGTATAGGTTGATTATTATACATTTCTTGTAATGGTTGTGCAATGCCATTGATCACACGGGCAAATTTATGCTTTTTAATTTTCCGGCTCATTCACTCTACATTATTATAAATATGTATTTGATATGATTTAATTTAGATTGTAATTTATCACACACTATAAGGACGCTTAGTCTAATATTATTGTGGACACAAAAAAAGTACGATTTGTTGTAGGTTATTGAAAAACATTGCAAAATTACAAAATAGGTGAAACGGCTGAACTACTTAATTAACAAAAGGTTTATTAAGTACAATTCAGAAATTAAAAAATTAAAACCTACCAGGATTTAAACTATAATATTTGTATTATTCTATTTTTTTAATTTTTAATTTCTAAATTATGGGAGTGTTTCCCTATCGATAAATAAAAGGTTTCTTATTCCATGCAAAATGTGTTGTCTTACCTGGCTTGCCATGACTCCTCCCAATTAGCAGTAGAAGGTAGCACAACGCAGTCACGTGGTAATATGACGGCATCGTTGCACTCGTGCGCAGTGATATGTCACTCGACTGTCTTTACTCAGATACCATCATGGCGACTATGCGCATCCCACCAGTCCGACCTCGTTCAGATTTCCGCACACACAAAGATTTGATTCACTCATGCGTGGATTGAAATTGGCTATCACCTTTGAAGTTTTTTTTTTTGAAAGGAGGGGAATTTAATGTCAGAATTGCGATAGATGAAACCCCTGGAGATTTTGTTTGTACAGCTTCGTTGTACTGTCACCGTGTTTCTAAATGCCAGTACGACTAAAGGGACACGAATCTGTATTTTTATCAGGAAGAAAAAGAGCTGAAATACAAAATCAAATTGTTACAGACTTCAAATAAAATCATTGAGAGCACAAACCAGTCATAAATAACACGAAACAAAATAAACTACTCACAATGGAACAAATCAGCTGTGACTGTTTCACGATTTCCTGTCAGAGACGCGACTTCTAATTCAATAAATTTAGTTTAATAAATTCACCAGTGATGTTTTTCCATACAAAAATGTCCTTCAATTTGTATAGGCTACCCATTCGTAGTTTTATCGAAAACAATATTATATTTTTGGTGGGCAAGTGCTCAATGTTTTATTTTCTTACATTTTATGCAAAATTTACAATGCGTGAGTTGTCGTTGTTTGACGATAATTTGTGTGCGTCCCTCAAACAATGACGACTATAACGATAGCGAAACGTTTCGAATGGGGCTGGAGATCATTTGAAACGTCGCAGTATGGATACACCACCGAGGTGAGACTTTTATGCGCGGAGTTAAATGCTCAAGGTGTGTTATCTGCAGCCCTTAAAACAAAGCACCCCTCGCTTTCATTTAGAGGAACAATTAAAAGCGTTCACGCTAGCCGATCTTCGTGAATGGAACGGTGAAGGCTATGATACCCCACGTGTTTAACTCGGCTGTTGATTGGAGGATAATACATTAACTGGAGGTAAACACGGGAGAGAGAAAGCTTCTGAAAATTAAAATTATTCTTCCTTGGAGGCTTTGTTTAAAGTTTAGGGAGGAAGTTACTACGTGAGAAAACTGCCTTCCTTTCCTTATCATCATAATTTACTTACTAAACGAGCAACTTTTGGAACAATAAAGCGTTTACTCAATTAAATATGTTTTATTTGTGTGTTTACGATGTACTTTTAATACGTATGTCGATGCACTTTTTAACGTTCCTCAGTCTTGCAAGATAGATAGATAGATAATCGTCTATATTGTCTAGCCGGGATTAAGGCAAGATAGGCCTTTTTTCATCCAACCAAGCAAGACAAGACAAGACAGATTTAGGACGACTGTAATTTGTCTTATGTAGAGTATTAAATAATATTGTTTTAAATTTAAATGTAAATTTAAAAAAAAATACCACATCGTTAATTTTTCAACCTATAATGTGTTTGACGCGTAGCTAACCACATTTATTGCCATTATTTCATTATTACCGTGAAACTAAAATAAACTACAAAAAAACCTGTACCACTATTGCATTGAAGGTGATAGAATTTTTTTATTCCGTAACATAAATTTTATTTTGTAACATAAATCCGAACCGAACAGAACGTGTTTGTTTATATAGTATTCAGAATATTTAAAACTTGTTATTATGATCCAATAAATTCAAACCGAAAAATATGTAGGGCCTAAACCAAATGTCAAAGCGATGACGAATATATGAAAAAAGTATGCTTAGAATAACTTACTAGAAACGGGGTTTCAGTTATATATTTTGTGTTAAAAAGAATTAAACACAACCCAATGGGTGCACTCTCATATGATGGTTCCCAAATAAAAGCAAAAGCAAAAACAAATATGAGATTTAAGAGTTTGGCGAGTTTATAAATTGTCACATTTTAACAAGTAAATAAATTATTTTTAGTTAAAAAAATTAACATAGCATTTATTCGATACCAACCCAAATTGTTTTGCTTAAATTCGATGAATAATTTAAAAGTTAGGGACAAACAACTAATAATTATAATAATTTGCCGCACTCTTCTAGGCACACTTAAAAACTTATAATTATGTCACCTAATTTTTTTATTTTATAAATTTATTTTAACATCAACAAACAAACAAACGTGATTAATTCGCCATGAAATCGTTGATCTAATCGCGCTGAAACCTTGCCGAGTTGAGGTTATGTTCGGCGTCGCGTACTGAATGGCGGGAAACGACGCCTCACTTCCCGCGAGCGTGGGGGACACGCGCTTACTCTCGCGAAGATGTGCAGCGGTGGACCGACCCCACTGAACTGTTGCTGATGGCGTCACGACGTCTAGGACACCACGGAGCGCGCGCATGCGCTCGTCGCCTTCCTTCACAGTGAGTGGAAGTGATTTGGTGGTTTATCGGAATGATAGCGTCATATATTGCACTTGCAAGGTACAGCCCCTCATTTGTTAACATCGCCTTTCTTACTTCTACGACACTTTTTACCGTTAAAATGACTTTATATTTTCATTATCTTTATGGTATTTTTTTTATTTTCTATTATACATTAAACATAGTTCTATTTTATAACCTTATTATTTTACAAACATTTTAAATAAAGTTAAGTATAAAACGTCAGCAATTGGACGCGTACCGTTACGTTTACTTTAACCTAGATAAGTTGAAATATGATGTTTTAGTTGATTCCTATGCTATCTATTTCTGTCTGTCTGAGCCATCCTCGGTGTCTTACATTCTCACACGACCTGACGACTTATAATCCAGAAGATAATTGACAATGTCACAGCTTGACCGTAGAGATTCTAGTCCAAAGCAGTTCAATCCATTCAATATCGAACGCGGGTAATTCCTCATAATGAAAAGTTGCTTTTGTTGTCTTTTCATCATTCCTATTATCATCACATATTGTCTCATTATTCATTCATACAACATTGTATCACTCATCTCGTGCAGTTATCACAGATTTATTTTAAATTATTTTATTACCGTTAAGGATGGGACTACTACGGTAGATGGACCACAAAGGCCTACTTTCCTGTGTCATTCTGTAAATTTTGATTTGTGTATTAATTACTGAAAACAACAATAAATTAGTTTATAGATAGATAAGTAAATACATCATGAAATTGGCTTAAATACAGTGAAGTCACACATCTCATAGCGACTACCACATATTTATACACATGGTGAGAGTAAGAAATTCGTATCGAAAATAGGACATGATTTATCGTGATGTATTAGAAGATTTTGCTATAACGTTCGACTTGAGATAAACGCATGATTTTGCATTGTGTCGTTTTTACTTCACTTATTTATTTAACTACCGACTAGGTACATCAAACTTTAATTCTATCAGCATCGCATCGTGCCACGAGGTGAAAATATCCTCGGGCTGGTTTCCAATTATCCAATTTCCCTTCCCCACGCCGAGTTGGTCGCTACGGCTACTGTTGTAGTGGGTGTTCTCTACATTTCATCACTCGTAAAACATGGCACTTGTGAAATCTACCTATTACACCGCGGTGCTTAAACCTAGTCGCTAGGAAGACCAGCACCACACTATTGAAGTTAGAAATGTATTAAAGCCAACGCCAAGAAATTAATAGCTGAAATTCACAAGGGTTAAATTTAAATTTATAATCATATGAATTCATTGTAAATTTTGTATTTAGTTATTTATTTAACGTCTATTATGTTTAGTTATAAAACAATGATTTATTTAAGAGGACTATAATTAATATAACTAATGATTAAATAAACGACAAACAATAATATAAAGTACAGTCATTGTTATATTACAACAACAATCTACAAGATATAATATTTATGAAAACATAACAATAAATATGTATTTATATCAATACACATTCAAATAGAACGTTACAATATTGTTTAATGAAATGAATAAGAATTCAATAAAATTAATTAAAATCAATTAAATAAAATTAAATGATTTTTTTTTAAATTAAAATAAGCAATACTTGCAATGAAGAGTAGTATGTTTGTATTTATTTGGAGGTAAACTGCATACATATAGGGCCTATTTTATGTAAGATATTCAAACCCGGATTCATTTGGATAAATATGTATAAGTTATGTTATACTTAATGTTGACCTACAAGGAACCAAGACCGTCTTGCGGCAACGGACATTATTGAACACAAAAATGTAAAATCATTGAGAAGATGGCCGTCCACAGAATACGTTTAGGCTGTAGATTCTGTGCGATGAAATATATAGGCCTAAGGGCGTGGGTTATGTTTCAATGTTATTCTTATTTCCAATATGACATGTGTGCTTTGTATTTGCCTACTTTTGTAATCATTGCTCATCATGTTCTCCAATCACAGTTGATTTAATAGAGACAAGACGCAGCGATCACAACCTGCATAAAACATATTTTCAGAATATTTCAAGTCAGACTGACAAACGTTAACATCATAGGATCTATAAACAACGACGACGACCACGACCAATTCAATGGCAACTATTAATAGTTCTACTCCCTTCCGAAATTACGAAATGTATATTTGTCACGCGTTTTTACTCAACGTCTCACCACCCTCAGCTGAAAGAGAAATCAATTATTTTCACGTCAATGAAACCCAGTTTTGGAGTTGATTGGCAACCGCCATTTTTTATGTATTTAAAAGTGCTTACGTGATTCGTGTTTTTTTATAGCTAGAATCAATAAAACATATTTATTTTTTTCTAAAGACGGTATCTTAATTTTTACTAGCATTAGTATAACATTATAATGTAAATCTTTATAGACGAATGTGACTTTTCACTATTATGTTCATATTGCGATTGAAATATTATCCAGTCTGCACTAAGTGCCTTCAACTCCCACGTTGCAAATGCTCGTCAATTTATCATTTATTTGAGCCCCACATGCAAACACATTAAAATTAATAGCGAAAAGCTGTTTACCGCAGTAATACAACAACTGCACTTGGCCAGTTGCGTGAAATATGAATGCGCTAATCTGTATGCACGTGAAAAACTAGCCATTTCACTGTTCTAGTTTTTCAATTGTTATGCTGATTTTAAACGGTACATTCATAACACTTGGTTCGTACATTGTGTGCCATTTGTACGTTATTGTTCATAGCATTTTGATATATTTCACAGAATTTACGTTGGCTTGAATACGAAACCGCTTTTATTTGACAAATTTATTCGTGTGTTTCACACCTATCTCCTCTTATTTCACAATATCTGCAAACGAGCTATATCATTTTAATTGTACATTAATTTATATTTATCTGATTTACCTAAAACCAGCTAGCTTATCATTCACCAATTAATTATGTTCTGTCATGATTAATCATTTCGTGATTATTGTGTCAAATGAGCTAATATTTGAATTTGTTTCGTATTTTGAAATACATTATAAAATTCAACGTGAACAATAAACATTTAGCTTAACGAATTCAAACAAATTGTCTGGTTGTTTGTTTTGATATGTTTGTCTAAATGTAGATTAAAGGTCCGTTTTGGCCACACTAAAGAAATGTTTTCGCGGTTTTACTTTTCATTTAATTTAATTTTCATGTTTCAACCATTTAAAACAATTATCTCCGTATACCCATGGTAACAACATTAATTTAAACAAAATATATCCCTCTGCCAACTTAATTATTACTAACATATGAGAACCGTTTTTGCTTAAATAATTTGATTTACAATATTTTCATATAAATACTGCAAGAATAGACAATTATAAATTACAAATATATATATATATCACTACACTTTGTTCCGACATCACTTTTTTCAAATTATTATTGACAACATCATTATTGAATTTAGTTGGGTAAAGGGGTGTTTCCACCATTTAAACCTTAGGCATCACCGAATCAGCACCAGCCTGCCAAGCTCGGCACTTCATCTTCTTCCCCATTCTCTTGTCAACTAGCACCAGCTCTCTCCACTTTTTACCTGTCCCCCCACCATCTTTCTCTCTCTTCAACCACTACCCACTCCTCTCCTCTCTTCTCCACATCTACCTGTTCTTGATCTTGCCATCTATCTCGAGGTCTTCCCACTCTTCTCATATCATTCTTTAGCTCAAATGCTTGTCTTGGGATTCTATTATTTTCCATTCTTCTCATATGTCCATACCATCGTAGTCGCTCATTTCCCATCTTGAACTTTAGGCTCTCTACTCCTACTTTCTTCCTTATCATACTACTTCGTATCTTGTCCAACTTTGTCACACCTGCCACACTGCGTATCAACTTCATCTCAGCTTCCTGTAGAGCACTTTCTTCCTTCCAGCCCATTGGCCACGTTACAGCACCATATGTTAAAATAGGTAGGTAGTACATCTTATATAGGAGCATTTTGCATTTTTTTAGGGAAATGCTCATTCCAAATTAACTTTCTGATTTTTTGGTAAAACTTTTTTGCCAACCCCACTCTCCGCTTACCTTAATTTCCTACTTTTGCTTCATTAAGCGAGCGAAGCGAGCGTTTCCATTTGACTCTGCCGGAAAAATTAGTCACTGGTTTTGTTTTTTTTTTTTGTTTGTTTGTTTGTTTGTTTGTTTTTTTTTTTTTTTTTTTGTTTGTATGTCTCGCCATAACGTTCGAACGGAGGCTCGGATCGAGTTGAAATTTTCACCATCCGCAAACTTCGTTCTCGATTGAATGCCATTAGTTTTGTGGCAAAATCGTTCAAAAAGTTACAAAGTTACATTAAAGTTAATCGAAAGTTTTTTTTTTCAAACTAAACGGCGACAAAATCTGAGATAGCCAAACCATTTAGAATGTCCGTCCGGTCACGAATATGTTAATTTTATTTTGATCCGATAAGTTGTGTAGATGGAAATTACATTATAACAAAAGTAACGTTGCCATGGCAACGAAAAGACCCGCGAAGTTTCTAATGCACTGCCACCTAGAAGTAATCAAAATACTTTCGAGGAAGCAGTCTATTATTTGTCAACAAAGAGTTTAAATAGTTTTCCCAAGGAGTCAAGGTCCTCTAGATGGCGGTGGATTTTATCCACAAAGGGATCCATACTTCCTCTGTGTATGGGCGTTTGCCGAGTTTCGATTGTAGGAACTTCAAGGTTCTACTTACCATAGAATTCTGGTTATATATTGTTGGTTATAATATTACTTCGTAATTAGACAAGTGTGAAGTGATTTTAAATAAGTGATTGCTGCAACTATTGCTTCGGCCTGGTGAGTAGTCCCTAAGTTCGTATTCTGTTCTTACCATAGGCTACATAAGCCACGCTTTCAGGGGCACGTGTCCGCCAATAATCAGATTTTCATTACATGTTTATCAGAAAGTAAACAAATATCAGAGGGGTTTCAAATAATTGTAAACTCATGGAAATATATTATAGGTTATAGCATGATTATTAAAACCTATTTTCTTTGCCCTAGACAATTTCTTGTAGTGTGTCCAACTGGGCGTAAAAATGATGCTTTATAATGTATTTATTTGGCTCTTGCGCGTGCCATGCTGCAGTCAAATTAAAGTCGTAATTAAGTTAAATCGACTAGAGCATTGGAATATTATTTTAGTTAAATTTAATACCTTATTTAATCATTGCAAATAGGTCTTTAAGCTAGGCCCAGTCTTGGAAAGTATTTTTTGCGTCTTGGGTTTTGTAAATTAACGCCTGCAATCGAAACCCCACCCACAGTTAGAGGCAAACATGTTGTAGGGGCGTGGAGTAGTGGTGCATATTGGCATTGTTACATTTATCAGTTTCACCAGGTTTCGACAGGTTATTAATTACATCATGCTACCATAGAGGTGATACTACCATGCTCATATCAATTTAACTAGGCCACAGTTTAAAAGTGTGTAAAACACAAGATTCTTGCGTAAAACAAATGACTGCGTGAAAAGATGCGAGGCAGAAATGCGAGGTTTCTGGTCACTATGCACTGCCACCTAGAAGTAATCAAAATACTATCGAGGAAGCAGTGTATTATTTGTTACCAAAGAGGTTAAAAAGTTTTCCCTATGTCAAGGTCCTCTAGATGGCGGTGGATTTTATCCACTAGCAACGCTATCCGCACTAACTAACAATGTATACACCAACCCAATGCTGTTAGAATTGGTGAAATAAGGCTAAATTTCCATATTATTTTCATTTTATTTATTTATTTCAATATGAATCGAATAATTTTGTGTAAAATTTTCTTATATACTGATGGAAAACGCGTAGTAGTATCTTGTATTGGTAACTGCGTCGTGTTACGGCCGTAAATATTTGTAACTTAAATAATATTTATAAAAGCCATTTACCGGGAGTTATATTTTTTTACAAAATGAATAATGATGAATAATTATGTGTTTTTTTAGTACCAAATAGTTCACCAAAACAACCATTTGTTTACCATTTAGTTACAATAATTGGTCATTAACATTTTTGCTTTAGTTAGCATGGTTTTTACAACCAAACTACTTTTATTTAGATCGCATTTCGCGAGCACACGACAAAGTAAACCTGGTGCTAAGAGACGGTTGGCCGGTCAGTCAGCTACGCTATTTGTTATTAACCTGAATTTTATCAGGGCTATATTTTAATAACGTTTTTTTCTAATAGTGTTTTACCATGCCTAAAATGGGGAAAAAATCTTCTGCCGAAAAATCAAAATTCAAAAGGAAGCAAAGGGAAATGGAGACTGATGAAGAAAAATGTAAACGACTTAAAACGAATTCGGAACGAACAAAAGAAAACTTAAGTCATGAAAGTGAAGAACAAACTCAATCTAGAAGGCTGCTTGCTCAACAGAGAGCAACACATTCACGTACTCATGAAACGCAAGAACAAACGCAGACCAGAAAACGGCTCAGCCTGGAACGCGTCACTGCTACCCAAGCAAAAGAAACCCCAGATGAAACTATGACCAGAAGACGGCTCAGCCTGGAACGCGTCACTGCTACCCGTGCTGAAGAAACTCTAGATGAAACTCAGACCAGAAGACGGCTCAGCCTGGAACGCGTCACTGCTACCCGTGCTGAAGAAACTCTAGAACAAACACAACATAGACGACAACTAAGCTTAGAGAGGATTACCCAAACTATTGCTAATGAAACCCTAGCTGAAACACAGATCAGAAGACAGCTCAGCTTAAACAGAGTTACACAAACTAACGCAACAGAAACCGAAGAAGAAGGTGAAGCTAGACGACGCCAATGCCATGCTCAAACCGCATCCCGACGTAGGTCCGAGTCTGCTAATGAGTGCGCAGAACGGCAACTTCGAGAGACTCAGCGCCACAGAGAGCGCTCATTAAATGACAATGCCGACGCTAAACTCTCTAAATCATTCGCCACATTTTTAGACGAACTCGATTGGGCTTCATGCATTGTGTGCAAAAGTAAATTCCCCGGACGAAAACAATTTACTTCTGATATTTGCACGTCTTGCCGTAAATCACCTACCATGTTTACTGGCTCTAATCGCATGGACCCAGGCTCTGTACCAGCCGAACTCTCGTGTTTGTCTATGATTGAGACAATGTTGATTGCACGCATTCACCCTGTTGTGTCAGTATACCGAGTAAAAGGCCAGCAGTATAAATATAGTGGCAATGTCATTAATTTTCCGCAAAATGTTACTTCATTTGCTCAAAGACTTCCCAACTCTCTGGCCTCATTAACATCTGTTATTGTTGTGCGTCGAACATCAGCCGTTAACGACAGTATAGCAGACTTCAACGTGTGTTCTCATCGATTAAGGAAAGCTCTGCTGTGGCTAAAGTCGAATAACAGTTTCTATCAGGGTATCACCATTGATGATGATGAATTGAACAATCTACCAGAGTTAGGAAATGTATATGGGGATTTAGAATACATGGAAATAACTACAAGTGACGAAACTGATGACGGCATACTTGAACATGGAAACGTCCCTCAGATTTTACCCATCAATCAAGACGAAAGAATTAATAGTGCCATTCAGCCCGGACCAGTGCCATGGCCTGAAATATCCAATAACCCAATCAATGAGTTTAACACTGATGGCTATATTGTGCAAGCCTTTCCCACGCTCTTCCCCAATGGCAAATGTGACCTTCGCGATGTATCTAGGTTACATCAAATTAAACCGACACAATATTTTCAATTTTTAATGAAATTCCATGACGGTAGGTTCGCCAAAGACGTCAGATTCAGATTCTTTGCACTGAACTCGGTGATGCGCTGGAATGCGATTAGCCAGGGAAACGTGTTAGTTCGTAAGACAGAGCTCAGTGGCAAAACAGCTGGTCAATTGAAAGACATACTAGAGATCAATCCCGGATTAGCCAACCGAGTTATGTTTTTTGCATCATCTCTTAGAATCACGAAGTCTTATTGGTTTAAGCGATGTGGAGAGTTAAAAGATATGGTCGAAACACTTGGAGCTCCTACACTATTTTTCACGCTTAGTGCAGCTGACCTACATTGGCCGGAGCTTTATGACTTACTTGCTCCTGGTGAAGATTTTCAAGAGATGACTCCCTCAGTTGCCACTGCACGTCGCCGAAAACTGTTGTGCGAAAATCCCCTTATCGTGGCTTGGTTCTTCCAAGAGAGGTCTCAATTCTACGTCAAACAGATTCTCGAGAAAAAGTTCCAAATAATAGACTTTTGGTACCGATATGAATGGCAGCACCGAGGAAGTACACACTTACATGGACTTCTTTGGCTCAAAGACTCTCCAAAAGTAGACAACATTGATTTCTCTAACGAAGAACAAATCAATAGCATTGCCAGTTATTTCCATCCCATCGTCTCCACAGTAAATCCTGGGCTAAATGACCTGCCAGCTTTGATACATCCATGTCAAAAACGCCATTGCGACGGAACAGAAACTGATGCCGACTTAATTGAACTTCTCAATAAAGTCCAGAGACATACTCGATGCTCTGATGATTACTGCTTGCGAAAGAAAAAAAATTCCCAAATTAAAAAATGCCGGTTCAACTTTCCATTCAAAATGTGTGAACATACTCGTCTCATCCAGAACGAAACACACCAGCCTGTTCTAGAGACTGAGAGGAATGATCCTATTCTCAATAAGTACAACCGATTCATCATCCAGACTTGGCGAGCAAACATCGACATCCAAGCTGTTTTGTCAAAAGAAGCTGTTGTTCAGTACATTGCGAAGTATGCTTCAAAAAGTGAACCTCAATCCCAATCTTTTAAAGATCTTCTATCTAATATTCTGCAGACTCAAGTGAAACAACATGACCCAGCAAAACTCGCTGTTCAGAAGTTAATAGTACAATCATTAGCTGAAAGGGATATTTCTGCGCAAGAATGTTGCCATTTACTCATGGGTTACCCTCTGTACCATTGTAGCAGAACTTTTGTTTCTATTTATATCGGTGGTGAAACCTGGGTGCCTCTACTTTCTGCCAATCAGGGCGAAGAGTTAGACGATGACAGTGACAAGAGTTTCCTTGGAAGATACCCAAAACGACCTCCAAATATGTCCGCCTTAACTCTTCTCGAAGCTGCATCTCAGTATTACTGGAAGAATAGATGGGTTTGTCGTCGAAAGCCAGCTGTGGTTCGAGTGTTCCCGCGACTACATTCGAGCGACGACAATCCTGAGATGAACGAAGCCTTCTTTAAGCAGCAAGTGATTCTAAAGTCGTCGTGGACCAATATGGATGAGTTGAACCCTCTTGATGAAAGCTGGGAGTCTGTGTACAATGGAAAAGGCTTTACCGTGTCCGCTGATTTGCTTGAAGGAGTACAAGATGTGGATGGCGAGGTAGACAGCGAGGATGACTGGGAAGAGGTGGACGAGGAACGTGAGCAAACCGAGTGGATGCGAGTAGCTGGTATGGGTCCTGATGCAGTCGCAGTGCAGTGCGAGGTTGGGTTGAGGGAGTTTGACGTGTCGTACCCTTGGTCCGAGTCGTATTGCAACTATCCGAACATCGAATCTGTAGCCAGCTTCATAAAGGATGTACGAAATGTTGAACTGTCATCGTTTGAAGAAATAGAATCTGTAATAGTTTTAACTTCCGAACAACAATGTTTAATTGATATTTTGAACAGTCAAATAAATTCAATTAAATCAAGTACGCACACTGACACAACTATCATTCGAAGAATTATTGTACAAGGCACGGCTGGAACTGGCAAAAGTACAATAATCAAAGCTATGACTCTAAAAATGAAAGAGGAATTGGGAGAACATTCGTACCTGTTGGTGGCACCCACTGGAGTAGCGGCATTTAATATAAATGGTAGCACCATACATTCTACTTTCCATATTGGCACCAACACTTCAAAGTTTGTTGAGTTGAGCGGCAAAGAGGCCAGAAAGTTTCAATTAACTATGCAAGATTGTAACTTCATTTTAATCGATGAATATAGCATGATTGGTTGTAACTTAATGGCTATGATAGACAAGCGATGCCGACAAGGGAAGCCTCAAGACGCTGTTCATCCGTTTGGAAATCTATTCGTGTATATGTTTGGCGATATCAAGCAACTTCCACCTGTTTGTGATCGAGCCCTCTACAGTGATAAACTTTGCAACTACGGCATTACAAACGACGGCTTACTTGCCTACCGCTCTTTTCAATACTGTCACATGCTCTCCGTCGTCCAAAGACAAGCAGGCGACAATCCCGAACAACAACAATTCCGAGATCTCTTGCTACGGCTAAGCGATGGTTGTGCCACACTTCAAGACTGGACATTATTAAAAACCAGGTTTAAAACGTCCTTAACTATAAATGAGCAGGCACATTTCAACAGCTCTCTTTGTCTTGGTCCGACAAAAGAAATAGTTCATAGCCATAACATGTCCAAACTAATGGAACTTGCAAATCCTGTGGTTAAAATAACCGCCAAACATAACTGCCCCACTGCAGCGCAAGGTACCGAAGATAATGCACAAGGACTGCAAAATGTCATCTACCTCTCTCGTGGAAGTCAAGTGATGTTGAAAACCAATCTCTGGACATCACAAGGCCTCGTCAATGGCGCAACTGGAACTGTGGTCGACATCGTATATACGCCAAACACAAATCCGCCTTCAGATCATCCGCTGTGTGTTTTGGTTAAGTTCGACTCATACCAAGGACCTTCATTCCACCAGCCCAAAGTCATACCGATATGCTCCATGTCCAGAGCTTGGACGGAGAAATCTATCAAATGTACCCGAATTCAATTTCCACTACAATTAGCCTGGGCAGTGACCATCCACAAGTGCCAAGGCATGACCTTAGATACAGCTGTTGTCGGGCTTGGCACCAAGGAATTCGCAGTGGGAATGAGTTTTGTAGCAATTTCTCGGGTACGTTCCATTAAAAACCTCATGTTGGACCCCTCATTTCCATTCGATAGGATCGATTCACTCAAAAACTCCAGCTCATTACGACAGAGGCAAAAAGAAGAAAGTAGGTTGAAATCCCTTCCTCTTCCGATCACTTAGACGTAGAGTGAACACCTCCAATGTTTGAGCAACATTACGCATTTAGTTGTTTTGGAAGTTTTATTTACACTTCCATTTTTAACTATTTTTGCGGAGGGAGGTGTGGGATCCTTAAGGCTCATTCACAAACAACTTAGGCCTCTAACTTAACAGCAAACTTATCCTCTAACTTTAGGTGGCTGTTCATGATAGATGTTTTTAAATCTATCACAACAATACAGATTTGCAGTGTTTACTTTTATCGCGCCAATGCTTGTTGCCAATGCCAAATTGTCGGCTCGAGTCGCTCTCTGTTTGGTTTATTCTTAATGTTAAGTTAGCTGCTAAGTTAAAGTTTGCAAACTTTCTGCTGCTGATAAGTGTAAGTTAAAGGCTAAGTTTTGGTCATGAACAGTAATGTTGTGTTCCATAAGACAAACCTTTAAGTTAGCGGCTAAGTTAGCGACTAAGTTGATTGTGAATGGGCCTTTATGCAGTAACGTCCACGTCGTGGATCCTGGATACTGGAAGCTATTTAATTGTTATAACATGCCACAAGTTTTAACATATTATTTAGTTTCTTGCAAATAGCTGCTTTTCTATTAACGTTACGACTCTTATTACCAACAAGAAGATTTTATTTTGTTTTAAAGTTATTACAAAGCAGATACAAAACATTGTTAATTAACTCCCGAATACGGCTTCTATTTGTTGTAATTTCATGAATTGCATTCCTGTCGCAAATTTTAAAATTTAGAAAATGTGCAATGTGGGTCTAGCTATAGCACGTGCTCGCTTATCAACGCGTCCAACTGAGCGTTTCCTAGTTAGTTTACAAATTACAAATACATGAGAGAATTATTTGATTAAATGATACGATTAGGCCTAATCAGTAATAAGATGAAATCAGAACAAGACAAAGCCGAAACATCTTAAATAAATTTACTGGCAGTTTGCAAAATATTGCACCTTCATAATATTTTAAAAGTTTGCTGTTTCGCGTTATTTTTTTTCCGTACAATCTTGTTAAGGCCGTCGGCATCTTCCTTCTAATATATATTAATGTTTATTTTAATAATGGTTAAGAAAGCTTGGGGTTCACAAATGTTCATTACTCTCAGCTGACTAAATTAATGTTAAAGACTGTTCATTTTCTTGTATGTCAGATAACCTCGTGTGAGAGAATACAGTAGTGGTTGACGAAACATCTTTAGCAGTTGACATATAATGCAAGCTGACCTTTTGCTGATTTATTGCGTATCTGCTTCCAATGCAGAAGGTCCAGGGTTCGATTCCCGCTTTAAGTCAGAAGTTTTTTAACTTCTGAATTGGACTTAAGTCCATCAGTTCTTGTCTTATGAGTTTGTAAACGGTGACTTTGAGCCGTCTAGCAACGAAGCACATAATAAATTTCAGAGTTGTTCTGAATCGGCCTTGTTGATTCTGGCGTTGATTCGCGGGTGTTCGCACTGTCCATACCACTGATTGCTATATTTCCTATTAAAAATATCGATCTATGGTTGGGTATCGCTCACGATCGTCGATTGTCGGGGCCTGCAGGGTTGGCTTGGTCGCTTTGATTTAAAGTTCCCCCACTGAAAATCAGTTACATAACTGAGTGGGCAGACTCTAAATAAAATTTATTTATTTATTTATTTATTTACCTTCAAACTAGTACAAACTTAGAATGCAAGTCGACGCCTTAGTTCTCTACTGGGACATAAAGCAATAGTAGTTTGAAACAAATTCGTTTTAAACTCGTCTCAGTATAGAAATGGAACACTTGATTTTTCACTGTCCAAGAGTTGTTCATTCAAAGATTCTACTATTTGATTATAACTGGCATAAGTACTAAGTATTGTTGATTTCTGTTAGAAGATAACAGTAGGTTTATTTTCAAAATGTTGAGCTTTAATCAACCTTAATATAGTACTTGAAAGTTCTAACTCTAATTATAACTAATGATATTTAACATTTTAAATTTATCTGTATTGAACTGAGGATTCAAAGAACCAACAAAATTGGTAATTTCTTCCAAATACTGTAGACAACGATTACAACGGCCGAGTGAAATCTACGATATTTCATTACAATTTATTCTACCAATTTATCAGATTGAAAATTAATAGCCTCCTCATGTAATCTTATATTCAATTTCAATATTTCCTTTTGAAAATATAATGGATCTGTTTTCATTGTAAATTGTCTGATAGAATGTATCGCCTTCCGATTTAAGTAAAAACGCAGTGAGTTCGATGTTGTTTGGAACAACTCGGATGTTTCGTTGACAATGTGAACCCTGTGGTTATTCCATTACAGCCACTGATTAAACAGGACGAAGCACGTTCCAAAAACGCAATTAAGTAGCTCTCGTTCATCGTTAATTGGACGCAGCCCTAACTCGCTACAAAAGAAAATTATAATAATTATTTATACCGGATGGCCTTTTCAAAAAATAAATAACCAATGTACATTAACCACACCCTTTTACATGAAGCTTGGCAATACAAAATATACGCGATTCAGTCGATTTTAGTGGTTTTTCTCTAAAGTTGATCTATATTAGTACTATAGTGCCAGTCTTCATCATCGAAGTATGTATACGACAAGAAAATACCCAATTAATTTCATATGGAGGCCTAAAGATTTTACCAAGTGAGAATCAACAACAACAAAGTATCTAAAAACGTGTGCTGAAAAGTCTTCCTATTCATTCACACATTCAATTCGCTCATTCATTGCGTGCACGTGTCTTTGTTTGTCGCGTTGTTTTTAAAAATATCTTCCTAAGAATTGAGGGGAATAAAATGAAGCCAGTAAGTGACAGCTTCGTTTGGGTCAACTCCAAAAGACATCCAGGTTGTTTATTTTTAAAACTGTGAACGCGTCCTTGCCAAGTGACGCTAGCCGAGTGTGATACCGTAGGATATCCTAGCACAGTAATGAGATCGTCCTCCTTAACTAGCGCAAAACAACACAGTTTTGTCTCCGAGATAAGTTTCGAGTGAAACAGACACAGCAGATGTTCATAAGATTTGTCTTTTTGTCGCTGTAATCATTTGAGTGTATGTATTTGCGCTGAAATGATAATCTCTAAATATTTTAATAATGATTTGGCCTATTAATTGGCAGCGATATAAAAAAAACTACCGTGTATTATTATTCTTGTTTATTGTGAAGTTGCATAAAATGTTCATTCGTTGCAAATCAGCACTGGTTAAATAAATGCATACTACCATACTATGAGAATACCTACCTAGAATTACAAAAATACTTACTATTTTAACCGGAAATTACTTTTAGAGTGTAAAGATATTGACTCTTATGGAAAGGTAATAACCATTACAAATGGTTTACAACTAGGGCTCAAATCAAGATGTACATAAAATCCATTTGTGCGTAATGTATAAGATAGTCAGGAAAGTTATTATCTATTAAGAATCTGTCGGGGTGCACTCATTGATCTAGAACTAAAGTGTCCCTGCTTATAATGCAGGAGGTTCCGGTTATCGACTCCCGCTTTAGTCAGAATCTTCGCTGATGTTGTTTTGCTACGTTTTATGTGCGCAAAAGAGTCAAATTGTTGACAGTAAAATAAGAAGCCCTTACTAAAGATTTGGCCTAAGTATGTATCTAACCACATCTACATAGATATCATTATTTTGTAGTTGTAGCATTTTTAATAGGCAATGGCTATAAATTCGTTATGTGTAAATCTGTGTTAAATAGTCCATTTCTGTGTGAAATCCTGAAGTCTTTAGCAACCAAGAATACATCTGTTTTGTATTATTTTTGTGTAATTACTATAAAATAATATTATAATCGATTTTTAATTATGTACATTAAATAATGTGCATTGTTCTGTTATTATGGTACTGCGCAAAGTAGACAAGTAAGCGAGCATTAATAATTGTGTTAAATTATCGTCAAAATGTGTCTCTTCCTTACAAGAGATCCCATTGCAAAATACGGTCTGGATTTGGTTTTGAGTCTGGGTGTTTTTCACAAATTTAGACGTTGAGTCATTGTGACAAATGGTCAGAGCGGCAACACATTACGTACCGTTGTATCCATCTTCGTTCTTCTTAACTTCTTTGTGACTTGATAACCCACTTCAGGAAAATCAAACGATGAAAATGGGTTTTGGGTGGAAAAAATGTTTCCAAGTAATTGATGAGTTCTCGTTAATACATTGCTCTTACTGAGATTATGGTATTAAAACATCCAAGTCAATGCATTTTCCTTATTTGTTTCATTTCAAGATGATGAAAATGCTCGTTCTAATGATAAATTTATGATTCTCATAGAAGCGTAAAGATTGAGTTATTTGTAATAATCTTTTACATTCATCTGATTGATTACGAATGGCTTAAAACTAAAAAAATATAATACATAAACATCACATTTATCGATAGACAACTCTTATTTTGTGAATATTTTTAAGCACATTACTAGGTATCTTAAGATTTTTTATGTATGAATAGATAATGAGAAAAGTTCATTTACAGTTGGCTTAAACATATTTTAGAGTACACAAATAATCTATCAATGCTTAGGCTTTTTAGAGCATTATTACAATACAAGAACTCGCATTGCCGTTAATTTTGCTAACACATTTGAAACATCAAACATGTAAGTTGAACAGTATGTTGTATAAAATATATTAATATTAATGGCAACGAAATTTGTGAAATATTGGGTTCTTTTCTTCACAATTTAAAAGACTTATAGTATAATCTAAATTATGGTAAATAACTACAAGATGATAAACGTGTTAAAATATTATAGAAGAATATAGAAAAATTATGAGAGAGTTTACCAGACAAGTCTCCTTAAGTCAGAATAACTTAATAATGACTCAAAACAAACAAACAAAAAATAGCTTAACGTACTTACGAAGAACAGGTCGAAGAAGTAACCGTTGGTACAACATGCTATTGTTTGAGTGAGGTTCAAACTAATGCGAAAAAAATACTTTACGTAATTTTCGTATTTCAAAAGAAAATCCTCCAGTAAACAGGACAAGATTCCATCTTACTGACTCGAATCAATTGTTCCAACACGTGTCAAGACCCACGCCAGAGAGAACAATGGACTAAACTTTATCTTAATAGGTTTCTGACAAAAGTTGAGAAGCTGAAAGGCCCCAGCGATGCGCCTTGCCACAAAGTTTTGACACCGCAAACTTTTACGAACTCTACGGAAAAAAACATTTTGTTGCGAGATTAACATGGAAAACAACAAGGCAACAAGAAGGGAGATTCAACACGCCCCTGCGACCATTAAGGCCCTCCGCTTATTTACTCGTTAGAGCTCGTCACGTGAAATTATAACACATTTGTTATAAATTGAATTCTTAATAATTTTTTAATTTTTACTTTATGCAACATAAGTGATAGGATTTTACATTCTTTACTGGGCAAGAACTAGATTTGACGTTTCACGTAAGTTTTAAAGTCTCGATTCAAGATAAAATCGACTAAATGAAATATCAAAGTTTAATATAAGCGTGATTCTCATAACTATCCGTTTAGATCCTAGTTATTGATCAAATTCAATTATGGTTTGGTTGATATTTGTTGATTAACATCTTTATTATTGGTGGTGATGTAGGAGAGCGAAGGACAAATACAAAAGTGTATTTTTTACGCGGTATTCGAGACCGCGTCATCGTATACCAGTGTCCTAATTGTATCAGCCACCGCGGACGGCCCCCCTTCAATGAGTGAGGGGGAAAGTGCTAAGAATAGATTAACAAATTATTTTTGACCGCATGGGCAACACATCCATACAAATTTTGAGCTGTGAAATGTTACAAAAATGGTTTATTTCGATCTTTATAATAAATTTTATATTTTATGGTTCAGAATTGGTCTATTAATCCACAATTTTATGAAATATTCAATTCTGAGACCTTATTTCTTAGGTGTTAATTGCTAATCTTACGGGCGACCCTATCATAAAGAAGGATTTTATAATAGGTCATATTGGTATTGTAGTAAATAAAAACAATTACACCCACGGGAGTGTTTCCCGATTAACTAAATCGAGAAATAGGTCATATTGGGTTAGGTACTTTCGAGATTTTTGATGCAATATTAACAGGCGATTTTTAATTGAATACTTCAATATATTAACGTATAGTAAGACCGTAATGGTCTCAACGTAAATATAATATAATGCTAGCCAAACCATAAATGAAAGAGACATGTCACTGTCAATTCTTACTTCTTATATCTCGAAATTATCTTTTGTTTTCGGATAGAATGTACGAGTGTTTTTGTGATTTCTTCACGAAATGTTTAAATTGTTTTATTTACATAGAAAAAGTTAAATATGATGTTATTTGTTGTTTGCTTCCATGCGCCGATGGGTGTATGCCAATTGCTGGAACAGTTTAATAGGCTCCAATGTGCTAAAATGTGTTAAAATACTCATAGAAATGTAATAATTCGAAAATATGCATCCAAATATTTGTTTTGAAAATGTGTCGTTTCGGTTGGTGGAAAAATCTTGTGAGAATATTGCAACACGGCATTGGCATGGGGAAGGAGAAGGGGAAGGGGAAGGGAGGATTAATTATTTATTGACTCATTGTTATAGAAATATATTGATTTTTACTTGTAATATCTGTCTATGTCAAAAATCCAATCCAATCTTATTAAAATTTGTGTTTATCAACTAAATTGTGGATAATTGGGTTTGTATCCTATAGGCCTATTATATTATTGTTCCGAAAAATTAGCAACTGTGTCCCGTAGTTGCGCTGTCTTGTCAATCAGACACTAAGTTGATAGTAACATCCACATTACGGGTTATTCGTCTCTGATTTTATTGATTTTATTTTTATTAAAATAAATAGAAAAATGCATTTTTATTTATTAAATTCGGCTGTCAAACAAACTAGCCCTAACAATAATAAACATAACATATATTTATGGGCTAAACAACAAAACAGTACACAACACTCAGAAATAACACTTATAACTAGGCGCAGAGTATAGAAAGCAAAAGGAGCCTTTCTACTTTTATGGTATCGTAAATGGATGTGATGTCGTGTTTGTAAAAAGTGTGACCTCCAGTTCATTGTATTCAAAGTGAACTTTGTACATGGCATCACACATTTGTGTTCGCTGTATAATGTTGGATTTAGAACATTCAAAAGTAATCTTCCTCTATTTTACGTTTGTCTGCCTGACTATAATCCCTCTCTTGCTCCGAGTCTCTCTCTCTCTCTCTTTCTATAAACCATTGCTTTTAGCAGAACGGGAACATTTGATGAGGATTCTTTCCTTTTGATCTTCTAATAAAAGCTATTTAAATGCTACACAAAGGTCTTCGTTTAAAACAGTACGCTTCAAGTGTCACAATTTTTCCTAGACGCTTGATAAAAAGTATTCGGTTAAAACATTTGTCTCAGTTCATTCTTTTTTACTTAGTCTAGCGTTTCATAGCATTGGCTCCATTTCGTCTATCATGATACACCGTAGCTCAATATGTAAACTGTGTACTTTGCAATGTAATTTAATCAACTATCTACTGAAAAGGGTTATTTTGACTTTAAAATTCCTCCCGGCAGACACCAACTGCTGCGAGGTCTGCTTAAAACAAATGTTTAAGTTGCCTCAATACGATGCTTTGCGAGGCTTTATTCTCACTAGTTGAGTGCAAATGAAGTTTGTTTGATACTCGACTCATTTGAAACAACGGAAACTTTGCTCAATTATTATAAGGGAGGCTTAATACTTCCCACTGAATGGGTAATCTGATATGTTCATGGTGATACCAATATAAAGACGTTACAAATTAATCCATTGAATTGTCTTATTATTACTTACATACAAATCAATATATTTTTATGGAAAACATCTTCAAATTATCATAACATATTTGTAAAAAAAAAAATGAATTATTATTTTTACTTGTTTGTATCCTGAAAACACTTAACCGATCACATAATTTAAAATGTTAATTGAATGCTTCTGTAAACTCGCCATAATCGCCGGTTTTCTTCGTTATCGGTGAATTTTCGACGAAGGCCGCCTCATTTTCGTTTGGCCGGGCTATAGATACACTGACTGATGCACAAAGTGTTTCGCCCAAGGTTTCAAGAAATCATATCAAGAAGCAAATAACCAATTGAATTCTTAGTTGCTTATAATGCTTGTAATTTGCATTGCTTGTCAACATCTTTACACATCACACATACGCGAAACATAATTATTACATGAAAACATCACACAAATCGTAATATCCAGTCTCGTTATATCTATTCGTGTTCAGAGCTATCTACGTTGGAAGGGATCTCAATAAACTGTTGTCATGGATACACCATATACATACAGACTATTTTAAATTGCCTGCCCCCCAGCGTAACATTTGAAAGCAAATTTGTTTCCATTGTTATCTGGCACAGCTGAAAGGGCCTGCGAGCGATCGCGATATTTGGTGCTGAATTCACCATCGACTCGATAAAATGATTGGATTTCATCATACATGTCTAAAATTATTCATCGAACATTTTATTTGAAATGGATTTTACCACATAAACATACTCTTGTACTAAGCTTTTGAAACTGTGAAAATGTAGATTATCAATTAATTCCATATATTTGAAGAGCTTAACCTGAAGTTGAACGTTGATTGGAACGTGGGCAAAGTTTAAACGAATGTTTTGTTTCGAATATGTAGGAACTACGAAGAAGATATTTTGCGCAAATGAATACTGCGTGACGGTAGGGTAAATGTCAGTTTTTTAGAATTTAAATTTGTCCTGTATACTTTTAGTCTTACACAATCTTTGTATGGTAATAAAATGAGTTGTTCATTTTTTAAATAATCTTTCTTTCTGGCAAAATATAAGAATCAGATTTGTTATTACATAACATTACACGTTATCCTGAACTAAGGAGTAGTTTGTCGACAGTAGATGTATCACAAAATAGTCAATAATCACAAAACCTTGTCAAAACAAGTTGACTTACTTATTTTAGTTTCTATGTTACACTTGACAATGGGAGCATAACATTATTTCTATAATATGTAGAGAAACTTCGCACGTTTTATTTGAACTAAGTAAGTTGAGAAAATATATCCGACTTTGAAGACAATCGTGATAGTGTTAGGTTACATGAGAAACAGAGAAGGAAAAAAAGAGAAAGAGAGAGGTCATGGCTTAACCGACATTTCTTTAAACTTCCGAAACTGTACTTCTTGAACAGTCTCCATCTTGTGTGTACAAATTCAACTAAATACCTATCACTTTGAAAGATAAACAGTTTGAACTGTAAATTGGTCTGTATTGTCAGGGGGATTCAAGTCTAAAACATATACATTGCAAACTTGTCTACCTGTATAGATGCCATTAACTCGTCGGGGCAACTTAACTTAACTTCGTGAACGGAACTAGTACCAACACCCTACGGCAGAGTTGGGATCGAGTATTACCGTTCAGTACCACGTACAGCTTGATTTGATGAACTCTGGGAACAAACATGAAACCAACATCGAGGGCGTGTTTCTCAACTAGTGCATGACGGGTGAAATCAACCAAAACCACCAGAAATATCACCAACTACTATATTGTTACCTAACATCAACAACACCCAATACCTTACACTATTTATGTACATTTTACAATATGATGTATCGAAGATATTTTTCTACTTGTCAGTAGTAATATCAAGAATTAACCGAGTTCTTAAACACAGTTCAATGTTAGTAATTACCTGTGTTTGAACACTAAAATATTCTACGTTTATTACATAAGACGGTGTGTGAGCCAACCTTAAACGCAATTAAGATTTTCTTTTTGCATCAGAAAACTTTGTTTGTTAAACCCTTATCACGTGCCTAATAACTATTTAAAGTGATAAAACTTACAAATTATTATTTTTATGGGTCTAAAATTTGTAGAGCTTTCAAAGACAATGTGAATAAAATACTTCGATTACATTGCTACAGTGCTTATTGAGGTTATTTACAATTGGTTTGAAAACTATTTAGTTTCCAATATGGTTGGATGAGCTAAAAGCTATGACCTCGTTTTAGATGGGAAGTAAGTACAATCTAGAGTTTGAGAATCAACACACATTTTGTAAGCTCAAAACCTTAAGATTTATATCAAACCTGTTTCATAATAATTATGCACACTCGTAATTTTAGATTCGCAATGAGGTACATAATAATTCTAATGTAATTCCAAATTAGCCTTCATGATTCTGATGCCGCTTGCGAGTGGAGTAATGTTTCCAGCTTGGTTGATCGGCGTTTCCTACCTTGGCTGCTTTAAATAAAGTTCCCCACTGAAAATCAGTTGTGTGACTGAGTGGCTTTAAATACAAATTACACGTACATTAATTCGTAGATTTATTGTAAATAATTTGGGGATCGCAACCAACACACTATTACTAATCAATTACTAGTAAAGCAATATATTTGCGAAATGTTGTTATTTTATCAAGGAATAAGAAGTAAGAACTACTTTGCTAATTTTATTTATTCATCATCACCAATTAAATTCTATAACAAAATTATTAGCTTTTCATAAAAAAAGGTTTCTCCTTAAACACTTTATTATTATTTATAAACATAATCATTTGTATTGAAGTGTTTTTTTGGCACAGAACAGATTTGGTCTTAAATTCTTTTCCAAAAATAGCATGATTTTTTTTCGAAATCAAATCTATCAAATTATGCTCTACAATATCACTACACATTACAAAGAATGTAGAAGTCTGTTTAATGTTAAAAGAATGAAACTGACAAGTGGTTTCCGGCGTGGACTGTACCTCGTCTTTGTCCAGACTTTCCCACGAGAGGTCGACCTGTCTTTATCGATACAACTGTGTCCCCCTCACGCGGCCGTGACGGGAACCAGACCGTGCAACATTATCACACTTTACAGGCGCGGACTACACCGACGCGCAAGGGATTCCCCACAGAGAACAGGACTACGCCTCGGCCGTCGGCATTTTCATAAAACATATTTGTATTTGTTGTTTCAAATATATTGTTTGTAAGTCTCTTGGGATAATAAATAATACGTCGAGTTCCGCTGTCTTTAAGGCAAGAAAGGATGGTAGCTATATTTTGCGTCTCAATTTGGGAAAGACATATTTGAAACTGTTACAAGTTGTTATGCTGTGTAATAAAACGCTTAAACACGTACCACACGAGACGTTTCTTCAAACTTTACATTCAACTACATTTTTCTTTAAAACAAAATACATATTTAAACAAATCAAGTGGATCTACTTTTTTATATTAAAGATGTTTTAAAATTATTTTTAACAGTCTTATAGGTAGGGTAGCTACAGTGAAATGTTAGCTGATAGGGACAAAACCCTTAAATGAATCGACTAAAAATACATTTATCACGTTCGTATATAACACTCTGTATTAGCGCGTGTATCTGGAGATGTTCGATTAAAATTTGAGTAGCCCTGCCTTTTCAATTAGTTGTTGTTTTGAAGAGCTAAGGTGGAACTAATTATGGAACATATTTTATACATTGAAATACTCATTTACACAACTCGTATGAAGCTCTCCCTTTTTAAAGAAGAGAGAGCGATGGTGGATGCTACGTTTTTGTTCTTCATAAAACTAAATCCGTAGTAAACACGGGCGCTTGTAGACGACAATGAATTCGGATTAGTCAAGCGACAACTCCCCCCCCCCCCAAAAAAAAACCCCAATTACCGCTGATGTTTGTGAAATTCTTTTATGTATTTCTATTTAAAACATGAGTGTGAAAAAAGAGTAAAGGTTTTAATAACCATTCGTCGGTGTTGTACAAAATGGAAGTCGTCTTATTGTCTGCGTTAACTACTCACAGAGCTTGAATGCATTGTTTCTTCACTAGCGATCCGTTGATGGAACTTGGAACCTGTTCAAAGCCAACACTCCACATAATTGACGAGGGATAATAACTTCTTTCATGATTGTGTTTTACTTTTGTATCATTCACTGATTAACCGATTGCGGGAGAGGTAAAAATACACCATAGAAATGTTTAAAAAAAACTCCCAACTCCCAACCTGGCATAACTATTGTACTACACCGTTAAAAGTGTGCTTACCAACATTTTGTGTTACCGGATGAAAACTAAACCTGCATTCTAATTAGCAAGAAAACGCCATCACTCTAAACGAAAATGTGCGTTTGTACTTGCCGAAGTACATCTACAATTTGCCATAAACCAAGATAATTTTGTGTGTGTAAACTCAAGGAAGTGATGTTATGTACTCGTAAATGATATATTTTTATTTTTGGACCTGTTAGGTTACAAAATTGGTAAATATGGACCAAAAATTAACATTTGTAATGTACATTTGAGGACTGCCAGGAAACGATGTGTCAGTAAATAGACAAAAAGCTATGTAAGAGAAAAGTAATTTTTTTGTTATTTGTCTGAGAGTGAAAACTGTGTTGATTCTCCTGCATGTAATCCGAATAGTACTAAAGTACTGCACTCTACGCTGGGTGTCCGCACCAAAGCCTCTTAAGGTACTAACATGTAGAAATAGCAGCTTCAACAAGAGAGTGCAGAAGTAAGATGCAATGTTAATAAATTTCTTGTGCATATTATGCTAAGGCCACAAACAGGTGGTAAGTGGTATGGAGTCTAATGATAACTCGCTCCATTTGGTCTTCTGTGGTGGTGAAAGCTCTAATCGCGCTGTATAGAGATAAAACTGTTTGCTTGACAGTTGAAAGAAATTACTGTCAGTGGTATTGTGTATTTACACAGCTACAATCATCCTCTTTAGGCGGCCATATTGGAAATACAACTGGCACATTCTCTAGGCGATTTGAGTCCTCTCTATATAATGTGAAATATCCTTGGAATATTCAAATGCTTTCATATAGAACACAAGTTCTTTTGGATAAAAATCTAGAATCATGTGTCGCCTTGTTTTTATATTTGTACATACCAGCCCGTGCACGCTGTACGTGAAAATGATTATACTGTCGTATATTCGTGCCGTGGGCAGTGTATGTGTACTTAAACCTCGCCAACCGTGTACGGGTATAATCGTGTAGAATGAAACTGCGGTTGGGAAATGTCCGCAGTTTTTATACTTCCAAGTAAACGAGGAAATAAATGCGAGTTTTGGGACTCATCCACTCTCACCCTCTGCAGATTGGTGCTACACCCAAGATAACCAAGGCAACGCACGTCACTGAATCTCGCAAATTACGTTTGTGTTAAAATTAAATGGACTCCTCATCGGCCCCGTTCTTCACTTTCATTTTGTTTATAGCCGTAAAATATCTAGCCTGTCATATTATTTGAGTAAAGCCCCAAAGGAAAAGTTGTTATATAGACTTCGTTAAAAAGTGGTTTATTTTATTTTCATTTGATTTAGCTTCTATCCTATTAAGTTATTAAAACTGATTTTAAAATAGGAGACACTGCCACTCAATAAACAATGTATTTAATAGCTGGCGCGCAGGAGAGCTTTAAGTTTTTTTCTGCGATTGCAATTTTAAAAATGTATTTATCATATTTCAAGTAAAGTTTTTGTACTTATTTCTCCTTCGTGAATATTAAGAATTTATATTTTAACTATGGTTCTTTACAACATTCTATATCCAAACATTTAGATCAACTCGAATGATAATGTTAATTTTGTAAATAGTAAGGAAAACTGATCAATATCTTCTTCTCGAATTGAAACTCCGGTTCAAGATTTTTTTACTTTGCGGGCTTATGTCTCACAAAGATAGTTTAGTGTACTCCTTTCTAACCGAATAATGATAGAACGGTTCTTAATAACCGTCCTTGACGTTATTTTGTGTTCAGTCAACTCTGTTCGGTTCATGTGGGGAGATATAACGTTGATTTTAATCATATCATTTTGTTTGTCTACATTTTATGGTGTTTTATATTTTAAACAATTCCTGTGAACGGTTTGTGGAAGAGCATATTTTAGGTTTTTATCGTAGTCAGGAAATTAAAGTTCTTTAAAAGATTTTCTTTACTATAACATTTGATAAAGTTGTTACCATATTCACTAACTGCATGCTAGCAGACGGACTTATATTTTTTCAAATAAAAATCGTTAATTATCATTTCGAATAATTAACTCACATGAATGGCACAGTCCGTTTTAAAATGCACTATCTGCATCAAATGTCTAGCACTGCAACAACTCGTAAATGAAATGCACTGAGTAAGAGACAATGTTTGATCTGCATGATGCTGCTTACCCACCCAATTCAAGAGACCAGCGCAACCGATGAATACAATTCTTTCATGCACGCTACGACCTACATGCATTGATAAACTTGCAGCGAATTGCGGTCGACCGGTAAATTGGGGTAAAGAAGAAAAGGAATGTGAGCTTTATTCAGATTTTTTTATATGCTTTGAATTGGTAGATATCACGAAACGTTTTTCATGTTCGTTTAAGTGTATTCTTTTCAATAAGACATTAGGTAAAAATTTTGTGGTAGAAAATTGGTTGGACGTCATAGATACCGGACTTTGGAGAAAGAGAATTGATGGTGAACAGTTTTAACCAACATTACGTAAAAACTGCAGGTATTCAACTATAATATCGATATCATTGATCTTTATTTGAATGAAATTGGATCCTGGGTGGAAATGATTAATTGTTGGTAAACTATGTTGTTAAACAAATATTAGCCTTCGGTCGTGGTCAGGGGTCGAGTGGGTGACCGCTCAGACCTGAAACTCACGTATACCGCTGGTTAGAGCAGGCTGAGGGTTCGAGAGCTTGTGTAACGGTTTCGTTCTCCTCGACGTCTGCTCGGCAGTCCGGGTTAGTTGAGGAACCTATATGACTGTCAAGGTTACACCGTCCTTTCGAATGGGACGTGGGAAGCCGTTGGTCCCCTTGGTACTTTTCGAAAGGAGTAGGCTACGTGCCGGTACCGGGTTTCCCCTCCTCCCTTCTGTTCATACTTCATCCTCATCCATCACCACTCATCGTCTCGAATAGACAAAGTGCATATTTATGAGACGTTAAGAAATATCCAATTAGTCAATCAATTAAACAAATATGTTTTTACTACGATGACTTAATTTTATTTTGAAAGAATTCCCCGTTTACTTTAAAAATAGTGTGTGGTAAAAGTTTTTTGTAGAAAAAAAAACTCAAACATAAGTCTTGCAATCATGTAATAGTTCTTTGAGCTTTCAAAACAAGTCAAGCTAAACGTTTATTTTTAGTTTCTCAATTGCCAGCTAAGAATTATATATCTCGAACTCTGAAGAAAAGTTCCGAAGAGTAAAGTACCCCATAGTTTTCCTCTTCACTGTACTCGCGAACATCAATGGTCAATTGGCTGGCAGAAACGTTCTCCGAACCTTATCACATAATAACCATATTGTGCCAGCGCCGAGCGCGCGTACTCTAGCTTATCAAGTGTTTTTATCCCTTGCCTTCTCCTGGGGTTAAAAGGGTGGGCGGACAACAGGAGGGGAGAATCCACCGTGGGATGGGGTGCGATGGAAACGTTGTTCCATCAGTTATCGACACTCTAGTTCACAATATTGAAGTGGATCGGTCTAGGCTGATGGTTATGAAGAGAGTTGCCCGGGAAATACCAAGTGGGCCTATGTTTAATTCCTTCGTACCTTCAAGGTTTTCAATAAGAGGCCGTCTACAAGAGCCTGTGAATAATCAATCATAGTTACTTCAGTTTCAAAATTTAACACACCACCTTAAATTAATCTTTATTAAATATACCAGTTTCGAGCACAAATTAATGATCAATTATTGCCACTAAAATAGGGATAACTTAAAACATCTTCACTCGCAAATCCAAAATGTGTAGACAATATTTTATCTTCTAATTTTGAATTTGGTTAGAGGTGTAAAATGAATTATAGCAACCAATTTCAATACAATAAATCTCTAAAATCACTTAAAACTTTCGAAGATACGTCATAACCGGAACTAAACTTAAACCTTAACTTTGACAGCAGTACAAGGTATCGACAATTGACCTCAACCACACCAAACTGTATTTGTTGGTACACTATCAAATAGTAGTCGATACTCGATATTATATTCTTCATAAGGAGGAACTTTGAAAATATTAAGCTTAAGCTACCTAACACAAAATAAATTGTAAATGGATATTTAGTAATTTAAAAAAAGAGCATCTCCTTAAAAAACTAAATGCTTTTTTATATATTACGGAAAATCTCCAGAACTAGACTAATAGTGTTATTATTAGTGCCATGTAAAAAGGAAACGAGAAAACTTGTTTGTAACTTTTTTCTTATTTTAAGTTGGACGGGATTACAGCAACGTAAATAGCTTTAATGAGAACATTTAATTCGTTCTAAGCTTCACCAAAATAGTAACTTTTTTAGTAACAATTTCCTAGTGAAAGTAAAGGATCACGTTCACATAAAAGTCCCCTAAATAGAAACTCGTTCTCGGCATATCGTAACTTGGAACGTGTTCTTTCCCATAGAGTGGTTACATTACCCTTACTGGTACCAGCTCACGGGGATTAAGTACATTCTGGTAGGAATATTTTTACTCTCATTTCCATAATGTTGCCAGTATTTTCTCATTCACTTTCATCCTCAACATCCGACTGCGTACACGAAGCTTTAAGCCCAACACAATCACGTGATATGTCATCGCCCAAAATACAGACCGACTGTTTGATCGAACGTTTCGTCGTCAAAGTCTGCAAAGGTTGACAGATTCGGATTATAAAGCGCTCGAATACGAGTCATCGAGGATTTGACACAAGGCCTTTATAAGTCTGCCTATCAGGGGGGTTTAACTCACCATCAACGACTGTCAGCCAAGCATTCAAGTCAAGAGCTTTAGGTGGGTACTAAAAGTCCACTCGTACTTTTAAGGGCAATCTAATTAACTCTTCAACATTTTATCTTGTAGTAGAAATGAGAGGCAAAACACTTGAAAGTATTATCTTGACAAGAACGAAGATAAATTAATTAAATTACAATTCCACCCTTTGTACGCTTTAAATTGCTTTAAATTATTATTTAGCTTCGTTCAGATTTATAGCGTCTTTCATCAATGATACTTTGGCTTAAAAAGCATTTTAGATAACTCTGAAATTCATATTTATTTCTCTAAAAGCATTGAGTTTCCTTTTACTACACGAATACTTCTGATTAATGTATAACAAATTGCATTTAATTACATGACAAGACTACAAAAATAACTCAAGTTTTGGCAAGGGTGTCTACATAAGAATTATGTTCGAAGATGATATTCGAATTTGCGGCCTTAATCTTCGTCTCCCCCCCCCCCCCCCTTTACCGAGCATCACTCCACATCACGGCCGATATAAGGACGACTCTATTTAAAACCTCATTTTAAAGTAGTACCATGAACACAATAAGTTATGATATTCCAACCATGTTGCAGCGTTGAAGCTGCGGCGTATTGTTTCGCAAAATTCTGGTCAAAACACAATAAAAAGTATAGCAGTAAGCTAGTGATCCTTATTCATACACTCAATATTTATTCCTAATTTATAGTTGAAAACAAAGCCAAAATACCGAAAGTAAGTTATTTGATTAGTTTGTTATTTTTTCTGTTAATTCGTTATTAATATCACAAAACCTAGACCTGCGCCCTAATAGGATTGTAGTAAAAGCAAAATTGTTATGTAGGTGTTAACTCTTTTGGTAAATATAAGACGGCCGGTTCATTTACCCTGTTTAGACGAAGCATGTCAATTGGAAAGCGTATCTTTCAACGAGCAGCTGACGACTTGACGTGACGTAATGAGCTCGTTAAGACAGCTGATGTGTTAGTAATTGCGTTCACGTCGACCTGGAGATAGGCGTACTCAAAAGTCGGAGTTGCTAATTAGGGTTATTTTATGGAGCATCGGGAAAACACTCAACAGCAATCTCGTACTTGGGAGTTAGAGTTGGGTGGGAAAACGTTGAGAGCAGGTTGAAGATGATGTTCTATATTGCGTGAGCCAAAGAACCATTTTAGTTGATGGAATGAGCTGAGTGGAAATGTTCACAATAAGACAAAAATAACAATTGCGATTATTTATTTACAACGAAAGATTTAAGAGGAAGCCGGCGTGATCTGATGTTCGGCACGTTCCTTGTCCTGCAGCCATAAATCATTACATCTTAATACAACTTGGCATACTTGATAATGAAGGATATATGTACGCCCCTATTATAGCAGATTTCTTAATATTTATCATAGATCAATCAGATAATGCGTAGTTATTTTGTTTTTTTTACCATTTTGACAGATTCTAAATTCTTGAAAATTGAATTTAGTTTTTATTTATATTCTATTATCAACTAATGGAAAGTGCTTTAATAAATGCCTTCATAATTAATTTTTACCCAATTATATAAAAACACTAATAGATACGACATTGGCAAAGAAATTTGAAAGCGCGTAAAATGACCTAGACGGGGGAGATTTTCTTTCGCAAATTTTATTCGGATAATTCTTTTCAGAAAGTTTAATACACGTGTTTCAATGAGCACACTTCAGGGGAATAAAAAAATCTTCACAACTTTTCGCCGACTAGAAATCTCGGCGGATAAATCTTCAGTGAAGATATCTCCACGTGTATTTGACGCCCCCGAACGCTTCGATGTAATTAAAAAATACTTTTTAAAATAAAAAATAATGTTATCATTATATCTAAAATTGTAAGTAATATGTCTCTGGAAGTTGACTTATAAACAAATACGTATTTATAAAAGTAACCACCAGCGTATTTATTGTTTTATAAGGTCACATATTATTGTCAGTACGTCAATAACTATGCGTGTCCGTCTTTATATTTCTAGTTATTAATTCCTTGTGTTGATATAATACTTGTAATGAGTCTGTCTGGTGATCATTAAAAGAGTCCATGAGTGTGCTTTATGTGTACATCGGTGTATCTAGCTGTTGTTACGCGTATGTGTATATTTATCCCGTCATTAATTTGCGTACATTTCCTGCACAGTTAAAGTCATTTCATTTTCATTTACGATGTTATACGCCTAGAACGCAAACCGTAAGATTAAATAACTAGTAATCCAATACCCAACATTTCTATATCAATCATACCCATAAATGCACCGCACATGAAAACCAAAACGTCATATCAGTCATCGTCCAGTAAAATCAAACTGGCTGAACGGTTCTTAATTTAATATTAATGATATTCGGTTGACATTATGGCAACTGATTCTAACTGGATCGTGATTTATTGTCGTGTGGTTGGCAAGAGGATATAACCATGTTTGAATGTGGGCTGCTCACCGCACCTGTAGTGCTGGTTGCGAGTGGTGACAGCGAAAAAACGTCCAATTAGAATAATTTAAAGGCGAGTAAACAAATGGGAATACTAAATTAGTCAATGATAAATGATCGCAATTTACGGACATAAAAAATAGTTGCGACTGTAGACATGGAATTCGCTTTAAAACAAACGGAATGTTTCTCTTTAGTCGCAATTACCAGAAAGCAGACATAAACTAAATTATGAGAAATTAATAATAATTTGCGATCAATATGTTGATGTATTTGTATTTATAGTTATGTAGAATTAACGTTTTTCATTAAATTTATATTTTTGTGTAGAACTTTATTATAAAGTATCAAATTTTTCGATGTCAATTTATAAACACTCTATGTTATGTTTGAACATTATTGTCCAAGGTAATAATGACCTTAAAATATATGTGATCACAATTTATTTTTATGCTATAAACACTGGTGGTAAAGCACATTGTATTAATCGGATTTGCTCTATACTTGCCATACCAGCAATGTGTCCGTTTTATATAATTAAGACATATTGAAATAAATACTAACATAATCTTCACGTATAAATAAATCGCATTAATAAAACTTTGCTATTATACTTTTTATATTCGACACGATAGCTAGAAGTGTCCGATATTGCGTGTGTCACATCTCACGATGAAATCACAACACGACGCCCAACGACATGAGGTATTTTTTCTTGGCAGTGCGTTGATCAAGGATGAAAATAATGATTTTGGTGACCCTGGGGTAATGGCTAGTCCCCTTGAAAGTTGGTAAATGTTCGACTCTGCGCCTCCCCCTTGTGAAAGTGGGATCAATGGTCAACGTCTTTGTGGTACGCTTACCCGGCACCTCCACCAAACGACCGATACACTGCGGTTTTTTTTCCCATCGTCGTTATGTTGATTTAGTCACTTCTTCCCTGTTTTGGAAACTTCCATACTCGTACTTGTGTAAAATGAAAGCATGCAGTGCTTACTCTGCAGTATACACCATCCAAAACTGTAGAATCCCTTCCTGAAACACACCATTTTTTCTATGGGGTCATTAACAATCTAGATAAGTTTTATAATAAAAATCGATCACGTAAAGAGAAGTATCTTGACGTAGTATCACAATTTTCTTAAGTACGCTTCATGAAATCCCAGATATGTATTAGTAAACACAAACTCCATAAGAATACTCTTCGAATACATACATACTAAAAACAATGAAGTATCAAGATGATCTAAAAGAAACTACTGATGGAAGAATTTAGAAGGATTTAAAATACTTTTACTTGATGGAAGAAGTGTGTGAAACCCCCTTGGCGGTCAATTTTGATATTTTGATATTTTAAATTTATATCTTTGGATTTGATATGTTTTATGTTTGTATATGCTTTTAAATTTATTTTAGACTATACGTCAATGTAAAATGGCAGAAATGCTGTATTTGAGTGAACCAATAAATAAATAAATAAATAAACAATCGTCTAAACCTTTACGTCTGGATATGAGATTTGCATCCACTAACTAATTTAAAGTAAACCACGCACATTCTTGCCTGTTCACGCTTTAGAGTAATTAACTCGTAGCTTTGCATCTCAAGTTTACTTTAGACACACGGCAGTCTTGGAGTTACAAAGTGCAGCTGGGGAGCATCAAGTATCACTGCGTTGTTCCTTCATAGTTTGAACAGAGGCGACCTTCCAAGTATCGAAAACAAATAAAATAAATGTAATTATCATGAACAATCTCTGTCACAAAACGTGATAAAATAGAAAATAAAACTAATTTAATAGCTCGTCTATTTCATAATGCGAATTTAGTGCCCGTTATGAGACCTATGTTTACATAATATTACATTAAAAAAAAATTACATTATTGCGTTCATCTTAAATACAGTGGCACAACAAAATGTATTGGTAGTTAAAATTCTATTCCGTAACTAAATATTCCGATCATATCTAAACTACAACCTGTTACTTTTGAAGGATACACAGATGGAAAACACATATTATTATGTCGAACGAACGATACAGAACAATGTTTTTGGTGTTAAACATTGTCATTATTTTCTCTTTATGCACTTGAGGACATTTTCACAGCTAAGAATAATATGGTACCTTCAGGCGTCCACTGCTCCCAACGTTACAACAAAACGCCTCACTCAACGTAAGAAATTCATAATACTGAGATGAAAAGACTTAAAAATGTTAATTCACCGAGAATTTAACGTTAAACGAACGTTTCGTTTGCTAACGGTAAAAAACAATGCAACGAAAGTCCTGAAAGGGAATCATTATGATGGTATTTGAATCTGTTATTTTGTACACAGGAAAAACAATTATAAATTCAAATGTGATATTACTTAAACATAGGCATACAGATTTAACAAAGACATCTTTACTTTGCCTACAATTACAAGTGGAACGTTGTTGCCCCCACTTGTACAAGGTACAAAGGAAGAGAGAGTCAGCTGTTCTTCGTTCAAAATATAAACTCAAAGAAAAATTTAATATTCAAGGCTTCAAAGAAAAAAGTTGAGAAACGTAAAGTAATTAATAATTATGTGAATGCTAAAATAGATCACATTCACTAACAAACACTAGTTAATTTTAATTATTTCCAAGTGATAAAATACAGTTTTCTGAAAGCCTTCATTATTTATAGACATGTGAAGTTCAAAATAGTACAACGTACAAATCATATTAAAGTGAAACACACAAAACGTAAATTCTATTGAACGGGTCATCAATAATAAAAACATGGCGACTATTTCCATGTGTTGTGATTTATGAGACGACGAATATATACCAGCCATAATACACAAGTGAAACATTTTGAACACTAACACTAAAAGAACAATATAACAATAATTACACAATGAAATCATAGTTTTTTTTATAACTATGAAATTCTTAGAACAGTAATAAGTATTCTTTTAATAAGTTAATATATTAAATTAAAGGTAAAGCAATATTTCGGGTACTTTCAGTACCCTTCAAAAGGCAACAAACCAAACAAAACATAAAACTCCGTCTTCCAGCCAAGGTCGACACATCTAATCTAGTTTGTCCTCAAGCCATAGAACTATAGTGAGCATGATTGTGGTATAATTTTTATTTTTTATTTTTTATTTGAATATTTATATTTTTATTGAGATCAAGATGGCAGTGTTTGTTAGATGTGCCGACCTTGGCTGGGAGACGGAGTTTTGTTTTGTTTGGTTTGTTGCCTTTTGAAGGGTACTGAAAGTACCCGAAATATTGCTTTACCTTTAATTTAATATATTAATTTATTAAAAGAACATGATAAGTCCAAATATTGTTTATACTTATGAAATCATAGTTGATTAACGATTTGAAACATCAAATTAATGATACAATTGTACCTATTAGCATGTCAATTGAGTGAATTGCGAAAATGCGTTATAAGACTCGAAAACGAATAAAATGTGACATTTTGATGATTGTTACAAGGGGAGTTGATACATGCGAAATACCATAAGTAACTGATTAATAATTTTGAATCAGTAAATTTGTGAAGATTTAGGTTTAGAATCTCTGTTTTCAGATCACTTAGAAAACGGCGTGGCAAGAATATAAAAAAGTTATGTTGGCCCAGTAATAAAAAATGTTTACATGGTCAGCGACAGAGGCTCGTAAAGTTGAAACGAAAGATTTTTCAAAATTAAGTTCAGATATTTGCATTTATCAAAATATACTACATCATTAATGAATTTGTAAATTTTAGCTACCTAATTTTAGTTTTTTTCTTACCCCTTGTCAAATTCAGATTTAATAACAATTTTTAGAAACCAATTTTCTTAATTATATTATACTGAAAAGTTAATTTCACCTTTCAATATATATTATTAGGGCTGTTCAAGTAGGGATTTTGACATTCGGGTAGGGTTCGGGCACTAAATAACTTAAGTTCTCTGCCTTGGTAGGAAAAAGATCCCCGGTATAATACTGCGTTCTAAAATGGAAAAATGGATAATGAATTTAACTTGTGAAGATTCTTACATTATAATTGTCTATGAATTTATCTTCGATTGTCTCTGTTTTCATTGAATGACAATTATATATAATAAGCTATGATCAAAATGTGTCTGGACCGGCACCTCCACCATTCCCTCAAAAATACGTTTTCGTTACCCGAAAATCGGGAACCTGTTTTTGATCATAGGGTCGGCCTCAAATTACCCGACCCGACCCGAAATTTCGAGTACCCACACACCACTAGTATTTTTATTTATATCAAGATCTTAAATTGTCCCACTACCACCTACTTGTTTTCTTACATATATTTTAGTGTTTTTTTAATGGATTTTATTCGTTATTTGAACTGTTTGACTGGACTTATCTAGCAAGTCACTGGTCTACAATAAAATGTACTTGGAAATGGCAACCTTAATTAATTTTCCCTTTTTAAACAACGGGATTTTGAGTTGCTTTCCAATACGAAAAACCATCTGGATTAGATCTATAAATTGTTGTATAAGAACACGAAATTCAATTTCATATTTTCTTGTTCGAGTATAATATTTTTGATCTGTCTTTCACAAAATGCCTCAAGACTCTTGTATGAATTCTTTATTTTTCTTCCTAGGCCACAAATATCCCTCGACAATAGATATTTCTGTCGTACAAAACTCGGATGGGTTCAAATGGCATTGGTATTTATATTAAACATATATGCCACAGGCTCTTAGAGTTAAACGATTCTGTGGCTCTCTTTTCAGCATGTTACATCGCATTCTTCTCCCTATCCCTCCATCTCTCCGTCCCTCCCCCTCCCCCTAACTCCCTCACTCACGTTTTGCATGTATTTGTTGTATCCAATGACACAGTTTCGGCAGTTAATATTTACCTAAATTTGTTTTTAATTAATATGCCGACAATGAAAGTCGTATTAAAACATTGCAACCTATTATTACATTAAATTTAATTGAATGAAAAATACATACACTGTTATGATACAACTTATAAACCAAACTTCAAATCATAAAAAGTCCAATTTTTAATAAAAATTACCATAATGTCATTGTAATGCTCGATTATTTTGCATTTATTTTCACGTGACATTCATACGTACTGCATCCATTTGCTTTTAATATGTATGTATAGGCTCTAAAACAAAATTTAGTTTCCAGTACTACTTACTATTACTACTATTACTTTACCATTTATGAAACAGGTCTAATCTATAAAGATTGCTTTTAAATTAATTGCGCGTAATTGTTATGTTGCCCTGATTAGAAATAAATTAACATATCTGGAACTCGCTGTATTTTACTGTGAGACGTTAAGCAACATAAATCATCATCATCTCCGGTTTTGTTCACATTATGGAAAACACGCAAATAAACGAAATCTGCACAACTATCTTCTCACTTACAAACAGTTTAAACGTGTATTTTTTAGTGTGTTTAGAATAAACTTAGATCTATGTGAGCTATCGGAATTAATCAACTTCATCCAAATAATTATTTTACCCCCTACTCCAATGTGTATAAACCAAGTTTCGTCGTCGCTATACTAATTGTCTTATCAGAACATATTATTATTTGTTAAAAACCTTAATTGTTTTCGTCCTCTATAATTCACGCTAGATGAAACCCATGGAATACGGTAGATAGTGATTATTGGAGTAAAAAAGTAGGTCACTTGTGAAAAATGCGATCGCGTTGTTTCATGGCACTCGTTATGACCTGGTACAGAATAAACAAACTGATACGATCAAGTTAACAGCAAACATCAACGTAACTTTAAACGGAATAGCACACCTACCCCCAGAGCTTTATAGAATCCTTATCACAAACTGTACTTTACAGACGTATTTTGACCGATATGGCCATTGACCACAGAAGACCCAACACAACTTATAGGGATAAAGTGAAAAGGTGTCCGGTGGATAATAGATATTGATATGCCATTGAACAGGAATAGAAACTGTGGCGGGAAGATTGTGTCACTTTATGGTGACGACAATGAAGGGTGGGGGTAGGGGCCTGGGGGAGAATGAAAATTGTTATATTTTCAGAAATGAACGTGTCTTATTTTCCACCTCATTTTATAATTTATAAAAAGATTTTCAGAGGAGTAATGCAGTTTTAAGTAAAAACGTAGTGTACCGCTTTCTAGGTAAATATCGTTCACGTTTCTATAAGTACAATGGTGTCAGTGTACGAAAATAAACATGCTATGGTAAGACATCTTGCGATTGAAAATCATATTTTATTTAGTTTAAGACCATTTGAGTTTATTGAATTACTTTGAGTTTCTTGAGTATTTTTTTTATGCAATTACCCTATCTTGATAGAAAGCAGACATAAAATAGAACCTTTGTGAAAATAGTTGAGAACGCATTTTTCCAAAGATACCATTTTTCCATGACGATGACACAATAGTAGACTTTCCAAAAAGAAAAAAAAACTACATTGATTTTAATATATCAATTACTGAATTCAACGATGAACATTTTAATTATTTCATTTCAACCGTTAAAGATGTTAATGTTAATTTGCAAATGTGTAATCAGGACGCGTTCCAATATTGTCGTTTGGAATGGTTTTCCAGTTTTCCTACCTTAATGTAATGACTTGCTAATATTCAATAAGCTCGAGGCGGGATGATGTTTGAACTCTCTTGTTCCTGGAAACTATAAAACTATGAAACGTATTAAACTAAAAGTACATATTCGAGTGGAATACTTCAATGTGTGAGAGTGCTTGTATGGGCAAGTGTAGGTTTAATGAGGGGTGGGTGCTATGCAAATACGCCAGTTCTTAAGAGGGAATAGGACACATGCTGACAACTGTTGGGGAAAAGCTTTTCGCTCGGCCGGGAAGAATCCAACGTGCATTAAACTTTACAAAGTTGTTAATAAAACATACATGGACGGCTCTACCGTCGTAGATTATTTATATTTAATGTGAATCAGACAGGAACAATCCACGAATATGGTAAAGTTTTGACTTTTTAACAAAATTGAAAATCCTAAAAATCCATTCATTTTTTTATTTAAAGGTAAAAATTTTAAAAGTGTTACATTAGAGCCCTATATTTTTGCGTCCGTGACAACTACCGTACCCAAAATTTCAAACATCTTTGGTGTGTGAGCATATCTTGTTATTTTAGCTGAACATATTTACTATTTAGAAACATGACGTTACTGTTATTGTAATTCTAAGGTTTTTTTTAAAACACAGATTTAATAAATTATAAAGTAATTTATAACGTTTAAAAACATCAGCACACCATACTCGGACTAAAAGTGTTTTCAATTATTGACCGGTAACAGTAGTGAGACAGTGCGTGGTGATATAAATAAATTAAATAAATTGTATTTAGAGTCTACCCACTACTCAGTTATATAACTGATTTTCAGTGGGGGACAGTAAATCAAAGCGACCAAGCCAACCCTGTAAGCCCCGACGCAATCAACGACGAGTGAGCGATAACCAACCAAAGATCGATATTTTTAATTAGATAAATAGCAATCAGTGGTATGGACAGTACGAACACCCGCGGATCAACGCCAAAATCAACAAGGCCGATTCAGAACAACTCTGAAGTTATTATGTGCTTCGTTGCTAGGACGGCTCCAAAGTCACCGTATACAAACTCCTAAGACAAGAACTGATGGACTGAAGTCCAAATCAGAAGTTAAAAATCTTCTGACTTTGGCGGGAATCGAACCCTGGACCTTCTGCATTGGAAGCAGATACGCTAACCACAAGACCAACGAGCCACACAAATTTATCAAATCATCAAAATGTATTAATTGTACTTAAGTAGTCATGATAATTGATGTAAGAAGTTACATTCTATTAAAAATATATTTTCTATCAAACAAAGATTATAATAATGTAGGAGATGCAAATAGAAATAATAATATTCTAACGTAAATTAAATATAGTATAAAGAAATCAGTACCTATTTTTTTCTTTTGAAGTTGGCATGTTCAAGGTTTTAAGGGGGTAAACATTTTTTTACAAGACAAATTTCCACACATGTGTGCACTATCAATGTCTATAAGTACAGATTAAGCTAATTTCTGGACATGACAACGATTGTTTCCTAAATTTAAGGCTATTTAAGTTGATATTCACATGACAATCTCACTAATATACACTCTGGTGCACATGGCATTATCACTAGTATACAGTATGGTATAAAATAAAATTTGGGGTTGCGAGCTGGGTACACATAAGTTTGACCCAACGTGGCTCTCTTCAGGTAACTAATAACGGTATTAGGGTAGTTGTGAATGGAATAAACAAGGGCTGTTACAGATGACTCAATCCCTGGCGTTGATGAAGAAATCCTTGGAACAAACTTCCAGTTAGAGTTGTCTGCGTCGGGCATCGAACCATATTCTTCTGCATTAGCACATGCACGCGTGACTCTCGGTGTATAGGGTCACACTTCCGCTCTCTACAATCATCCCACATCCCACAACTAGAGTAGAAACATTCTTCGTTTGATTGTGTTGTCGTTTCATATTAAACACCGAACGTATCCCTCGAACAAATATTGTCACAATCAATTATTATATAACGAGGAACGGTTGGAACGGTTGCATTCGAGTGAGTTTCAAGTGACACAGATAATTGGTTTGAATGTCCTCCAGCAAATCACAATCAATGGTGAGAGTGACGTTATGTAGTTGCATTGGTGCACGATGTCATTTTCACTTCAATGAAACATGTTGCCATTCTGATGGAACTGGAAATGTAGCACCTTTGACACTTTTTACAATAATTATTGTAATTGCTTTTGATAATTAATATTGTATCTACATGTTACGTCGGTGTTGGAGAATCTAATCAACTGTATTGTACTGGTGTGAATTACATTCTACAAAAGAAACATATCTGAGCAATAACTAGTTTCGTATCAAAAATAAGATATGGGAATGTCAGCACGAACAAAATGCACAACGAATAATATATCTTCGACGTGTCGAAGATGTATAGGTCTACTTTATTATAGTGTAAGTGTTTATATGTTTTAACTATTTTTTCTAGGATAAAAAAGTGACAAAAACGACAAAATACTTCAAAAAACGATTTAGCAAATAACATTTAAAAAACGTATTGCGAATATATGTTTTGTTTTGGTGAACGAACAAGTAATGTTCCATAAGGCTTAAATAAGATAATACACATTTTTCATTTAGAAAAAAATTGCAATACTTTTATTTTATGTATTGTTTTATTCTTGTTGTACGTAGTAAAAGTTGAAACACATGAGACATTGCTTTACTTGTTTTTATGCTCTTACTTATGCACCCTCCCTTTATATATCTTAAAATCATCGATCATGTGAAGTATTATTATTTATTCCAAAATGACATTTAACATTCAACAAGTGTGTCATGGGCTAAATATTTGCTAAAATGCCCGAACATCCCTATTTATTCATCACACGTTTAGCCGAGTCCTAGAAAGTGTGATGAGACCATGGCTGGCCGATCACACAGCAAACGTAAGTCAACTAACGCGGTCATCGCAAGAGCCAATCTAGACCGTTTCAATGGTAATGTGGGCACACACACCCCTGGGCAGTTTCGCGATTGAATCAACGAAGAGGCTTCTCTCGGGGCAAAAGTGAGACTTACTACACAATTACGCTTAAAACGTAAGGCTGAGGCAAGAAAAGAAAGTTATGGCCAAACCTTTTTTAGGTAATTATCTAATTAGCAGTAAGAACAACATGTTGCTAATTTAGTGAGAAAACCATGGGATTGCAAGAAAGTGTAACACATTTTGTCTTATTATAATATGATAACTACTGATGTACACGTAAAACACTTCTGTTCTGCACGGTTGTAGTTTAAGCAGAAAATAATAAATATTACAGTATTGACTCGTTTGATGGAGTTAGGTTACAAAATGTAAAATCGTGTATTATCTATTTCACTACGGATAGTTGAATACTACAAAAACTGCTTTCGATCCACAGAACAATACAAAATGTGATAATACTCAATCTTTAAAGGAGCTAGGGCCTATTATCCCAAAAAATTATTTTTACCACATAATCTATAGCATAATACTACACTAAAAAGACCGTTTAAAAAATTATATCTTGTAACTGTGATTTTACACGATTTTTTAAAAATATTTTGGGAATGAAATTTGCGAAAATTGGCGTTTTAGGAAATTTCTTAAATCGGCTTTAACTTGCTTCTTTTTTTTACACATAGACGAATACTAGAGCATCATACCAATCTAAAATGGCACTTTATAACATCGTGCTTTGAAATATATGCACAAATATACACTCAAACATGCAAATATATGCATTCCAAAATCACACCCCTTCTTGGTAATCAGCATATTTTGACCGAACTACTTGCCCAAATCACAAAACAAAATACAGAGGAATTACATAAAGGCTGTTGAGTACGTCAATAATGTCCAGTATCTTTTTGGATCAAAATCCTCCACGGTCACGGGGCTTAAAGATCGTCCCCATGTTATTTCTTATGGGAGATTTTTGTCGATGGGACCTAGCTCGAAAAAATACAAAGTTCGACATTTTTTCCCCGGGTCATGGTGGACCCAATATTTTTTCTGCTAATTTCTAAATTCATAACTAGTTAGCCTGAATGAAATATATTTTTTAAGTTCATCGGGTGGCTAATTCTAAGCCTACAAAAATTTTTATTTTGAAACAAACTTTGAGTACTGAAAATACTTTTGATATTGATAATCGCTACAATCCCAGTCTATTGTGTAAATTGTGTTTTAAGACGATGTGTGCATACTTACTTTTTTATTAATTTGTGTACATGAGTACACAACAAACTCATTCTAATAAATGTGATGTACTATGCTAACTATCCGTTCCTTTCCTAGAGGCAAACTCATTGATGAAATAAACAAGAGTTTACTGGTGTACTATTGATGTTGTGATCCGCTTTAATTTCACACTCAATTTGTATTGCATGCCCTGGAGCTCAATGCCAATAAATCATGATGTCGAATAAAGGTACTTGGCGCGAAGAGCCCCATGGAGTAACAGAAACGAATTTGGAAATTTTTAAATACCAAGGTGACAACACAACATAAATTTACGAAGATTGAAAATACGTGAAAGAGTCTAAATAATCTAATATAGTAGACATACTTTTGATAAACTTACTATTGTTTACTTTTTATAAAATATATTATTCAATACTTTTGATAAATTGTGATAAAATATAACTGGCGTAATAATATGAATCTTTTATGTGTACATGTTTTTAAAAATGGTTTATGTTGATTGACGCAATTTGATTTCATATTTTTGTAATGGTCCTGTTAATGGATCATCCTGCATCCAAGAAATGCAATTCCATTCGTTCATCGCACAAAATCAAAATCATTCAAGTCAAATCACGAAACAGAAATTATTTGTAAAAACAAAAACAAAGTTTATAATTGTATTCAACGTTTTTGTCATAAAAATAAGAAAACATAACGTCAATTAATAAAATGTGTGTGAGGCAAACTATTACAAATTAGTTAATACTCAATAGCTGTTTTAGATTTTGGCAGAAGTGCATTAACGCATTTTTATCACTATGGTTGGTAATTATGTCATGGTTTTGGCCAGAAACTTGATAATTAATCTGTCTTACTTAACATAAAACATTTATTATTGCAAACTAATTTCCATTCAGGATTTTCTTTTCTTTTTCTCCTATCGCCAAACTGAACTTGTAATTATGTATACATATATTTTTAACGTCTAAATTTTAACCAGCAATTAGGCAGAATATAATAAAATGTAGTTGCGATAAACTATAATGAATAACAAACGTGTATTTTGATACAAATGCAATACAATTTCGGTGATACAAAATATAGTTTACCTTTAAAATAACTACAACACCTCCTATATATATAATTCTAGGACGTCTTTCCTCAAATCAAGTGAGTCCGAAACAAAGCTATAACCAAGTATAAAATAACGAACACTTCCTTTTGTTTGATAGATATTAATAAAATAGCAGTCACATTATATTATTATTATTATTATTTATGAAAAACTGAGGTAGAAAATATTGAGTTGCTATATTATTCTCTCTAAAATATAATTATTAAAATGTGTGTTCACATAAAAAAACTATTATTATTATGAAACTGTGCCACGAATTAAAACAAACACAGTTACGAAATGATTTCCTTTTAACAGACTCTCATTGAAGAGGGAATTCTCGTGAAAGTACTTAAAGGGAGGCCAGAACCAATGCTGTTATTTGTTAGGAACCAAGAATGGAAAATAACACAAACGCGAAAATAAACCTCCCATCAAAAACATCTTAGGACGTAGATCAACAGATTTCCAGGTTGATTTCGTCCAGGCCGCTACATCATCTTTCCAGTGGTCTCAATCTATGCGATGGAGATTCGATTGATGCGAGCTCAGGTGTACCCGGCTCCAGGCTGCATCCGAATGAACGGGACAGTCTATAAGTTATTACACCATTCGCATCCCTAAGTGCCTTGGGGCTATCCTTAGGGAGGGCACATAAAACCAAACAGTGCCTATAAAAAGCGAATTGTTGGAAATCCTCCAGAAAATGGAAGTTTTAGGGCCTGCGTTGCCAAGCGTTACAAGATCGCCCTTCTACAATGAAGACTCATTCCAAAGTTGAATCAGAAAATCATTTCGACGAATTTATTTGGTACGGTCCTGGATTTCTCTGCAGATAAAAATCGAGGTATAAAATGTTAACTGGGTTTTGTTGGTATTCAAGACTGTAAATATATGTTTTGAAGCACTTTCGTGAAAACGGGGTCCCATATTTGTTAGTGTTCTTGCCATGCACGTAGTGGAATCAAAACTGAGTCAAGTATTTAGTAGGATTGAGTTTCAGCTCTCGGTATGTAAAAATAACAAAATTTTCATCAAACATTGGAATCCATAATATTGTTGTAATAATATTTTCAAAGTTGATACAAAAACCTATCAATGTAATATATTAAAACAATATATGATTCAGCCAGAGCGATATAATAGTTGCATTTTTAAATCTTATTTCAATGGTTTTGGTTTTAAACTATGTATTTCGCTCTATATCACGTTCTGAATTCTGAAATACAAATGCCAAACAAGAAGTAAATATAGCAATTCAATAAGCAATTTATTTATACTTGAATGCAAAGTGCGGAAATCGTCATGAATGTAGAAACTCTTTTATAATGTACCTTTTAATGATTCCCATTTATTAATTGATGCTTTTATAAGGAGCTAGTAATCCAGTGGAGAATGGATGCTGTCTTGGTTATACAAATCACTGTTTCAATAACTTATTTATAATGTTTTTCTACCAGCCTTTGATAAAATCAAAATAGTTATGAATTCAAACTGTATGCTTTTACATTCCAAAATGATTACGAAATGAAATATTTAAGTCAAGCTATCGAACACAGCAAAATGAATTGCAAAATATAAACTTTCTCAATAAAAATACTAATTCCATCTAATTTGTCCAAAGGATTAATTATTACCGCATATATAAACCCATAACATGTTTTAGTAATGTTATTTTTTATTATTAGACATAAATAAAGTAACACAATGTATTTGTTCACTACAGTTGATTTTAAAACTACTCCCGATTCATATCCAAAAGTAAAACTCTTGTATAGGACGAATTTATAGGTCAAAAGATTTGTCGATAAATTCCAGTTCAATAATCACAACATAAAATCATGTTCGCGTTCATGTTGAAAATAAATAAATTACATCAAAACAACAATAATAATAACTACATCAGTCGTATTAAATTTTTTCCCTCATTAAATTCATATGTTTTTTAAATATCTCTACAATAAGCTATATATATTTTTATTTTTATGTTAAAATGTTAAGAGCCTAATGGCTCAGGTAATTTTGTACACACTGTATGCACTGGTGTACCATTATTATAAATTAAATAAATACCTTTAAAAAAAAGTCAAGCTCCAACCGCCAAAGCTAAAGTAACCTTATAAACGATGAAGCCACACATTGACCAACACGAACATTCCTAACGGTGAATAAAATATATTTATTCAATGTTTCTAGCTTAGCTTTATTAATGGCAAATTATATGTATATATTTTATTAAAGTTGTCGAAAGAGTTTTAACTTCTATCGTGGATTTTATGTTCTACGTTCTATATTAAATCCTCCAGTTCTTTGAAAATGGACACTGATTAAAATTATCAGATTTATAATATCCTTGAACTTTGTACGCCCCTTGTTGGGTTTCATCAGGTAACCCTTGTATTCTTGTTGCGTCAGAAGTATATGTTACTCAATTACCAGACTCCCGCTTCTCGTATCAGGAAGGAGGCCGCAGCGGATTGTTTTCCGAGAGAGCTTATCAACTTACAAGACTATTCCCAGTCGGCTAACTTAACTTCTATAAACATCTCCATGCGATATCGGCTCACGATGTGACTTTATCTCCTCCTGTGACCAAACTACTTTACATACATCCTTACAGCTCAATCGTAAGTACATATTTATTGCAAACATACGGTAAGCTGCGTTTTATTTCTAAAAGTTATAAATATCGACCAGATAGCGCAATCGTAGTCATATCTATTGAAAAATGGAACGATAAACAATGTTTTATTTTGAAGCTCTGCACATTATGCGTTCGGCCATAAAAAACAACTAACTTTAGTTAAAAAATGAGTCACGATTTTCTTTTATTGCTAACGATTTAAAGTTATTACGTAAGCAACATGATAGGCCGCATGGTAAGATTAAACATCTTTATTGTTCCTATCTGTTTTGAGGTATATTAGCGAAGGTATAGACTATGCTTGTTTTTTTATACTGCGTATCGCAGATACTGATATATCAATACGATTTCAGCTACGAAACGGCCGATGGGAGAAAATAAATGATTGAATAACAGACCCTGGCCACTTGGTTTGTATATTTTATAAACCTTCAGACTTTCACATCGAACTTGCGAGGTAAAAAACTGAGAAAAACTTAAAACCAACTTCTTGAGCTGCTAGAAGCTGTTTGAGAACACGGCTAGAACGTATCTCCAGGAAAGCTCTCACAAAGCACGATAATTAAAAGAAAACAAACTCCTGTACAAAGTAAATAACGCTACAGTGCTTCTCCATGTCAGATTTCATTCAAGGCGCGCCGGCTCAAATTCACAAAGAAAATCAAGTCTATTGAAAACACACACCATCTCTTCTCTTTCTAGAGTCTCCGCGCAGAAGTGGAGGGAATTACCATTTTCTTTGATGACGAACTTGTGCGAGTGCACAGGAAAAATATACAAGACATTATACAGTTATTATACTGGCTGCCGTATTCCAAGCGAAAGAGAAAAATTACAAAATTATTATAGACAATTTAAACGAAACTCATCTTGATCAATTAAAAAATATTGATTTTGTTATAAAAACAATATTGGAACGATAACACTTTCAGATTATTGAAGTACCAGTTGATCTTCCTTGATGAGTGAATTACCTCGGTAAGAGTGTACTTCTTTTAACGTCGTTTCTTATTGGTGACTAATGCCCTCTTTTGATCTAGACTTGAGCTTCCGGTTCGCCGTCTAGTTCTGAAACTAGTTTTGTCTGTACTTGTGGCGCTTTAGTCCACATAAGCTAAAATTTTATGTTTTTCAAAAAACGCAGCTGGCGATATTTGGACGTGCCATTACCAAGAGTGCGGGACACTTTTATAACTTGTACGTGCCTAATTACTATTTGTATAGTGCCAACAAACACAGTTTTATGTTTGGCCACACACTAAAGAATGTGTTTCGCTCCCACGCATGTAGTCAGTCTTCGATTATTCAAATGAGTTTACTGTTATACTCGGACTGATATATTAGATTTTAAGTTACTGAATTTTAAGGTGGATACGATTGTAAATTTACCATAATTCAGATAGTGCGTTGGGCATTGCTTTGTTTTATGATGGAATTTTTCTTAACTGCCATATTATTTTAGTATTTTTATGGCTGCTTTTTTAACACGACTTAAAAAACAGTAATCTAAATATTGATGACGTAAGACAATAAAAAGTAGTTGATAAACAAAAAAACAAAAAAGTGATGATAAAAAAATCGAGCCTATACATTCCACAATTCGATTATTTTAATTCAAACAGAATTGCATTGAAAACTACTCGTTCAAACTTTTGATTCAAACCAAGAGCCCGAAACAATCCACTAGACGTGAAATAACCAAGGATCCTACTTCGGGAAAGTTTCAGCTACATCCAATCATCGAGTTGTCTAGTTCAGTGTCTGTGGATCAACCCGAAAGTCTGTTGTTTCGTCCACTCCCTAACTTCACTTGGCTTTTATATCATTTTATTTCTGGACTGAAGTTTCACTCCAAGGATGTTAATTAGTGGCTTGCAGATGGCATTCAGCCGCCAGGCATCGCGTCCTCCCGTCTCGTCTAGTTTATTCAGCGCGGGGCGGTCCTCGATATCTATTGACTCGGGGATTAATCCGGCTCGAAGTTCGTCAACAACGGCGAGTAGTGACCTGGAGGGATGTCTTTAGGTTCGAGAGACGGAGATGATTGTCTGTCTTTATTCTACTTTCTCATATTCTCTCAGACGGGATTGATGAAGAGTTGACGACCTCCCCCCCCCCTGGGCCCCACAGCGCCAAATCCCGCCAAATCCCAATCAACTCACTAAACGACATTATCTTCTTGCTTCTTTATTTTTAATACTAAGAAGTAAATCTTTATTTAGCAAAGAGCTGTTGTTATGCATTTACATTTAACGTAGGCTCAAGATTTGCCAGAATTACCCTGTTTTGATATTTCTCCTGTTTTGATAAAAACCAAATTAGAAACAATTTACCACACTGGACTAGGAGGCAATTTTGTTTACTTTTGCCACGGCATAAAATTATATATTATATATGACTGCCCGTCAAAGGCGAAGCAATTTGAAAGGAAAACGTAAGAAAACGACATTGTCATGGGCTTTTGGTTTTATGCAGAATCGATTTCCTTATTTTCATCATATTGCTTTTTATGGTCACTGGCTTATAATATTCAATCTATGTCGTACACATTGCTTGCGTATGTTTATTTAGATTGTTACTACGTGTGTTTGTTCGTTGGTGAAGCAAATTGGAATCGGAGCACATTCAATTGTACGTACATCAATTAAATTTTGGTCAATTCAGTAAAATGTACGAATTGTGTCAATACAATATATGAACTAAAAAAAAATACGATATGTACTAGGTTATTTACGACCATCATCATTGAAAATATCTTCTATTTAAACTTTGGATTGGGATAGGGACATGGAGATTCACTATACAACAATGTGTGGCATATGTGTGCTTTCAAATAATATGACAAATATGATAAATTATGATTTTAAATATCCCCGGCTATTATTGCGTCATGTATGCACATATATTGCTTTGATAAGGTGTATTTACTTTGCGTATAAATACCGCCAACCCTCCGAGGACGATCCCCTCAATATCGAGAAACCGCAGTTTGTTCAATTTTAATTTATCGTGTTGAGTTTTTAGCTAGAACGTCATTCTCCGAGACAATTTCAAAATCAAGAATGCAATTTATTTTATTTTCTAATCTCTTTTAAGACTTATCGCACTTACTAAGTAAAATGTTAAAAAGTTTCAACAAGTTCTAACATTGTTGTCATAAGGCTGCAAAAAATATTATTTATTACTCACAGCCAACTATCTGCGAGTTTTCTATTGAACTTATTGCATTTTTCACAAGAAGTAAGCGAATATTACCTAAGTATCAAAACATTTCACAACGAAATTGTGAGCATTCAACGTTAAAACAGTAAAGTATAAACCACCCTAACAGCGTTGTTGGAGATATGTTGAAGCCAGAAGTGCATCCCCTTTTGAATCATATTTTAATCTTTCCCTGACACACCCTTGGGTTTTGTTTAATTCGCCATATCTTCGAACATAGTCAATAGAAAATTTCAAGTTTACACAACAACACTTTGCATAATTTAAATTGTGTGCGCCATACGGCAAATGTGCACGATAAAAGAGAATGCAACTATGTTGTTCTACATATTTGGTCATACGCACTTAGTACTTAGTAGGGTGAAGAAACCGAATTATTTTACAGAAATCGACGTTTGCAAACCTGTCCAATATTTGGGTAACCACAAAACTGAACTGTACTAACTAATTCTACGGATTACGGATGGTTCATGCTGTATTGGAGATGGGCGTAGACTATTTTAAAATTGCGATATGCGCGAGGACTGAGGAGTTATCTAGGTCTAGGTGCCCGTTAGGGCGCCGCAGCCAAGCCGCGGTGCGCTACACACTCAGGCACCTTATACAGCAAGCAGAGTTGGGGTGATTTCGAGGTGTCACCCAGCCATCATGAAACGTGATGTGAACTTGAAAACTATCAAAATCGAGGGGATTTAGGTACCCGACAACACATGCCAAATTTGGTTGGGGTACGAGCATTCCTTCTTGGTGAAAATATGACTTGAAACATGCTCAAAATCACTTTAAGGACGTTAGTTACTACTGGCTACTACTACTACTACTACTATCTAATTCGTCAGTTTCAATTGCCCAGCGATTCTGACCAAACGGGTGGGGCTACAACGTTCATATTTTACATGGACATTAAGGTAATAGTGATGTAATTCCCTTTGAAAGAAAAAGTTTTAAAAAATTGCTGGAAGGCTTCCAAAAAAAGGTTTTAAAATAATCCTTATACAGGCATACAATCAACAAGTAACTATAGTTACGTGACAATAATCGCCTACATTGTTTACAAAAAGCAAGTCTTTGGACCACTATATTTTTTCATTCTATTGTTAATTGGTAATACCATAGCAATTAAATCGACTTTGATAAATTTATTATATTTAAACAAATAATTTTGCAATGGAACTTGAAAAAGTAATGAGATCCCACACATAACAAAAACTTGTAAAAATACAGCCAAACCTTACACACTCAAAAGAAATGAGATCTAAAAAAGGGCCAAGCTCATCTACCCTTCCACATTTGCGCATTCTTATTCATAAACGTACAGTGTCCCGTAACAACACCCTTGAAAAGCTTGGCAAAATAGAATTTGCATGACCATTACGTTAAAATTAATTAGAAAAAAGAATTTGGATGAACTATTACGTTTAAATTAATAGTTGCAAATTCTATTTTGCCAAGCTTTTCAAGGGTGTTGTTACGGAACACTGTAATTTATGAATTAAGAATGCGCAAATGTGGAAGGGTAGATGAGCTTGGCCCTCTTTTAGATCTCATTTCTTTTGAATGTGTAAGGTTTGGCTGTATTTTTACAAGTTTTTGTTATGTGTATGTGTATTTCTCATCCCAAAATGTAGAAGTATGTACCTTTTTGACCTGCCCGAGTCATAGAATAATAAAATATATGTAAACTCGCATGTTAAATAAAATAGTTCCTTGAGCTTAGTAGTTATATTCATAAATCTCATGAGGATGCAGCTTGTCGTCCTTCCTAAAAAAGCTAATCACTCAGGAATACAGTTTAATAGACTAACTTGCAACAAATGGTTAAAATTAATCCTATTTATGATGACCATGCTCAATCTTTGTACGGTCCTGACCTGGAATTAATCTTGGAGTAACAATAATTAATAAAAATGTGAAACTTTTGAAACGATAATTATGTAAGTAAATATATGAAGGACATGTTAATTGTGGTGATCTTCAAACAACGTATGGCTTACTTGTCACAAACTTGGTCCAAGAATAAAAGTTGACTTAATTATTAGAACTACAATTTGACACAATTTCGTACAAATTCATTACGACGTATTTTAATATTAATTAGGGTTATTAGTAAATAAGTATTCAAAATTAGTATTTGAAACTTTAAACGTTTTCGGTTTCGATTTGTAAATAATCTATACTTTTTTTAAAACTAAATTAAGTCACAACTAAGGTATGATTTTATTTGATGTTGGAACTCGAAATGTTAGTGCAGAGATGAAGAAGGAGTTATTAATCGTCGAGAAATTCCTTCCCAACTTCCGCGGTTCATTACCTATTTCAACGTCAGCTGTCAATCATTGCGCAATTATCTCACTTCGCCCGTAGACTCTAAGGCTAGAGGTGTGAGCCAGAAGACGGGGAATGAGACGAACTTAAATATTATGTGGTCTACAGGGTGAGCGTTGGCACTCATTTAATATCTGGGCATATTTACCAATAAATAACTAGGAAGCTTCGCAAACGCTTTTTCAAGCGCGTTGTTGGATGAGCGTAATTTTTTTTAAACGAAAAAAGCGTAAAATTGCGATTTTCATGAGAAATAATTTTTCGATTACGCTCAAATTTCACACGAATATATTAATTATAAAATTAACGTTCTGTGAAAAAATCATTACAATTGGATAAAGCATGTAAGTGTTATAAGTCGAAGAAATTTAAAAAATATTAAAAAATCGTAAAATTTCGATTTTCATAAGAAATAATTTTTCGATTACGCTCAAATTTCACACAAATATATAAATTCATAAAATAAAGGTTCTGTGCAAAAATAATTACCATCGGATAAAGCATGTATGGTGTTATAAGTTGAAGAAATATTTAAAAAATCTAAAAAAATCGTAAAATTGCGATTTTCATAAGAAATAATTTTTCAATTGCGCTCTAAAACGTGGCAGTTCTAAGTTCAGAGATTTCAAAGTCCTCCACAAAATTTCATTGTTATTGGAGTATTGGTTTAGCCGGAATTGTGTTAACAAACACACAAAAATACAAAAAAAAAAAAAGAAAGAAAGAAAAAAAACATTCCGGATTTTTTTTCTCCAGTGTAGTTAAATGGAATCTTCGCTTTGCTCGCTACGCTCATCCAATTATCCTGGCATCACTTCCACACCTAACAAAGTACGCACACGTTCTTTAATAAACTATTAGAAGAAAACAAAGTTGAGTTTCGTGTAACTTTAATACAATACTACTCCAAATTGCGTTGTATATAGACTTCCCGGTCGGGACACATCTTTTCGACCATTGCTCTTTCTTCACTATTTTAATTGTCTATATGGATACTTAAAATAGATCGTGCCTCTTTGTTCTCACGGATCTCACCTTCCATGCCATGATACTGACAGACTTATCTCACCACTCTTCCCCATACAATACAGATTAAACACCCTTATTTAATTCGTGCATGCATGCCCACTTACAATATTACATGTATGTAGGAAGACCCTACTCTTCTCCCATTGTTCCTCATATTTGGGTGATAGTGAATATAATAACCCCTGAATGTCCACGTATTATTAAGTGAAACACGTTATTAGACAAAATAATAATGTCTACTCGGTTTACCTGTGTCACGTATAACTGTCGGGACTGAAGTACAGTCTTGTAATTTATTTAAAACCAACGAATTATATTAATCGTATAAGGAATTTTCATAACATAATCTACATAAAACAACTAAAGGATATATAAACGTGCACTATTCATGTATTGTATATTTTCAATATCGTGAAAACTATATCATATTACTGCGTAGCTTATTTAAATTTTCAATAATAATTTCAGCCTGTGTTGCAAGTTAGGTTGCGACATATTAAGCCACCTTGCAAGGGTTAAGTAACTTGGTAATATTATTGGAAGGGAATCGTATACAAAATACCAATTGCCTAATACATACGTCCAGAGTAAAAGTGTAAGCCATTTACAATTTATGCTAGATTATCGGCGTTAACGAATGATGCACAAACACTAAAACACATTAGAGGACACGTAAAGATGCTCATAAAATGACCGTAAAATTTTCTTTCATAGTATGCAATAACTTCGTATTATATCATGACGCTTTTTCAGTATGCGCAATCTTTCTTTATCGTATTAGGTTTAAGTTGTCATTTTGATGGCAATAGTGCACGGGTGGACATTTGCTGGTTATTACCTATAAAGGGGGTTTCATATGGGTGGAAATTCAATTATAAGACAACGACTGCTGGTAGTGGTGTCATAAACGATGTGACTGCAACTTCGACCCCCGTGGTTAGGTGTGTAAACAATACTATTTGATCATTGCAATGTTAACGAATGTTCAACACAAGGAAGAAATAGCAAAAACTGGAACTAACCATGGCTTGAAATATGTGTTTTATTTTCAATGTGTTTAAACTTTATATTTGAATTGAAATTACTTCGTACAATAAATTTACATTATATTATTAACACACATTAGGTATTTAAATTTTAATGATAATTCTCTTACGATGCTGACGAAAGCTGACAAATGATTTAGGATGGTTTGTGGAGAATAAGAGTCAGGCTCTGTAAATTGTACAAGGCGTCAAGGGATTTTCCTGGCTTGGGAGAAATCAATAGTTTTCTTGCAAGGGAGATTTCTATGGTAGGGGGGATCATGATTGGAAATTTAAAGAGATGACAGATGCAGGAAAATTTTCGTTTATTAATAGAACAGTATCTGTAAGGAATTTGTTACCTGAGAGCACTGTACAGAAAGATGGTCTAAAACATTTCAAAAGATCTTTGGAAAATTAGTAAATTAGTAATATTATATATTTTAGTATTTATAAATGTTAATATTGGACCTTGCCACCATACCAAACTTTGTATAACTGTAAGCTAATAAATAAATGTAAATGTAAATGTAAATGAGAATGAGAATAAGATAATCTATCACAATTTGAGTGTATGACAACAATACAATAATAATTGTACAATTTATTTGCGACAATATTTATTAAAGAAATTACGTTTACGTACTATTTCAACCAAGTAAGATTTAACAGATTTAAACATGAATTCCGTACCAACATTAACATACTACGTCAGCATTTTAGCAAATGAATATCGATAATTCATCAATTAAACATATATTTTTGTTTATCGCTTATACCGGGTTTATGCAGATTTTACAGTGTCTAGGCAAGTTGCCAACTTTCATCTGAACTCACGATATCAATTGACAACGCCAACGACTGACAAAAGATTTGTGTGGTACGTTCATACGGCAAGCTTTTTCTTGCTTGGAAGGCAAAGGTTTAAATTTCGTCTCCAACTGTTCTGTTTTATTAAACTTCCAAAGAAAAACGATTGTATTTAATATAATCATATATCTTTAATATCACCCTCTCTTCCCACTCTCGTCTCATATCGTTGCCGAAAGACGGCGCTAGTGTCCCAAGAAGACAGACGCCAAAACGCGGATTAAAATGCAGTTTCAATCTTCGAATCACGTGCCATTGTTTTCCTTCAATCGGATCAACATGTCTTTCATTGGGTTATACCAGGGTGATGGTTGCGGAAGGGGAGGGGTGTTTGCCCCGAGACAGAGAAACACAATTCAATCTGAGTTTTGTCGGCGGGTGAAATTGGCTGAACCAGATTACGAGACCGTGATGCGAATTGCTGATAAGTGCTGAAGAGATGCGATATGAAAACGTTAGGTTAGTGGTTGTATAGTTTGTTCCTGAGATCCTGCGATAAGCTTTGTATTAGATATGATTACCATGGTGGTTTAATGATGCACTGTGACATAAGAGATGAAAACTTGGTTTAGCTAGTTCGCGGTTAATTAAATTGGTAAATATGAGGATTACGTTACTGTTTGAAATCAGACGGTAAAATAAATGATAATAAATACATTTGTTTAATTTTAGAATATTGGTCATCAGTCATCACCTTAGTAACATATATAGTTTTCAGTCGTAGAAACCTGTAACGATGAATGCTAATAATTTGTGTATGTATAAATAGTGTGATGAGAACGTTGGATTATTTTAAAAGTTGGTTCTACTTATTGCGAAATTCACTGATCAAAAACGCGATTATTTGATTTTTAGTATTTATTTTGTCATTTATTTTCAATACTAAAATATAAATTATATATTCAAGTAAACATACCAAATTCAATTAAACAATGGGGATAAAATTAAATGTGACATCAGTCATCATATATCACCACCATTCTCATTTATTTATTTGTAAACAAAACATAGTTTAATATTGATCAGTAAAAAGTGATAAACCACAACCAATACGAGGATGAACTCTAGACCTTTTGCCCTGGAATCATAAATAGCGTCGTTACTAAACTTTTCTGTTTAACATCATATACGATAATTGTTGAAGAGATGAGAATATATGAAGTTGCAATACTCTAGGTACATAAATATCAACTCAAGACCATAAGACGATAGTTATGTTTGTTTTGGAGACACGGCAATATGTTTTCTGTATACCCTTCACTATAGCCAAGTTGTGTAAAGTATGGCCCGAGATTGTGTAGAATACTAATACAACAAAGAGATACGACGCGAAAATTGAACCGTTTTGTTAGTAGAGTGTGTTACAGAAGGCCTGCAATATATGTTTCAATATTTCCTGGTACCGAGAACGTAAATAAGGGTGTTCGTATTTGGATGTTTATTTAACAAACTTTAATCTACTTCGCGCCGTAATTAATTGCGTCAACAATTTGTTGACTGAACTGTGAAGGAAAACAAGATAATGCGATCATGATTCAAGAGGTAGAAAAGTTAATATTAATGTGGAAAGAGTCATTAAAGAAGATACACAGACAGAGATGTGTATTTTATTTACTAAGGATTTGGATTGAGCAATAAGGTAAACAAAGAGGTTGAAAACACTTTCTACTTGGTGCAATGGACCCAATGGTTAGGATAGAGTTAATACATCTAAACAGAAGGTTTTGGGTTCGAATTCAGCTTAAAACATATGGATATGTTTAACTTTGGAGTCGTCCTATCAACAAAGAACGTGATAAACTCTAAATTTGTGCCGAATAAACCATGTTGATGCTGTCGTCACTTGCAGGCTCGGCCATTATAATGTTTTCTCTTCGATAGAGTTGGCGCGGTCCACTTAGTCACATAATGAAAATCATTTCTGTGACTTGAGTCAGTAGACTCTTAACACGAATTTAAATTTGTAAAGTTTGGTTTTATTTAAGGAAGGAATTTTGTATGAAGTAAAAAACACCATTGCATCCATACAGATAACCAATCGATCGAGATAATTCGCCTATCTCAATCACTCGGTCTCAAGAACTCATCATCCTCATTTCAACTCACATCCCAAGGGACCAAAACCTCTAATGCCCACTTTCATTAAGTACACATCAATGTTCATTATACATCCAATCTCACACATTGTAAAGTCACCCCTCCATTACAAAAATGAACAATTTCACAAAGTTTTTCCCGAATTCTAAAACATTTTCGTTGATAACTTTAGAGAATCCGATAAGTTATTTTTATATCCATAAATCCCCTCAACATTGGGTAAATCATGTCTTCGTCAGGCGAAGCTACGACAAGCAACATGGTGTTATTAATGTTTCGTGGTTGTTGCAAAACGAGGACGTTCGACCTCAATTTTATCTTATATTTTATCTTATAAAGTATTCAAAAAATTCATTCACTTCTCCACATGAACCAGCAGTTAGTACCCCCCCCCCCATTAAAAATAAATAAACGCGATCTAGTTTCATCATGCGCGTGCATGCAAACTGGTACAATGAAAGATAATATTATAACGGTTTATCAAATTTCCTTACTTGCTAATTTCAATTCATAATATTTTCAAATTTTGAAATAAACTTATTATTAAGAATTTAAAATACGATTGCCGACATAAATTTTGATTTTTTTTTCTTGAGAGACACAGGAATGGAAACCAGCGGTTGAAGAATGATTCCTTGCATGAAGCTTGTAAGAATAAATGTGAATTATTAGCAGGATTGAAAGAGGGTAATGTGTAATATAATACCGTGTGTTAAGGTCGGTGTGATTTATTCGAGTTTTGTTGCAGGGAATCAGCGTGCATCCCGGCACCTCCACCAAAAGTTAAGTGATCGGAATTTGATGTGGTGTTTTGGCGGACGGAGCTGTGGGTGAGTTTATGGTTATTATATAATTTTCAAGAGTTTTGTGTTGGGATGCATTTCTAGTGGAATGCAATAACGTTGATAGTGGTATTATGGAATAATTACTAAATGGAATGTTTCCAATACGAACATGATGTGCAGTCCATAATTAAATGTTGTGGTTTGGATCACCAAGCCGGAAAGCCCGTCAGCTTAACATGATGTCTGCAGATGGAGATTTTCTAATATTTTGTATGCGATTTAATATCGTAATTTTATTGAGAATCGAAATAACATTGGAGCTAGTTTTATGAAAATAAATCCAGAAATTACAAAATCTATCTCAGCGGGGTGAAATAAATTACACCTACGATAGTTAATATTTAATCTAGTTCAGAAGTTTAAAAAAATACACCCCGATTGGGGTTCGAACCCGAGTCTTCCACATTCCAGGTAGGCGTCTTAGCCAACTAGACCACCGAGACAAGGCTAAGGCGCGTACCTGGAATGTGGGAGACTCGGGTTCGAACCCCAATCGGGATGGATTTTTTTAAACTTCTGAACTGGATTAAATATTAACAATTCCTCAAAATGGAATGTTTCCCGATTAATAAAATATGTTGAAATTAGAACTAGTCTTAATTTCCTGAAGCCTACGCCGAACTGATTATGGATTAACCACCGCGCAATTACGAATTTATTTCGCTTTTAAATGTGTTTCGTTAATACGGGTTTCTTACTGGCTCAGTTCGCTTCATCAGCCGATAGAGACACACATTTTCAATACGTTTCCGGGTTACAATCTCGGGATCGACAACCTCCCCGCTCCGCACCATTGACATTCCTCTGCCGAACAATCGCAGTACATGCGTATACGCTCAATCAATCATCTGCATTCAAGACGGCTTGGACTCGTCCGTTTGACCAGGGCTCTTGTGGTGTTGGTAGATCTATACCACTCGTGTGCTAACGATGAGCCATCGCGTGGTTGGGAAAGATTAAGAAACATAACAAGAGAATGTACAAGGTAAATTAAACTGAATACACAACATACCTGACTATTCTCTGGAGTTGATCACATCGTTAGAGTTAGTAAGTGGAAGCTTAAGTGCATTACAATGAGTTTGTGATAATGGTACTCTAGTTTCTCCAGTGTTATTCTAAATACTCACTTTATGGCCATGGATACAACTTTACAAGATAAAAGGTGAGATCTAAGAACAGAGTACAGAAAAGCGCCAGGCTATCTTAGTGCTGGTACGAAGGAAACCTTCGTTTAAGTTGATATTTTCAAACGTTCCAATAAAACCCAAACCCACACCCACCACATGACTAAATTATAAATTAAATTGTATACATCTAGCTTTAATTGTTTACAAGATGAGTCGTTGCGAGTGCGCGTAATATTTTCAGTATTTGTGTAACTGTCTGGCTATAAGTTCGCATTACGCGCATGACTACTTTCATTCTGCACTATCAGCGAAACTTCACAGACCTGGGATTATCCCCTTGATCAACGTTTAATGAGTTTGAGCTATGTAAGTGCAGCATTTAGGGGAGTGGGGGTAGATTGCCATGAGCACAGTACTATCAAAGTATAGAATTCGCTTTAACATTTCACATAATTATTATTTACATAATCTGCATAAACTAGTATTGGCGGGTTTTTCAATCTAGTTTTTTTAAATGAAAAAAAAACAGTTACGATCAACTATCAAAAGTTTTGCATTCGTATCAACATACATTTTATTTTATGTAGTGTACCGGTATGTTCAAAAAAATAATAAAATCAACAAATTGAATCAGAAGTTAAATACTGCATGGCCTAATAAGGTAATAATTTTGCAAGAATAAATAGTTACGAATCACTGAGGTTAATCAAAGTCCAACCTTGTACTTTCGCGTGGTTCGAGATGAGTTTACGTACGTTTACTCGCCAAAGCTAGAGGTGAGCACCGGTCACTCGATACAGAACGTAAGTGCTCAATTTCTACTCCCGGTAGTCAGCAGTCTCGAGTCGTCTGTGGCTGGATATTTCCAGCACGTGCCTTTCCTCGTTGTATAGGTTCGGTTTATCATCGTCCACATATCACACTCCATAGTCCATCGTCTCGATTAGTGAAAGTGCATTTATATGAGATGTACGTTCCAACATCAATTAATCGAATTATTGAATAATACTAAACGATATGCGTTGTTGACCAAAACGTTCGTAGCTATTCAAACGACGTCACAAAATAACCCTTTCATCCCAGAACCTAAAAAAGATTAAAACATGTTTTTTTTTCCTTATTCATCAATCAAACATTCCCAATAAGAAATTTTGTTTGAAACTTTTTTCTTTTTTGAATTTTTTTTTGAATTTTGGATTTTGAATATGTACCGCAATTTTCAACTTTTTTATTTTATTTTAAAGATTTTAGTTCAAGAACAAGCATCTTTATTAATAAAAAATATAAAAATCGGATAAAAAATGGCAAATACATATTTTTTCTGATTTTTATATATTATTTTCAAAATTCCACTATTTCCAATTTTTTACACCAAAGGTGTATAAAATTACGTACAAGGCGTAAATATTATACTATGTGAATGTAGGCTAGCTCTATGTGCTCAGGAGCAGTGGGACTCAAACGTCCCGTCAGGCATATAGAGCTATTATCCTATCTATGTTAATGCTATACCACAATAAAACTGAGGGACTTAAGTCCCGTCATGGATGAAAGGAATAAAACACTTAACTTTTTATATTTTGAACTTTTGTCAATGGAAATGAATATATCCCAATTGCTTCAAGCTTAAATATTTTTTGTTTTGGTGAATTGAAAAATCATTGGGACTTTCAACCATTGCGTCTTTAATTCAATGTTGAGCGAGACAATACATTGACCCTTCCATATTATCAAGTATTTATAACTTTGGTAGTGCCACGTCTAAAAACTGAATAGGATAAATATTTGTATGTTAAAAAGTCTGAAACTGAACAATCGGAATAAATCATTCTTAACTTACCGTATTGTCGATCGACTTGTCTTCATTTCCAACGAAATTGAATCGGATAATCGATTATTTTTATGGGATCGACTGTAGAGTGTATCTTGCTTGCGTTCTTTGGCCAAGAAAAATGTCTGCCTGCGCTACATACGACCGCTTGATACGTCACTGCCAGAGCAAAGCCCAGCCAAAGAAGGTGTGATAAACAACAGCGCTATAGCGGCAGTGCATAGAACTACTCATGCTCAACATCTGGCATTACTCCATTAGTCAGAAAACAATTCTCTACGATTGTGGGAATATTCAGAAATTGGTCAAAATTTGAATCCAAAACAAAGATTTTGAGTTTGTTTCTGCTGTGAAAAGGGTTTAAGTGCAGTGCAATAGAAATATTTCCCATCGTTTCTGATATCTTAACGTATTTCGCGACTTCTCTGTCCGTCCGCCTCTGAGTGTGTGTCACGTCTATCAATAAAAACCGGACAAAACTTTTAGTTGATATGCGCATTTTTTGTTGTCATTAATCTTGAACAAGGATAACACAAAATGTTTTTGGTACAGGGGAACTGGGCTAGCATCAACCAAACCTTGCATATAAATACCGGGCCCCTTCACCAACAACGAAATTTCAGTGCTTTTGTATTTTTAATTTTGTGTTCCTCTTAAACTCGGCATCTACATCAACAACAAAGATTTAAAAAAATGGAGAGGAACGTATTTTTACAAATTGTATTTTTCTTCAACGATTTGTTGCTTAAGTAGCCGTAACCGTGCTTTTAGTCACCCATTGCATGTATTAAAGCAGTAAACTTATATATGTGTGATTTAAATTCAAATGACCATGAGCTCAAACAGACCATTCACAGTCAAAACTAGAATCTTGAACTTACTCTTACAGATTTTGGATATTACCGTTCATCTATCCTCGCAGTAAATACTGATCAAGGATATCCACGTAAGATAAACACGTTAACAAGTTTTCTCTTGGAATGTTTGATGAGTCCGATCCCAAATATATTACTAGACTGATATATTTTACTAAATAATTCAAACTATTTATTCGAGTAGAATAATGTTGAAGTAGGTTGATTAACATGGATGTCAATTCCATTGAGGTATTTTATTTTTTGACAACTGTGCTATAGTTAAATATTGCATCGTCATTGTTTATATACAAAACCCAAACTTATTTTCATCTGACCTGCAATAGTCGTACAAACAAGTTGGATAATTGTTTCATTATATTGTTAATTATTCTTTGTCAATTTATATTTATTTAAAGCACTCTATAATATTCATGCACCGCAACGAACAAAATGTTGCTATGATTGGACGTGTCACGTTATATTGGATAATACTAGTTTTCTACGTTGAAGCAAAATGTAGGAAGTTTACATATTGTTTCAAGCAAAAATACATATAAATCTGAAGATGACTTATTTATTCCCCATTTTGTTTTGATACTTTGGTAATTAATAAATGTTGATTTAACCGTAGATTAAAACTTCTTCTACCATCATCTTGATGAGGTAAGATTTCACCCCTTATAACAATTTTCTAATTTAAAAGCTAACAGCATATTTCTTTGCAATACGTTGACAACACATTTCTTGTGGAAGTTGAAACAATTGTTAAAAAATAAAAATAAGTAACTATGATCATGACATATGGCTTAATTATGTTGAACTTATTATCGATAAGAGAATAGTATATCAAATAAGGATGTGTTTGCACTTGAACGAAGCCGGTTTAGCACAACATTTTATACTTATGGTTTCTATCTAAAACAAACTAGCTCTACTCAATAATCAAACTTATAATTTGCGTATTTGACATGTTTTACATAATAAGGACCGACAGTGTTGGATCCAGCGCTAAACGATTGAATCTGTTCGTGAGGTCCCTGGTTCGAATTCCATCGAGACCGGCAATCCCGACTGAAGATTTTGTCCTGGGTTAAACTCAGTCGTTAATGCGAATACAAAGGATTCAATCCTCTTTAACAGCCCTCGGACATTTCTTCACAATTGTCCTATCCGCAACATACCTAGTTCGCCTGAAGAGGGGAATATTGCACCCTATTCCCACTATTTAAAATAATTAAAATACGAATATATAGTTCAGTAACTTCAATGTTTTTCTTAGCATTTATTATATTTGTTGTTTAACGTCTCTTTTAATACATCCTTATCAACAAAAATATATTTACTTTTATAAAGAGTAACATATACCAATTTAAAAGTCGAAACACATAATTAAATTATTGGCCCGATACCTGCAGGATTTCTAAGGTTTTTAAGGGCTAAGCGGCATAATGCAAGGGTTTAAGAACGACAAGAACTTTCACTCTAGGATATCCCAGTACCGCACCTGTGTTAAGGTGAACTATGTGTATTGTTGTTCCCTGTCATCTATTTTCTTCTGTGTTCAACCATTTGGTCAATAAACCAGCCCAACTTGATCCACCCACATCAGTGCTGGCCCCAAAATCCCTCTTTACACTTGGTACTTCCCTATAGTAAGCATAGAACATAATCATTCATGTATAGAAATAAATTTAACGGTAATCATATATTATTTATTATATTGCAACTCTACATTTGGAGCAAACACTGGTATTTTCTATTTTTGAATACATCACGATGTAAAGCAATGTATTACCTACTTGTAAGCGGTTTGAAGGCGCATAATGCATGTGGTATCATAAAGGCGATCGAGCTGGCGTAAGCCACTCATACTTTACACAATCCAGTTATAACAATTGTTCTATTTGCATGGCAAGCATATATGACATGGGTAATCACTTAAAATTCAATCCATTGTGTAAGAGAATATAAGGTTATTATAACGGACATGAAAGCTTGAAATAATAATTAACTTTGAATGATAATTAATAATTGGAACGTATCGTACGTAAATGTATATAAAAATTTAGAAATAACACCCAGATTCTAAATCTATGGATATATAAGATCAATTTTATATGAATTCATCCGTCCAAAATCTGTATTTATCGAGTTGACTTCATCAAATCACACTAGCACTCATCATAATATAGCTCACCATATCAGTATTGTTCATCTTTTACATCTTATTACATACCTAATTGTTTCAACTACATCCAAATGACATTTCATTAAAACCAATATTAATTACCATGCTAAGTACATCGTATCATGGGTTACTGATGAAAATAGTTCAGAACTATGTCCTTATAATCTTAGAGCGCTTTGCCTCTTTCCATTAACGGGCAATCCTCACCCAAAAGATTCCTAAAGGTCCAGCAATAGGCGATAAAGCCGATCTGTTTGATGAATCTTTGATCTGAATCCGAGCAGTTTAGGCTAGTGTAAAAATATTCACATTGGCACAATTTTTCTTTTCAGTTAAGTGGTTTCATTTCGATACAAAAAATATTAAATTTAAGTTTTGCAAATTGGTATTATTGTCTATCGATATCGATACGATATTGAGCTATTTTGTGAGATTTTTTAAAAAAAGATAAATATCGTCTCAATACCAAAATGGAAAGCATCACCTTGTCTCACGTTAGTCGTCAAGAGTACGACCAACGTTACGGAATCTGTGGAGTCGAGACTGCGAAGGACAAATCGATGCCCTCCAAGGTATAGAGGATCTAGCCAAGAAGGTTATTGTCGGTACGTGGGCGGGTTTGTTGGTGGCTAAGGGAGGGGGGGGGGGGGAGCTCGTTGCAGAGTTCTGTTCAGATTCATCAGAAGTGTTGTTATTCGCAACATATTCCAGAGAAGTAAATCTTTGTGTAGTTCTTACTTTGCACCAAACGATATACACAAGTGCAATGTTTGGATTAAAATGCAGCTCTGTTTCCAAGTTTTATTATTATTACTCTTGCAGGTCAAACAAAAACATTTATGACTTCACTTCGTTCAAGACGCTTCGAACAGGCACTAGATTATGTAAAATCTCTCTGTTATTCTTACTCTTATCTCGACATGAATATCTATCAGCATAGAAATAACTTCTCACTACGTGGGTGGAAGAGTGGGTTCCTTATAAGAAAAGTCAAGGTAGTGGAAAAATGAACAGTGATAAGGGAAATAAAATAGTGATGGTACTCCGTAAACTACCAAACTCAAATTCAAGCTTGCGGCAGTTTTATTAACTACGTATTTTAATGTAAATAAATCTCAATTTACATGCTATACTCATAAGGCATTGTCTTGTATGAAGACATTTAAATGTTTTACACTTTGCTGGCCGCCAATAAGTTTTAGCCAGATTCCGGTTTTACAGGTACACCACAGGTATTTGAAATATTAAACAGATGTCACGAAAGGGGAAATGTATGGCTCTTCAGTAACACTTTTTCTAAAGTTGTTTTTTAAACAACTTTTTAAAAATAAATTTTCACGATTTTTGATTTTTAAAAAGTACAAAAAGACTGAATTCGTGAATTCTTTGTGGCTGATTGACAATTTTCTTTTAATCTACGACTGTAGGGCTGTCCATGTATGCTTTATTGACAACTTTGGATGCTTCTTGGTCGAGCAAATATATATTTGCAAACTGACAAATGTGTCCCATTCAATCGTAAACGAAATATGTGCTATCATTATTTCATTTCCAATCAATTCTTATCGAATGTGATGTGTAATCAAGTACTAATTTGAAATCCTCATAAAGCAATTTCACAGTATTCAGAAGCAACATAAAGTATTTAATACTCTATGACTTTACTCAATTAACTCTTACGTAGCAAACAGTTCGGTTTGGTTTCTGGCGTTGGGTGTTTTACCACAGTCGGACGGTCGTCCCAGTCCAGGGGGGCTAATCTTGATTTTAATTGCGATGCAAACTGTACGGGACGACTCGTTTTACGACTTATTTTATTCTTAATACGTTGTTTACAAATCATACTGCTATTAAATATCTAATAATGTTTATAAAGCAATATTGTTGCTTTTTTATTATAATTACATCATTATTTCAGGATAATACGATTTAAAACAAGTTTTTAACTATTAAATAAGTTGTGAAACGTATCGCCCCGTCTCGTTAGCATCAAAGAAGCTCAGGAATAGCGCTCAAGCTATAAGATAAAAAATTACGTCTACATACATTATTTTTTATTTCACATTCCTTCAACATAGTATCATCATGTATTATCAAATTTATTTATGGATCAGCGGACTCACTTTAGAAGTATCTTATATATATTTTTTTTTTTACAGAAACTTCGTTTTAATAACATTAATCACACTAATGACGAGTAAGTATAGGCCTTTATTGGATGAGCGAAGCGTAGACTTCAATTTCACTGACCCCCAAAAAAATTTTGCTCGGGTAATTTTTCTTTTTATTTTTGTTTTACTGTTTGTTTGCTCTCTACCGGGCAAACGGCATACGCGATCTTGATGAAAATTGGAGGGGACCTTCGAAATCTCTGAACTTAGAGGTGTATTGTTTTTGGGTACAATCGAAGAAATATTTCTCATGAATATCGTACTTTTACGATTTTTTTCGATTTTTAGTGCGATATTTTCGTGACATTTGGGCCGATTCTGACCAAACGGGTGGGGCTACAACGTTCATTATTTTACATGTACATTAAGGTAATGGTTATGTATTGCTTTTTGAAAGAAAAAGTTGAAAAAGTTAGCCAGAATCCATAGAATAAAGGTTTTAATATGAGTTTTTTGAGGTTTATAATAAAAATTAACAAATAACTATAGAAACTTGACAACAATCACCTACAATGCTTTCACAAAGCACTTGCAAAGGAAAAGTGGTCCCACGCAAACTAAAAACTTATAAATAAGCTCATCCATCAACGCGGCGGGACTTAAGCGTTTTCCTAGTGTGTTAAAGTAGGTAAAGTAGGTTGTAGCGATTTGTAGCCCAAATATTTTTCAAGAGGGCTGTCAGGTTGACAGATGAGCATATTAGCCATTAACACCAAATGATTACTAAACTCCGTTATGCAATAACTTCTTATTGTTTCTGTTTGTGCATTCATATGCTGCACAAGCTAGAAGCATATCAGACAATCCATAAAAATACTTACTTGAATTTAAAACATAATGTCAAGCATAATAAATTGAAGCGCCAAATCGCCATCTTGAATTAGCGCCTGTACGGCCGTATTTGAGACTGGGAATGTAGCCTTTTATAAATGTTAAATATCATAGATACCAACCATGATCGATAAAAGCGCAATCATTGCCTGCATATTCGCTGCATTCAACTGTTTGTCTATCCATAATATGCAAAGAGTGCTCGAATAAATTCTGTCGGTCACTATACATGCTTTTCATGAATAAATATTCTGCATAGTAGCGAGTATTGTTACTTCTAAACTACGACTTTTTTTGTTGCTACTTTCCATATGATTGGTAGAAGAAAAATAATTGGATGAGCGAAGCGAAGACTTCAATTTCACTGACCCCTCAAAACATTTGCCCAATGTTTTTTTTTTTTTTTACTGTTTGTTCGCTCTCTACCAGGCAAACGGCATATCCGATCTTGATGAAAATTAAAGGGGACCTTCGAAATCTCTGAACTTAGAGGTGTATTGTTTTTGGGTACAATCAAAGAAATATTTCTCACACATATCGTACTTTTACGATTTTTTCCGATTTTTAGTGCGATATTTTCGTGACATTTGGGCCGATTCTGACCAAACGGGTAGAGCTATAACGTTCATATTTTACATGTACATTAAAGGTAATGGTTATGTATTGCTGCCTGAAAGAAAAAGTTGAAAAAGTTAGCCAGAATCTATAGAATAAAGGTTTTAAAATGAGTTTTTTTAGGTACATAATAACAATTAACAAGTAACACTAGAAACTTGACAACAATCACCTACAATGCGTTCAAAAAGCTCTTGCAAAAGTAAAGATATCCCACGCAAACTAAAAACTAAAAAAAGCTCATCCATCAACGCGACTAAAAAAAAGCGTTTGCGAAGCTTCCTAGTAAGTTACTAACCAAAATATGTTCAACTCCACTCTCCTTAACCCAACCTCCATTTTAACACCTCATACTTTAACCCTTCTTAGTATTGATAATGTATTGCAATAATAAGTTTTTAACTTTTCATACAGTATAATTTTTTATTGCAAATTCGATAGTGATCCTTTCTCCTAGAGTAATAAACAGCCAAGTTCTCACAATTTCTTAGATATGATCAATTATCACCTATATATACCGTAAAAAATAACAAACTGTAAAAATTAAACTTCCATAAGGATTGGAATTTATTTTATACTTGACTGTGAGTTTGAAACAAGAAAACATAGGGCCTAGTCGTCTGTGTTATTGTTTCTTCACTTTGTTGCTTTGCCATGGTGGAGAGTAAAACATTGGGAAAGCATCCGACACTGGCAGTAAAACTTCCAGTCAATATTGCTAGTGACGGCCAAAGCGACCCATGACAATACAGAAGAAGCAATAACACACACGAGACGCAAAGGGTTCAAACGACTAAAGTTGTGTTTAGTTTACATGGGAAATATTTATAGGGATAGACGCTTTGGGAGTGGGGGATAAATTTATATAAGGCGACAGTAAACAAGGCAGAAAACAACAGACCGCTTCGCATGTAAACAAGTTTCTGCTATTGTTGTTTGTTGCACATAATAGTTTGATTCACATTGATTGAATCATTTTTGTTGCTTAAGGTCTCTATTACGGAATTCGAGATTATGTATGGTGATAGATATGGGTGAAGGACAATTTAAAAAAAAAACATGCCTTATGCGGGACTCGAATCCGCATCCTCGTAGTGTCATTGCAACTAAGACCGAAATGTTAACTTATTGAAAAACTATATTTGGGAACAAAACTTACAAAACATGGACCTCCATTGTTTAGTAAAGGGCTAAACCAATAGAGTTATGACTTTAGTTTATTTTTTCTTATTTTTCTTTTTTGATTAGCAACTAAATGTGGAGAGAGTTTTGCATTTAATTTTGACGCCATAAGAGCGTATTTGTAAATAATGCAAGTTGTGAAACCTTTTGATACACCAGAAGCCAACTATACAGAAATTGTCTTTTCATTTTAAATTCCGTACCAATATATTTGTGATTCTATACGTATTCTGTAACTTTATGCACGATTGAGCGAATTTTATTCGTATCATATTAAGTTCTTCAGGCTTATGTGCATACAATAATATACATGCCTTTTATTATTAATAGTGATCTGTTAAGCATTAAAATTATTTATTTTTAATGAAATCGCAATTTGTTATAACATTAAAATTTCATATTACCTCAATGCATACATCATATTTGAGTTCTGATGCTTTGTTGTTAATTGTGTGTGAACAAAATTATTACTGAATAAGTCTGTAAGAATAGTAAACAAAAACTGATTTCCACATAAAACGTTGAGAATATAGTTAACGACAAGTTACTGAGTGACGACGTAATCTGACCCTCACTCACTAACAGAGCATGGCTACCCTAGGACATGCCTTCACCACTGGTAAAAGCTTTACAGACTCTTTTAAGAGAAAGTTATATTCCAACTTCTGATTGGTTATTTTATAGCAATGTGTGGACTGAACTTGTGTAAGACTTCTTTGGACGCGGGATATACTTAACGACTGAAAAAAGTTTGGTCGGGCATTTAAGTCGCTCAGCTTCTCTAGTATTGATCGCTTTCGATGCTTGACAATAACTTGTCTTATTGGTGTCATTGTACTTACGTTGTCCTATGTCTTTAATGATTTGCAATTACTTTCCTTTTACCATTAAGCCCTCTAGAGGACAATGGGATACATTTCTCACAAATTTTAAAAAAATCTGTGAGTTTTTCACTCTTTTACCGGGGTTAAAAGCTGGTTTGTTTCTTAGATACTTGGAAGTATATTCCCCCAGTTAATTCTAATGATTAGGATGATTTGTGGAACGGATAAAAAATTAAATTGTGTATGTAATCGCAAAAATACCAAATTTGTACGCCTGTAGTACACTCATTTTAACACGTTTTTTTTAACTGAAAATTTATCAAAAAATAAATACATAATAAATAAATAAATTCGTTTTTAGAGTCTACCCACTCAGTGACAGAACTGATTTTCAGCGGCGGACATTAAATTTAAGGCCAACCAAGCCAATCCTGTAAGAGCCGACACCATCGACGAGCGAACAATGACCAACTAGAGACCGGCATATTTAAGTAGGAAACACAAATCAATCAAGCTAAAATCATATTTTAAAAAATAAACACAATTTTGGATTTTTCCTTACTACAGTATCAATTTGGAATCTTATATTGGGTCCCGGTCTTTTGTACTACAAGGGGCTAAATTTGGAATTATATTTTGCCATTAAAATAATCTGATACTTGAATTCAGATCATCAATAATATTATAAGGTCGTCCTAGCCGGGATAAACGTGATTTGTGATTTGCATCACATCCATTGATTAATTCTCAAATTACCACTTTAATTGTATGCATATTGTTCCATTGACCCAATTCGTTTGTTAGTATAGTAGTATAGGATATTATGAATTTTGGAACGAAAATACTATTAGAATGCGCGAACGATATTACATCGTGGACTATTTGGAACTGGTGATGTGTATACCAGTAAAACACAGTTTCACCGTAGAATTAAAACAAATTAAATTTTGTTTTAAGTTATTAACGCAACACTTGTCACAAAGAATTTCGTAGTTAAATGATGTTTGTTATTCGTTCTTTTATATTTCATTAGTTTGAAATTTCAAACGTCGTTGTGTTCCCAATTATATTCACCGTATGCTGTAAACGATCCTTACAATGTATTCTCTTTGTGTAATATGAATAAAGGATAAAAACTAGCAATTTAAATATATTTAATAAGGAGAACATAACGATATCAAACGCTGAAACATATGCTATTAAAGTCTTTGAATGGCTTTTAAGAGCTGTCATGGGGAAATGCCTTACATTTCCTTTGGCTATAGACTTACAAGTCGAAGGAAGATACCCATGCAAATTTCACCTTAAAAGTCGCATTTAGATACGAGAAAATAAAATACCTAAGAGTAAGCGACGGAAAAGAAGGCAAACTTCCTCCTTGTGAAAGTCGCGTTTCAAACGAGAAATTCATAAACATTCTAAAACGAAAAGTCAAACGCCGAGGCGCCAGTTTTCAATAAAACTTAACCGGTATGAACAAAGTTCTAGAGAAATTCGTGTAACACAAGTTTTATGTATTTGAATACACAAAAAGCAAATTTGAATAATAAAATTCTAGTTGAGACGTCTTCACGCTTATTGTGTGTTTCGTACAAACGTAGTCTTTAAAGAAAAAAATGGAATATGCAGAAATACGTACTTGCAATGATGAAACTGAACAAAGTTCATTTTTTTTCTTCCAATATATAATCTTTACTTGCACGGATGAAGTTTCAAATTATACTCAATGTTACCTTGTTTATGATGCGCCATGTGTTATGTGCTATCCTTCTCAACCCAATATGTTAAGCTTAGTTGATATTTTGTTTATTCCATTTTTATTAACGTGTCAAATGTCGAAGAGTCTTGGATGACGTGACTCATTTAGCATGAGTGTGAGTTGGTTGCGGATTGTGGAAGCATACATGGGTAAACTCGCATAGATCAAGTCAAGGACTTTGCAACTTTCCTGTATCTTCTATTTCACCTGAAAACATTATTAATGATTGTAATGAATGATTACATACACTCTCAGACTAGCTGCTTATGTAAGATGGTTTAAAAATGTGTAAGCTTTTTAATATTCAAGTTAATCAATATGTTTTTATGCGAAACGTTATGTAAGAACCTTTAAATACTGTAGTTCGCGGATGTCTAAAGTACTTCTTGTTATTGGTTTCTAAAATTTTGACTTATTGAGAGAATGTTTGGCTAAAACTGATTTAACATCATTATATCTGTCATCTAAATGCAAAGTTGTCAATATTTCGATACTTCTATACGATATCGAAATGGGGAACTATTTTTGATAACGACCCACATTTAACTCCATATCGAAATTTAGAAAAAAAAAGTTTAAAAACAACAAAATCTAGAACAAGGATATTCATTTTTGGAAATGTAAAATGTAAAAAATACCCAAGAAAAATTAATCGATTTCTTCTAATAACGGTTCGCGTGAAAATGTTGGCGGTGCCAGGTTAGTCAACGCGATTGTGAGAATATAAACATATTTCTTCATTTTTTGCGATTTTACTTCTATTTTTTGGCACAATTAATAAAATTTTGATAATTGTATTGAAATCGATATCCAAATTTTTGTGTGATATCGAAAATTGAATAATATGTCATAGCCCAGTCCTAATTCAAATTAATATTTTAGAGAGAAAATGTGTTTATTTTAATTTTAAATACTTCGTTGTATCAAAATTCAATATCAACCATCCAAAGCAAAACATACAATTTCGAACTTTGTAGGCATGTTCTATTATTACACCAAAGAGCACTATGCAAAGAGTTTAGGCATACCTTTAAACTTTCAAGATAATGTGCATAGTCAAATGTAAATTCAGATGTTAAAGCCGAGTGGGAAAATTAGTTGTCTTATTTACATGATTATAAACATAAGTCGTAGACTATAATTCCCTCGCCTAAGACAAATGTACATTGAAAGTTTCTCCGGCAGCTTCTCGAGTAGTTCGGTTGACTGCCGCAGGGGAGCTACCGTGCCCGCCGCAGATTCCACAACATCAGCAATCAGCCGGCGCCATTTGTCAACATCAACGAGCCATCAACAAGGCGGTGGGGAGAGACCGCGTTCTTTGAAAGATATTAATCTTTGTTGAGGAATATTATTGGCAAAGACTGGCTTGAAATTGGATTTGAATTTGAAATACGTCATGTAATTTGTTGGAAAGCTTTGCTGAAGTTTATACAGCGTTGGTTAGATTAGCATTGGTGTGGTGAAGAGTTTTGGTCTGTTTGTTGTATGGAAACTCGGGTCTTTAATCATAAGTGGTTCTGAAATAAATTAACAATTAATATAATATCACAAATTATCAATCTATGTGGATAATGCATACACGTCTTTCCGTTACTAATGTTAACCCAACTTGAATACAAAATATAAAAACTTGTTTAATTTTATATTAAAGTGCGTGATGGTATCTATTAAATGTTTAGAATAGAACTAAACATTTATTTTAAAGAAGTACCTATAAATATCAATAAGCTCAATATGGTCGCTCCGACAAAGTTAAATGTGCATTGTGGTCCACACAGAAAATCATTGTTCTGGGCCACCTGCCTAACTATCGTAAGGTTAAACTACTCAGCAGGAATTATGATCTCAATGTGCAGAAGAAATTCGAGCTATAATACCTTTGAGTATATAACCATCCTTATTATATACTCAATGATAATACTGTGTCATACCCTTCAAGTAAAACCTAGATATTTATAATTTTGGCGTCTTTACATATTTGCAATAGACACGCTTATACTGAAAAATGTTACCAATATGATAAACTTCTATTGTGAAAATTAGAACATTTGTTTGGTATCTCCATTCACAATATATGTTTAACTTAAATTGGAATTTCGATACTATTTAAAAAGTTTAAAATAATTTTTCACTGTAATACGTAACTTATATAAAAAAAAAATGTTTTCTCTCTCAATAACCCTATTTATCACGAGAAACGTTTGTCCACAAATTAAATGTATATTTTATGGTGGACAATATGTTTACAAACTATAAAAGTTATCGACAGTAATCTATTTAGGAAAAAATATGTTATAATGATATAAATATATCATGTAAGATATGAAATAAGACGACTACCCATTCATTTACACACTCGGGCAAAATACAAAATAATCATGTGCTTTCAATAAGTTCAGCCATTTGAACGTAATCTTGACTTAAATATTAAGTGTGAACAATTATTTGAGAATAAAATCATCCAGGGTTCAATTATAATATAATAAAAGGTCGTTAATTCAAAAACAAAACTTGAAAATCCTTGAAGTGTTAATACCCAGACCAGTATAGAGGCTACCCCTGAAGGTGGACTTGAAACTTTGGAAATGCTTTGATTCTTGCATAAGCTCACACACGCAGCGACAGATAGGTCTGACAAAATAAGCTCTCCTTGAGTGCCGTTTCAAATCTGGGAGTGTTTTTATTATTTGTATTTGTAGTCTAAATAAAATTACAATAATTTTTTTTGATTGTCGTTTCTCATTTTCTACATTTCAGTTTTAATTTTAAGGAATAAATTTAACTTAAATTACAAAAATTGTAAAATCATACTTGGAAAATAAAATATTTTATTTTTATAACCTTAAATTAAATACAAAACTGGTTATTTTGGCAAATCAATTTGGCTTACTAATGGTCGACGTTTCTGGACCGCTCAGAGTCCCGTCCTCATGATTTTTTGTTTAATTTTAAAAGGCTTTCGTGGCCCAAATAAGTAGGCATATTCGAATCTACATTAAATACCATACGGGGTTAGCCACATTTGGCCCAAAGCGGTCCAGAAACGTCAACCATGTGACAGTCAAATCGACGTGGAGAAATAACCAGTGTTGTATTTAATTTCAATCTAATCGAAAAACATAATATTATAATACTTAATGTTCTCATATGATCAATTTCTTCCATATCAATTCCTATTAAATTCTAAATCAGAACTAATGTAACTTAGAGACTCCAAATCTCTTTGCACGAATGTGTAAACGAAATACATTCCTTCATGTCACGGTAAAAGCATTTTAAACATTCCAGCCTTCTTGAAGGCTCGCAGAGTTTTTACATATTTATATTTTGAAATCGCCTCCGTAATATATGAATACTGCAGGAACTCTGAGTGAAATCCTGCGGAGTACGCATGCAGCACACTGGGAATGATTTCATAGTAAGTTTCGCTACGTCATCAGGTCCTGAATAGCCCTAGCACGATACAGGCATTTCAAGGAGGCTTTGTAGGCGTACATTAAGGTTTCTCGGTTTAAATAGATGACTTTAACGTGGGAGTGTTTTTTTTTTTTATATACTACAGTAGAGTATGCTTACAAGACATTGTCAGTGTCAGATTATCTTGAGACTACGAAATATCTTAAATCTGATTTAACTGCTAGATTTATTCAATACATTATGTACGGTAAGAATTTTATAATAAATACACTGGGAATAATAAATAATTTAATTTTATAATCACATTCCCAAGATTAAAATGGTGGAAACACCCCGTTACCCAACTAAATGATGTTGGAACAAAGTGTAGTTGGATGAGCGTAGCGAGCGTAGCGAGCGAAGCGAAGATTCCATTCTACTACACTGGAGAAAAAAATCCGGAATGTTTTTTTTTTTCTTCTTCTTCTTTTTGTATTTTTGTCTGTTTGTCCGCACGATTCCGGCTAAACCGATACTCCGATTGAGATAAATTTTATGGAGGCCTTCGAATCTCTGAACTTAGACTGCCACGTTTTGAGCGCAATCGAAAATTATTTCTCATGAAAACGCAATTTTAACGCTTTTGATCGATTTTTTATTTATATTTGAAATCGTTATATTGAACTCTGATGAACCCTACGGCTACGCATGCTGACACGGATGATTTCATAGTAAGTTTCGCTACGTCATCAGGTCCTGAATAGCCTAAACGATACAGCATTTCGAGGAGGCTTTTAGGCATACATTAAGGTTTTTTCGGTTTAAATAGATGACTTATAACGCTGAGTATGTTTTATTTTTTAATTACAGTAGAGTATTCTTACAGACATTGTCCGTGTCGATTATAAAGCTGCACGAAATATCTTAAAAACCCTGTTCTAACGCTATATTTCTAATCATTATGTACGTAATAATTATATAAATACACTGGTAATAATATATAATATTTATTTATAATCACATTCCGAAGATTATAACAATGGTGAACACCCTTACCCAACAAATGATGTTGGACAAAGTGTTAGTGATATATATATAATTACATTCTTTAATATACCGGTATGCTGAAGTTGTTGCCTCCTGAGCTCCGAAAGATTGAGAGGTTTGTCCGTGATTGTTGATTACATAAAAGGTCTATGTGATACATAATTAATTGTTTTTATTAACATTATACCAATCTAAAATGCGTATACATGTTTATGAGTGTGCATATGCGTGACATGCCAATACATGTATTCATGCGTATATACGAGTGTGTCCGTATACATGTATCCATGTATTTACATGTGAATGTACTAAAGCGGCAGTATAAACGTGGGATTCGTTGGAGTGTATGGGAAGTGCACAATTACATCCCTGGTATGGTAAAACGAGCTAGTGTTTTGCAATGTGTGTTAAACACATGTAGGTCATGAACAAGCAAGCCGCTTGTGCTGTGAAGTACTTATTATACGTACATACACACGCGCAAAGTTTGTCTTTGTTCGGTAAGTAAGTTTCACGCTGTGGTAAGATGAGATGAGTACTCCACACGGGAAGTTCAGTGAGGCAACTCCTTCTGTTACAGACAAGTCAAAGACTCATTTAAAGAAAATAGCTGGGTAGATGGCGCGATATTGTTGAGAGGTTATGCTTGTTAAGCACAAAACACACAATACATCGCTACTTTAACGCTAGGCGAGGTTTCAAGTTTTATGTTACGTATAAAAATACCAAAGCAAATACTTGTACCCTTAGGGGAAGTAACTAACTTTTAATTAAAGCCACATGTGCTGTTTCTTCACAAAGAGTGTTATTCTTTTCATGTTTGTACTCACAAAACAAGTCCATAGAATTATAAAATAACAGTTAACATATTTCGTACCGTGTTGGTTTCACGTTCTACACACAAATCCTGAACATATGAACTAGATTCACGTTAAAATATTATATTTATAATTTCAATATCAGTAACTTATTAAAATCTTTTTTTGAGTTGAACTGTTTATGAAAACATTTCTTGACCGAACTATATCCGTGTTTACCAATGTTAACAGTTGCTTATTTGGAAAGGATATTCGGTTGGATATTTACTTAAAACATGGAATGTTTATGCAAATTATGTTTTAATAAACAACCGAGCTATTATTTTCAAATATTCCTCCTAACAGAATAAGCCATCGCTTCAGTTGGTAGCTATTACAGATTTTTAAAATTACATTTTGTTCTGATTTACATTCGTTTTGAAAATTATTACCAGTACAATACTTTTAAAATAATATTGTTTTTTTAGTAGTTATTACATTATGCAAGATATTGTTGGTTAAATTGTCCAGATATTGATATCTGGGATCTTTGGGCTTGAACTTAGTGTATCAGCACTGGTTATAGTTGCTGGTTCGTTATGTATATTATATAAACAAATGTGAATTTATTGTTTTTCAAATACGTTAAACTTCAATGTGAACGTAACATAATAAATTATACCATAATTATACCCAAAAAATTAAATTAATTTATAAAAGTTTTCTCTAAAAATATGAGCAATTTAACCTTGTGTATTGGTATTGCCTAGTCATTTCGAAACAGCACATTTTGTCTTTGTATTGGTGAAAATGAAAGGCGTAGTGGGCGTGTGCGTGGGAGTTCTTTTCTTGGCAACTACGAGAAGAGTTTGCTTAATTTCGACTCAGGACTTCTGGTTTCTTGGAACCCAGTAGGGGCTCGTAAATCGCGGGCGACTCTAAGCAGGCGAGTTATTTTTACATCTCACTCATTAAAATTTTAAGGATAAGATGCGACTAGTTATTAAAATCGTACAACGTTATGCAAGTATAATATAATCTCATTATGTTCGTATTCTAGAGAAAAATCATGTATATACCTTTTTGCCAACGGGATTCGTAGAAGATGGATTTAAGCTGAAATTATATTTAAATAGTTTTTCTCCTTAATGACGGTAATCGTAAAATATAATTATTATTAAAATAATATTGTACATATGCATACATTTTTAAAACATTATGATCTTGGTATATGTAAGACAAATCGTTATAAAACATAATCCACAAAATATGTAACAGTAAATCATTGTTTAATAACTAAAACGCGATTAATTTGAGATTTAACATTCGTATATAGCTTTTAATTCAGCAGAGATCACGTGACATAATGAATTTAATAGTTCTCACCAAAACATTTAAGGTATTTATTTAATTGTGTACGTAAATATTTATATGGTAAATCTAAAAACATTGGTATACAAATAGTGATTTTACATAGTTTATTCTGCGAAATTTATCAAAGATTGGATTACTAAATTAATATATTATGGGTATGACACTTTATTACAACAGAATTAGTTTTGTTTGTTTTGCAGTAATTGTTATACTACTTTGGTCATGCATATTTATTGAACAACTTACACCGTGGACTCACACCTATATACACGTTCGTTTTCCCTCATACATTCTATGTGAAGATCGTGCTTGATTGTTCAATTAAATATCCACATAGAGACATAAAACAACCAGCAACATCCTTACATTAGCAAATAACACTCACCCAGTATACTAAGTTAATTTTCTGTTCATAGGTTGAAAGACATCAGCATAAAGGTAAATTGGAATATGGCTGGAAACTATGCACATACAAGTAGGTCAATTACATATTATAAAGTGTATGATGGTGTTATTACCAAAGAAATTTGTCGATTATAATAGTAAATAGGTATCTACACATTATGACATGTATAATAACTGATGCGCAGACAGTTTATTTGAACTGAATCAATCATAAGCAAAATAGGGATAACTCATGATGATTATCCGTTTAGTATCTGTATTTATATATAACGATGGAGCACAGCACGTAATATAAACCAAGTTGAGTCTGCTGAATAGAACACGGTATTGTATTTCATCATAGATTGTATTCTCGTTAACAAGCGTTTGAATTTGATGTTTCCTTCATTATATATGATATTCATTAACAACACCTCATAACGTAACATACATCACCATCGTTTCACTGTAACAAAAATATTGCATATTATGCTTAATTATTATACTTTACAATTCTTAAATGTATTTTATTGTTTTAACAAAATACTACTTAACAATACTTATTGTATACATTATATATCATATTTTTTAAATCAATCATTATCTTTTTTAATCTTTAACTAATAATAAAGCATATATAAATATAAACTATTAATGCAGATGAAAATAGCTAACACATATCCTGATGTAAACTTGTAAAGTAGTCAGTTGTTGAGATAGTCATATTCACCTCTCTCTGTATGTGTTAAATGTGAGGTACGCATGCAGCTGTATCTATGCGTAAGGGTTGTTTTTCTTGTTCTCTGTAAACTGTAAACTTTCTAATGTATGGGAATGTTAGGTTGTTGTGGTGAAAATTTGTCGCTTGGTAGAGGACAAAACTTGCTCTGTTGTAAAACACTTAAACCCGTGCTAAGTTCCTTTAATCTAATATTAAAGCTTGGAATTTCCACCCTCATAACGCCCCATAATTCGCGACTAGTCTAAAGAAAAGCTCTAAGGGAAGCTATACCAAACTGAAGGCTTACCGCGTTAGCAACAACTTCAAATGTGAGGCAACTAAAAACACTAGATTTCTAAAGCTGGAAATATTAAATTAGAAATCTGTATAATGTGGTTGTCGACCGAAAACGGTATGAAAAGAAACTAGAAAATGTTGCTTGCATTTTCTTTCAAAGTTTCAACTTCCTGACAGTCACTACGTCCTACAAAACTAAATACGTCAACACTCAACATGAATGTATTTTACAGAAAGGGGTGTATAATAATTTTATAGAATCAAAAAGATTCATTCTTTCTCGGTATATTATCACAAAATATCGTCAACACATATGTATGACCAATCGTTTTAGCTAAATTCAATGTATTTTATTTCCCACGATAAACATTATTAATTACACATTGGGGTTAGTTGATGTAGGGCTTTGTGTCTCATTTAATACATACTAGGAAAACTCCAAAGTCGTTGTAAGACGAGTGAGCGAGTCATGTGTTGTGTCTGTAATATTTCATTTCCTCCCTCTACCTACGGCTGGATCTAGTAGACAGCTTGGGTCTTTCCTCCCTAGCCCCTCATAGGCTAGAGTAGGCTTACATTGACGCGCCCTAAAACCAACTAAACTCAAAACCCTATCATTTATACCTTATATATCAATCAATTTAATGCAAATGTTCCCGGGTACTCAAGACACGACTCGATCACTCGATTATCAACGAATTTTGCGTTTTCCTCGTCTAGTTTGCTTAGGCGCCTTTGTACCCGAAATGTTGGAGACCCGGGTTCAAACAACGGTCGGGATAGATTTTTTATTTCTGGATTACATAACAAAATTAAAGAACGTGTTTTGAAATTCATATAACAGTACCATGGAAAACATAGTTAAGTTTGCAAAGTTTGTTCAATCTGCCAGCAGAATGATGGAGAACCTTGAGCGTGTAAAATTCGATCTACCTTGGTCACTGCATGCATCCACAGCCTGACAAACAATATGCGACAAACATTATTTCTTTAAAACAAAACTATTGGCGTTAAATTAAATCTTTCACATTTTGAGCCTTTTTTTATTTATTATTCACGTGAGTTTAAATCGTAACGGATTTTTACATAATGTTAACTGCACTCTAAAGACTTGTACCGAATGTATGTTCAAAATTTCAGCTCAATCTGTTTAGCCGTTTGGCCGTTCTGGAGCGAACTCACTCACTCTCACTCACTCAATAATCAACTCACCACTCACTCACAAAATAATAAAGAATCAAATTGTATCTATGGGCTGCCTAAATAATAGTATCCAGACGAACTATCCGACAGTAAATAAACTCTATGTGTAACACTCACAATAGTTTAATAAAAATAGTTTAAAGAGTATCGAATGAATCTCTTAAATTTCATCTCTCATCCATATGAAAATTTCTTCATGTGTATTATAGTGTTCGCTTTTCTAACATTGTATAACAGACAATTGATATCGTATTGAATGTTTTTAATTTCAGCTAAGTGTCAATTTATTAACGTTTATCAATTTCAGTTTTTAGGAATAACTGATGACAAAAGAGCACAATAAATAAAATAAAAATTACACAAATGCACGCAAAAAATAATGAAAATAACAAATAAAAAAATATATAATTCAAAACAATAATGTAGGTGTACAATATTACTATTGTTTTTATATCACATTAAAAAATTGTATATTGAAATAAATTAATGAAACGAATAAAAATGTAATTAATTGTTTTCAAATTATTCAAATATGAATAATATTTAGTACCGGTACAAAATCAAAAACGAGCTTCCCTAAAAATTTTTATGTTGAAGACAAATTAAATATTCAAAGAATTTAAAAGCAAAAAGTTAAACAAAAATGGCAATAGGTCACAACGTAAAAAAGATAGATACTGATTGAATTTGGCGAAACCATTTTAAAAATATTAACAATAACTCGTAAGATATGGAAGTAGTATTAAATTCAACGACAATGTGTAAACATGGTTTGGTACATTATAGATAGTAGATCGATTGAATGCGTAAATGTAATTAGATATGCTCAGAAGGGTTAAGTGGTCGTGGTAGACCTTACATTAGACGCTGGTTTGATAGTCATTCCCGAAGTGCCTCACTGAAAGGTAATATTCTGATTGAGAAACCTGTATTTTCTATTCCCCTACTCGAAACAGAGTTCTGCATAAATTCTTCCATTACCATAAGACTAAGTCTTGGACATTACTTCACATCCTTCAGTTCAGTACATCTCAGTCCTATACGCTGACTTCCAAATCAATGAGTCTCCGAGATCTTGGACTAAACATTGACGCCTGGTTCGCCATCCGACAACAAAATCGACCTCATAAAAATTCATCAGTCGTAGAACGAGATAAAACTAAAAGATTAAATTTGTGACGAAGGTCTATATAGGCACCGGCTCCTTCTCCTTCTCCTTCTCCTTCTCCTTCTCCTTCTCCTTCTCCTTCTCCTTCTCCTTCTCCTTCTCCTTCTCCTTCTCCTTCCTTCCTTCTCCTTCTCCTTCTCCTTCTCCTTTCCTTCTCCTTCTCCTTCTCCTTCTCCTTCTCCTTCTCCTTCTCCTTCTCCTTCTCTCCTATCTCCTTCTCCTTCTCCTTCCTTTCCTTCTATCCTTCTTCCTTCTCCTTCTCCTTCTCCTTCTCCTTCTTATCCTTCCTTCTCCTATCCCTATCCTTATCCTTATCCTTATCCTTATCCTTATCCTTATCCTTATCCTTATCCATCTCCATCTTCTTCTTAACTCCCAGAGTTGGATTTAAACCATTCTCTACCTAGCCACCCAGGTCCGCCGCATATTCCCAAGCCTAAACAAGTTTACTTTTTCAAGATTCGGTACCGGTCGAAAGACAAATACACGTGGTTATTTTTCCATGGATAGCCAGCTAGAACTGAAAGACGCGTGAGAAAGTGTTATAACTAAACTTTAATTACGTAAAGCGTTCATTTAAAAACAAATGGTAAAGGAAGCTGAATAATAGAAAAATACCTGAGAGAAGTGACTTGATTGTTTGCAAACATAGTTAAAAGAAAGATGTTGATGTTTTAATCCAATATCACGAAGCCTTTTTGCACAGTTTGTTTGTATAAAAGTGTCACAGGATGCAAATATCTATTACACATTTAATTTTTTTCTTTTTTTTTTAAATTTAAAGTTGGCTTTGGTATCGATATTCTCATATATTTAACATTTGGTTCATACAGAAAGTTATTTTAAGTGAAAATTTTGAGAATGGTAGCATATTATGCAGATGTCATACAACGGCGTAGAAACAGTTGTTTTGATATTAATTTCTTTTGTTCACATACATGAAAACAATCTTTAAAACATGTTGACCAATGCGTGGATCCCTTACTAAGGCTGATAAAGAGAAACAACCGTTTTTTTAATGTATGGACATGGCCAGGATCTACCAAACAAATTTAACAGTAAGCCTACGTAGATTTTCAACCTGTTTATTATTTATTTTTAACAAGTAATTTTATCGATTTTCTTTCGTTCTACTGATCCCAGAATCAAAACATCCGACTTTAAAATTATATTATTGTCAAAATGTAATGTAAACAAACAATATTTTCAGAGAAAAAATCAGTACAATGAAGGTACGTGTTTAATTGATAAATCTCTAAAACAATTATGTCATTTTGTTTTGTTTTTAAGTGGATAAGCAGAATTCTATCGATGCTGCTTTTATGCAAATATTTATAAAAGAATTGCGATAAAATCGCTCATAAAAGCAGGCAAACGTCAGTTAGAAGAGTTGAACGAACGCTCTTGCATTTTGAGCAATTTTATACGTTTTCCCCCACCCCCCAACCCCCTTCACTTCACAGTTCGTGCGACCGCAAACCGTCCGTCGTCCGTCCCTCCGCGACGCTGGACTAGTGAGCTTGCAACCAAATGGTCCACGTTAAATTCCAAAACGTCAGCAGTAACCCATACCGCCGCCACATAAAACCATCTATCACGATGTGTCACCATTCAAATGTGCGCCCCTCCCCCGAAGAAAGTAGCACGGGCGCAGGTGGACTGGGCTGCCCCGTGCCCGGTAATTCATGCCTAATGGGACTTCTGTATGGAGCGGCGCGGGAAAACCACCACCTGCTCATATGCGAGGCTAATACAAAGCGCAAAAACGTCTGCTATGTGGAGATATTGGATTGTGTAAGATCTCAACACGCATCACACTCGTTAAGTACAGCACTGGACATGGTTCACTCTCGACTTTGAATTGAATACGTCGATTGAATAAAATTCTTTGCTCTCGTTTCAAGATTTTCACGATTTCAGGATTAGCGTTTTTATTTTAGATTATTCTTTAAAGTTATAATTTTAATTATCGATTCGGTTAGTCGGGAAACACTTCCACGTACAGCTGGAATTGATAATGTTCTGGATTAAATAAATAACCATCCTAATTCTAAGTCAAAATTTTCACTTTGATAACGGTATTAATTAATATATTCCATTTCTAGATGGTTAGTTTAAATGTGGTTTTACTCCGGAAAAACACAACTTTCCCGATTCATGCTGCTATTTATTTAAATTGTCATAGAATATCGTACCGCTTATAATGATAACTAAATACAAATATCAAGTCAATACAAATAAGCATACGGAAGTCGGCTTACACGTGCCATGCTATCTTTAAATAACTCAAAAATAATAAAAATTTACTTTGATATTGACATTGAATATGTTTCTATGTCGGCCAAGTTCTATAGTGTATACTATGGATGTCTTGATGTTGGTCGTAGATGACCGCGGTAAACATGTGAAATTACAACCGTCGTCTTGTCAAGTTACTGCATAAGTTTTTTATTTAAATATTGATCTAAATAGAAACTCGAATGGTACTTCTTTTTCAACTCTAGATTAGAATCCTCCAGCAAATGATACATTTAAATATAGAAGCAATATTATTTCATTTACTTGTTATTTTTCAATTGGGTTCTAATCACTGTTTATTCGTTCGCAGAAGCCAATTTATAACTTATAAATACAAATAATATTTATTTTTATTTAACCAATTTAAATTTAGAATCGATCAGCATGGTATATATTTTAGAATATTATGTGTGAAATATCATATAAGTTTTAATTATGGCGTATCCAGCTGAATAGGGAACTGTCCTTCATTACCAAATTTGAATATGTCCCTACTAATAACCTCAAATACCGACCAGTAAAGTTTTTTATGCTTCCGGCTTTTATTAGCGTTAACTGTGAACGAGGAAAAATTTGAACCGGGCTTCGCGCCGAAAAACGGCCATGCGCCATTGTGGGCTTGACGTGATCGTGAGGTTTGCCGAGGCGACGAGCTGGCAGTTCTGCCAATCAGCTTCTCCTCCTCACCTCACGATAACGTCACAATCAAAAGAGCGCGTACTTAAGTCTTTGTGCAGAAAGTCAAAACCCAGAAACTTTGAACATGCATAGAATCCACAGATTTTATTTTTTATAGGTTATTTTAATTGCGATGTTTATTAAATTGAATGTTACAAATTACTAAATACGTGTAAGATATATTTGAAACCAAGGCCAGTTCCCTATTTCAATATTGGTCTACACACAAACAATCTATAAACCTTGAATATATTATATTGGTTTTAATATATAGGTTGAAAGTCACTTTACTCAAATTCATATTTTATATATTTATTTATTCAAAATACATCGCATTCCTTTATAAAAACTGATTCATTAAGACCATAAATGGACGCAAATGAACATAAATAAATGGATGACATAAATGGAAATTCATTTTATTTATTTGGTTCTATACATCACTCTTAGTGATGGGATGTTTAATAAAGCTGTACTTTTAGCTCACTAGTTAATGTTTCAATATAACCTTTAAAGCCGCGGGATTATTAAAATACGATATCATTATATAAAATGGTTAAATCACTTGTCGACCAATTTGGTTTATAGGCAGAGTCTATAACGATTTCGTACCCTAAAGGCAGCAAACTCAACACTTAATTGCACATACAATCCGGATCGTAACTCCTCAAAGTCAGCTTAAACTTTAAATTGGTAAAGTGCTCTCTTGTTGGTCAAACCAGAACAGGTCGACTATGGGATTTGCGTCGCTAATTAGGAGTTGCCACTGGCAGTAAAGTGGCTCGGAGTTACGTTAGTTGGGGTATGCGGTCGGGGGTAGGGTTGAGGTTTGAGGGGTATGAGATCTACCCTCAGTGCATTGTCTGTATACCAGCTTACTAATCTGTTGTGACCGAACAGAAAATATAGTTAGGGTTTAAATCTGACCAATATAACGTGTTGTCGTTGGTAAGGAGAAACTTGGCTACGGGGATAAACTAGGGCGGAGTAATAAATACCTAGACTGAGATCGGATCCGTTGGCGTTGCAGCAAACTTGATTACAATGTTATGCACACAAAGCAAATTAATCAGGTTTAATTAGTAAAGCCAGTGTCAAATGCAGTCTGGATGCGTTGGTTGCTTCACTTACTTAGTTGTATGTAATTGTCTTTGTGGCTAGTGTAATGGTTTTCGTTGTAAATGCACAACCAAAAAATTATTTTTTATCACGTGATCTATAGCACAATACTACACTTAAATGACCGTTTTAAATTTTTTCTTGTAACTGTGATTTAACACGAATTTTTTAATGTTTTTGATCCAGAAATTGGCGAAAATTGGTGTTTTGGAAAATTTCCTAAATCGGCTTTAACCTGCTTCTTTTTTGGTCCACATAGATACTAGAGCATAGTACCAATCTAAAATGTCCCTTTATAACATCGTGTCTTGAAACTGTGCCCAAATATACCCTCAAACACGCAAAAATATGCATTCCAAAATCACACCCCATCTTGGTAATCAGCATATTTTGACCGAACTACTTGCCCAAATTACAAAACAAAATATAGAGAATTTACAGAAAAGGCTGTCGAGTACGTCAATAATGGCCAATATTTTTTTGGATCAAAATCCTCCAAGGTCACGGGGCATAAAGATCGTCCCCATGTTATTTCTTATGGGAGATTTTTGCCGATGGGACCTAGCTCGAAAAATGTCATGTTTGATAATTTTTTGAGAGGTCATGGTGTCCCCAATAATTTTTCTGAAAATTGCTAAATTCATTACTAGTTAGCCTGAATGAAATATATTTTTTGAGTTTAGCGGTTAAATACCCCTTTAATAACTTAAAGTTAGGAACAAATAAATAGCGATTAAGTATTAACATTCTGAACAAAAGGGTGGGTTATAGGACTCGGAATACATTTCGCTAAAGAGTTCGAAAGCCGATCGACGAATGCATTGAGGAATGAGTACAGTCAAATTACTCATTACGCACAAACAGAACGTGTACACTGCACATGAAACAATAACAAATTCACATATTTTGCCGATTTATGATGGAAAATTCCTACTGCAAAGAGGCATTCCAAGTTACTGGTTTTCACGACAAATGTGACTCAACTTACGAGCTAACTAGAAACTAAAGCTTTATCTCTTCACGATGTTTATGCAAACAACTAAACGAATATTGTATTTTGCTTGTATTTCTGTGTCATTGCGTTTGAAAATTGCGTATTTGGTGGAGACGCCAGGTTCACTTTTCTATCTTTTATTGACAGAGTTGTAATGACACCACGCAGCAGTTTGCAAAGCAAGTAGTGTTGATAATAACTGATAACAAACATGTATTGTAAAATGCAGATATAGGGCGTTAAACATGTATTCGGCCTTCTAGCTTTCTAAGAACCACGTAAAGGTGGGTTTAGTTAGGAAGAAAATATTCTTGACAAACAAGTGGTAGTTACAAAAATGTTACTTTATTACTTTTTTTTAAAAATTCATCACTCAAAATTATATACAAATTTGAAAGGCCCGATCGAGTTGCGTTGCATACTACGTTCGCTGCGCTCACTCGTCTGAAAATCATGTTTAACACATTTTTTTTCGTTTTTTCGTAAGCTAGCAGACGACTATGAGAAATTACATTTCTCATTCGACCAGAATAATTAAAGTAAAAAAAAAAAACTAGAATATTCTAATCCATTTAATTGTTTTTGTAAATCTCGCGTTTAATCTGTAAAAATAAATTACATATTGCATTTTGTTCTAATTAAGCGAGCGAAGCGAGCGTTTCCATTTGACTCTGCCGGAAAAATTTGTCACTCGTTTTTTTTTTTTTTTGTTTGTTTGTTTGTTTGTTTTTTTTTTGTTTGTATGTCTCGCCATAACGTTCGAACGGAGGCTCGGATCGAGTTGAAATTTTGACCATCCGCAAGCTTTGTTCTCGATTGAATGCCATTAGTTTTGTGGCAAAATCGTTCAAAAAGTTAAAAAGTTACATTAAAGTTAATCGAAAGTTTTTTTTTCAAACTAACTGGCGACAAAATCTGAGATAGCCAAATCATTTAGAATGTCCGTCCGGTCACGAATATGTTAATTTTAGTTTGATCCGATAAGTAGTGTAGACGGAAATTACCTAAAAACATAAGTAACGTTGCCATGGCAACGAAAAGACGCGCGAAGTTTCTAATGCACTGCCACCTAGAAGTAATCAAAATACTTTCGAGGAAGCAGTCTATTATTTGTCACCAAAGAGTTTAAATATTTTTCCCAATGAGTCAAGGTCCTCTAGATGGCGGTGGATTTTATCCACAAAGTAAAGATTTACATACAGGTTTACCCAAATACCTTGGCAATAATAAATAATATCGGAAACATGGCCCTGTGGACAGCGAACGTCGCAAATTTTAAAATTTAAAAAAAATGTGCATTGTGGGTCTAGCTATATCACGTGCTCGCTTATCAACGCGTCCAACTGAGCGTTTTCTAGTGTAAAACTTGATCGCATCAAAACTGTTTGAAGTGATTAACTCAAAGTTAGGGGTGACATAGAATAATACTCGCCTTACCTTCTTTGTGAGGGGTGTGCATGCGAGTGTTAAATTAGCGCATCCCCTTACTATTGCTGACACCTTGTGCAGCGCACAAATAATTCAGCTTTATTGATTCAATGTCATTGTTGATGTTTGAGTTGTGCAACACGTTTCTTATATATATTTGGAGTGGATTTCTCCTTATCAAAGAAAATCTTGTTTTCTTATGTCACCTTCAAACGAAATACATACATCTGTTAGGTATAAAACATCATTCTTAATTTATTTCTTTGAAAATAATTATTATTTCACACTACCACATTAGGAAAATATAAAACGAAACATACATACTATGTATTTATGCACATGCAATGTAACTTAAAGCACTAAATTTGTACTGCACCACGCTCCTGTAATGACAGTCGTAAAATTAGAAAGCTTTCTGTGCACTATAGCGCGGTTATGCAATATTATATGTGCATAGTGATCCTAGTTGGGCTTATACCGCAACATGCTTTCAACATTGTGCCAAGATAATAAACCTAAATACTAATGTTGTCTCATTATAAACTCAGGCCACGATTTAATTATTTAGTTTTCATCTACTACAGTGATGTTAATTTTGCAACGTTGATGATATCTTATGCGGAATAAATTGTTTTTTAAACAAAATGAAGTATCGGAAGGGGTTTCGACTTTCTAACCCCCGCCCCTCTGATCCGCTGACTTTCTAGCGGTCGTGGAAGGAGTTTGACCAACAAGTAGATGGTCTGAACTAACTCGTCTGGAAGTTGCCTAGTGCACAAGCTCTCCGTACGAGACAGAGTGCCAGGAGGGATTAGCACTGATCCTATTCAGACATGGTGACTTGAGCCAATTCGAATATGTGCCGTAAAGAATTTAATTCAAGTAATTTTATGAAGACAATTTTATAACATTCAAATAGTCAAGCTGCGAAAATTGCATTTTAACATTTTCTAATTCCTAATTCTTTTCATTTCCACTTTTAATTATATGGAAGTTTCAATTTTTATTTTTCAAAACTGCAATACCGTTGAATAATTAGAAAACAAATACATCAGAAATACAGCGATATTTTTTGTGATAACATTTTATATTTTTAAAACATACTTTTGGGTACAAATCAATTTGATTATTCGATTTGGAACATTCCCTATCCCATACGAATGGTTGTAATTTGTAGTTGTAGTTGTTGTTATGTTGTTGTTGTTGTTTTTGCTGTTGTAAGTTGTTGAAGAAAACGTAACAGTAAGATTTGCAAGTTTTTTAAAAATCCTCAATACTTCTTACATAATTTCAATTCTGAAAAAAATCGAAAAAACAAATTTATGGAAATATAATATTATGTATTGGTTTAAGAAGATTTTTTGTAGAAAATTCATCCTTAATACTGTTAGTTTTGTTGACCTAGACACTTCAGACGAACGCAGGATTTGGTAGCGACAGACCAGACCCTCTAGGGCGCACAACTGTTTGACCAAAGTAATGTATTTGTCAGCTTCCCCCTTCAAAACCATCTATCACTCACTGTCACCCCTTAAGAGTGTTGATATAGAAATATGATAGGCACATAAATATCAACTCTTGAGTATACAGTATTCCTATATCACTTCTCCTCAAATATGTGTAGGCCAAAATAATGTCTTCTTGCGATATGCAGATTTATAAGATTAACTTAATCTGCAGATTTTTGTATTAACTTTTATATAATAATATGTGTTTAAGGTATTCATTTATGCCTTCTATATTGTTTGTAATTTATCTATGATTTGAGAGAGAGAACTTTTATTTTTTTAACAAAACAAAACTCTGTTGTACAATAGAATAATAATAACATTACAGAATAAAAATAACATTCATTGATTAATAACAATTAAAAAAGGTTTAAAATTTAAATACAAATTCAAGAAATTAGTCATAATAATACAATTAAAAATTACATGTTTAGGCCATAAAGGTGATTCCTAAGAATGGAAATGGAACCTTTCAATGCCACCATCGATACGTCTTGTATCAGTGTTTTGCCTAACTTAAAAGTGTTGCAAAAATCAACAAAAAACTTTGGGATTGTCCCCCTTGCACCAACAAACAATCCGATGACATGTATTGGGTTTGCATGGTATTTGTCTGCAAAGTATGGTATTGTTGGTCGGTATATGTACTGTTTTCAGTGTTGACTGATATTATTGTAATGATTCATTTATGCATTTGAACAACTGAACTTACAAATTGGAATATTGATCGAGTTTATAAGTAACCAACACATCATTTAGAACGTTATCTATCACCATTATCTTTTTGATCATGTATTTTATGAATCCTCTTTTTTGTGGTTATAATCCTTTAGTAAATCATTCCTGTTGGAAACTTCACTATATGTAACGTACAAATAATTCTGAATTATAAATTATTTTGTTTCATAAATGCTTATTGAGTTATAATCGTTCAATGGAAATTTATTTCAAAGGAAAATATTGCGATCAATATTTACGATAGCATGTGTTATTTAAATTAAAGATATCTTGTTTTAAAGTTTAGCGAGAGTATAACTTTCTTTTGCGTAATATTAAATAGTGAAAAAAATAATCTGATATTGAATGTATCATAAAAACTCTCTAGGGGCAAATCTATCTCACTTATAACTTGTATTTCTAATATTTATTTGTGAAATTTACATCTTAAATAATTTAAAAATGCTAGAAAAGGCAAAATCTTACATAATTTGTTTAGCAAATACAAGCGTCAACTCGACCAATAGCGTATTGGCGCTATGGACAGAGATTATCAAACATTATAAAATTATTATTTTAGTGACGCAATTAATATGTGAAAAATCGATGATATTAGCAAATGATAATTTATCGTGATTGTAAATTACGTATATATTTTAATATGATTAATATGATTGTAAAAAACATTATATAATTATGATTGTGAATGTGAATTATTCATGGAAAGAGTTATATTTGCTGTTTCGGGAAAATTAATTGCCACACAAACACGTCAACCTATTAATCAAAGTGGAACTGTGAAAAGGTATTCTTTATTAACAAATTAAATCGAATTTTTACACGTGTTGATTGTACATTTATTTTCTATTTAATTTTATTCAGTTCATTATTCTTTCATATAGTGTTCATATTTTTTAAATCATAAACTAAACATTTTTTTGCATGCTATTTTGTATTTTTGCATTAATTATTCAATTTTATTAATTTAATTTCACATTTGAAAAATACGTTTTAAATGTGTTATTAACGTAGATATTATCTTAATGTACTGTTTTGTGGATTACACTATTTATAATTGGGTGTATATTATGTTTTCTAGACATATAATAAAAAATGTAGAAAACATATATTATATAATAGTATATCGTCTTCCATTCTTAACATTTTGTATAATAGAATAAAAAGAACGTATAATTATTGAAGGGGCTATTACCCTCAAAAAATATTTTTACCACATAATCTATACTCTATAGCATAATAATACACTAAAATGGCCGTTTAAAAAGTTATGTCTAGTAAATTTGATATTACACCAATTTTTTAAAACTTTTTTTTTTTTGATACTGAAATTTTAGAAAATTTGCGTTGTGGGGATTTTCTGAAATCGGCTTTAGCCTGCCGATTTTTTGTTCCACACAGATACTAAAGCATTTGTACCAATCTAACGTGGCCCTTTACAACATCGTGCCTTGGAACTGTGCACAAATATACACTCAAACACGCAAAAATATGCATTCCAAAATCACACACCCTAATTGGTAATTAGCTTATTTTGACCGAACAACTCCCCTAAATTATAACAAAACATGTCATATTAGCAGAAAGACTGTCGAGTACGTCACTAATGGCCAATATTTTTTTTGGATTAAAATCCTCCCAAGTTTACGGGGCATAAAAATCGTCCCCATGTTATTTCTTATGGGAGGTTTTTTGCCGATGGGACCTAGCTCGAAAATAACCGTTTGACAATTTCTATTCGGGTCATGGTTGGCCCAATAACCTTTATGTTACTTTCTTAATTCAAAACTAGTAAGTCTGAATGAAATATATTTTTTGAGTTTAGCGGGTAAATACCCCTTTAACAGGTCTAATTTTTTTAAACAATGATAAACATAGTGTAATTTGTACTGTATCTTTAAATTAAATTCTTATCGACCCTTGTTAATGGCTCATAAGACAGCTCAGCTCAACATTAATAACGTCGTAACACCTCCTCACGGACCGTATAATGTAATATCAAGCGCAATTCTTTGGATTTTATAGCAATTTAAACTCACTAATTAAAAAACAAATTAACTGAAATGAGCGGGTATTACAACCCTGCGAAGAATATACTCTGATAAAAATAGTATTAAGAATAATAAAACCTTTCGAGCTAAGGTGACATAAAAATATGTTGTACTGAAGTTATGTATTTTTACATTCTTAACTAAGAAAGTGAACAAAATTAAAAAGTAAAATATATCACAACTAACTATATACAAGAATGTCTTTTAAACAAATTGTTATTGATATGGAAAACATTGCATATAGTAAACATTTAACCAGGGTCACTGAAAATACTGAGTTCCTGAACATGTTTAATGAGAGTATACCTAAAACATTTGAACCTTTTCATAATGTTGCTTAATCTTTTGCATGATTCTCAACTGTGTGTTGAACTGAAAATCCCCTTCATTAAAAAAATTAGTTTATGAATTTTACTAAGGCTGATTTTGCTTGTTTTGATATTTCGATTGTTTTTTTTTCTTTATGACTGAAGAGGGAGATTTATCAGTAATCCGAAATAATAAAATATTAACATAGATTGCTCAAAAAGATAAGCATCACCATTCACATTGTTGCAGTTTCATATAAATTATAATGCCTCATAGTCATGGCTAATGGCCTGGGTTCATCTGATGTAGGATTTTGTGACCGGCCTCACCGTGTTACCTCTCTGATCTACAACAAATACTAAACTAGTCATTGATTTTATCCAGAAGGCGTAGGCTACATTGGAAGCGTTCAGTGAAACAAATTGCCAAATGTTTATCTTTGTTACGTTGGTAATGCGGCTGCATTGCCCCAGGAGCGCTACGATCATGTGTCATCATGAGAGAAGAATCTGTTCTCAAAGCTTTGATCCTACTTCCTTAAACCTGGATTCTATGCTTAATGTACTTTTTATTTATCCTTCGGCGGCATAGCTAAATAAATGCATCACCCCTTTTATTTAACTTGACCATTCAAATTGATGTTTTCTTTTTTGTTCATCTGTGTTATATTTAAACACAACTAGTTACTATCTAACGAAAACATAAATTACCGTAACACTCATAAAATTTGTATGAATACACATACAATTAATATACAATATAAAACAACTAATACGAATGAATATGTTCACATAAATTACAACTCCATGGAAGCCTAACGTCAGTTCGTCAGTGTAGTACATGTAAAGGATTATCTTATATATACAGTCACGAAATAACTTTTAACAAAAACAGACTATCATTAATACTACATAATGTTGATAAACCATTGGTTAGTTGTTAGTATCATTAATCACACATTATTTCATATAATTATCCTTTAACACATTTCATTCATATCACACCATAATATAAGTTCATTCATTCATCAAAATAGTTCGTCGAATATTATTTCATTCAATCGTCACAATAGTTCGTCGAATGTCAAATGCCAAACAAATACGAAATCTCTGGGTAGGGTTATGCGATGAGTAGGCCTGTAATATGTAACCGCCTTACAAACGAGCGCCAAGTCACCCTAATAGGGATCTGGAAGCACGCACGCCACTCGTCTCCTCAGTTGTGGTACACCTGTTCTAACCGTGTGATTTCCAAGTGTTGTTACAGCATATTTCAGCCTCCTTCACGCGCCGTCAGTGCCCTGAGATACGCACCGCTTGGCGCGGTAGGGGCGGGGAGGGGAGGGGAATACCACGTGACTGCCTGCTAGGGGAGTCCCGACGACCCGCTCTCGGCTTACCGCCACGTAAATCAGATAGATTTATAGGAGATGCTACTCGGGGTTGTTGCAACGAGCGTACGGGGGAGATATGTTGCAAGCGTGTCCACACATGTGTGTTTACATTAGCTTACCACCTCTGCTAAATTACTACACGGGCGTTGACCCCTGGAACAAAAAGGAGAATGCGCATATAAAATGTTTAAGCTGGATATTGCTCTAGAGACGGACAAATTGAGGGGGTTTCTGTTAATGGAAAAGGTTTTGTTCTCTTTCGAATATACGGTTATATCGATTCCACTATATAAAGGAAAATTATCCCTAGTCCTGGAATAACGCTGTACTGTGTAAACATATTTCTTTCTAAATGTCGATGTACGGTCATTTGTTATGTTAATATTGATATGGAAATCACATTACTATAAGAAAGTACACAATGGTCTATAATGACACAATTTCTGATTGCGTTTAAATTTTATTTCAAGTAGAAAGTAAATATCAACACAAATAAACCTATTAATCCATGACGCAAATCGAATCAATGATAGCAAAATATTGGCTAATAAGCTTCAACGCCATACAAATTGTGTATACATTAACATTATGTGTATTCGTTGTGGTGTATACGTCGTGGTGTATATGAAGTGAAGTTTTTTAATCAAGGTCGCATTAATATTAGCACGCTTGTGGTACACTGTACAACCGGGATACACATTCTAAAAAATATCCTCTCAGACTCCGGTGGTTGCATTTGTGTCATTTATTTACATTCGCCCATGTATAACAAGATAATACATGTGATATTCTTCGTTAACAATTATCTTGTAGCTGTGTGTGTAAGCTGTTTTGTGTACATAGTAAGTAACATACCATTACCATCAACACACAAGCCCTCGAGCCGCAACTGTTTGTGATCTGGTCATGATATAGTTATTGGAGGCACATTGGAACAACATGACGGTTAAGAAAATACAAGCAAAATAAATAGTGGTTGTTAATTTAAATGCAATTTTTTGATTATATACCCCTCGAAACAGAAAAACAGTTCACTTGTTGATTAACTAAAGCAGAGTTCTCAAGTATTTTGAGATTTTGAATACTGGCATCTATTTATTTATTTTATTTTATTAATATTTGCATTTATTTGTACACAACATTTGACATGTAAGATTAAAAATAAATGCGAGAATGGCAGAAAGAGCATCTGCCCCATAGTACGTGAGTACCTGTCACCCTCTAATACAATTATAATAAAATACAAAGTCCAAGTCAAATACAGTATCAAATACAACATCAATAAATATTATAAAATCATTACATAACTAAACTAAACAATACTTCAACTAACAAAAACAGAACTACAACCTACATAAAATAATCTTTGATGACGCTTTGAAACTACTGTTTTTTTTTTTTATTGATAATACAATGTGCATAAACAAATTTATAAAGTTATTGTTGGCATAAATCTTGGTTATAAGTACGATACACAATCAACGATATTTTTAAGATTGAACTATAGTACAAAGTGTTGTTATAAAACAAAAATTTAGTATAAGTTTGTATGTTATCTTATCACAGCATTGTTGCTTGTATTTACTTTTTTCTTTTAAATGTAAATACACAAATACTCCACACTAACAATTGGTAGATTAATTCTTCAAAAACTTCTTGTTCGCACAATATATCAGAATCGTTGGATTGATTGATTGGATATTGCTGAACGTCTCATATTTATGCACTTTGGCTAATTGAGACCAAGGAAGGGACGTAAGGGGAGATGCGGGGTGACAAGGGGTGGACAGGCCTGTACTGCTTAGAACCAGACACAAGCGTATGGGGAGGGCAGGGGTTCCCCCACGTCGTGGTCGTCTTCGTCTGTGTCATCATCCGTCCGTGTTGTCATTGTCGTCGCCGTCGGGGAGGTAATCAAAGGGAAGGGGAAAGTTCCCCGACGACGACCCAGAGCTCGCCATTAGTTTCAGGAAGTAAAACTCCCCTAATCACGGGATAAATCAAGAGAAGGTTGCGAGTTGGAATTCGATGACCAGAATTATATAAATTATTTACGGTTATTTGGATGAGCGTAGCGAGCGTAGCGAGTGAAGCAAAGATTCCATTTCACTACACTGGAGAAAAAAATCCGGAATGTTTTTTTTTCTTTTTTTCTGTTTGTATTATTGTGTGTTTGTTAACACGATTCCGGCTAAACCGATACTCCAATTGCGATAAAATTTTATGGAGGCCTTCCAAATCTCTGAACTTAGAACTGCCACGTTTTTGAGCGCAATCGAAAAATTATTTCTCATGAAAATCGCAATTTTACGATTTATTTCTTTTTTTTAAATTACGATTAATATAAAAAAAAAAAAAGTAAATTTGCAATTTAATTTAATTTACTTTAAAAAAAATCTTCGACCAAGTAATAATTTTTTCACAGAACAACAGAAAATCCGCATAACACATGGCAGCTCAATGCACCAATTACGCTCATCCAACAACGCGGCGGGACTTAAGCGTTTTTCTAGTAAAAGAACAATGAGACCATTAGTTGATGAGAAAAACGTCAAATACGGAGAATTCTCTTGATCTCCTTTGTACAGAAAATAAAGTTGAATTCTCGAAGAATATTTCCAACTTGAATTGAGCTTCCAAGCTCGGCACTGATCAGAAGTTGTTTTATTAGTTTACTCTCGTCTAACCAGGCTCAACTTTTCAATCAGTTTAAAAAAGTAGGTCATCTCTATGGAGCGTAATAGAATAGATTGAAGAAGAGTATGTAAGCCTCTTAATAATTGGCATTGCCGGAAGTTTCGTTGCTATAACATTGTTACGTTCATCGAGGTAGTTTCCCGTTCCCAGATGCACGTTCCCACATTTTCTACTGTCAAGGTGGACAGCATTAAAGTTGGAAGTTTGGTGACTAAAACCTTAAGCTTGAAGTTTGAGACTGGTTTATCATTCCTCTATCCCGAATGCAAATTTAATTTGGTTCCGAGTGGCCTGTCCTTTGCAATTTACAAGCTTTGATAAGGTTACTTTAGATATGTTGAGAAGTTTGTGACTTGGTTTCGAGTCTAGACTAGGGTTCTATAGCAATGGTGTGTGTTTATTTGTCATGTTTACACAAGTAAAACTCTCTTTGAATAAGTTTGCTGGCATTACAAACATTCTTTGGCGTGTGCTGGTTCTTGTGTGGACCGCATGTTTGTGACAAACATGGCCACCACCTACAATGCAAATATAAGACAATTAATAATAAGACAAATTAGACGCAGGTTTTTATCACCAGAAACGCAGAGTGCATGTCAATTTTATTAAGGATGACTTGTGTGCTGTCACGCTAAAAAATATAGCATGCCTTTAACTTAAGGGCCCTTTTTAAGTAAAATATGTTTTTAAATGCCCTTTTTAAAAATCGAAAGTTTCGTTTGTGTGTACACTTTACTAATGTTTCAGTGTTATATTAAGTTGCATTTGGCTAATACTCCTACTTGATCCTTATATGTTTCAAATACACACACGTAAGTTAGGTACCTCTATATGGCAAAAGCCATCCCATACTAGAAATCCGGGGATCTAGTATCACATTGCGGTGTCGAGATTTCTAATACGTTCAGTTGCTCAGGGCCAGGACAAGGCTCTTTAAACATACTTAAAATGCCAGGCTAATACCTCCTCCCTAAAGGCAGAACCTTAGCGTAGAACGTCGGCTCGATTTATTTATACATTCTCCAAGCATCTAAGAGACCAATGCATTATTCCTTTAGTGAACATTTTGATAAACTCGTAGCTCGAAATTTAAATCCCTCCAATCAACTTTCACTTCTCTCCACGGTACGGTCTTGCCGATACCTCTGGAGTCGGCCGCTCTAGGGAATATAGCGCGTCGCTCGCTGTATGTCTGAGGGGAGCGCACTGCTAGCGCTCAAGTGGTGAGTCAACAAACCAGCGAGCTCTTAGTTCGACAGCTAGAGATTTTCGCGAAGTTTCACGTTCATCCTCTAGAGCGGGTATCGATTTATCTGGAAAGTCCTTCATTGCGAGATCCTCGATTCCTTCTACTTTTTTTGGAAACGGCTGAGGGGATCTCAATTGACCACTAGAAGAAATCGAGATACTAATATCCACGGAGTGTCGTATTTAGCAAGACATTCCTACCGGGACATCTAAAATGGTGTATTTATTTGTGTCCGTAAACTATATATTTTTTTCAAGCTGACATCGGAACATTATTTTTTATGCCAGTTTACAAAATTAACATAATATGTTATTAAGTAAATACAAATAATAATAATATTTGGTGTTTTAATTATATTTGTTTGGTATTTTCTAAAAATATTATTCCAGTAAAATAAAGAACGTTACGGCGTCTTTGGATTTTTTAAAGGTATTGCCAAATTTAAGTCATGATCAATCAGTTACTTTCATTTGTTGGTTTTACACTTATATCTACACGTAAGGATTTATAATCACAATGTACTCATAAAAGATTAACTATTTTGTACGGCATAGTAGGCCTTTACTTAATAATGAAACAAATTAATGAATTTAATTGATGAATGAACTAAACTGGGAAAATAATTTCTACTGAATATGTAAGTTAGTTTAATTTGTGTCATATATATATGAATTTAAAAGTAGGCGCATATATCTATTAAATTATGAATTATGTTTGTTTCTGCCTCTTCTTAAAATACGTTACATTTATATTTTATTGGAATGTCACTCGAGTAACCCACTTTTAATATTTCAAATGCCATGTTACACAATAACAGATAAGATGCCAACAAACACTTTTTCGTTGTTTTTAAGAGATATTTCCCATTTTCAAAACCATTATATTACAACACAACAGCTATCACTTACATTATAAGATAATTGGATTGTATCAAGTATTCATTTCTTTACACCCATAATCGTACAGACTGCTAACCTTCAAGAAATACCTTTTTACTCTCGCAATGAATATTGTTGAAGTTGACGGCTGTAATTTTATTTTATCGTTCATTTGGCAAGTAGACAAACCATCAGACGCCTTCTCACTTAATAACGAATCCCCCGAGACACCCGCTGTAATCTGTCTTCCGCCTTCACCTGGTTACGAGAATGTCGTTTATACAGCTTTAGTTTAGTAAACGTGAGAAACGGCGCCTCTTCATCTAACTCTGTGATTTGTACCTGTCAGCTTTTTCCCCCGTCTAGCGAAACATGAAGTTGTTTTAGGATGTAGCTATTGTTAGTATCAGCATAAAATAATCTACCGCTCTTATCACAACACACATCCGCAATGTGTCATGATGAAGCTTTTTATCGCGTGTTGAGGAATGTGGAGTAATGTCGCAGAACAAAAAAGTGTAATAAACTCGGTTTTATAGCTACAGTGGAGTGGTTTTGGGGTTAATTTGTGTATGGTATGTATTAAATTTTGGTGCCAATGGTTTCAGTCATGTAATTTGTTGGTAATTATTATCACGTTTGCTATGTTACGTAATTATAAAACTGTGTACTTGACAGTTACCGTCAAATTATTTGTAACATATTTTAAATGTTTACTGGTGATGCAGTCATTACAGACTTCTACAGATGCCCTTAATACTCACGTTTTATCTTACCACAACCATTTCAGATTAAAAAATAATCATAAAACATGGTGTATTTAAATATTTTATACATCAGTCTACACAAATAAATGGAAATTGCATTGTTATTATTCATTTTAATTTCTTTGTCGTGTTCGATTGAGTACCAGTACTATCACCGAATCATTTGTGTATTATCATAAAATGTTATATCTAATTTTAAAGTTATCTTTTACATAGGAATGCTCTTTTTAATAACTGGTAGCAGTTTTGATTGTGATCGTATAATGCTTTGATATGTTTTGCTTTAACTTTTATTGTTCAATACATTAATATAAAGTTGACAGTTACTAAGTGTGTAGAGCTATGCTCTATTCCGCCAGCTTCCTGTTACAAAATATAATTAATTTGAGCCTTGGGGAAAAAGAATCAAACAATCAATACATAATAATTACCAATAACTAAGCTTTAGTTTTAAAACAATTTGATTCTATATTGTTTTATTAACTGTTTTCTTATTTTTTATTTATTAACCATCAATTCATCATCGTATAGGTAATTCATTGTACATTATCATTATGTTTTATATATAGACCAAGTCATTGTTGTGTTAACCAAATGTACGTTTTTTTTAAAAAAAACTTTTATTAAACTCCAGAGAGTACAACACCAACTATGGCGTAACATAGGCAACATTACACCAATACAAATTACACAAATAGTTACAATTTACATTTCAGCTATGACAATGACAGGATAAATGATTAATAAAATTACAAGTTTACAACAGAATTTAACAACAACAAAATTTAATAAATTAAACATTTCATACTATATTTTAATTTTTGTACCTGATTCTAGACAAGACCCTTTGTGGCAAGATCAGTAATGGAATGAGTCCTAGCTGGACATATAAAAACATGATACAGGTCGCAATCCCTAGAACAGTGGGAGCATTTGCAGTCTGTATAATTATGATGAATGGAACTTTCTATCTAGACAAAACAAATGGTGAAAACCGTGAGCTGCTACACGGGTTAGCACATGCCTGTTTTTGGCAAGAGGTTTTTTCCAATCATCATTTTTGAACAGATCCATAGTAAAGAATTCAGGTCTAAATTTCAAGGCGTTTAGTCATGCAGTTATGAACGAAAGTACGAAAGGCGTCTGATTGGCTTAGGTTAAATTTGAACTGTAGGTCAGCAACAAACAATGATTCATCTACTATCTCATATACCAAGCGCGAACGAGTAAATTTACATAGAGAAAGGATCTTTTTCATATATAGGGTCTTAACCGATTCTAATTGTGTGAGATTGGCTTGGGAGAGGTAGGGCCATATGATTTCGATGCCGTAGGAAGCAATCGGGGAAATTTTAAGGTGGAAGAGTTTCATAGCACAAGAGATTGAGAGTGAGTATAATTTGGAGATAAGGTATACATGGCTTTAATGGCAGAGGAACATCTTGCTTTGATATGGGGAGAAAAAGAAGTACCTTTATAATGGAGTAAGATACCCAGATATTTGAAAGAAGATACAAACTCGAATTTGTCAGTACCATAGAAAAGCACATCGCTTTTGGCTCACTCTCCCCCCTTTTCTGAACTTAACAACTTTTGTTTTAATGACATTTACTTCTAAATGGTTGCTTTCACACCATGTTTTGTTTGTTTGTTTGTTTGTTTGTTATTTGTAATGTTCTACTGTTTTTATTACGTTTTATGTTTTTATAATATGATTTTAAATTTATTATCCTAGTACCTCAATGTAAAATGACAGCAATGCTGTATTTGAGTGAGCCAATAAATAAATAAATATACGAAGAGTAAAAGTTGCGTTAATATATACATGGCAAATAATGTTTTCGATGCGATCCGCTCTTCTGCAGCCCTGTTGGCGACGGCCCAGCCTATATTAACCCTACGCACTTATATGTTCAGAGTGACAATGTACTCAAAATATATTTCATATTTGTAATTGAGAAATAAACTTTCAAATTTAAAAACCTAAAGTATGTTTTGCTGTTTTAAACGGATCCTCTGAATCAATTTGTTTTAGACTTTCTTCGTCTGATGGTCAATATCTTACTTTCTTGCGAGGCACTTGAGATTTTAGCAAGTTAAAGTAAACCCCCGTGTCATCTGAGATAATATTTCCAATTAATGATAATAGATTTAATATTTTTCTGATATTGATTTAAAAATTAAATCACTTTTCATATAACCACGTGTAATATTCCTGTATCAAACATCATTAATAGATCATACACAAAATCAAAATCAAAATCATAACCGTGTATAATACATTGTGCAGCCCCAGGAGCCTGTAAACCTTCAACACCACACCAGTTTAATATTCCGGCTAGCAATATTAAGCAATAAAACTGTTTCTGTAATTGCATCTGACGTGTATAATTACGCAAACCTCTATAGACCAACAGTTAATTAAGTTAATGTCAATTCCGTGGCATCAATCCACTCGAGCTGTGCTATAACGTCAGGGTAATACACGGCGCTTAAATGGAATTACTCAACACGCCACTCGTTAACGGGATATCACCCAAATAGAGATGGTTTTGTGGCGATATCACCACCCCTTCAAACAAACCTGCCCAGGAGTGAAATTAATGAGCCGACGTACTGACTAATATAGGGGTATTCTGTGTTACGCCGTGAAAGATTATCTTATTTGTTTTCGAAAATTGTCGAAGTTCATTAAAACGAGAAACTCAACACGCGCGGGGGGGGGGGGGGGGGGGGGGCAATTATTCCATTAAAATCTACCTTTACTGAAAGCGTTAGAGAATTCAGAGAATTTGCAGGTATTTTTAATGATAAGCTAGTGTCAATAATTAGAAAAGTGATTAATATATAAATGAACTTGGACTGAATGCTTATACAGATGTTGGTAAAGGGAGGGGGGAAAGTACGTGGGCACGTCCACTTATTTATATTGGATGTAGGGCACATGAGTAACTACTCAATGACCCTACATCTACTTCATGACGTTAAGTAGATACATATAATGTAACTGTTTGCCTATGATAAAAATAATAATAAAATTAATAAAAACCCTACAGCGATTGAGCTGTCCCGTCATGTGACAGATAAACCACAATAAACAAACTAATTGATCCCTACAGCAAAACGATTTTCAACCTATTTAATTCATTAAAACCATTCCCACAGAGAGTTTTTTAAATGATGATAAATTAAATTAATGGCTACGATAGCAATTAAATGTAATACAAAAAAATTACGTTTAATCATATTTCAGAGAATTTATGTAAAAATCTGTTTAAACTACGAGGCAAATTATTGCATTATTGGTTCAGACGATGAAAAGAGAAAAATAATAATTGATGATGTTACTTTTTGTATAGTTTCCACTTAGTCATCGTTTAATCCTGTCTTGTTGTCGTTTGCCATTATCTGAAGGATAACGACAGGACCCTGAAGCATCTGTCAACAAACTATTTTAAACTATGACGAGTCTTAGTTTTGAAGACTATAAACACTTATTCGATACCTTTATACGTTCGCTCATTTAAGAGGGAATGGGACACATTTGGCAGTTGGCACATAGCTATTCGCTCGGCATAGATTCATCCAACGCATATGAAACTTTGCAGCAAAGTTGTCAATAAAGCATACATAAACAACCCTGCGGTGATAGATTTTTGAAATTTTGTCTTAATCAGCCAGAAAAATAAATAAAAATAGTCCATTTTGGAGTTTATAACAAAATAAAAATTCATTATTTTTTTTTATTATTTTAAAACAAAATTTAGAAATATGTTACTGCAGAGCCCTATATTTCCACATTTGTGACACATGTTCGTTCAGAATTTCAAACACCTGTGGTGTCAGTCGGCCTAGCGAACAGCAATTTGCCTAAAACGCATGTCCTATACCCTCTTAATCCTTACACATATATAAATGTTAACCTGTTTACAGTTGTATTTTACAGTGTCTTTAAATACTTCAATGGTTTAAGGGTACTCATCAATTCTTGTTTAAAGTACACGAATATAAACATAATAACCATTGCACTAAACTGATACAATTAAAAGCTGTAATGCAACCCCAGAAACTGTTGAAATATAATATATTGTGTATTGCCAGGACACACAGACAAAGAAAACGAAGAAACTTGTTTCTTATAAACCCTTTTTACAAAGCTCTTGATAAAGATAAAATAAATGTCGTTGAATGACAGATATAGACCGAAATGAAGTTTCTATATTTTACGAGTAAATTGCTATAGCCTAGTATTCCCAGCACGCCTTCGTATCCCATCCCATGCTGGGTCTGTTATTAACACGTCTTACGCCACACAATTAAACGTCTGCGATAGAACAACACGACCTAACTCATATTCGTGAGCCAATATCGTACAAAAACACTGCGATATTAAAGGTGTATTTTCATTTCTTTTTTCGGCACGTTTCCTTTATATATAGCGTTCACAAATATTGGTCAGCCGAGAATTGATAGTCTAGACTGGGGGTTCCGAGAATGTAATTTATTTTGAAGAACTAATTATGTAAATAATTTTTGTTTTTCGTGGTCCGCAATTAAAACATTAAATTAATTAATCCGGTCATCGAATACTGATATAAAATAATTTTGGAAGTGGCAGACCAACTGTGCGGACTATCACAAGAAAAGATCGATTACGTACAAAATTTGAAAATTTACAAATTTATCGTCTAGAGCTAGACCATGACTCGAAAATAACATACTTATTTCCATGCCAGTAGCCCTTACCCTTTAATGTATTCACATATTAAGTATGATTATAATTGTTTATCATTTTTTCAAAATTATTAATTATTTAGCTGGTCTATGTTGTCGTCTTTGTCAGGTTGGTTTAAAGTCCAAATTATTAGTTATCGAAACGAAGTGGGTAGAATCTGAATACAAAATGTTGGCTTTTTATGAAATAAATAATACGAATGTTTAGTAATTGTACTAATGCGGACGTTCAAAGACATAAAATTAATAAAAATATACTTTTTCCATCGACTTGACAAGGAACCCTGAAGGCTTGGTTGCCAATAATTTCATGAATTGATATCGAAATTTAGAACTTTCGGTTACCCCCTAGTGATATTCTGATTATATACCATGGGCGAAGTGTGTATAGCCTGTACTTTCATCTCCATCTCCAACTGTTTCAACCCCTTCATTTGTAAAATAAAAATAAAACACGATCAAACCCCTGACACCATTGATCCATTTGTTGAGCATAGCCATTGGGTATAGCCCTTCAAACGACTACCACACTCGCAAAACAATTTAAAGTTCATGTACACCTTTGTTGGTATCGCACTCAAAGCATGTTCTCGATTTTGTGTATGCAATGGATTGTCAGCATTGATCAAAGCTGTCAAAATGTTATATATAGCTTAATGATAAAATCTGTCAGTGTCACAAACATGGCATGAAGTAATTAATGACAAACATTTTCATTCAATTATGTATTGACACAATACAGCAAACTTCGTGATTTACTTTTCGGTGGCGTCCGACGTGTTTTACGTGAACTGGGTCAAAGTTCAAACATATGTTGCAGTTTAAAGAGGAATAAATACACACTTGTCGGCTCTGTTTTGATTTGGAGTGAAATAATCATTGACAGCGCCAAAATTACTAACACTTTTCAAATGTTAGAAATATGATTTGGTATTTTTTTTAGATGAAAGTGAATAACATAATGTTGATGTTTAAAACCTGATATGAAACACCAAATTCAGTGTGTTCAGAATTCTATACGACTTATTCGACGAACTGGCAGGCGATAGACTAAGATTTAAAAAGCAGGAACCCCAAACATACACTTTTCTAGGTGTTTCCAATGTTAAACATATTTCATGTTCATTTCAGTCCATTGATGCATACATAGTTGAAATATACGATACTTAACATATTATACAAGGTCATTGTAGTTACAACAATAAAAACAATACACAAACACAGACATATACATAAGTATATATTTAACACACACTTTTATTTGTCATAATATTGTACTTAATACAAAAAAATGTTAAAATTAAAAATGTACAAATGAATTGAACTGTCCATTCTGTCTCAAGTGCAACGTTCATGTCTGGAGGAATACTATAAGAAAGTGTGTGTGGTCTCGTGGCTCAGATCACGTTTTTCTACTCGCTAATTCATTCGATTAAGTTGGAGAAGGTTTGAGCCACACCCCCTGGTTGTAAGTGCGCGATGGGGGATTCACATTGTACATCGAATGGAAACTAGTCGTAACATTAATTAGTTCGCACACAGATCGGCAAACAGACAAACATAGCCATGTTTGACCGCGTGCAGCTCGCCGTGAAATTGGCTCATCGGTCTAGCGGGAGTGACACCCTTAGCATCAACAACCCGACACCTGCAAAGCTAGTCCGCACATCGATTTCTGAACGCGTAACAGACACGGTAGAAAAGTTTCCCGAGAAATTCGTGTATCTCCATAATGTAATTTATTTTCTTAATTACCCTTTTATTTATACTTGAAATCACTCAATTTTCCGCCACGAAAGTTCCTTAATCCAATTTTCCATTGAATCCTCTCAAGGTATCCATGGACACGTTTGCACGGGTTTTTTTCACGCTGAAATGGACGAAGTATCATCGGGTCTGGCATGTTGTCGTCATCATCTCGCCCTCGCACAAATGTTTGGAGGTAATTAGACGGAGCTGGCACACGGCGAGATCCCCCTAAGACTTTAACACCCCACATGACGTCACGGAGCGGTGGCTAAGCGAAATAAAATTACGTGCAACGGTGAAATGGGCTACTCTGCCTAAGTTTAAAAGAATCATTTTTAATGTCTACAGTTCTGCAATGTCTACAGTACTGGTATGTTTACAGTTTTGTTGTAACTATTGGTAGATCGAAAGTCGTGTTATGTTAACTGTTCTGTTATGTTAACAGAATGGAGTGACTCGTGTACGTTCTTATGTCAAAAATGTAAAAAAAAAAAATCAAAATTCACATGTAAATAAAATACGTTTATCGAGAGTACCAGTTGACATTAAATGAAAAATGTATTTTGGAAAATAATACTGCTGATTACAATTAATATGTCATCTGTTGAAACTCATTACTTGGGGTGCAGTTTTTAAAGGGTCTATGGATGAGCGTGAGTTCGAATTCTAAATTCTGCATCACTCTTGTCGAGTCGTTCATAATGAAACGTGAAAATATGGGTATTTACTCATTTTAAGTTTCTAATGAATGTTTTGTCTTAAGGACCCCAGTCATAGACTTGGAATTTCGTTGTTTTGTATTTGATGTAAAGCATAATCCACAAAAACGAATTTAAATGAGTTTACTTAATACAGCAAATAACCGTTGCAATGTTAGCATAAATAAATAAGTCTTATTAACAGTCTACCCACTCAGTCGCGTAATTGATTATGGTATTGTTTTGAAATTTTATATATTTTTATACCTTTTTTTGTAACATAAATTTGTTTGAACCATTGCAACTATGAAGATTATTCTATTTTGTCAATTGTAATTTAAATTCAAATGGCATAAGATTTAGACACATCCCATAGATAATTTCCAATGGGCCATCAAGCAATTAATAATAATGCCAGTTTTATTTGTACTCAAGCGGACTTTATCCATCATTTCTACGAACAAGTCGAATTCACATTTATCTCTCAACATTTTTATACATTTTATCGTCTGTCGACTCAGCACTATAAACTCATTTCATTTGAAAAGTAATTAATCAGTTACCGTTTATTTTCTAACCACGTCAGCATTCCGTTCGTCTTTGAAGTACTCGAGATCTAATGGCTTGCGTTGCAACTTACAAATACACGTGGTTTTACGTTAGTTACGTTTCTTTTTCTTTTTCTTTTTACTTGAAATTACGCTTGAAAATGTCGGGATGAATTTGTCCATAATCTTCAACAGTCGACTTATTCCGGCATTAGATGCATTATAATAGCTTAATAGCTACATCAATCATGGCTTATGATCAACGTCGCTGCATTAAGTATTGTAGAATAAGCAGATTTTATATTTCTTTTGTATTTGAAAACACTATTGGAAAATTTATTTATTTTTAATAATACATTACAACGTTTCGGGAAACTTTTAGCTTTTTCCGTCCTCAGGTTATTTTGGTAGGATGGTGGAGGTGCCGGTCCAGGATTTTCTTACTGTTTTGGTGGAGGTGCCGGTCCAGACTGTTTTAATCTATTTTACAAAATGTCGTCCAATGAAAATACAGACAAAAGAAAATAAATTAGGAAAAAATTACAAAGTTAGATTCTTCATAAGTAACATATTTTATTATCTAGGGCGACGGTCGTCGCCCGCAGCCAAGCGCAAGCGACTGCTATGGCGACGACGAACTCGCGGTCCTGTCTACAGCTACCCGAGTTGGGGGGGGGGAGGTTCATCTATCTGCACACGTCGCCCCGAAAAACTTAAATCTTAAAACTCGGAAAATGAGCTAATATGTGATCCATGACATACTAAAAAAAAATCAACCCGATCCGATAATCCGTTCTGTGTTAAAAAAAAAGTGTCTCAACATCGTTCAAATCCAACCGGCTGGCTGGCTGGCTGGGTGGCTGGCTATCTGGCTGGCCGTGGAGAATTAAGAGCCTACAGAGAAAACGTTACATCTTAGAACCATGAAACTTAAATCACACTTAGATTTACCTCAGACGCAGTGCCGTTTGCTTTCAAAACCAAAATCGGGTAACGGGGACTGGAGAAAATCAAAATTTGGATGATAATCAAAACTCGTAATAACTAAGGCTTGGTAATTTGTACAAACTTCAAATTAAACATGCTCTTAACCATTATAAATATCTAGCTTTCAAAACACTAGGGGCTGAATTTGGGGCGACCGTGGGCCCAAAAAAGTAAAAAAAAAAAAAAAAAACTCTGAACTTAAAAAATTTAATCATTCAAAGAAAACGCTACAACTGAGAAGTTTCAAACGTGGAATACACTTTTATATTTCTCATTGTTAATCGTTATTGAATATGGAAAGAAAAATTGGGTAACGGGTACCGGAGAAAATCAAAATTATCAAAAGCTACGTAATTCTGTACTCTTATGAATAAGACGCTATACAGAGAAACGGTACATCTTAGAACTATGAAACATGGACCACACTTAATGTACCTCAGATGCAGTGTCTTTTGCTTTCAAAACCAAAATCGAGTAACAGGGACCGGAGGAAATAAAAATTTTTGGATGTTAATCAAAACACCCGATTACTAAGGCGTGGTAATTTGTACAAACTGAAATTAAACATGCCCTTATCATTTAAAAATATCTGGCGTCCAAAACCACAAGGGGCTAAATTTGGGGGGACCGTGGGACCAAAAATGTCAAAAATGAACCCGCTTCTCGCTGAATTTTGACGCTTTCCTCGAATATCGCTTCAAGTCTTACACGCCTTGATAGGAAAAGAAACACAGCAAATAGATGTAATATCCCCCACAAATACAAAAATTTATTAAAAAAAAGGACAAGAAGAAAAAGAAACAGCAGCCAAGCTCTCCTTCAAAAGTCTTCGGCTGTGAATGCTGTAAGATATAGAAGTTGAGCCAAGCTTTCCATTCTTTCTCCCTGGTTTAGCTTGAAAAGACGTTAGATCATTTCGCCTGTTGACGAGCGTCAAGCCAACCATTTTCGTGGTAAAATAGTACAAATTTTAAACTCAAAATCATTTTTAAAAACTGCTTGGCCATTGAATTTAATTCATTACGAGAACTCTAAAAAGTCATTGGCCAAGCCATTTTTTATGATTTCGAGTTTAATTTTTTTTACTTTTTTACCACGAAAATGGTTGGCTCGGTGCTCGTCAACAGGCGAAATGATTTTACTTCTTTTCAATGCTAAACTAGGGAGAAATAATGAAAGGTTTGGCTCAACTTATATATCTCACAGCATTCACAGCCGAAGACTTTTGAAGGAGAGCTTGGCTTCCGTTTTATTTTACAAATTTTTGTATTTGTGGGGGATACATTTCTACATGCAGTACTAAAATGGACACTTTTTACCACCTACCCAACCGAAAAACCCGAAGCAGTTTAGTACCCGAACCCGACCCCACTGTCACAACCTCTGCCCACACAGTCCAAGTAGAAATACATATCCGCATTGTAAATATTCAAACGTCGACCATAGTTCGCAGTAATTAACTTAAAATGTCGCACTTGCAGTTTAATATCCTATTTATATAAGACTTGATGGAAAAACAATTTCTTGATACTTCTCAACGTTAAACTGTGTATACTAATTGTATAATAATACAATTTTCTTGTAAGAACAAGGATCGTGAATAACTTTTTATCACACTTGATGGTAACGATGGCAATGCAAATGAATTAGGCCGAGTTTGAGAAAGCGTTCTGCACGAGTCTGCTAACAAATTTCAACGAATAATGAAGGAATATCTTTTGAATGGTTCTTTAAAACTAATTTTCTGTTATACCTTTCCCTTTCTGTATTATAAATAATTTTCGTACAATACTTGCAAGATAAACTATTTTTATGATTTACTATTATAACGATGTATAATAATACTCAAATTCAGTATTTACTTTGCCTCTCACTTACGAAAGATAATTTTTTAACTACCATTCAAATCTATATCATGATACTGTTTTTCTTTTCCACTTATTTATTTATTATACGAGTGAGCGCAGCGAGCGTAGTCTACAACGCTACTCGATCGGGCCTGGTCGTGATTAATTCTGTTAAATGTTTAATGTATGTTAAATGTCTGTCTGTCCGGTCCCATACGGCCGAACGGCCAAATAGACTGAGCTGAAATTTTAAACAGACATCCGTGAGCAGGTAACTGAGAACTGCTAACAAAATGAGCACAATCCGTTACGATTTAAACCTGCAAGAAATAAAAAACTGAAAAATACGTTGAAATGTATGGAAATTATTTTAACGACAATGGTTTTCATTTTGAAATAATATTTTTTGTTTGTTATTTAGCTGGCTGTGAAATGCCGTGTCCAAGGTTAATCGAATGTTGGACGTCAAGGTACCCCCGAATTCCGCTCGTAGATTGAGTAAACCTTGCAATATTTTCACGTATTTCGTACTGGCTATGTTTTCCATGGTATTGTCACAGAATATGTAGGACAACACTGCGTTATATGCATTTCAAAACATGTTAAATATTTTAATAAATACAATCCAGAAATTACAAAATCTTTCCCTACCATTGAACCCACGTCTCCCACATTTGGGCTATAAGGGCGCTTTAGCCAACTCGACTAGGGAAACGCCAAAGTCGTTGTTAAACGAGTGAGAGAGTCATGTGTTAAGTACGCGGGAATATTTGCATTTAAGTTTGATTATAATATTCGTATAAATAATAGGGTATTTACGTTTAAGTCATAGTTTAGGCAATAATGCTCCACTGTAGCCTATGATAGGCTAGGGATGCCTAAAAAAGGGGGGAGAAAAGGAATATTACCGGGTACTCAACACATGGCTCACTCACTCGTTTAACAACGACTTTGGCGTTTCCCTAGTACATATTTTGTTATCATTATCTTTAAGGTACAGAGACTGTAATAATATTTTTTATGTCGTTAATCAAATTATTAACTGGTATTTTATAATTTCGATTGAGATGGGTCCATATCATGGTAGTATTACTACGTTTTCGCCATGAAACTGGACTATTTAACGAAGAAAAACGTTAAGACACCGTCTTGATTTCAAATCTGGTTGTTTTCTCATGGCGTTTCTCGTATTGGCAAACAACTCCACTTGAAAGCTTATTGCTCCGGAGAGTCGTCGTGTGTTGTGTAATGGAGTGTAGCTGAGACAGCCAGAGATCCACTCCTTGAAGCTACACGCAGCCTCACCGTCACCTGACTAGGCGTCTACTCGTTCCATCACCGCGCGTCTTCTTGTTCAAGAGTAATTGTTTCATTAGCAGTTGAGAAAGTTAATTAACAAACGAAGAGAGGTCGAATTACCGACAGAGAACGAGATTGCTAGTCAGAGAACAGACTCCAGAGATGATGGAAGACAAATTGACTCAATGAGCTGCCATTTTATTGTAATAAAGGAGACGGTAGACGTTTCATTTTCACAAATTTATTGCGCTTTTTTATGTCGAGGCATAAGAATGTTATTTCAAAGTATTTTTTCATTTTGCTCTTTTTCCGACTACATAAAGAGAATGAGTATCTACATCTTGACAATTATTTCGTTTATGGAGATGCACTATAAAAAGCGCGTATTTTTATTACAGTTCCACAAGAATAAATTGGCATTCAAGAATACAAAACTATTTCCAACGTTCCCATTTGCATTGTTTATTTAAACAAAATGTAATAATAAAGGAGAAATATATAACAAATAAAATGTGAGTTAAATTGATGCACGTCAGTGACTCTTCTTACTAGAGATAGGCAAAAATTCACCACTTCCTCATTTAGGTTGTGTATCAAGTTCGTAAAAACTTTTTACGAAAGGTTCTTATAAAGAAGTCGAAGCAAAAGAAAATAGAACTTCATATAACATGATATCATTTAAAATGTTTTTCACTTGATTTATAAAATATAATGATTGGATATTGGAGCGTCTATGTAACACGAAACTTCAGCGACTTCTGACAAGCGATGTCGTGTTTCTATGGCAACTAAAGAGGGAAAACATTTATAGGTCATCTACGTGAAACCTACGCATTGTAGTGTATCTGGTATTAGCTACCATCCAGAACGGCGGCCATCTTGGATGGTGGCATATTTCAAGATTTTTTAAATAAATAAACGAGGGAGCGCAGCTACTGAGTCTTACAACGCAAGTCGGACGGGACCCGGTTGTGATTATGTCGTTTGTTTGTTTGTTTGTTCGATCCCAAACGGTCGATAGCGGCAGAACCGATTCGCAAAAATTTTAAACATACATTTGTGACCAATGTACTGAGAACTGTCAACAATTTTAACAAATTTAGAATAATTTATACCTACAGAAATAATAAATAGAAAAAAGTTGAAAATGTGTAGGATTTCATTTAACGACAATGCTTTTGTTCTTGACGAAATACTTTTTATTGAATCAGATTTTTTAATGTCAGGCGTTAAATGCACTGCAGTGACCAAAAAGTACCGAATCTGCACGCTCAAGGTTTCCCAAAATTCCGCAGGGATATTGAGTGTACCTTGCATACTTAACATGTATTTCGCACTGGCTATGTTATTCATAGTATTGTATTTTTCACAACATGTTCTATAAATTTGTTTAATAGGCCTACAATTCAGAAATTATAAAATCTATTCAGACCTGGGTTTGAACCCCGGGGGTGTATTTACTAATTGTGTCAACAGTCGATCGACAACTTTAGTGAGAAGAACAAGTGAAAACTACCAACCCTAATTTTCATCATACCAAATGAAATATTAATTACTTCCATTTGCTGTATGTTTGCTTGCAGAATGGTGCAGAACATGGAAGCTTAATCTTAATGTATCTAAATGTGCAGTCATTACGTTTACTACAAAAACGAAACATGTTAAATTTCATATCTACACTCTCAATGATCAGATTTTGGAAAGAGTCACTAAAGTCAAGGATTTAGGTGTCATCATATCTCATGATCTATCATTTCAGAATCACCTTTCTAACATTATTCCAAAATTATTTAGGTTGCTTGGTTTCTTAAGACGAAACTGCTCTAAAGAATTCTCCAAAACCACAATGCGGAAGTTGTACCTCTCTCTTGTTAGGCCTCATTTAGATTATGCTAGCTCTATTTGGAACCCATATCAAATCACCAAAATTCAGAATGTAGAAAGGGTCCAACAGTGTTTCATAAAACATCAATGCATAAAATGTAACATTCGATATCATAGAGTAGATTATGCACAACTTTGTAAAGATACTAACCTAATGACGTTAGAAAACCAAAGGAACTATTCTGACATGGTTTACCTTTACAAAATTGTAAATAATTTAACAAACACTAGTTCAATTCTTGTCAAATTAAATTTTCATATACCTCCCAAACATACACGCCATCATAAAACTTTTCAACCAGCTCTAAGTCATCTCGACCTCCATAAAAAATCATGCATCAACAGATTGCAGCATTCATTTAATATGTTAAAACCTCTTGAAGGAACAGACATTGATCTCTACTCACAAAATATTTTTAAATTTAAATCTGTGATCACTCAAGCTTTAGGATATTAACATTAAAATTTACTCACTAGCTTATTTCCATTAGTCTCTTCTTTAATATGCATTTTTCATTTCGTTTCTTTCAAGAATTCTGTTATTAATTTTCATTGTTAATAATTTTGATAGTTTCACATTTAAATTGATAGTTTCAAATATTTTAAAGAGTTACATGTATTATTTTATGTATATTGTATATTTTAATGTCAATAAGTTTATGTTTTCTATCCATTAGGCTATGCTATGATTTGCACTTGTGGAGTATTTGTACTCTGTTGTAATATGCATGATAATAAATAAATAATAAATATGATTACGTTGAGGAAACATTGGCAGACGGCATTAAAAATGTTCAGTGTGTAATTGTTGCCAATACACAGCTTATAAGCTTGTATAGCTGCAGTTAGATGCGTGCAGCGTTGAGCCAAGCGTTTAAGCTTTTAATTGTCAATAATTGCACATTTATTTTACAATTTTTAAACCATCTGCCATTGTTTAATAATCAACTACATACAGCAAATGTAAACAAGAGAGCAATGTGTTGAGTACCCGTGAACATTTGCATTTGAGTTCATTGATATATCATGTATAAATGATTAGGTTTTGAGTTTAGTTGTAAACTATAAGGCCATAATGCGCCACTCTAGCCTACAAAAGGCCAGTTATGAAAGACCCATACTGTCTAGATTCAACCTAAGGTAGGTGTGGTAAAGATAATTTTCTAGAGTACTCAACACATGGCTCACTCACTCGTCTAACAGCGACTTTGGCGTTTTCCTAGTTTAATAACAGTAGAAATTTCGGGAATTATTTAATTTGATTTTCAAAGAAGATGATGATTTTACTCATCATTCAACCAAATTACTTCAGATCACACGCTGAAGATCACACGCTGAAGATCACAAGCTTTTGGTGGAGGTGCCGGGTAACGTGCGGGTCTATTTTGATAGTCGCAACATAAAAGCTGAATGAGTTCAAGTACCCCATCTTTCTGCATCACTGGTTATGACGAGTAAATACTTGGTATACGGATATACATAACAAAACCTTAACAAATATAATAGAACAGATTTTAATTTTTTTTATTCCAACATGACATTATTTTTAACAATCACATTGCTGGAGGTAAGAATTAGAGCATTGCCCCATAACACAAAGTGTCTTACCACAGGACAATGTACACAATACAATAATAGGAATATACAAAACACATTCAACAATACAAAACACATAATAACAATATACTCAATAATCTCAATATTAGAAAAATACAAAATATCACAAAAAAATTACTCATAGATAACACACATACATGTAATACAAAATGATGGCGAGTGTGAGTGTGAATTTGAGTGTGAATGTGAATGTGAATATGAGTGTATGTGTACATGTGAGTGAGTGGTATTCGTGTTATTCATGTTCGTGTTGATAGGATAACTATTTACGTCAACACACTATTTGACTTTTCAATGGCGTGTAAAATAAAGCTAATTTAAATGAGTGAGTTTTCTATAAAACTCCAATTAAAAAGCTTTAAAGAAATGTAGGCACGAAACAGTATTTATATTAATTTATCATTAACTGGCCTATCGGCAATAGATGATTCGAGGAGTCCAACTCACAAACAATGGTAATATATACATTTATTTTAGGGGATAATTAGCTCCTGTGATGGGGCTACTTTCTTTTTTTCTTAGATGCTGGTTAGCCAGTTCTGACGCAATTTCTTCTGCATCCTCTCCATCTAATATATATCTAAATTCTGCAGTAAGTTTGCCCCACAATTTCTTCCGATCTCCCCGCTGTCTTTTTAAATTAACATCCTTCCAAAACACGTCTCTATTCTGTACTTTGTTTCATATTTTGTTTAAGGCTATTCCACCGCGTTTTTCTATTTTCCAAAATATGCTACTAAGTTAAAATATAGTGAATGGCTTTGAAACATGGCTATTTTAGAAAATCAAAAATATTTTTTCCAAATTTTTCTGATCCGGTACACGGCCAATATAGCCACCTCAAAATAATTTCAAACTTCAATTCGCCAGGGCACACCATTCAACGTACGGTGTTGTGCTTTTGTGACATTAATTTTTAACTGTTTTTCTATGGACTGACTGAGAGAAAACAGATTTATTTTAACAATTGTCTTTCCTGCGAATTTTTTCGTTTGGCGGTATTTTTTACCGATTTGTACCGCCAAACGAAAAAATTCGCAGGAAAGACAATTGTTAAAATAAATCTGTTTTCTCTCAGTCAGTCCAAAGAAAAACAGTTGAAAATTAATGTCACAAAAGCACAACACCCTACGTTGAATGGTGTGCCCTGGCGAATTGAAGTTTGAAATTATTTTGAGGTGGCTATATTGGCCGTGTACCGGATCAGAAAAATTTGGAAAAAATATTTTTGATTTTCTAAAATAGCCATGTTTCAAAGCCATTCACTATATTTTGACTTAGTAGCATATTTTGGAAAATAGAAAAACGCGGTGGAATAGCCTTAACCCACCTTTATCGTGGTCTTCGCACTTTTCTTATATTCCCCACTGTCCTTCCAAACTATCTTTTTGGCATTCGTTCCCCATGAAATATTTTCAAATTTACAAACCATCTGAGACTTTCTCTGTATCGTGTTATTTCATATATAAATAGTAATTTTTATTTCTAAAACATATGTATGAATTTATAATCTGTCTATTACAATTATTGAAGCTAAGATAATAATGGAAAGTTAAAGAAAAAACTTTACTACCGTCCACTTACAAAGTTACATTATGTAGGAAAGCATGTGAGTGGATATGAAATGGTGTTTCAAAGGAATATTTTATCTTTGTGATAGATGGCATCAGAAATCGATATCTCAAACTTTATTTTGAGTATTTGACGTGGAAGCAGAGTACCCTGTCTGTAGCACGTCACGTGTGACCGTATTTTCGCTTAACTCTCGGTTTTAAGGAAGCACTTTAATGCAAACAATAAAACCATTAAGTGGGTGTGTGGTTTAAACAGCTTCCCTTAATTTCACCGTACCCCTATTGTTTCATCACTTCGCTCCTATCCACAATCGATACAACTAACACGAAAAGTCGTTTAAGTGGGTTCAAAGGTCAACGAACTTTGTTTGTTTGTTTGGTTAATAACCCACGGCATTCATCTAGAGTGGAAGGCTAGGCTATGCTTGTCGGTTAGACTAGGGATCACTAAGGGAAGCTTTGAGGATAAAGCGGATGTCTGCTCTCATCCCTAATTATCGAGTTCCAATTACAACATCAAACGGGAGCAAAGGAGAAACTGCCCCTAAACAGATACGGGTAGGTGGCAAGGTGGGGTTAGGAGCTCACGACAATAGAATTTAAATTGTCTAGCCGTTTAATTGTTTCTTCATTGACCTGTTTTTGTTTCATTGATAGTACATGAGAATGAACTTCTTTCAACTATAAGTAAATATTCAAAATAACCCACTATCCTGCGCAACAAAAGTTGATAATACCATCATCATTAATTGTTAATTGTTATACATTTTGCATCTGTATTGTAATAACATTAATTAGGACTTTAGATGTTTTAATAACAGTAAAACGATTAAGCTTTGTAATTTATCTGTACTGTATTTTTGTGTTCTTCTTTGTACTGTTATATTCGCACTGGTGTGGATGTATGTTTCTGTTGTGAATAAAGGGTAAACTAATAATTTAAGAATATTTTAAAACATTGTTATCAATATGAAAACTTTCTGAATAAACGTCATTGATATATAAACATACATTATTTGATTGCCATTGTATTATTTTCATTCGTCAACACAATCTCGGAATATAAATTATCTGCTGTTTCGTTTAGGACATAAACATGCAACGAACGTAGTTTTTGGTTACGGATTATTGAAGTTTTCAAATCCGAATTATATTTTAAATTTAGTAGTACAAACTATGGACTGTCGAACGCTGGATTATATCAAAAATGTGTGTCCTTAATGATTTGATGTTAACAGACAACGTATAGCTGTTTCAAAAACGGTTGGAATGTTTGGCAATTTTGCCCCAAAAATGAACTTGCCTCTCATGATGCATCTGAAATTAATTGCATGGAAATTGGTTATTGGTCTGAATAATGGACTTTTCATATAGTGAATACTATATAGATGAAGAATATACATGGTATGGAAGCAATGGAAGTTAAAGATTAAGCTAGGTGCGAAATACATTGACTGAGTGGATTCATATGTTTGGTTACTAATCCCAACTACTAACTACTATAATAAACTACACTACTAATCAATATTAAATACTATTAACTAATTATAAAGACAACATCTGTTAGTAAGTAATAAATCAAACATTTATGACAAGCAACGCAAGGCACTGGGTCTTCATTCCCCTCGGCACAAACTCATTCAATCTTTTTACGATATTTAAGTTCAGGAAGGTTAATTGAAGAATCAACAAAAGCAATTCAATAATTTAACTCTCAATTCATGTTAAGCTGAAAAGCGATTTAGAAAATTGAAAATTTAATTCACTTCTCTTTATATTTAATATTACCCAGAAATAAAAAGTTCGTATCACATTTCATAATAACTGGGTGAACACCCCAACTTTGCTTGCTGTATAAGGTGCCTGAGTGTGTAAGCGCACCGCGACTTGGCTGCGGCACCCTAACGGAAACGGACACCCACATAAACCAAATGCACTACACAGCAGCACGTTATACATCTCATCGTAGAAGAGTAATAGCTGGCCGTGATCTCAGTTGAACTTGGAGTCGAGTATATAATACCGTCCTCTGACCAATGAGCTACCGCTTACATGAAGGGGTGGTTGATTACCGCCTGCTCCGCGGAGGCCGCTTGCCGACCCCTATAATTCTTCGCGCGAGGAGATGGGCCGTGAAATAGACGCAGCATCTTCAAGAGCACTTAAGAGTAGGTCTCGGCTCTATTATGAGATTATAACTAGAGACGACGGACGCTGGCCTCGCGGGAAGAATTACATGTTAATCGAGTTTTGGCGACAAACTACGTTGAATCAACAAGCAATCATAAGTTGTTGTCTATTACTTTTTATCTCAAACGGACGCTAAAGAAACCGACGCGTATTATATTGTGTTAGGTTTTTATTTTAAGAGGGAATGGGACACATTTGGCGTAGATAGCTATTTGTTAGGCCAGGAAGCATCAGGTGTGTATGAAAATGATAAGTTGCATAAATGGGTAGCCCTCAGTCGTAGATTTTCAATATTTTTGTGATTTACATCTAAATTAAGAAAATTTTAAATTTGGAACTTTCTAGCGAAATCCAAAATCCGAAATCGATTTATTTTTTAAATAAAAATGATTTTTTTTTTTTTTTTGAAAAAGTATGACTGTTAGCCTTTTATTTTCTCTTCCTTAACAACATCCGTGCGAAATATCAAACAAACTATCAGTCAACCGAAAAGTAATTTGACTAAAAGCATGTTATATATTTTTTTTAGCTTTTAACAAAAAAAAGTTTGTCATCAATGTATGTATTTATTATTTTACGTTTATCTTATTCTGTTATAGAAATTTATTTACAAATAGGAATAACTAAATAAAAGTAATTACATAAATGCAGACAAAAATCTTGAAGTGGATTGAAGCGAAGTTTGAAGTATAGTGATAGTACAACAACAATGTATGTTAAACAACAAGTTTAAACAAAAAAAATCTCGTTAAACATTTTATCGTGTCTTTCATGTTTACAATATAAACTTAAACATTTAATCTTTAGACTATCCAAGTTCCTATTTATTTTTTTTATATTTTGTTATGAAATAATATTAATTGCAATTATTCCTCGAACGGTTATTTTGTTACAGTAAGATGGAACCATTTCATTTCTGAAACCCATAAGCTGGGAAAATGCAAAGGATGGAATTTAGTTTGATCTAAAATGGGAATACGGTTAAATTAAACTGGATATTTAAATAGCAGTTAATTGAGTAATTATTTCGTCAAATTGCTTCATAATGATGTCAACATTCCATACAAATACTGACCTACTTACTGTGTTAAACGGAATTGCATATGCTAGATACTCTGTCTCAATATGCGTCGCTATTCATCTCTGTCAGCTGTGTGATAATGTAGTTTGAATTGCATGAATGATAGACATTAACCGGAACTAGCACTGTTATGATTAATCTCAGTTCACATGTGGATAACCAGTTCAGTTTCAGGAATATAGTATAATTATCTAGATTTAATAATTTTATGTTTCTGTTCTACTACCGTAATACAGAAAATTATATAAAATGTATAATATATTATTATATTTTTTAACATCCATAACACTCTGATATGAGCATGGATATTGTTTACATTTTTAAATGTACAAACAATTGCCACCCAGTTTATAATTTAAATCTAATGTTTTCTTATATTTACTGGCTGTGATCGTTTAATCTTATAAACTGTACGTATAAACTAACAAGTTCATTTTCTGGTAGCATATAGACTCGTATTATTTCTAAGTTAAGAAGTATTTTAAGTTCTGATATGTCCTTTAATGGTGCTTTGATACTTAATGCTAATTTGAACCTATGTTAATGTAGCAGCTACAGTTCAGAACAGACTCATGGAAGACGCACATGAAAGTGGTGCAAATAGGGAAGCTTCACTCCATATTATTGTTGAAAGCAAGCTTGTTTTTCCTTTGCAATAACACCGATTATGTCTCGATTTGATAGTCGGTAAAACTCCCGTAGGTGGAATTGTTAATATTTAATACAATCCAGAATTAAATATAACACCGATTATGTTATTAATTGTTAACAAGTAGTTTTAGGCTATGATAAAAACTATCAAACGTCGAAATTATGTCGTTGCCGACAAGATTGGCTTGTTCCGTTTTAAAATTAAAATACTTCACTGAAAATCAGTTGTGTCCGAGTTTGTAGACTTTATATAAGACTTAATTTTATGTAGGCCTATTTATTGTTTTAAAAGTATAAGCCTTACTGTTATTTCCCCCGATAGGGTTCGGGAATGATAAATAAAAGTAAGAAATTGTTGTTTTACGTTGCTGGACTATTGAGACAATAATTCAATTTGAAACCAGAAGAATTGTTTTTTAAACGTAAGGCTAGGTATAATGAATGATGATAAAATCGCAATCCTTCTTGTGACTTGTCAATGCGAGTATTAAATGTCCATCTCGTTCACTTCCGGCCCTTAACAAGACTCTCAAATAGTCTCTTATCTCGCCAAAATGTCAGCCCAATATGCGTTGACATTACAAACAATGCAAATACCAAAAACTTTTAGGAACTTATTGTTTAAAAATGGTGTGAAACGGGTCATTTCGCCGCGTCACATGTTTAAGTGTGTGAGTTCGACGTTTCGGAACTACTGTGGGTTGCATCTTCAGGACGACACCTCTTTAAATATATTCGGACAGCTAAAGTCTTATTTTGTTTATAACATATCGTTAGTCTATAAAGATTAATAATAAGGCGAGACCTATACTATTAATAACAACTTGCTAAAAACTTAAAATAATTTATTTTAACAAACGCAAGTTTGGAAAGAGATGACCTTGTACAAAACAAATCGTTTTGTACCATGTGTATGACGCTAAATTTACACCAATGGACCCACGTAGTCATTTCACTTGTCATTTGTCATTTGATATCCCTTGGCTCGTTTCATGCCGTGATTGACAGTCCTTTAGGCTTGACTAAAAACACGCCAAGTTTAAATCCGAATCTCGTTTTACAAAATGTAATTATATTTGTTGAAAACATACAAAGTTATTAGCATAGCCGAATGGAGCGAAGGGTGGAGGTAGATTTTGTTTCTCGTTGTTAACTTCAAATACAACTGCGTCCTTGGGGGGTTGTACGAATGACATGAAGAGAACGATGCTATTAGGGTGGAATCAAATGGATCTTCCATAGATGGATCTCGCGGAGAAATTTAAATAATGGATGTAGCTTTATGGATGGATTCGATTGAATTACTTTTACATCTCTATAATGCGAATAATATTCTTTAGATATGTTGCTGGTATTTTGTGTTTGTTTTCCAACCACTCTTGAACGTAAGTGCTATGCGGCGTTTATCCTCATTTTAAATATTTTATATTATCATCGCAAAATACTTCGATTTTCTTGATATCACATTATCATCTCTAGAAATTGTGTTACCGATTGTACTTGATGAAGCGCTCGTAGTTTTCTGATATTTGCGAAACATCCGCATCTCTTTGACGATGAATAGGAAGTAATTAGAGAGTAATTTGCAATTTCGTTGTTGCAACGTTGGAATTGCTTTTGGTATTGCATTTTAGAGCAAGTGCAATGCATCGGAACGTGTTACGCCCGACTTAATTGATGTATTGAACAATTTAATTGAGAAGTGTTAAAGTCCAAAACAATAGTGTAAAGTGTATTTGAACAGTAAATTGCAAATTGCACATGTGGCGTGATAAGCTATTACAGACATCAAAGTCACGCTGTTCAACAATTCAAATTGGTCCGCGATGGAATTTTAATCTCCAAACAGTTAATATCAACTAAACTTCAATTAGAGTGAAATGATTCTCATTTGTCTTCTATAAGTCAATGTAATCATGTATAATAATGAGCCGCAGTTATTTGTATGGGCTTGTTGTGTGCCCGCCGACTGCCAACTGGAGGTTCACCCAGCACAGATGCGGGGCCCATCTATTAGCGCCTGTATTACATTATTCGCACAAATTGCAAACAGTTTGTGGGAAACAATACCTGCGCAAGGGCCCATAACTCACCTCCGCGCCATTGTTGCTCCCCCCCACCCCTCCACCCCCATCGCGTGATGATTGCAATGAATACCGCGCCCCATTGTATGGAGATAGCAGCGACACACGTCACCCATTGTTTAGCGAGCCTCAAATGCACTAATCACTAAATTACACCCGGGAAAGATGGCACTTTCACACGCTTTTAATTTCTCAAAAATTATTTATTTCACGTTGTTTCTGAAATGGGTAACAAAGGGCATATCATGGACAATGCTCGGTTCTTAACACGGGACGTTAGCTGAAACAACCGACGGGGTTAACGCATTACTCTTGTTGAGCATGGAATTATTACATGAACATCTCTTTATAAAACAATTTAAAACTAATTGCGCCTTAGAGTCTGACAAAAACGGTTTTAGTGAAAAGGAAATAAACTATAGCCCTGCTAGAGTTCTCTTTTCCACCTCAAATTGCTTTTACTTTTATTTTTTCGTTTTCCCCCGCCAAGAAAGTCGGTGAAACTACGGCCAAAGTTCTTATGACATAAAAAGAAGACAAGTTTCTCTTTTCGTTTTTTCTTATTTCTATTGCTCCCTCCTCAATCCTTGATTCCTTGTAAGGGAAACATTAACTAGTGAACGTCAGAAAACATTACACTCTTGTGGGGTCTGAACAGACCCCAAACTTGCAAAGCCATTCTTTTCTTCACCTCTTGACGTCTGTTCGAACTTGCTCTTAAGTATTGGGCGCATTTGAGGGTTTTCAATATCGGCCTGGGCCTACAATGAGATTAGTAGCATGGCTGTGCACGTAGTACTTGAAACTCATCGCGTACATTCTCCTAGACTTGCCCATTACACAGGAGGCGGGGTAAACGTTTGAGACAAGATGATATCGGTATCGCCTCGCATACACTATATCTAGTTCACACGAGTTGTCACTAGTGTTGCAATAGATAAAAGTGTCCTGAAAGAAATATACACTTTGCCAAGTAAATCGAATTTCTAGTATTTTAAAGTAGAATGCAGCTGCACATGAGTATATCGTCTGGGCTCGTAACTATATCAAGCGAGTACTGTAGTGTAAAACAGCATTTTAGAATACATTGAAGAGAATAATACAACAATATAAAAACATGTATCACATCACTTCTCGTTGCTAATGTTAAGAAAAAAAGTTTTATTTTCGTGTATTGTTTAAAAATAAAATTGATTCAATGTTTGATAAAATCAAAAATGTATAAATACTGGTGTTCAATTAATGTTTGATTATTGATCAAATCTTTACCCCATGTTCACTTCACTCAAGATACATACTCATTTAAAAAGAAACTTTCATTGATCGGGTATATATTATTTAATGGTTAATTGAACTTTTTCACTTCTATTAGGTAGTAATTATCTTTATAATAATAAATAAAAATACAAATATATTTCTTCATAATAAAGATAATTCCTACCTAAGAGCATTGAAAAAGTTCAATTAACTTGTAAATAATGTTCATGTAGGCCTACTCAGTCCTCACTAAGGATTTAATTTTAATTTGGCAACATTCAATCCCTAATTTTACGCAACTTACCAATTTAACGCATGTGTGCTCAGAGAATCGTCCTTTAACTAAAGCAATGACATGATACTTAACTCTCTGTCATCTTCCTAAACTTTGCGTGTTAAATCTCTCTACGCGTTCTATTAAAGTGTTGGTACACGTCTCGCTTCCCCCAAGAGTCGAGTCGTCCCCCATTACACCGCTTCGCTGTCTCGTAAACCCTGTCACTTGGCTCTTGTCGACGACGGAGTTAGGTGCGCTTGGAATTAAAACAAAGACGACATAAAAATATGTTGATTTACGTATAATTGTTCATTATCTTCATTTAAATATAAAATACATTAATTTTCAAAAAATATTTATTTATTTATTTATATGGTTATATGTAATACACAAACATGAAAAAGGAACAGCAATAACTTGTTACTAAAATAACTAAACAATATGGTTTCATATACTGCATTGGTCTACTTAAGAATGTTTCAAGATTCAACACTTTGAAATGAAATGCATAATAAGTATAACTCTACTTGTGTATTATCACAATCTTAGAGGAATATACATTGTTCATAAGAATAAGTAAGCCTACAATTTCTGCATCCATTAAACTTCTAGATGGTATCAAGTTTGCTTGCAATGAGACTGTTTATTCTTCACAAAAATGCAACTATGACTTATGCGGACCATTTCATCAAATCTAAATATTTTCTACTGGCCGGTGGCTAAAATACAGCAACGTTTATGCAATTTTGGTATAAATACGCCAATTTTGGCAACGTTTTCTATAGACACCCAAGTAATAATTTCATGATGTAAGCCTTCTCGGTTAACATTTAGCGGCCATTTTAAGTATGACTTCTACTTATAAAAGTGTGTGATAATTCTACGGAATCGTGTATTTTGATGTACTTTTAAATGGAACAAGATGGGAATGTGTACTGAGGCAGTCCAATGCAAATTGAAACCTTTTAGGGTTAATTTTATAATAATATCTAAACGCTTCTATGGTTTTCGCAATATTTAATTTCCATTTCCATGTGTTTTGATAGGTGTTGGTGGCTTTAGTTTGTGTTTTAAACTTATTTCAATCTTCGAGTATCGTCTTAAGATTGGCCTGTATAAATCTAAGCTCTGAGCATTTTTGAACACACTGTACGAATCCAAAATGTTGATTTCCATTATTTACAATCTGCAATGTTTGAACATGCCCTAACGATCAAAAGCTGATTGAATGTGTTGAGGTCTGAAACCACCCTTATCAAATACCATCTCCTTTGAGACAGAAAAACAAACCATTAAAAATTTGTTGAGAATGCTGGTTTTTCTCTTGACTTTCGCGTCATAATCGGCAATTGATTCAGTATTAGTGAGGTTGCGTTCTTCTGATATCCCATACTGCATTACTAGTGACGCAATCAATGAAAAGTCAATCAAACCCATCTCCAGACAAAGCTTGTAATTCCCTAGTGGGGCGTGGCTTACTTGGGCGAGGATTATCCCATCTAATCAGGTCACTCTATTGTTTGACGGGACAACAAATTGCAAGGCTTGATTGGCTGGTGTGGTTAGACTGAAAGTCGGGCTTCAAATCATCGGCTATATAGGAAATTCTCTCGGAAACGAGGTACAGTCAAATACATAACCTTGTGACTTTTGTCTTAGGCCGCTCGTAGCTTAATCTTTATCATAAAGTTTGATGTTAGGTTGTAAATATATAATATTACAGTTCACGTGATTTTCATAGAAATGACCTTTACACACTAACACGGAAAATTGTGAGCGAAAGTATAAAAAAAACTGTACCTTTTTTATTTTTTTATGAAATCAATAATTGTACTTACAGTGAAAAAGTAATTGAACATACAGATGAACGGTATTGGAATAATAGAACACAACGAAAAATACAAATGTTATATATATAAGTAATAAATGGTTTTCTCCAAACACAATGTCTTAATGTTAGTAATGTATCCAATACCAAATCAGAGACACATTTTTCTTATTGAACAATGCGTAATTTAAATGTTTTATTTTATTTATTTATTTATTTAACGTCTATCCTATTCAGTTATAAAAACTGATTTACAAAGGAGGACAAATGACAAATTATTAGACAAATTTAAATTTGGTATGCAAAGTAATCTCGCATGTGTTAAGTGTAAAGTATTCTCAACCATACGTACTGATAACCCTAAGTATAAGCATACCGGTATTCAAGTATTATGTGTTCAATAAATACAATAATTAAAACTTACACTTCCAACAACTAAAACTAAAACCTATAGTCGATGGTTTTCTGTAAAAGTCTTATTTAAAGCGTAGAGTGGCAACCCTGTCGGCGATTATGTCAATGACGCGCGGGAAAATAAGTAACCAGAATTCGGTATTTCAAACAAGGATGAGGGTGGGAGTACTACCCAAAAGGAGCGAAACCACTTACTCGATAGATAGTCGAAAAGGGATAAACAAAATAATAATGTATAGTATTACAAAGGTGAAACAATTTTAGAGTAGGTCTGGTTTAAGATCATGATGTTTTTTGGACTATACACTACTCAAAATAAAACAAGGTTACGATTTTTCAAAGGTTAATCAACCTCCTTCATCAGGTTTTTAATGACAGTTGAAACAAAACCTGATGAAGGAGGTTGATTAACCTTTGAAATATCGTAATCTTTGTTTTATTTTGAGTAGTGTATAGTCCAAAAAACATCATGATCTTAATAATGTATAGCTTTTAAATGTCTTTGTTGGTGGTGGTGCCGAGTATAAAGGATACACAAATCAAAATATTTTGTGTTCCTGCATTGGAATCTCGTTGCTGGTTGAGGTGCCCAGTATTTTTAATTTGTATCCCAAGTTTGGTTAAGGCTAGCCCCGTTCCTCCGGCCGCTGAACTGAAACACACGTCGAGTTCGGTATCATCGTGAGAAGGTTCACTCAAAGTGGGATTCAAAGAAAAGTGATGCTTTAAAGGGGCTATTAACTAAAAAAAATATTTTTTACCACATGATCTTTAGCAAAATACTAGACTGAAATGACAGCTTAAAAAATTATATCTTGTAACTGTGATTTAACACGAATTTTTCAATTTTTTGGATCCAGAAATTTGCGAAAATGGGTGTTTTGGGAAATTTCTTAATTCTGCTTTAGCCTGCTTCTTTTTTGGTCCACATAGATACTAGAGCATAGTACCAATCTAAAATGCCCATTTTTTACATCGTGTCTTGAAACTGTGTCCAAATATACCCTCAAACACGCAAAAATATGCATTCCAAAATCACACCCCATCTTGGTAATCAGCATATTTTGACCGAACTACTTGCCCAAATTACAAAACAAAATATAGAAAATTTACATAAAAGGCTTTAGAGTACAATAATGGCCAATATTTTTTGTATCAAAATCCCCCAAGGTCAAAGGGCATAAAGATCGTCCCCATGTTATTTCTTATGGGAGATTTTTGCCGATGGGACCTAGCTCGAAAAATGTCATGTTAGACAATTTTTGAGGAGGTTATGGTGGCCCCAATAATTTTTCTGTTAATTGCTAAATTCATTACTAGTTATCCTGAATGAAATATATTTTTTGAGTTTAGCGGTTGAATACCCCTTTAAGAGTTTCGCTCTCTAATAGAAAATAGTGACAATTGGTTGGGTATCATTCACCCTTGGGCGACGTTAAGTGTAAACAAGGCGAATTATTTATTATGTGCTTCGTTGCTATGACGGGTAAGTGCAGCCAAAATTGTCGGCGAAGCTTACCGTTTTAATTCTACGTTTGTGTCAGCCTTCACTTATGGTGGAGGAGCCGAATATATGAAGATTTAAACTTGGGGGGGGGGGGTTGCCCCGTATCCCTAACCTCTTAAAGGATTAAGCCAACAAAACAGTGCAAGTCAATCAGATGTCCAGCTCTTGTTTTTATGTGTGTTTGTGATGCACTCACGTATAGGATAACGAACAGACAGACGGACGAAAGTGATGCAGTTAGGAGAACTTAATTCTCTAATTGGAACTCGTAGTGGAACCAGGGGGTCTATTTACTAAAAGTGACAGCGACATCGGCAACGTCAATGACAATATTCGATCAACCACGACAACTTGAGTGTCAAGAACAAGTGAGAACGGCCACCTCGAATTTTCATCATACCAAATTAAATAGTAATTATACTTACACCTGATGTTTGTAGTTTTTTTATTACGGTGAAGAAACATTGCTCAGACGGCATTAAAAATGTTTAAATGTGTATTATTGTTCCTAATACACAGCTTATAAGCTTGCATAGGTTCTCACTCAAGTGATGTGATACATTAATAAATACTAAACTTACATTATTGTAATCATTGTTAATGCATATTGGGTTTATGTATTTTTTTTAAGGCTTCCATCCTACTAATTGTTTTAAGGTTTACAATAGATTATGACATTACCAGAGAATTCATGAAATTCACTGTTTCTCTAGATAGATTGAAAAGCAATGAGAAACTTGGCTGTATTTGATGTGACCTTTAAAACTTGATTGAGATGGAGTTTCTCCAAGAGTCCATGATTGAAAATAAACTAGGAAAACGCTCAGTTGGACGCGTTGTTGAGCGAGCACCGGTACGTGCAACATGACCCGAGTACGACATTCCCATAAGGCCCACCACAAACTGTAGGCCTAACTGGATATTGACATTGTATACACTATACTATTCCAACATCTTTGCATTGTACTAATTCACGTCATGCCTTCTAAAGTGTATCTTTGTATCTTCACTGCCTCCTTCATTTTTTAACATCATTTTTCGAATTATGATTACCAATAAGTCTTTAAGGTCTTAACCGATTTAGCTGAAAATTTGGAAAATAGGAGAGAATGTTGTACTTATTGACCCTGCAAAATTTCATAACGATCGGAACATTTTTATTTTTTTATTTTATTTTTTTATTTTTTATTTTTTATAACCAACGATCGGATTTTGTTCAAAAACTATACAGCAACCCGCCTAGGTGGTATGTACATGTGTAAAAAATTTCAGGTCGATCAGAGAAACGGTGCGACCTGTATCGAAGCAGTAACAGAAAAAAAAAAAAAACAAAAAAACAAAAAAAAACAGACATTCGAGCCATAAGAGTCAAGTGGAGACGCTCGCTACGCTCGCTCAACAACCTTGGATATGTTGAACAATCCACCTGGATTGATAAATGTCGTGTATTAAGTTTCGTGGCAGCGATTCAACGAATTATTTACACAGTCTATCTTTAGTTTACAATAGCGAATACAGATTGTCATTTCCTCGAAATAATTAAGTATTTGACGCTGAGTGTAGTAGCGAAGCACAAATATATATTACCCGTTTCATCATATAAACTTGACAATGGAAATGAGTGTAATTGGAAATGTTTTTGATGAGTTACGGCTGAAATCCCTTCCAGCGAGTTTGAATTGTAGATAATTAAAATGATGTATAAATGAGGGTTTGATGTAATAAGTCGGAGATATAAGCCACTTGTAGAGTCAGAAGTCTGAAATGTTGGGAACTTGTATAATGCGGGTTGAGTGGGAACGTGATGCCTATAGCTAGCTGATTTTATCTCCGTATACAACCGTAGGAAGAGAGAACTGCGACTCGGGTTTGAAACTGGAAGAAATTATTTCCACAAATTGATCCAATACATTGTAATCAGAACTTTTTTTAATTTGAATGATTATAATTTAGTTTCTTCAATTTCGATTCATCACATTTTTCCGTTTTAGACATGTTATCATAAATATTATCTTATTGTACATCATTGTAATGCATTTCGAAATCTGCTTAGTACTATTTATTATTTTGTGTGCATTTATGTGCCTAGTTTTTATTTGTTGTTTTATTGTTTTATTGTTATGTTTTTATAACTGAATAAGACAGACAAAAAATAAATAAAATAACGTGCTTGATGAAAAGTAGATTTTGTGTTTATTTCTCTTTTGAGTTAGAGTTTATACGTGAGCATATTTCGTTTCAGAGCCATTCAATTTGTAAACGCCATGAATGTGTATAATTTTGTGTGATGCGTGTTCTGACGAAAATATGCGCCGAGATATTTTATTCGAGGCACATCTAGGAAAAAGTGCTACTTAAAATAGGGGATTAAATACAGTAAATGGACCTGACCATATGGAAAATATTATAGCTATTTTGGTACAGACACCAAACTCAAACGTTGTACGCACAGAGTACAAGTAATGCAAGTTGGTCAATCCCACACCCCCACCCCCCAGACCCCCAGTAAGCTTGTGGGGCTTTGGGCGAGTGCGATAAAAAACTTTTACTACCTTTGTCCTTTGTGAACTTGTTAAGACTAATGTATTAAAAATATGCAATATGAACTTGAATTTTTGTTTTAAAATTTATTAAATTGGCTTGTTTATAGACATTAATACAATGCATTCAAATACACCTACAAGTTAAGTAGGAGAATCAAGAAAATTTACGCGAACATATTAATTTGGCCAGAAATACTAGGATTGTTGAAACGGTTTTTTGATAGATGGCAGCAAACCAATATTGAAATGAAACCAATCTGATGGATGACTCTAGTTTTCCCAAGTTTTCTCTCATCAGTTTGCTCCAGGAACTGGGGGGAGAGAGCAGGATAGAATATCATTAATAAAGAATCGTTTCCCGCGTTATTTTCGTAGGAAATTGCTGCGCGCACAATAGATTAACGATGATTCCCCATGTTAACAAAAGTAAAACATATCTTATAAGCTATTGTGATGCCTATGTGTGTAAACTTCAGTACTACAAATTTGTAGCAACGCACAGTGACTGTGGAGCCGAACTTACATTACAACAGATTATTACAATACTCGTTCTTAAATTTAAATAATTTCGTGTAATGCTAAATTCGTTGTTATGGATGAAAATATTATTTATGGAATAAAACACGTTTCTTTGCAATATTTCTCATTGCTAACGTAACATTCAAATAAACTATACACACCAATGTTTTATAGTTTTCATCTCGTACAGCTGCATTGTCTGGCTAGTAATTGCAATTTACAAGAACAGAATGTTATATTAAAACAAATCGCAAAATAAAAAACTAGTATTGAAACAATGCTTGTATTCAAAGTTAATATAGTGTTTGTATTGAATATTGATGTATTGCCTGTATTGAAAGTATACGGAGTTGCGCGAGAATATTTGTTCCGGCGTTCTTTGAGCTGATACCAGACCATTTTTAAGGGACATATTCGTCCCAGACCAAAGAGTTTATTGCAAAACAATCATCCGAGGCTGTTTATTTTTAATGGCGTAGACTGTGTGCCGTCCTCGTTTTTGTAATACTTCGTCATATTGATTCACGACTCACCAGTTCGTTGTACAAATTGGAATTTGTTCATCAGTACATGGATGAAGTCCGGTGAAGTTTGATTCTTACGTCTTCTTTATCTGACCTCAATGAACAATATTCGAACTCAAATACACGTATAATGAAAACGTCATTGGAGTTTCTGTAGTTTATACAACGTCTTGGACGTGGATAAGAAAGATACACCCTACGCCAAAAAAAAAGTAAACATTGTCCTTCTCTCCGATGTTTCTTCTTTCAAAACTCTTTTTGTGTTGGGGCAACTATAGGTAGGAGTAGAAATAGGGGTGAAGGAGGAGGTTGGGGGGGGGGCGTGTTGGCCAACTTATTGCACCCGACGGCATTTTCACGCATAGCCCCCCACTGACCAATAGATCGAACATTAGAATAGAGATGAGTTTTTCTGGCGCAAGAGAACACCTTGGAATGTTTCATTCCTCAAAATGGCTGGTCGGTCAGGGGAAGAGTTATTATTTTTACCCGGAGAGAACCAAGTTAACTAAAATTGGTGAAGGGAGAAGGGAACACACGTTTCACATAAACAACGGGATTCGCCCTGTTTATCACTTGTTGTTGACCTTTGTGTTTAGCAAACAAATCGTCGTCTTGTGGATTAGCTCGTGCTCGCAATTCGTAAAACCTCAGTTCCTGGTACCTGTTTTTGTTATTTGTTGTTCATGGAACTTTACTGAAGAACCTTTTTGTAACAGTATGATGTTCATGAAGCATGGCCGTATGAGTAAAAGAACAAAAATAGTATTCAAATTTGAATTTAGTCAAAATATTAGGAATGCCAAACGATTAATTCACGGTCCATTTCTACTGCTGATAAATCGACATTTTAATCCAATTTATTATATATTTGTTATTCAATATCTATCAATTATCTTATAATGTTTAGTGTGTAGCGATCTCTTCAATATGAATCAAGTAAATAAAATAAAAAATTTCGGTCGCTTTCTTTAATTATTAAAAAGCGAATAACTAGTATTATCAGGTGTATCTGTATTTTATCATCATTTTATTATTTCACAATATATTATGTAATATGAGGTAGGCTTATGGATACACTGTCCATACACTATTTTCTAACAAATAACAGTCACTGAATGAATGACATCGATTAATTTGCAGATACATCGATAAGTTATCGAAGAGTTAGTTATAAAAGTCGACCATTCCTAGTAAATATATTGTTATTTAATTTGGAAAGACATTCTTCAACTTTGCATAATGTCCAATAACTAAAACACTTCTTACAATCTACATTTCAAGAGCTCAAATCTCATTTATAGTGAATTTTTTAATAACTTTTTTTGTTTAATAATTTGTCATTTAAACCGCGGACTTGTTTATTAACATCTCACACTCTTTTAAAGTGTGAGCCGATTTGACAATTCGGTACTTGTTCATTAACGGGACCCCCCTCAATTTTTTGTTAATTGGTCCCCCATCGTCGTTTTTTTTTTACTTATTTCTGTTTACAATAAATAATTACAACTTGTGAGGAGTTGAATATGACTCTGACAGTGAACTTGACTCACACGTTCAACGTGACTCAGGCGAGTACAGTCCATTGGAACGCGTAGGCCTACATGAGAGCAGTCGTCGCCGTGCAGCTGACATTGACGTTCACGGACACCAAATGAACCTTCAAAACCTTTAACGTCGCTATTTTAAACGAAAGTACTTTTCCATTGACAGTCCTTTATATTTAAAATAGCGACGTTAAAGGTTTTGTAGGTGGAGTATGTTGGCGTAGGCCGTGTCACTCCTGGCGCAAAGTATGTAGCCGGAAAGGATGTTTTCGAGGCTTTGTTCAAAATAATTGTGTTTTCCTGACCTCCTGAAACTCAGATGGAGTAGATGTAGTAGTTATGATTGTCTAATGAAATGTTTTTACTGAATTTTTACATTTTTTGGAGGGGGTCCCGTTAATGAACAAGTACCGACAATTCTCCTCCTATTAACTAAAACTAGGGAAACACCAAAGTCGTTGTTAAACGAGTGAGTGAGCCATGTGTTGAGTACATATGAAAAATCTTAACAAATGATATCGATATTTTTAAAAAAATCACATTTTTATTTATTGTAGGTTTAAATCGCAATGGATCAAACTGATTTTGTTAACAGTTCTCAGTAAACTCGTACCGGATGTCTGTTTAAAATTTCAGCTCAATCTGTTCAGCGATTCGGCTGATTTTCGACGTACAGTCAGACACACACACAGAATCACAGAATAAGCTCCGTTTGAGTTTAAAGGAGACACTCAGTCGCTTCGCTCCCTCGTTTAACCATCACGATGTTATTAATATCATATGTGATTAATTATCCGATAATTAAGTATTTTAACATTCTAGAGACCGATGATCAATCATCTCTTTAAAATAAGTAAATAAATATTAAAATACCATAAAACAAAGCATCGGTGACTTAAATTTGTGTGTTTTATTCTTGTAAAACAATTTAGTATTACATGCGGGTAAAACAACGCAATGAATTATTACGATATTGCTATTTTGTGTTTTTCTCGTCCAGATTGACATATATTTTGAGGGATGTGACTGAAAAGCTGGTTTCTGTCACACTTGTCAGCACATTTTTTGTTGACACAGCGACGAGTTACCAGTCCGTTACAACGCAAACACTGTGATCCACATATTGATATGTTAATAACCCTATCAACAAAGAGTATAGCGCTTATGTAAATACATTCATTCAGTGGAGCTACTGTTATTGACGGAATTATTACTCTGTTTAGTGGTGAATAAACAAAGGTATATTGTGGATGTTTTATGTTGGATGTTGTAACATATAGTACTGAAAACTTAGACCATGCACGAAATGCATTTCAGAAATATTTCAATGCACAGTTTATCTCCTGGTATGAAATAGATTATTATTTTCTCACGAGATAATTAATAGTTAGTTTTATTTCAAAATTCAAAATTGTTGTGGCACTCGCTACGTCGATGCAGACCAAGATAGTTAAATCTATAGCCCACAAAAGTCGATGCATTTTAATTTTGTTCTGTTAGTCCTGGATGGTCTTATTATGGGAAACGCTAAGGACGTTTCTGAATTCTGTTCTTGGTCTCATTACTTGGTCTTATTACTTATTACTTGGTCTCATTACTTGATCTTGGACTCGTTCAAAATACTACACTAGTCTCATTCTCATTACTAGAACATGGCGGCCTCGGGAGATGATCGAAATAAAACACTTCCAAATCACGTGGTGTGGGCAAGTAAGTTATTGAATGTTATTCATAATATTAAAATAAATAGACAAAATCAAATTTGATATGGAATTTGTTTGTAAATACATGATAATAACGTCCGCTATGATCAAGACTAGAATTGAGTGTGCACTTTCGATTCTTATTCTCATTACTTGATTTCAATCAGTCACGATTGTGCGCGTGACTATTCAAAGCTACTTGTGACTTCACGGATGAAACGGGGTGATTGATGATGTAATTCGTGACGTAATCGAGATCAAGGTTTTACAGTATTCAGAAAGGTCCCTAGTCGATGAATTGCAACATTGGATGGCAGATCAAGATTATATTCGTTGCTCAACATTGTTAGGAATTAAAGTTCAATAAAATGGAGGAAGTTAACGACGTATTGACTTATGCCATATTTTCAATTGCTTTTAAGTTCATATATACTTTCGTAAACTAGTATCATTAGATTTAAATATGATATTGATATCCACATTATGTGACAAATCGTTAACCTACACAAAAACACAAGCACAAACTAAATCAACAAAATATGTCAAGTCCAATCCATCAGCTGAATGAAAAAAATGGTTTACCAAGGTTTCTTGACGCTGTTGATTTGTTTAGAGATGTCCTGACTTGAGATTCAAATCAGACTCGTCCACTAAGATTGCTTATCAAGTTTTGTGTGGTACTTAAACTATAAATTGTGAATTCATCACATTCCTCGGTGAGGTTCTATGCAAATAAAACGTACTTAGCCAACATGGAAACGTTATTGTAAAACTAATACTCAATATAAAAAGGGACCTTTTCATTGTGTAATGATTCAATCGTATCTAATTGCCGGCAAATATGTTTATAATTTATCTTACATGGAAATACACCGACAGTTTATCTTTATGATGAAGTTTTTGAGTTTGTTATCGCGAACAATGAGCACTTTCCTGTACCTGTAGCGCGGACTGTTGTGGTGGACAAAGTACCTACGACCCCCAGAAACAAGATGCGACCCCCTGTAGCATGGAGCTATACAGACGGAGTCAATCGCTTCTTTAATTTAGCACAAGCTGTCAACATCCCGTGTATATAGAAGACAAGCATCTTGTTGGTGTTGAAGCTTGGCTAGATTAGTTCCCCTATCACGTTGTCACGTCGTTTGTCGTCCTCGTCTATTGCCTCTCCCAACTACATGTCGGGCTCCATCTATTTTATGATTCCGAGTTGGCGTATAAAAAGAATGCAAAATAAACAATAAAAAATACTAGATTCGTCTAGACTTTGATAGAACGTTAAATTGGAATGTCAAGACGGAGAATAAAATGTAAAATATGTTTACCGACATTTTGCCAAACGCCCAGTTTCATATGAATGAGACGACTAGTCGTTAGCTCAATTTCAAATTTATTTTCATCTTTCTGTTTTACAACAAAGTTGTCGAATTGTAATATTATTTTGTTTCCTGCATCCAAGAGCAATTGAAGTTCTTGTTTCGGTTTGCCATGCTCAGTCTACTTTAAAATGACTCTTATATATTTCTGAATTGTAGTAAATAAAACAATTACACCCACGGAGTGTTTCCCGATCAACCAAATCGAAAATAGACTCTTATATACTCTTGATATTTATAATGTTTATTATATATTACATACAACAAGTCAATTCAACACAAATACACAAAATTAAACAACAAATACAATACAAGATTAAAAAAACAATTAATTCAATTTATATTAGTAGGTACAGCATGATACTTATGTTTCCTTATCACAATATTTTTTTTCATAAGGCTTTGCCACTAACCTTTTTTCCCGCATTAACACAATTTAACCGAAAACGAGTGGCATTCCTATCTTCACGCACCTTACAAGGAATTCTGTTAAATATTTTTATTCCATTTACAAATATCGAATTTTAAAATTGTAAATTTTGAGTTCTATCAATGCTTAAATCCATCGCATTTCTTGTTCTATATACACGTGGTTTGTTTAATTGCAAAACAATATATGTTAGTTATTTTGGTGCAACACCACTATATATTTTGTGAATAAATGTTAGTTTAAGATGTTCATTGAGCAAAACTTTCATTATAAATCATTTATACTCAGAACAAAAGAATGTGCGTGAACCATACATTCATATTTACAATTATTTTACAACTTGAAAAACTTGTCGTAATACGTTATTTAGATAACATATTATTATACATAATAAAGAAAGAATATCGACCACCATGCAACTATGGAACTCACGACTACAAGCTTTCAATTGGTAGACATCAACATCATTTTGACATTCCACTTATATCTAATTGGAAGTATTAATTTGATAAATGAATAACGTGCCAAAATTTAACCTTCTTAAAAACATGAAATTTTATGTCGCATTTGTTTAACACATTTTAGTTCTTGTTGTTTTGTGTGATTTATCTTCAAAAAATTACGAACAGCGTTCCATACCTAATTTCTGTGAAGGATTTTTTTGTATATATTATGCTCTGGTTTTCATTTGTATATAATTGTATTTTTCCTTCTTGATTCGTATAGGTGCCATTGATACCAGTGAGTGTTGATAGCATGATGAAATATAGATAGTTTATGGCATAGAAGTACTGTGACAATACCCACATTTATTTTTGTTTGCATGCGTTGTATTGTACCTCATATTTACGATAACGTGCGTAGGCTGCAATTTATGCGTACGCAGTATATTGTTTCCAACCATAGCTATGTATTCAATAGAGAATGGTTTTAGTTTGTAAAGCCGATTTAACACTTGATAATAAACTGTATCATATAAAGCTCCACGATTCACAAGTTAAATCACCCAATCCCTGTTTACTGATTTAACATGTTTATTACATATTACACGGGCTTACTCACTAAAACCTCTGCTTTCAACACACAGTGACCTGCTCTGCTAGCTCGTAGCGGAGTCAATTCATATTATATTATTATGGAAACCCAAGGGCGAAACACAACACGAATAACGTTATATTATGTAATCGTATTTACCATTCGTAGATTACTCGGTGATGCAATACGGGAATGCTGATATTCAAGGGGCAATCCATGATGATGCCAACTAATGATTTAAACTTAGAAAACCCTCAGTTGACGCGTTTGTTGACGAGCACCCGGTACGGCAACACGACCAGAAAGACATTCCATTAATGTTACATACCAATAAGTCTTTAAGTCATTGACCGAATTAGCTGAAATTTGAAAAATATATGAGATAGGTAAAATCACCCCATCTAGAAGACCTTGACATCATTTCCTTTGTTAAACTCTTGGCTACAAATAATACATGCTTCCTCGATAGTGTGGTTTTGTTACTTCTAGGTGCAGTGCATAGGACTGAAACCACGTGCGACCCGTGCATGGTTACGGGACTTTGTTATAATGTAATTTACCGACTACACTACTTATCGGATCAAATTAAATTAACATATTCTGATCGGACGACATTCTAAATTTATTTGGCCACTCAGATTTTGTCTCCGTTAAAAATTGAAAAAAAACTTTCAATTAACTTAATTAACATTTTACTTTTTGAAAAGATTTTGCACAAACTATACAGCAACCTGTCCAGTGGTATGTACATGTTGCCAAATTTCAGGTCGATCAGAGAACGGTGCGACCTGTATCGAAGCACTACTACAAAAAAAAAAGAAAACATATTCGAGCCATAAGATGTCAAGTAGACGTGCTTCGCTCGCTCAATTAATTCTACAAAACCCCCGCCTTCCGAATTACTTAATGTCCACACCCCATAAATGATATTCAAAAATAAAATCTCTCTAATTCCACTAGTCCCCATTAAAGATTAACTGCGAAAAAATCAGTAATATTTAGATATATTATTATATTAGTTAGTAAAAATTTTTGGTATCATAATTAATCTATTTAGATCTACAATGCACCAACAATCCAGATGTTAAGAAGTTAACCGTCTCGGTAGCTTAGGGTCAAGCACTCAACCGGCAATCGGGAGACCGGGTTTCGATACCCTGCTGAGATAGATTTTTCATTTTTGGATTGATTTACATAAAAAACAAAAACCATTTGGATTTCTGCATGCATTTATTTTCAGTTACAGATAGGCCTACATTTCATTTTCTTGAAAGCATGAGATTGTAGAATTTAAAAAATCATTACTTTCCTGAAATCAAATAATAATAAACAAATGCTTACGTTACTAAAAAATAGACGCAATGAGTGCACTTATGGATCTCACAGGAAACATACCAGTCCACCCAGACCATGTCACGCATTGTCACAAGTGGCGCCTCTCCCTCCTACTAAATTGAGGGACATCATATTTTTTGGACGGCCCCTTTCACTAAATTACAGTAAACAATAATTGTCAGACTTCTGCTCCACAACAATCCCGTTACACACACAATTACCGAAATACGTAGTAGTAGCTATGTTCATTCCATATGCTAACAGATATCAAGATGATTGTGTGCATTATATAGCAAATCTGTGCAATTGTTTGTCAAGTACTATCGATTCGATGACTCCCGAATTGCTAAAAGCTACAGTCAAAGTTATTTCAGTTCTTTCTGAGCTAAGACTTGTGGTTGTATTAGACTATTGACGGTAACTTTAGATTTGAAATGTGAGTAAATGAAGTAAAGAGTGGGTTCATTATATATCTCAAGATCGTGCAATTTTATTTAATGTTTAAACTTAACAGAAGTGAAATGAAACTTTCGTAGAAAACAGTGAAATAACTTTATAGTGATGTATATAGATGTATCACGTTAAGAGAAACTCCTATGTTAAGATAATCTTCCACAGACGTTATGCTTATAGCATTACGTTAATGGATTTGTATTAGCTATGGTACCAGTAACATTTAGAATAAAGTGAAAAACGTTTGATACATTTTTTAATTTTATTGATAATCAACAAACATTTTCCTGTGTTTTATGATTGGAATGTGGAAATGAACTATTTAATCTTAAGTTACGAAAGCACTTTCCAATCATTTGAGAAAAATATTGATTCGCCTAAAATATAAGTATATAGGAACGTGAATATAATCGCTCGCTGTTTTTAAGGAGAGATAAAACCACAGAATGATTAAACTAAATAATTTAAATTGACAATATGTTTCTCTAAGTCAAATTAAGATACCGACATATATTTCGTGTTTACGGTTTTTCTAAATTTGTAAACACCATTCACGTCATTAATATTGATTATATAGCATAGTCGGAAGGAAGTTTTCTGCAATTACCAATTGCACTAAATGTTGATAATAAAACTTGTAATATGTGCACGCTTCTCTTAAACATTCCAAAGTTTATTTAAGTACGACAGCGCATCATTCAAAAATATAAGATAGCGTAAGTTGCGAGACCAAGATAATCTATACTTTTTTTAAATCCAAGATGCCTTAAATTTCTAGATTGTCTTGGATATAAAATGCAAGTAGTAAACTTATACTAAAATTTACTGTCGTGAATCATTATATACGAATTAAGGTTATTTGTACATTTTACAGTCAAAAGTCATTGAAATGGTATTAAAACGACGGCTGAAATAAAATGAAAAAGATAAGAAATTAAAAATAATTTAGTCAGTGCAAATGTGATAGCATGTATGAAGAGAAAAGGTATATTTTTTCTTGTTTGAATAATGTAATGTGTATACGTAATGTGTGTTATGATTTTTTCCAGAATGTTAATATTTTTAATTTGACTTGATCACCATTTATTTATGTTCGTCAAGTGCATACTAAACATGTAAATAATCTTTGTAATATTTTCTTGTGACCGTTTCAATAAAGTGCAACAAATACAAACAAATATATCGATAAAATATCCTCTTACAGCTCATTAAGTTTTTCGTTGGTGTAAAAGAGACTGATTGCAAAAACGAAACTTTCTTTAGGGTGGATAGGTTATATAAACATCAGCAAGAACTTCCCTTGGTCTTAAAGCGAATCTTTTCCCTGCTGTTAGAATAATTTCGACTTGGCTAAACTTTAGTTTAGACGGCAAAGTATACAAACTTCATGTATACCAATGTAATATTGCAACAAACTTTTCCTCACCTCAATATATTTCTGCCTCGCCTTCATTTCTCATCCCACTAACCTGAAAATGTTACCCCGTAACGGCTGTAAAGCGGCAAGTTAAATATTTGAGAAAAATGTATTTCATGGGACACTTGCGATGCGCGGGTTTAATCCGGCGCGACGCTCGCACGTAAATCTCCGAGACTCGGTTACTTTTACCCTCGAGTATAGGACGCTGCGCGAGGAGGTGCGCATGAACACACAAGCTTACCACGTCTTGTGAATGTGTGGTACACGCTCGCACGTAAATCTCCGAGACGCGGTTACTTTTACCCTCGAGTATAGGACGCTGCGCGGAGGAGGTGCGCATGAACACACACGCTTACCACGTCTTGTGAATGTGTGGTTCACGCGCCAAACGCATCACGTGCACTCCTCGCCCCAAACTCTCTGTAACCGCGTGCAACGATTCTAACCGAACATGACCTCCGATTAGCATGTTCCGCTCTCTATTAGGTACTTATTATAGCGTTTTTATGTCAATCTCGGTCTTATTTTGGAGCCGTGCATTAGTCCCTCGCGCAAATCAGGCCAATTCTATGTTTTCTTTAACTTTACTGACCAATGAATTATATCCTATGAACACAATTATATTTCATACTCTCAACTGTAATTTTGGTAGGTTTTGGCCTCAAAACCCATTTAATAATATCCGATACATTACGAATGGTAATGGTGTAACATGCTGTTTATGTTTATTTGGACAGTGTTGTCAACTGATTATGTGGTAATTAATTAACTATTTAAAAGGATATTTCCAATATATAAATAGAAGATACCGGTTTATAAAATGCGTGCTCAATAGTGGGTCGGAGGTTTAGCTAATATTTCATTAATATTCCTATTGTTGCTATTGTTTTTAGTTTTTACATAGAACTTGGTTTAAACAAATACAACAATGCATCTTGTACAAACACAAAGTCGCGCTATGGTATTATATATTAAAACCTCCGCCTTTCGTACTACATAGCTGTACAGTGTACATGATATCCAATAATGTTTTTAGGTCAAACCTGGCAGGGATATACTTGCTCCAACGAAATAATGCAGATGCTTGGTAGTTGTGGGGGTAGTATGAGTGGGCGGTAAATGGAATGTCGCCTGTGTGTATGAAAGAGAAATATATTTTACCAACGCAAGCAAAAATTGCCTGTGCTGATCACGGAGTTCCTCCGTGTGCTAGATCCACGCTGAGCTAGCGTAAATAGAGTTGACAAAGTTTTTATGTTGGGAAAACAATTTCGAGCTATCTGCATTATTTCGTTGGGACCACTATAGTAGATTCTATATAATACAAGCACGGGGACGAGTGTACCACAATAGGAAGAAAAGCTTACCGTTATCCCTTTTCGCTTTTCCCATTCTTCACTAATGGTGTAAGAACCGAGTACATAAATATTTAAACTTTCTGGGGTGCAGGCCGTGCCTAAGCCTTAATTAAGCGGTTCAATGTTTTGTTCAAGATTCCTTGAATTTTAGGACAAAAAATAACCATAACCAATGTGAAGAATGTATTTTTGTTATTTTGTATATTTGCACAATAGACAGAATTTAATATGTTGTCTTCATAGTTCGGTTGGTAAGAGCATGGCCCGGACAGCCAAGGTCCCGGGTCCGATCCCCGGTGGAGGCTACTTTTTAATTTCTGTATATAGTAACAAGATAACAGCTTCATAGTCGCCACTAGAAAACCAAGGTTAAACATCATATATCCCAACTCAAAGGTTATAGAGATGGTTTCTATTTTTTGAGTTCATTTCGTATGTAGTCGAATAGGCAGTGCAATCTGCTCTACACACGATACTTATGTACATCAATGAGAAATGGTTTTAATTTTACATGTTCAAAAACTAGGTGCTTCTTCATAAATCTTTATTGATTAGAAAAATATTATCTTAGTTTGAACGGCGATATTTGCAATTCGATAAAATAAATGTTCTTTTATTTTACCCAGCTGTTATCAAGCGAATACTGTAAATGAGTCTCATTCGTTTTTTTAGCTGTCCAGAACCTGACAGCATTTTAGGGTATTTGTAATTTGTCGTATTGTACGCCATAATAAATGCCGTAAACACAGTCTATAATTTGAGTGTGAAGCTCCCTTATATGGACGACTTTCCTGTCCGTCCGTTCGTCTGTAGGCCTACGTGTATCATGTCACGACGAGAACCGAACACAACCTCAAACCCAACCTGCGTTTTTTGAACATTGCCCTTCAACATGCATGACACAGAATACTTTCGGTTAGTCGGGGGTCAAAGAAGCGGGGCTAGTCCCCCAGAAAGTTGGATCAAATGAACGCTCGACTCCTCCACCAATACGAGCTAAACTTTGGACAATCGTGGTATAATTTTATTTTGCCATTTGTTCGTGTGTTATCACTGCCGTGGTAAAAGGGCGTGGCATAATGTGCGCTCTTTATCATAATCGCATTCTAAGAAAAACATATGTAATTTGATTTTGACATTAATCTATTTGTAATTACAGCATATTCTCTCCCTGTGTACAGCATTCATTGCTGGATCTTAATGCGTATATGAGTATACTCTAGTCTAAGCCAATATGGTATAATATTGAATACCTTGCCTCCTTCTAAACGTCCAGCCCTTAATGCCCCTAAGCCGACAGTAAGCAACCCTAGTTCCCGTAGAATGCGATCACGTACCTAATTTCTGCCCCAGTCCCAGCTAGCTTAATCGAGATCTACATGTTTGTGTCTCCATTGTTTATATATAGAGTTTCCAGATGGATGTTTACAATGATAAAAGAAAAACGTTTTGTGCGAGCTTACAGCATCGCTTCGTGTTCTCGGCTTCTGGCGACAAGCTCTAACCACCCCCGAGGGTCTAACCGGCCGGCCATTCGGACATGCGCGACTATTTATTACAGCGTTGCCAAGCCTCAGATTATCCGCCAGTCTAGTGGGATTAGACACAACTTGTCAAAGCTAATTGTGCACATGCAGGCGGTTCAGACCACACCTGACGAACCACGTAACCACTTATGTCCTCGACGCGTCGGACGCTGCATGGGAGAGACGCGGACAACGCTAGGAGAGGATCGATAGAAGGATAGACCACCCTGCCGTCGATGACGAAATTAATTTTCTCTTTTATTTACAGGGTCTCTACTTTTCCGTTTAACTTCTATTGAAAAATTAATTTTGGACTTCTTTCTTTAAATACACCAAGTCCCTACTCCCCCCAAGCCCCCACTACCACCACCACCAATCCCCACCTACACAGAAACTTCTTCTCTCTGGATCAACTTTATCATTGGAATTGGTTCTTCCGGCTTTGGCTTCGTGAATCGAACTAAATGTGAGTGCGATGACAGTTTTATTTTACGTTTCGCTATCCTTGTTAGCGGCTTTATCAATACTGGCGAAGTAAGCTGGAAATACGAGGAAAAGTTCAAGTATTCTGTGTCACTCTCGTATTTAGTTAAATTCTAAATCAATATTTATAAATTTTCATGAATTGTTTTAACATTAACACCATCGTTAAGCGAAAGTTGGAAATAACGTCTGGCGAGCTAAGGATTATTCTTAAAATACTGAAAGGTAAATCTCTGAACAAATTTAACAGCCATCTATTAACAAAATTCCATATCATTCCAGGTTATAGTATGTGATAAATTGCGATCAGTCACGAAGTTTTCGAAATGAAGCCTCTGCCTTCAAAATGGTTTAATTAAGGGACATTTCTGCTAAATATTTTCACCTTCAAAGGGAATCACAAATTACAAGCCACTCTCAAGTTTCACATTATATGTGTAAAAATTGTTCGAAAAGAGTTACAGAATAAACCCATGGAGTCAACATCAAAGCCTGGTTTGCCGGAGCTCATTCAATGGTATTTAGATAACGTTACATTACGTGCTTTAACAGTATTCCGTGTTATGACAAAACTCTTCCTTGGATTTCATGACGCCCTTCTTAACAAAACGTTATCTGGTGATGGTTATAAGGATTCCAGTGCTGAAATAATAAGCATACCTTTATAAGAATAAGAAATATGTGTTTAAATATTATAAAACATTTAAGTGGTTACAACTCTTTATTTTATAATAAGATGTTACGTTTCAGAAATCAAGAGTTATTTCCGACATCAGGTTAAAACAAACAAATTTATTATAATAGCAAAAACATAAAAACAAGCAAAGACAATAAGCAAAGGTCGACAAAGCATTTTTGTTATATAATAGTGAACTGTCCTTGGTTTCGAATATATCTTACACGTATTTAGAAATTTGTAATATTCAATTTATAAACATCGCAATTAAATAACAAAAAATAAATCTGTGGATTCTATGCATGTTCAAAGTTCTTTTGTTATGATTTCCGCACAAACTTAAGCGCTCTTTTGGGTTTTGACCCATCGTGAGGTGAGGAGGTGGAATCATTCAGTGCAGAACTGTCATCTCGCCGCTCGCGAACCTCACGATGCGTTCACGCCCACCCGCATGGCGCATGGCCGTTTTCCGGCGCGAAACCGGTTCAATTTCTCCTCGCTCACAGTTAGCGCTAATAAAAGCCGACGCTTAAAAACTTACAGGTCGGTATTTGAGGTTATTAGAAGCGACATATTCAATTTGGTCGATATCATTTAGATCAAGATGCTATATACAGTTAAGAAGTAGCTGGATTTCTGAGCGATTTTTTTAGAAACATATAGAGTTATATCCACTTTTGTATTATAAATATTAATTATGTAATCTTCTAAATTTAACGAGAATGTTTATAAATGTTCATTACTTCCCTATATGACCTCGAATGGCTCCTAAACAAATGAATTCATTACAAGAAATACTTTAAAGTTGGACGAATGGGAAACAGGCTCTGTTAAAGACATAAAAGCAACTTTGGCAATTTGAATAAATCTAGCTAAGGAACGTCTTCATATACTGTAATTTACGTCGCCTTTAATCCTCTAAACTTCTTGCGGTCGTAAGTCAATTGAAAAAAAAACACGATCAGTCTGACAAGAAGCACATTGCAAAAGACATTTTAACAACTCTCCTTCGACTAACTTTTCTTCGTGTAGTGAAAACAAGGTATAGAGTCATTAAAAGCCTCATTAACTAAGCGCAGAAACGTGTTCCTTCTCTCTCATAAAAGCCTAAACCTAATCACAATGTTGCAACGTCTAACTCGCTGCCATGAAGTTCCGGTAACTATCGAGTACGACGATCAAACAAAAACAAAGCGCGCGCCGCCTGCAAGAAATTACCCGAATACATTAGAAGCTGCTCGTTATGTTACGGCGTGGCGACGAGAACAGAAGCAGACCCACCACGGTGGGCTGGCGACCGGCGCTCTTATAACATTGCACAGAAACAGAATTTATGTTGCCAAGGTGTCATTCTCGCATAGTAATAGAACGGTACACTTGTTGTTTTGGTGGAAATTTAATGTTCCATTCTAATAAATATGGTTGGAGAAGAAGATGAAATTGATAACTTAGCGCTGAAGAAAATTATTATAGCACTACTTTACACAAATATGTATATATTTCGCTTATATATCTCTACTTTATAAATTTTTCAATATTTGTCTTCAAATTGGGATATTTATACAAATAATTGCATCATGCCAGTAACTTGGCAATTGAGATTTACGTATGTCGTATAGGATTAATAATTACTCTAAAGTTCGACTAATAAGTTAGTTCATTATTTATATTATGGACGTTAACTGATGTGCCCCTATTTTGATTCATATGCTTATGCACCGTAATATGCACCGTAATAAAATGTTGGTGGTAATGCTGTTGTGGTTCCAGCCATCAAGGTAGCTAGTGAGTAAGGCCTTATCTACATATTAACTGAGTAGACTTGTGGTGACAGTTCCTACTGTCAATAAGTTGAGTGTTATTCATTTAATGCAGCTTAAACGGTTTGTATTGGAATGTAGCAAAGTGCTTTCACCACATATGAATATAAATATCACCTTTGGAAATTAAAAAAATATCATAATTTCAGCCTTAATAACCTCGCAAAGTGGTTGGTACATTTTGCCTCTTAACAAATTTATGTCATGTATACATGTGGGTTGGTCCGAAGTTGATTTATTGGCCCATGTTGAAACACGAATGTGGGTTGGTCCACTTTGCTTCCGAGCCCCTCAATTATTATAAGATTGGGATGAACAAGAGGCAACGTCTAAACAAAAAGTCTACGATATCCTGAGTCTGTCATGTTGTTTGGACATATTTTCCAACAAAGGGTTGAATCAAGGGGTGTGTAGTGGTGTGCGAGTCCTGATTTTCAATTTCAAGTCGAGTATTGAAAATAACTCAGAATATCGAATCCAATTCGTGTATGAGTAATAATTATTTATTTCACTATTACTCTCTTACTATGGACCCGGCACCTCCACCAATTCTACGTATCGGGATGTAGTATTAAAGTTCTGCATTTTCATCACACGGTTGCCTTTTAGACACAGAATAAAAATAAAATTACAAATTGTATACATTTTACCTTTTAACAATAGTAAAAACTATAAGCTACCCGACACCTCCACCATAGTTTTTATTTTTTCATACTTTATTTCGAGTAGTAAATTGTCAACTTGACTCGAAATTCCGGGTTCTCGCACACCACTAGTTGTATCGCATTATATAAAAACAATTTTTGTCTTTATTTTTATTTTTTATTTATTTACCTTCACAACTTTAATCTGATACAAAATATGGTAGGCATATACAAACAAACATTATGATGGAAGATGAAAATTTGTTAAACACATTTTTCATAAAATAAGATAAAACGCTTGTAATTTTACACATTTCTGAAGTTTTACATAATAAATTATATCATTATATTATATATTAAAAACGTAATTAACGTGCGGCTCGGTGGTCTTGTGTGGCTCGTTGGTCTTGTTGTTAGCCTATCTGCTTCCAATGCAAAAAGTCCAGGGTTCGATTCCCAATTAAGTCAGAAGTTTTTTAACATCTGATTTGGACTTAAGTCCATCAGTTCTTGTCTTAGAAGTTTGTAAACGGTGACTTTGGAGCCGTCCTAGCAACGAAGCACATAATAAATTTCAGAGTTGTTCTGAATCGGCCTTGTTGATTCTGGCGTTGATTCGCGGGTGTTCGCACTGTCCATACCACTGATTGCTATATTTCCTATTAAAAGTATCGATCTTTGGTTGGTTATCGCTCACTCGTCGATTGCGTCGGGGCCTGCAGGGTTGGCTTGGTCGCTTTGATTTAAAGTCCCCCACTGAAAATCAGTTATATAACTGAGTGGGCAGACTCTAAATAAAATTTATTATTTATTATTTATTATATAACTAGTCATCAAAGAATTCATGAATGGAGTTGTAAGATTTTGACAAAAGGAATTCTGATAGAACTGGAGTCACTAGGAAACATTATTCAACAAGTTTAATGTCAAGAATTATATGAAAAACAGTTCATTCTCTGAGCGAGGAAATGTAAAGAGATATCTACAAACGAAGGGTCAACATTTTGGTAAACTTTCTGTGTGTACGATAGTTGATTTTTTTTTAAAATATTTATTAATTAATTACTATCAATCAATTTTCTGAATGCTGCTTCAAAGAAAGTGTTATGTATTTATTATTTATTTATTTATTTAACGTCTATCCTATTCAGTTATAAAAACTGATTTACAAAGGAGGTATTATGTATTATTACACCTGAAAATTACATTAAAAAAAAGAAGGATGCCTTCTTGTACTGGATTTATTTCAAACTGTGTTTACGATTAGACATTGTATACCTTTATTTCTCTAGATTGCAGAACTGATTAGATTTGGGTTATACAAACTCAATAATAATTATTTGAATTGAGGAAAATGAATTGAATTTGTGATTGGAAGTTGTAAATCATTATTCGTTTTGAAATGCCTATTCGCAAACTCGAAGTAAATTAAAAGCGATATTATTTTCGCATTCTCGTCAGCAACGCAGTTCCCCAAAGAGAAATTAATCGTTATTTGGTTTGAATGGTACATTCTACATTCATATACTAATGAAACAGAACCACTCATCATATTCAATGGGATATTTGAATAACGTGCAAGTTTTCCTTCTCATTGAGACTAAATTGCTGAGTTTATGAGAAAACGAATGGGTCGGAGTTAAGAGAATTACGACCGAGAGAGATAGATATAATACATAAGAGCCAACGTTTTAAAACAAAAAAATATCCACGGCAAATCCTGGTCTCTGCAGACATTATTTTTTGGTGAGGTTTTGATGAATAAACGAGTTTTTTTCTGAATTAATGGATGAAAAGGGACGAAATTTCCCTTCGCCACTTGATATAAAAGTCTCAGTTTTTAATTGAAATCGATTGCAATGTTTTATTGGATTCTCATGCATGATATGAGAATATTGTTTGTATGAGCGTTTTACCGGCGTAAAACCCAGTGAATTATCACCTAGTTCAAAAGCGTTCCAATATGATTGGAAAATAACGTGCATGGGTGGTAGATTAATTTGTACTTCATAATAAACAAGCAATTTTATCCTTTGATGCCATTAATATTTGTTGGTGCTTGACTCATTATTCTTTACAGCAATCAACATGGCAAACAATGTATAAACACTCTTGGTTTCAAGGAAAATGATCTTTATATTAACACCAACAATGACATTTATTTAAAAACGTACTGACATGGGATGATTACACATTCGCGGTTTTAATGAAGTTAGTCACTGCTTACACAATGGAAACGAATGAGTACTCGATTTGACTTTTTAAAAAAATCAAATCTCTTAGAACTTAATGAAAATGTTAAATGTTCAAAGGGGCAATGTCAACAAAACACGCATGTTAATCGGACGTTGTCTAAATGTTTTCGCGTGTGACGTGACGCTCGAACGGACGGGTAGATAGACAGACAAACAGCCAAGTGATGCATATAGGGGAACATTGATCCCTATTAGTGTATATAAAAATCGTGTACAATTTAAGTATACACAATCTATGTTTCTTTACTTAACCACAACCTATATTACGCAGGTTGTATCGTTCCGAATGCGAATCCAGTCCCGAGGCCTCCAGTTGACTAGCCTACCATGCAGCCTTATATTTCACGGGAGATGTCCGATGTTTCATTAGGCGCATTTACTGCATAACTCGGCAACTTTAAACAAGTCCTGACAAGCTGAAAAACCAATTAGTCCACTCACAACATCCACCCACACACAAGCGTAAACTCATAACTCATTTTCTAATTATATTCAATTGAGATTCAAGGAGTTAATTTGTTAATTATTTTTCAATTAAGGTGGTACAATTCTATTCCCGGTAACCACTTAACGTTAAAACGTTGAATAATTAACTGTGACGTTTAATATAGGTGCCCGTTAGGGCGCCGCAGCCAAGCCGCGGTGCGCTACACACTCAAGCACCTTATACACCAAGCAGAGTTGGGGTGATTTCGAGGTGTTACCCAGCCGTCATGTAACGTGATGTGAACTTGAAAACTATCACAATCGAGGGGATTTAGGTACCTGACAACACATGCCAAATTTTATTGGGGTACGACCATTCCTTCTTGGTGAAAAAATGGCTTGAAACATGCTCAAAATCACTTTAAGGATGTTAGCTACTCCTACTACTGCTACTACTGCTACTTACATCTAATACGTCGGCCCGCGATTCTGACCAGACGGGTGGGACTACAATGTTCATATTTTACATGGACATTAAGGTTATAGTATTATAGTCTCTTTTGAAAAAAAAAGTTGAAAAAGTTTGTTGGAAGGCTTCCAAATAAAGGTTTTAAAATAAGCCTTATACAATCAACAAGTAACCATAGTTACTTGACACTTGTTGACGGTATAAGCAGAGTACGGCGGGAAAGTGCGATAAGGAAAACAAATGGCGGAAATTTTAAATTTTGCTTCTATGTGTGAAATGAGAAAAGTTGTCATCATACTCTCATAAAACAAATCAGAAACCGTCCCTGACCTAGGCCCAGATGTAGAAAATTATTTATAATGCAACAGTGTAGGTCTAAAGTTCCATTAGGCTATAGGACTAGATAAAATTATTACTTACATTACATGTTTGGCAAGCCTAGCCAACCCTAGGCCAGCACAACATAGTTCTGTCACACAATACACACAAACACAATGTCGAAGCAAGGTGTCAAAATAATATGCGCTTGCTCATCTGTTTTGTTTACATAATTGCAACAATCAAATCATTTCAGGCAACTCGTCTTTCGATTGGCCCGCGTTTATGAAGGCACTGCCATCTAAAATAAATATAGAACTTTTTCGAGCTCTTTGCTATACGCATATCTTTTTAAAGTGTCAAACGAAAACGACTTCGTTTTCAAATTGCGTTTTCAACAGTCATCTCCCACGAACTCAAGAATTGGGGTCCAGTCCTTATACCGTCGTTATACCATGGTTATACCACCTATACCCAGGATGTACATGAATCCGGGTCTAGATATTTTACATCCTATATTGTTATTGCTAATACCATAGAAATTAAATCAACTTTGATAAAATTATTATATTTTAACATATAATTTTGTAATGGAACTTGAAAAAGTAATGAGATCACACACATAACAAAAACTTGTAGAAATACAGCCAAACCTTACACACTCAAAAGAAATGAGATCTAAAAAAAGGGCCAAGCTCATCTACCCTTCCACATTTGCGCATTCTTAATTCATAAACGTACAGTGTCCCATAACAGCATCCTCGAAAAGCTTGGCAAAATAAAATTTGCATGTTATTTCGTTTTAATTAATTAGAAAAAAGAACTTGGATGAACTATTTCGTTTAAATTAATAATCGCAAATTCTATTTTGCCAAGCTTTTCGAGGATGCTGTTATGGGACACTGTACGTTTATGAATTAAGAATGCGCAAATGTGGAAGGGTAGATGAGCTTGGCCCTTTTTTTAGATCTCATTTCTTTTGAGTGTGTAAGGTTTGGCTGTATTTCTACAAGTTTTTGTTATGTGTGTTAAAACAATACACTAAGCAATGTTTCCTTGATCTTTGTTTTGATTACTGCAATCTTACAAATCTCAAGAATGTAAAAGCGAGAATCACAAGGGCATAAAATTACAAATATATTAATAATAGTAATTTCATGAAAACAATCTCGAAACTGTTCACGTCTTGTATACTCATGTTCTGTTCAATCCACGGAGAGCAGTGCGTACAATCGTTATCCGGAACATTTTATTGACATAACTCGATGAGTGCCGACAACCAGAATTATGCAATACTAACTGCTATTTAATCATACTGGAAGTAAACAAAATGCATATTTTCTTTATTCTATTGTGTAAGCTAAAATCAAGCGCCGCTGAATATTTAAATGGAACTTGATTATAGTCAATGACAAGACGGCTAATATTACGTAGTTAGATGAATGGAAAGCAGAATTATGTATAAATTACATCATTAAGCATTTCACACTTCTGCTAGCTAACTAACCGTTTAAAATACTTCATGACCCTTGTATTTTAAACAAATCATATTTAAAGGCGTATTAGGAGGTAATAGGACTCAGTAATTTAGCATGTTTGTTTGCTAATAGTAAATAGCTCGGATGGGAAGCATCCGATGCACATGCAACTTTGCATGGTTTCAAGGAAAATAATCTCAATATTAACACCAACAATGACATTTATTTAAAAACGTACTGACATGGTCAAGCAAAAATATATTAACGGCTCTACATTCATAGATTATTAGTATGTATTGTAAGTCAGCCAGAAACCATTCGCAAAAATTGTGGTTTTTGTACAAACTCATTTCAATTTTTTACCGTTTATAACCTTAAAACACTTTCAGAAAATATGTTGAGTTTCGAATCAAAAATAATGTAATGTCACTCGTACAACTGAACAGTGATCTGCCTAAAATGCATGTCCTAAATCTGCGAAATGTGTTTATAATACTACTATCACAATCATGAGAAACATTCTTGTATACAACTCTTCTAACTACGAAACATCTGAACTCTTCGTCTCATGTGATGCTCGATGATCTTCAAAGTGACTGATAACAGCTGCTCTAGCCCTTCCATTATGGATCCAAACCTGGAGTTTCCACGAGTATTACGATTAGCATAAATATCGACTTTCCTGAAACAACATCCGAGCCATGAAAATACAATCGTGTTCTACGCGCCCAAGCACGCTCTGTAACGAATCAACTGAATACGCAGCATCGGGACTTCCAAACGCGTCAATAATAAAATTTCAATCTCAAGTGGGAATTTACAAGTTCATTAATACAGCTTGTTTGGCGTTAGGGCGTAGGACAGATGTTTGCTCTGGGTAAGAGGGGACTAGAGCGCAGAATGAGAGGGATGAAACCCTGCTCGCAAAATTCAATTAGAAATAATCGTTCGTTTTATAAGGACATTTTAAATTTGTAACGTGCATGAACTTTAAGTTTAAGTGTAGCAAGCGGGTACATGCCCTTCAATACAACCAAAACAAGTGTACAAATGTCAAATGTTAATAATGAGTTTTTGAAATGACAAAACAAATAACATTCCATGATTCCATGAAGAGAAACGTTCTTTTATCAATATACATTCTGCCTGGAAATATGGCGTTTATAACGTCATGTTTATGCTCGACTTTTCATTTATCATTTCAAACATTTTATTATTATTTTTAGATTTATTCAGTCCGGAAACACTCCGGTAAGTGGAATGGTAATACATAATTTATCTTAAACGCGATATCCGGGTTCAAACCCAGGTAAAATTGGTTTGTAAATAATTAGTATATAACATTGAACATTGAACAATGCAATAGAAATTGATAGTAAGAGGTAACTGTTTAAAATACATTATTAAATGTCCTACAATTTGTCGTTCGAAATTGTATTTAAGTTTTAGAAGTATTTGTTTGATTGTTTCCGTAATAGATATAAAGCGTAATACCTAAAACACCCAATCAACTAGACATGCTTTAAATCCACTGCATGTAAAGTTTGATCCATCGTATCGATATCCCCGTCATAACTCGCATATTACGTTTATCCCAATTAAGCATTAAAGCAAAAGTTTTATTTCGTAAGTATTCGGCTTTAGAAAGAATGTAAAATAAAACAGAAAGCACAATCTGGAAAAATCAATACAATTCAATACAAACTTTTAAATCCCAACTACCATAGTAGAGATACTAGAGATATCTGAAAAGTTTTCAAGCAAACATTCTGGAACAAGAAAACATAAAAAAGAACAAAAGTTTACCGGTGGACATTCAAAACTAAAGACTGACTAAAGTTGTCTCTCACAATTGTATAGGGAATGAATTTTGTATCCGTGGCTGATCCAAACTATTGTTCGAAACAGTTCAACCAGCGGTTCAAAATAAAATATACACAATTCTTTTGGTTCTGCGATTCGGTAACATGGTATTATAATCTAAGTGTGGAGGTTTGTACACAATTAAGTAAAATCCTTGTTGCTATGCATTCTCTAAAATAATTGTGTTTTCCAAAATTGAAACACCCTTTTACGAACTGGGACTTAAACGCTGTTCCTTCCGTAAAAAAAATCAAGATATCCAATAGAATCATTACATTTTTCTTTCAAATTTCACTACATATACGAGCTTCACATGATTGCGAGAAAATACTTATCTCTACGAACAGTTTCCTATAATACGTGATTGACAACATCTGGTTTTCAGATTTCTATCGAAACATTTTCCCATATTCTCCCCGTATTTTTTTTTAGATGTATCGTTTTATCCGTGGACGGACCCTGCATGGTTTCAATGGCTGGATTATTCAAGATGAATGTGTACAGACGGCCTTCCAGTTCAGCCGGGGAAACTTCCATATAAGTTATGCAAGGAGATTTGCGTTTGACTAGAATTACATTGCTGTGTCGAATGGAACGGGGTCTTCCATTGCTTCCCCACTACCGATAACACTTTCTCGAAATTGATGTGGAAAAATCTATGTATGCCAAGAAATTCAATACTCAAACCTGGCAAAGTGGATTGACTATCTAACCTGGGGCGCAGGGTACAGCCACAACCGAAACCACAAAAGTTCTACCTTTTTGTCAAGGTATTATTGAATTCCAGTCTCGATTTAACGTGGTGAATCAATTGGGTGTATGCGTATTTGGGTGCATACAACTGTGAAATTGATATTAAATGCAATGAACTGAAGCAACGCTTGAAAATATGTATCGCTACTAAGAAAGTAGACCTATACCATTTGCGATTAAGAGTTGTATTAACATTATTTTCTATAGCGCAGTTACATAATTATAATAAGTCATAATATTTCGTCAACACTGGATTGAAATAGCTCCTGGAAATCCTTTTTTAATGCGTTATATTTATATGTTTATTTATATTTGTTGGACATTATATACGGGCTCATGATGTTGGTACCGATAGGGATAATCTGGTCTGTTTTAAATAAAAATCCATCTCTAAAAATGTTCTGTGAAGAAGTGGGTATAAACTCTTGACTAACAAATGTTTATATTAATATATTATTTTAAGTTATTTGTCAACTGTACATTCCCCTAAAGAAAAATACTGTGTCACTCTTCTTTTGTTTTAATCATTCAGCAATTGCAGTACTTACATTTAATTACATCTAGACGAAAATGTGAAAGTGTACACATGTGTTTAAATGTCTTGCGGTGAACTATTTATCTCGCGCACTGATAGAATATAATATCTCTGGGTGGATTAAAAACAATAATTACAAGAATATTTAAAACATCTGCTTTGAGAAATTCAGCGAGATGTTTCTTATTTACCATAATTGTATACGCATAACATATATATTATATAAACGCCTTAACATTCTTATACGTACCTGGCAAAAGTCATAGCTAAGTAGCATTTATAACAAGGACAGTGTTATTAATGGCACAGACCTACCTGTTAAGATTATGTCTTTACAATCGACCAAATAATGTGTATTAAAATACTAAATATTACTTAATGATCCCCATCAGTACATGAGGAATATAAATATTTTTTGGCTAAATCACCTTCACAAGTGTTTTTGGTGTTTTAGAGACTGGTATTTTTTTAAATTTTGACGTTACCGACAAATAGTGTTTTATTGTTATGTTTCGTGGTATGAATAACATATCTTATTTACATTCAAAGCGTATTGTACAAATTTAAATAATTTTACATACTCGACGTGATGCAATTTTCATTCACGATACCAATGTTGGAATGGGTATGATTTAACGACAATGCTTTTGTTCTGGGAAAATAATTGTTATCGATTTTTTTTTAATGTCAGGCAGTGACCAAGGTGTATCGAATCTTGCAAGCTCAAGGTAACCCGAAATTTCGCTCGGAGATTGAGTAAGCCTTGCAATCTTTACTCGTATTTCGTACTGGCTCTTTTCCACAGTACTTTATAAGCATTTCCAAACATGTCATATATTTTTAATAAAATCCAGAATTAACAAAATCTATCCCGACCGTTGTTTGAACCCAGGTCTCCCACATCCGGGGACTATACTACATACATACTACGTATACATACTGCGGGTACATACGGGTAACTAGACTAGGAATACGTCAAAGTCGTTGTTGGACGAGTGAGCGAGTCATGTGTTGAGTACTCGTGAACATTTGCATTTAAGTTGATTGATACGGTATAAATGATAGGGGTTTAAGTTTAATTGGGATGAGGGCGCGTCAACGTAAGGTCATAATGCGCCACTCTAACCTAGGCTATGGAGGAAAGACCCATGCTGGATCCAGCCTTATTTAGGGGAGGAAAGGGAATGTTACCAGGTATTGATTACAAGACGCGCTCACTCGTCAAACAACGACTTTTTCCTGGTATATTTAAGAAAAAGTACTTTACAAGGACATATGAACACAAAATGTGTCCATCACGTTTTGCATTTGAATTCCAGCCTCACCTACAACACACGCAAGAGAAGCACAGATTTCTGAAGGAAAAGTCTTTGCACAAATCCACTTCTTGCTGTCAATCTCTCCCTTTACAAGACAATGGCTCTCTTCGTGTTCAGAAATGCGTGTTTCGCACAGAAAAAAATGAGTATACTTTTACCGAATGTTGAAAATCAGATTTCTCTATAGTGCGGCCTCGATCTTGTAAGATAGACCCAATTCAAAAACTATTTTATTTATGAGGAGTATCGCGGCCTCACATGCAGTCGCGTCTACACTGAAGACGGAACTCCTACCCTCTGGGTAAACTAAAGTTTCGTTCGTTGAACGTTCCACTAAATCACAAAGCAATTGAAAATTGAAGAAAAATGTTCCAAAGAGGTTGGGAAATTCCTTTGCTCTTCGTACAAAGAGAAGGTGAAGTTTCCTCGAGCGAAGTATTGTAGGGAAGAACGAAAAACGCGTGAGAAATGGTATTTAATTAATTTTCTGTTTGATTTACGGTTCGAAGTTGTTTCATCGCTTCCTTGGTCAGAAAAAAACAGCATTACCTTTGCTTCTTCGAAACTCAATTCTCTAACCCTTCTTATTACCACCTGTTACAGCATGCACTAATCAAAACCCATGTTACTTACGCAACACAAAAGAGTTGGAGATTTAATAAAAATTAAGTAGACGTTATGCGTGTGATGAAGGAACCGCACACGCGTTTGCTATGCAGTCCTTGTCAAAATCTACGCAACAATATCCAATTTTGTAATATGTATTACATTTATGATGCTTGCATTCGCAGAACGCAACAAGAACGCAACAAGAATCATAACAATGATATTTTATTATAAAATATGTTGCAGGTTATCCGATTCCTATCGAACCGTTAAAAGTAATCAACTCCCTAGTTACAAATAATGGTAAAAATTTTAAATGTCTTGTTTTTATATTTTTTATTAGTCAATCTGGTCCTAAAATAAAAAAACAAAGTACACCTTTTTAATGATTTTTTTAAAATTAACAACACTGACAATAATGAATCATAAAGTAAAACAAGGAACAGCTGTATTGTAATACTAACATGTGTTCATGTTCGTTCGTTTCGCTAAGAAAATAGAGATCAACTTTTAAGTATAGCTCACGGCAGCAGGTCCGCAAACAAAACGTAGTGTATTAAGATAAAATAATGTAATATGTCAAACTTATAATTGAAAAGTCGCTACTTTACATTTTTATAATAACGATTGTTATGATATTGTACTGATAAGGTTAAAATAACGTTAACTTTAAGATGAACCTTATTCTCAAAATCACACAAACAAATTAGTATAGGGGAGCATGTGATTTTTGTTGTTTTGATTCCTTTATGCAAATCAACATGAGATGGTTTTGCAAGCTGTGCCCCCTCCCAATAGACGAAGCAATATCCCTCGACGCTATGTGACTCGTCATGTTAATAATCTTAGTGAATTCATTTGAGATAACATGTTCCAGATGCCAGGACCTGTCTCCTTAATTAACACACAGATTAGGGAAAATGAATAATAGACCGAGAGTTCTATGGAAATCTAGGTTGGTAATTTTAATAGTAAGATTCGTCTTAGCTCACTTAATCAAAATTTATTGCTGTCGCAGAAATGATCTTTAAACGTAGCAGGTTGCAAAAAGTTTCAAGTAGGGTGCTCGTAATTTGTGGGCAACCTATTCTCCCTTTCTTCCCGTTCCACTTCACACGCACCCGGCCCCCTGACCCTCACACACATACTTGAACACTTCGAGCTGTGTGGTCAGATGTAAAAGTTAAAATTAACAAATAACAAATTAAAAATAATAATTTATTCAGAACAACAATTTGATTCGAGTACAGCTGGTATCTACGGGGAAGACCGGGGATGAGCTACTGGCTTCGCTGTACTGGTCTGCTCGGGAAGAGATTGCCCAATTTGAGAGTCGTCCTTTGTAAACTTACCATTATTTTTTTAATGTCTTATCTTATACGTTTTGTGATTTTATTAATGTTAAAAAGTATTTTTAGAGGGGTTACGAGGTATAGTAGACGATAGTAAACGATCCTTGTCTGTTGTCACCCTTTGCCGCTTGCAGAGAATAATGTTGAAACAAGTTCTGGTTGTATTTAAAAAAATGGTTGTTTAATCGATTCTGAATTGGCTGTATGTCGATAACTGTATTAAAAGCTACGCTCATTAACGCGATAAAAGAAAACAGTTAATAAAATAAAAATTCACCTCTTTTTCACATTATATTAAATAGCTTCACGTTTACATTGGCAAATTTCTTTAGAGTAAATCTTATTTATTAGAACTAGGAAAACGCTAAAGTCCCGCCGCGTTGATGGATGAGCGTTTTTGTAAGTTTTTAGTTTGCGTGGGACCACTTTTCCTTTGCAAGTGCTTTGTGAATGCATTGTAGGTGACTGTTGTCAAGTTTCAATTGTTTCTTGTTAGTTGTTATTATAAACCTCAAAAAACACATTTTAAAACCTTTATTTCTATGCATTCTGGCTAACTTTGTCAACTTTTGCAACTTTTTCTTACAAAAGGTACTACATCACCATAACCGTAATGTCCATGTGAAATATGAACGTTGTTGCCCCACCCGTTTGGTCAAAATCGGCCTAAATGTGACGAAAATATCGCACTTAAAGTAAAAAAACTCATATTAAAACCTTTATTTCTATAGATTCTAGCTAACTTTTTCAACTTTTTCTTTGAAAAGGTACTACATCACCATAACCTTAATGTCCATATGAAATATGAACGTTGTAGCCCCATCCGTTTGGTCACAATCGGTCCAAATGCGACAAAAATATCGCACTAAAAATCGAAAAACTCATATTAAAACCTTTATTTCTATGGATTTTAGATAACTTTCTCAGCTTTTTATTTTAAAAGGTACTTCATCACCATAACCTCAATTTCCATGTGAAATATGAACGTTGTAGCCCCACCCGTTTGGTCAGAATCGGCCCAAATGTGACGAAAATATCGAACTAAAAATCGAAAAACTCATATTAAAACCTTTATTTATATGGGTTCTAGCTAACTTTTTCAGCTTTTTGTTTCAAAAGGTACTACATCACCATAATCCTAAAGTTCATGTGAAATATGAACGTTGTAGCCCCACCCGTTTGGTCAGAATCGACCCAAATGTGACGAAAATATCGCACTAAAAATCGAAAAAAATCGTAAAAGTACGATATTCATGAGAAATATTTCTTCGATTGTACCCAAAAACGTAGCAAGTCTAAGTTCAGAGAAAACGAAGGTCCCCTCAAATTTTCATCAAGATCGCATATGCCGTTTGCCCGGTAGAGAGCGAACAAACAGACAGAAAAAAAAAAAAAAAAACAAACAAAAAAACATTGGAGCTAAATTTTTTGGGGGTCAGTGAAATTGAAGTCTTCGCTTCGCTCGCTACGCTCATCCAATTATAAAGTGCATATTTAAAATTGTACATTGTAAAGTTCAAACATTATCCTTTGCAGTAAATGTAGGCCTATGATCCATAATTAACTAAATTGCATCGATATTAATATAATTTTATTTAAAAATATATATAATTATAAATAATTATCACTGAATATAATTCTTCGACTCGGCTATGATCGCAGCATATCTTGAATTTGCAATAACTAGGTTATGCCCGGAGCATTGACTATATTGAATAATGTTTGCGCAATATACGATACAGTATACTAGTATACGTTTACTCGAAGGGAAAAGTACAAGAAATTAAATATAAAGTTGAAAATACATATGATATGAAATATACTTGAATATACAATTACCCGACATAAATCAATCGTTTAACCTCTTCGTTGCTCGCCCCTGGGTATTGAGGATAACTCTGAAGTTCTCATATTGAAACAAATATTTGAGCGAATGTTAAACGGGGGAAATGATATCATCGAGCACTTTGTGTACTTTGAATGAAGCGCCATTACATTCACTTATGTAACATGAATTGAGCAATCAACTTGCTAAGTGGCATGTATCGGTTTGTTTTATAAGGCCAGTGTATAAAAGATAAACCCTTCTACTATTGAGAGAAGAGAAGTGTATTTCTATCTTCGTCAGGCGCGTTCTCTAAATGTTTTCAAAAATGTAGTCTTAAAACGTTGAAGAAAGAATTCCTTTATTTTATCAAGACATTTAAGAAGAGTATTTCATAGATGACGCTATGTTGACGTATATATATATTTAAAGCTTCAACACATGAAGCACAGAGGGAAGGCTAATTTATCGATAATACCATACTATTTAGTAAGTTAATATCTTAGTATTGGTTAAACAGTTGTAATGGAGTGCCTAAAGGGTGTTTGGTAACAATATCCTAAAGTGGACCGTGTAAGTACACTTTAAACAAAGCTTGAGTATGATTGCCGCTGGCGGACATCGAACACACAAACTTCCGGCCTAGAGTCAATGTGCTAGTTCTGAGTAAGCTCTGTCAATGGCCTAGGGTTTCTGTGTTCCCATAAGATGGTACGATTGTTTGTGAGCAAATCATAGCAATTGCGATTAACGAACATACTTACTTCATAATAATATAAGTATGTAGTATTTAAGTAACACATCATTCGATCCCACAACAATGTTATTGTGTTGTTGTTGTTGTTGTTGTTGTTGTTGTTGTTGTTGTTGTAAATTCCGTGTAACAGGCTACAGAGGGCCACACGTGTCCAGCATTGGCCATCCTGCCCTAAGGGGAGGTACATTTTCAATAAATTTATTATTATGTTACATTTATAGGGCAATCCATTGACAAATGTAATAATATTATTTAAGTCACCCGAATCACTTCAATACTCAAATAAACATTCAAAAGACTGTCAAAATACAAAAAAGTCCATTTATTATTTAAAGTAAATAATTCAAGCTGTTATAAAATAGGCAAAGGAGGACAAAAAATAAAACTAAGATTAAAGGTTCATTCAATTATGCATTTTGTGGGGTTGTATGCAGTGGTGACATATTTGAGTTATGTCGACGAATGTATAATGAATGACTTTTGCAGTTTTATTTGATCAGCTAAATTTTGTGATTTTGGTTGTGCGTAATTCGTGAATCATTACCTTAGATGAGACACATAACATGTGGAAACAAGTTGAACTTAAAGAAATATTTAAAGCAATGCTTATCTCACACAAACTATAAGAATTTTTGTTATTGTTATTTTTTACCAATGCTCAGTGAAACACGAATTAAATTCTGTAGTTTTCGAGGATCTGGAGGATCTTGATATCTGATTGTGGTTCTAGTATAAAAATCGATTTTAATGGAGTTTAAACCACCAAGTAAACTATACTTAAAGCATAAACTAAAATGCACGGCACACAACATTATCAACCCTAATGTACGAGCTATCCAATTTTAAAATTTACTTAAAACTTCATAGCATGCTTTTATTAGCTATTTCAATAACAGATTATGTGTGCGTATTACAGAAAAAAATGTTAATAAGCACGAGTATGATAAAAAACACCTTATGACCTAAACGTTATTTTCTATTTATCTTGTTACTTCCTTGTCTACATATTATAAATTAATCGATAACATGAAGCAGATGAGTATAAATACTCATGCAGTGACATTGGGTGACTTAAAGTTGTGTGCTGGTGTGTTTTTAGAGTGAAAACGGTATTCCGTCATACCATACTTTTTTGGTCTCCCGGTGATATATTTGCAGAACCGGTAACTTCACTATCTCTAAACACCTGTTGTGTACTATTACAGGCACGAATGATGGCGTTTCCTAACAAAGGAGCAAATCTATTTAATCAACAGATCGTCAAAGAATACAAACATTAAAAAACATCACTTTGCGTCTATATTTTGGTGGAGGCGCCGGTCTATGACAATGATTAGAACTACCATGACCAAATGTTCCTGGCTTGATCTTGCATTCATAAATGGTGGTCATGCCGAGCACATAAGTTTTCAAAACTTTCTGAGGGGCCTCCATTGTTACCAAAAACTTTCTGTATCTTAAAGGGGTATTCACCCACTAAACTGAAAAAATATAGTTCAGTTTGGCTAACTAGTTAGGAATTAAGAAAGTTACAGAAAAATTATTGGATCCACCACCCGAAAAAAAATTGTCAAACATTGTAATTTTCTAGCTAGCATCGGCAAAATTCTTCAATATAAGAAATAACATGGGGACGATCTTTATTTCCAGTGACCATAGAGGATTTTGATTAAAAAACAACTGGCCATTATTGACGAACTCGGCAGCCTTTTCTGTAAATCATCTATATTTTTTTTGTCATTTAGGCAAATGGTTCGGTCAAAATATGCTGATTACCAAGACGGGGTGTGATTTTGGAATGCATATTTTTACGTGTTTGAGTGTTGTGCACAGTTTTAAGGCACGATGTTATAAAGGGCCATTTTAGATTGGTATGATGCTCAAGTATCTATGTGGAACAAAAAAGAAGCAAGTTAAAGACAATTTAAGAAATTTACCAAAACGCCAATTTTCGACAATTTCAAGACCAAAAACCTTAAAAAATTCGTACAAAATCGCAGTTATAATAATAGTAAGTATAATTTTTTAAACGATCATAGAAGTGTAATATTAGCTAGAGATTATGTGGGAAAAAATAACTTTTTTGGGGTAACAGCCCCATTAAGATTCAACAAAAACGAATGTTAATCCGACCTCGTGTTCGGTTTTTATGTGTCACTAACACACTCGGACGTACATAATAGTGTTGCTTATATGGGCTTATATGGGCTCTAATATCAATCATCATTTTCCACTGAATGGGTCAAGTGAATCGAGTTCTGTTCATACCCTTTATATATAGCGGCTTGTTAATTGAATATACTGTTCACATTCTATAACGATGCGCACAATGCCAAAAACTCACTGCAGTAAAATCATTTCCCAGTTAATAAACAGACAAAACGCGTTGATTATAATGCCTTTTGTTAGTTGTGTGCATGTTTTAATTGACACAGGGTGATAAAGAAATGTGTATCAGTTATTCAAGCAAGGGCGTAGACACCAAGCAGCATTGTAAGCAGGTAAATTGCTTGTAAAATTACCTTAAATTATATACAATATGCTTATTTTATTTTTTTAATTTAATTTAATTTTTTGGAGGGGGGTGGGGGGTTGAGAAGAAAAGCAAGCAATTTTAATGGGCGAAGGCTGCCTAATCAGCTAAAGTTTGTCATTAATATTTTATAGCGGTATATAGTTCCTGTATTTGATTGTTATGTTATTTTATGTGCTTTTCATTTTAGTATATTCTAGTTCACAAGTAGTATAGTTTCTAGTTCATAATATATGATAATTTTATTTCATATCAAAGGCATAAAGCATTTAACATTTTAGAGTGTACAATATTACTAATTATTATAATGCTTAGAAAAACCCATAAATAAAAACATTTTTTTAAATAGCAATTATTTTATGTCCGTTAGACTGTGCGTATCACGTTCACGATAAGAACCGAAAAAAGCGTCAGATTGAGATGCGTTTTTGTTAATATTGACCTTCAACAAGAAATGATAAGAATTTGTATTCCTGCGGATCAGTGGGATGGGGATAACCTTACTCAAAAGGATTATATAACTAAACCCGGCACCTCCACCAAAGCTACAAATTTGATGATGGTTAATTTATTTGTGTGGCCTTTTTTGCCAACATAAGTAATTTGACGTACTATTTTTGGTAGTTCCCCCATGAGTGATCATACTTAGATGTTACTCAGTATTTCAAACTCATTCAATGCCAAACTAACTTTACAGCCAATTTATAAATTGCGATCCCTTTGTTTGAAGAATTAATCTTGCGTTTTCGTGACATGTCAGTAGTACATATTATCATGACAGGACACATGTTTACTTGTCCTAGTTTTCACCAGTAAATGTGTTGTTTTGGGGAGAATTATGCAGGCCTACGTGTGATTTAGTGACTTTAATATGCCGGTCTCTAGTCTTTCATTGTTCGCTCGTTGATGGTGTTGGCGTCTACAGAGTTGGCTTGGTCGGCTTTAAATTTAATGAGCCCCACTGAAAATCAGTTCCATGATTTGAGTGGGTAGACTCAAAATACGTTTTTTGTATTTTTTAATAACAAATATGACAAATCTTTGCCTCGTCTGTAACTCCCAAAAATAATAACTGATGATCATTGGCAAGTTTTTATGGAGATTGTTTAAGGCTGATTTAAATTTTAAATAATTGAGGTTGCTGAGGTTTAAGTGGGGGGGGGTAAGGAGGGGGGTTCGGAATGTAGAAGTAAATGGTAGTTGTTGTTTTTTATAAATAGTGGGGTTTTGGTGTTAAAGTGGTGGGGATGTATAGGGCTAGGGACCGCCAGTGGAGAGAGTAGGTATGTACCTGCTATCGAGGCTGCTGTCAAAATGTATATATTTTTTAAGTTGTGCAATAACTTGAATGAATGAACATCGAAATAACCCAACTTTTTAAATATAAATATATCCACGAATATAAATTAACTTCGGCTTTAAGTCCAATTAACATAATTTAATATTAACATGAATTGTTCAAATGTAAAATTATCAATCTGATTACGAGGAAAAAACTTAATTGCATGAAACATTCTTGTTGAGTTAAATTCACATAATGCTGCCCCCCATTAGTTTGAATAATTCATTGGCCCCAATATTTATTTAAGGTCAACAATAAACATTATTTTTAACTGGCATGCGTGAAGAGTATGCGTGCGTTTTAACCTTTAAGTAAATAAAAGTACGATTCCAGCAAAATAATCATTACTGCGTGAATGGATTAACCCACGGAGAATAGAATATTGGGTAATATTTAGCTATTTCCTCATTTAGAAATCCCTTGCCACCAATCTGCATACTCATTTGCTTATATTGGGTTCCATATACATTACTTTCAAAATTACATTAAACTATAAATTTAAAAATTCAATTGAATATTTATGGAATGTAAATGTTTTTACTTTATTGTTTTCATTCCTAGTCCACTTTATCATTTTCTCGGGGCGCTGAAGAAATGGTAAAGTGATGTCTGCGACATTTGGTATCGAGAATCTTGAATCATTGCCCATGCTCGCTATATATTTCCTCATCGATTTGAAATCCTTGCAATCGCATCATACAGACCTGAGAGACACTCCACTCTGTCGCGCTCTGTTTATCATTCAAGAAGGATGGACGAGAACACTACTCAACCCTCATATCTAAAAAGAAAGCACTATTGTTTTATTGTTGAGCACACTCAATCTCGTTGAATCTACGATCGCAACGACTCAATGCACTTTATGAACGATTGCAAGTGGAGTACACGCTCACTCCCTCACAAACAAACAAACTCACATCAAGAATAGAAAACATAATCGGAAAATAAAATGTTAGAGTATGATACAGCTGATACACACTTCCATATTCAAGATTGATTAAGTACTTTCGAGGTAGTGCTGTTTTCATCAAGATATACGTATGGAGTTTAACCGCACATGAGTTTCGCTCGCTGATACCCTCGTCATCCGACTCTATACGTTATTATGTGGGTGTATTGAATGTCATGTCAGAGTGCTGTTAAAGAGGACTTAATCCCAGTAGACCTTTAAAGTCTGAAGAAAACTTTGGAAAACCTTTCAGTCGTGATTGCCAGTGGCGGGATTTGAAACCGTGACCTCCCGAATAGATCAAGCGTTACGCCATGAATGACCGAATTATTTATTGGTTAAAATTATGATTTTTAAGTAAGTTAGTATATCTTTAATTTATATTTACTGATCAACAAGTTCTCGTTAGGTTCCCTGACTTTCCTACTTTTTGACAGTATTTTTGACCAGTGTTTCTCCTGTTTGCCTAGATTGTCTTGTTCTAAATTGGTCTGTTGTACAAAATATAACAATTTAATACAATTATGGTTATTTTATGGCCAGCACTTATCTTGATTCAATGTTACTCCGAGTACTGTTTCATAGTTTTGCCAATACTCAAATTCGTTTGAGGTCCAACAAATCAATATATTGTTCAAATTAAATAATTCGCTTTATTTTTCGTTTTATTTTCCTATTTTGTTTCGGAACTAAACAATCTCTCTTTTATCATAAATATTTTTCAGCGATATGGGTTCACCAATTAAATTAAATTTGTTCCAATTCCATTCTCTTCATTATACATGATTAACTAGCCTTTGTTAGGCCAACCATAGATATTTTCTGATTTGTTCATTATATCTGGTTAAATAATTATTTTTACAATTTTCCACATGGTGTATAAAATTAAGTGTGCATTTATATTTAATCATATTATTTATTGTACTTATTAGTAAATCAGCATTTATTTTAGATTTTATTTATTTTTCTATTTTTTATGTATTTTTATTTAACGTGTATCATATTCAGTTAAGAAGGAGAAGTGAAAGTTAAGAAAGGAGGACAAATTAGGGCGTACACAGCCCTTATAATTTTTTAAGAGTGAAACGAACTCATTTGGGGCATGCCGCAAATTTTGCTGGTCTATTTTGTTGAATTCTTTTTTTTTCGTCTGTTGTTTAACGCTACCAGGTTATAGATATCCGATGTCTTTATAAATTTAAGACCAAATTCGACTAAGCTTAGGTGTATTTTTTGGTTACAAGTAGATCAAACGATATTCGTCGATTATATTTTCATTATTTTTTCGATTTTGGGCTTAAGTCTAACGTTCCTTTGAGATACTATTTGACCAAACGGGGCAAACCCTTATCATATTGCATTGGATACTGTTTGGTGTGATGTCCATTTTAATACTCAAATTCATACACAACTGCAGAATCTATAGAAAAATTTTACTATAGTTTTTATATTTTTGTAGAATTTTCTGCATAACATAATTCTGTCCATAATAAGACTAACTGTTCAGTGTTCATGTCATTATTAGTGGTTTGTATATTTGAAAGTAAAAGAAAAAGTTTAGCTCGAATCCATTAATAAAGCTTTAATTAAGTTTTTCACAGGTTAACATTCCAACGTTCAACAATAAAATTGACAAACTAATGCTACAATGCAGTAAAGCATATACAACGATTAAAAAGTAAAGAATCCGAAACAAAATTTAGAAAGCTAATATCCATCAACGCGCGTGACTTTAGCGTTTTCGCTTGTTAACGTATGTTGTAGTACAGTTTGGTGATGGTGTTTATTATTTTGTTTTAATATGATGCACTGGTATAATACCACAAGAAGTGTAAACGCATTCATTATTGTAAGACTATGTGTCTTTATCTCAAGAAAATTCTATTAGATCCTAATTTCTAAATACATAAGTTATGATTGATAGATGATCGATAATTATGATTAAATTTTCGACTCGTTGTAAGGTAAACTTTACCTTAGATTTTATTATATAAAAGCTCAAACGTTAATCTGCAATGACTTACAATATTGGCCCAGAATTGTACCATTTTTTGCATTTTAACACAAACAACCGAATTTCCTCAGTTTTATATCTACAGCTAAAATGTATTTCAATAACATAATCGTCATAATCCAAAAATGTCATGGGGTTCGTATTGTAATTACTATGTTTTAATTAAGTTCCAATATAAAAATACATTTCGTACGACTTGCCATTTTCTCTGGGACTTTTATGTTTACCATATTTTATACCCATTCCAACGTTTCACACATCTGTCAAAACGTGAAAGTGCTGACAATCCAGATAAAAGCTATCTGTGCACAATCGATTATAAGCAGACAGAAGTTGTTTGAAGAGGAGAATTGGGAATAGCCATCAAATTTCGAATGTAATATTATGAGTGCTTCGCTTCGTTACGTTTGTTGTTTGTTATTGCTGTTGCTGTTGTGTGTTTATTATTATTGTATTTTAATGAGATGTCGCCTGGTATAAATACACAGAGAGTGAAAATACTGTGATTTGTCATTATTGTAACGGAGTCGTTGGTCTATTTGACAAGAGAAACTTTTGATACCCAATCGTCAAACAAATGAGAGTGTATGTTTATAGTGAAGATTCAATCAAAATTGATTATTAACATTGATGTCTATACTGTTGTAGGTATATTATTTAATACATCGTATTCTTATACATCAATATAGTCTCAAACGTATGATCATGCAATACTTAACACAATAATTGCCCAGCATTGTACATACTTAGTTGTTTCGTACAGCTAACTGCGTACAATGTTTCCTTACGGTTATAATTATAGCCTCAATAATGTAGAGTCAACTAAGGACATAACATATAGTATTGCTTATTATGTCATTAAGCAGTACAAATTGCTAATTTCACATCCATTTTAAATTAATTTTCCTCTAAACGAAACTAAATCACCTCACATGGATGCAATAAGGATGAATTTATCACACTCGAAGCGAAGTCACGAAAAGGCTACAACTCAACCACACCACCCCTATGTGAGTGAGGGTGTGTGTGTGATATCACCACAGAATACGTGAGCACGTTGTCCAGGCCAGTGTCAAGCGTACCTCTCCCAAGTCTCGAGACGCAGTGTTGCCGACACTCGCAACAGATGTCGCCACCGACGAACAAAACACGTTCCATAACTCTCGCACTAGATCGCAGCACAGTCTCATCTTAATAACGGCCGTCAAGTTTATCACTTGTGCCTGGGTAAGACGTTAGACACAGGATTTACGAGGCAGTTGTTCCATGTTCAGTTTTCTTACAAGTTAACCGCAACACATTATGCTTAATGGGATATTCTCTTCTAGCTGCTACTCGTTGGTATTGTCTCTTCCATTCCGCAAGAGCACTAGGTGTTTAGCTCCGCTAACTTTGTTAAATGTGTTTTCGACCTTCTAGAATCTAGCTCTTAGAGTAAGTTTGGGAAATGCTTCTACGTGAAAAACAGAAGACACATTCCCCGATGAAAATAAACTAATTCTTTTGTTAACACCCCTTGCATGCCAGCAAACATGTATGTAAATTAAATGCTTTCGGTTTAAAGCCCGCCCGAGTCGATTCATTTTAAAGTGAGTTCACAAGGCATCAGAACTGCTTTAATGTTTAAATTTAATTGGAGATACGGTCATATGATAATTTGTGTAGATATTAAATTACGTATAAAGAATAAAAAAATGTTTTGTAACCGTCATTCACGACGAGTTGGTGCATTGGTGAAACTTTGAGTAGTAAAAAGTAGTGATTCTAAAATCCGAATATTTACATAATGAGATGCGAACTAAAAATAAGACAATGAACTGAATGTTTGTTATAGCTCCTTTTTTCACGATTCTTCATTGAACTACTTTTTTATTTCCAAACATTTGAATTTCAAATAAATATCTGGGAATAATTCCCTATACTTTCTGGTTCAAGGATAAAATCAACATTTTTAATATTAAGATGTGCCATCATTTTTAAAAACAACGCCAAGAATTAATCCATACTTCATGTATGAAAAATGTGGGTCAAACAATGCATTATTCAGATTAAAGTTCAGTGGAGAACTACCATTGTGTTGATGTGGAAGGTAGGAGCTCGATCCGCCTTGCTTACTTCACAATACATATTATTTTCTCCGACACTCGAATGTTTTTCGGGACATGTAATACAAAATACTAATGCATTATTATCACACATTGCAATAGACCTTAAAAATTTCTAATCAGATTACTCTCCTCTATAATTCTAGTAGTTCAGCTAACCAAATATCTTAAAGGGGCTATTAAACCAAAAATTTATTTTTTTACCACATAATCTATAGCATAATACTACACTCAATTGACAGTTTTAAAAAAATATATCTTGTAACTGTGATTTTACATGAAGTTTTCAATTTTTTGATCATAAAATTTGCAAAAATTGGCGTTTTGTGAAATGTCTTAAATCGGGCTTTATCTTGCTTCTTTTTTGTTCCACATACTAGACCATCATACCAATGTTAAATGGCACTTCATAACATCGTGTCTTTAATTGGATGAGCGAAGCGAAGACTTCAATTTCACTGACCCCCAAAAAAATTTAGCTCGGGTGTTTTTTTTTTGTTGTATTTTTGTCTGTTAGTTTGCTCTCTACCGGGCAAACGGCATATAAGATCTTGATGAAAATTTGACAGGACCTTCGAAATCTCTGAACTTAGAGGTGTATTGTTTTTGGGTACAATCGAAGAAATATTTCTCATGAATATCGTACTTTTACGATTTTTTTCGATTTTTAGTGCGATATTTTCGTGACATTTGGGTTAATTCTGACCAAACGGGTGGGGCTACAACGTTTATATTATACATGGACATTAAGGTTATGGTGATGTAGTACCTTTTGAAAGAAAAAGTTGAAAAAGTTAGCCAGAATTCATAGAAATAAAGCTTTTAATATAAGTTTTTTGATTTTTTGTGCGATATTTTCGTGCCATTTGGGCCAATTCTGACCAAACTGGTGGGGCTACAACGTTCATATTATACATGGACATTAAGGTTATGGTGATGTAGTACCTTTTAAAAGAAAAAGTTTAAATAGTTAGCCAAAATCTATAGAAATAAAGCTTTTAATATAAGTTTTTTACGGAAAATAATACCAATTGACAGGTAACAAAGAAACTTGACAACAATCAGCTACAATGCGTATTGCGTAGGCAGCAAAGCAAAGAACTTGCAAAAGTAAAGATATCCCATGCAAACTAATTTCAAAAGCTCATCCATCAACGCGGCGGGACTTTAGCGTTTTCCTAGTTATATGTAGGATGGGGGGGGAGGGGGGGTAAAGTAATTACTTTTTTACTAACTTAAATGTTTCTCCACATTAAATATAATTCAACACACAACTCATCTATGTCTCATGATGAAGAGTGTGCGAAAGGTGAGCTTGCTTTCGGGTTCTGTTGATGACAGCAGGACGTCACGTCGATGTGAGTGATTTTTAGGTGCAAGAAGTTCGATTGCGGCTTGTTTCGAAATCTGTTTTTTTATTTCTTTCATTTTACCGAAAATCCATCTTTAGCTGCACGAATAATTTGAATGACACCTTCACAGATTATGTAGAAATAGCTCGATACCTTTGTTGGTCAGACAGCCATGCGATATAATTATTTACTATTTTATTATGCGCCTTGTTGTTCTCATTTATCACTTTTTTCATAGTTAACTAGTTTCAATTAATGACAACACTTTACCAACTGCCAAACATAATATAAATGTAATGATACATTTTTAGTTTGTCCAGTAAATATGTAGGCCCTAAATTGAAAATGTTTTGTAAATCAAGCAGTTAACGAAAATAAATAATTTCGTACAAAGCACAAAATAACTGTTTGATACAAATCCAAAAATATAAAAATGTAATACAGTATACATTTATTGTTTCATTAAAAAATATCTGAGTAATATTAGTAAATTTAACTAAATATGATTATTAAATAAACCAATTAATATACTACTTGCCAATAAGCCACATCTGTTCAAAAATCCTTCGATCCGTCAATCGGTCTATTGGTTTAATTTAGCTGTTACTATTTTATAATTTTATTGAATCAAGATTACTTTGGGAGGCTGAAAGTTTACCGGGGTACTTTTTCTAGTTCTAGAAGCAAATAAGATGTTCTCGCTATCTAGCGTATTGTTTTCTAACTACTCGTTATATTTTGATATCGATGTAGGAATTTTTTTCCATCAAGGAAGTTATTGACTTTAACTTTTTACAACTTTTTGTTTTTGTTTGTATGTTTGACAAAGGCTAATAAAAAGTCTGATTTTATGTTGTTGGTTTCGAAGGCAGAGCGCAGCACTGGTCGGCATACAGACTTGTGTGTCTCTTTGAAGGCTTCCGCTACCTGGTGGCAGAATGATCAACTACTTGAACCTCGCACATCGGCTCAGTTGGCTAGAAAGCTATCCCATCGACCAGAAGCTATGGTTAGAATCTCTTCTAACCTGCTTCTCCTACTTGCATGTAGATTCATGTGTTTGAAAATTATATGGTGTCAATATTATTCGAATTAAATCTTACGAAGGTACATTTCCCTATTAGGAACACATTTCGCTGTACATAGTGTGTAAGTAGGTATCTAAGATGACCTCTATTTTGCTCCCAATATAATATTGCTTGGAAATTTCTTATGCTTAAATCACCAGTCATGTACATAAAATTGGTTTGCGTACAAGATTGGTTTATTATTGCATTGTTTAAAAGGTTTTGTTTATTCTAGTGTAAACTCGAGACATTCATCACCACACTTATTTGACATACCTCTTCATCAGCATTCAGCCATATAAGGTTGGGCGTTGTACCGAATTAGATAGGTATAAAGGGCCTGGAATTAGTGCCGCGTTGACATATGTGCTAGTTTGTAATTACAGAGCAAACCTTATCGTGTGGTCTGGTGTAGCACAATAAATACTAGCAGTATTTGCCAAGGAACAGAATACAATTTTTAGCTAAATCACAGATAAACTCTGTCATCTGTGGCTAAATGTATTAATATTTCCATCTTAATTACTATTTCATTATTATAATGCTCAAAAGTATTTAAAACTCGTAGGATTCCTTGTCTGCAAGTTTGTGATGTAGCGTATTAGCAATATTTTATAAATAACGTCATGGCACAATATTTACGATTCCTCCGAAAACTGAGTAGGATTAAAATCCGTAAATTTTCAGGGAAAGAATCGAAACAATGGAAATGGTTTTGCGGCAATAGGTGATAGTTTACCGTCAATAAGACTGATAATAAGTTAATAATTGTGGTAGCGTGGAGAAAAACAAAGATGGTAGAGAGAAACTATGGTGATAAAATATGCATTCAATTTAACCAAATGGCACGGGATGTCTTCGAGATATTTCCTTCTCAATATTATTTCTAAACTTGCATTACCTCCCGCATACAAACCTCCCGCAATGGTACCGTAAAGAACTGTTGAGGCGCTGGATTTAAATTGATGTCAACAATAGGGTGAATGTAAAAACTTAAAAAATATTAACACGAGACTCCCTTTGTTATTTTAATAATAAACACAAACAATTTTTCTTTACATTGAATAATTATTCCAGAAGACGAATGCTTTCAAATTGGCATAAATTCAATTTTCCATTGTCGTAACCATAGACGTGGTACATTTGCAAGAGAGGCGAGGTTGCTAAAGGCTGGTTGATTAGTTGATTGTTTGCTTAGTTGGTTGTATGGGTTGCTTACAATTGTGACGTCATAAATTTCTACGTTACTGGGTGTGTATTAAAGTGGGCATTTGACCAATGACCGTTTTCCAAAAAAATTGTAAAAATACAGCCAAACAAAGATTGGCAAAATAGATTTCTAAAATGTTAATTGAAACGTATTATTTGTTCGTGCATTTGCAATTTACTACTTTTAATTAAAATGTAATAGTTCATGCAAATTATATTTTGCCAAGCTTTTCAAAGATGCAGTTACGGGGCAGTGTCTCTATGAATAATAATAAGGCGCAAATGTACAAGGGTACATGAGCTTGGCCCTTCTTTTAGATCTCATTACTTTTAAGTGTGTAAGGTTTGGCTGTATGTTTAAAAGTTATTTTGTGTGCATTGTTTACCATTAAAAAAAATTTGACAAATCTTCATTAACCAAAGTTAAACAATTCTACAAGTATTTTATTTAAAAATTCATACATTTTCTTCGATTGTACTGAATAAAAAGTAGGCCCCTATATCAGATCTAAAAAACAGATTTCGAAGATTTTCTGTTAATTCTCTAAATACTGCTTCTTCCAGTGACAAATTCAGATCATTCATGAGAGTAGCTACTTAACTTGTAAGCCGAATAGTACAGGTTTTCAGATGTAACTTTATAACTTTTGGTGCCAAACGTTTACCTGATGGATTAATTTTTGTTGCTTATGACGTATTCTGTTATTGCTATTCAAGACGATGAGTGGTGAGGGGTATACAGGGGTGAAGACAATTACAATAAAACCATGCCTTAAGCGGGACTCGAACTCTCGTCACTTGGTATATAACGCTTCAGACATGCGCCCTAAACGTATGAGTCGCCTCGAATGTCTCTCCCAGCCCCCCCCCCCCCCCACAAAAAAAAAACAATAAAAAACAACAACAACAGAAAGCAATTCGCAACTTTAAACTCGCCTTCACGCTAGTTCGATTATTCTTAACTTGACTTTTTTGACAACTGACAATGGTGACGTTTTATTCAAAAAAGGAAAAAAATTGGAGGATTTTAATTTGTGATACTGAATTGGAGATATGTTATTATGGGTTTTGTCTTTTCGGACTTATTTGGTTGATAGATGAATTTGAGATCATCATACCTCACGCAAGACTTACTGTAATGGGAACATTAAATCTCTTCTCTCAATAATTCTTATTTTGGTTATTAATTAATTTTATTTAATCTAATTTGAATTTTTTACCAAAGTCATTGACCTATTATGCATTGTTGTCATACTATTATCGATTATTCACTCAACGCTATTACTATTTCAAATAGTTCTTGATTGTGTCTGCTTTTATCTAACTAGATTTATTTAGTTGTCCTCCTTTGTAAATCAGTTTTTTAACTGAATAGGATTGACGTTAAATAAATAAATAAAATAAATAATATAAACTGAAGTGTAAAGTGAGGACTATAAATAAGTGAATAAAGCATTTATTTTTATAAATTATAGCGGTTTCATTGTTAAAACATGCATTTAAGAGCACTTCTTTTTATACCAATCTTCAAAAGTTTGTGCATAATGTTTTCTTGCAATGACTATTTGAAAATGTGGTCACAACGGTAAACTAAAATCAACTGAACTTGAAGTAATCATACAAAATGTATGAGTGATTTGGTATGTTAAATCAATAATAGGCATCAGATTCAGTTAAAAATAAAGCTCTTTTGTAGCGTTTTCAATAATATGTTTGTCTGACAAAGCATAAAAGTCCGAACGGTATTTTCACGAATATCTTGAGATAACGTTACTTTCGTTGATAACTGATGACTATGATACTTTACATGCGACCATAAATTTATGTTGTTAAACTAGGAAAACGCTAAAGTCGCGTTGTTGAGCGAGCACCGGTACGTGCAACACGACCCGAGTACGACATTCCCATAATGTTACATACCAACATAGGCATACCTTCAAAATACTTGAAGACAAAAACTTGCAATGTTGAATCTTCACTGCCTCCTTGATTTTTTAACATCATTTTTCGAATTATGATTACCAACAAGTCTTAAGGTCATTATTATTTTTGTTTATTTTTATTTTATTTTTTATTTTTTATAACCAACGATTGGATTTTGTTCAAAAACTATACAGCAACCCGCCTAGGTGGTATGTACATGTGTGCAAAATTTCAGGTCGATCAGAGAAACGGTGCGACCTGTACCGAAGCAGTAACAGAAAGAAAAAAACAGACATTCGAGCCATAAGAGTCAAGTGGAGACGCTCGCTACGCTCGCTCAAATTAGATCTTACCCAGACATTTGTTAGTTGGAAATACATTTACACCTCTACGTAGAAACTTAAGATAATGATAAAAGTATGTAATACAACACTGCTGTTAAAAACAATAACATCCCAGAGGTGACAATAGATTTATCATGCATTGAAGTATACGCGTGCAAGGCCCGATATGTCAACATTCCGTGTTAATTCGTTCTGACGTTCTGACGACGTCCGGTGCAAAACCTAATATCAACATTTGATGAATCAAATGCCTTCCCTGAAGAATATGAATAATGTCTGTGGCACACGTGTTGAAAATCTAAACACCACCTCATTGGTCGAAACTCATCACGTGACCACGTTTACCACGTGACACCCTGAAGGTATATAGGGAGGTCCTAGCAGCCCGTTGCGTCATTCATCAGCAGGAACCGGACAACAGAAGCAACCACTCGTCTGCAGACGCATAGTGATTCTTTCATCTTGTTAGTTAATTCGTTCGACAATGCGTATTTCCTTTCCCATTCGCTGCCTCCTGGTAAGTAACATTTTCCTTTGATACTTAAAACATTATTTTTCCGAAATTAATTCTTTGTTTAGAGCAGTCGCTTCCAATCTTTTAAACCTACGACCGGCCCACTTGGGTCATCGTCAAAACCCCCCTCCCTATTTGCTTAGTGAGCCTCTAATAAATGTCAACAAATTGTCTATTTATTTATGCCCAACATCAACTGGTGGAAACCCCCCTTTACCAAACTAAATGATGTTGGAACTTATGTTGTGCAGTAATATAATTTATATGTATTAATAATTTATTAATTTATTTACTTATTTATTTATTTATTTATTTATTTATTTATTTATTTACTTATTTAGCATACATCCTGTTCAGGTTCAAAACTGATTTCTAAAGGAAAATTAGGTTCAGAATAATAATATCTTAACAACAATTTACAATAAGACTATATATCCTGTATTTTTTTTTAAAAAATATGTTGGTTACATTAGTCCAATAAGAAAGTGTAGAGCCACTCTTTATTTGTCTGGCACAATGGCGTGAGATGGTTCTAACTGTTTGGCTTTTAAAGGTGCACACCGCAGGTCACTTTCAACTTCAAGCTACCAGCTCTGTGAACATTTTATCAGAGTTAGTGTTCAAATCAAGATTCGAATTGCTGTCGCTTATAGTACAGTTGTGTATGAGGAAAGTTAAGCTTTTTAAATTAAGGTTGTTAACTTGACTTCTCTTTCAGATGATCATGGTGATATGCTTCATTGACTTCGTGTATCTTCCGAACAGTATGAAGTCCAGTTCGATCGAGGATCAGTCGTGGACAAGGTACGAATCTTTTTTCAACGGTGAATATAATGTTGGGCGTTGATCCAGTGAGCGATATCTAGGTTTCCATGAGGAATTACTTCGAATTCGATATACGGATATGCGGAATTCTGACCCACGTAGGATGTAGTTGGATGAGCGAAGCGAAGACTTCAATTTCACTTACCCCCCCCCCAAAAAAAAAATTTAGCTCGGGTGTTTTTTTTGTTTTTTTTTTTTGTCTGTTTGTTCGCTCTCTACTGGGAAAACGGCATATGCGATCTTGATGGAAATTTGAGGGGACCTTCGAAATCTTTGAACTTAGAGGTGTATTGTTTTTGGGTACAATCGAAGAAATATTTCTTATGAATATCGTACTTTTACGATTTTTTTCGATTTTTAGTGCGATATTTTCGTGACATTTGGGCCGATTCTGACCAAACGGGTGGTGCAACAACGTTCATATTTTACATGTACATTAAGGTAATGGTTATGTATTGCTTTTTGAAAGAAATAGTTGAAAAAGTTAGCCGGAATCCATAGAATAAAGGTTTTAATATGAGTTTTTTGAGGTTTATAATAACAATTAACAAATAACAATAGAAACTTGACAACAATCACCTACAATGCATTAAAAAAGCACTTGCAAAGGAAAAGTGGTCCTACGCAAACAAAAAACTTACAAAAAAAGCTCATCCATCAACGCGGCGGGACTAAAGCGTTTTCCTAGTTTTAGTTTTTACCTAATCTTGGCGCATTTAAATTGCAATTTTGTTTCTTATTCCTGTGTTGTTTTTTTAATGAATGTTTGTGCGAATTCATTAATTGACATGCTTGGGCGATGTGATTTCACGTATTTAGGTCTATGCGTATATGGGTTTGGTCCTTCTTTAAGATGGCAATACTTTTTTTGTATGTGGTATTTCATTACTTCTTTAATTATTTTACATGCGCGTTTACGTTCAATAAGCGATCGCTTATAAACTGACTTCCAAGTTACTTCATATGCTAGAACTGAGCATTTTAAGTTTCGTATATTCAATGTTTATTTTATTAACTCTCCGTACGCCAGACGAAGCCTCGTGGAACTTGAAATGAATGCTTCTATCGCTGAATTCGACTAACTTCTAAACTAATTGATCTGGTTATTTAAAGTTATTTTTATTTTTATGAATTATTTAAAATTGTATTTTATACAATTCAGAAATGGAAAAATATTTTATTACTGTCTTTATAAATTATTGGATGAGCGTAGCGAGCGAAGCGAAGATTCCATTTCACTACACTAAAGAAAAAAATCCGGAATGTTTTTTTTTTCTTCTTTCTTTTTTTTTTTTTTTGTATTTTTTTGTCTGTGAACACGATTCCGGCTAAACCAATACTCCAATTGCGATGAAATTTTATGGAGGTCTATGAAATCTCTAAACGAAGAACTGCACGGGGGGAAAAATCGATTGAAAAATTATTTCTCATGAAAATCGCAATTTTACGATTTTTTTCGATTTTTAACAAAATTCTTTGATTTATAACACCTGCATGCTTTGTCCGATTGTAATTATTTTTTCACACAACCTTTATTTTATGAATTGATATATTCGTGTGAATTTTGAGCGTTATCGAAAGATAAATTTCTTTAAAAAATCGCAATTTTTGGAATTTTTTTGATTTTCAAATTTCTTTGGCTTATAGCACCTACATGCTTTATCTGATCGTAATGATTTTTTTCACAGAACCTTAATTTCATGAATTTATATATTCGTGTGAAATTTGAGCGCAATCGAAAAATAATTTGTTATGAAAATCGAAATTTTCCGATTTTTTTCTTTTTTTAAATTACGAATAATTAAAAAAAATTAAAATTAAAGTTTATTTTTTATTTAATTTAAATAAATTAAAAAAAAAATCAACTAAGTAATGATTTTTCCACAGTACAACAGAAAAACCGCATAACACTTAACAACTCAATGCACCAATTACGCTCATCCAACAACGCGGCGGGACTTAAGCGTTTTCCTAGTTATTATCTTCGTACTTTTAGCATATGGTATGGTAGTAGGTTTATATAACAGAACAGAAACATGTATCGGCCGATAAGGATGGATATTTACACATGATTTATTTACTTGCATTGCAAGTCCATATCATTATATCATAGTAATAATACAACTGCGGTTTAGATGACAACTTTTCCAAATGAATTTGATGAAACGAAATAGTTTGCCGTATACACACGTCAAAGTTGTTGACATTCCTTTCTAAGAAGTCGCAGAAGAGGCCATACAGCAAGGATACAATTATACAATTCGTTTGCCATACAGCATAACTTAATTCGTTCAGCATTCTTGCAACGTTTCTGTTATCATTGTTACATATTTTCAATGTTTAGCATTGTTTTTGAAAAGTTGATATTATCACTGATTGCCTCTGACCATGTTTACACTATTTAGTTTCATGGTGTGTCTTCGTGTAAACTAAACATCAGTGACACAACAATATAGATTGCTGAATATTCTCTTTGACGAGAGAGAGCAGAGGAGATCGCCCATATTATGCATCACTTTTCAGCCCGACCTTGCGTTTGTCACTTCTCACTCTAAATCCTAAACATGACCACCGATTGGCAAGCGGTTTAATTGACACTGTCTTTCAACGAGGATGACAGTGAATAATGTATATCGTGACCCTGGAAGACAGGTGACAGGGCTAGCTTCACGCACTCGACAGGGGACGGTTTTATTAACCCGGCACCTCCACCAAAACCACATTTCATTTGTATATCCTGCGACAATCTTTTGATTTAGTAGTTTCGCTCCCTATTTAGGATATTCCCGTACTCGTGTTCGTGTAATATTTTATATTTGTTATGAACTATGTATTTAGGGCATATTATATTCGTCACGATTGTCACTGTTGCTTAGGTACGCACAAGCGCACCGCGCCAGACATGCGCGGGCTCTTCCTCCAAGCACTTATTGCACCGACCATAGAATATTGAACACCTTTTGTAGCAGTCATTGGTCCACTTCCGTGACAATTAGAATCCATCTTGAAACTCCAGTTTGCATACATCAAATGATTACTAAATTCCCTTATGCAATAACTTTTTATAGTTTCTGTTTGTTCAATACCATGCTGCACAAGCTTAAACCATATCAAACAATCCAGTAAAATACTTTATTGCATTAAAAAAGCATAAATTAAAACGACAAATCGCCCCATCTTGAATTGGGCCGATTGACTCTTCAATTTGCTACGCTCGCGCCTGTGCGGAGGTATTGGAGACTGCTAATAGGTTTTCAATATCTATGGCGCCGACAGTGTTGGTTCGAGCGCAAAGCGCGCGACTCTGATTCGGGAGGTCCCGGGTTCGAATCCCATCGTGACCGCCAATCCCCCCCCCCCGAGGTTTTCCTTAGTCGTTAATGCGAATGCAAGGGATTGATTCCTCTTAAACAGCCCTCGGACATCACTTCACAAGTGTCCTATAATTCATTATACTTAGTTAGACAGGTACTTGAAGAGGGGTATGCATTGTACCCATGCACCGGCTTTCTACGGAAATAAATTTAAAATAAAATAAAATAAAATAAAGAATAAAAATCAACTTTTGCCGTACGCCTCACTTATCGTTTCACGTCGGCGTGTCTGCGGTTTTTTCCTAACAAAACTTGAGGCAATGTTATAACGCGACCCTGGATTACCTTTTAATATCTCGCTTCAAATTCCCCCAAACGAAAAAGTTTTTAAATTTGTTCTATCGACTTTAAGAGCATTCCCTGAACAGATTTCATAGTAGAATGTGTATTTTAAAAACGTACAAAAAAGTAAAAACCCGAAGCACGTATCAGTTTTAAAACAAATACTAAACCAACAGGTAAAACAGAAGCTTTTTGACAAATCAAATATTTTTTATAGGGGATGTGGAGCAAGTTTAAATAATTGTATATAATGTTATCATTGTATCGTAATATCTTCTATGGTAGACAAAGGATATTTGCCATTTTTTTTTCTTGTAAACTTTGTTTAATGCTGAGGTCCGGTATTACTTTGTATTTAACTCGCTCCTACAAAAAATATTTGATTTGCCCTAAAACTACTGTTTTACCAGTTGGCTAGGTATTTGTTTTAAAACCGAAACGTGCTTTGGGTTTAATCTTTTTATACGATTTTCAAATATTCATTTTGGTACGAAATCGGTTCAGTGACTGGTCCTAAATATCGAAAAAACTAATTTGAAAGCTTTGCCGTTTGCGGGGATTTGGAGCGAGTTAATTAAAAGGTAATCACGGGACGCATTTAGCATTGCCTCTAATTTGTTCGATGTTACCGCCGCGAAACAATAAGATAATGCATCTGCAACCTGCTTTAATCAGTGGACTTTGACTACGAGACGACCCATTTCAGTTTTCATAAAAAGTCCCAACTCTTTATTAGTTCAACTTGAAAGTGAACTCAAAACATATTTTCTCTTCCACAGGCGAGATGGCGCCAACAGAGGTTCGCATATCGGCACACCAGAGGGCCAACACAAAACTGATCTCGATAAGTTGGCTGCCCGGAACTTGAATATCATGAGTTGTTCTTTGGGATTAAAAACAAGTTTAATCCTTAGCGTGTATTGGAGAATTTGCGAATTATTTCGCGGTGGCCGAGGACTGGGAGAATAATGGGATACATGTTAAGAATTTTCCTTGGGTGGTCCAATCGGAAATGTTCCGCTCTTTCATAAAGACTATCCTCATGAAGGCTTACTGTAACTTTGGTCCACTGGGAGGGGAGGGGAGGGAGGAATGAGAATTTTGCAGATTACCATGAAGAATGATACAAAATGGGCCTGGATTAATTAAATATTTTCCAACCTTGCACAAGAACCCCACTTTTAAAAATCTACCAGTAATTTTGGGCCTCAGGGCTGTTTGTTTTAACTGAAGAAATATTTACTTTTTTATATTTTTCACACCATTTCAATTTTGCCTCTTACGTTACCATCCGATTTTGTCAAAGTAGTGGCTTTGTGGCGGAAAATTTGAGAAAATTTCCAATTATTTCACTCCTACTTTAAAGAATTCTTCTGCCAATCTTCAAAATTTTTTACTTTTTAATCTTTGGACAGCTTGGGGCCCAAATTTATGGAGCCGTCCCACAGTGCCGCTTCCCGTAAGGCCATCAACCTTTTTTTTCCCCCTATGCCATCATTACTACCTGTCGATAAAGACCATGTTACACTTGTTGGCCTAAGGGGAATTGATTTATTCCCGTTAGGCCAACACCCTGCATTTCATTATCGAACATACAAAGAAGGTTTGTTGGCGTTGGGGTAATTGATTTATTCCCGTTAGGCCAACAGCGTATATGCATCGTTTACGGTAAGGAGTGGGGTGTTGTTGGCGTTGGGGTAATAAGTCAATTCCCCTTAGACCAACAACATTGTTTACATATTCAATAATAAAATGCAGGGTGTTGGCCAAAGGGGAATAAATCAATTACCCCAACGCCAACAACACCCACTCTTACCGTAAACGATGCATATACTCCGTGGCCTAACGGAATAAATCAATTACCCTAACGCCAACAAACCTTCTTTGTATTTTCCATAATGAAATGCAGGGTGTTGGCCAAACGGGAATAAATCAATTCCCCTTAGGCCATCAACGCTTCCTGTAACATGGTCTTTATCGACAGGTAGAAATGATGGCATAGGGGAAAAAACAAGGTTGATGAGCCTTACGGAAGCGGCACTGTGGGAAGACACCAAATTTATCGACAACGTTTATGGGACGGTCATTATATGAATGAGCGTATCATTTTCCACTTTTTAGCCAAAGTGAAATTTCTTTGACATTTTGTATTATTCTTTGACTCAATGTTATTTGATTTTTTGTTCTGAATATCTCAAATAGCTTCTTGACAAATTGAACTTACTTTCACTTTGAACGCTCAAAAATGAATTTTAAAATAATAATTACCAATCTTCTTCTTATTTTGAATGAATCATGTACGCTAATGTAGGTATAACAGAGGGCATCCATATAACCCTACACTGGCCAACCTGGCCCGTCATAGGACAGTTAAAATACAATAAAACTATCTTACTAGCCGAAAAACGTACCGATATCTCTATACTCTTGTTCAGCCTATTGTTAATTTCGGCTCGCATTAACTTTTTTAAAATAAATAAAGCCCTAGAAACAACAAGAAAGATTTTTTTTTCAATTCAAAGTAAAAGGTAGATTTTAAACAATGTTTTGTATTTTTATTTCCATTCTCAATGTTCGTTCAATATGGCGTTCAATAGAACAAAGATGCTCAATACGTTCCGTCAATGAGTATTCTGTGGTTGACAAAGTTTGCTTCCCTGTTTTAATGTGATAATGTATCACTGAGTATCAATATTCAAAGATTTGTCATCATTTACATGAATGCAAAACAATACAATCATTGTTATTTTTATGTACATTCAATCAATGTAAGTTTCAATAAAGCAATCGTAATGAGTCTGATCTCTTGGCTTGCCTTCATACTTTCATATACCTGATATCTCCTGAAGTTATATAAAATAATTGTCCATTTGCAGACGTTATCTATCTAAGTATGTGTTGATCGTACGTTAGAGAAACTTTAATTACCTATAATATTTTGATGCTGACCTTAAATAATATAAAGGTTTCAAACCAGGCATGCCTTCGCCGACGACATCGACAATAACAAAAATGCTTTAATTATAAGTGTATATTGGTGTATGCTGTTATGTTATGTTATGTGTTGTATGCTGTAAGTGATCATTGCAAATTGCTTTTAAATGTTTTAAGCATTACTTAGAAAATGCACCTAATAAATTACTTAGTTATGGGGTTCGTGGATTCAAGAACTTCGAAATTGTAATAAAACTGTTACTTGTAACCGTGGGCTAATGCCAACTCTTTGCGCCTATACTTTCATTAATATGTGATCATTGTAAAGATCAATGTTGAGTATTTTGATTTGTTAATGATTACATCTGTGTTGGAATTGTAAAACACGATGAATACAGAGATAAACATTGTGTGTGAATTACCTAGAGACTGTTAACATATTGTGTGTGACGTCATATTATGTATTCCGCGGGTTCTTTTCCAGTATAGCTAGTGTTTCCGTTCCTAGAAACTCAGATGTCAAGTGAATTAATTCTCAGAGCACAACTATACATTTAGAGCAATGGTTCAGACATACCATCAGTTAAGTAAAAACAACACAATCGTGTGGCTAAGAATGTTAATAAATAACGTTTAATTATAGTTACAGTTATAGAAGGAAGATATAAGAAAACAAAAATATGTTTTTCATAGACTACAAAATGATAATATGGTTATGATTTAGCCAGGAAATGGAATACAAATTATGGAAAGTACTTTTAAAGGAAGCAGAAACATAAGCTAAAATCGTTTTATCTCAAGAATTGGTATGTTATATAGCATATCAATGCAAAAACATGACCGAACAATTCAGACTTTATGTGTTGGTACGACAGTTCTTAGTTCTAGTCCTTTCAGTTTGGCCTTCGACAATGAACCAATCAGAAATAATGTGTTTATTTGTTTCGTCTCGATGCATACACAATATGACATGGTTCCTCATAAAATAAATGTTAATTAATACAACTAAGTCAATAGTGTTGTTGGTTATGTTGTAACATATTTGCATTCTGCAAGTTTGAAAGGGGCATTGCAAATACAAAATACTGTTGCAAACCAATTGTTTAAACGCAGGCCTTGTGGGCTCTTCCGGGATTGGTTTCAATCGCTTCGTTTCAATGTTACCTTGTTGCAATCAGAACGGGGCATGACATCCTTGTCACCAGAGCACATGTCATCGCTGACGAGGTTAGCCTGGACATATCGTTGCCTGTGCTGTGAGTGGACAATAAACGGGAAAATGCGTCGGTTTGGCGCCATAATCGTATAGATAGACCACCGCGGACGGCGTAACATGAATAAATTGTGATTGTAAAAATGTCAAGTTTTACGCTCATGAAAGCTTAATTTTGAGCTTCGTTACGGACAGTACTAGAGAGTACTGCACGAAATATAATAAAACTTGCCATTTGTAGGCCTCTCATAATAATAAAAAATAAAAAATCTCATAACAATTCATGAAAAAATGTTGGTTACATTTAAAGATTCGATCAAGTAGCATGTGACGTAATACATTAATTCTATAAAGCCAAATTATTGATGAACTCATTTCTGTTTTTCGGGACGGGTAATGTTTGGTAAATTTTGTTTTACTACATCGTTGACTTGCAACCTTTAGAAACAACTAAAGCAAAGTTCAATAGCATCTTGCAAGTACCCCTAAAAGTGTATTGCTTGTGGTTTTGGTATAGCAAATTGCGAAAAAGAATAAAATTCTCAAATCCCCACCCGTGTTGGGGTTACTCCCCCTTTCTTAAATAAGCCACTGTATTATAAGTTTATTAATTTATTCATCAGTTCGATACACCCATGGAAATCCTAGTTATAGACTGGTTTGCGCTGTTATTGAGCACGTGTAGTATAATAACCTCCTAGTAAACTTAATTTAACAAACTTTAAAATTATTATAGTATCGAAGTAGCCGAACTTGAGATATCCTGATCAAAGAACCTACTTTTTAAGCATAAACACAAAATGTCACCCCTTGACCACAAACATTAACAACGGTCTACTATTGTTAATTGACTAACATTAAACTAGAAGAACATGTGTAGTTGAACAGGTTTGAGAAAACAAACTTTAATGTATAGGCATGAGATAAAATATTTGGAGTAAACGACTAATGTAAGCCACTTTTACTCGGGACAATCGGTGTCTGTATATGCATCAACCAGCATTCCACAAACCACAATCTCTTCCACTGGTATGTTCTACAAATCTCTCTCTCTCTCTCTCTTGCCTTCCTTTCTTATTAATGTGTGCATAACAGAATCACTTGTTGGTTTGACTCTATTTATTTATTTAACATCTATCCTATTCAGTTAAAAAACTGATTTAGAAAGGAGAACACTGCATTGTCTTAGGTACGTGTGATGTAAAGATAACGAACTGTTAATAGGGTACCGAATGTAGCGGTGATTATATTTTGTTATGTAGGCAATGCCACTGTACCTACCTTTACCTACCTTTGGTATTTATTCAATATATAGATGATTATACGCTGGTGTAGAGTATAGTCGGTAGTTACTTTTGAAGTGTTCCACAATCGTGTTACCTTCGCCATTTGTTTGCAATTTCCTGGAGAGATAGCAAAACAAACCATTTCTTGATTTAAAGATTGATACTTTTTCTATTTAATCTTTACTAACGCTAGTTTGGTAACATGATGTTCGTAATGAAAAACACGGAATGGGAAGTTGGTATTAAAGAAACATTTATTAACTTGTAACAAACAGTACTAAATCCTAATGAACACCGGTCAGTCGCCAGAGCATTCCAGCTATGTCTTACTTTCTAGATTATTCTATACTTAACTACAAACAAGATGTTGACTTAACAGTATAGTGATTTATAAATACAGCTATATGAGATGTAATGTTAACACAAATTGTAAATTGTATACTCTATAGTATTGTAGAAATTGTAACTAAGGCATTGTATGATTGGCTTTCATTGTATAGGATGACATGATGCATGTAAATAGAAAAAGAGATAAAATTAATTAAAATATCACACATTATACGTTGGAATTTTTAGCCATTTATGGGTTTACATATTTTCCAATCCAATCCAATATAATTTTTGATTCACATGAATGCTCTTATTTTTATTCTATTACTAAAAAGGTTCTCAATTAATAATGAATTGGAGACTGGATTTCATCTACTTTATTACAGTATTAAAACTTGACACACAGTATGTCTATCCTGCATACCAATTAACATGTATATCGCTAATGGTGGTCTGAACGTTTACAAGCAGTGCGATTTTGGCACTTGAACTATGACACATCTAAGTATTGTACAGTGAATGTTACAAAGTAGTACGAGTAAAGGACAAAGAACATGTATGGATGGGGGACGAACAGTAAAAAGATCTCCTTGATTGACTAGTAATGTGAACGCTCTCTCCATCTCACTCTCTCTCTCTCACTTCGGTTGTTCTCTTCAAGTGCAGACTGGGCAGCATTCTCCCTTGTTGTGGGTGGGTGTAGGGCATGAGACTGGCGCACATTGCGTGGTGATGCACGAAATCTGCTTGTTCTGAAAACATACATCATAAACATTCAATACAAACTGGTAATTACAAGCTAATTACGGTTCAGGAAGAATTTCATTGAGAATGTTTTTCTGAGACGATTCCTATATTGTAGAACTTAGACATTATTAGGTATTCAGTGAATGAATACGCATCCACAAAATTTATAAAATGCTAATTTTATAAATACTAACCAATCTGAATGGTAGTTATATTGAAGAGTTAAAGGCATATTTAATGCTTATAGTTATTGGACATTTATTCGCGCATTGATGAATTTTTAAAAAGTATACTTTGAATTAAAATCAGTCTGAATTAGAAAAAAATAAGGTTAATCATTATGCTTAATCTCAAATCTGAAATAATATAGTCAACACTGACGGTTGTAATAATTGTGGCACGCTACATAGATCGATTAAAGAATAATGCTGTGACAAGTTATTTACAACGTAAATGAATACAACTAAATGATACAAGAAATATGAAGGGTTAGAAATGTTTTAATAGTTAAATGTGTGTTTATGATCGTATGAATAGGTTTAATAACCGTTTTATCTTTCGGAATATACTACCTTGCAGACACAATCTGTACAGCTGTCCCTTTTCCACTGCTCTCCATTTCTCCGCCACACCTTGGTATCATCCATACACTTGTTGTGTCCGTGTTGGTGCTTCCCACCCCCACCCCCGCCGCCGCCCCCTCCAGAACCGCCTCCGCATTGCTGCTCCAGCTTTCGAAGCTTCCTCCTCAGTTGTTTCACAGTCTTCTGGAACTCTTCTAACGCGCTCTCGATCCCCTCTATCCGTTCTTCACCAATTTCATCAGGGACTTCATTGATCTTCGGGTCTGCTCGTGTGATGTCGTGAATAGTCGGAGGTGTTGTAGTCGTGTTGTCGGGCTTGTCAGAAGGGTAGGAGAATTCGGCCGAGCGACGCAATCGCCGAGGAGGTAGACGAGTGAGTGTGTTGAAGTGGCCCGAATTGCTGCAATCTTAAAAACAAGAGTCCGTGCCTTCAGTAAAGGCCGTGTTAGAATGCGCGTTTTCAGGTTGGCAACTTCAGTTGGATTTTAGATCTTGGCTAAAGCTCTTCCAAGTGCAAAATTAAGACAAATTATACTTTATGTTTTAATCATAAAGTAAGAAAATAAAAATCCAATTACCAACTGAAATTGCCATCTGATAATTGCGTAGTCAAACATGAGACCGTATAAATAATAAGCATTTAAAACATAACATATGAGTGAGGTATTTGATGTTGATGTTTTTATTCTGCAAGTTTCACTCTTCAATGATTCGTCAATCAATATTGATTAAAAGTCTAAGTTTACAATTAACATTACAAATGCGTTATCAATAATATTATGAAAGAATCACAAACTTTATCTTAATTAAGAAAATTATAGTTTGGCAAGTAATAGCAGATAATAATTAACTTTCAGAGATGAATTGTTACTATAATGTATTCAATGATAGTTGAAAAGTACATCACATCTGTTTGGTAGGCTAAAAACAAGTACAAAACTCAACATCAATATTTTGTTTATGTTTATGAAGTATGCAAAACATACGTGCACAACACCCTCATTCAGCAATTGTAAGCACCACGCACATTAGGGGTGGGTAGCATGAAGGTATCTGGTATCTGTTCAGTATTCCTATATAGCAATATTCAAAATTAATACTAGTAATTCGAAAGCATCTTAGCGAAATTTGCTCAAATGTACTCTTGTCATGTTGCTTATACCTGTTTTGTTTACTATTTCTCATAGAGGAATAAATAAATAACATTATTCTGAAAAAGGATTTGATATCGAAGTATTGTATAATGAGTAATTACGTGATGGTGATACTTTTTAACTAGGAAACGCTCAGTTGGACGCGTTGATAAGCGAGTACGTGCTATAGCTAGACCCACATTGCACATTTTTTTAAATTTTAAAATTTGCGACGTTCGCTGTCCACAGGGCCATGTTTCCAATATTATTTATTATTGCCAAGGTATTTGGGTAAACCCGTGTGTAAACCTTTACTTTGTGGATAAAATCCACTGCCATCTAGAGGACCTTGACTCCTTGGGAAAACTATTTAAACTCTTTGTTGACAAATAATAGACTGCTTCCTCGAAAGTATTTTGATTACTTCTAGGTGGCAGTGCATTAGAAACTTCGCGCGTCTTTTCGTTGCCATGGCAACGTTACTTTTGTTATAATGTAATCAAAATAACATTAACATATTCGTGACCGGACGGACATTCTAAATGATTTGGCCACCTCAGATTTTGTCGCCGTTTAGTTTAAAAAAAAACTTTCGATTAACTTTAATGTAACTTTTTAACTTTTTGAACGATTTTGCCACAAAACTAATGGCATTCAATCGAGAACGAAGCTTGCGGATGGTCAAAATTTCAACTCGATCCGAGCCTCCGTTCGAACGTTATGGCGAGACATACAAACAAACAAACAAACAAACAAACAAACAAACAAACAAACAAACAAACAAACAAACAAACAAACAAACAAACAAAACCAGTGACTAATTTTTCCGGCAGAGTCAAATGGAAACGCTCGCGTCGCTCGCTTAATAATCTCTTGAGAGGAATTATTTTTGAAAACACGTTCTTAGCTTACATGATTTTACTTTTTTTCAAAATAAACGCATTTTATTTTAGTATCCTTTACCTAATTCTTGATTTTAAAACCCAAGCTCTGCGAAAATATATCCCTCAATCTTTCTTCAAAAGTCTTTTGTGAACCTTTAACCGTCCAAGAACCCCATTTTACCAAGTTATAAATGATGCTCATTTTCCCCCATGTCATTATTCTCTCATTATCATATCTCACGCCTGGCGCATCAATTCCATTAGAATTCACCCGCATAATAATCCATTCAAAGTGCAATCAGTATTAACTTGTGACAAGCCACTTCCGTGACTTATTACCGTTCATCTAGGTTCGTTTCACGCATAAACCCATAGGTGGCCACTTTGAGAAGCATCGTATGCATGCACAAAATAAACATCTCACGCCCAGCACACTCTCATTACATTCACTCTTACAGTGTTAATAAATTTGTTAGGAGTTTATTATACGACTAACGTTTCTCAGAAATGCAATAAACTTAATAAAAACTTTCACACTTAGCTTATATAATTTATTTAACTTATAGGATGAGCGTAGCGAGCGAAGCGAGCGAAGCGAAGATTCCAGTTCACTACACTGGAGAAAAAAATCCGGAATGTTTTGTTTTTTCCTGTATTTTTGTGTGTCTGTTAACACGATTCCGGCTAAACCGATACTCTAATTGCAAGGAAATTTTATGGTGGCCTTCGAAATCTCTGAACGAAGAACTGCCACGGTTTTGAGCGCAATCGAAAAATTATTTCTCATGAAAATCGCAATTTTACGATTTTTTTCGATTTTTTAAAATTTCTTCAGCTTATAACACCGACATGCTTTGTCCGATGTTAATGATTTTTTGACAGAACCTTAATTTCATGAATTTAGGTATTCGTGTGAAAATTGAGCGCAATCAAAAAACTATTTCTCATGAAAATCGAAATTTTACGTTTTTTTTTCTTTTTTAAAACAATTCTTTGACACCTACATGCTTTATCCTATTGTAATAATTTTTTCACAGAACCTTAATTTTATAAATTCATATATGAGTGTAAAATTTGTGCGCAATCGAATAATTATTTCTTATGAAAATTTCAATATTATGATTTTTTCCTTTTTTTAAATTACAATTAATTAAAAAAAATTAAAATTAAAGTTAATTTTTCTTTTCATTTAATTTAATTTTTAAAAAAATCTTCAACTTAGTAATGATTTTTTCACAGAACAACAGAAAATCCGCAAAACACATGGCAGCACCAATTACGCTCATCCAACAACGCGGCGGGACTTTAGCGTTTTCCTAGTATCTTATTCAGTTAACAACAGCATTGCTACATACTTAAATGCATTGTGCACACAAAGTAACGGCGAGTAAATAATACACAATCTTCAAAAGTATATTATTATAACATATTTGAAATGTATATTGAAAATGTGAAACGAACGGAAATGTAAAAAAAAAGGATGTGAATAAAATAGAAATAAATTCATCACGAAAAATGCAATAACAGAACGTGAGTTAGTAAATGCTTGTAATCACAATAGGGTCGAAACGTTAAAAGTTCATGAAAGTTGGCTGAATGAAAGAATACTTTTAATAAAACGCAATTGTTTTGTAGGGACAAGACATAACCTCACTATCGTACATTATATTATGTCGTTTTTGACAATAGTGTAGCCTACACATCTATAGTGCAAAATAAAATTTTGAGAATCCGTTTTCTGGATATAGTTCCAAAACACCATTGGCATCAGTTTTAGCTATAAGGAAAAATGGATTTCTATAATAACTTTGGTTTACGAGCACGATTTATTTTTGTCAAACAGTACAAATACGAGTTTTTTAAACTTGTGTATAGTCCAACAAAAAAAAATCGTACACCAACTGTTATTTCAAAAATCTATTTTTCCTTAGCTAAAGCTCAAGTTTAAAGGTGCATAGAAACTAATCAAACTATATCCAGAAAACCGATTCTAAAAAAAATTATTTTGCTCTAGATGTGCATGCTACAGTATCATTATTATTATATTTTTAATTCACAATTTTTTTCTGTTTTATTCAAGGCCCTCTTTCATTCAGAAAACTTTTCAAACATGTTTCTTCGACTTTAAAATTATCGGCCAGAGGTGTATATAGTACCCTTAAGGGTAAGAATGTAAACAAAATAAGACAAAAAGAAACAAGACAAATTGCATGCCATTACTCAACAATTATAATTAAAACCACTTTATCAATTAGCCTACATAATTATTGAAAACAACTGTGCATTTGTTTAAATAACCCACGTTTATTTATTGATAAAAAAGTTTCAGTTTCATATTGTCGATTTTTCAACTTGCCGACGACCAACACAACAAAAAATTGTAATTTCTGGTTTAGGTAAATTTCAGCATTGTGGGCAACACAATTACATCTAACCCAAAATTTTTCATCTGCAAAATGGTTAGTCTACTAACACAGTAGCTGTAGAAAATTGTAACATGAAAAACTGTTCGCAAATACACTACATCTTGTCCAGCCATTCACTCACATTCTTAAAATCTCATCATACTATTTTAATATAAGAGAGATGAGAAACTCACCATTGCAACACTCCGTCCACAATCTGAGATCAACCTGCGTAATATCCTCGCACTGTGTAAAAGCGGGATTCTGCAGTTTCGGTAGCACAAACACATCTCTCGAGACATCGGTGATGTCGTCACCGTTGTCGCACAGCACTCGAGAGATCGTTGCCTGCTTGATCTGAGTCAGCTGCTCGGGCTTGAAGGAGGACGGGTTCTCGTACCAGAACCTGAAAACAAGTTTGGTATTGAGTAAACCTTTGATAACAGATGTTAAAATGTTTGAGGATTATGTTTGCCTTAGTAGTAGATCACACAAATAAGTTTGTTTGCCATTTCTGTTTGATCCAAGAACAATGTTAGAAAGATTTATTTTGTATTTTGCATTTGTCAATTTGTTGGAGAAATAATATAAATTCAGATTAATTGCTTATATTCATCAGTAACAGTACCATTTTTCATAAGTATGAATTTTAGAATACCCAAAATTTTGCATTACTTTTGACTACTGATTTTGGTCATTACCATTTACTTATTTATTTCACAAAACTGTCAAATTTGTTTGTGTTTCAGATTGTAAATAAATCCTTAAATAAGTTTGTAATTTAATTTAAGAATATTTAATCATAATGTGAACGACGAAAAATATAATAGAGGTGTGCAATTTTGTCACTCACATAGTTATCAGTCAATGGATTGCGTATTGCTTGGGCTACAAATTGGCAAGACAAACGAAAGCCAAACACCTTTTTGACGGTGAGACATGGAATCTGGAGAAACGCTCAAGAATGTTTTATTATGCGTTTCTTGCTTAGCTTATGCATCTGTACAGAAATATTTAAATCAAGAAAGCTACCAACCTGTCTCCACTCCGCAGCTTCTTAAACTGTTCAACCAGAAGACATCTGAACAACGGACCAACTTTCCCTCCTTCAACCACATCTTCCAGAATCCCTCCGACCCAGATGTCAACATTCCCTGGATGTCCATACAGCTGCTTTAGACTGTCTCTCACTCGCGCATCACTGATCTCTCCTCTCAGGTCATCAAACGTCTCCGCTACAGTCAGGTTGCACACACCCCTCCATTCGTTGTACCCTGGAATACCATGATCCCGACCTCGCTGTATGTTGATGGCGGCCAAGTCCAAGGCCACGGCGTGCGCTACCTCGAACAGACGCTCAGTCAGCTCTTTGTTCAAACTCTGGGTGGGTGTTTTGAGCTTGGCTGCGACGGCGTATAAACCTCTTAGAAGCGGGTCGACACCACCCTCTTCAACGAGTCTCCAGGGCGAGAAAAACGCCTTCCCGAGAGAGATATCACCCTCCGGGATCGTCTGGTATGTTTTGTTGAGTCGCGATAAGACAGGGTTGATGAGTGAGTGACCGAACCTCAAAGCAGCCGTTGCGAAGACGTTGGAGATGCTCGGTTCACATTCGGGTCGTATCCTTGGTATGGTCCCAGCATGGACATACCCTCGGTGCCGAGGATCAACGGCAGCCAGTGCGCGTACGTGATGTGCTGCATCTGGGCGCCGACTATCTTCCTCGCCTCGTAGTAGAGCATGTCGCCGTCCCAGTGGGGGTTGACGGCGCGGAGGGCGGTGGCGATGCGGTTGTGCTCGCGGAACCAGACGGTGTGCATGGCGAGGAGACCGAGCTGCTCGTTGGAACGGATGTCGCCGGCGAGGAAGCAGCCGATGTCGGACTCGAGGGGGTCACGGCGACAGTCGTTGGGCTGGTTGTCGGCGAGGGGCAGGAGAGGTTTGTGGTTGGGCAGCTTGATACCCTCGCGGAGGAGGCCGTTGTCGGAGGTGAGGTCGCGCAGGTCGCGGGCCACGTTCAGGTCGAAGCCATACACCTTCACAAACACAAAATAAAACAATTTAATTACCTGTGAGTACAGTGACAAGTAAAAGAAACACACATATATCATCCATCATAAAGATTTTAAATAGGCTAAGTACATAAGTGAATATTCATACCTTGCGAAGGAATACATCAGCAAATCTAACAACTAATATTGTTGACATAGAGCTTTCAAGTAAAATTACAATTTATATAATACCATAATATATTCTTAATACGAGTACACCATTTACTAGTGAAATTTATGGATTTCAAGTCGTATCCAACAAAAAAGCACACTTAATACACTCTTAAATGTTATTCAAGACTAAATGCAAATTGACACGCGGATATTGACAGTAAATTGATTGAATTACATAACTATGCCCTAAACACACGAACAAGTACTACTTGATTGATCTTACCTGTGAGCCATCGAGGAAAGACGTCAGCTGGTTGATTTGCTCGCGAGGCATGACGGCATCGAAGAAGACTGAAGTGTGTCCTGAACCACAGACCGCAGAGCTCCGTACAAAGTCGATGCAACGGCGGTTCTTGATTCTCGGGTCGTTTGGAGGGATCTACAAGAAGTGATTTGATTTAAACTAATTAGTAGGCATTTAACAGACAAATCTAATTTTAGGGGAAATACAAATTCACATTAAGTTGATGCAATTTGTGTAGTTCTAATAATACAGACTATAAATGATTAGGCCTAATTATGATATAAGTGCATACAAATTGGTTAATGATATTATCTAATGGGACAAGATAATTTCAAAAGTACGTTGAAAATACAAATACACATTGAGATGTGTTTAAAAATTTTGAGGGGTAAGTCAATACCAAACAAATCTTTCATTGGAAAGACTAATAATTAGAAGGCTTCGATTTAGGCTCTCTTCAACATAATCAAAGTCTTCAATGTTGAAGAGAACCTAAACTGCTCAGAACTGAGTGTGACACAATGTGATGCTCGAATAATATTAATTTTATGACGGAAATCATATTGCAATATATTTGCACTAATAAGTAACACGATTCAAGAGTAATTTAAAAAAATACTGTTGTTAAATATTGAAAATACGTTTTGGTGGAGGTGCCGGGTCGACTGTAGAATTATTTTCAGAGCTATATTATCGGGCGCTACAATAGTATTTTAATTTGTAATTTGCAATTAATGCACGAAAATCATATTTTTCTAAATGACTGATTTTCGTTTTAGATGGGCATTTGTGTTTTAAATTTTCAACAATGTAGGCACGAAATTGATAACATAATATTAGGGATTAAAAAAAAACATTTTAAACTGTCGTGTATAAAACAACGTTCCATGTAAGTACATATCAATTAAATTTTACTAATAACATACTAAACATAATAACATAATGGCATTCACATAATTTAAATTATCACAATGACAAGTGCGAGCGTGTTTGTGGTCAGTGGATGGCAAAATGTTTATGATCGCGTAATATATTCAAACCTCAATGGGGTAGCAGGGCGCAGCAGCATCGCACGTCTTCTTGCAGTCTATACCGTCCCAGCTCTCTGAGCTGACTGATGGGGTCGCGTGGTCAAGGTCGTGGTCCAGGAACTGACCCCACTGCATCAACATGTGGGTGAGACGGTCGTCCGGGGTGACTGATTCTGTGCTTATCAACTGTGTCGATACCAGGCGGGCGCTGGGCTTTAGGTACCTGTTGCCAGAAACACATTCGTTAAGATCAGTTACTGATTCTAGAACTTACTTTAAGTTAGAAAAGTCTTGCATATGAATTTGTGTAGGGTTAAAAAGAATTTGATTTTAAAATCACACTACGAAGTAACTCTTTATTTACTAGCACATTATCCAGCACATTATTAACCACATAATAGCATAATAATAACTGCAATATCACTATTTTACCATACAGTTAATTGTGTTTGTTTAGTATTTAAACTAAAATTAACACTAGATTGGTTTCTATCACAATTTTAACAGTAACAATGTAATGGTGTGCTTGTTATAACAATTATTTGTGACGAGGAAGACGTGTAAGTAGTTCAAGACAAACATTATAGATAAGTTTCAATCAACTGTCAAACGGTTAAAAGTTGATCGGAATTATCAGTTATACAATTTCGTACCACGTTTTGCTGCTTTTTCCATTTAACTGGAGATAAATCTTAAAAGTCATCTACTTACTAGTTAATAATCTGATCTAAAAGAAGGTTTGTGAAAACTAAAACTTATGGCTACAACATAACGTAAAACAAATTTAATTCCCAGGGTTTCTGTCAAATAACAATAATATATATGTTTCTATACTATTATTTGGGCAACGTACTGTGCAAGTAATTTGCAGACTTCTTAACATGATATAAATGGTTGTTACCCATGGTACTTCACCGTCTTCTTCCACCCGACTGGCATGCTGAAACCGTTCTCGTAGATTGGCTTGAGAATTCTCCTGAATCCAGTCAGCGACGCCCCCCACATGGGATGTTGCAGGTTATTGCAAGTCCCGTCAATAGACCGGTACTTGCTGTGGAAGCACATGTCCGAGCAGTTAGCGTGCGGTCTGTGCACCATACAACCCGACAAGTTAGCCACCAAGTCCAGGTGAGACGGACTCAGAAGCTCTTTATAAGAGAAGTCGGTCGTTAAGTTCAAGGACATCCCAGCTTCAACGTGTTTACGAATGTTTATCAGGGTCCTCTCGTAGACATCGGCTGCTCGTGCGACGTCCCTGGCGGCTGCGTTAGGGAAGCGAATCTGACGGAAGAGTTCGTTGGGTGGCTTCGCTCCCCGATTGGAGAAGAGTTTGTTGAGCGTCTCGTTCACGGCCTTGTCGATGGAGGCGCTGGCTTCCTGGAACGCCAGACGGACGAAGCGATCGCCGGGACCCATCAGGACGATGTCTTTCATGGCTAGACGACCGCGACCTTGTACTCGGCCGTTGGCGTTGACCGCCGTGCACTCGTATAGCCCGGTAGTGACGTCAGAGATGTGGGACACGTAGAGGCTCCCGCCTGTTGACACTCTGGGAAGACAAGAAATACAAACATACAAATACACGTAACTTGCAGCCTGTTCCGATTGCGAATTATATCGTGAGAATATTTGCAGATTAGGTTGACACCTTGACTGCTTCAAACGAAGAGATCGTATTAATTCCACGTAGCGCAGAGAGATCGCGCCCTATGTTCAAAGTGCTCGGCGCTTTAACGAGTAAACTCGTGTATGGCGATTTTGAGCGCGAATTTTAAAACTAGGAAATTCGTGTAAAGCAGACAACGTGTAAAACTGTAAATCAATTAGTATTTAACACATGAATGTATGCTCATTCCCTTCTTGGCACAGAATAGTTCATTCTGCATTGTAGGGAAAGTGTTTTAAAATAAAACTAACAATGTACTTTTAATCTAACTACTTTACTGAGAGTTAAGGTTCACGTCGCATAAACTTTCAAGCAAAGACGCGGTATCGTCTGGCACATACAAGATTGGTATTTAGGTTGGCTAGAAAAACCAAGGGAGTCCTCAAAACGCACGACCAATCCCGTAACTGACTGACAGGTGGTGAAACTTTTGTTTTAAGACATCACAAATTTAGTATTCTGTTTTATATTGGATTGTTCCTACAACAAAAAAAATTGTATTATAAAATGTTGCAATGTTTGTACAAACAAAGCGTAATTGAAATGGGTTGTCACATTTCTCGTCAAAATGCTTTTTTTGTATTTCATTATTGTTCCTCTACACAAGGGAACACAGGGAACCTTCATGTGTGTGATAAAGTGAGAAATGTCATGTGTGATCTGCTGAGTGAGAGTTTGCTAACACAGAGGGATGGTACATTAGCCGATCTACGGGTTGCTGCTGGCGTATCATTGCTCGACACAAGGGAACACAGGGTACCTACATGTGTGATCTGCTGAGTGACTCTTCTGTTGACTGAAGTTGAAATATGCAACTTGAAGACTTATTTGATAAAACAAAGTACTAACAAATAATCGTAGGAATGTGCGAACATTCGAAATTCGAACTTGAACTCATTTCAGTTTGAGTATAAAAAAAGTTAAAGAAAAAAGAAAAGTCTTCTCAAAATTTCGCGACGGTTTGAGTATTTTGGGGTTCTAACCGATGGTCAAAAAGGTTCTCGATTTCCAGGTAGAAAAAATAATTGTGATGGTGGAACCAGAATATATTTATTGTCTTGGTGGAGGTACCGGTCCAGACTTATCACGGCTTTAATAATAATAATAATAATAATATATTAACACTGTTGGATCGATTCGAAATTAGAAAGTCCATGTTAAAACAACTTTACTATTTCGCAAAAAGTACAGGTGGAATTGCTTCCGTTGTGATTTTAAACACTTCATAAAATACCATATTGAGTTATCTAATAACCTCACTAATATTTTGTTCTCTGTTTATCAAATAAAATCCCAACCATTAAGACAAAAACAGTGTCTGATGATATTTTCCTTTGACGACGCTTATCAGTAAGATAATCTTGCGTGATATGCCCATACTTGAGGTTTGCTGTGGGAACGACCGGTGCGTCGTCCTTGGTCCATGTGATGATCGGCTTGGGTTCACCCTCGGCGCGACAGGGCATCTCAACCGTGCTCCCCTTGGCCGCCTCCATGTCGTAGGGCGCTACCACCAGGCGCGGAGGTGAACCGCGGGAGGTGCGCGAGACAACCCCTCTGACCAGCGAGATGTCGTAGCTAGGGACAGCATAAATAATATCGTTACAGTTTGATGGTCGTGTTTGCTAGTTAACAATCATGATGGGTCGACTTCTCCTATATACATAAACTAGGGACAAACTTACAAGATCATGAAGTGGATCACATTTTTCATTGAGATAATTCATAATATGTATAAAATTTGTGACTGTAAACAAGGAGAAAAAGTTCCGTTTAAGATAATATCCAGAAACTGAAATTGTAAACACATTGTTTAGTCTGAAAATGAATATATATTTTTTCATTTATTTTGGTTTCTGTTTTTAAGAATGCAATGGTTTTCAGAGTAGATTTTTTCTTCATAATTACACATTCATTTCATTGTAAATAGTAAAATACAGTTCGATTACAATCAGCAAAATATTTTAAGTTTCAAAATCGTTCTTGATGAAACTGAGAAACGATTACGTTTAACGGTTGAGTCAATTTAATTCATATTTTAATAAACAATTCATTAGAGTGCGTCATTAAAATCGACAAACAATGTTTCATTGACGTTACTGCATTTAATAATTCATTTCTAAAGAACACAGTAGTTGAGTCACAATATTCTCACCCAGCCGCAGTGATGACATTCAAGTGTGCACTGGTTTCCTTGGTCCCCTGAGAGTTCTCGGCTCTGCACACGTAAAGGCCAGAGTCCGACTCCTTGGCGTGTTCTATATGAAGCTGCCCCTGATTCACCACCACTCGATTGCCTGTAATAAGTACGGATACAATATATTTGTTGTAAGTTTACGGTTTGATTATTGAATTTGTAAATACCAAAAATAGCAGCTACTGTATATAATTTGAAATAAATGAATAAGTTCACAGCAAAATTAAAAAAAAATAGGCCTAGTGAAAAAGTCGTTTAATTAATTTTAACAGATTAAACAATTAAGTTTCACCAATATTTTGATCTTTCAACAATAATTGTCACATTAGATATGGACGGAGGTATGGACATCATAAACTGTACATTCTAAATTCAATTGTATAGAATATGTCAAACATTTATTATTCAACGCTGTATTTGACAGGTTTTCAACTGAAGGGCATTCTGGTCATCAGCATGTTTTGCAGTAGTACGATTAATTATAATTTAACCAATAACAAATTCAAGCCGAATCGATATTCGCTGTGTGAGGCAGGTTTAATTACTAATGTAATTATACCATGTACAACACTTCTATCTATTATTTATTGTGTGGAATAATGGATACGAACATAACGATTTTTAATGGTGTATGCCACAATAACGCAACTTTGTTAAGTCAACTTTGGAAGCTCATATGTCGTAGAATTCTTCAATTTATGTCTCTCTCTTCATATAATCACTTAATCTTCACATAATTTTGCATAGTGTTTAAGTATTATTCGTACTCGCAGCTAGCCATTTCATATTGACCGTCAATTACATATTTTGATTTGACTTACTTTTGTTTATTTTCTCACGAAACTCGTACGTCTGATACAAATTTTCTTTTAAGAACATTCACACTGTTTTGTTCCTGTAATATTTGCTAACAAATCAAATGTGACATGAGATAATGATTTTGTTATTTTGTGAATATAGCAAATTTCTAAAAAAAAAAAAAACATGTATCTCAACGTTTTGTCGTAAATACATTTTGTTTTAAAGTGCTGCCCTGGTTTTCCCTGCTTGTTAAATTTTAACTAAGTCGCACATTAACTTACCTGTTGAGAGTGGTCGTCCATCTTTGAACCACCTAATGGTTGGCGAGGGCGACCCGTCGGCTTGGCAACGCAGGATTACACTGCCGCCACTCTTCAAGGTCAAGTTCTCGGGGTGTGTCGTGAAATATGGCACCACTGGAAGAAAAGATATAAAGATTCAGATTATTGTACAGTTAACGATTACACACACATTTCAGACAGTTGAAACATAATATAGCAAAACAACATTATTTTTAAGGCTGCACATGCATACGCGAATATTATGAAAGTTGTAATTGTAGCGTAAATTATGACGTTGGTAATGAATTTGTTAAAAAAATTAGAACTTATTGATCATTTAACCATTATAAAGTTTTAAGTTAACCAATCTGTAATCAATATTTTGTTTTAGATCAATTAAATGTTATTTTAGTGAACACTTTTAGATGATATGATTTCCCCAACAATGACTGCACTCTCTCAAATGTTTGTTTTCAAACGAAGACGTCACACCAGTTTCTCACTTGTTCAATTGGTGTTGTGTAGCCGTGTAGCAATGTGCTGGTTACTAAATGTTTACAGTCATCCATATTGGTACGAATATGTAAGCAGCAATTTTGAAAATGTGGGGTACGAGCATCCAGGATTGATTACTAGGCCAATTCGGCTATAGCTCGGAAATGTTCCTATGGATGGTTTCGAAGGTTTATTCAAGATAGTGCTTTTACAAATCAATGATGATTTACTATTCCAATTAAATACCAACATATATTAAAGCAATAATGAACGGTAAACTCAGTCCAAAACACACGAAGCCAACTTCCAGCATTACAACTTGTGTTAATGATCAACAGTCAACAAGAATAGTGTTATATGTTGTTTTGGAATCAACAAATCCCCCCCCCCCCCCCCCCAAGGGCAGAACGTATGTACTCTTTTTACCTCAACTAAATGTTGCCAGAACGCGGAGCTTATTTTTATTATTTTGCATTTTGCTTTAGAGAGTGATATTGGATCAAATTCAGTTTAACTAAAAACAAATTCATATTTGGTGGAGGTGCCGGGTACGAAATAACCAGTGACCGAACTGGGCAGTTTGTGTGGGTCATGATAACTGTAAGTGACAATTCCAGGGAAATAACGCGATGTAATGTATTTTCCAGTAGCATGAGAAAACTGTCTAATGGCAAGTGTACATTCACATACGAATGTTGAAGAGGTAGATTTCAATCTACATGAAATCGTGGGTCGAAAACAAACGGTGGGCAAATCATGTTCATATCATTACTTTGACATTGAAGATGTAATAAAGCAAAATTAATAAAATTAAAGGGTTCTCTTGGAGAATGGACAGACTGGATGTATGCATATGTTTACCTTTTGCTAGAGACTCTGGTCCTGAACAGCATAGAAAGGAATTACACGGTAATGGATAAATTTATATTGTTACATCAATAATGAAATAACATTGCATGTTTGGAGGCTATTTCAATATCTCTACTTTGTAACAATATATAAACAGTACTATTTTAACTAGTCAATGATAAACTTCTAGTTCCTAGGCTATTTCTTGTTGTAAAAAATACAACATTAATTCTCTATGGATTTTAGAAATTGTAACACTTGCAGGTCGAGGAGATTTGTGGAAATCTTGAGTCTCTGTTACTTAATTTTAAGAGGGGTCGCTAAGCTTGGCCCAACTCAAAGCGCGCACTCAGGTGTTGATATTTCTGCTGCACGTTTGGTATCATTACCAAATTTTCATAATGTTAATAAAGTACTTTTATATTGATATCCGCCATTGGTTGCAAAAAATAAGCCTTAAAAATCCATTGCGAAGCTAAAACGCGAAAAAATGGGAAAATTCAAAACACGTATTTCAATTCTGAAATTCCCACCAAACCAGTTATCTTTCGATAAAACCAAATTAACCTGCGCGATCACAATGATTTGAACGTTGATATCCAGTATGTAAATTTGAGTTTAAAAAATCTGTACACGTGGGATAAATTCCAGAATTTTACCCAAATGGAGTAAAATTTTTTGATTTCACTTATATTTTTTATTTAAAAAGGTAATTAATTAACGAATTTAGGAATACGCGTACTGGATATCAGAGATTTATTCTTAATTATCGTTAGTATGAAATTTGATAACGGTGTTATAAACATTTACCCGAAAGAAAAAAAAACAGAAAGCTGGGCGCTAAAATCTCGTCTCTGCGCCAACCTCAGTGACTTTTCTCAACAATAGTGTTTCCATGGAAGAGTTGTGTATGATTCGCCACTTTGTATATTTGCTGTTAAAATATGAATTAGAACTTGAACAATACTATACACTAGTTTGTATTGTTTGCCAGAGAGTGGAATATAAATGGTGTGTGAATGGTATTAATTAAGTACTGTGCATTTGAAAGTATTATACTCATAGTTACCCTTTGTCTGAGAATCGGATCCTGTACAGCATTGAAAATAAATTACATCAAACTTTAGACAATGGCAAGTTAACCATGTTTGATACTATACATTCAAAGCAAAGTTGTGTATGCATGTTACATTACAAATATCGATATCATCTACACAGTTTACAAAATATATTATTAAGTTATGCAATACCGTATTTACTCGATTGTAGGTCACAACTAGAGTTGAAAATTGAAAGGAATAAAACTTAAGGCGCAACCTACATTCGCATGCAACAATTACTAAATCTCACTCCACTTTTGGTGGAGGTGCCGGGTCGGAGTGTCGTGTTACACAACAAGGTTGCGCGACGCACTGCACAATAGTGACACATTTAGTATCCAATAATACGAATTTCCTTTAAATACTCATTATTTGAACAGGTTATAATAATATAATATGCAAGCCTTCATTTACAACACTACTACTAAGTGTAAAATACATAACTATTGTTTAATTTTTAACATCACAGGGATTTCTGTGAAAATAACATTATTAAAAGAATAGCATTCCTACATTTTTATAAAACGATATAAATTGTTAAGAGTGTTCGTAAATTTGTAAGTGGTTGAAAATATAACAAATATGAATTTAACCCTAGATTTGATTAACACTTCTATCTAAATTGAAACATGGCAACTTCTACAGAATACAATTACTAACCATTGACTATAACCTGCGCCACGGCTGCGATTCGTCCAACAAAGTTCGACGCCGAGCATTTGTACACCCCTGCGTCTTCTCGTTGTATGTTCGATATCGTTAGAGTGTTGTCGCCAGAGATCTGAAACACGTCAAGTTAGTAACTATGTAGATCTGTGGCATACAAAGGAAGCTCAGGGATGGAGAGAAGCGCAATTTGTACCATATTAGGGTGGCAAATTTGTGTGGACTAGAACTGTAACATTGAGTTATATCATTTGTGTAGTTTTCTGAATTTGCTAAATTTATTCAGAAGATATTGATTGACGAGACGTGGTTTCGATCCTCTAATATGTGAAAATGTATGTCTTGTTTCTATGTAGCGATACGAAACAGAATACGCATCAAAACTAACAAAATGTAACTTCTTTAAAATAAATATAAACAATTAAAATAGAACTTCTGACATTTTGTGTTTTGTATATTACATGTTCTTATTTACACGTCGGGAATAAATTACGAAATTTAAGTTAATGATAGATATGTTTTCTTTCCACTTAAAATATAACAATAGCACACATTATATGTTGAGTATAGTTGTGCTCTTTGAATCTATATGGACTGGAGTTTCACTTGTAATTACAATTATTACGTTAGCTGTAAGAAACAGCCAAATGAAATCTATGTTGTCAGAATGTACAACTTTTAAGTTATTGTAGTGGTAGCCGGTATAAAAACGCACTACTACGTAGCAGATGCATTTTTGACACTCTTGCATTAATAGTTATGATGTCACATGTACAAAATTTGTAATATAATAATAAATAATAAATAAATAAAATATTTAATATTAATTCAATTTAAATATTAATTAACAATAACACCTAATTATCAACGAATAGTTCAAAGAAGAATATTACCAAGTAAAACGTATAATGGAGATATCAGACGTAAAGTGATGATAAAAACCACCCGGAAACCGTTTTCTTTACCGTCACTTCCAAGCAGTTCACTCGAGCCTCTGAAAGACTCTCTTTAAAGTTCTTCTAGCACATTAGTCAACCGGGTGATACCGTTCGTTCTATAAGGCGCTTCGAACTGACTCTCTATAAGAAGAGCATTACGGGATCTATGTCAATTTGCCCAATAAGGCTTAGAGCACATTTAGCTCTCCGTCTCCATCGAGATATTTTCAGAAAATTTTGTGACTCGATGGCAGTTTTTATAGGTTTAATCATCGATTGAAAGGCGCTTATGAAAATATAGTTTATGATCAGACATAAACATGTCAAAACACGATTTAATGCAATCATCATGCGAGTAAAAACTAGACAAAATTGAATAATCTAGTTCACGTAAGATTCACTAACCCAATAAGGATTGATACTCGTGTTATGACGCGTGCAGTTGATGGATATATCTGACGTTTGAACATATAACCTCATTCATCTCGAGACATCGTTCGTAAATCCATAAAGATTCAGTTGTCTGAGTGCAAAAACTATCCCCGACAAGGATGAATGTAGCAACGTAATCTGCAGGAGCGGCTGATGTCTTCATCTAATATCAACAGGGTGTCCCAAAATTACTTCAAACAAACATTATTAAATCACTTATATGCAAATCAAAATTGTTGGATGTGTATATCTGTAAAATATATATATACTTTTTATATACAGCTTTGTCACAAAATTAAAAAAATTAAAAAATGCTACGAAATATAATTTAACTTTATTTTCTGCCAATGGTCTCGTTTTTAATGTGTTGGTTATATTATTCAAATAATCAGTTTTACAAAAAATTAATCCGGGTCGAGAATTTAAAATAATAAAAGGGTAACAAGGTTATATAAAAAAAAGCTTATAAGCCTTTTTTTAAAGTTCTCCATGACCAGGTCGAAATGGTTGATGGTTGTTAATGTAAGTTTCACATTTAACTATCATAGGTATTAACCGAAATTGTATCAAATATAGTAATTTAATAACATACTGTGCCACAAAAAATTCACATCAATTTATTAATCTCAAGTTACGAAAACGAACCATTTATGATTTAATACCGACAGAGATGATAATTACGTGACACAGCTCACAGGTGTTACAACTAAATCGGGATGAATGTCTGGATAAGTTTGTCTCTCCCTCTCAACCCACCTGGAACCGATCCGCCGGAGTAACGGGGAAAGTCATCCCTAGTCCAGGTTACATCCGGTTGAGGTAGTCCGGTGGCCGCACAGTAGAGCTTCACAATGCCGCCAACCTGAGAACACAAAGACACGTCGCACGCTTAGTAATTAGTACGCCTAAGTTCTAACTTGTGGCCATTGAGAGTTGCCACAAGTTTTCTTGCTTATAACAGTGTTGAGCCAGGCATATTAGTATTTGTAGAATGTAGAGACGCAACCAGAATGCAGTGGACATATTAACTCAATGTGAACATCAAGAAAATTAAATCGACGGCTCTCTGTTGTCAAACGGTAGGTCTTAATAGTAAAAATGTCATTTAACTAACGTATTTAAACCATATAATAAACACACATAGTAAATAAAATAAACTAATTTTAAAACTAAAACGGAGTTGAACGTTATTTACCTTACCAATGAAAATAAATAACAGTTGACATAAATGTGGTATAGATACGTATGTAGAACATTTGAAGAATGCGCTTAACTTCGTTCTATACCGTATGATATAAATGAATAGTTGAATATATGAAATAAAACAAGGCCGCTTCGCGAACGCGTTTTCCAGTCGCGTTAATGGAGGAGCTTTTTTTGGAATATTTCTGTCCAATGATTACATTTTTAAGTGGAATCTCATAACTTTTTCTATAGTTACTTGATATTACTTGTTAATTGTACACCTGTAAAAGGCGTATATTAAAACCTTTATTTCTATGAATTTTGATCAACTTTTTTAACTTGTGCTTTTTCAACGTTGTAGTCCCACCCGATTGGTCAAAATCATCCCAAATATCACGAAAATATCGTATCAACAACCGGGGTAAAATCGTTAAAGTACGATTTCTATAAGAAATATTTTTTCAAATGTCTCTAAAATCATAACACATATGACTTTAGTGATTTTAAACGTTCCCATAAAGTTTTATCAATATCGTAGTCGCCGTTTGCCAAATATCACGAAAATATCTCATTAAAAAATGAAAAAAAAATCGTAAAAGTACGATAATCATAAGAAATATATGATCGAATATACCCAAAAACGTGGCAGGTCTAAGTTCAGAGATTTCGAAGGTCCCCTCCAATTTTCATCAAGATCGCATGTGCTGTTTGCCCGGTAGAGAGCGAACAAACAGACAAAAGAACTAACAAAAACAAAACACCCGAGCTATTTTTCTTGGGGTAACGTAAGTGAAAAAAAACACTAAGTGAAATTGAAGTCTTCGCTTCTCTCATCCAACAAGTTTTGACATTTTTTTATTATTTTTTTTACTTAGCGAAATATTTTTAAAACTGTTAAGTTCTCGTCTTCAAAAACTGGCATGATAAAAACACACGCTTTATATTAAAATAAAAGAGAACAGATGCAAACGTCAATGGAATTATCACCACTAAGTCAAAACATTGACGTGGGTGTAAGAAATGGATAGAAACCCACTTAAAAACACCATTACTGCAATTTAAACCAATTTAAAGTAAATGTTTTATATTTTATTGAGGCACACAGTTTAAAGTTTTTTTATTCCCCGCGCAAATACCATGTGACGTCAAGATTAGAGACTAGCTAGAGCGTTGTTGACCAATGCGGAAAGTTTACACAGTTTATGTCACATTTGGGTTTATAATAGATCACTGTTTAGTGTTTGTTATTACCTATATATTGGTCGATTCGTAACAATAGCTATCGTAACGTAGTGGCTCGTTTTTCCCGCCATTATTATAGGTGCAACTTTCAGCTTACTATTACAAATTAAAATCTTATATAAATAATAAAAATATATGATTTAAATATTCAGAAAGTCCTTAATGTAATGGAGTGATAAGAAAGATAAGGAGCATTCCCTATTCGCTTGATGAACAATAGCTCATACAAACACGCTTTTAATTCATGTGTCAATGATAATTATTAGTGAGTAGGATTTGTGAATATTAATGAGAACAATGCGCGTATAGCCTTGGTTTACTTATGGTCTCGGTCTTTATTCATAGTCTGCGAACATAATGAAGCCTTATCTCATAACAATAGAGATGAAAACCATAATAGAAACTCACACAAGATTTGACTGTGGCTTCTTACAACGACGTCAAGTACAAATTGTAATCTCAACTTTAGAGAACCCAAATTATATACCCTAGCTGAGAAAGATGCAGAGAAGCGCCAGTGAATTGAAAAGAGATTTACGATGATGGACTAACCAGCCATTTCAAGGTTTGTTATTGTGTTAATGCGATGTTAAGATGAGAGCTTTATTCAGATTCATTAGTGTATCGCAATATTAAATATTTACTTCTCAATCCTAGATGCAAGATGAACTAATTAAAGTTACATACTGGTTATTTTGTAAAAGAGATGAGTAATTAAAATGTGTTTTAGTAAAGTAATTATTATTAAATCATAGTCTAATAATCAAGAGCGTTTTGATGTCGATATGTATGAGAAAGGTGTATACGGACTATTGTAAGAAATTCGATTTTAAGGTGTCATAAGTGTTGGTTATGACATTTTACATGAAATTGATTGTTTATATAGAGCACACAGCAGGTTATGAGGTAAATATAATCACAATTATTTTTTATTTTTTTTAAATAAAACTGCCTTATGCCTGCTGGTTGTGTGTTGCAAGTATTTGCATTTCTGTTTCGTTGTTATAAACTTAAACGTGTAGTTTCAACAAATATTATGATATGTAGTATACGCTATTTATATATTCAGTATTCAGATGCAGCATCTGCAACTGTTATTATTACTTTTAAAAGCAACAAAACGATGCACCGTGTGTTTAGAGAAAGATGCTTCCACAAAGTTTATGGTGCGTGATAAATTATAATTTGCTTATAATACAGACATGGAGGTAAATAATTGTGTAATTGTAATTAAGCTCAGTGCAATACTACACATTTGTTCAAATTGTATTGCATTTATATCGCAATCGAGCCAAAACAAGCACTAAATTTATTTGTGAAAATGTAGAAGTTTAATTAAAACATAGTTTATTAGTCTATGTGAAGCTTAGCAGACTTTCTGTGATTAATAAAGAATTCCAACTTTTAATTACTTAGAATTGTTGAAACATTAATATTATTCTAAGCCATTTATAACTTTTCTTACTTGATGGGTTAACGATGTAACTTCCTGGAAATTAAAATGAAATACCATAAAATGTCTAGACACATGAATGAAATGTAGAATTTATTGGTGCATATAAAATAGAACTGATTCATTCCTCACCTCTGTCTGCTGGTCCAGTGGCGTACGACGGAAGTACGGCTTCTTATTGGCCTGGTTGTAATGCATCTTGGCAGGCCTGGACTTTGCCTCGCCTGCAGGACTCTTGGCCATGCACTCGTAGGACCCGGCGTCAGCGTCCAGCGCGTTCTCTATCATCAGCGTCCCGTCCGACAGCTTGCTGTACCTGGGGTCGCCCAGGTTCACCTCGTTGCTAGGGAGAGCACACACAATTAGCTTCAGGTACTATAGTCTATAGTGGAGCCCGGACTCTATTGTAACCTACGCTATCATGGTTACAGGTAGTGATTTACTAACTCACGGCGTTGCTAGGGAAAATATAATGTTAGGCCCATGGATACCGCGACCATCTGCAGTCGTTAACTAATTGGATGTAACGATAGATAAATGAGAGGCAATGTTTGAAGACTCAATCCCAGCATTTGTGTTTTGTTGTAGAAAAACTTGGAAAATAATCCGTTCAAGATTAACGTAGGTCAAACCATCCCCCCCCCCAAACCATTTCGAATCTCACTTTCCGTTCGTTTACACCGACCCGCAATCCCATTAACGACCGAGGAAAACCTTGGGAAAAAACTTCAGTCAGGATTGCCGGTCATGACGGGATTCGAGCCCGGGACCTCCCGAATCAGAGTCAAACGCTCAGTGCTCGAGCCAACACTCTCCATCCATATTTGCTGGTGGCTCCTTAGCTAGTCTTGTGTAAGCGATATGCATTGTACCTACTTGCATGTACTTGCACGTAATGCTATGAAGTCATTGATATAAGTATTCTAATTGATGAGTCTTGCATTGGAAATAGTCGACGTCGACAATTTTATCGACTTGCACGTAATGCTATAAAATCATTGATAAGAATTGATGATTCTTGCATTGGAAATAGTCGACGTCGGCACTTTTAGCGGAGAAGAGAAGAGCAGCACTTCATTTCGTTGTCATGGCAACAGAAACAATCACGCTAACACTCCCAGTGGCGCCAACCTAATATCTTCAGCGTTCCGCCCGACGGATAGTTTATATTGTGAAGTAGTTGACCCAGATTATGGTAGAAGGGGAATAGAAGGAGATGATTTACTCGGCGTCTCGGGGATACACGCTCAGCTCGAACTAAATTTCAGTTAAAAAGTAAAATCCAGCATGTTCCCCGGAGACCGCTGCAAAGATCGTGTATTGTTGGGAGAATTCATGATGTTGGGTAGTCTATTCTTGAATCAGAGCTGGGAATAGGTCCACTCTCAGGTCCAGACTTTAGAGAAGAGTACCTCTTAGAAGTCCTTCGAAATATCGCATGGAACGTATATAAGTACTTTTGCCATAACACTCACGGGCAGGGAGATTACACGATTTATGTTATAGGTTTACATACATGTTCGTGCTAGCCATTGAGACGAAGCTTGAGATATTCAAAATAAGACGCAAATCCCAATTTCGAATCAAACGTTTTTTGTTTTTGTTAGTCAACCTCCGTTTCCGATGTGTTATTAACTAGTTGTAAAACTACGTTTTATTGAAATAAAACGTTATAAATGTCAATGCCGAAAGTTACTATAACTTAATATTCAATAAAAGTGCCTAGATTTTAAATGTAGCTTTACACACAATTTTGTGCACCAATAATGACGCAAATAGTCTAAATTATTCTGCGACGTTGCATACTTTTTTATGTGGTGTTCTAAGTTTAACTAACATAATGGATGTTTCCGAACTTCAGCTTCAAGTAAAGCACATCATTAGAATAATTATTAGAGAAAGATCAACAAATCTAGCGAGGAACCGAACCTTAAGTATATTTGACAGTTAAAACGTTATTAAAAATCTAATTAAACCAATTTATTCTGTCATCAAGCCAAGAGCAATCTTGAAGGAAATGGCATTTCTAAAATAAAAATATGAGACGACTTTTTCTGGAAAGTTTTTTTTATAACTTCCTGTTTTTTTTTCTCAAATGTGGTGAACGTCTTAGTACTTACGTAGAGTGACAATGATAACATAATAAAAAGAACAACGCGCATGTATCGAATATCCCGTGTAGTAGACTGAATTTGCGTGGTTGAAACATGTCTAGATTTTATTTCATTCGTTCAGTGAGTAACTCTGATTCTCGTGTGGGCGTATAGAATGTTTGTCATTCCGCCACTAACAAGCTGCAACACGAAACTGCTCCAGCAAACAGATAGGAATTTCATGTTGGGTGAGGCGGTAACGATATTCGGACATATAAGATGATATCAAATGATTGTATCATTGAAGCCGGCCAGCGAACATGGGCATGAAGGCCCTATTAATGATGCGCTGCGTCGCGAATACGGCGTTGGCTTCGGAAATGTGGATCGTAAAAGCTGATATTCTGCAGAGCTGACGTTCTCTCATGGGAGATGTGGTGGCAGAATTAACATGGGGCTGTCAAGCGAAGCGATATTTTCCAACACATCTTTCTAACGCATATTACGTTTTTCGTTCATTTAATAACTAACAAAATATTATACGACAAAAAAATAAAAATAAATTGTGTGTTAATACGAGCAAAGTATAATATTGTATTTTCTTTGTTAGGATTTTGTTCCCCTTATTTTAGTAGTGTTATATTCTCATTATGATGTACTCGCAAAATATAAAACTTAACTATGTACATTTTCTGGTTGATTGTTGCGGCAAGTAAAACTAATTATAAAGTTATAAATATACCGAGCTGTAAAGAACGTGAAATTGCGCCTCGGGCATTCAATTTTCACTTGACAGGAGCACTAGCTGCGCTCTTGAGTAGACTGACAGAAGAAAGGGTTTCGTAAAAATGAGGAAAATTCACTACAAGTTGCACGTAATATTTGAATTTTACCAGTTTCTATTTGAAAAACTTTGTCAATACTCATGAATACTCCCAGGCGTACATGGATTCATTTTTGTTACTTATTTTAAAAGGCGAAACGAAGAAAATGCAGTTCTATACTAATTCTATTTGGAATGGAATGAGTTTCTAGAAAAAAAGTAGTCGTAAGAATAAAACGAGTACTCCTTTAATTTGAAACAGAAATTACCAAAACAACCACGAGAAAAATATGTTTATTATTTTTTTATTTATTAACTTTACTATTTATAGGGTAGCAGACACTGGCGTGTATCAGGTAATGCCGTATTCTGTCATACTCTATCATACTGTGATAGTTTGTTGGAAGTATCAAATCAAATCAATTTATATAACCTAGTATAAAGTAACATTTTATTTACTTAAATGTGAAGAAAATGCCAGAACCAAAATCTAAATACAAAATCACCTTCGTAGTACATAATAATAAAGATGCATTCCTCAGTCTGCTTCTTTTGCTACTTAATAACACATGAACGTACCTGTCCCTCATCCAAACAATGTCCGGCTTAGGGTCTCCCTCCGCCTTGCAAGTGAAGAATGCTGTCCCGCCGAACGTCACCTCCACGTCATGTGGGTCCTCCAGGATGCGCGGTTTTTCTGCGCACAGAACAAAACAAACATTAACATTATATGAAGCTATGTTGTCGGGAAGATTGTTGTGAGAGCTTTCAACAGCGAAACAAATATAATAAACTCATTAGGAGCAAATCAATTTATTTATTTATTTAGCGCCTATTATATACACTTAAAAACTGATTTACAAAGGAGGACAACTAAACAAATCTCATTGCACTGATGCAAACACAACAATGAACTAGTACCTGTACAGTTAAGTAAATATTAGAAATAATAAATTTACAACAACAATGTATTAAAACACAATAATGTTGGTAACAAGTTCAAAAAATGATATTAAATGCAATTAATTAATGAACCATATATAAATAATCCGTGTATGGTCGCGAGAAGTAGTGTTTTGTAGACAAGAATAAAGAATATGTATAGAATACCATTGAGATTACCGTTAAAATTAATTGCTCGGGACATTTCGCTGAGTCGAATATATTTTATTGTGTTAACTTTTCAGCCTAACATCCTCAAAAAACAAGTAACTTCTAAATTTGAAAATAAAAAAAACAAAGAGTTAAAAGCTACTTGTTTTCTGAGGATTGCCCACACAGTTAGACCAAAACGGCAAAACAATAAAATACATTCGACGCGGCGATCATTCCGGGCCGCGAATGGCTATAATTTGAAATCATATTTAAATATAAATTATTTAATTAAAATATAAATGACACATTTAAAAAACACAATTAAAAAAATAGTTTCTGTGTTCCCGTTTGAAATCTTCTTCTAGCAACGCCCACGACTTGACAAACACAATTAAAAAAATAGTTTCTGTGTTCCGTTTGAAATCTTCTTCTAGCGACACCCACGACTGACAAACACAATTAAAAAATAGTTTTCTGTGTTCCCGTTTGAAATCTTCTTCTAGCGACACCCACGACTTGACGTTCGGGGTGTTCTCTGATGAGCGCAGAACGTTTCCCTGTCACGGGAGCAATTCTCCCGGCTTGGCACAAAATATCGTCGCCGTCATCATGGAAATGAATCCACCGCTCACTGATGGCCTCGGTCGAGCACCTGGCTCTTGCGAGGGGGTCCTCTCTCGTGCCTCTAAATGAGTTTAAGGGGTGAAGATACCCTGGAGCGATTTGTAATTTGCACGCTAAGAAAGGCTGAGTCGCGCATATAAACAAAGGCGCTAGACTGTAAAATTTAATATCGGAATATCGTTTTTTTTTCACGGATTTTAATAAAGATTGTCAGTAAGCGGCTATTGTTCCTAAACTGTCAAAATGAGCCGAGAGATTGGGTTAGTGAATCTGAGCAGAATTAAGAATTTGAATGTAATTCGTGCTAGAGGAGATGATAACGCAGCAAAATTTAATTCTATTGTGTGGTCATAATGAGTATATCTCTAAAATACAATCCAAGTAAGAAAATTAATTTAATTTACATAATGTTTCATGGTACTGTATAAAGTCGCCTAAACAATATTCGTGTCGAATCTATTAATAAAATAAAATGTCTTCTTAAAACAAATACAAAGTCAATTATACATTTAATAAGGCTACGAGGGGCCTTATTCCTGAAAACCACGACAAAGCTGCCCGCCATCAGCCAAAATACTTACTGGAAATGATATGAACAATATTAATTGGTTTTGAAGTTGTGATCCCTGGACAACGGCGCTCGGAATTCACGTCACGGCCACGCCGCACAATCTTGAGGCTTGCTTATGGCAGGGGAGTTGGTGAACCTTACAAGTGATAATATCTTAGGTATTCTCTTTGGCTCTCCAGCCCTAATTGAAGCGAATTCCATTGGGGGGTCACTTTGTGAGGCTTCTGTTCTCAATTCATTGGCCGGAAATTTAGAGAAGCCCTCGAAACTGTAAAGCGTGGGCAATCAATCTCCCATCAATTATTCACCATGGAGGGGACCATATTCGTTCGACTACCCATTACAAAACTAACGTCATTATACCGTTATTTATTGCGTATGTTTTTTCTCTCTCGAATTGCATAGTAATAACAACTTGATATTTGAAGTTTAATAATTTATGTTTTCATACGGTTATCATGAATTTGTTTTAATAAATTTTCGTGAAATGTGATTTGTATACTGATTTTTAAAATCTTAATGTGTAGGTTAATCGACGTCTTAGGTTAAATAATGTAAATAAAAACAAATTAGACAGTGTTGTTATCAATTACCTTCAATTGAATTCATGTTATTTCATGTTTAATGTTGTCAATCCCTATTCTGCTTTGGAACTGAAGAATTTGTGATCATAGTAACGTATGGTCTATAGTTCCTGAGCTTGAAGGCCATAAATTTGCACATAAATAATATGCTCAGTAAATCGTTCTACTGGATGTGGTAAAAACACATGAGCGCATGCCAAAACCTATTATAAATATGCCAGTAATACAGCAAATGGTATATTGCTTTACCAACATAAATCTAGGTGAACATATTTATGAGTATTTTTTACGATATTTTAATAGGTCTGTCTGAACAAGTTTCAGACAGTGAGGTCAGGAAATTATTTATTTCAGGCGAGAAAATATGTAAAATGGAACTGCATAATACATTAAATTATTGCAGTGTGTGTTGAAGTAAATCACAATATAAATACTAAAGAATTCCAATAATTATTTATTGAAAGTATATCACATATTGTTGAACGTTTCAGAGCTGTTTAGTTTGAACAAAACCATATTTTATAGCAAGAGACAATTCAATTATTGATAACGAAACATGAAAATTATTTTAAGCAAGGGAAATTTTTCGAAATCTGTATTTAGAACGCAGATGAAAATTTCTTACATAACGGTCCCTTTTCTTTAATCTTCATTTCTAAATGAAGTTCAAAAAGTTAACACTCCCAACAAACTAACGAGTATAAGTTACCGAATACAATTTAAGAACGTGACAAAATGTAAAAAACCGAATGTAAACGTATAAATTTAAACAGAACGAATGGCTGTAGCAACAGAGAGTATTTCCTTTGTAAACTAGGAACGAGTTTCAATCCTAAAGATGAGCCTTTGAACAAGAAAAGTGCTTATTGTAGTAGCAACTATATACGCGTACATAACTTTTTGTAGAGATCTACGCGTTATTTAATATATTTTTCTCATTGAATGGTTGACTATGGCATTTTAATATATTCCGTAGTTAGATACATCGCTATTATAGTTCCGAATGCAACTGATGTTGACCGTAGTATATTTGACCGTCGAATCTCTAAAACTCAAAACTAAAATGTATCCAAACAAAAGTTTGAACGGGGCAAAGCGCACCCCAGACCCCCATTTTTTATTTCAAATCCTGACGTTGAAGGGAAAATTATTAATTTGTTTTCTCAATCAGTCAAAGTTACAGCCAGGAAAAATATGGTTTTCAATCTGAAAGTCGGGGAATTTGGTATTCGTAAACACCCCAGGGGGGGGGGGGGGGAGAGGGGAAGAGGAGTTTTTATTACATAGATATAAAGTCGCATTATAGAGTACAACTACCTTTTTCAATACAAATCAAGCACTGACAATAAACGAGGACATGCCATGACTTATAATAATGTGATGCTGATTATGATAAATATTATTATTTTCGAGATATTAGAAAATCGTTCTGCTGTGAGATGTCAAAAGGTGTTTAGAGTTCTAGTATATCCAATAAATAACAAACCAGTTTAGTGCCGGACACGATTTTAAATTAGCCTGAGAACACGTTGAAGTGGACTGAGGCATACCCCATGTAGAACATAATGAAACTTAACACCTTGTCTATACCGCACACAGTGGCATCTTAAGTTTCACACCGTTTGAAATTATTAACCTCACGACGAAGATTTTCTCACGTTATGTGCATGACGTTTTGCATTCGTCAAAAAGTATAGGCTTCGTTTGAAGAGAAACAATTTCGATGTTTAGAAAAGAAATCCTCTTAGACTAGTTAAATCGCGGAAACGCAAAGTAGTAAAGTAGTTATGCGGTTGTGCCATAACACTCATAAACAGAGCGATAACGTGATTTATGTTAGGTACTCATGATAAATTGTGCTGCCCATTGATGATTGAAACGAAACGAATTGCAAATTCTTATTTCGAAAAAACATATTTTGCAAACCTATCGCCTTTATTGTTTTGTTAGTGTAAAAACAAAGTGTAGAAATAAATTACCTTACATGTTCCACAAAACGTTAATGCCAAAAGCCATAACTCATTTTTGACTGAAGGACTGTAATAGTAGAAATTTACGACAAGTTGATTGGATAGATGATTTGCAAACCACTCGAAACTTTTTCTCCTGGTCTTGATTATGTAGCTACAATTAATGCAGCGTGATTCCCGGTTAAAATAAGCATTTGTCTGTACAAATTAATTGCAAGTAATGTGCATTATGTAAACTCAATGCGCTTTACAGATTCGTACTAATTGATGTCTAATTGGTTTGATCATGGATAAACACATATTACATAATCAGTATCAAGTATAATTAATTACAGTTGTCATGAGTTGCAAAAATTTCAATTTGAACAATTTAAACCAACGATTCGTTTAATCTAGTACCATGTATGGATGTGTAATGCTATTTGGACTACAGTTTTCTAAATAGCGTTATCGAAAAAATAGTTATTATTATTGTAATTATTGCAATTGTACCGACAAAATTAGTAAAATTGTCTAAAGAATTGTATTTATCAATCTGAACTATGAATGTAAGTTGAAATAAGTGAAATCAAATGGAATCAGGAAATCACCATTATGAAGAATATAGTTATGTTATGGTACTATTTATAAACCGTATGATGATGACGACGACGACGACGACGACGACGACGACGACGACGACGGGCAACGATATTTACTACTTGCAAACGAACCGATGTGACTCATGTCGCAAAATAGAATCTTGAACTTATGTGCAACGTCAACATATCTTGAGAGAAAATCTAGTAGGTGTCTATTTGACAACTCTATGTAAGATAAACGTGGGATGTTTACTTGACACATACACATGTTAGAGCATACTTAATTAAGGAAATACTTGTTAACAACTGAGCGTCCGGTTCTCGGTGCTAGTGCACTAGCCTAGACTACTATTCCGTCACTGCCATTCATGACTTCAGATTTTTCAAGGATTTTTCTTTTCACGTTCTTAAATTAAGCATTACGTTGGTTTGATGCTTAGCTAACAGTAATGTATGTTTACCAATGAAGACGGTGTGGTGTTATATAGGTGCGGATGAAGCGCAAAGTAAAAGTCCTTGGTGAATGCAGTATGCCTATACTTGAACCCATGCCACACGTCCATTCGTTTACTCTCAATCGTTAACAAAAATAATTTATTTTTATGTTACTTTGTGTTAATTTAAATAAAAATAACCTTTGACATAATATAAAAACCGGCGAACTTTTTGAAGGGTTTAAATAATTTTTATATGAGGTTGCTATGGTAGAAATTAGATATTCGGAACTCTTATAGCTATTCAAACATGGATAATATGCCTAAGTATTTGAAAGAAATACCCTATGAATGACATTTAGGGTACGTTCCGTATCATGCTAACTTGCAACTTGTGCGTACCCATAGCATTCCGTAAACGCCGCCACGATCACAACGCCCGTAGTGCCCAATGTTTCCGTATCATGCTAACTTGCAACTTGTGCGTACCCATAGCATTCCGTAAACGCCGCCACGATCACAACGCCCGTAAAACCTCGGGCATCTTGGGCAAGTCTGGGTGTTGTGGGCGCGCCCAGAGCATGATACGGAACGTACCCTATGACTGACACTTGTATCGCAATAAGCACGGGTTACAGGTGTACCCAAAACAGAGAGCAAAGATTTCAAAAATTAAATAATTCGACGAATGTTTGTCTTTTTGTGGCGGTGCCGGGTTGGCTTACCACATAAAAATGGTTCGCAACTTGTTTCCATATTCGGATGGTGGAGACGTCGGGCTACAAATGTTAACTATTTGGGAGTTATCACCTTACCCCAGGGTCACCAAAACAATCTGGGAGCTACCACGTACCCCAGGGTCACCAAAACAATCTGGGAGCTACCACCTTACCCCAGGGTCACCAAAACAATCTGGGAGCTACCACCTCACCCCAGGGTCACCAAAACAATATGGGAATTACCACCTTACCCCCATGCAGGGTCACCAAAACAATCTGTACCAACACCGACAGTGTTGGCTTGAGCTCTTAGCGCTCGACTCTGATTCGGGAGGTCCCGAGTTCGAATCCCGTCGAGACCGGCAATCCTGACTGAATGTTTTTTCGGAGGTTTTCCTCAGTCGTTAATGCGAATGCAAGGGATTAAGTCTTCTTAAATAGCCCTCGGACATCCCTTCAAATTGTCCTATCCGCAATAACTATCTAGTCACCTGAAGAGGGTCACACCAGTTAAATCTGATGTGTATACCCTACAGTGGGAATCCTACAAAAATAACTTAATTTAATCTGTACAAACCATGGGCAATGCCAACAAGGAAATACCTGTCAATCGGACGTCGTGTTCGGTTATCTTCGTGAGACGCGACTTACAGACGGACGGACGTGCATAAAAGTGATGTTATAATGTAAGATGTGAGCCTGTTCACGGATAAACTATTAAACCTTCCTTTCAGGAGAGTGCTGTTACTTTATGAACTGCGTATGGAATACATGTGCAATCTATTATCACGAAAGTAAACAGAATCGACTCGATAAAACGCAAACTCAGCACCTCACTACTTCTTCGCAACGACTTCGGAAGAGTAGTTGGTAAAACGATGGATAAAAGGCGGCAGCCATGTTTGCAATACACTGCCTTTCAGAAAGAGATAATATCCCATTTTCAGCACAACATTGCTTCGGGAAACGAGTTTTCGCTCTGTGCGAAGAAAATCTTTGCGATAAAGACTTACTAAGCTGAGCTTATAACTTTTGTTCAAGACATTGGATTTTTTCACGTGATGTCACGTTTCAATTCTACGACAGTGTTGCCAATGTGTTGTATTTATTTATTTCATTTTGTTTAGTTCGTCAGAGTTTCGAAGATGCGATTTCTTGTTAGTTTTTAACAAATTCTTGGAAAGTTTTTTCCATTCAAATATTTATAAATCATTTTTTCCATTGATAACATTTTGTATATCAAAATGTCAAAATAAGTTTCGTTATAATTTTGAATAAAATACTTATTTGTAATCATGGAATTTCAATGTAAGGATGGTTTAAAAATCCAGATTTTGTTTTGTAATCTACTTATATAAATTATAATATAAATGTTCTTACGTTCTCCTCATTTGGATGTTTTGACATTTAAATTATTACATTATGTCATTTCAGTAGAGTACGTTATAGGAATTTTATTTTCTGTAGGCTACTGACATTCCAATAGAATAACATATCTTCCATACAGTTGATAAGAATCGAAATTAAATCAAACAAAAACACATTTGCATTAAGTAATAAAACAAAAGCACATAAATACATTCCCTTTCAAACACCAACATTGACAATTGATCAATGATTCGTTGAGGGGTCAGGTTTTCGTTATAGGACCCAAAAATGTCCAGAATGATGGATCTTGTGTGATGCTGGTGGTGAATTCAGAAGCTTAAGTTGTAAAGTAGGAAACTATGATCACTCCGTATCGGACAGCGCGGTTTCAATACTATGATATATATAATATAATAAACTTTTTCAATAACTACAGAACGCCTAACTATAGTACACAGTTCTTAAAAAATACAGTTAATTTTATTTTAAAGCGATCGTATTTATTAATAAGAAATAACAATGTAGTGATGAAAGCTAATCAAGTATATTTATCAGTTTCTTACTTTCTATATAAAATGTCCACAGCACAAAGCAATCTATTTATTTATAACGCTATTCTGCAACACTGAAGGAATTGGATGAATAAAGATAGATAAAAAGATTGATAGGGTCGGTGGTTATATTAAAACTAAGCACCTGGATGAACCAGGATTATAGCTTTGGAATATTTATTTGTATACTTTAAAAATTTCCTTCTATGATGCTTAATTAAAATGTTGTTTAAAAAAAAGTAACTGCATAGAAAAATGATATTAATTTAACGAATAGTGTTTTTTTTTTTAAATTTATCGTGGGAAACCTGTTATAGGGTGCAATTAGCCCCTCTTCAGGTGAACTAGGTATGTGCGGAAAGGAAATTGTGAAGGGATGTCCGAGGGCTGTTTAAGAGGACTCAATCCCTTGCATTCGCCTTAACGACTGAGGAAAACCTCGGAAAAAACCTTCAGTCAGGATTGCCGGTCTCGACGGGATTCGAACCCGGGACCTCCCGAATCAGAGTCGAGCGCTTAGCGCCCGAGCCAACACTGTCGGTGAATAGTGGTTAATTTATGTATTCTTATAATAATGATAAATATAACGTCAAAAACGTGAGTGAGAAATAAAGTTCAAATTAGACTCCATACACGGTATAGAAAATTGAATGATAAACTGGCTATGAGCTTACTTCTTTAATTTAATTGCCACTGGCAAAAATAACAGGTGCTCTAGAAAATTAATTTGTGGGTAACATTAATAATTTTCAAAATTGTAATTAAAAAGCTGCATGAAATATTTAACAGCTTTCTGTTCTTCATCAATCTCTTTCCTTATTAGTCACCTATTTGAGGTTCGTATTGATTATAAGAAGAATCCTCGTTCCACTTTCTTTCTTAAACCACAATCAAGATCTTTTCAAAAAGTCTTATTAGTATCTGACATTTGAGCTACGAACTCGGCTAAACGGAATGGTACCTCAAAAGCTACGTCCATCGTCAAGTCAGATACAGAAAGCAGTTACGGAGAGAGTTGACTTGTCTGGCCCAAGTAGAGTCACCATCGATCTTGACTTATCTTTAGTCTCGAACTTCATCCATTCACGGCAACTAGAGCCTCACGATGTTATCACGGCTTCCCTGACTCCATGCCAAGAGTTAAGTCCTGCTGTTCAGTGTAGTATAAGTACAGATGTGGACAAGGATTGTGGAACCCAATTGGCCCTCAAATAAAAAGAAGGGTAGATTATGAATAAGCTGATGATAATTCTCTATACACAGATTGAAGACGTTAGCTATCTCGAATAAAGTTTTGTCCCAATGTTTTCACTCAAAAGACGAACGTAGGTTTTGATCGAATCTCTTAAAATATAATTTATACTTACATTTATGTCCAAATAAGAGTGATTAATTTTTAAAAGACTAAAACATAGCCCTCTTTTTGAAGATGTTGATCAAACTTAACTTTCAATTTTGGAATAATATTTGCGGTTGTCAATATGATAGGAAGCGAAAACAAAATGCTGTTGGACAAACTCGCAATAGTATCTTTACTGACCGTGAAATACAAATATTACATCCAAATATAAAAATATATGAAATTAATTCGTTGGCTATATGACCCGGAAATACAATGTTTATTGAGTGTTTCTTTTAAACTTACTTACCAAAGTCACTCTGGACCTCAGTGTGTCTGGCGTGGCCGGACGAAGATGAGGGGTTTCTTGTCGAAAATTCGCCGAGTACGGTAAAAAAACAGTGACTTTGGAAAATTTAAAAAATACAAATTTTGTTTTAGAAAGTATTAGAGAAGACTTTTGCTTATGCAAGACAACATATCACATAGTACGGTTGACGCTTAACATTGTTATCTCTCTGGTAAACAAAATCATATCTTAATTATGTAAAAGATTCCAAAATTATTCATGGTAGTCATGTTTACACAGCACGCATCTACACAGTAAAGTAACTGCGAGTAGCTGATAGTGGGGCTGAGCCCGGTCCGGCTGCTCGCAGGAGATAACACACGACGGTCAGGCTCGAGTTCGTAATCCACACCCCTGAAATAAGCCACGCTGTCACAAGACTAAATAAACGCGACGTTTGTGACAAGGACTCGCGGGAGATTGTCAGTTCTTATCATTGACGCCGTGGTGAGAAACTCCGTCTTCCACTAGGGCGAGAACGAGAACAGGGGACGTCAGGACTCGGGAGTAGGCAGAGTTATTATTTGATTTGTATCGTGGATTTTCAAGAAGAAACGCAGAAACTGATGTTCGAATATTTTCCCTAGAAGTGCGTGAAAACTTTTTAAATGTTTCATACATATCGGCAATAAATAATGAGTCGGAAAATAATCAGCAATGTGGGTTATTTACCACTACGACGCGACATAATATATTATATTTCTTCATTATATCGGGTCGCACAGGCATAAAATGTAAAATAAATAAATAAACAATTCAATCAATACCCCGAAAAGCAAAATCAAGAGACCTATAATATTACGTGTATCGGGAACATTAACGCCGACGAGTGAAAGAGAAGGTTGAGGTCGACAGGGTGAAAATGAGGTTTGTGAGGCGCGTCTATACACAAACCATTGCTGAAGGAAGATAGCCTTCTTTAATCAATGCACAAACGAAGAAATTTAAACATTTTGGTTCCAAGAACGTTTTTTTGTGAACGAGATTCCGTCAAGTACCTTCAGTTGAATGTATCGTGGTACAGTTCGTCGACCAGAACCGAACATATAGTACTTTTCCATGTTCATTGTCAAGGAGAAAGCAGTATAGACAACAAAGATTACTTATCAATTAAATAAATCACTTCTACACAAGGCTGCCACCGGTTAATGAATATTGAATAATCATATTTTCTCATTTACAAATAATTTCGAAAGAAAATCTGTTTTTTAACATTAAATGTAACAACAAAATACATATTTCTTTCGATTAACAACAGCAAAAACAAAAGCTAACAAAATAAATGGTCCATTAACAAACTGTTTTCATTAGTTTGCTTGGATTAATTTAAATATATTTGAATATAGTATAGACTAATAGAGTATCGTATTTTTTATATCTAACTTGCTGTAGAACTCCTGCAAATAAGATTCAGTCATGATCCCAACCCTCAACCCCCATCCCCCACCCCCAGCCACGCCCACAAAAAACCCGCTTCTGATACCGATTTATTGCGACCAACGGTATAAAACATAAAAAGCAGAATAACTTTAAACTGCCATCAAGTGCAATGTTGGTTGAATAAAAGTTAATGAAACTTTTAGCCCAAGTTCGTACTCTGAAACTTTAACTATACGTTAGCTACACGCGTCTTCAGTGGGTAGAGCGTATAGAAGTTAAGTTACGAAGTTACGATTTAGTTGAAGGGCTTAGGGTTCGGAGTCAAGTGGTGTAAGCTTCGATTACACGAGAAGTCCAATGTAGTTTTCCAGGATTGATAAAAATAAACATTGTTTAGTGTACTAATAGAAGTACCCGTGTCCATACCCTAACGAAATGATGTAATAAGCGCAATATTTGTCCACGTCATATTGGCATTGTAATTTAAACAAAGCCAAAATGAATTTGTATTAATTAATTCATTAATATTTGTCGAAGAAAACTCGACAAACTTCATCATCATGTCATCTTTCCTTATCACTAGAGATGTGCAGAAATGTTTTTAAAGTTTTAAAATTCGCGTCTTAAAAATAAAAATTCGCGATTTTTCGTTATTTACCAAAAACCCAATTTGGTAATGCAAAAAAACGCTAGTTTTAAATTATCAGTATCACAAATTCCAGGACAATTTATCATTAATTTAAAAGAAAAACAAGCACTTGAGAGTGAGAATCAGTTTTAATTTTAAGCTCAATTTCAGCCTTCAGTTTTCAAAGTTTCTGACATTTTTTACTACCTGATTAATTTCGTCTACCCGGCACCTCCACCAAAATAACGAAATTATGCATTTTTTTGTGTAAGGTCAATATTTTGATGTGAAGTATTTTGAGCCTACTCGCGTACGAACGATTATAACGATCTCACAATCGCGTTTTATGACCCGGCACCTCCACCATATGTACCAGCCAAGATTAATTTCGACTACCTACCCGGCACCTCCACCAAAACTTTGAAAAAAAACTTCGCGGTTACAACTAAAATATCGCGAAAATTCGCGAATCGGAAATTGGTACCATACAATCACAATTCAGGTGATTATTCATGAGCAAATTGAATTTGAAGGGATTATTGTAACTTTTTAAAAAATCGCGCATTTCGTTCTCACCATTTTTGTACAACTTTACATCAGAGCTAATTAAATACGGTTTTGATATAGAAGTTGTTTACTAGAATACGTTTAAACAAAAACCTTTTTTGTTTTTCTGACCTATACATTACTCTAGTTGAACATACTCAAAATCGACAGCGACAGCCATTTCGTTTCTCCTTTAGCAGCCATAATATTACTGAAAAATAGCTTCGGCATGACGTAGTATGGACGCACGATATATTGATTCAACGTTAAAATCGTGCATAATAGATTTGTAAAAAAGATAACTTGCAACTAATTGGTATTAGTACGGGCTCTTGTTTGTGAAATATAGGGCCGTGTGTCTTGCCTGTTGAGATAAGGATGGAAGATCACCCGGAGAAATCTCTATACCTAGGGTTCATCTCTAATTGACGGACACTTTATGCAAATTGCTAACTAAACTAATCAATCTTGCACTAACTTGAACATTGGGGCGTGCTCTCTACTTCTCCAAATAATTGTTGATTAGTTTAGTGTTGTAGAATACGGCAGTATGGTGGAAGGTATTACTAGACTAGATGGTACCCCTGAAAGTACTATTAGAACATTACACATACAACCAGCTGAACGTAGGAGCATTCACATTACCGTGTAAAAATCAAGTTGGCTCCATTTCCACCAATACGAAATCCCCGAAAGATTTTTCCTAGACGTATGACGAATTCAAAGTTTTTCTATAAAGCGACTATAGCTTGTCATTACAAAGCATATTATGATACAACATAATATTTTATTAAAATAATTGGCTCGAAATATTTAAATACGCTTCTGCCAACCAAGACATATTTTCGCAATTTCTTCACGTCGACGTCCGCGCACTGTTTTCCAATCGGATCCACAGGACAGGAAAATAATGGTGAATGTGTATGGGGGGGGGGGATTGACGAGAGGAAACAACCCAATACTCTTGTAATTAAAACATTTGTAGACTCAAAGGTATGAAGTTGAAGAAAAGTTGTTAGTATGTGTTATTCATCCATTCTTTATCTATATCCGAATGAAAGCTATGCATCATATGTTATTGTAAGTTAACTTGTACTTCATACCTCATTCTTCATACTACTATACTTCTTTCCATTATAATCTATTTGAGTAGTTTTTTAAAATGCCAAATATATATATAAATGAAATTGCATATAAATTCATTTGTTTCTGTTACATGAGCTTTACTTTCCATTCTGTGTCTGGAAGACAACCTTGATTCAAACGTAGACTAGTTTTCAAAACAAAATTGGATTTATTCCAAGAACTGTAGCCAACTATAAGCAACAATGTATAACATGTTATGTATCATACGTTTGTTCGATTCTTAGAAAATTCCAAATATTTATTTAACATTATAAATTATTGTTCCAAGAGTTTTCGTCTAATGGAGAACACACAAGCCGTCGTCTCCCTTTTAGTGTTAGTGTGAAAATGTACGAAAAAACTTCTATTTTTTGAGGTGGGGGGGGGGGGGGGGTGGGTGGCAAAATTTATTGAAGCTTGAATGGCACATTAAAACTGACCACACATTATAGTATTGCAAAGCTACTCACTGCAATGGAAGTCCGTCTCCGTCATGGCTGTGAGCGACTTGCCCTGCATGTTGACCGGGGACTGGCAGGTGGCGGCCGCCTGAGTGGTGCGGGACTGGTCCTGCAGCATCTTCGCCAGCCACATCATCTCGCAGTCGCAGACCAGAGCGTTGCTGTCCAGCCGTCTACACAACACAAGACGAGACGTTCATTTAGATGGCCGGCTGCACAATGGAGTTGTCCGTTCATGTCCAGCCAATCTCCATTGTGAAAATACAAGATGGACGGTGGATGTGTAGGAAGCTATACGGTTTCAATATTAGAAAACGTTACCAAGTTCTAACTAACAAACGAGTGTCTATAAATGTCAATCAGTGAAAATATTTCGTATTTCGCGCGGATTGTGTACGTTCACAACGATATCTATCCAAATTACTCGTTCTTAATCCAAAATGTGATATAGCTAACTGTCCTTCAATACCAAATTTGAATAATATGTCCCTACTAATAACCTCAAATACCGACCAGTAAAGTTTTTTATGCGTCCGGCTTTTATTAGCGCTAACTGTGAGCGAGGAAAAATTTGAACCGGGCTTCGCGCCGGAAAACGGCCATTCGCCATTGCAGGTGGGCGTGACGTCATCGTGAGGTTCGCAGAGACGACGAGCTGACAGTTCTGCCAATCAGCTTCCCCTCCTCACCTCACGATGACGTCACAACCAAAAGAGCGCGTACTTGAGTCTTTGTGCGAGAAGTCAAAACCCAGGAACTTAGAACATGCATAGAATCCACAGATTTTATTTTTTATAGTTTATTTTAATTGCGATGTTTATTAAATTAAATATTACAAATTACTAAATACGTGTAAGAAATATTTGAAACCAAGGACAGTTCCCTATTCAATATTTTTTTATTTGCCAAAACCAAGAAACAACGTGCAAACCGACTCCTCATATAGCGATATTTTTTAATACTAGGAAACGCTCAGTTGGACGCGTTGATAAGCGAGCACGTGCTATAGCTAGACCCACATTGCACATTTTTTAAATTTTAAAATTTGCGACGTTCGCTGTCCACAGGGCCATGTTTCCAATATTATTTATTATTGCCAAGGTATTTGGGTAAACCCGTGTGTAAACCTTTACTTTGTGAATAAAATCCACCGCCATCTAGAGGACCTTGACTCCTTGGGAAAACTATTTAAACTCTTTGTTGACAAATAATAGACTGCTTCCTCGAAAGTATTTTGATTACTTCTAGGTGGCAGTGCATTAGAAACTTCGCGCGTCTTTTCGTTGCCATGGCAATGTTACTTTTGTTATAATGTAATTTCCATCTACACTACTTATCGGATCAAAATAAAATTAACATATTCGTGACCGGACGGACATTCTAAATGATTTGGCTATCTCAGATTTTGTCCCGTTAAGTTTTAGAAAAAAACTTTCGATTAACTTTAATGTAACTTTTTAACTTTTGAACGATTTTGCCACAAAACTAATGGCATTCAATCGAGAACGAAGCTTGCGGATGGTCAAATTTCAACTCGATCCGAGCCTCCGTTCGAACGTTATGGCGAGACATACAAACAAACAAAAAACAAACAAAAAAATAACAAAATCAGTGACTATTTTTCCGGCAGAGTGAAATGGAAACGCTGCTTCGCTCGAATATTACATTCATTGGGGTTTAGTAGCGAATTGAGAAGTTTAAATTAAAAACAATGGCCGATGGTAATAAAAGCGTGCATAATAAGTGTAAATTTAATTATTTAATTAATTACATTTATGGAGACCATGGTACTTATTAATGATATAAGGAAATGCTTTTAAACCGTGTACAGGGGAAATGAACGAAATGTTTTTTGTACGATTGTAAATAACGAACATCACATTGGGCTATATTTCTTCGACTTAATAGATTGAAATGGTCTGGTCCTACCTGTTCTTTATTTGAATAATTGTGTGTAGTGATTTTAAAATAAAAAAATACCAGATTTGTATCACAAACTCTAAACCGTTCAAAATGCGTCCACAAATTACCGGAATAGTCTGAAGGGTGGGTTGGATTATGATGATAGTGGCATCCACAAGAAATCTTCCAAATTTCCACCTCAGCAGTAGAAATATTCACATAGTAGTTTAGATTTCAAAATTAAAACGGACAGCTGTTTTATTTACTTTGCGGTTGAGAGAAAGTTCCGCAGTTACAAATGCCTACTCTCGATACTCGAAAATTTGGAGAAAAAAAAACGCGGCTCAAAATCCTTCTTTTGAATGTATATCATAATTTCATTTTCGGAAAATTTTGATGCGGGTAAGTAAAATTTGTTTTTGTTGTGGTAATTAACTACCCCCACCATCTAAGAGCCTTTCATCATTAATACGAGCAAACCGCAAATATAAAACATCGCTCGTGTTTTAGATATTTCCATGAAAGCATTTTCGTTCTGCTCTTGTAAATAAGCTTTTAGTCCAGAAGAGAGAAAATGGGGAAAAATATGTTGGTTCCGTGTTGTTGGCTGGACTGTTGGCCAATATAAGTCACGTTTTGTGTATCGCCTTATTTTTTGCCTCGACGGTTTCAGTGGAAAGCTTGGGAGTAAGCACTGCAAAGGTTCCCGTCTTAGTGGTTGCTGACTGGGTGTAGTGATAAGAACACGAGGAGCTAAGTATGACGTTGTGCGTTCTCGGTTTAAGAGAGAGGGGTGGTGTGGTGGTAGGGGGGGGGGAGATGAGGAACGAGAAGGGGAGGGTAAGAAGGAATACACCGAAAACTTTCCGAGTAACAAGAAATTATATGCAAATTAATGTGTATCTCTGTTTGTGAATTTTGCAAGATAATTGTACATGCGACGTTGTGGAAAGGGGGGGTGAGGAGGGGGGGGGGGAGTAGGAATACATTTAACAAAACAAGAAGATTCTCAAAGAATGTTTTTACAAAGCTCACGATAATCGCGCATGGTTTCTGGTGGTTTAGCTTTAAACGTTCTACTCTCTGCGCCTCACAAATCATGCCTAGAAAAAGAAGACATCTTTCTTTTATCTCACAAAGTGGGCGGACGTTTGTTGGAGAAAACAAGGTTTTGGACGATAGATGTATGGTAAAAGAGATAACGCACTTCCATGTTACACGAGATCATATGGAGAGAGCTATTTTCGCAATATTTTATAGGCTCTAGGATATTACGGGGGGTGGGTGGGGTCTAGAGGGGAAACGCAGGGGCGAAAAGGTGATGAAAATGTGAAAATAATAACAACATCTCCGAGGCATAAGAATGTTTTGAAATAATTTGTTTCTCTACTTTTATGACCATGGGGTACTGTTCGTTTCAATAAGGTGGCAGCGTTGTGGGGTATCTTGGGACTGGTAAAAATGTATATCAACCTACGTGGAAGGAGTTTCACGACTGTTGGATGAGCTGAGAAAACCAGACTCTGACGCAGAATCCAGAAGTAAAGTATAGTCTGGATCACTTGAAAGCTCTATTGTTCTACACCAAAATGTTAATAATGAATGTGTGTATTGCGCAATCAAAGCACATTTTCCATGTAGTGCTTACTTTTATCTGTAACGAACAATAAATATGACACTAAACGGGCAATTTGTGGTAATTTTCCTAGATTGTGTAGGAGAAAATTATTTAAAATCTTCAAATATTCTCTGGTCGCGCATTGCGCCGCTCGTCATTTATAAGCATCATCCCAAAAATTCACATGTTTGGGAGTGAAAATTGGTGGTCGAAAAGTGATTCAGAATTTGTGTGAAATCAACTGGTTTTGTTGATCAATCAAGTGAATTTTTAAATGGACATTAAACATTGTAAGAAGTTGTCCTGAGCTCAAACTACCGACACCTATATGCATTGAGCGAGTTATATGTGGGATTCCGGGGGACCGAGACAGGGTGGAGGTTAAATGCGTGGATCAGCAGTGGTTTTGTTGCATAATCTACATGGGGGGAGTTCTTCACAGCAACAACTAAGTGTGTTAGTTGTGTAGGGGTACACAAGGGGTGTACGGGTGTTGGTTTGTGGTTGCGGGATAGAATCTTCACGGCGTGATACTTCCAGTTAGCGTACTGAGGTAGTGATCCCGCTCTTGGCTGGGTTGACGTCAGGGTGGTGGGTGGGTGTCAGCTGTGATTGAGGTACAAGAACCCGAGGAAATAGTTGTCTTTTGTTTTGATGAATGAAGTGCGAGTTGCGTGGGAATGGAAGTGTTTGGAAACTAAACTAACAACACGGAATGGTACAGGAAGGAGTAGGGGAATTGACATAAACTAAATAGCGTATATGTAATCGATGGAAATGATGAGATTCGCTTAGGAAAGTTGAGAACATTATTAATAATATATAAATGCCCACAAAAATAGTATGATCTCAATTAAATTCGGGCAAAGAAATATGGACTTCCTAGATTATTTTAGTACGCAAAGTTTAAAAAGCAAAAAGTGTTGAGTTTAAACTTATAAATTAAGTAAGTATCGGTGGATTTAGAGTTGAGTATTTCCCGGAAGCTGTGTTTATGTTTAGTGTATTTGGATATTAAACAACAATTAAACAAATACATTGATTGAGTGTGTACATAAAAGATTTTATTACGATGCAAAGCCCTAACGACGGCATTGTGTGTTTTGGATATATCACATAGTAAATATGCAAAATTAATTGGCTATGAGAATAATTACACGCGGTAACATGATTCATAACAATGGGCATAAGTGAATTATAGCATCACTGTGTCAGTATAATATACAAAATGTGTGCTGAAATCTTGTATTCGTATGTTGTCGAAAGTACATACAAACCAATCCACCGATATCGTTTTCACGGTGTCGAAATTAATAATAATAATACAATAAATCAAAAATACGTCTCGTAGCATAACAACAACAATTCTTATTTTATTACATTTGAACAAAAACACTTGCGTGTCTCGTTGAATTGTAAAAATAAGTTAGAACCATTTGTTATTAAATGAATTTCTCGTATATAATCGTCTACATTGTCGGACATAAGTAAATCAATGTTCAAACATACACGTATCTGCCCTAGTTCTCTTCTGTACATATAATATATATTGTGCAATATTATCACAGCTGAGGTTTCCTTGTTATCAACCCGTGTTTATTATTGATTCTTTTATCGGATTAATTCCAGAGCATTACATAGGGGGTGTAGACGTTCAGTCGATCAAGCTAACTACTTTATCTTCGACCATTGTATTATTTCCCTTCGCGGGGAAACTGAATCAACTTATATTTTCTGGTCTGACATTGTAATTACATATATATTCCATCGTTTGACTGTAACCCTAAAATATAATATTTTCAAAAATGAAGCAAAAATGTTAATGACGGGTACTTGTATTAATCATTGGGCTTAGTCATTTTAAGGATCATTGCAATTGGCATCATAAAACAGTGCAATGCAAATCAAGCAAGCAAGCAACAAAAACCAAAGATATAATTTGATGTCTTGACCTGCCCTCTTCTTCTGAAGTTCACAAGTGAAGTTTCCCTGTAAGAAATCATACTTATTGTTCTGCTAAAACTTTAGTACGTAATATTTATGTACGGTAGTTAAAATTAAAATAACGTGGCAAATTATGTTCTTGAACATTTGAACAAGTTTGTCGAATACATAATATCTCATAATAAAAATAAAATACACATGATTAAGAATCAACTTGTTTCATTTTTCTTAAGCCAAGCTTTACTTACAAGCGTTTTAATGATTCCATGTTCTTGAAAGCGCCGTAAGGAATGCGTTGAAGCTTATTGTTGTGAAGAAATCTGAAAAAGATCGCACGACGTAATAATAATTGCATACTTATGTTAAACTGATTTTTTTTAAACGACATTGATTTTGAGTTAGATTAACAAGAGCATTGTTCCTCCCCATTTAGTACTCATTAATCTGGATGCATTATTAAAGTAACGAATTCGTGCAGTGGTAATTTAAGATAATATCTTTGTACAAATAATATACTAGTCAAACATGACGTATGAATATTATCATCTACAAAAAAAGCAACAAAAATTGCATACAGTGTATCTATCTAGTGATCACAAAACCGTCATTGTTTGCCTTTATTCTGTAATCATGTATACTCGTTTGGTAGTATTTATTTAGAAATTAAAAACATATAACAAGCTAGTGGTAAAAAAAGGTAACACATGATTTTGTTTCTAAAAGTATTATCATACATAATTATTTTAAAAAATGTCCAACAACCACTCTTTGATTTAAAACTTCTTATTAAATAGAATATTATAATCATTGTCGATAGGATGATGAACTTAAATCATAACATTCTCGTATCATGCAACTTTCAAAAGACTGTCATCAAGAGAACACAATTTATTTTAAAATTTCACGTTTCAAAATTTCTTGTTTTCTATATTATTAAAATTGTTTAAATATATCAAAGTATTGCTATTGTGTTTTCTTTATTGGATTCTTTCAATGTCCCAGAGATTGTTAACTCGACAAACCAGAAAATGTGTGTGAGTAGAATAAAGTACAAACACCAAAACGAAACAACCTTAACCAAATTGCATTGAAATCATAAGAACATAATCAAATGCAAACCATAAATCACTCACCAACCCCGGAAAAATTCGATAAAATGCACGTGCAATTATTTTATCCCAAGACCTACTTACAATCTTTCCAGTTTGTTCAGATTATTAAAAACCCCTGGTCCTAACTTTTCTATCTTGTTGAAATGCACGTACCTGTAATGATAACACCCCCACAAATCAACGTCCAATTGTTGCATTTCACTCACTATCCCCTCACACACAGCTTATGTTGGCCCCTAAAGGTGGGTGAACTAAAACTTAACGAAATCAAGGATTTTCGACGCAATATTATATTTTTGTTGTAATTTTAAAAAAATCAAAACGCCACGACTCAGTTCAACATAGAAAAGTAACACATTATAACCTACAACTTTATTTGTGTTAATAAATAAAATTTAAATATTACAATTGAAATTCAAATATTTTTTACTATTTATATTGGTAGTTTTACGGATGTAGACCAATTTATCACGAAACTAAACTATTTAAAACTATGCGTATTATGAAATAATTTATTTTGGTACTGGATCTAAAAGCTGTAAACAAAAACTGTTAGTCATGATTTATTTTGGACATAACTGGCCGATCCGGTGTGTGAAGAAATGTATTTATTTACCATCATGACGCTAAGATGAGGCGATTTTCTGAATGTATGTAAGTAATGTGCGTTTTGTAACATTTAACCACTACATAACAAGAAAATATTTTCTTTTGATTTAGTTTTATCTTGTAAATTAAACGCTTCGAAAGAAGAAATATTCCTAACAAATTTAAGTTTACTAGATTGTTAGTTGATAAACACGAGAACTACGAGCTGAAAACGCCCCGATGGAACAACGTTTAATGTTAGTGCGGTTTATGATATATTTTATTGATAACTTTAGCTTCTATAAATTCTTCCCATTAACTTGTACTTGGCCGTTAAGTTTTTAATACATCCACCTTTTCAATAATTCTACATACCCTACGTATATTTCGAAGGCAAACATATTCGTGCAATTTGTATCAGTAAACGAGATTGGTGTATTTTTTATGTACATATCTGTGCTTATCAAATCATACTAACATATGAACAATTTTTTACGTTTTAAAGGTGTAGATAAGCCTAATTTTAGAAGCAAACAATACCAAACAAGATTGTTTTCTTCATTGCCAATGTAAACGGTTTATGCATCGTTACAAATTGTACTAATTTTGTGCAAGAAAAATCCTTTTCTACAAATACAAAGAAATCCGCGAGTTAACGTTGTTGATGGTATTGTGACAAATGTGTTTGCCTTCGTGACCTTTGTCGCCCCCTTTACTTACAATCGCACTAACGAGGGGGCATAGGAAAATGTTTCGGGGTTAATATCCACCAGCTCATTAAAGTGGAGATATCTGAAAACAAATGGCAAGTAAGGATAATAAAACATAATAATATAACAAGCAGACAGGTTAAATAAATAAGAGGCAAATAAACAAGAATAAATGAACATTTTGAAAAGTTAATTATTACTCTTTTTGACCAACCAAAAATAATATATATTTAACTGAATATCCTTTAGAATAGCAACCAGGTGTAAAATACAAAATGTAGAATGGGTAAAAATGATTTAGTGCGTTGACTCGAAAATTAAAAACAAAAATCCGGACCAAAAATAATTCTCATTAGAATCGTTAAATAAGTTGACCCGGCACCTCCACCAAAAATGTGATGAAAACTGACACTACCGTTATCATCGGGCTGTTCGGTTTTATTACTACCGAAAACCACGTATAATGCCAGCCATCCCTGGACCTAGATATCTTCCGATTCATATTATCTTCCTATCACCAGTACAGTAACTCGCCTAAGTGGTTGGAGCGTCGCTCACCGACTATTTCAACGCAGTCGATCATCTACGCGACTTTGACCAACCAGGCGAGTGACTAGTGTGACAGAAGTATTAAATCGGAGACTTTTTGCAATAGAATTGTTTTGTATTTTGTTTTTTGTTTTGCATTATTTGTGTCTAAAGTTCATTTAAGCAATAAGTGCTCTGACATTGTATTCTTTTTCAAGTTTATATCAGTTTATTGGTGTATTGGCATATTTCCAGCTTTTATGCAGCCATATTTTATTCAGTGTATGCGAGAAAGAATACATTATTCATTCATATTTTTTCAATAAAATCAACGACTTTACATAAGAGAAATGTAAGTGAACTAATCGACAACCTGACACCTGGATGTTTTCATATTATAATAACTGGCTTTCTTAAAACTTCTTGACTGTAGCAAATGGAATATAAATCCGCGGCCCTTACACCAGAGCACTGCAAAATATTAGTGTCAAAGGCTACACTTGTGTAAAGTTGTGGCACAAATGCTTTGTTTGTTACTAGTAAATAACGTTCTTAACTGAAAAAATATCGGATTTTCCAAAAAGCAAAAACGAAGTATTTAGATATGAATTATGTATTATATTTATTTATTGCTGAATTCGTAAAGAAACTTATTTTTTATGAAATTAGTTTGACCAATTTATTTCCTACTAAAATATTATTTATGAGAGGACAGTTCGAAATATGACAACGAAATCCGCAATCCTTTAAGCCTGAAAAATACATATAAATAAAACGTTATCTAAAATTATACGACAGTATTTCATATTTGAGGGCCACGTATTGGCAAACTTGTCTGCCTGAGGCTCAGCCGCGTACAGAAACTAGATTAGATCCTCCGCGCTGGGGGCTTTTCGCTGTAATGAGTTTTTGTCCACATAGATCGAGGGGCTGCATGGCCACCTACCACACGGACGACGCTTTGTAATTCTCCGGTTACACAACTTCGAGAACAATGGGAAGAAGCAATTTTAACTTTTTTCAATAAATTGATTTTTTACAGTTAAGCCTTCCGACTGAAAGCTTTTTGTGTAAAATTACAGAATAATTGAGGTTCTGAACGCTTTGTCGTCGTTTTAGAAACTTTTCGTGAATTCTAAAGATGGGTTGACTATAAATTGCTTTCAGAGCATGAATGCATAAATCATTGCCAACTTATTTTAAGTGCTCGTTCTACAAAGTAAATCCATTTATTGGCAAAGAATGTCAAAACTAATTTTTAAAATTTTGTCAATTAGTATAATCAATCACGCTTACCAATTATCAAATTATTGATTCTCTTTTATAATATGACACCAGCATTTTATACCAATTTCTTTCTTAGTTAACAAACAACACGTATTAGGTTTAATATCTGTAGTCACAATTTGTAAATCGTTTTATTTTATTTTATTTGGTGAATATAGCCAATATGTAAGATACAAACATGCAGAAGCATGTTTGACACTAGTTTTAAACAAAGGTATGTGCAATTAATGGATTTGGCTTTGTTGTCCACGACACATACGTGATAGCCTACAACACTTTTACATTTAAAATTCACAATTTAGTTGACAAGACGAAACAAAAACGCCGTGTAATAATACTTAGTATCAAAACTGAATAATATTACTGCATGGTCATCAGTTTCAAATACGAATATCATATATTTATAAAAAATGTTTTAAAGGTACATGCCAACATGTTGGCACAGAAAGTGACATTGCTGAATGAAAATACATGTTTTTTGATATGGAACTAATTTCATGTCTTCATTCACGGGGGATTATAACCACACAATTTTCACATTTCGTTCAACATACAGATTAAGTTGTCGGTTACAATATCTCGTCCAACGTGTCTTTGAGGAAAAAATTGACGCCATATAACCGTCTGGTTAACACTGCCTGGTGTGGGTTTCATCCGACTTTGCGCTGTAACGAATCTGATAAGAATTTGCATATAGAACGAATACGATACGTAACACACAAAGAGAACAACGGCTGGAAAAATACTATGTTAATGAACGAAAGAATTGTGGTTTTCAAGTTAAACCCATTTTTTTATCGGTTTAATGAGTTTGCGGTAAAAAAAAAAAAAAAAAACGCTGACCACCGCTATGGCTCTTAATAAAACTAAAGTCAACCGCGTGAAATGTACTAGGAAATTCTGAGGCTACCAACTACATAAATTAGCTTTTATACCACGTACGGACAAAATAGCCTTTTTCACTCTTCTTTTTGCAAGAGAAAAAACATATGGCAACAATGAGGAAATAAATATTGCTAGCGGACGTTTCGAAATGGCTCTCTCTTTAAAAGTTCGTGTAGAATAATCATGTATGTAAATTACAGAAACTGTCTGACCCAAAGTTTTAATTAAACCGAGTTGCTTTGGCTAAAACTTTTAGGCACATTACTTGAGAGCGAACGATACGTGTTACCAATGTACGACCGCGGAAAAACCCTATTTGCGTACATTTAAGCTTTGGTAATTAGGTTGGTAACAGGCTGCAACCTAAATGTTGGAATCACAGAGAAAAAGAAACTCTAAATAATTCGGCTCAGTGAGAAATTAAAGAGTTACCTACAACGTAGAATTTTATCAGCGAACTCGCATTGGCTTTGATGAAAACTACACTTTGAAAATTGTGTTTGAATTGAGGAAAGTTTACCCCTCACCCAATGCCGACTGTCTTATGATTTAACACCGTAGTGATTATTGAATAAGATTTAGATAGAAGTATAGATTATTTTGTAATTGTAAAGTCAAAATAGATAATTTCAAAAGAAACTTTAGTAGAAGGTCAATGATATTTTAAAAATTAATTGAACTTAACACTGTTCTTTAAAAAAAAGTTTTTATTATGTTGCAAATTTAAAAAAGTTTCACTTTTCTTTGACAAGCAGACATTTACAGACATTGTAAAAATAATAAAAACTTAATTTCCCTCTTAGAACAGTGTTAAGTTCAATTAATTTTAAAATATCATTTACCTGTTCTACTAAGCAGACATTTACAGACATTTTAAATGTCTGCCTGTCGAAGAAAAGTGAAACTTTTCGAAATATTGCAACTTAATAAAAACTTAATTTCCTACCTAAGAACAGTGTTAATTAATTTTTTAAATGTCAAAATAGATGTTAGAGATTTTTTAGGTGTTTTTAGAAGTAAATTACTTAGTCTGTAAGATATAACTGAATCGAATATTTATCTTGATAATAGTTTAAATAGTTAAAAGTAAATAGTTTAAAGGTTGTTTGTGGAAATACGTAAAATGAAATGAGCAATACTTTAAAAATATGTACTGTGTAAGAAGAAACTGACTGTATTTTTAATATTAGTTTTAGATTAAAAGAAGTCATGGCATCTTGGTTTATTAACGATCAGATTATCTTGTATTTTGGAAATAATACATTAACGTTGTAACTTTCCGAAAATAACAATATGTGCAATATTTCGTGTAAAGCAAGTCTTACATTTTTACATTTTGCAGAGTAATATAAAAATTGCCAAACGAAATTATTCCCAGTCAGCAGATTTCAGCTGGATAAAATTGTCACTTTCTTTCTTTGTACGAGATTGCCTGTACAAAAGCACATCCAACTCACAGAGCAGAAGATTCTGAGCACGCTCATGATTTTTTTAGAGCCAGTTAGTGCCGCCAGCAGCTGTGAAGCCATCTGTGACGCGTTTTGGTCTCTGCTCGAATCCAATAAGTGGCGAGTTAACACGATTCTCTGAGCCGGTGTTCGAAACTCTGTGACTTCGATCATTATACAGCTCTGAGCGTAATAGCATTATCACCTAAGAGGTGCAGTCTCACTCTCACCTCATTAGAAGACTAGCGTTATTTAATTAATCTACTTCTACAGAATTCGATCCATTTTATAGGGAGGAAGATATTTTATAGCTGCCAAAAACGTTGAATGCATTTAATTTAAATATCTCCACTTGAGAAACAAATCAGTTCATAATTCATAAATGTTAGTAATCAAATCTCAATATTGATAGTCATACTTAATATGTTTCTTCGTACATGTTTTAGAATAAATTTGGTGTTTAATTTATAATCTTATTACAACATAACGAAGAATTTTCATAAACACAAACACGTATTCAATTGATTTACAATCAATAATCCGGCTGATGGAAAAGGGTTATTTTAGAATTTTATTCAAAGGATGTCTTTCAATTTCATAACATTTTCATAAAACAGATAGAATGTTCGAACCGAGATTCAAGTTGTAAAACGGAATTAAATTCTCTCAGGTCGCAACATCAAATAGATCTAAAATTTCAAAGAATGATTTGACTTTGAATTCTAATCTAAAAGTGGTAGTATTTCCCTCCCTGTAATAGAAGCGAACGTGAACGTGATGGAATCAAAGGAAGAGGAATTGATGGTGCGTTTCATCTTACTTTCTTCTCCTCATCCAGAATCGATTATAAAACGCTTTGCTTGGTTGAAGCTGACCCTACTGGAGATCAAGGGGCAAGAGTTAGCGCATGGCTATAGTACATTATGCTGTTCCCGTCTTCAAATGAATTTAGGATAGACGTTAAATAAAAAAATAAATAAAAAAGGCCTATTGCAAAAACTTAACTTTTTAGGTTCGGTAAATATTTTTGAAAATACTATTGACCGTTGTGATTTGTTTTGCTGAATTCTTGGGGAGGTCACATTTGATTGTGAAAATATTATTGAATAATGCCAACTTTCTCAAGATTTATCATTGAACTTGTTTTGTGCCAGTTCAATAGTTCTAAATATTTCTTTACCAAATCAAACTATGAAGATTTATATTGTAAAAACAGGGTATAAATAAATAATATAATAATATTATTTTAAAACAATCAAAGAAGGTATAAAGTGTAAAAGGAATAGTAATCAAGCAAATAAATAGACGCATTATAAAATGAAAACTGAAAAATACTCTCGTGTAAGCCCTATATTTTTAAATAATGTTTTTGGTACACCTAAACTTAAACAATATTAAAACAACTTATTTTATATAATATCTCTACCATATGAATTCTGGTAATGATACTTACAGCTGCTCTAGTTTTGGCAATCCTTGGAAAACCTTGTTGTCGATCTCCCGTAACCTGTTCTTGTAGAGATACCTGCCAAGCACAATTCAAGCATGCTAAGTCAAGCACAAGCTGCATCAAGGGGTGTCCACAATATCTCATACGCGGTAACAAGTGCATGGTGGGGTTTGTTAGTCCTAACAGGTGCGTGGAACAGGGGTGTGCATGCAATATCGAAGAAATCCTGTGGCTGAATTCATTTTCAATTATAAAGGCTTTCGGAAGCATTTTAAGAAGGTTATTTTGTAATCCAAAAAAATTAAAGATTTGTGTTCGTTCTAAATTAATCTTAAATTTGGGGAAAATCACTTTTCTTAGTTGAACATTTTGATTTATTTAAAAATGATTTTTGCTACTTATAACATAGAAATTAAAATTTGAGTAAACATATCTTTTAAAAACATTTAAAAGGGAGTTAAATCAAACGGAAGCCAAAATCAAGATGCCACATCAGATAAACAAAGCATCGTTTCCTTAAATTACATTATAAATGGCCCTGATTAACTTCTACCAGCTGTGCTTTCCTTTGCTATAAAGCAAATACGTTACAGAATGTTAATTGCCCTCTTTGGTCTAATTACGGTTTTCGATGTGACACCCTTTGTTATAAACCAGAACATCGTAAGCAAGCGTTCAGCGGTGTTGCCATTTTACAATCGCTCACTTCATGGGGTAATCTTAAAAGTAAAATCCAGCGGAATAAACAGCATTGGATGGGATTTTCCTATTGTTCCGTAGGATCTATCAAGTAGTGCAAGCGAGGGGAACTGGATAACACTAGAGAATGCAAATTTTCAGCTTTGTACAAAATTGTTTTCTTGAATTCTGAACACATACGAACATATACGCCAGACATAAACTTTTACCTGCGTAAGTTTAATAATATTAAGTCCTCTATTGATTGTAGCTAGCAAACATTCCTAAAACTCATCTCATCCTTTTACCAGATACATAACACCGTCTTAATTGCTATTCTAGACACCCTGCGACTCTTCGTTATGCTATTTGTCCATGTTATTAACTGCTAGAAGAGAATTTATTCAGTCAATGGTGCATGCACAGAACTGGCCAACGTACACAACGATACAGTGGCATGTCTTAAGAGAAAAGGCTACAGCAAAAATTGAAATCGCGTGAATTTCTTAGGCATTCTATCAAGAACACAGTACAACAGAGAAAAAGTTTAATCGCATCTCGATATGGTTTTCATATAAGCAAATAATGTTTTTTAAAAGAAAATACAATTTAAATTATATGCACTTCAAATAATTGCACGTTAACAACTGTTATCTTATATTTTTTATTTATTTAATTAAAAATTATTATTATAATTAACTTAATTTTTTGCTTTATGTATTTAAAAAAAATATTAGATGATAACAAGGATTGTAAATTAAAATATATATTTTCATAAAATATATGATACAAGTTGCTAATGCCTTTCAAATTGTACGTTTAAATAATGTTTTCTGTTTTATATTTTAATTTTACTTATCACTATATCCATCACAATAAAGTTCATTATATTTAGTGCTGCACTCCAGCAAAATAACTTTTTGTGTAATTTAATACCTATCAAAGTTGTCCAGCGTTCTTGAAATATACCTAAATAACGTAACTTCCCCATGGGTTTTACTTGTGGTGTATCCATTCCTCTTAACGTTTGAGCGTGTGTGTTGAGAGCGCACACAATACTGAGCTCATTAGTAGTTGGAAATGCCGACGAGTGTTTGGTTTGGAACGTTTTCAAAATGCAAAGGCACGTTCTATAAACAGTTCTTTAATAAAGGTAACTACTTACAAATAGCGTAGATCTTTCAGGCCGTTAAATACTCCGTTTTGAAGCCGAGCAATGTGGTTGTTGTTCAGCAGTCTGGAATAAGAAGAAGGTAATTCATTGCAATTATAATACGCTTGCAAAGGATTAAAAAACTTCATTTTCTTTATTTGATTTAGTTTTATCGATTTGAACATGCGTAAATGTTGATTGTTTAAGACAAATCAAAACAATATTGTTCAGAAGATAATTTAAACAATGGAAAGTTGACCAATCGAATTTTTTAATGGGCAAAATCACACAGTTAATCGCCGTAGCCTACCTATCTATTAGACAGACTTTTATCAATATATTATCGCATCATAGAAATAGAAGTATTTCGTTTAAATGTATCATGCATGTATCAATCGACAAAAGACCATGCATGCTTTACAAGGTATAACAGTATATGCATTGGAAAAGTATTGGAAAGTATATGCATTGGAAAATTAATTTAATATGTTTTTATCAAAATAATCATTAATTGGTCTACGATGTGAGTCTATATAAACACAGTTACTATATTCACATAAAAAAACATGGTGTTTAATATTTTTTGTTAATAATTTTACAAAATATACCGATAAATAAGAACATATTTTTTACTTGACACCCTGGGCATTCCTATATTACCAAAATATGTTCCGAAATCCTTGTCATAAATGTATCTTCCATTAGCACTTATTTCAAGTGTATAGGCAGGGTGAATAGCCACTGATGGCGCTAGTGAATTTACAGGCAGCGCGCACAAGCGGCAGCTGCCCGAACCATATTGATGAATAACAACTGTTCCTACTAGGCCTTTACATGGCCTTTACCATATGCAGTGTCCGATAGCGTCCCGATATAATCATAAAAATACGGATTTAAAAGTGTGCTTGCGTTCTTCAATGCACCTAAATGTTTTTAAAAATGATTGGAACTGGCCAAAGCAGGTCATGTGTTAGACGTGACGGAAATTAAGTCGGGCGAAATAAACAGCTTAAAACTGCGGGAGTTGTGAGGCAGACATCATTCTGTCAACTTGCCTCCATATGACGTGAAAGTCGATGGAAGTATATTAAATTGTTTTATATGTCAGTGTCACTATAAAATTGATGCAATCGCAGTCTGAAAGACTGACTAATCGTTCAATAAAATGTAAGCCTGGCCGCGGCCTAGCTAGACTGGGGCCTACAGTTCAAGGGGAACTGTCAAGTCATGTCATGCCCTGCGATGGTGATAGGCCTACGGACTGTAGGCTTCTGTTAGCCTGTAGAAGTAATTTTGACTTTCTGCTCGAAATTAAGTCCCTCATGCAGCCCTAGGGCCTAAGCCATAGGTTTTTACCACCTAGGGTAGGCCTACTTGGTTGATCTAGGTCTTCCCTTGGCCTAGTGGTTTTGTCAATGCTAGGGGCCTACAACTTTATTCGCTACCTTAGAGGCTGGGCACCTTGTGCAAAACGTTGAAACAATAATCTTACACAATTCATTCACAATAAAAACCCTGAAGTAGGCCTAGGGCCAAGCCCAGCTACCCCCGAGGGCTAGGCCTAGCCCTAGGTTTGTTTGCTTTAGTCTGATGAGCCAAGGCCTTGTCCTAGCCCATAAAAAACACAATCAAAGTTTGTAACCTACGCTAGGCTTATCACATCATTTCAAAATTATTCTACATGCTAACACTACATTCGGTATCACAATCGCAGGACATGACAGTTTCCCTTGAACTGTAGGCCCCAGTCTAGGAAGGCCTAGGCCAGGCTAGGCCGGCGAGGCTTACATTTTATTGAACGATTAGGGCTAGTCGGCCTTTCAGACTGCGATTGCGGCAATTTTATAGTGACACTGATATAGATAAAACAATTTAATGTACTGACATCGACTTTCACGTCATATGGAGGCAAATAATAACACTCTTGTCTGACATAAACATGAGCAAAATGCAAGCATTTACCATAGCTTTTACGTCAGCTGTGGCCAGCTTCATCAATTTAATGTTAGAATCCGCCGCTACGAGCGCTAGTAGTATCAACGCACGGTGCCTATACTCATTTTTGTTCAGTGCAGGTAGGATTCATAAGTAAAAAATAGAATGAGTTTAAATACATGCTCTTTAATCAAATGAACACTTCTAAATAAAAAAGTTCATTTTTTTGCATTGGATTGATTAAAATTATTTACTTAAAATGTATCTTAAATTATATGCCTGCATGGAACTTTTGGAACAAAACGACACATAACACACATCCTCATTCTGCATGTGCATGTTAGAATGTTTTAGCATACCTATCAATCAAAACAAATTACCACTGATTACTTTGTGCACAACATATGGTCCTGATCACCAAACAATATTGCCCATATCGTCACTCGAAAAGTAAAAACAAGTTTGCTCATCTTGTAAACTACAAAGCCTTAAATTATGCCAATTATTGTCAGACACATTTGAATAATAAACGACTGCAACTCCAGACACTTGCATCATTGACTCTATTATTCAATTTTGACGTAAATTACATACGTTCATACTTCATTTTATAACCAGCAAGTGTAATTATTTTAATTTGATTTTTCAATTATTCAGCCTTGAGGATGTTCACACAACAGAAGTAAAGTAAGTTACTAGACATGTGCTGGTGTAAGGTGTAATGGTCTATGACTTTTGCACGATGACATCTAGAGCCTTGAAAATAATGAAGTGGTTTAGATTGCCAACTTGAACTTAAGCTCATGTTTCATAAAAATTAAGGATTTTAATAGGTTTAATAGGGTTAACGAAGGGATTTATAATTACTGTACGTAAGATTAGTGGTTATGGATAGGACCATACACTGCTCAATGTCTGCCTTGTAAGCAGCTTGAAGAAGCTGGTATGATTGCAAAGTGCATTAATATGTGTATTTTAGTGTATTTAAACTTTATTTTGGTAGCATTGAAAAGTGCAACCAACTTGGTGTTTCCTGAAATTTAAAAAAAAGACTATCGTTATGTAATACACATATTTTAAGAAGATAATAAACCCAAAATACTATCTTTAAAAAAATTATATTAAGTTCACCATAAACAATTGTATTACAACATATTTTTGCCCATCGCAATAATGTGTTACAATAATGAGTGTATTATGATCAATTTGGAATTACAAAACAAGTATAACAGTTTCCATATACAAACGAGTTAAACAGAGCAACATAATGTAACCATATAGTCAATGTTCAATGCAATTGGCCTTAGGCATGAATAGAACCTCCACAATCACAGTTGATAGTGTAAATAAATAATAAATAAAATAAATTTGCATATTGAGTCTGCCGGTCACATAACTGATTTTCAGTGAGCGGCTTGCATTTAAAGCAAACCGAGCAAACCTGAAATTGAGACCAACTCTGGGCACGATTCATCAGTGCAGAGCTAAAATAGTGAATCCCTTATGCTTCATGAATTATGAATCCACTAGAGAATCATGTTGTGCTACGCCCAAATTGAACAAAATTATTCAACTTTGAATATCGACTTTGAATTTCAAATTCTTTTACAGCATTTCCCCCCAAAAAAGTACTTATAAAGCACATTTTTAGATAGTCACATACTCAATCATATTATGATTGTACTCAGTTCACATCGTTGAAACGTTTATTTCAAATTCCTTATAAAAACTTTCGGTTCGAGGAGTATTAAAAAGTATTTTCGTTACTTATCGAATTCGCCTCAACTTTCGTTCCTCAAGCCTACCTGACATCGATGTAACCACGTTATCTGCCATTACTCACGGCAGGATGACTATCATCGATCCAAACCAAAGCTATAGCGCCAGGGTTGAACACACTTCAAACTGTTATCGCCTCTTGGGACGGGGCCAAACCTTTGTAGATCGCACTAATGTTTTTGTTGGATTTAAATAATATATCAACCAAGAGTGTTTAAAATAACTTCTATTATTGAGAGTTTGAAAGCACAGTGGGTATAGTTGATCGGTGTTTGCAAGCTACCAAGTGATTTGAACGTCGTTAACGCGATAGTTCAGTTCATTCTAGTGCTCTCGTATAATATGCCATTTTTATTTCGTATTATATCGCCCTTTTTCACAAACATAATATATGTGTGAAATAAAGAGGATTTTTTTCAAAAATGTAAATTACGTTCAAGGTCAATCGTCAAGAAAAACAACATACTGAAGTTATATCACGTATTTTTGCTAGTATTAAACTACTATTCTTGAATATACGAACATACCTTGTTTACCTTTGAACGAACGTTGTAAACGGAAAGCGTTGAATTGATTAAGAAGACAAACTCATGTTTGAATCAAACAAAAATGTTATTGTCTTTCTTAAAATGGTTTAATAATGCATACTCACGATTTATCAGTAATGCTTAAAGCATAAACACGTTCTGAGCCAGTCGCCTGGGGGTTAAATATATAGAGGCTCAAGAGAAGTCTTCAAAATGACCAAAATATTTTTTTAATAATAAGAATCAAATTATAACCCTACACCCAAAGGCTGCGTGTGATAATTAATTACAGTAATCTTCACAGCACAGTATAGAGCGTGCACGGATACAAATATCCAGTTGCTCATTAACGCAGCCGAGGAAAAAAAATGGATGTCTACGCACGTTAGGTAGCCATTATCTCCATGCAAAGATGCGAGCATCCCACTTCTGAATTGAGAAAAAGATGATAGAGGTGTGTGCGTGTGATTCGGACGTCGTCACGCAAAGGGCATATTAGCAGAGATCTCGAAACACCAAAAGACATATTTATAGGCTGGGAATCGAATTATATCATAGTTCTTTTCCGAAACAAAAGTGCAAACTCATCGTAAATCAGTGGATCAACGCAAAACGCAATTTCAAGCCCCAAGGAGCAAAGGAATGAAAGCGCTTTTCTTTAGCGCGCGAATCAACGTCGCTGTGATAAATTAAAGCTGAAGAGGACGTTGTTTTAGGATTTTTATTTCAGAAAGTCCTGTTTTAAAAGTACGTTAGCTAGAAAAAATTTTTGAAACGGAAAGTTTAATGAAATCTTATTATTTAATTAACTTTTACATTACGTGCACCCCTAATGGTGATGACGTGCAAACTGTTATTTCAGAAAATATTGTTCGTCACCTCCCCGAAATGAATCTCAACCCAATTGAACTAAGTCAAGGAAAAAAACGTTTGTTTTTCTTTTACAATACTCAATTATTTTTTAAGTTGATTACATTATATAAAACTGAACGTGTGAGCAAATACAATGAGCATTCTAATTAGGTCAATGATAAATAATTTATTCTCAATGTGGGTGTTGAGAATATGCTTCGACACCACGAAGCATCACTGTCAGGCAGTCAGCGATTATGCATTAAGAAGTATAAGGACACATTCAGCATTAGCAATAGCTATTACTTCCAGCAATGATCCGATGTATAATGAAACTGTGCATATAGTTTACGTATATACGGGATATAAGCACATCAAAAGCATTAAGTATGATAAAAATATGTATTGTTAATAAGCAAGAAAAATGTAGTTTTTTGAACTTTTGAACAAAAAAAGGTTTAAAAATCAATAATTTGATTACTGTTAACCTTTCACAATTCTATGAAAGTGTGACAATAGAGCCATTTATTTCCATTTTTATGACATCTGTGTAAATTTTTGGACAACTGTGAGTCAGTCAGTCGAGCAAACAGGAATATGCAAATGACGCTTGTCCGATACGCTCTTAAATAATATTATGCTGGTCCACTGACAGTCGATTGCTGTCCCTGGCTAGACGTTTAGTGTGAATCGGCCCATAACGAACTACTTTTGATGTGATTATATTTTATCGGGACCTTTGATAACTACAGTATTAGAGACACAAGAAGGTTCAGTCAAAGATAAGAAAAATTATAAATCAAACCCATCAGAGTTTCAATGTTAATTTAATACAACAACATGAAAGAGAACATATTAAAATTAATGAGTTTTATACTTACAGTGTGTTGAGGTTTTTGAGATCTTTGAACGAGTTTGGTGGGATGTCACGTATTTTGTTGAATCTCAGGTCACTGTAAACAAAAAGAAAAGCGATTGTTAATTCACTGTGACAACCATGCGACAGCTGACAACCGTGTGACAACTCAATGAGAGCCGTATGACAACACAGAACAGATTAATTCATGGCCCATGGCAAGAATCCAATAGCAGGGTATGCATATTATCACACAGAACCGTAACACTGATGACTTTGTGAATTTGTGTTCAGATATCATCCTCGCTTTGATGTGCAACCGCATAAATAAAAACTCAAAGGGAAGAATGGTAGTTAAGAAGACCTGTCAGAAATATGTTGTATGATATGGGTTGAAAACAATATAACATATTACACAATACTACTGCAATCGCACGATGTGAAGCTTTTGTCGCAGTATACATAGAGTGAAATAAACTATACAAATCATTTACACATTATAATATTATTAACGTAAACAAGCACTGATACCGGAATACCAAAAGAGTGAGCGAAAATACTTAATCAACAGATCGGCGAAGAAGAATTTAGAAAAATAAAATCGCCGTGCGTAGATGTTTTTGGTGTTGGCGTTGGATAAGGTTACCATTAAAAAAATGTCCGTAGCTTGTCCCCGAATTCAAAATGGTGGAGGTGCCGGGTAATGAATTTTCATACTTTCTTCGAGATTAGCCATTTCCCTCTTACCCGCAGATCACCAAAAACATAAGGGCAACGCAGAAATGTTTTGTTTATATGGGATCTTCACTCACTAATATATTACATACTAACTTCATTTGTAACTGCCATTCAAAACGTAATGTCTATTTCGGCTTTTAGGGCGCAAAGCTGCCTTTTTAAGGTTCTTGCGTAATAATTTTGGAGCGTGATTTCAATCACATTATGGATCCGTTGCGCTTAGATTAGACCAATGTTTTCATTATTTATTTTCATTTACACACTCTTTTGATTAAACAACATAAATATCAGAAACATATTTGTTTTTCAATTCCACGATTCCATATACACACCATCACCTTTGAATACACTCAAAGGAAGCAAAACACTTCATCAACAACGCAGACACAACTTCTGGATTACAACATGTGAAAGCAGTGAATGGTAGTGGCTTTTGGCCAACAGAAAACATGTTAGTGGCCACCTTAAAGCTTTTAATTTAATTTTTTAACCTGTTCTGACAAGTAAATGACACAAACAGTTTATTTCTGCCAAATCCCTACTAAATAAATTGTGAAGAGAGATTAACAAGATTGGCATCATTTTCTGTTACAGCATAAAGCAAACAAAATATGCAGTAGATTTTAAACAACAACTAGTTAAATTCAAATTTTTTGTTGGAACTTCCTAACTAAGTTTAAGTGTCCTTGTATGAATAATATTCTATAATTCCACAATTTAAAATACTTTTGTCGAGGTTTCAGTCTGTTATTAGTATGCTGGCAAAATCTAGCATATCTAATCACAGTTCTTGACAAACATTGTCTAAACAAATACCAGCATCAAATAGGCTAATGATTTGACGTTGAATTAAAAGAATGATCAATAAAATTATCAGCCCTTTCGGGCCGTCTCCCTTAAAAGTATATTACTTAAAGCCAATTAAAACTTTAAATTTAAGTTTTGCGGCAATAAGACGAACACACAATATTCGTTTGTTAACAATGTTTCTCACTGTCTGAGTGTGTGTGGCTCTTTCAAGACGTGTTGATATTGTTATCATTATGTGTCCTACATAGATGTCAATAATGTTTAATCTAAACTATATAATGAGACGTGTCGGAGTTTAATCTAAACTATATAATGAGACGTGTCGGACTGATCTATCTATGACCTAAATGCTTACTCCAGTAACTGGTACTCTAAACAATTACACACATATATTTCACCTCAATCAAAACACGAATGACATGCACTAAAATAAACAGGTAAATTGTGCAATCATTACACATAAATGCTGCATTTCCGTTGTCGTCATGCAGCTATACATTTCACGCTCCACCATATATGGCCTACTCTATTTAAATCCGCTCTGTTGAGATGACTCTAAATCAACGCCCAACTACAACGACATATAATTAAATCAGTTTAATTAAAGTGCATTTGTTGCATCGATCAGACATTGCACACTAGTTTGACTAGAATAGAACGTTACTGTATCGCTTTCATTTGAACGTATTCCTGTGCTATTTCCTCCACAATATCACAACTTACGACACGATATGTTTGTTAACACAAACTTTAAGTTATTTCTAAACAGTCTACGAAGACTTAAAGCTAACGAAAGAAATTTGGAGAAAGAGTTAGTGCTCTGGTTTTGTTTACAGTTGGTTTACCACACTATATGCGTTTATTTGGGCTACAAACATTTTTGTTTCTTATGTTTATTTTCGTTTCCTACGATTTACAGGAAAAACACTGGTTTAAAAAACTTGATAAAACACGAGCCTTTAAGAAGCACTTTATAAACGAACTAAAAAAAAACACTTTTGAAAGCAGGTTTCGAAAAAGATAAGAATGAAATTATTGCAAGAAACTTTTGACGAATACAATTTTTTTAATGTATTACGATGCAATTTATTGTAATTTTCTCAGAATAATAATGTTTTTAGCCTTTTAATTCATTTTCGGTGTTGAACGATTCTTGAATTTAGATTATAATTATAATTATAAAATATGTTTTCATAATTTGGAATCTTTTAAAAATGCAGGTTATTCGTGTAAGAATAAATGTTTTGGTTATTTTGACAATTTTTTGCCAAAAATGAAAGCCATACAAATAAGATTCAACGCATCGAAACTGTCATTTTATTGATGTTTACATGAGAAACCGACACATCGTTCAGGATCCACACTTTGTAAAATTGAAGTCATAAATCTCATTCATCATATTGAGTGATCGGCTGTCTTTGACATAGTCGGCGGTGCTTGGTGTATCGAGCCCCCCCCCCCCCTCCCGAGCCGAGGTCCATAAACCCACCCACAGAAGTACAGCAGCTCAACCGTGTGTAGGCCATGCAGACAGAAGCTTAACTAATGATTGAGAAATACAAGGAAACAAAGATTATATTAATTTTGTTTTCATGATCAAAAATGGTGAAACGCACGTAAACCTCTGAAATTTGAACATTTTCTAATTTTAACATTGATAATACAGGAATTGAATAAATACAAAGTGTCGAAATTGGAAAATAAAAGATCGCTCAATCATAAAAAAATTATCCGTCCATAAATAACGATAGATATTACAAACAAATGATCGAATGTAACTATATAATATGAATATGTAGTTTTAAATAGTTGCTGCCATAAGTCAGAATCACGACTTTAGGATGTTGTGAGAAATCGTGTGATACGTGTGACACTTTGCTGCATGAGAGGTGAACAAAATATATGCAACATGACATTCGGGTCTGCATTAGGTCGTGAGCGTCAGTTTCACACAAAATTACAAATCGTATAACTACTGGAGCGACGAGAGGTTGGAGATAACTTGTAGCCAGACGTGATTTTTATGGTGTAAATTCATTATATGTCGTTTTATACAAACAATTTAAATAGCTATTTACAAAACATAATACAATTTGCTTGGTTAACCTTAAAACATGGTTTTTGCTAATGTTATAGAGAAGTACGTTCTTTTGTGAAAGTAGTTTTTGTCATACGCATTAAAGCTACATTACTGAGTTAGTCTGGTTGTTACCACGGAATTAAGTTGTCTCGTGGTTTTGTGAGGGTTATGCTAACATGGTTTTTACTCATTATTGTTCCAGTAACGTTTAACTCGAAGGATGAGTAAACGAAAGCACTCGCGTCCTGCTTTTGAACATAGAATACATTTTCTTCCATTTTCTTTTCTTTCTCTCATTTTTCCTGTTTTTATTACTAAACCATTTTCTTTCACTGCATGTTTTCTTTAAAAAAAACATATTTTACTATTTTATTTATTTCAGTTCATTTTTTATTATTTTATTATAATTTGAACAATGCGTAGTAATTACCAAAATTTTTGTTTTTTAATGCATTGTTCTTGTAAAATTACTAGTTCAAATATTTACTTAACTGTAGTTCATTGTTGTGTCTTTATCTATGTAATTAGATTTATTTAGTCGTCCTGCTTTGTGAATCCGTTTTTGAACTGAATAGGATAGACGTTAAAAAAATTATGCTACAATAGATTTACAAATATGATACGTATTTATAATTATAATATATAACAATTTTCCATTATTTTTTGACAATTTGTACCGCCAAACGGGAAAATTTGCAGGAAGCATGATTTTGAAAAATCCAGTTTTCTCTCTCTTATAATGTCAAGAAAAACAGTTGAACATTTATCTTGCAGAAACCAAATCATGTACGTTGAATGCTGTGCTAGATGTAATTGCAGTTTGAAATTATATTGATGATGCAATCTTTGATGTGTACGTGTACCCAATCAGAAATTTTTGAAAAAAAATGTTTCTATGTTCTTATAGCGCCAGGTATCAATATTCTCTAAATTTGCATTAACATATTTTAGAAAATTAAAGAACTGGGTTGAACAAGCTTTAACAGTTCTCCTTTGTAAAATGCATGTTAAATTGTATATTAAGTTTTTTACGTCATTAAATATTGTGAACCCAAATACTTTTTTTTCCTAGGATCTTGGAGTATAGTTCATAAACCATCTATAATCAGACTGTGAAAGTGTGACGCAGATTAACCAAGTGTATAACTTGCACTTGTAGTTATAGCAACACTTTTGATAAGAAATGCCTCTAGTCTATCTTGCCTGCTTGGAAGAGCGTTCACTATACCCCTTTTTTAGGCAATTTTCTGTTTGCTCGGCTGAATGACATCACAGTTGTTAGAAATTTTGAACATATCTCAAGAAAGTGGAAATAAAGGTTTCTATAGGAACACATGCCTAAAATATGTTGTGAAATAATTTATAAAAAATAAATGAGATGTCACGAATTTCAAGTTTGTTAAAAAGTCCCAAAATTGACTATATTCGTGAATTTTTTCTGGCTGATCAAGTCAAAATTTTGAAAATCTATTAATGTTGGAACGTCCATGTATGCTTTATTGACAAGTTTGCAAAATTGTATATACGTAGGATGCTTTTTGGCCGAGCAAACCGCTATTTACTAACTATCAAAAGGGATCAGTAATCATCAAATTTTAATTCAAAAGTACGCTCTCGAGTACTCTTAAACACTTTAAGACTCGGATCTTGGATCCACGATTCTTGATAAATTAAAATTTCCAAACTAATGCCTTTTAATCTTGTAAATGTTGATTGAAATTCCAGTGCATTTGCGGTGTTGTTTTCAACACGATCATAAAAGCTTTTGAGACCATCAATGTAGCAATTTCATTAGCTACATCCATTTCCTTGGTGCTTTAACTTTTCAATCAACTTTATATCAAAAACCTGTAACAGATGTGGTGTTTGCTTCTATTTGCGCACACTCGCGATATTTTCCCACAAATAAGCTTCTCGCTTCACTTTTTAGGGAGCATAAGCTGGTCTTTTGAGCTCACTCTCACCACCACAACACAACACTCTTAGTAGGGCTAAGCACTCCCGTGTAATGCTAACGAGGACCACAACGTAAGAAACAGCTTTCTCTCGCCTTTTTTCGGTTAAGTAGCGTCTTTTTAAGGAATGGCAAGGTCGATAGAGAAGCTTTTTCATTAAAAGATATCCTTCATAGTCCCGTCGTTTTGATAACATCACCACCCTCCCGAGTTAATCCTGTTAAGGGTATTTTCATCGAGAATGACTCGCGGCTAGCCCCTCATTCTCGCACGCCACTTCCTTCTTGCTCTTACCTAACCACTCAGATACCTCCTCACTCATGATTAGACCTACTTAATTCCATAGCTCTTATCTGTACTTTAAAAATTTTCAAAAAATTTAGTTCATCTTGCTTCAGCGACATGCACTTCACCTACATGCACAAAAAAACTGTTGAATTTTCTTCGCTTTGCCCTGATGCAAACGTACAACATTAGTAAATATTTATCTTGTGCAAACTGCCAATTAGCTATACCACCGATGGATTGAAATTAAAACAACGAATTAAATTAAAGATAATAATATAGAAAGTAAAGATAATGTATGTAAATTATAACTATTTCCAGTACCAACAAAGGGTATAACCAAGAATTATACTTAGCTTAATTTTCTAATTTCTCAATTATTGTGGTATTATCGCTTTGAGAATTCACACAATTCTGGTATTCAACTTTATTGGAACCCATATACGCTGCTGATCAGCACTGAACCGTGTAGGCAAAGTAGAGAATTTCATACGTCATCCACTTTTAATAATTTTAGTAAAGATTTATTATTTTAAAAATCAAACTACAAGTCCATTTCAAATAGTCAAATTTCATTTTGTAGCTCTCTTGCCGTTATAGAGAAATCGCAGAACAAAAGCTACACCTTTACACTGTTGGTATAAATAGGGAGTGACTCTAATGTAATAAACTACTTCCAGCTAGGGTCTGTGAATATCCTTGCAAATATCAGAGCTAAATAAAGAGCTGTAGTGAGTTGAGTTGACAAGCAAAATAATTGCAGGGTGTCTTTTTTGCTTGTACTGCAATATACAACGGTGGATACGACATGAGCTGTTGTAAGTTATTGACAGGCTATCAACTGTGGTCTCAATCACCAACCCCTGCAGCAGATTGTATTAAAGCTCTCGCGACGGGAGAAGCAAGCTCATATTTTGTCAACAGTGGAGAAAAATACATTTCCATGCACTTCACTTCATTTTATTTGCTCATTTCACAGCACACTTGTCAAAAATTAAATCTCACATTGCTTACTTTTGAGGATGTCCGTAACACTGTGGAAAAAGCAATTTGTTTGAAGTATACACTTTCAAAGGAAAATTGTAATTTATATTATGCTTCGATCGAGAACTAGGTTAGCAAAACTTCGGGTCTTATTCTCAAACGCATGTTATGTTTGTTTGCTTTCAACGCTTGGTGGATTAAATAGATATTGCAATTTCTGCCCACGCTTTCGTCAAAATAGAAAAACGTGGATTTTTTTAAATATATGCATTTAATCAAAATTAACTGTGTTAAATATGGAGGACACGCCACTATAAATTACTATAATAACTGTAAATACTGTAAATTAAAATCTACACTCAAAGAAAAACACACTTGACAGCGTATTTAATTTCGTGCACAATGTAAAGCTGTTTCAATTAATGTAGTATACATTTCAAACATGACAATAAAAGACTTTATAAGGGCTGATAACTCTACAGTTGAGTGCCCCAAAACAACACTAACTAACTAGCATCCTACGTCAGGCTACAGAGGGCCACAAGTGCCCTGCATTATCCTTCCTGCCCTATGGGCAGGTAAAATTCATTCAAATAAAATCCTACGTCAGTTGCAACATGCAAATTGTAAGACCTCAACTTTTAGTGTTGACTGTTGAGACGTTGCTGGTTTATAGGCAACTTTTCTCGTAACAATGGCACGCGAAGTCACTGTTTCTCAAACACTGTTTCCTGTCGCTTTATGTCTCATCTGGAGACATTTGTATGCGGAATGCAAATACGATGCGCGGGTAGTGCATGCGACACAGTTGTGTCCTCGGTCGCAAGCAGGAGAAATAAAAATACGTTTTCAACGGTGTCGTCAACCAACCAGCCATATTCAAGTCTGGGAAGCGAAGACCGTTTATAGGAAACACTACTCAACTTCGCCGCTCGACTGATTCCATAGAGGTTAAAATAACATTCTAATTGCTTTTCACGTCAATTAATTTTAAGGCGGCTCGTAAATAAATTGTGTTCGGTAAGAAGGTGTTTCACGGAGCCATGCTAATGGGTAGTCATTCGTTTAAGGATTTTGAAATTTATGTGCGGTGAGCGACTGAAGGTTATAATTCGAGTGTGCTTAATTCATCTGGTTTTCGAAAATAAACTGTCAGAGACGCCATAATACAATCATGTTTCCGTTAATTAGCTCATTAAGTTTTCAAGAAGACGTTAATTGTATATACAAATAAGCAACCAACCTTGCTTATCTACGTAGTTCTTAGTTTCTATTCATCATCCTCGACAACATGTTGCTTTCGAGAGAATTTTACATTAGTCTATATCCACTAGTACACAATTGTCTATTAATTTTTTTGTGTTATTTCTGTTGGGATTTCAGATTATATAATACATTCAGATTCGCCTCAATAAAACAAAAAAAAACACCTCACTGATAATAAAACATTCATTCACGACTCGAAATTTGTTCTTTTAACCAAACGGTGAATGTTATTTATATTTATAGCTCCTACATCAAACTTTTTTTTAAATATCCCCTCATTTAATTCATAAACATTACCCCCTATACCTATATGAAATATGGATTTTAAACGTATTCCTAAACGCATCTAAGTATTTTGAGTTGAGATATTGTCAGCGTTTTACTTGAAAACGTCGAATACATTAGATGAGTTGCGTTACATCATTACGACATACATGTTCGATGTCAAAAGTTATTTAGCTGCACATTCTTTAACTAACTTAAGCGATGTCATAAATAACTGTATGAGTATTTTCAACACAGAAATCTGATGATATATACTATGTTTATTTTATCTTGTCGATGTTAACTGTCTTTACCAGTGCACCTAAAAATTTCCATAAATAAGTTTCTTAGTTTCTTGTGCCCTTAAAGTGATAAATTGTACACAGTAAGCGTTATTTTAATACGCCGCATAGAAACGGAAAGATTATTCATACCGTGCTTATTGGAGACCTCGTAAATTAAAAATGACACCTTCACGATTTATGCGACAGGTTTTATACGAAACTATACAACTAACGTAAAATGGTCACCAATTTTAATATTTTCACATTTTATACAGCATGACGTAAGATTTTAATGTGTTGTATAATCTAAGAAAGAGGAACTAGGTTAAATAATGTTTGGCAACTATGATGACACCCCAACAAATTATTGTTAAGAAACTGTATAACTTTAATTTTGGATGGTACAAATTACATAATTTTAAATTTAAAAAATTGACAAAATACCCATCCGTAACTCGATTCGATAAATATGTGTTATATTTGTGATTTATTTGTGGGGGTATAGCTACAATTCTCATTATATTTAAATATTGCAATACAATAGTTATGCGACAAAACGTTTGTTTTAAGGTTAATGACTTTAATTTGCCTATGCTTACTTGGTTTACCCGAAAAAGTGTCGTGAATATGTATACCCGAGAAAACTTCAAACAAACCATTAAGCAACCTGTACTTTTGATACTGAATCTCTATGATAGTATTATGCATTTCTTACATTTTAAAATACCAATTCACAGGTCAAAGTACTGATCGAATCGTACAAAGTAAATTTGGGTAGCTGCCAACAAAATAGCGTGGAATTTAAAACAATATTTTCTGCGGTCGCCGTGAAATACAGAAATTGAGCAGAATCCGGTCAACTCCCGATATATTGGCGAAACGTAAAAACAGTAGTATAGTGACTCCCAATTCTCTTTATAACTCACACAGGACTATGTTTACTATAACTGTTTTTGTTGTTTTTAATCAAAGTGTAAATTCTTTTGTGGACGAATGCCAGACCATTTGTTTTCCTTCCTTCGCCTCTTTTTGGACCAGAAGAGCTTATCTTTGTTATATTTTAAATTTCTATTTTTGCTCTTAACCTAATTTGAGGCATTTATTAATTTGCTTCTCTTCGTTGGTCTCGCTTAATAACAATGTAATACATTTAATACATTAGAATAAGTCAATGAACTGTTAAAATGTCCACAACAGTTCTACACCGGACATGTTCGATGTTTTACTCTGGGTTCAGAGGGCCTGTGGGCCCCATGGGGCCCTTCTAAGGCCCCACCCGAGAAGCGTCTGTTGATGTCGAGAACTTTGACCGGCTAGATAAAGGTACAAGCAACATATGTCAAATGTTAGGAGCTGTCACACTGTTTATCAAGATCGAGGACTTGTATTGTACATTCTTACTAAAGAAATATGTTCATCAACTTGAGTGCAACAACAACAACAACAACTTTTTGTTACATTTTCATATAGAAGTAAAATTAATTATAGTTTATTTGAAAATGCAACACTGTACCGTGTTTGTAAATGATGGTGGACACAGTGTTTGAAAATGCTAAAGTACTTTTTAGATAACTTTACCTGCTATTCTAAATATATAAAAAATCTAATTCTTAAATTTATTTTCGTAAAATATCAATGTCAAAATTGTCGTACATAGTTTTATTAATTGTTTTTACGTCTTCTATGCGCTGAAAGAATAAGGTATCTAATACTTTAAACAATCCATTGAAGGTATAGAACAACAAGAGGAACTTTTATTTACCCAAAATATAGAAAAAGTTTCTTAATACAAGTTTTGTGTATGGTAACCTATATCCCTTCTTTAACATTGCCTCAAGGGTTCAAGTCAAGTTTATACAACTCTAGGTCATGCAGCAGATGACTTTTCTTTTGAAACAATTAAAAACATCGCTGCTCTTGTGTTGCGCATGACTTACGTCGTTCCCACAGGACAAGACTGGGACCACATGGGAACGCCCACTCGATTCTACATCCCAGTTTTTTAAAGCAGGAAGCTATATCCGCGTTTGTCTCTCGCGAAACCTTATTCTCTTCCCCCAACTGCCATGCAACTTCATTCACTACTAGGTCAATGCATCGTCTACTAGCATCAAAGCAAAACGTGGCAGTAAGAGCAAAGATGCTGCCAACGAAAACCTGACAAAAACATGAAAAGAGTTTTCTAGCCAAGCGATCTTGATATAAAGATTGAATGGCTACATCAAGGGGCTATATTTCTTATCCTGAAAAAACGCTGCTGGCGAACCGATTTGTAAGCGAACGTTACACAGATAAGCAGACAATAGGCAGCTGGCACGGCGACCCATTCTGTAGTCAAATAAAATTAACTGTTTCTTGCTTATCTTATTTCTGGATATTTTTTATTATAATGAATCTCTTACTCTGAAAAATAGAATGGTGGTCTTCTTTATATCGGACATAAATTTTGCGAACAATTTGCTACTGAGAAAGGTGAAGAAAACTGCTGTCAAATTTTAAAATCCAAGTTGAAATTTAAGTTCATAACAACAACAACAACAACAACAATGGATTTTAAAAACTCCACCAAACTCAAAACTTTCAATATATTTATCACCCACACTCCCAACGTTGCTTCGAAGTTTCCACTGCATATTTCTTTTAATGTTCGAAACCCATTATTTATCTAAATGTCCACATCTGTGATCCAGGGAAGTAATTGTAACACTTTGTGCCATTTTACTAATTACATCACTGATGTCCAAACCCATATAGGTTATTATCTTTGATTTATGTATTTTATTATAATATTTTTATTTATAACGACAGTTCTGTTGATTTTAATTATTCGAAGTTATAATTCCATTGAAGACGGATGTATATCGAGTATGGGTATTAAAATAATTAAATGAAGAAACGTATGCGAGTTTTTTTCGATGATCTGATAATTAACTAACATTATTTTTTATGCACGAAGCTATACATCTACACGTGGATATTGAAATAACAGAAGCTGCTATAGGAACGGATCCGACCATGCATCAAACACTGTCTCCAAGGCCGCACGTGTCACTGACATTTCCCCGTCGAAAATGTCAGCTAATTATGCAAGGGCGACGCGGCTTTGCACTTTCCACGCTAACACTTCCCAACTTCCACGATAACAATACCGTTTTTGTGAAACTTTTTCATCTGCGCGGCGCGAGCGTCAACCGACTAATTGCAGGGAACAAGATTGCTCTATAATCAGGAGATGCCGCGGAATAACTACCGAGCTGTTTAAAAGAAGGAATTTTTTAGTTTTAAACTTAGAAGGAAGGTTTTTTGAACAATAATCTTAATTTGAAACAATCAGGACTAGAGTTAGAATAAATTGAAAACCAAGGTTAAAAATGTGACATAATATATGATATAATATAATCGTAATAATAGAGCTAGCAGTAAAAGTTGGGTATCAGCTAGAAAATATAAAAATTTACAAAATTAATCAAAATAATGCCGAAAGTTCACGGGATTCAAACTTTTTGAATGTTTTTAATTTTAATGTAATTTTTAATATTTTTCTTCTTTTAATGTTAAATACTATTTAATTATTCGGAAATCGATCAAGAAATTACAAAATCCATCTCACCGTGGTTTGGATTTTGTAATTTCTGGATTGATTTCCACAATCAAAAACACGCTTTTGTTAAGTGGTTATTTGGGTAAATGGTAATCCTATCATAAATAATTTATATTTTCGCATTTAAAACAAAAGAAAAAATAATTAAGTTATAATAATAGATTAACTTTTAATTTTAACATTTTCTTCTGAACTTATCAGAAATTTGGGTCCATTTACTCTGCATTGATGTTATTATTGCTAATTTATTTATTATTTATATATCTTCTATCCTATATTATCCTATACATTGTTATTTTCGTTATTGTAATTTTTATTTATTTTTCTACTAAATAATCTAATTGAAAGATTAAGTTTTTTGTGATATGACAACTTACTATACCGCTCTAGGTTTAATGAAGTTTAAGTTCGGTAAAGTGGAATGAGCTACCTAGTGCTCGTTGAGTGAGCTGGATTAGTGCAGCTCTCAGTACGATGCGGCGATGCTCGCGCGAACTCAGGAAACAAAAGAAGAACGTAATCCAAAAGATGGGCGTCAACACGAATATACTAGGTCACCACAGCAAAAACCTCCTGATACACGACAGTTTCTGAAAGCACCCATCAAGTAGCTTTTGTTTTCCTTTTCGTGTTATATTCGGCACAAAGGAACGCTGATGAGAGCTTTGGGGATTAATAAAGAACATGCCATGCATACAAAAACAATACATGTACACGTCAGCAAGTATTGGGAACAGTAGTGGAAACAAAACAGCCATAGAATTTGTTGTGAACTTTATATTTCAAATAAACTGAAGATTTCCCAATTCAAATTTGTTACAGAATGTGAGTTTGATAGTTTAATAAGGCAACTTGTCTAATTAATAAATGTTTTGTACTCTTCTGCTCAATTACCAATATATATTTCTAGACATGTCCTGTTCACATTAATGTGAGATACGCGAAATAATTTGGCCAAATGTGTTATACTCTGTGATCTTGTTATTTTGCAGTTCGTTGTCGCCGTTGTCACCTATTAATGAAAAAAAACGCACAAATTCTACAACTGCCTCTATAATTAAACATTTTTTTTCAGACATGAGACGAACCACGTCAAGAGAAGATTCCTTCCTTTCAATAGCAAGACATATTTCAGGTAAATTTGATACAAAACAAATATTTATTTATTTTAATATGTCGTTTTATATACAACAACGAAACACATAAACGTTGTATCATATTATATTGTGTCTTATGAAATTTAACTTTAACTTTGTTATTTACTATTGGTTGTGTGTAAATTGTCGGAAGAGGCGTCCATTATATTAAACTAGGATGTTCGGTTGCTGTCTCGTAGCGATATAATAATCTTGGTAATTTCATTAATTGTATTAAATCGAAGATCTTTTTTAATAAAAATAAGTAATGTATACTTCCTTTATTTCTAAATGTTGAGTAATTTACAATTGCCTTGTTTATCAATTAGTGTTCAAGTTACTTTGTACGCTGTTAGAGCAAACAAAGTAAGATCACCAGAGGAAGATCCGAAACACCTCCACTCGAAGCATCTTATCACAATAGAAAATGGCGATCACCAAAGTGAAACAAAAGTGATTTAGATAAAAGTACCCACCCCCCTGACCCGACGCTTTGGCTCCAGTTCCACTCCGATGACCCGTAAGACATCTGCCCGAGCTTTGTGTTAGCCATGATGCCACGCTTTGTTTGATAAAAGATCGCGTTGCTGGCTATAAAAGTGCACTTAACATAATAGCTTTTCCACAAAGAGGGTTTTTCATTTGCAGAAATAAGGCAAACATGCACGCAGCACTTCAATGTAGTACGATTCGTTTCTTCTATTGGTGTACGCGGCCGACGTAATCTGTTAAAAGGAATCGTACTCGAAATAGACACTGCACTGCATCTAAAGGTTTCATTTATTTGCCACAAGAGAAACAAAAGAGAAAAAATGGCAACTGAAAATGTTCTTCTAGGTTACAATTAGAAATTAGAGCTATGGTGCGCAACACATTATTCCGATTGCGTTGGAAATCACGAATTTGGCTTGTGCAGCAGTGTCTATGACACGTGCAACGAATGATTAGATGTAAATATACTTTGATCGAAATGCATCTAATAAGGTCACTACCACTCAAATAATAGACTCATTGAGTTTTACTTTGTCAAAAGGAATCACATAAACATTGTAACTGCCTTCTCGAAATTTTTAAACGCAATTAAACGATTAAAAATTTCGTTAGGGAACGAACTTTTAATCTTTCTTTCATAAAATGTATAATTTAAAAATTGGTAGCCTACTTGTCGTCATAGCAGTAAATTGTGATGACTGATGTAGACGGTATCAGACTGGAAAACTATTTGTACTGAGTTAAAAAAGTACAAATAAGATATTCATTTCCTTGTTTTAAACTAGGTATGATGAAACGAAATAATAATTGTGACATTTTGTTACTTATTTTCAAAGTATTGAAACAAAGGTAACAAACATTTCGTCGTGAACGGTTGAGGGGCCAAACTGCGACTACTAAACAATAATTTCCTTAGCGTCAGTAGTTTCACCAAAGATTGGTTGTCACATGTGTATTTTACTAGTACAAAGATAGAATAATCATAAAAGAAAACGCATCATTTGCAGGGAGATTGTGTCGAATAAAAGATGCAGTGGCAATTTAGTACTCAAAAGCAAGCAATGTTTGATAACATGTACATGCATTTCATGAAAAGGCGTTAATATTTTCGGTGTTATTCGTTTTACGCCACCACGAATTTGCGAAATTTTTGTGGCAAGGCAAGCAATTTTCGAATCAAATAAAAAACAGCAAACACTGTAAGCCTACACCTCAATCATTTTCCACGCGGGATTTTATTAAGTTCCCCAGCTGTTTTTACACAAGAAACTAGAATTTTAAAGGCGAGTATACAACGTCACTGAAAATGAATACTCGTGAAATTTGAAGAGCACTTCATGGATGCTAAACTGCGAGGAACGCGTTCGCATCTGCAAAAAACTTGTGGTTTGTCTACACAATGGGTCGTTTCGGTTTTATATTATGGGACGCGGGTCCAGGTTTAGTCCGCCAAAATGATACATAAATACTTCATTCTCATATTCATTACTTGGCATGAATTAAACAAAGTATTCTTTTAACTAAGTGTGTGATTAAATGCAATGTTGTATTAAAATGTACATTATAATCTTTTTTGAAGTGCATGTTAATACCCACCTTAACCACGAAAAAATATTATTTTCTGAGATTTGCAATCAGACTTAAAATACTTCGATCAACCACGATCACCCATATTTAGTTTATTCACTGTTCAAAACGCCGAGTAGGCCTAATGCTGGAGATAAAAAAATATGTTCAAAACATATTTTTTATATTATCTAATTTGAATTATACCGGTATATACATAGATTTTTAACCTATTTCTAGCCACCAACCCTAAAAGTCAGTCAAAAATACAACTTTACATCTATTTGAATAATTTTGCAATTAATTTAGCTGATTAAGCTCAAACTTGTTTCGAACCGTAGCGCTTATATCGTTTACCATATCTCCATCCCCCGCTCATTTTCAACCCTATTTACGCAAAAAGCAACGAACGACCCCTTTACCGTTTATGAAAATCTACCCCCATCATGCACCCTTCGACTCCGGTTATCCACGGAGGAGTTTACAGGAAACTAGAGGTAATTAATTGTGGAGGGTAGAGGGGGGGGCAGGGGAAGAGGAATGCCCTCATCCTAACAAGAGTCCTTCGGGAGTTCAAGCAGTCTGGGATGAAATGAAACTGTTTCACAGCAATTTGAAAAGTGCGGTTGCCTTGATAACGCACATCTCAAATCATTAGGCCTTTTCACTTAAATTAGATTATTCATTAGTTGTTTTCAACGAACTCTGTGAATTTGGAAGGCTAAAATATTAAGTAATAATATGCTTTTCACTTCAATTGGTTTTATTTCCAGGCATGTTGCATTAAAATGTATATATAGACGATATTATAAAAACATTAATATGTCTTGTTAGTTTTACTGATAGTTCTACTTTTGTTACAAAAAGGATAAGGTAAATGTTATATTTTTCACTTCACAATTCATGGACCATTTCAATTCAATTGAGCAGTTTTGATTATTTATTTATTCATTTTATTTTTATTACGCGAATCGCAAACGTAAATTATAAAACTGGCTTTTATGTATATGGTGTAGTAATAATGTATAATGAAAACCTCTTTGTATCTATAGTTGTTATATTGAACTTTTTTGCAACTGATTGTCAAAGTATATCCATTATTATTACCATCAATCAATCAATCAATTGTGCCCACATTTTGGAATGTGTTGTGATGAAAACTGATAAATGCAAATTCAATAAAATTAAAAATTACGAATGTTTATTCCTAAAATCAATAAACATATTAACCTTTATGATTTCCTAATACACCAAAATAACAACACAATATTTCAACATACATCCCGAGGCAATATGCACCCTTTTTCTGGCCCATACCCGTTACTGACAGTTAAATATAAAGCTTCCCTTTGAAATGTTGACATTGTATTCCTCTCGTGAGCCTTTGATGCTTGAATACTGAATTTATCAGCGAGATGATGAAGTAATTATGTTTTACTAAATTTTTCATTAGTCTGTAAAGGTTACGAGAACCATGTTTTAGAGAGCAAACTTGGTTTTAAATAATTAATTCTGTGCACTCCGTGAGAATGTTCAATCGGTAGGTAGGTAGGTCGTCGAGTCGTTGAGACGGGTTTGTGAAGTATAGCGCAAACAAAGCTTGCATTAGCTCGTTAAGAGAAAAGTAAACAAACATGACGTAGGTAATACAAACATTTGATCTAAATGTCGAGAAATATATGTTCTTAATCCGATAACCAAACAATTGAATACTGATGGAAATGGGGAAAATGCAAACGGAACGCTATATGTAGCCTTGCAATACCATTACATAGAGATAAAAGCGAATTTATTTCTACTTACATATTATAGTGAAATAGACAATTTCACAGCGTTTGTGTATGTCTAAAGAATAAATCAAACTTAATTTTTTTCCAATTCAGGAAAGCCGAAGTATTAATAACGTTTCCGTATACAAAAAACAAGCCAAATACAATGCAACCTTATTAAAATTATTATGTATAAATGGAATTGAATCCTAAAATGCAATGAACGTGAAACGTACACTGGTCCTTATATAGCCCGGAGTAATCATCCGATGCACCTAACCCTGCCACTCAAAAGGGTATTCACGTGGGACTAGGTCTCGCCTAAGGCGTTTGGGAGGATGCGTGTGCCCGTACGCGTTACCACACATTTATAATAATGCCCTTCGTAATTACATGAGTAATACCTCAGCGGCGAAATTGGATCGAGACAATATGAGATTCATTCTTTGTCCCTCCAGGCCACGCATTAATTTAGAGTGTCTAGAGAGAAGATATAGTACATGCTTCGAGCTATATTTGTATATTTAGACAAATTATGAATCATTGCCCTTATATTAGAACTTAAAAAAAAACATTGACGTCTTCTTTTCAAAAATAAAAATTGGGAAGCTACTCTGCTACGATTGGCAAGTAAAATCGAAATTTGGAATTAATTTTAGGTAAGTTTTAGTTAATTTATTCACAAACGTTGGTGTCAGTCTTATTGTAAAAAAGACGAAATATATTATAATAAAGAGAAAATGCGTCTTAAAATATTAATTTTTTTTTATGTTAACTCACAAAAATACTAGTGTGACATACGAACTATAACATGAGTAAGTGGAAGGATATGTCGTAAAACTAATCCCCCCCTTGGATAATTCTTTTTATTGTCAGTTGAGGCAAAATGAAACTTCCAATTTATTTCACATTAAATAATTATCACCACTAAGTGGGTTGAAGCCAAAAGAGCCGTTTTAAAACTATTCATATACGTACGAGGCTTACTTCCGACTGACGTTTTAACGACCTGTATTCAGAGATGTTTCTAGTCACATCGAACGAGGTCGTTGTAATACATCTTGACTTAGCCAGATAAATGTTTTCAAAACAGATTTTCTAGTATTATGACATTCGTACAATGTGTTGATACATGCCAAGAAGAAATAGTAGCTGAGAAGCCATCAGTTACCTATGTCGCATTATTATAAAATCTGGCTCAGGCAAACATAAAATGTTTTTGGTTAGAAGGCTATCTCATAAATCTGGCGTCCTAAAAATGACATCACCAATAGAAATATTTCTCTCCACTGTCTATTTTTTTTTAGGGAGAGAATTGATGGCTAAAGGCCACTAAAAGAGGTTACAATGAATTAATAACACGATATATACATAAAATGGTAATGTTCAAAATCGGTAGTTGCTCAGAAAACCACCGAAATACAATATATTTTAACTAGGAAAACGCTTAAGTCCCGCCGCGTTGATGGATGAGCTTTTTGAAGTTTTTAGTTTGCGGGGGATATCTTTACTTTTACAAGTGCTTTGTTTTGTTGCCTACGCATTGAAGGTGATTGTTGTCAAGCTTCTATTGTTTCTTGTCAATTGGTATTATTTATAGTAAAAAACTTATATTAAAAGCTTTATTACTATGGATTCTGGCTTCCTTTTTCAACTTTTTCTTTTAAAGGGTACTACATCACCATAACCTTAATGTCCATGTATAATATGAACGTTGTAGCCACACCCGTTTGGTCAGAATTGGCCCAAATGGCACGAAAATATCGCACAAAAAATCAAAAAACTTATATTAAAAGCTTTATTTCTATAGATTCTGGCTAACTTTTTCAACTTTTTCTTTCAAAAGGTACTACATCACCATAACCTTATTGTACATGTATAATATGAACGTTGTAGCCCCTCCCGTTTGCTCAGAATCGGCTCAAATGGCACGAAATATCGCACAAAAAATCGAAAAAAATCGTAAAAGTACGATATTCATGAGAAATATTTCGTCGATTGTACCCAAAAACGTAGCAAGTCTAAGTTCAGAGATTTCGAAGGTCCTGTCAAATTTTCATCAAGATCGCATATGCCGTTTGCCCGGTAGAGAGCGAACAAACAGACAGAAATACAAACAAAAAAAAACAAAAAAAAACACCCGAGCTAAATTTTTGGGGGGTCGGTGAAATTGAAGTCTTCGCCTCACTCGCTTCGCTCGCTACGCTCATCCAACTACCTCATCGTGACAAAAATTAAATTTGCATTGATTCAATTTCAGTTGCTAGTATGAAATGAATGTATTACTAACATTGACATTTTGGAGTACATTCACTTACATGTCACCGGATTTTAAAACGTATTGATGAGCTGTGGGATGCTGAAGAAAGTTACGCGGCTTGGTTTACAAACTGACTCGTCAATTATAAACTCAAAACCATCAATTTACAAAATAAACAATTTAGACTTTCTTTGAAATTGTAAATTTTCCATTATAATAATTGTTGGATGGATTTATTTATTTGCTTAAACTTATTTTGAATTGTGTGTACACAAATATCTCCACTGAGTCCACTCCCATGTCGCAGTTAAGCGTTTTATTGTCTGCAGATGACGGTTCTTATTTGATTCAATTTCATTAGGCTGAGGCAATTGGGGGATTTGTTTCGTCACGCACAAACCTGGCAAAGACAATCAGTGGCGTACAGGAAATTCTTCATATTTTTACGCTGATGACCTCATGCGAATTCTGCCAGCCATGGGGACGTGGATTCAACATTGAATTTGCAATAATCGAGGGCGTAGTCCCAAATATAAATTCAATGTTGCAGACATGCATACGGTATATTATACGTATGTATTGTCACAGAATAAAGAGTGTATTGTTTAAACCAAACACGTTGACTTTTTATGAGAGGAAGTTCTAACAATAGTAAAATGTCAAAACCCATATCCTCATACCTTTATCGGAATTTATGACATAGGTACCTTTGTTTTATAAAGAAAATTAGCTCTATGGTATTGCCAATAATATATGTATCGAACCATATCATTAGTGTAAGCAATATACATTGGATACAGTATGTAAAAATATATATTTCGCATTTTTACGTCTGCTCTTTTGCATCGATATTAATCAAGCCGGTAAATGAAAGACGTGTGAAAATAAAGATAATAAAAACATAAAGGGCATCAACATCTAGGAAAACAAATTGTACATTAGGAACCATACCAACCTGACGCGTATTTGACCACGGCGACTAGAGTGGTTGCTTTCATCTCTGCGGTTGTTTCTGGAGGTTAGACGAGTTGGCAACAGTGTGACTAAATATGTTGCTATTAATGAAGCCCAACTTTCAGGTGTCTACGAGGGAGAATTACCATTGCGCATGAAATTATGTTCCCAAATAATCAAATAACCATGCCCTGAGTGTGATACCAGTACCACAAGGGTCAACTACTACACAGCGGAAAAGTGGTATGTCATGTATTGTAAGCTGTTGTATGGAAGCAAAACAGAGAGACTAATGCTACAAAGAGCCCTAAAGCAATTTCCACTCATTATAGGAAGTGAGCATTTCGAAATGGTGGGTGTGCATGTTTGACCATCGTCACAGGCCAGTTCAAAGCCGCTTATACCCAGGAGCCTCTTAATGAAGTTAACTTCAACTTCAGTGAAGGCCTACAAAGCAAATACTCTGGCTACATGATAATTATAGGGATGGTTATGAACCATGTTCTCCCCGGGGAAAATACCTATGTGCAGCCAAGTTTAGGAATTTAGTGAAATTGTGGTGTTTCCTTTGTGAATTTCACTTTACGTTTATAAATTTCACAACACGCGTAAGAAATGCGTCTTAGTCTGTGAAAGTATCAAACGGAGTCTTAACTTCAAACCCACTTGTTTCTGAGCATACTCCGATATGTTTGAATATCGAACCCATAAGTTTTATTATTGAATATAAAAACCTTTTGTGTAAACAATTATGCATCTTGCATGTACATAACCGATCAATATCGCCATAGAACAATTACAATTTTAACAAATCAGAACTTGGCTTTTTATATTAACTTAATTTAACATATTTCTTCAAAGAAAAGAATCAAAACGAAAAGAAAAAGTATATTTATCGCTATTGGCAGATAGGTAACATACGAGGCTAGTAAATACTGTAACAAACAATAAAAGGCGCATGCACAAGAAATTCCCTTAGACATGTAGCCATAATAAACGGCAGTTATGTTCTTTATGGGACTTCTCTTTATGATGCTAACCCAGTAAGCCTTTAGATACGGTCAATATCATATCATATAAGAGACTCGGTCTCTTCTGGGTAGTCTTTGAAGACGGGCAATAACGTTTTATTAGCTGCTTCCGGTGAATCAAGCCAGTCTACACGATTTAATTTGAAGGAAGTAGCATTTGAGTTGAATGAAAACATTCACTCTGCTTCATTTGCCTCCTAAAATGTTACCGATATGTCCGGATCGAGCCTCTAGCTCGCGCCGTGCACCCTGGGTGGCACGAAACGACGTGTGACGTGATATCTTGATCCTGAACGCCGATCACGTGATCTGCGAGTAAGACCGACCGCCACCGGTGATTTACGCGCCCCGCGGGCCGAACCGCCGGAAGTACTTCTTGGACGACATCGGAGGCGCGTTCAGGAAGAAGAGAATCACTTCATGAGAGCCAAATAACTCAAAGGCATCGTGAACGATCCGAAAGATAAAACGATGCCTATGGCGGAGAGGATTTCCAACCTACCAACGACCACGCTTTATGGAGACGTTATCAACTGAGGGACATCACATTTTACGGTTTCTAGGTAAAACATAAGAAGATGGTAGCCTGGAGTCTTATCTAAGGCAATACTCTTATACTACGTCGTGGCAAGCAAATTTATTTGACGAAAAAAATACGCATGCAATAAATATATGACACAGTGCCGTCGAGAATAAAAGTCATTTATATATGTAGTTATTATTAAACAATGTTCCACATGGTCGTTATCACGCAATTGATAACGCTTCTCCTTGATAGGACAATTTATTAATTTATTATTTTATTGAAAATATATTGAAAGTCACATTTTTTTTGACGGGTAATTTTATCCGATTCTGATATTAAACAATATGTTAGAAGAAGAAACCAGCAACGACTAACGAATCTTGTTCAGCCAGAAACAATATCAATATATATATTCTGTTTATTAGGCAGAAACTTAACGTAAATATTAAATTTTAGCCTTTATCAAAATCCAAAATATTAAAATTGAATTAACGTTATAAATTTATTTTTCCAGTTTATTTTAAGAAAGGTTACTTATTTCATTTGCATTTTTATGACAATTTTAAACATTTTAACTACTGTGGTGTCTGCAGCCGAGCAAACTTTATATTTGTAGCTATTTTGTTGTCAAATTTGTTATTTTACATAAACATGTACCCTTTACTGATTCGTGCGATGGACCTCCGTTTCATTCAATGTCAATTTGCAGCAGCTGTCAATACAGATTGAATTTAGCAATTAAAAAAAACATGATATAATAAAAACTTCACATAAGTTCATTTTGAATGATCAATAAGAATGTTCTACGATGGAAAATATTACAGATATTTAATACTGAATCAAATTGTAAACGTAATTAAATATTTAGTCCTAGGAGAATTTTGCGAGGTACAATAAACATCAGTATTGCTAATACAGTAGTAAGATGAGACCAAATTTTCGTGAAATTACCACTTTCTCAGTCGAAGTAACTAGAATGTAAATTAACACAATTCACTTTGAACAATTTCGTTAACGAATTAGTCAACTGTTGTTTTATGGACGAAGGAATTTCCTTTTATCAAGTGAATTCTTACATTTCACTTGAAACTTCTCTTGTGTTACTCTTTCGTGTTGTCTTCTTCAATTAGTATAAGTGGCAATACAACTCGAGTGGTATAACGCCATGCCATGCAGGCCGCTGAGCATTTCTATCCGCTACAGAAGGCGCTGAATTCCAGCCCACTGAGCTCAAATGGGATCGTGATAGTATAATCCGTGACATGCTACCAACTGAACCAAGTTTTCTAGAACTAGAAGTCACTGGTCTATAAGCCGATGCTAACGGTGGAGTAAGATCCCTAAGAAGAATCGGAGCATAGGTCAATGCATTGGCAAGATTTAAGGTGAATATACTAGGAAAACGCTTAAGTCCCACCGCGTTGTTGGATGAGCGTAATTGGTGCATTGAGCTGCCATGTGTTATGCGGATTTTCTGTTGTTCTGTGAAAAAATCATTACTAAGTCGAAGTTTTTTAAATTAATTTAAATTAAATAAAAAATTAATTTCAATTTTTTAATTATTCGTAATTTTAAAAAAAGAAAAAAGTCGTAAAATTGCGATTTTTATAAGAATAATTATTCGATTACGCTCAAATTTAACACGAATATATTAATTCATAAAATTAAGGTTCTGTGAAAAAATCATTACAATCGGATAAAGCATGTAGGTGTTGTAAGTCGAAGAATTTTTTTAAAAATCGAAAAAAATCGTAAAATTGCGATTTTTATGTGAAATAATTTTCCGATTGCGCTCAAAAACGTGGCAGTTCTAAATTCAGAGATTTCGAAGGTCTCCAGAAAATTTCATCGCAATTGGAGTATCGGTTTAGCCGGAATCGTGTTAACATTTGGAGCACAAATTTATGCAAATACAGCGATGGTAGATATACTTAAAATGTTACAGGATAAACCGAGGTTTCTGAAAGGCATTGGATCACAAGTTAACGCAATAATAGTGGAAAACATTAAAAAGTACTAGATAAACCTTAAAGACTCCTAAATTGCATTGGAGCAAGTGAATAAAAAAACATCTTTGATGGACACACATTCAAAATGTTACTGGATAAATCAAGCTTTCTAAAAATAATTGGAGTTCAAGTGTATGATGCAGACATCTTTGGTTCGTGGATACAGATTAAAATATAAGACTGGATTTAATCCAACCAAAAGTTAAAACAAATACAACCATTATAAATACACAATTGATTAGTAATGGCTAAACCATGTATTTAAGTCCTTGCATAATTAAATCTAGATATCCATGGATGGTGGATCTTATTTGAAATATTTATGTATGCCATTAGCAAGAAAATTGAAAATTATTATACCTCTGACCGTTTATTTGTTTTACCCGTGAGTTTACTCGTTACAATAACTTAAAAATCGTACAGCAATTTGAGTCATCCCTACAACCGTCTCAGAGTAATAGCTTTTACCGGCTTCAGCCTGCGCACTTGTAGGCTACCTACACGTTAGAGCGCGCTAGTTGTGACACTGATAGTCGCCCAACCTAGCAGTCAAGAAGGAAGTTAATTGGTTGCCGGTCACTTCTGCTCAGTCAACAATTCGATCCTAGCGCTTGTAGCGCATGCTAGTGTGACTACTTCAACACTAATGACGCGCAAATTTTGAATTTGTATTTGAAATCAGATAACTTGCTGTTTTGAAAGTAAGATGCTTCTTTGCTCAAAATCCAAGGTTGGTAAAAATTATTGTTGCGATGTATTTGCTGCGCATTTATCGCGTTATTATTATACAATGTATTTTTTTTACAGGTTGATAGTTAGGCCTATATGAAACAATATTAAATTGTTACTACTGAGCCTTCCTTGGGCAATTATTTTATTTGATATGATGTTGGGTGAGAGCATCAACATACAAAAACAACACAATAGTATTTAAACATCATCCCGTATTTATGTGTTTTGGGGTTGTAAGTTATTTATGTGTTATTAAAACAAATTGCTGGAGACATTTCGCCGCGCGAATATATTTGGTTGCCTTATTAAATAATAAATGTCCTAATTAATTAATTAATTAATTAAAAATATGATATCTGGGTCTCGAAAGCCTAAAATTAGAAATTTATATCAAGTTATTATTTAGGTACAGACACAGGATGGTAAATAACTGTAAAATAAATGTTAAATGAGTTCCCGAGATTATTTTAACATTAAATATTCGTTCCTAGCCAAAATACTGCAGTGTTGTTGTAACAACTGTAAGATACAATTTGTATTTGTTTTACGATGATGGACTTGGCTGCGTCGAGTGAAATATAAATTAGAGTGAAATGTAAAAATTATCAATTTTTTTGCGAAATAACACTATATAGGCATAATCGTTAAAAAAAAAGTACAAAGAGTCATTTCCCTTAGCTAGATGAAATTGTCGCTCTCCATTAGACACAATAAACGCATTTTATTTTTGACGTTTGCCCTCTTGTTTTGTTTGCAATTAAAAACGGCGTCTATCTATCTTCTTTAGCCTCCCGGGAATAGTGAAGATATAATAATGTAGCTTTAATATATTGTGTTGTGAATTGTGATAGCAATTGGTTGTAAAAGATCCTGCTAGTTGTAGACCCATGAGCCACCGTCAAGAAGAAAGTTGGTATAGTTTCTAAACTTATTCCCGGTTGGGGAACAGTATTTACGTAAATATGGACGCAACAACACATTTTCAACAACTCCAACTTCCAAGAAGATTTTCTTTGACTAAAACAGGCCAATAAATACGTTGATAAACACGCAAGTAAGTAAATTGGTTGAATGTCAGCACTCATTATTTTATCTTTGTGGTGACGGAACAGTTAACAAAAGCCTTTCAAACAATTGCTGAAGAATTCCTTGGAAATGCGCGTCGCTATCCGAATGGTCACTCTCCAGTCCCATGTTGCCATTCAAATAATGCAACAGGCAACAGCGCATAACGTGATCGCTGTGGAAGAGGACGGAAAGCATCTCGTCGGTCGGAGGATCCCATATCAGTCTCAGATGGCTTGCCCGGATGGCCTTGTTTTGAGTTTACATGATGAGTGATTGCATCATTACGTCATCGTGACACTAGTCGGGGGGGGGGGGAAAGACGGGGGTGGAACATCGAAAGGTTTCATGTTAAGTTGTATAATTTTCTTAGTACTTTATTATTATTTCCGTACATTGTTGTTAAATTAATTTGATTTGCCGGTCGTCGCTAAATTAACCCATGCCTGGGTTAACAGCCCCATCAGTACGTCAAACTCCCGACCGTAGATGGGGAAACTTTTTTGGAAGGGGAGATCCTCAAAAGAGCATAGCACTTGTTAACCCAACGATGATAATGATACCAATGATACCCCACAAACAACAATCGATCGAATATAACTTAGTGTCAACTAAGTCTACTAATTACTGTTAACCTAAAATATTGAGTGCAAAAAATGCTCAATGTCACAACCACCTTACATTATAATTACACAGTATATTTATATTTTATAGAAAGATTACAAAAAATGCCTTAAAAAGCCGCAATATTGGGAGTACGTAAAATAAATTGAAAAATAGTTTTGTTCTTCTCAAAAGACTATAATTATGATGTTTTTACTACAAAACTACTGTTTTTATAGTTATTTCTAGTGTTGGGTAAGTTCCTCTATATAGCCAACCAACACTACTGCAACAACAATGCAACATGCGAACCGAAATGAAGGGCAAGTCTCAGGTTGTCTAGGATACCAACAAAAATACACATTGCACAATGTTTTAAATTAAAAAGTCGTGGTTATGGAATCTATCTAACAATTTTAATTTTACACTCACATTTGAATGTAAGCGCGACTTTGCGACTAGTTTATTCCTAGAAATGTGTTGTGTTTGTACTTTTTAGTGTTTTGGTATCATAGCCTAAGACATACTTGTGGCTTGCCTTCATTTCGGTTCGCATGTTGCATTGTTGTAGTAAAGCGTTGCTATACTTGCCTATGCCTATCACATTCACAATGGGCTAAACTAGGCCACTTCGCGAACGTTTTTTCCAGTCGCGTTGATGGATGAGCTTTTATGGTTGATTATTTTTATCCAATGGTTAGTGTTTCAAGTCGTCATTGTTGTCGTCATTGTCGTCATTATCAAGACAAGAGCAAAAGTGAACCATGTCTGCCTTCAACAATGCGAGGCGACCGACTGCGAGTCTGAAAGACCCCGAAACTAGAGGCGAGCTCTGGCAGCCGTCCTAGCAACGAAGCACATAATAAATTTCAGAGTTGTTCTGAATCGGCCTTGTTGATTCTGGCGTTGATTCGCGGGTGTTCGCACTGTCCATACCACTGATTGCTATATTTCCTATTGAAATATCGATATTTGGTTGGTTATCGCTCACTCGTCGATTGCGTCGGGGCCTGCAGGGTTGGCTTGGTCGCTTTGATTTAAAGTCCCCCACTGAAAATCAGTTATATAACTGAGTGGGTAGACTCTAAATAAAATTTATTTATTTTATTTTTATTTAATCGTCGTCGGGGACACCTCCTCCTTCCCTTGACGACCTCCCCGACGACGATGACAATGACACGACGAACGATGACAAAGACAATGACGACCGCGACGTGAGAAACCCCCCTTCCTCCCCTTACCAGTGTCTGGTTCTGACAGCATGGACCCCTCCTCGCCATATCCCCTAGGCTAGAGTGGTGCATTATGACCTAACGGTTGTTGCGTCAAATATAAAAAAACACAGAACCGAACCGTCACGAGTCTCGTTAGCCGCGAAACGGTGTGGGGCGGCGAGATCACATCGACCCATCGTTGACCCTAAAAGCACGATTTTTATGAGAAATATACCTTTGATTGTCCCCAAAATAATAAAATATACAAGTTCCGTGATTTCTAACGTTCCCATAAAGTTTCATCGAGATCGGAGAAGCCGTTTGCCCGGTCGCGGGCCAAATGTCACGAAAATGTCGCATTAAAAATCGAAACAAATCGTAAAAGTACGATATTCATGAGAAATATTTCTTCGATTGTACCCAAAATTGTGGAAGGTCCCCTCCAAACTTCATCAAGATCGGATGTGCTGTTTGCCCCGTAGAGTGCTAACGAACAAAAAAAAACACCAGAGCTATTCTTCTCAAGGGTAAGTGAAATTGAAATCTTCGCTACGCTCATCCAATTAGTACACACGTTCGCATACAGATTCCAAATTTTATTCTAATGTTTTATTTATGAATGGCGAAAACGCGTGGAGAACAAGAAAACAATAACGTGTATGCATAATATCTAATGCAGAAGGAGATAAATAAAATTCGGAATGGGAATTATTAATCACGCAAAGCCCCGAAACATACAAAACGCGTGTCTCTATAATCGCAAAAGTAATCCGCATCGTCAACCGAATCGAATTAAAACTTTTAATTTCATGACATACCGCAAATTCGCGAACATTGTAATGACGTTGTTTACTGGCCTGCGCTTTATTGATTTTGCAAGTTTTGTAATTTTTGGGGGCAATAGCCGTTAATCATTGTGTAATTATTTAAAGGCTTGTTAGAAAAGGTCTCATACCACACATAACCGACTTAGTGTATGCATATAATTTACAGAATTACAGAAGCGAAGGTGCGATTCATCAACATAAATCCATTGTTCGGCACGTCGGCCACACCAAAAAAGCGTTTTACGAATGATAGGAATTAAACCATTTAAATTATCTGTTGATCATTACAATGTTGTACAAATACAATACTAAATCAGTTCTGTGACTTGAGTGGATAGACTCTAAATACGATTTTATTTTATTTTACAAGCCCTAATTATGATATCATATTTTCAGCCATATGGGGCATAGAGCTCATAAGTCACAAGCGTCCAGATGGCATAGGCCTACATTGGAATGCTGCCGGGATGCGTCGGTCTAAGGATGCGTTGAGTGCACGTCTATTTACAAACAATCAGAGTTTATTGATAGTCTCAAGGGAATGCGATAATTAGGACGCGAGCTCCATTTAATTCCAGGAACACTAGCCATTGTCAAAATCAACTATCGGGAAAACATCTCCATATGCGTTTGGGAAACTACAAATAAATTTACTTCAACACAAAAACCCAAGCGTTTATACACCTACAATTAGGCTATATTAAAAATAGATACAATGTTGATTCGTGATAGCTGGTGATAGATTTACCGATCTTCACTGGCGTAAGTCAGAAGAATATACCAACTCTATAACACAAAATATACAAAGTATATTTTAATCTGCTATTTAAATTACGTGAAATAAAACTTGGCAACACAGATTTATAAATTACTATTCAAGGGATGAATACACACAAAATATATAAAATGTTTACGGTATTGTTGCGTTGGTTAAAATAATTGCACATTGTGGCGACATTCAAGGCATGATGACACTATCTCTATGTGCGTTTACTTGCGAGTAGAACACATTGTTCTCTTCGAGAGCGGAGTTCTTTTGTATGTCAGCTAATTGAATTCTATACAATTTCAGATTCCGAAGAGCTACACGGCCGATGTATGACAATAGGATTAGACTAGGATGTCATAAAAATATTTAATTAATAAAAGGATATATAAGTTTATCCAATACAATCATTAACTCTTGAAATCATTATTAAAATTAAAATAAAATGCTGTGACAAAAATGTATGATTTTTTGTAAGTTTTATCCACTTTGAACGGAAAAAATCGGCCTTTATTTACGGGTTTTAAGTATTTTGTTATTATCCAAATAATGTTTATAAAATGCTTAAAACCCGTAAATGATGTTTGATTTTTTTCATTCATAGTGGATAAAACTTACAAAAATCATACATTTTTGTAATAGCATTTGATTTTGATTTTAATAATGACTTCAAGAGTTAAGGTTTTATTGGATAAACTTATTTATTACTTTATGAATTAAATATTTTTATGACATCCTTGTCTAATCTTATTCTCAATCTTCGGGCTTGTTGCTTCTCGGTATCTGAAATTGTATATATATTTCAATTAGCTGACATACAAAAGAACTCCGCTCTCGAAGAGAACAATGTGTTCTACTCGCGAGTAAACGCACTTAACAAATGCGCCGCAAATGACCGCGAGATTTTTTTAAAACTCAGATTATATTTTTAACTATGTCTTGTGTCATTGAGACTATTTAGGGATGACGAAACTCGACTTTTTACTACCCGGGTACCCGTCCACATTACCGGCGGACGCGGTTACAAAAAATTACAATCACAAATTACACAAGAAATCGTGTGAATGATACGTTCAAAAAGTGAAAAGAGAAAAGTAAACAGAATAAGGGCTATTCTAAACCAGTAAATAACAAACTTGTCAACAAAGCCACCTGACTAGTAATAATCAATCAATTTCATCTTTTGAATCATATTCTAAAACAATACCAATTGATTGACGTTCATGGTGATTTTACCGACTTTTCCTCATTCATCATTCTTATTATTTCGTTTTTTTTTCAAAAGAATATGCTCAAATTGGCAGTGTGAAACATTTGACATTTGTCAAGCATTTTATTATATTTCACAGCCAGGTTTATATGCATTCTGGCACATGTTATGATATCTGCCACCTATTTCTGAAATTGACCAATCACAATCAACTCTTCAAGGTCATTTTACTTTTTACTTTTCTTTTTTTATAGTAGACCAGAGTTTGACTATTGAAAAGAGGAAAGTTAATGTAAAAAATTAAAAACCCCTTCAAGAGCTAACTGTATTTGCTCTATAACTGGACTAAAGCGGCTCTGTTTTGAGTTTGAAATAGGAAATAGTATTGGAAAATACAATGGCTGTTCAAATTACATAGCAGAAAACATCAAAAGGAAAAATTAAAATAATAAAAACATTTATATTTCATGCTTTTATCATCAAAAAACAGTTGAAATTGTTTCTCTTTTCACTTTTTGAACTTCCTAGTGTAACGCCCGCTGAACCGAGGCCATCGTGAGGGTGAGGGGGGGGGTGAGAGCGGAGCGATATAGAGATGGCCTTGGCTGAACCCGCTCATCCCAGACGTAGGCCCTAATGCTGTCCTATAAACAATGACGTGCGGATGAAGTAGTATTTCATTATAAGGAACACTTACTGTTCCTTCCTTGCATCTGCTTTATATCTTGTCACAAGGTCACGAGCGTTGGCACAGTGGGGGGGGGGGGGGGGGGGGGGGGCTGGGGCTAGAATGCTGGCGAGCAGATAATATATTAAAGTGCGCTTTTGACTTCTAGCAGATTGAAAACATTAGAGAAATTTTGGTAATAATTTATTTACGCGGTATAATTGTGGAAGATCGCACGACGGGTGAGACAGGAGGGCACAGGGTGGGGAATTAACATAACGCATTGATTGTGTAGACCCCATAATATGTTGTAATGGAGAGCGACAATTTCATCTAGCTAAGGGAAATGCCTTTTTGTACTTTTTTTTTAACGATTATGGCTATATAGTGTTATTTCGCAAATAAAAAATAGAAATTTTTACATTTCACTCTAATTTATATTTCACTCAAAGCAGCCCAGTCCATCATCGTAAAAAAATTCAAATTGTATCTTACAGTTACAACAACAACACAGCAGTCTTTTGGCTAGGAACGAATATTTAATGCCAAAATAATCTCGGGAACTCATTTAACATTTTTTTTACAGTTATTTACCATCCTGTGTCTGTAACTAAATAATAACTTGATATAAATTCCTAATTTTAGGCTTTTGTGACCCGGATATTATCATATTTTTAATTAATTAATTAATTGGGACATTTATTATTTAATTAGGTCTATCCTGAGGATAGTCCACATACTTTGGGCTGAAACGTGAACACAACCAAATATATTCGCGCGGCGAAATGTCCCCAGCAATTTATTTTAATAACAGATAAATAACTTACAACCCCAAAACACATAAATGCGGAATGATGTTTAAATACTATTGCGTTGCTTTTGTATGTTGATGCTCTCACCCAACATCATATCAAATAAATAATTGCCCAAGGAAGGCTCAGTAGTAACAATGAAATTTTGTTTCATTTAGACCTAACTATCATCCTGTAAAAAAAAAAAATACATTATATAATAATAACGTGATAAATGCGCAGCAAATACATCGCAACAATAATTTTCACCTAGCTTGGATTTTAAGCAAAGAAGCATCTTAATTTCAAAACAGCAAGTTATTTGATTTCAAATACAAATTCAAAATTTGCGCGTCCATTAGTGTTGAAGTAGCTACACAAGCATGCGCTACAAGCGCTAGGATCGAATTGTTGACTGAGCAGAAGTGACCGGCAACCAATTACCTCCCTAGTTGTCTGCTAGGTTGTGCAACTATCAGTGCTAACAACTAGCGCGCTCTAACGTGTAGGTAGCCCACAAGTGAGCAGGCTGAAGCCGGTAAAAGCTATTACTCTGAGAACACTAGTCACCCAACGCTACAACTACAAGCACCTTTTATCAGTTTGTTTCATCCTGATCCTTTGTTACGTCCTTACTTTAGAACATTGCTGTTTATTTTACTCAAAACAAAGTGTTTCAATCCACACAAATACATTCTAAAGTATATATATATTATAGATTATTAAAAATTAAATTAAAACGTGTAAAAGCCAAATAAGGCAATAAACTTCATTTTGCGAGTTATGAATTTCTTTTACGAGCTGTAAAACAAAATTTACTTCGGCTCATGATCGTAGGCTTCATAATAACATATAGACTAAACATCACTTTGTGTTATATAATTAAATTATAACCTTTGACGTCGCACCGTTAGAACTCTACTCCCCGATCTAGTGGCCTATGTCTGCCCCCGGCCATACGAATGTAACTCCTTTGTGCAGCTAATTAAAATCAACAAGCGTAGATCGGGAGGATGAACCCGCTTTTCATGCTACCGAATTGTGAAACTGAACTTGTTTCGAAGACAAACTTTACGAATGTCATGCTCTCATGCCCTGAAGCAGTCCGCAGTGTACGGCTAGGCTTAGTCTTAAAACAATCCCCCATCCGAAGTTTACTGAGGAACTAAAACAGGCTTATATTCTATAATGAATGAGCGAAAGTGCCGTATTTTCGCTTGATTCTGTACTAATTATTATTAAGTGACGATATGGTGCAAATTCAGAGAAATATGGATCAGTGTTCACTAATGTTGCATGCGAATTTATGTCATTACAAAACAGAATTACAATGGAGCCTTTTTTAACAAATAACTTTCTGTTAATTATTTGTAATATTGCATTTATTTTTATATGGAAGTATTATAATAATGAATATTTTGCATTAGTGTTGTGTTCGTATTATCGCAGTATTTGATATTTTTAATAAAAGATGAAGACTTATCTCCTGTGTATTTTAATTTAATTTAAGACTATATTATTATGAGTGAGTATAAAATGTGTATTAAAATAACTACTAAAATATTGAAGGGTATCAAAATAGCATAATAACAATATAATCCCAAAACTAAACACTGCACATACGTGTGTTCTCCCTGAAAACTAATGCACACAAACTAGTAAGAATTATATTTTCTGTGATTATAGCAAACGATTGCTGAAGTGTGAATGGTTATTTTCATTTACTAAAGCTAAAAGAGAGAATTTCCACTCAAAATTAATTTTCAGATAAAAAGTTTTATGGCCTAGCTTTAAATAAGCTTAGTGTTGGGTCGGTTGTGAAGGTATAAACCAACAAATTATCGTTTAGTAATCGGTTAAAAGGAAACTAACATTTCAATAAATAAAGCAATGAAAAGTATAATATTCGGATGACCAACGTCCCATTCTTGTATGTATGAGAATTTGACATGTGCTCCTAAATTTCCCTTCAGGCAATGCAAACGACACGAATTGCCACACGGTTCACTTACTACTCAGCGAGCTGGTAATGTTTGTGCGATTAAAATATTAATGAAAAGAATGAAAAATGTATCGCCAATAGCTGTCACCTGTGTGTCTCTGCAACTGATGATCAATATTGTACAGTTAGTTACTTAAAATATAAATTTGTGTGGGAACCGTTCTCGTACTTGAGTGTATATCACGTCCACGTTTATAAAGTGAACGATTTATAAATCATCCATGATCCGATATTTTTATAAAGCTCTATTATTGAAAAATTCACTGATTTGCATTTTAATTAATGTTAATCTTTGTTTGTGTTTGTATCTTTGTATTTGTATTGTTTGTGTGTGTGTATTGATTCAGCATTTCAGATGATTTCCAATCTGTCTCGGATTGTTAATAAGTTTTGTCATTGTGTTCTCATTTTGTTGGATGAGCGTAGCGAGCGAAGCGAAGATTCCATTCCACTTCACTGGAGAAAAAATCCGGAATGCGTTTCTTTCCTTTTTTTCCTGTTTGTATTATTAAGTGTTTGTTAACACGATTCCGGCTTAACCGATACTCCAATTGCGATGAAATTTTATGGAGGCCTTCGATTTCTTTGAACTTAGAACTGCCACGTTTTTGAGTGCAATCGAAAAAATATTTCTCATTAAAATCGCAATTTTACGATTTTTTCGATTTTAAAAAAAAATCTTCTTATAACACGTACATGCTTTTTCCGATTGTAATGATTTTGAACAGAACCTTTGTTTTATAAATTAATTTATTCGTGTGACATTTGAGCGTAATCAAAAAATTATTTCTCATGAAAATCGCAATTTTACAGGTTTTTTCGATTTTTAAACTTTCTTCGGCTTATAACACCTACATGCTTTATCCGATTGTAATGATTTTTTCACAGAAACTTAATTTTATGAAGAAATATATTCGTCTGAAATTTGAGCGTAATCGAAAAATAATTTCTTATGGAAATCACAATTTTACGCTTTTTTCCGTTTAAAAAAATTACGCTCATCCAACAACACGCCTGGAAAAGCGTTTGCGAAGCTTCCTAGTAATTCTAAAGAAGTATAAAATGGTTGGAATATAATTTAATTTTGAAGCTGGTCAATGTCATACGGTTCATGATAGAATTCTTTTTTTTTGATTTAACACTATCAGACATTCTGACAAACTAACAACGTAACATTTAGCTACTCGATTATAAATAAATATTACCACTTTAACGTTGGGGATATCTTCATAATGAGTAACTATTCATAGTCAAGATATGAATCTCAAATCTTAGTCTAGATTAGCTAGAAGTCAAGATCTCTAAGGTACACCTTTTTATTGCAGGTATAAGTTTGTGTTATTCGAAATTTAACTTACAATAAATGTTTTCTTAATATTTTGGCGGGCAAAAACAGGCACTACGTCACCAGCCTTCATGATACCAATCCACCAATCACGTAATTATTAATAAAATTACTTGTTTTCGGAGATTATCTCGGTTATGAAAGCAAATTTTGGATATATTGTTTGCTATAATTATGATAAAATGTACTCTTTGAAAATGTAAATAATATTACAACGCTAGTTTTTGTCCGTATATTAATTATTAAAAATCAGTAAAACTTTGATAACAATTCGTGAAACGGAACCTCAAAACAAACCATTGTTGTATGAACAAACAAACAACAAACCATTGTTGTATGAACAAACAACAACAAACCATTGTTGTATGAACAAACAACAAAACTATCCCCGTTGGGGAAACTTCTTTATCGACTCTGCTATGAAGGGGATTTCACAGTTTATCTAGGCGGCCGTGACAAATTATTCCATGGCATAGAGGCTGGTGACGTCAGAGGGCTTTTAAAAATAAATGGGAGGGAAATATAATATAACAAACTAAAATGACAAAAAGTGACAGTATATGCCATTTAAATTATTTTTGATGACAGTATTAGTATTAATAAATGAAGGACTATCTAATCACTATTCTAGACTCAATATTGGACGATAATGTTTATTCTCTAATAAACTGTGCCTAAAGATGTTTTAGACTGGCTAAACAACCATTGAATAGATTGTTTTGTTCTTGCAAAACTTCATGGTTATCCTTACTAACTGCACAGCTTTAGTAGATGCAGACTGCGACTTCTCGATTCTATGTATATTACCATCTAGATGGATACGTTGTTTTACCCAAGGCGACTGCAACGACTCAGGATCAATGGAGGTTTATGTTATTGCAGCAAACGAGACGAAGCCATTACACGATACACTCAGATTGCCATCCCTAAGGGTACGGTGTTCATAGGACATTGCAATCTGAGAAGGAAATGGAAAAATGAAAAAGTGAGATAAAATGAATGTCGTATTTCGTATTCACTTTGTATTTCAATAAAGGAAATTGCGTCAAAAGGTTTCTGAAATCCAAATAGAGAGAGTTGATTTTTCATTTATTTTACAAAAATATTTCAACTATTTTTTCCAGCTTTTATAACTATAATATTCACTCACTTAAAAATCAATCTCCACCTATTAATATTGAAGTAAAAATTCAAACTTTGTATTTTTTGTGCCACTCGCAGTTTTTATTTTAGAAACATCAAACAGAAAAAATTCTCTTGGACTAAAATGCTAAAATATACATATATTTTGATTTATTGCAGAGCAAATTATTCGTTGATTTGCATACATGATTTAGTAGCTCTCCGCGCACGGCATCGATAACCAAATAAATATTCAAATGAACTACACTCCTCAATTTAATCTAAAATGACATCAAAATTCGACATATAGTATTATTTAGCCAAAAGTTTCAACTCTTACTTAATTGTTCGTACTCAACCTTGGTATTAACAACTAATTTCGTTATTGTTCAGTTCAATGAACCTGACTCTCAATAAAAATACTCATTTGCCTTATATGTTTGTTAATCGTAACATTCTAACAACCGTTCAGCTTCTGATTTTAATCTAGTCTTAAGAGTAATGTTCTCTTTATTTAAACAATTTGTTTCAACCAAATGATAACATGATTAAAACAAATGTAGAGAATGTTAGAACATTAGCTAGATAAGTTACTTCTGTAGTGGTCATGAGGGGAACTGATTCGAATGATCTTTACGCTCAGCAGGAGTACATTCTACTAAAGCCAGTCCGTTCGAGTAATTAAAAAAAATACTTTAGTACTCATTCGAAGCGAGGCAGCTCGCAGAGGTCTTAATAACTAATAACAAAGCCAGCGTGAAAACAGACAGGAGTTTTCATTAAGTCCCGTGCGAGCCGAGCCAGTACGGTTGTTATTACAACGTGGTCTCTGGAGAAATTAACATGCAAATAGTTTTAATGCTGTTTATAAAGTGTGTACGAAGTGTGAACCGTCCAAGCCAGCTAAGTAATTTCTACTTTGATGTTGAAATACTCGACAATATTACAAAGGACTCTAGTATGGCGATGTATGTATATAGGGCAAAAGTAAATTCGAAATACCTTTTGAATTTACTTGAATACATAATTACTTGGAAATGTTGGAGTAATGAAAGTATTATTACTTCCCCGAGATGTGATAGCGGTTTGTGAAATAACATAATTATTGTATTTTAGTTGATTACGTGCCATGTTTGCTAGGTATGCTTCAAATAAATATGGGTCAAAGTTCGTGTCCCGGTAAGGACATTAGGGTTTCACAGTCAATCCTGGTTGTTGATCAATTATTTTAAGAGTTAACTTTGGAACCCTTTTTTTGAGGAATATAATTTTTTGTTTTATTTTATTTTTTATTTTATTGTTTAAACACATTGATGCGTTATAGGTTGCTAGAAATAAAGATTCACATTTAGTGTCTTCTACAGATGCGACCCGTATAAGAGCCTAACAAAGGCAATTCGATAATGTCGATGAAAATCTCATCCAGGGGTGTTTTTAGGATTCAATGCCATCATTCACCTGTCTTAGTTAAACTACTTGCTAACTGCTGATGAGTGGGATCGAGCCGGAAACAACCCCAATTAGTGTTATGAGTGAACAGTGCGCCATTATCGGTGATATTTAAGTATTTTATTTAATAATACACTCGAATCGTTCATGCTAAGTTAATAATTACTGTGGTGCGAGGAACGCAATTTTTGTTTTTTAAATGGTAACATTCGGATATTACAGTATCAAGAATTCGATTATGGACAGGAGGCTAAATGAGAAACAGAAAATATTTAACATTAAATAGTAACGCAGAATAGAAAAAAGGGTAAAATATTATATAAAAATAAGTAATCTGAGATCAATAAATATAATACACAGTGTTTCAAAATTGTACTTTTAAAGGTGTTTAATAATTGCAATTGTTTTAAAACATTTAAAATTTAATGTTGGTGGTTGTCGTGGTGTCGTAATGTTTTATGTAAACTCAATGAGTAGATTTGGTTATGAACGTTTAAAAACACAAGGAATCGATGTGATCGTTCTAGGAATGATAAAATACTAAATAACTGGGGACGCGAAGGTAAAATTAAATAAAGTCCTCGTAGTGAAAGAAAAAATCGTACAAGTAGGAAAGATAATGTGGAAATGGGAAGTGGCATGAAGATATAAAACGGGAACAGGAGATGTTACTATAATTGAATCAGGTTGGAACCAATTCAGAATTGAACATATAATGCTGAGTTGAGTAGACAAATATAAATTTAAGTTAAGTATCGCAGTAGATGGTAAGAAACAAAGTACGTATATCGCAAGTTCAATATACACGTAATGATTTCGTTTTGTATTATACAACTGAGAGCGTGCAAAGCTAAGACGTAGTTCTATGTATGTTATTCAACAAAAAAAAACAGGGAGAAAATCGTGATCCATCACATTCCCACGTCAAATCCGGCGTAAAGGAAATTCTCTGAGAAACAAAACAAAACTAACACTTCGTTTTGACAGGTGAAATAAAAGTGTTCAGGCAATCACGTTACAACTCACACCCTCAAACATAGCTATGCGGGTGGTATGGAGATTATAGTTATTAGTAAGTAGGCCTGCGTATCAGTGTGTTAACAATACCGAACACTCGTTATAATGCAGATGAATTAACATAAAGAGATGCATACTTAAAGTCACAAGGGCACGATCGTAGATTTATACAGAACAAGTAGGGGTTTTAAAATACATCCAAATACGTTATATTTTGATGACTTATGGCCATACCAACGATCTATTTCGCCGTCAAAGTTATAGGAGGTAATCAGTGATTTTCCACTGTAACGGTGACAGTTGACTCAAAACTAATCAAGGTTAAAACGTAATAATAAAGGAAAGCTTTCAACGTGGGTAGCAAGAGTTGGAACTTGCCACAGAAAGGACACAATCGAAATACCCACAGGTAATCCTGAAGTCAACCACGAGCAGTAAAATCATTCCGCCTAACCTTAAAATATTTCGATTATTCGTAGTCGTGGTCGTGGTCGTGTAGGCCTACTAGTGAATTCGTAGTCTAGACAATGTGGCGCCAACAAGTGAAATGAATCAAGCTATAATTTTAACTCCTAACCTATATTTACAGTTAGCTTTGCATAGTAAACAAACATACATTTTCTTTTTTGTACGTGCCACATAGCAAAACAATGAAAATAATATAAGAATCGTATACGGCTCAAAACGAGTCTTTGGAAATAAACACTGACTTGTTTGCTTTCAAACAAATGCATGACTACATTTTTAATACGTACATGTCAGGTACTTGTGTTTTAAATGATGAGTGTGAGTTACCTTCGATATTCTTTCCAAAATATAGTACTTTGTAAAATGCTTCCTGCATCATATTATATCAATTGTGACAAAATATTACTACACCATAATGCCACTAATGCTACTACTACTGATTTCCGCCGATAATTATAAAAATACTTAATGGCCTCCCAATAGATATGGCTGTGAACGGTATTGTACGAAATTGTCGTCACCATACATTAGGTTCCCGTATTTTAATGGGCAGGTGGGTTTTTAAAAGCACTGAAAAGCGCTGATGATGATGTGATGACTCATGACTGATAAAGCAACGTAGATCGTGCAAACCGGATAACCATTTGACATTTTTTATTCCCGATTTATTCACGTAAATTTCCCGAGTCCCTATAGCATTAAAACCGTTCGGTCAACTCAATATTTTATAATTCCAGATCAACCTCATCCGATTGGAAAATTCTGCTCCCCTCACTCCAGAGTCCAGACGGTAGAGTGAATGTAAACAGAGCTGGAAATTGGCAATGTGCTTTGGCACATCTTCCAATTGTAATAACATGTGAACTGTTTCAAATAGCTCGCGGGCAGCCAGCCAATAACAGTATAGGGAAGCGCCTTTCGAGACGAGCCTCAAATATTGCATTTATACACACGATTGGAAAACATCGCTCACGGTTCGGACAATCTATAGAACTCGAGGAATCAAAGGCATTCGAACACACACACATACGCAAGCTTTTACGAGGTTCTCTATCGTGTGTGGCGTTCAGTTTGTCCGATACGGAAAAATGTTTACGTTGTGTTTATCTAACCGTATTCGGAAATTACATTCAGGGCTTTGATCAATTTCGTGGGGATGGGTTGAGTAATGGCTAACAATTCATGCTATGGTCATAGATAATGGATTGTAGGGTTTTTGTACACGAATGTTTGGACAGAATTTAGAGGTGAAATACGTTTTTGATGCTTCATTGTGAACATGTATTAATAAATAATTGAAAAAATACAAAACAAATAAATAAAAGGGGGAAAATAACATACTACACATTCATAAAATACACTTTACTAAATTAAATATCTAGTTCAACAAATTGAAAAACAAACCGGTCTCGCAAAAGATCATTTTGATAAATATGTAACACTATTCGTATTAATGGAGTTATATGTTTACGACACTTAACGTTATAAAACCATTTGCGAAGTAATTAATGTCAGAGGTTGAGAAAGGAATAAAGGTACATTTTGGGAGCTCAAAAATGCCAAAACTAATCACGAAAAATGAAATTATTGTTAACATAAAATATTTAATGCACGGTATATTAGTTTTCTATTTGTTGATTTACGTTTAACGTTTGTATTGTTCTTTACGAACGTCTCTTTGAAACTTTTTTACAAGTATGTTAATGTTTGAAATAATGATATTACTGTATCAGAGTAAACTTTACGCTGTATGTTAGTCGTATAATGTTCAGACTATTTTAAATTTAATCAGCTGAGTGCTCAATACAGAAAGTATACATAGAGATCGTGTATCTAAGAAAAACAGAACATAAGAAATGAAGTCACTTTTGATGAAAATACACTGCAGCAACTATCCTAATTACACCAAAAACATCCATTGTGTAACCATTGATCTACAATAGTTACTTGCGTTGTAACTCCATGGTGTAACAAAGCAACATTCGCGGTTTTTGGCATGTGAGAATATTTGTTAAACGTAAATTATATCACTTGAAATGAAACACGAACAAACACACACAATAAACAAACGAGTCATGCAACATAGTACTACAATAACAACAATAAGCATAATATTTTTCTGAACGTACACTTCTAATACACATTAGTATCGATTGAAAACACGTTTTTGTCCTAGGCCCAGTTAGTGTGAACGGCGTATATCTACAATTTATAACATAACGAGGTTTCAATGGTACCAAAATTGTATACAAACTACCTCATTTGCCTACTAAATGGCAACGTTTATCTGGTTCATCTGACAAGGTAGGGGCCTAGCCAGGTGATGAGTTGTTAGGTTCGAATAGTAAACAGGCTGTGTCTCCTCTCTGTCGTTTATTATTCTAAAGCGACTATAGAGGGTGCTGGAGTCGACCGCACGTCATCAGCAACAGGGGGGAGGGGGTAGTCATCCGCCATATTATTAACAAAACATATTCTATGGGGCGTTGAGCATTTAATTTAATTGACATAATATTAATGTTACGAGTGTGGAAAACAAATGTTTTTATCAAAAAAGCAATATAAAAACACACTCATTTTGTTTAAACCAAACTTTATTGCACAGTGAGTGAACAATATATAAATGGAAGGAAATTTTATTGAGTGCCGGTTCTTACAACCCGTAATCTAATAATGGTTACAAATTGTGTGTCCGTAGTTTGGGATGTCCTAGTACTTTATTTGTATTCTTACAACATACACTACTCTTAGCGATAAATAACGATTATTTAGTGTGTGGTTAGCACTTTTTGTATGTTTCGATAACATTTTAGAAAACTGGCAACTCCGTAAATAAGTGCATAAGCTTGTTTTTTCTTATCGTATCAAGTTATTTATTTATTTATTTATTAGGGTTTCTTTAAAGTAAGGTTATTTTGCAACTATGAACAATTTTGATTTATTTTATTTGTGAATTTTGTAATTTCAACTATTGACCGTAAATAAAAGTTATATCCACCGGACAAATTATTTCTAGCGTCTACTGTTTTTTTCTCCACTGTTTCTATTCTATTACTATATACTGATATTCAAGCGGATCAATTATATTGATTATCATCAAGTCAATTATATTGATTATCATCAAGTTCTCATTGAATTAAACAATGATAAAACTAATCAAGATGTTTTTGTAGGTAAACAAAAAATTATTGCACACGATCTATTCTCATTTCATCTGGCAATATGAGCCTTGTCCCCTCTCGCAGAATGTCGCTGAATATTTTGAATGCTACTTCCTGTCTCTATCTACCAAATTTGTCTTTTGTTTCATATCCTGTTTATTGAAAGTTAAAAGCGAGGGGAAATTTCCCAATACATTCCATTCATATTTAATATTAATAAGAAATATAACTTGAAGAATCAAAGAAAAAAACAAAAAGTGGAAAAAGATTGGTTTGAACTTTGGAGGTAAAGTAACTATAACAACATCCCTGGATGGCTTTCAAGCCGTTGTGCACGGAGCGTCTATACGCACAACTGCCCCATTTCAACAGAGATTTATTGACGGTATCATCTGTGAACGACGTTCCCGAAATTTATTTCCTCCGGCGAGTTTTATTTACCCACGTTGGCAGTCGTAAGATTCCGAGCTTCGTACGCTCTGTGCCATGATTGCCAAAAACAAACAAAACATTTGCGCCCTACGCAAACAAAACAAAACAAAATATTTGAAAACGTTATGTCGCCATGTAATATTGTATATTACTTTTTGCCAACGTTGTTAAAAACTATTGGGAGCAATTCAAAACATAAATTTGACATTTTGTCGTTGTATTTAAGCTTTCAAGTTAGGATTTAAAGCTTCATTGCCGTAAGATTATAACAATTATTTCAGCTATATGGCATCTTCTTAAACACATTAAAACACTGAACCTCACAAGAAGTAATAACTTCTGACATTTATATCCATCCACATTGTTATTGTTAATGCCACCTGTGATCATCATTTCTTAATTTTCTTTTAATCTCCAGCCGTCCCCGAAACTCCAAAAGAACAATAAGTGGGCTTAAATCTTTCCTGCTTCTAAAAAGATCTATTAGTTTTGACTTTTAAATAGCAATTTTTTTTTAATATTTGTATTTTAAATGTATTGTTGAATGTGTACCATAGTTTCGTAAACGTACACATTGTTTTCTTAGAGAGTATATTGTCCGACAAGGGGTTTATAATCCAAGCTCGTGTTACAGCTCCGTTAACTGACATCGCAAAAAACTCTTTACCTTTGTTACGAAAGTAGACATAAAGGGTTCTATATTCATCCTTTCAATAAAGTGTTTTAATCTTAAAAATAATAGCATATGTTACACGGATATACGTACAAATATTTCATCGCAGAACAATGAACAGTTAAACAACGATGCAATCAACTACTGAGTTATAAATCAACATATTAATTTTAATTTAATTTTTGAAATTTGTTTAATAGAATCTTTTCATTAAACATCTCTGTTATTGATTATTTTTACTAACGAAGAATTGTGTTAATCTACTATACGTATAATAAATAATATAGGCCCTACCCTTGTTTGACAACTATGTAAAGTTCCAAATACGTCCGATGCTTTCCTGCTGCCGGAATGTGTACGATGTACGGCTTCCATTTAATAAAATTCGCCTATCGATATTTCGTGTATCCAGAAGATAGAGGCTTACATCGAGAGCGTACACATAAACCATCCACCCGATAATCCCATCAGGGTAAAAACGGCGACAATGAAGCACTTTGCAAACGTACAACAATCAACGCGACTGATGAAGCCATCACTTGACTCGCCATGTCGTTTGGTACGCTAATTTATTGATGGTGCTGTTATCTGGCGCTGTTGGGCAGCCGGCCGATATGTGACTGGAATACGTATGCAGCACGGTTTTTGCATTGAAACGAATGGCGGGTGGAATGAGGGTTGTGGAGGATTTTCCGAGAATATAGGCAACATCTTTATTTATCTCAAGCAATAACAAAATCGTTATTAAACTGTCACGTGTGTGGTTTTCTTCTGTCGTAAATAAACTAACTCATTATCAGCACAATTTAAGAGCATTATTTATAATAATATGAACATTAGCCTTCTTCCCGAGCCATACTTAAGGTACAAAACAGATTCGTTGTAAACACTTGGTATCATAAAATCAACTATACATTACAAGATAACATGTTATGTAGTTTCAATCCTTGTTATGGAAATGCTTTCCTGAATTACAAAAACTGGCAAATTATATAAACTTTGCAAGTCCTAACCAAGAAAATATTAAAATAACTTATATTGTTATGGTAAACTTATAACATATATCGCGAACATGATTTTATACAATTATTTGTGATATATTGGAAAATATTATCGAATATTACTTTACGAGCGAATCAAAATGTTCGTTTAAGATAGTAAAACATCGCAGAGTAATAATTATTTTTGTATACATTATTTTAGGATGGGTTAATTAAGAAATCGGTTTGTAAAGAGCTCAGTATAATAATAAACCTAAATTGGTCAGTGCAGCCAATGATGTTACCACAATACATAGATAAACACTAAATTTAAGAATAAATTTGAAATTACAAAACTTATAAAATAAAACCTTCTAACTGTACTAGGAGTTGATATAGATATAGTTTTACAAATCCTGTTCTATTCATAATAAACTTCTTTATTTCCAACTTTATTAACGATTAAAATTAGTCAGCTTGATTAGCAAGCAGTTCCCATGTGTTCCCTACCATCTGTTCACTTTTTGTCAGACAGAAACTTGAATTCTAAACTATACAAAACAATACACAACAAATAACACAACTCTGCTTTGTAAAGTAATTTGCCATTATTATGTCATCATCAGCCGTTAACGTACATTTAAATGTTATATACTGCTTTTGTTAAAATGCAATTCAAAACAATTGCATTCGCATTTGCTATAACGTTATAACATTAATTATTATTCAACAACCTTATTTAAATATTATTTAATAATTACTATCCAGTTTTTATGTTTGTTTTTTTTATTTATTAATTTTTGCATTTCTTTACATGTATCATTTGAACACAATATCAAAAATAAATGCGAGAGTGACAAATAGAGCATCTGCCCCATAGTACGTGACTACCTGTCACTCTCTTATACAAAATATAATGAAATACAATACAGTATCAAATACAACATCAATAAATTTTATAAAATCACTACATAACCTAAACTAAACAGCACTTCAACGAACAAAAACAGAACTACAACCTACTTAAAATAATCTTTGATTACGCTATTGAAACTACTTTTTTATTATTATTATTATTGGCATTGTATATTATATATATTATATTATTGGCAAGATTATAAAACGAGTGAATCTCGGTAATTAGATATTTTTTATCGACATGAGGTATTATTTCAAAACATTTCGATTCAACCTTCCACAACAGCTGACGCGAGTTTTATGATTCCGTAAGCTTTTTATGTTTTTTCTCGTTGCAAAGTTTTTATTACTTTTGCAGCTGAGGAGCACAAGAGTGTCCACTCACTTCCAATACCATAGGAAAAGTATTGATTTTATTTCCGCGGTTGATGATTTTTACGACTCTACCTACTTCAACATACTTTTTTTAATATACCATACATTTTGTGAGCCACGTGCATTCCATTTCACTTTGGTACGATCTCAATCCAAGTTAAACTATTCCGGATCATGATATCATATATACTTACTATACTCCAGAGTAATTTGTTTTATGAAACTTATTTGCATATTATTGGAAATATTGTATTTTCAGAATGAAAAATCTTATACAGTAAGTAAAATTACTTACATTTAATAATCATTTTAATTGACTTAACAATTCAATTCTTACTATCGCCCTATTGAATTGAAGTTTCATTTGCGCAAAGCAATCAGAAAACTAAGCGTACAGTTGCTTGATAATCTTAAAGTGTAGCAGCTGTAACTTCCAAGAAGACATGAATAATTTATCACGCATTCATAAACTAACCAATGTAGGGCTTCTATACAAATTTGTGTGCTGAATAATTTAGATGTATGTAGTGTGTTATGAGTTAAGTTACCAAAATATGGGCGCACATGCATGCAATATATGATGCTAGTGTATACAGACTGCGAGGAAATGTAGTAAACCTTCTGGACTTGGCTCAGGGCTAACTCTCCCATAGAAACTTAGAATACCGTCTCGTTAGTCGTTAACTTAAAATTTAGTGCTTTAATGTGGACATTCCTAACAACCGTTTAACCGCCATTCTAAATGCAATTTAATCTATTTAGAAACTGAAAACTTGAAATACAATTTACCTAATATATGAGAGCATAATTCCGCTGGGGAAATAGCAATCATTAATTCTACAGAACTTAATAATGTCCATACTTTAATGACAATTATTGTCATTAAAGTATTATGGGGGTTATAACTTTGTAGACTATTAATAGACTACACAGTTATAACCCCCCACAATTTTCATTTTTTTAGTGCATAATATACATGCATTTTTAGATAATAATTGTCTGCCATTTCTGTAAAGTTTAGATCAAAATAATAATAATATAGGTACATGAAAATGGTATTCTTGTAAACTCACATGACTAAAATTCGCCTTCTTGAATGAAAACTAACCAGAATTCAGAACATTCCCGGATTAGTATATATAGTAGTTTTGTTCTCAATCTTGGTAAATTTAAATATAGTGATTCCGCGGAATCAATAATTAGGCTAATGAATACGTTGTATAGTAGGCGTACGTTTTCTCGATTACATTCGTTATACGTACGGGGGAAATGGAAAATACTCTCACAATATTATTGGATTGCAGCAATATATTCTATTATCTTATTTAAAATGCAATTATATTTCCTGATAGTAGTTCAGAACCTATTTCATTTATTTAATCTTTCCTTTGGCTATAAAAAGTAAATATAAGAAAATATTTATGTCACGATATACAGAAAAAAATCAACACAGCAAAATCATGTTTTGAGCCTTTATTGCCTTGATATATATTTAATATTTTTTGAACGTGCATAATATTACAAAACACAAAAAACGATCACGTCCACGTGTAATTTATTTTCAAATTTGCGATTTAGTTTCGTGACGTGAGTGATGTTGTGTTATAAATCAAAGTCGTAAGTTTTGGGCGGAGGGGCGGCGTAAAAGCATGCACCCAAGATGCACGAACTGCACGTTCTTCCACCCTCGAGGGGGGAGGGGGGGGGGGCGAACCACGTGACACAAATGCACATGGCTGTATTATTAAACCACGATGCCACGATACGTGTATGAGAAGTTGTACAGTCGTCGCCATAAACCACGCAGACACTAAAGACCAAAGTTGAGACATCTATATGTTATTTGAACGATGCTGTGAATTATTCAGAACACAAAAATACGAGTTGTGTGCGTGAATAAATAATAATGGTAGAAATACACACAACTATACACATACGTATAGGTTTGACACCAAAATTTATTTCAGTCATATTTTAATTCGTAATGTCAACGCTATCCGCGTATTTCTTCAATATCTAGGCATAGAAAAGTCTACTTTCTTCTTTTGATAAAAGTTTATAAACACTGTTAAAAATTATGTCATTTTCGACTTCGACGAGTTAGGTATGGCAGTAAGGTATGGTAAAAGTTTATAAACTATTAAAAATTGTATCAGCTTAATCTACTTTTCTTTATATTATAACAAATATTTGTATCAGTGAATTTTAACGATGTCTGTCTTATTACGGAATGGAGTTAAAAGTTGAACAGACGCATACGTTTTTACCCTATACACATGTATGCCATGCACACAGCCTGTGCTTCTCGTATTAGCATATTATAAAACGTGCACACGTCTACTCAATTACAAATTACCTGCATTCTATGCAAGATAAGAACATGATGAAGTACGCATTGTTTTGACGCATTATAATTGGATATTTTGTTTTTATGTTCATTTCCTTTTTTCTCCATTCTATTGTTTTCTACAGCTGGATCTTGTTTTGCTCGAGGAAAACGAAACGAGAAAAGCGTGTTTTGTGATTCAATCTGATCTGAAAGAAACAATACATTTTATGTCGGGCTCTGAAATGCATTTAGCAGAATGGGTCGGATATTTTCTAACTTAATACTGATTATGGTCTGGATTTAAGAACAACTCTCATGATATGTATTTGTTGTTGTTTTATCTCTACCCTACATATCGGTAGCTCTAGGATGTAGGTTTTAGTGGTAAACTCACATCCTAATTTACACCGTAAATGACACATTTGGATCTTCCAAATTATGTTTCTTTTTTAAATTAAAATTGGAAAAGTTAACGAAAAACTAAACAGGTTTCCGGGAAACACGTGACGAATCGAATGATAAGGGTTTAGATATTCAAAAGTACACATTTTTGGATGAGCGAAGCGAAGACTTCAATTTTCATGACCCCCAAAAAATTTAGCTCGGGTGTTTTTTTTTTTTTTGTTTGTTTGTTTTTCTGTCTGTTTGTTAAACTCTCTACCAGGCAAACCGCATATCCGATCTTGATGAAAATTGACAGGACCTTCGAATCTCTGAACTTAGAGGTGTATTGTTTTTGGGTACAATCGAAGAAATATTTCTCATGAATATCGTACTTTTACGATTTTTTTCGATTTTTAGTGCGATATTTTCGTGACATTTGGGCCAATTCTGACCAAACGAGTGGGGCTACAACGTTCATATTATACATGGACATTAAGGTCATGGTGATGTAGTACCTTTTGAAAGAAAAAGTTGAAAAAGTTAGCCAGAATCTATAGAAATAAAGTTTTTAATATAAGTTTTTTTTACTTTTTGTGCGATATTTTCGTGCCATTTGGGCCAATTCTGACCAAACGGGTGGGGCTACAACGTTCATATTATACATGGACATTAAGGTTATGTTGATGTAGTACCTTTTGAAAGAAAAAATTGAAAAAGTTAGCCAGAATCCATAGAAATAAAGCATTTAATATAAGTTTTTTACGGTAAATAATACCAATTGACAGGTAACAAAAGAAACTTGACAACAATCACCAACAATGCATAGGCAGCAAAACAAAGCACTTGCAAAAGTAAAGATATCCCACGCAAACTAAAAATTTTTAAAAAGCTCATCCATCAACGCGGTGGGACTTTAGCGTTTTCCTAGTATCTAGTATTGACGTTAAGTATAATATAGTATTTAAAATCTCTCGATAATGCCGTATAAATGTTATCCTGTTTTTGATTGGGTTTGATGTTGGCTTGAAAGTTGAAATCTTTATGTCCATACTTGCACAACTAAAGCCCACGTCGATATAATCATGACAATTTTATGCATGTATTCAATTTGTCGATATGTGGTCAATAACTGGCCACAAATGCAAGCACATTCACCGTGAAGTATCATTTTCAACATTTGCAATCGAAAAGCCTTAGAATGAACACAGTGAAAACGCTATCAGATTATAAAATATATGTTAATACATAAAAAATATTATTATGAAGGCCAATTGTGATAAAATGCAACATGAAATGTCAAATCAATCAAAAATGAAGATTTTTTATCTTGAGATACTACGATCTGAAGAAGATAATTTAAAATTTGTTGCTACAAGATTAAAAAGTGTCTGTAAGTCTCGATTCCTGGGTCGAGTATAATACGAGTGCTATGTTCACTTTCGTACATATTCTGTGTTTTGTGTAGATTCTGTGCGCCACAGGGCTTTCACATAAACCTTGCGTTGATACTAGTAATTAAAATGTTCACGAACAAATCCACACTGCCATTAGCTAATGACAAATATTAATTTACATGCGTAGCGATAAAGTCTAGTTCGATAAAATGTATCAGCAGAGCTCGCAGAATTTGAATTTAAAATGAACGCGTTTGATTAGAGTGATATACAAATGTTGATCATTTGAATTTGTAGCACAAAAAGCAAAAGTAACAAATACACGACACAGTACATTCGTTTTTCATTATGAAGAAAATTCAGTATGGTTATTTTTTTAAATGCACAGAGATGTATACATAGCAAGTATGAAATATATGATAAAATGCAAGAAAAAAGAGCTACACGACATTTTTGACGTAATAGCACTAGATTACCCCGAGAAGCTTTGATAAAGTGCTGGTTTTATTAGGCTAGCACTTTGAGGGAATTTAAGATTTGAGAAATAGCATGCAGGTGTTGTAGTGATGACTACAACCATATGAATTGTTCTCCCAAAGATTATTTACTGGCGTTTAGATTTATACCCCATTTGTTGGGACTCGCTTCGGCAGACAGCTGTAGACATTTTGTTTTATTCCGGTTATTATTGCTAACACCGTGCCGACCAACGAATATGTTTTTTGTTTCTTGTAATTGGATGAGCGTAGCGAGCGTAGCGAGCGAAGCGAAGATTCCATTTCACTACACTGGAGAAAAAAATCCGGAATGTTTTTTTTTTTTTTTTTTTTTCTTTTGTATTTTTGTGTGTCTGTTAACACGATTCCGGCTAAACCGATACTCCGATTGCGATGAAAATTTTATGGAGGTCTTCGAAATCTCTGAACTTAGAACTGCCACGTTTTTGAGCGCAATCGGGAAAATTTTTCTTATAAAAAACGCAATTTTACGATTTTTTTCGATTTTTAAAACATTTCTTCGACCTCTAACACCTACATGCTTTATTCGATTGTAATGATTTTTTCACAGAACCTTAATTTTATGAATTAAGATATTCGTGTGAAATTTGAGCGTAATCGAAAAATTTATTCTCATGAAAATCGAAATTTTACGTTTTTTTTCTTTTTTAAAACAATTCTTTGACTTATAACACCTACATGCTTTATCCTATTGTAATGATTTTTTCACAGAACCTTAATTTCATGAATTAATGTACTCGTGTTAAATTTAAGCGCAATCGAATAATTATTTCTTATGAAAATTGCAATTTTACGATTTTTTTATTTTTTTAAAATTACGATGAATTAAAAAAATTAAATTAATTTTAATTTTATTTTATTTAATTTAAAAAAAAATCTTCGACTAAGTAATGATTTTTGCACAGAACAACAGAAAATCTGCGTAACACATGGCAGCTCAATGCACCAATTACGCTCATCCAACAACGCGGCGGGACTTAAGCGTTTTCCTAGTGTATGAAATATTATCTTATATGGACAGCCACATAGATAACGTTATCTTCAGTCATCAGTGAAATATCTTACTAAACGCAAAATGTGATCCTTTATTGGATTGTGTATACCCTACATATGCTTAATATGTTGGTTGAATTCATTGTGTTTGATTAAATTGCATACACTTTTGGTGAATATTAACTTATTTTGAAATACAATTTTTTTTTAATGTTGGATGTGAATGTATAATGAGCATAGTTATATCAAATCTTTGGTTATATCAAATCTATCTGAAACCTGGTACCGGTCGTTTTCCACCGTTGGACATAGTAATGTAATAAACAATATTCGTTCTTGGACGAATCTTCTATGGACATGACTACAGAAGTCGGAACACGTAATCAGATCCATCATGAACAAAAAAAGAACACATTTAATCTGCGTTGGCCATAAATATAAAACATTTACAATCATCTTACACGATAAAGGAGTTTTTCCATCGTTTAACATTGATAAAACATTGTGACATTTAAAGTTCGTTCAGCAGAATATTTTAAAACGTTCACAACTGATAACATTACACAATTAATAAAACATTCATCTCGGTCTGAAGCCATGGTAATGCAATCACTTTCAAGCGCTATATGAGAAGTGTAGCTGTATTTCGAGTACAGCTGAATTTCAAACCTCGTACATTATCCGGATCCACATTATGCGACATCGTGAAACAGAGGCAAGTGACATGAACCGTGCAGCGAACGCGCTGCATTTGCTATAAACCACTAATGAGCAACTTCGCCCCACTCGCGCCTACGAGTTAGTTACTGTCACAGAGCATTGCGTTAAAAGGAATTCGAATTCTATGGCTAGCCAACCATGAACACTGTTGGAAATAATTACAGTTTTATGACAAGGGATGCTTCTCACTGATGAAATGGTGAAATTTTAATGAATAACTTTCATTGGTTTGAACTTTAGTCTTAAAAATAACTAAATTGCAAATAAACCAAAACAACGTGCATGATGTCATCTATTTCCCTAAATATGATTATGAGAGTAATTCGCATGTAGGTAAATAACAGAAAAGTTAATTTTCCGTTATTTAAAGACACACTACTCAGTCTTCTGTAAATTGAAGGAAAATTTTGATGAAGTAATAGAAATATATGCACGCGTATATACATCTTCTTGGACGATCATAAACGAAAAATGCCATGTATTATATTTATATGTACATTCTAATAACATTTTTTGCATTTTAGTACTTTTTATTTTTCTAAGTAGGTACCTAATTCACATTATTATTTTTACCTTCATAAAAATAAAAAAAATTAAAATGTATCATTAAAAGTAGACTTAATCTTTAATGACCAACGTTAACGTCAAAATGGACGTTGCAGGGTTAACAAATCAAACAACTCACATAGTATTTCATATTTATAGTAAATAACCCAACCAGGATTTGAACCCCTGACCTTATAATTTCAAGCAGGAATAAACACACAAGACAAACGAGCCAGTCTTCTTAATAACTAAACTTAAATCCACGTATTACTCCCGCCACTAAAATAATCAAGACAAGCACGAAAACAATCTGAACCATCAACTCCCACATTGAGTTCTTGTTGTTTTCTCGTGTGAATAATTTAACACCGTGTGACGTGCTCGCTGTCTAATCAGCACTCGGAAAGTGGAATGTTCTAGGTCTAAATGTTGAAAAGTAATTTCAGAGTAGATCAACCACGCCAAACTAGGTTCCGCAGTTTTAACTTCAACGCCTCTTTAATAAGTTATCACTCACGAGATGGGACGCTGAAAGCTCAAAACGAAAACTCACGAAACTTTCCTATTAAGATTCTTTCGAACTAAGCGCATTATTCTAAGTCCCTGTCCCGAGCCTGTCTAAAAGAAGGAACGATTTGAGAATGCAGTTTTTTTTTGTACACGACTAAAAAACGTGTTATCACAACTCAAGCTTGGACGGTTTGGCTCAGGCGTAAAATGTGTAGACAATTTGGTCATTTCGTAATAAGTAAGGTGGTAAGATAATGACAATAATAAATTGTTCCAAAATTATATAGTTCATTTACAAGATATTTTACTAATCAATTATGCAGTTTCATGGATGATGGCGGAAAAGGACTTAATTGATTTTATTAATTACAAACAAATGAACCGCCTATATGCCCAGTAATTAAATTAGCTGGTTGACTGAGATTATTCTTAATTAAATTTAAATACCGGTAATTCTGAATTTGAAATTTCGCAATAACACGAAAGTAAACAAACCACAAATACTATAATGAATTGAGCCAGGTATCATAACCAAATCCACAAGGATCATATTGACGCAACCGCAATGTAGAGTACCGCTCGCTAAACTTACTCCGTATGTTTCAAGTGTAAATATGAAACTAATTATAAAGATGAACTGTAAGTTTGTTTTAAAATTAATTTGTTTAAAGAGTAAATATGACTGACGTTTTAGGAAAAACGCAGGAATTCTCGGGTTAGGTTAGGTTAAACTATTGGTTGTACTCACACGGTATACAACTTCACCGGTAGTGTCACCGTAGTCGGCAATCGGCATTGCGATAGCATTCAGTAGCGCAAAAAACACGTGCCAGAACGCACATGTGACATGAAAGATTTTAGGATGTTCATGATTTTCTATATTTGTCTGAGAATAGTAGAGAATACTCACTCAGTTAAAATACGATTTTCACAATCAATTAATTTCCATAAAAAAATCACAATATTTGTTTTAATTAAAAATTTCAAATCTAGAAACCTTTTATTTATTTACTGTGCCCTGTAATCGGTTGGTTGTGATACTCAGCAATAAGGTGTGGCTTGGTTGGAATTTGATGTCTTATACTCAACAGGGTATAACTAGCAGCTACTGTGTACTAACTGCTAATATACTCAATTGATTATTACTGTGGCTTGCTGCTACTTTGTACTGGAATTGTCTGTTCTTATACCGGACGGCGTAAACGTAATGGATTCCAGCTACTGTGCACTGGAATTGCCTGTTCTTCTACTCAACAGGGTATTGCTATGTGGCTTGCGGCTGTTGTGGTCCGCATTGGCAGACATCAGAGTTATGTCATTTCAGTTTCACTGCAGCGCTGTGACGCTAATTTACGACTAGTGACTGTCGAGTCTCGACCATTGTTCTAGCTCTCCTCGCGTATGCTTTATAGTTGGTGGGTTCACCGCCGGCAGCGCGCCAAAACGTATGAGAGCTCGGTAGGGTGGAACCGCGATACTCCCTCCTTGCAGGCTTGCTGTCGGACTCGGGGAAGTCAGTTGGGCATGGGAGTTTCTTGGATGGACTCGGGCCAGACAAACATGCTTGAAGACGAGACGGGGCGATGAGGAAGCGTTTGGGCGGTGGTCGAAAAAATCATTTCGAGAGAGCTGTTAACGTTTCGGTGCATCGTCGCCCTATTCATAAAAAATAAGTTTGTTTGTTCTCCATGCTGCAACTTATTAAACAATGGTTTTAAAAATTTAAACGATACGCGTTGAATTATTTAGCACAAAGAAAAAGAAGAAAAAGAAGTGAATTATCAATATCATATGCAAATATATCTCTGCCTGTTAGTAGCTTCTTGGGGTTATTCTCATATTTGTACCAGTCAGATGTAAAATTATTGTACGAAATTTTATGAAAATTTGTACTATGAAATAACCATATCAACGAAATGCCATCCACAATTGTGTTTAGTGTCACAATTTACAATTTCCAGTTCAAAATATAATATGTTCAATTGCAAGTTCATTAACAAGGGATTTTTGAAAGAGTTACATGGTTGATAATTACAGCAGGCCATTAGAAGTAACACATTCATGAAAGTAAAACGTTAGGTAGGCTTATCGAATTGAAAACAAAAAACGGGTCGATATTAAATATAATATAACATTCACCCCCCCCCCCCCCCTTTGTTTTTACGAAGAACGAACTTGATATTTCCATAATCTACTGATCGACTCTTTATTTCCACACGAGGTAAACTTTAAAAGAAGAAACCAAGATTCGGGTATTGTTAGATTAGTAAGAAACCAATTTTTCAATTATTTGTATCCAGAAATTTGCATAACTTGGCGTTTTGTTAAAATTCTTTAATCGGCTTTCTCCTGCTTATTTTTTGTTCCACATAGATACTAGAGAATCGTACCAAACTAAAATAGCACTTTATAACATCGTGTCTTGAAACTGTGCACAAATATACACTCAAAAATTGCATTCCGAAATGACACCCCTTCTTGGTAATTAGCATATTTTGACCGATTACCCAAATTACAAAACAAAATATATAGAGGATTTACAGAAAAGGCTGTAGAGTACGTCAATGATGGCCAATATTTGTTTGGGTCAAAATCCTCCAAGGTCATGGGGCATAAATATTGTCCCCGTGTTATTTTTTATGGGGGAGATCGAAAAAAAGGCTCGAAAAATACTAAGTTTGACATTTTTGGGGGGTTATGGACCATTCCCCCCCCCCCCCCAATACTAATGGTGGACTCAATATTTTTTCCTGTTAATTTCTAAATTCATAGTTATCCTGAATGGCATATAACTTTTTAGTTTAGCGGGTGAATACCCCTATTGCATAAACTTGGAGTCTGTATACCCATCTTGGACAAATTACTGTGCGACATAGGCACAAAGGGAAAGAGACAATCATGGAATGTCAACCTTGAACATAATGACATCACAATTAAGTTCAACAAGATGCACTTTCAATAATTATTTCCTGCCTCGCAAAAACCAAGTAGGAGTTTCTCAGACACAACCGAACGTCGTCGGCTATTATTAGGTAAAGAGCTTATCGTAACTGTCACGATTCAAATATAATTCCTGACATCAAAGTAAAACCTCCGCATCCGTTCATGATTTCACATTCGCAACTTGGCAACATACTGGGAATTCGACCGAGGAGTAGGATAATTTATTATTAAATAAACATGCATCTATGTCTTATTCTGTGTGTGTGACTGTTTAGCTCTGACTAGGGGGTGATTCATGGTAAGTACCTCCGATGTCACTATACAGAAACATTGAATTATGCACGAGCTACTATAATGAGATACCATATACCGTCTTTATAGGTAGAATTACACCAACATGTTTTAGTGTTTATGTTAATAGTAGAAAAAAAATACGTTTTAAAAACGAAATATATGTTTTTCACGCTATAAAAGAGCCATAAACGTGTCAACATCCTAGACGGATATTTTGCAGGTGTTTTATCTTGACTTATGAAATTTGGTCAATGAAGTGTCCTTGACAGCAGGAGCACGATGACACACACTGCTAAGAAATAAACGATAGCGGTACACTCTCGTAGTCGGTGTTTTGTACATCTTAAGTGTTGCTGCTGGTTTTCGCAACAAAATGATTGTATATTATTTAAATAACGGTGTTTAGACATTTTAATTGAAGATCTCATTTACTAGGGAAAATAACTGTGTGTGGTTAGTATTGTTACCATTTCATATTATATGGCTTGAGCCACGAAATATTTTTATTCTGAAATTAAACACGATTAAAAAGTTGTTAATAGTATAGTTTTAAAAAAAAATTGCGGTGGACTAAAGAATGTAACAACTATGTTCATTCAAGTTGTTCGTGTTTTATGATATACACAACCATTATACACAACACGTGAATCCAAAAAAGACAAGTAATACTAAGTATAGGTATTAATTAATTGAGTAAATAAGTAAGTTCTAAGTATTAAGTAGGTTTATTAAGTATTCAATACTATAATGTAATACGGTTGAAATGTCAGTAATTTACCGTGTTAATTAAGCAATGTATCGTGAAACTCGAAGTTGCTAAGCAAATAATAAAAATAGAGCAATTATTTAAAGTATATCCGTATAATGTTTGAAATTGAAACACAAATAAAATAAGTTTACGTCTTTCGCTGAACAAAATTCTCTTCTCCGTTACAAAGTTAGTAAAACTCTCAACTTTCTGGCATTTAAAATCCAGGAAGACGTTGAAGCAACAACATAATGATCAACTCACTAGGATTTGCAATTTGTTTCTTTTTCGTTTGCTGAATTCCTTAAGTGATCCATTATACAATTTCTGCCATAGTTGTTTCCAGTCGTCTTTTTCTCCGGCGCGCACTAGAAGTTTTCTCATATCAACTGCATTCCACTCCACGAGCTAGTGAGACCCTTACCGCTATTTTTATTATTTGTTGAGGAGCTCAGAGAAAGACCATCTAGAATCGTGGAGTAGTTGCTACTGAAGAGAATTGCCAGGAGATTCCAGGAAGTTAACGTTTTTTCATTCCCTCATCTCGGATGGCAAACAAATATCACTTTACTACGGATACGTTACGTGATCGATTTTGGTACACAAATTTGTCATTTGTATAGACTAAATGGTCATAAACGGTAATAAAAGGTGTTGGTACTTAATTGAACGGATATTTGTATATAACTTAATTAAAATTAGGATTCTATCAATGTGATTAGATTTTGTTGCCGACATTTGGGAAAACATAATTTGAGTTACAGTTTAATTATCAATGTATGTTTACATTTATTCTATTCAATCGTCTTGAATTTAACGTGGTGACGAATCATTAACTTTGAATTTTATTTATTGGGTATTTTAAAACACATTTTGTTCAAAGCTTCTTCTTATTTCTCGATTAATGAAGGTATACATAATGTTGTATATCACGCTTAGAACTGATGACACGAATAAATTATTTACACACTCCTCCATTCTCCAAACTAAATTTTCAGAAGAGCGGTCTAGGATAAAAATAATAAAATATATTATTAATATTTGAACAAAGGTATGCAGGCAATGTAAACCTTCAAGCTTAGTTTTTCTACAAAATGTATAAGACTTCTGGTAATATTAATTCTTCAAAAATCTTATCAACAGATCTGATCAGTATTTGAATGATTTTGTCCTACTTAAAACACGAGCCAAATCTACGTGTTATATAGGCGAGTATTTAATCAGGCGTGTTATTGATGTGATGCTTATGTGATATTTAACTATGCCAATAAATGTAGCAATTAGTATGACGTTGAAGTGGTGTTTTGATTGATGATATCGGCGGTGGTCGGTGACAAGCTGTCTTCATTGAGTTGATTGATTAATTAATTAAGTGGAGTAGGAGGTGATAGGAGGGTGGTGTCAAATCAGGAGAATGTATCATTCATAATATTTTACTATCGTTACTTTACTTCTACCTCTCAAATGTTTAGAATACGAAACTTATTGGGTTGCAGAACCATAAGCTAGTTATTGCAGTACATTACGTAATATATAAATACATTATATATACATATTATGGAGGAAATGTCTCATATGCGCTCTACTCTGACTTCTCTGTTTTTCATATAAGAATGGAAATTGGATTTACTACATTAGTAGTCTAACGCGAATAACAGCATATATTTAATGAGAAACGAGTCTCATTATTCTTCAAAGAGAATAATATATTAGAAAGATGGAAGATACATGGGAAGATGGAGATGGTTCTTATGCATAAACAAAAAAATTCTTACGTGAGACGTACATGATAAATGTATGAACATTCCTACTGCAGGAGACATAAAACATTTTGAAGTAAGAGAGATTATTGAAACAGGTGTTGGCGCATTTTCTTTGATTAATCGTACAATATCTATGTAAAATAAATTAAAAATGAATGTAGATGATGAAGAAAAGTTCATAGATTTTTTAAAGTTGTTTGGGGAAAAGATAATGTCAAATTTGATAAGTAATTTTGATAAGTCTAAAATATTAATTTACCAATCTAATACTGCACAGAAACATATCAGTATACTAAATTAAATACAATATAAAAGAAAGTTTTAAATAAATAAATACATAATATAAAATCAATATATATTTTAAAATTATTTTCATTTTTGCGCAACATATTTTATTTTATTTTGTTAGAATATTGGTAAACACTGCGCAGAAAGAGAATAAAGAGAAAAATGTGTTAGTTTAAAAAAACTACAAGCTGGTTAACACAATAGTTTGCATAACTTTGTACTGTTTAACTATGTCAGGGTTAATGGATGATGAGATGGGATGGGATGAGATGAGATCACTTAGTAGGAAATCAGCGAATGCCTCGAAAATAGTAAATTGGTTCACATTACGGTTTCCCGGCAACCTTCCAAAAAACAAGTAGTGATAATTGCGAAGCTACCAAAACAAAAAGTTTCATGACAGATATATAAAAACTTACTAATAGTCCACACAAATTTGTACACGAGTTTTGTAATACGATAATTTGTACTAGGAAGTAAAACGAGGCATGTTCTAATGCCAGCTGTCAACGTGATGGATTTAGCTCACTCTCATGTAATGTAAATTAAGTGAAGGCACTTATCCCCCGCTTGTCAGTTTGGCCTGATTTGTGTTCAAAACGTTTGCACCTGTTAAGTTACATAACGTCTCATGGCCCATGATCCAGACCGGACGGAAATGCTACAGGTGGGCACAACAAACTCTCCTTTTATTTTTGTTATTATATTGTTTTTAATGAAAGCAACTTTCTTTTGAGCTGATTAACAAGGTAACAGGTCTGAGTGAATTACCTAAATTGAATGGTTTTCAATAAGACTCGATCCCGCAATAATAACCACAGGTCACGGAAAACATAGAATTAACTTTCAGGCAGGATTGCCGGTTACCGGAATAGACGGAAGACCTCCCAAATAAGAGAATTGTGTGTAACGCTTGATCTATACCTAAGTTGGGTGGTTCGACTTGTAATATTTTATTTTATTTATTTATTTAATTAATTAATGTCTATCCTATTCAGTTATAAAAACTGATTTACAAAGGAGGACAACTTAATAAATCTAATTACATAGATGCAGACACAACAATGAACTTTGAAATAGTAATATTACAACAATGCATTAAATACTCAACAAATTTGATAACAAATAAAAAGGATATTAAATGCAATTTATGAATGAATCGAATATATAAAAAAGGGGGTGGGGAATGAAAAGAAAAGAAAAAAGAAAAGAAAAAGAAAAGAAAAGAAAAAAGAAAAAATGAAAGGAAAAAAAAGAAAGAAAGAAAGAAAAAAGAAGAAGAAAAAAAAACATTAAAAAAGAAAAACGAAAAGAAAAAAACTGATTTATTAGACGATCCCACTCAAACGAATATGAGGTTTGCCAAAAATCAGGAACAGCAAATCAGGGAGTAATCAATCTTTCGCGGAAGAAACCACCGAACGCGAATCTTCATTCTTGTGTTCAAATCTTGATAACAATTTAGTGCAAAAGATCTTGACTCTAATATATAATTATATCAGATATATAATTATTTAAAATTGTTCAAGTCAAAAACTGATCATAGCAATGATACAGGACACCTAACTCAAGTTGCAAGTTCCACCAGTGGGCGGCAACCAGACAATCTAGGCAGAAAAATATCAATTGAAAATACATTGAATACATCAAAATCAAAGCAATAATGAACAAACAAAGAGAACAGCAAAATCATAAATAAGAACATATGAAGATAAATTAACATTACATAAACATAGAGACAATGCCCCACAAATAAATAGTAAAAATCAATTCTTCTTTGTTCTTCGATTCATTATCATTGCTTCAATTTTACTTTTAAATTGTACTATTCCTAGCTCAGTAAACTGGCTTCTAATATCATAAGAAATTGAATTCCAAAAGGATACTCCTCTGTACAAGAATGACTTTCTTAATGATTCAGAAATTAATTAAGAACTTACAAAGAGTTCATTAGAATAGAATTTCTATCACGATCAACAAATTGAAAAATATTGGGTAAAATACCTGAATACATACCTTTCAATATTTTGTATGTATTTACCAGTACGCTATATTTCATTCTTTCCTCAATCGTGAAACAATCAGATTGTAAATCTTGGCTCATAGGAATTGAATCAAACAGATGGTCAATTCTCTTCTGAAGTACAACATATTCGGTAGAAGGTCTTACTGCCCAAACCACTAAACAATAATCAATAATAGAGTGAATATAAGAATCTACAAGTAACCTCAACATTCTCTCTGTTACAAACCTCTTCATTCTACTTATAATTCCTATTGCTGATGATACTTTATTACATACATATTCGTAATGTGTAATACGTTGTGTTTCCTATCTTCGTTTGTGTGTCCATTCGCTGAATGTGTCCTTCAATGAATGTTCATTCACCATTCATTATCGCCCGATTTGCTTGATTTGAAAAACGAATATTTATAAATATTTTCACACTTATTAATACTTTTTGTAAGTGTTAAAAATAGTGATAATCGATTCAACAGCAAACAAGCATAAATCTCAAATTTTGGCAACTGGCTGTTTCCTGTGACACATTATGTCTTATTAGTGAAGAAGTTAATGAATGCGTGGGTATTTCAAAATATAAATATGAGTGCTAAAGATACACTCATAAATAATATGTGCGTGTTAGTTTTAAAACGCCCGGTTGGCCAACATGCGCGCAGTCTTTAATGAGTGTTTTCTTACTTCAAATATACGGATATCGAAATTATGTATCTTATATAGACTACATTTACAGTTTTGAACTCAAGTGGATTCTATATTTTATTACTTATGATTCTTTTGGCATCCACGTGCTTCATATATTTTTTAGAACTAAGTAAGAGTCTGAGTTAGCGGTACAGGGTGAATCTTAGTAAATTCATCGACGGTTTACGTCAATTTAGTTCGATGAGCATAGTGTTAAGCTATTTAATTGCACGAATTTTAACATCTGCATGTTGATCAAAATAATATTTTTGGTTAAAATCATAGTTTCAGACGCTAGAGACTTCTACACTTTCTAGTTTGTGCAGCTTTTTCCTTTTTTCAAAGAATTATACTTTATTGACCATGTTAGTTAAATATTGGTACAGACAGCAAAACGTAAATAGATATAGAAATTCCTGAGTAATAACATCAGATACTCTTAACTAACAAATAAACGTATGTTGTTATATATGAGATTATATTAACACTTCTATTAAATCAAGATTTAAGATTCTTGTTAGACTCATGCAAGGATACAAGGCTAAAAAAGTGGACTCTTCGGGGCATTCAAAATTCCCAATTTTAACAACAATAATATCGCCAACGAATTCAACTCTTTACTTGCGTCCTTCTACGTCATACTGTATGCCATCCCATATAAAACCTTGTCTAACATTTCAAAAATTAAAACTGAACTAAAATTTCTATTACGTTTTTCTGACACTCCTTTGGATCAATGTTTTCCGATTTATTTTTATTATTTTTCTAAGCCCTTTGTTCTTTTTCTGTAATTTTTGATTTCACAAATTAACTGAATATGTCATGCAACCATAGTATTTATACATACATGTTTTTCAGGTTTATTTTGGCCTTTTTTTTTTTCTTTACCCCACAGTTAAGCCTTTTTCAGGCTTTGTGGGTTTTTTGATTATATTCTTGTTAGATTTATTTCTGTAGGCCTATGTAACATTAATTATTTATTTGTACAATTTTGCTATGGTGTATGAGTCATGTATGTTCTATGTTCTATGACAATAAATAAATTTGTATATATAAAAAAAAAAAAAAAACATGTTGGTTGAGTAGGACAGTGTGATACATGGGGGAAAAATCAAAACAAAAAAGCTGATTTTTCTTTTGGTGAAAACTAAGCACGTCCGATATAGAAACATTTTATTAGCTGAACTCTATTACCGATCTGTTTTTATTAACAAATTGGTTTGTAAAATTAAAGGTTTAAATAAATTGAACCTATATTCCCAGCCTACTAACAAGTGAACACACAGTTCATACTGTAGGTGGTGTCTTTCAAGATGCACTTCCTCCAGACTCTGTCCTGGTCATGGACAGATCAACCAGAGTGAATTATTTTAAGACATTGAGTAATGAGCTACAAACATAAATAGAGGCATGCACCGAGTGTTGTTCTGTCTGGGCTTTAACACCCGCCGTGTTTGGTTTGCAGACACGTGCCCCTCCCCCCCTGGTAAGCGATAGACTCTACGGTAATCCGACGAGAGTTATTTCTGTTCAGTGCAGTTTCTTGCAGATTTATCGCCGTCTACTGTCGTTTGTCCAAGAGATATTAACTTCTTCAACATGCAGTAAATGGAGAGAATTACTGTTCGTAATTCTCTAAATACACCGTTCAACAGAATTACATGTGCATAGGATTGCAAATATCTAGTTGTTTATAACGTGATTCCTTTAACCGTGGAGGAATCATTGGGGATCGAGTTATACGGTTTCCGAGCTTTACTTCTCATGTAATTAAACTTTCCAAATTTCTCATCCAAAGTAATCTTTTACAAACTTTAAGTAAACTTCATACACATTTCTTTCTTTTCTTTATTTTCATTTACATACATAAACTTTTATTTGCTATATTACTTTCTTCATTTCATTTATTTTGTTATTTATACACTGAGAAAACAATCTAATCATCAAACATACCTGCATTAACTCTTCTAATTTAGGCCTACTTTCATTCACAGGCGGCGCAATATGACTTAACCGTTGAAGCGCCCTATTTTCTCACGTCGATTTCATGCTAATTCTTTCGCATTCGCATATGAATTGGGATAAATTAAATTCAAACCTCTGAAATGTAGCAATTGCGGAAAATTACAAATAACTAAACATTTCTCAACTTTTGGTTATAACCTTCTAATGATGTGGCTGCAACACTATTATCTAAGGAAGTAATATTTTTCAACACATTTTTCGATATTATTTCCTCATTGATTCTAAACGCATCTATTATTATAATCTTGCAATTGATTGTGTTTTATCATGAAAATCCTAATAACTTTACAGAATTAGGTGATTTATTTTGTTTTTAATTGTGTCATTGTCGTCGATGCCTTAAACTGGTGCTATTACCGTTGAACGTACGGTGGCGTAGCCTAGTTACCGTGCATTACTTCTGACCACAATACATATTATGGGCAGTACTCGATGAGTTGTATTGTACCTTAGAGACTATACCAGCACTGGACACTGGGAACAACGTCACAGCACCGCGTTCACATTCCCAGAGCAATTATTTGTACTCGTATGGACAGACCCAGGCGGCCTGATGCTGACAGGGAAACTCTGATTGTGTTTGATGTGGGTTCGATTCCCAATTACAGCATTCCTGTGACAGGGACTTTCGCAAATCAATTATTGTATGTATACATGACCCGACTTCAGACTACAAAACTTTGATCTGATGATGGAGGCCCAAGAATTATATTACATAACCACAGGTACTTTGCTTTCATGTAAACCCATAAATTTGCTTTATAACATAATAACTTTAGAAAACTACACAATTGACCCATGCAGAATGTCTCTAAATGCAAAGAAATTACATACATCCTGGAACTTTCATGCTAGTCGGGATACCACAGTAATTTGCGTTGTAAAACTCAATACTTTTAGACAAATATAATCATGTGAAAGCGGGAATTTTGAAATTAATGCAAAGAAATGTAGACCTGGGCGCGTTCTTTGTCTACGTAGGTTTCGCTTTTGTTTGTTTAGCAGATGATCAGAAGTTAGCTAATGGTTATGTCTGACAAACAATGTGAGATACACTTCGACACGGACACGAAACCGTTAGTTTTGTCAAACCTTTCAGCGGGTTTCTATGCATGCAACTGATAACACGGCTGAGATCATGTTATTTCTCGTAAGTCACTAATCATACTAGAAACAACTTTTAGACCACACACAGTGACAGCGCTTATCGCCATATTGATTGGCAAGCATTCAACAGTTTTTATTTTATTTATATAACAATTAATTGCAATGAAGAAACAGATATACAGATAAATGAGATAATTTTAACATAGTTTTAAAAGAATCAGTCGATTTTTAAAGAAGAATATGAGAAGCCGCGGTCATCAACGCACAATCAAATGCCATAAGCCAATTACGTGAGTTATGATTAAATGACCAAGGGGGGTCGGTAATAAACAAAAAAATCAACGATAGATGTCGTGGCGTTTCACTACCTCCCGTACGCCATACGAGGTCTACCGTTAGTCGGGCATTGACGATGCTTGAGGAAGGAGACGGTCTCCGAAATGTCGCGAATAAAAGTAAGTAACCCAGGTTAAAGTTCAGTTGAGTGGTTTTATAATAAAATAAGAATAGTAAAATTAAGAGCAATACAAATCAAATCAGTATTTTAGTGCTCATCCCAAAGTACAGGGAGGATAGAAGGTTGTGCGTACGACCAGAATTAGCACATGCGCACTGTGATTTGTATAGGGGGCGCACTAATTACTTCCAATCAATCAATGGTAATCTGATTAAACCTGTCCTGTTTTATACACTCACAGAGGAAACACGGAAAATACATTTTATTTGTGGTTGATTAATCGTCCATTCAAATTTAAACTTTGGTGTATTTTGGGTGTATTGAAGGCACTATTTCGTTCTGTCATTTAAGTTTGTTGTTGTGTTTTAGCAATGTCGCGTTATACGCTTTAAAGAATCTCATTTGTTAATATTATCTTAAAGATAACACTAATTAATACTGCTGCGTTTCACCGTACCAGTTTAGAGATCCTTTTAATATTACCTCATGCAATTCATATTACAAAATGTTTGCCAAATCCACATTCCAACACGTCTGGACTACATGAAACTCAGTCTGATGGTTACTTAATTCAAAACATAATCAAACTATAAATCAGCCGTCAAAATGTTACGAGATTAAGCTAAAACATCAGGTAAAAGTAATCTTTTCTATTTCAAAATGCCATCTGCATTTTATTGGACAACATGACGTCATTAGGTTGTCCAATTGCGAACCTGTCGCGCCAACAACACATGTTTCGTTTTTATTGGGTGAGAATTTCTTCTGTAAGTCGACAGCCGACGTAGATTTGCACACAATTTAACGATACACCAATCAATCAAGTTTAAGTGACAAGTACTATGAGGAGCGATCACTTTATTCCTCGTGATATGACGTCACATGTTGTACCTGCTCCATCTTGTCGACATTGAATGCAAAGCTTCTCTCTGTATAAAACGCCGCAGATTTTCGGATAATAAACCGCCAAAGAGATCCAAGTGTTGATGCTAACAAGGCTGTGAGTGACAAACATATTCACCGCCGTCTAGACTCGGCTCGGCGCCTTCTATATGGCGTCGGGGCGACTTCTACTCTGGACAAGAGAAGGCTCTGTACAGAACGCTAGGGGTCGCTGACAGGGGTCGATCGTCCACTTGGTTATCAAAGTCTTCGGGATTTATGTTAGTCAATTGAATTATTTTATTCATTTCCCGCCAATTTGATATTGCCCAGATGACCTAAACATAGAGAATAATAATATCACCATTGCATAATCCAATTAAAGTGTAGTTAATTTATTATGGATGTTGTTATAAAAATACATAATTTGAGATTATTAAATATTTTTAGTTAACTGAAAATATTACAAATTAAGATTATCAGTTGAATACTTAGTTGCATGAACTCAATAGCTACGAATTACGATGTACATTTATCTCATTTTTTTCAATTTTGAAACAAAGTTAGATAAAAGACAATACAGAGAGAAAATGCACATATTTTGCAGGATTTCTGATGGATTCACATAACAGCCAGATAATGTTTTAGTTCCTTGCATACTTTGAGTATTTTTTTGCTAAATAATGCAAAATATCCCGTCAAATGCAATTTTATAATTAAGTTGTAAAATAGTTTTAAAACTGAATTTGCATATATTGCATAACACGGTCGGGTTAACTCAATGTTCGAATCAGGCTCTCAGCGGTGAAGATATGAAGCTTCATCCGAGGAGTAATTCAATCAAACATCGACTAGAAAATGCTGAGGATTTGAAAGTCTGTCCGTTGCAACTTGCATGCAATGAAATTATCATCTTCAAAATCTAGTTTTTTGTGTGATTATGAAAATAAAAAAGGCATTGCCGCGGTTGCTTTTAAAGGAGTGCATTAAGCAAAGTGTGTATGTGACTAAACCTATTTTCCAAAGAGAGCACTTGAGCAGTGGTCCACGATTCCGGTTTGCTATTCATTTAGCGCAAACATAGCTGCTTTTGTCCGGGTTTGAGCACTCGGACAACGCCACAAATTATTACACGATTTCCTCTCGGCTTGGCTTGGCGGAACCCAGACCAATGCTATTTCACGTCTTGCGAACAAGGAGGTATGAAAAATGTAAGGAGACAGCATGTCGCCGTCAAAACCATAGCCACTTTGAACGACAATGGTGGTGCGCGAAAGCCTCGAACCCAAAGCAAGGTCGTCGGTATTATTAGAGCTCATTGTCAAAGCTATGAACATTCCAATACAAACAAAAACGCAGCACATCAACAAAAATTAAATTTCAACTCTTTATTATTCATTCTCATATTGATACAAGAGTTTTATCAATGTTTCAAGTATAATATCAGCTGTTTCAGTGCCGTCGATGGTAGTCGCCATATTGGTCAGCACCAACGAGAAGAAGTAAATACTGCGAAAAACTCTATGTTTTAGTAGCCGCCATATTGGTCAGCACCAACGAGAAGCAGCAAATACTGCGAAAAACTCGATCAGAGACGTTCAAAACGGCCACGTTCATTTGTACAGCCACAGATAGCGCATGCTGTCTCCTTACATTATTCATACCTCCTTGCTTGCGAACTGCGAAGATACACTTCCGGTACAGTTCTGGCTTGGAACCACAATCATGACCATAAGTAAACCAACGCCTTTGTGATTTACATGGGCCCTAATTCTCACCGCCTTCTGACAACGGGGTCATATTTGCAACGAGTGGTATGAACATGGTCGCCAAACAAACACATTAGGTCTGTTCTTTTGTCCACCATTTTTTACACCTTTTGCACCTTTGAAGAAATAAGCGTTCTTTTGTCCAGCTGTAATTACAGTATTTCTTCCTAAGACATGTTCTTTTGTCCAGGGGGTAATTACAACTTTTACACTTTTTACACCTGCCTCTTGAGGAGGTGTAAAAGGTGTAACTATGGAAATTCGCGCTGATTTGAAATATAACCCCGTTATAATGTGCGATTGTTTTATAAATAGAAGATAAAACTGGTAATAATTAAATAATATGGAATAGAATTGTAGAAAATGCACAAAACTGTGGAATTGAGTGAGATATCTTCTGAAAGTGTTTGAATTGAATGACAGCTGGCAACATAACCTCGAAATTTGCTGTAAAATTACAACAAAATCGTTCTTTTGTCCACCCGTAAAATATTACACCTTTTAACCCCATTTCTAATTCTGTATTTTACACCTAGGTGTCATTACCACAATTTGAGGTGGACAAAAGAACAAACCTATAGCTGCAAACACGCCACAATTGCAAAATTTCAAATTGGTAGAACATCATCTTATAGAAAAATAGTCACAGTTTTACATTGTAGAAAATAGTGATTATAAATTGCATCGTGCTTGATATTTTTTAGATACCAACGCTATATTAGATTTTTTCTGATAAACACACAGCTGTTTTAAGCCATTCCCCATAAATCTTGTATTTTATTTCATTAAGATATCTTCCTGTATTTTTATTCGAGATAAATTCGCTTATAATATTACCTAATAAAGACCATTTTAAAATACGTTTGATGATATGTATTTTCCAATTGAGTCTTAATTGGTCTTAATTTGAAATATTCTAATGTATGTATTTTTTGTTTCATGCTATACAAAACAGGAAAAACAGTGAATAACTATTGATTATAATCATCTGCAATATGGTTGTTTGCAGATTACTTTAAAGTTAGCGTTTTGTGAAATAAAATTCAAAATTGGCACATCGTCTTCTGAAATGGGGTCTCTACTTCTTGTCCCTGTAATAGATGCATATTATTGGAGAAACGGTAGGTATAAAAGAAAGCTGAGTGAGCTTGCCATAATAGCAAACTTTCAAGGGAATGCGTTTGAAACATTAAGTTTAATTCTCTGATGTAAAAAATCTGAAAATCCCCATTGCCAAACGACATGGCCCTACACGATTCAATATTCATTTAGCATGCAAACGAGCAGGCCCAGTGCTAAACATAATGCGAGTGAGCCGTAATATTGAGTCGAGATGCAATGCTGTAGCGTTAGATTCTACGGCACTTCGGGGAGCATGGGGCAGGCACGTGGTGCAGAGTAGGGGCAGGGAAGATCATTGTCTGTAAGGCACTTAGGGGAACGTGAGTGGGGGCAAGGCTGCGAAACATGGACAGTTGTGCTGAGGTGGTTCACGCAATGGTAACAAGGCAAAGCGCGTACAAACAGATTTAAATGCAACCAGGCCTCGTGTGGGCAGTAAAGCTAAAGGTGGAAGTCAACAATTTTCTAGAGCTCAGGTTCAAAACACGAGTTTGTTTTAAATAAATAAACTTCTGCTAAAAGAAACAATAATAATAAACTCAAACACTTTTTATCCAGTTTGAAAGATAAAATAAGAAATTCCTTGAAACATATTTAAAAAATCATTGTTAGGTACTAATTTATTTCTTATTCGCCTCATCTATGGAGTCTGCGTTTGAAAGATGGGTTCTGATCTTATAAAATTATAATTATCCTCTGAAAATCATTTCTTTTACTAAATTACCAGACGATTAATACACAATTGTTATGTTAATTTTAATAATAAAGTAGACTACGTAAAATTTGCATGCTTACTATAATGTTTATGTCTATACCCGTGCTTAACCGCGAGATCTGATTTTCATTCGATAGAGATAATATACTCAGGAAAGTTTGCAACCCAATATTAATTTCATGAAAATGAAATGAACACATTTTTTTAAGAACGCAAGAAAAAGCATTGCAGGGCGTGTAATGATTTTGAGTCAATATTGGCACTTGTTTTACGAACGAGTAAAAATCCGTCGCTGTGTAATCAATTATATCGAACAAATTGCCTCGACTTGTAGACGTAGAGTTGCTTATTATAAAATAATGTATTCAATACCCCAGCGCTTTTCAATGCCCCATCTGTAAAAAAACAGTTCTTATGCGCCTGTTAAATATGCATACATTATTAACAGCTTTTTCATATTACATGATATGTTTGTCTTCATACTGGCTGTGGTTGCGAGGTAATGGAGCGACTAGACTCCCTCCAGCATGGCATGCTTGCCATCAGGACGCCCCACACACGCCCGTGCTTGTGCTTGCAGGGTGAAACGCGCCACTTTAGTGGGACTATGTGCCAAACGAGCCTCTTTGTAAGCATACTTAGGTGTGTACACAAACACACACTTAATGTGGTAATTGGAAGTTAGTCGCGTTCTTAACCAAAGCAAGGTAATATTTTTTTTTTATAATCCCGAAGTATATCAAGTGCTGCCTCCTACATTACAACTTTTTCCCCCCTTTCTTTGCCTGTCCATGCAACAAAATGTTAATTGTTATCTTGAAATTCGCCATAATCGGTCACAGGAGAGCAGCTGTATGTTCGTTCGCAGACAGGTGTAACACTCAACAAGCCGGTGAACGCACTTAACACTGGCTAGTGGCGCTAGTGTGTGCTAGAGTGATACACTAGGAAGCGAACGAACGAGACAGTGTCTACACTTTCACACTAGTGTAAGATCTTTAGCTTAGAAGATCTATACTCAATGGTTTAAACGAAAAAACGAACCTATTGCAAGTGTACATCTACAAAAGCCCTGTTTCGTTGTTTATGTTTCTGTTAATCTTTTTTTGGGATGTAATATGTTTATGAGTTGTTTTTTTAACAAGTTATAGCTTTTTTGATGTTTTTATTGTATGTTTATAACCTTTTACTTAATTTTTTCCTTACCAAGAAGCAGCTAGTTAAAATTATCTCGAAATAGGCTATATATTAAGCTATATAAAATTATGTAGTCAAAAGATATATTCTTGTTTAAAAATGTTAGGGTCAATTACAAAATTTAGAACAATATAATAAAGAACGTATTTAAATTGTAATTATTTACATTGTAATTATTTATACATTGATCGAAGTAACGAAATTGACGATATTAATATTGAATAAAGTGCACAATAATGTTCGGATATATAAAATATGATATTTGAGGCAAGGTTGAAATAGAAGCCGAAAAGCCGCCCAGTCCGCTTCCCGTGACGTTCAGAAGAGGGCTCACGGAATAGAATGGAAATGGAAGTGTCCACAACGATGACATGTTGCTCATCCATATGCCATCGAGCCCAGTATTGGCCCTGGATTGTCACTGTTATTCGCAGATATGTATTTCCATATATGTGACAAATAATACCTAAAAAGATATAAATAAAGTAGAAGTGCTGACATGAAATAACATGCGTTGTATACAGCCTAAGAGACATACACATGCGGGGACAAAATAGTTTAAATAGCATTAGGAATCAAGTTTAAACGCAAAATTTAAACAAAATACATTCATTCATACATAGTTTTATTTTTTTGTATAAATGATATGTATACTAAATGTATATTTTCTAGAAGATTCGTGTAAATTCGATTTAAAAAAAAACATAAATATCTTTTTCGACAAGTATATTGGTCTCAATTTAATTTATATTCGTTTGTTTTTAGTTAAGTTTAGTTTTTATTCAAGATATTAAATTAAATTCCGTTTCTGTTTCAAACTTACTTCTTGACGATAATCCTTTAACCGAGAACACAGTTTGTCATTTTAGAACTAAAAAGTCCCTGGAAGTCATTATTACGGGTATTCCATTTTTCCATCAGAGTGCAAAATATTATTCAATCCGCAGTCACTAATAATAATTATTGCCTTATTTTACCAGGACTGTGCGAGTAGAGGTGACAGTTGGGTCGGGTAGGGAAAATACGGCCGTCAATACTGAACACAAATATGGATATTGAATTTTACTTGTGAAGAATCTTAAATTTTTTCTGTGTTTTTAGTGATTGGCATTTTGAAAGCAAAAAAAAATTAAAAAATTGTCTGGACCGGCACCTCCACCAAAAAAGTTTATAAATCCTGGACCGGCACCTCCACCAAAAAAGTTTGTAAATACTGAATCAGCACCTCTACCATCCCTTCCATATTTGATTGTATTGATATATTAACCCGAAAATCTGGTAGCTTTTTTGACTGTTGGGTCGACTCCAAAATACCCGACCCAACCAGAAACCTCGGGTACCTGCACATCACTAGATTTTATTATAATATGCTCACTTATTTACCGGACTATTGCAAACATAGTGGATAACTAATTCGTTGAAGGCCTACTTTTACCCTTCATTTTTTATAATCCAAGATCACAAATTTCACATTCTCTTCGAAGCTATTAAAAGTGGTAAACTCTCCAGAAAGTTCAATTCTGATTGTAACGTAGCTGCTTGAGCTACTAGAGGGGACACACAATAACGTTCCTTCGTCGTAGCTGAAAAAATCCCTGCCAAAAAACTTTGTGAGAATAATATTATCGAGAGATTTTGTTAGATTATCTCAATATTGAAGAAAAGTTTTATGTGGCTCCTAAATTATTTCCTGGTATAAAGAAGGTTTAGTCGAAAGCATTGGCTTTCTACTCGAAACCATTCGCCATTCATCTCGGCACTTCCGTTAGACACGTCCAACTATCCAGCGCTCGCGACTCAAATGCGAACTCTCGTGTACGAGCTAAAAACTTTGTTGGACTTTACGAAATAGAAACTATTCACAACTCTAGGAACGAATGCATCTGACAACTTAAGTTGTGCCGTATTTTCTTTATCCAGTTGGTAGAGAAAATACAAACATACAAACAACATACATATTATACATATTTAATAGTTTTCTACCTTTATAATATCTAAATTAATATTAATATTATCATTGATTATTAGTTGTAAAATTATAAAAGTATGCACACATTCGATGCTGTTATAGCCATTAACAATACAACATTCCGTGAATTTCATGTGTGTGCACGCAAATTTACATCTTTTTATAGTTCGGTGATTTTGTAAGTATGTTTGGTTTCACTCTAAAAGGCGCGGGTTATCGCGGTTAAGCAATATCTTGAATTGTTTATACATCCATTGCCTCGTCGATTTAATAATCAGCTATTTATCAGAAAATGTAAGTTCCACTACCAGCGTGACATCAGTTCATGTCACCGAGCTTTTAGCTTATCAATTCTAAATGGGCACTCAAAATAGTTTGAGCAATACCTGACTGGCGTGCGAAATGTAGCCTGTATACTTATTTGAGTCTGAGAGTCAGGTGGAGTTAGTTCTCAGTTAAAGGGGATATTATCCCAAAAATATATTTTTTTACAACATAATCTATAGCATAATAATACATTTTAAAATGACCGTTTAAAAAATAATATCTTGTAACTGTGATTTTAAAAGTATTTTTCAATTTTTTGATCCAGAAATTTTGCGAAGATTGGCGTTTTGTGAAAAATCTTGAATTTGATTTGCTAATTTTTTGTTCCACATAGATACTTGAGCGTAGTACCAATTTAAAATTGCCCTTTCTAACATTGTGTCTTGAAACTGTGCACAAATATACTCTCAAACGTGCAAAAATATGCATTCCAAAATCACATCCATTCTTGGTAATCATCATATTTTGACCGAACCACTTGCCCAAATGACAAAACAAAATATATAGGGTTTATAGAAAAGGCTGTAGAGTACGTCAATAATTGGCTAATATTTTTTTAGATCAAAATCCTCTAAAGTCACGGGGCATAAAGATCATTCCCTTGTCATTTCTTATTGGCAGATTTTTGACCGATGGGACCTATAGCTCGAAAAATTTTAAGTTAACAATTTTTTTTTCGGGTCAAATTGGACACTATAATTTGTCTGTTAATTTCTAAATTCATAACTAGGCCCTAATTAGCCCGAATTGATATATTTTTTTAGTTTAGCGGGTCTAACCCCTTAGAAGATAATAAATGAAATATAAAAGAATAAAAAAAGAAATAAACCAAAAAGTGTCAATAGTATACTCTCTTCATTATATTCTAGCGCTGTAGTTATATTTACTAATGTAGCTCCAGAGTTTATGGTTGAGTATTGTGTATACACTTTTACACCATTATAGTTTAATGGTAGCCAACGTTATGTATTTTTGTAATGGGAGTTTCAAAAAATTTTCACTAAATCGTCTTCTTTCTTACTCAAATGTACATTTAGGAATACGACAGTGGTTTAATGGCACAATTACTTTCTTTATGGGCTCCGTAAATAATCCTATTTTTTTTTGCGAATGTTGTTAATATAAATTTAGTTTCAAATTAATTATTCCCAGTGTATCACCCTAAATTAAAGTTTTTGTAACAGTATGTTTGTATTCACAATTTAATTGCTATTTTTATGTTCAGATCTAGCTTGTTTATAGCTTCTGTTTTGGAAAATGGTTTTTAATTTTAGGTACGCTTCCACGGCAGTTTTAATAATTTATAGCTTGAAAACAGGATATTACCATAGGAAGCAATATGTAGACTTTTTTAGATTTTGTTCAAAAAATAACATATAACACTCTCATTTTTAGACAAGATAAACAATTAAAAGATAAATTGCAAAATTCATAGCCCCTTCTGTATCCGCCCCGGCGCCCCACCCCCTAATTATTCTTACAATATTTGCAACTTATAATACTAATATGAACAAAGTGGTTTAAACAATTTATTAACTCCAAATTACAGGATTTAACTATTCACACAGAAGTGATAATGACATCGTGCAATATTAGCATATTTCATTACAACTGGCAAAACCTAGTATTTATAAATCTAATTCAATTGATACGACAACGCGTTTAGAAGACACAAACGTAAGCGATAAATATTTTAAGTAATTTGTTTAGTGCTATCCAATCTGAAAATTTTCTCTCGTAGCTGCATGTAAATTAGGCCTATACTGCATATTTTATTAGCTAGTGAAGTAAATTAAAACGTTTTTCAAACATGTATTTTACTTAACACTACTAGACTAGAAAAATTATTCGGGTATTTAAAATTCAATTTAATGTAGTTATAGAACAAACGATGTGTAAGAAAGGCAATTATTTCGGTTTCAGTTTTTTATACTTGAAATATGGATGCAGTATTTGAATTTAAATCAATTTTAAAAATAATTATCTTACCTCGTTTTGTGTTTTAGCGAAAATGATATTGCGCATACATTTATTGGAAGTGCTCCTAGTCTATGACTGTGTCCAAATGGTTTCACTTTCAAATGTTGGCCATCCTTGTTCCGAGTGTTCTGTTTCAAGCGAGAATTGCCATTTCGGTTCCAATTAAAGGCGTTAATTTTAGAAGCAAAGCCCCCACTTTAGTCCCACCCCAAAACACGCTGCAAAGGGCGCGGTTTCTCATGATGACAATAACCCAAGCGAAGCACGAATGCAGTTATTTTCGAAACATGTATCTCTCATTTTAGCGGTCCCGGTGGGAGGTCCTAATGGCACGTCAGTTCCGCTTATAATTTTGTTTAAATTTAAATTTGACTACCACGCTTCTAGTAATTATGTAGGAGTAATTCGTGACACCCTGTCAACTCTAAAGGTAAAACTAAAACAGTTCGTCGTCGCAGTTTTTGTTTTTATTTAGGACCGTGGACGTGAACTTTGCTCGAAAGCTATAAGCTATTCATACATGATATGCATATTCATACACCATACACGACGATGTTCATACAACTCAACTCAATATACCTAGAACAACATATGTATATTCGCTCGACGTTACACAATAGGCTAAGCTTGATATTCTTGGCCTGTTGACGAGCTCTATGAGATATTTACATTGTATATTAATTAGTCTACATGTTGGGGCCCAAGGACAGATTTAACCGTGATGTATCCCTGTACATGCCCTTATTCCAGGCGTGCTTTGTGTAATTATTTTATAATTATAATTAGGTAACGTTGCTTTCCCTACATATTCACTCTTGTTAATCACTGCGTTTAGTGGTTACATACGAGAATGAAGGAGAAATTACATTCGGGAGATTCGAACTCTCTTCCTTAGGTTGCGTCAACTGTATGAGCCTGGCGGACAGAGGAGTTAGGCCTACACCTAAATTAACTATTACTCCTTTTATTTCTCGATTTAATTTTCGTAAACTCTTTAGAAACTCGGAAGTGAAATTGATCATATTGAATACAAAACCGAAATTTAAAAATCCAACTCATCCAGGTTCAATCTATACAATTGAGTTTGAATCTATTATATTCTAAATTGTATTATACATCTATTACTCATATTTGAATGACAGAAAATAATGTTTTCTACGTTTGATACCTCGTTTGATGTATTGATAGCGGTTAATTAGTATTTCAAATTACGCATTGTAATCCTGTTTATGATCTAGCGGCTAGCCAATTAGTATAAAATGAAAGAGATATAGTGTTTCAAATGGCTCAGAATCGAAAATTGCAAAATAATTTCTATTGTACATGGATACTAATAATATGCTAGTGGAACAATCGGTAAATTATGTGCCGCCTATAAATCATGCATAATTCCTTGCTGGAGTCGTGACGAGAGGAGCCGATAACAATCGAGCGAATCCGAACACCGGCGAGTGTGTCAACAAACGTTCAATAACATTCATCAAGCTTGATCATAGCTTGAGAGTGTTGTCAAGGTAACGACTGTAGCTTCTGGCTTGCGGATTTTATCGGTGGCGTCGCCGTCGAGGACAAAAAACAAACGAAAGAATCAAGGAAGGTTTCGCTGGAAACCTAATCCACTGTACAAGATACGAGACCTTTCAGCAGTAATGCACTTCCTGAACGGAAAGAACGAAGAGCCATCCATCGCACTAAACGACAGAACTGAGTTGCCATTCGTTGGCATTTGAGGGTTTGACCAAAGACTTTTCAAAACAAATTTGTGACACAATTTTTTGAAAACACTAGGAAAACGCTTAAGCCCCGCCGCGTTTATGGATGAGCTTTTTTGTAAGTTTTTAGTTTGCGTAGGACCACTTTGCCTTTGCAAGTGCTTTTTATTATTATTGGTTGTTCAATAGATAGAATGTGTTATGTTGTACTGTTTTTATTCGTTGGGCAGCGATGCTGCCTACAAACTTTAAAGCAAAATCTGCAAATTTCTGTTCATCACACATTTTCACAAATAAAAGCAAAACGAGTTACGTTTAACTAAAAATACACATTAATTTTATGCTGTTACGTCACAAAGTATACTTAATTAAGTACCGTATAAACTTATAAATCTAGCACGATTCAACGGTGAAGACCCATGGGCAACATAACCATATAATATGGTAATGCTAAATTGCTTTTAATTAGTTGAAAACCTCGTTGCGATGAGTGACACTTATTAGTAAGTTTTAATAATCATTTGACCTAATTAATATGCTATGCATAATAAGCTCTCCTCATAAGTTATGCAGTCAGAACGGAAACGGTGGCGATTGGGCGCGAAGACCTCCAGCTTTGCTTGGCAAGCAGTGCGACGTCGCCTTGGCAAGATTTCGTGTTAATAAAAGCAAAGAGAAAGCGCGAAAATAAATATCGTCCATATTTTCATAGCGGGTACTGGTCCTAAGCCCTGTATTACTCACACGCTGCTGCCAGCACGTGGGAACCAGCGGCTGCTAGGCTTCAAGCTTTACGAGATACAAAATGCAAGTTTTTTTCAGCGAGATTAATAAAATTGTTCTATAATTCACCTCGATAGCAAAGTGATGATTTCGGTTCTTGTATCAGTTCTAGTACGTACCATTAGGAATAAACTTAAAACTAAAATTTTTCTATATTTTATTTGTTAAATGAGACAACGTGTTTTTGCAATGTCTAATATAAATCTAAACGATAAAGCGTGCTGTACTTTTGTAATTTTCTATTTGATAATGTGCCAAAATAATTCACATTCAAAAGCCACTCAAACCGTTAAATCATTATGTTTTTTCTAATTATTTTAATTTACGTTCAAGTTATGCTAATATAATTGGCAATGACACCATTGAGTATAGTATTATTATTACTCTGATAATGCTCATTTACATTTCCTGAAAATATGTGTTACTTAAATAATGCAGTTATTTCGTACAGTGGCACATTGAATCCATTTAGTACGAGCGACTTGTAAATAATCAAATCTTCTTCAGACATTGCGAGGTAGCTTTCGCCAATAAGATGTCTTGGTTATAATTATACGATTAAACATTGTAATCCCAGCAACGCGTATATTCGAGCTTTCCTAAGCGTTGTATTAACTCGCACAGACACACGCACAATTCTGAATATTTAGAGAGGTATTATCCTCGTTATCGGAACACTATGGTTAGTATTTCGTGTTTTTCAAAACATTTATCCCCAATATGGATAACGATTGGATATTAAGCTCTCTTGTAATCATCGGGGGATTCGGTTACTACATGGGGTTGTTCTAGAGCCTTGCTATGTAAATGTGTGTTCGAACATGCTGAGAAAATGGTTTGTTGTATTAATATTCATGACAAAGTGTGTGGCTGGGTGGAGCTCCTAATGTACTTTGATAATTCGCTCCCTGGACGTGTATTGCCCATCAGTGGCGGCAACCGTGCCTAATCGCTTGAATGCGTTTTCTCCTTATTTCTCTAACCCACGACCATTTTCGCTTTGAGGTTCACTGTCCATCACTAAGGGTAACCGTGCCGAATTTAAGATAATTGCAGTGCTTTCTTTATTTCTCAATGTACTTTTACAATTTCTTCCTTTCAAGATAAGTGAGGGCTTTGGGTATAGAATGTATATTATACTAACCCAAAGGTATGGGTTAGTGTACATTGGCAATCAGGGAAGTGGCGGTCGGCAACCGTGCCAAATTACGCCATTTCTTTATGTATTAACTTCTCTGTATGCATACTAGGATAATTCTCACCTGAGAGGTACATGATCCATCAGTGGCGGCAGACTTGCCTAATTCAAGGTACTTGCAACACTTTCAATGTATTTTCACGTTGTTTCTGCTCTTCTCTATAAGAGGCCCTCGAAACAGGTTTCATTTCAATGGAGAATGGAGATCATCTAGTGATAGCTCCATAAAGAATGGGTGACCTTTTATCGAAAGGGTTATCCACGTTCTCAATTAAGAGAGAGAGAGGGGGGAGAGAGAGAGAGAGAGAGAGAGAGAGAGAGAGAGAGAGAGTTGATTCGCGTGTAGAAGAGAAGAGTATGTGTCCAGATCTGCACGGTCATGCCAGAAGTCCGAAGACCCGTGGATTCCAGCTCCTACATTCTGCATGCTGGATGGTTGACTGCGTGCATGACAGAATGTATATTTGATCAGATTCATAATCCGGTCGCGAAACAATGGTGGCACCCAGGGGGCTTCTATGCCCACTTCCCAGGGATGGTCGTTCGACTCTCGTTTGATCTATATGCAGCGATGCGGCGTGCTTGCCAATTAGGCTACTACAGAGGACGTCATGAACTGTATTACGACGGTGGCAGATCATTGGCTTTGTTTGTTTAGCAAAGCACGCCTTCATTTTTCAGTAGCGAAACGTAATTGACAAATGGAAATTGCGTAAAAATGTGAATTTGTTGTTCTTGTTTGATTAAGTGTGCGAATATTAGTGACAAACAATCCATGTGAGAGTTGTAACAGAAATTAAGAAATACTAGGAGAATAAGAAGGAAGATTTATTTGTTCAAATATTGTCTTCACTCCTTGTTAAATTTTCAGATATTCTTTGTATTTTTCTGAGCTACACTTTAGTCGTTGGGATAATAGCAATAAACATCACACTAGACTAGAACTAATGTACACGCTTAACAGTGAATGTGGTTGCCAATTTTTATATCCCCGTAAGCAACGACGCTGTAGTATGATTTGAAATATGTCTTTCTTCCCACTTCTTCCCTCCTTGCGAAAAGCAATCTCCCGGCGTGTGGGTGTTCGATGTGTGATCAAGGTAGCCCCTGACCAACTCAACGGGAAAAGCAATTTTCACCGAGCTTACCAGAAACAACAATCCAATGTTTTTTCCCTTTCGAAAAGAAATTGTGAAAAACGCGACACCTATCGATTTATTTATTTATACGGAGGGATTTTAGGGATTCGAAAAAATGTGGACGAATGATAAAAAAATTGTGGATCGCAGTTCGGATTCTCATTTCCCCAGGGGCAATGGTCACATCTTTGTACGTGGGATTTTGTGTGTTGGTCAGTCAGTGGATGCATGGGGGACCTCGCAAAGCTTGGAACGAAGTTTGCCTTATTGCCAAAAGGGATTTGGATCAATACATTGTTATGTTTTTTTTTTAATTTCAGAACAAAAAATATGAATACAATAATGTGGTGTATAGGTACTACCATTAAGTGGGGGAGGCTGTACTGTAAGTGTATTGCACTTAAAGGGATAATATATAAGATTCCGTAATCCGTCTCAAAATAATATATATCGAAAGAAAACGTTAACATCGCGAATAGAAATTTCGCAAGAAAGTTACAGATTACATTGGAGTAAATATCGGTTAATTGCAACAAATGTTTATTTATTTATTTATTTTCGGTCGTTCACGTCTAAGATGTCAAACTGTGGAAATAAGTGTTATTCATCATTTACTTCTTAACTCTGTCAACATTTCGAAATGTTAAAACAAGCATGGCCATCACTAATGATACAGGAAGTTTATTTTGAAAATGTGCCCATGCGTGAACTCAAGATATTTACGTTAATTATAAGTTCATTCAGTGCATCGTATTTGGCTGTAACTTGTTTATTATTTTTATTCAACTTATTTTTATACGTCTCAACTTTGATCTGAAGTCAGTTGGAAAGGCAAGATCGTTAAATTGGAAATGTCCACACAATTTGCGTTGACCATGAAGTTTACACAGTGAAGCTTCTGAGAAAGAAATCAGCTTTTGTAAGGTATAATAAAATAGTTATATCTTCGCCTGAACACATACGATTGGATGTAATGATTGGAGATACAGGACGATTACCCAGCAGAAGGTGTTAGAGGTGGTGACCTTTAATCGCAAGGGTCGAGTTGGTTCCCTACCTTCTCGCTGCGGGCGCTCCGGTCGTGTTGCAAGACGAACACCTGACGCGAGAGTGATTGCGCAAGAGATCAGTCCCATCAGGCAATGTTCATTCACATTCCATCAAAATAAATAGATTTTACTACACAAATTATCAAAGTAAAGAATCGAAAAATTAGTAAGAGCTACGAAGTTAGTGTAAATTATGTAGGGTAGAAAATTATGTAGGTAGAAATAAAGTTTCAACGTATAATACAATGATGGGTGAATTTAAATATGCTGGTCTATAGGCCTAATTGTTACATCATGTTGATATGTGACATGGAAAAAATACACTCCCCTTATTAATAAAACATTAATTTAATTATTACCATACCAATACCATAAAAACCGCAAATAGCCACTTTGATAGGGTTTTTAGTGGAAAATAACTTTATCAATCTTTGTCTTGAAAAATTACTTTTGTAATAAAGTAACGAGTTACTACCTAAAGTAACTAAAAAAGTAACGCGTATCTAGTAATGCGTTATTTCCAAAACGTACCATTCAACTCTGCCCGATCTTCATGTGTGTTATGCCAAGTCAGAGATAAGGAAAACCACAATATTTTATCCAATCCAGAAGTAAAATAATTCAACTTGTTGAGGGATTGGGTCCGGCACCGGTTGACCCGGGTTCAATCCCAGATCAAGTTGTTTTTTGTTATTTCTGGATTGTCGAGAAATAAGTATCACGACATCTTCCCAGCTGTTGATCAGAGTCCAGTGAGTAGCTTCGCTTTTTGTTCGAATAAAACGATGGAAACAACTTCTACTTTTGATGGATGTTCATGTTAAAAATAATAGCGACTACTTTCCAGTATTTCACTCACGTAGAAAGTTCTTTACATGGTATGTGGGAAAAGTGATCAAGGTCATCTGACATGGGATTGTTTTCGAATTCTATGTGACGTCCATTAAATTGTCAGGACGTGATGAAATTTCGAATGCATTTCTTATGTATGATATACTATTTCAAAAATGTATATATTTTAAAGCAAGATTTATGCTACCATTGTGTACATGTAGTTCAAAAGATCTTATCAGATGTGAACAATCTTTGAAAGAAAACTGAATTTTGGTAAGAGTACTAATAAAATATTAAGTCAGAGTGAAGTTCATACATATCAACATTTAATTCCAAACTCATTGACATACAATTTTTCCAAAATACAAAATTCTTAATAATATATTGGTTTATGTTGCTCTATTGTTTTGTAAAACTCACAAGTAAATATTACTAGTCTAAAAGTTGTACGAATCCATATTCAATTAACATTATGATTTATGGAACTACTTTTCGAATCACTTACGTATCTTATGATAAATACATCAATTATTAAAGTGCAAATATACATAATTATGTATACATACGACTACGAGTAATATAGGTATGTGAACTAAATCTATATACTTTCAATATTGTAGAAAACAGTTGGTTTTGTGAAGACTATACCTTCCGTCTAGTGTCTAGCCAGTCTATGTTTTTATCGAGACTTGTGTACGTTCGTTGACCAAGGACTCGACAATCGTTAAAATGCAGTGGTAGCTGTGTTCTTAAAAATTCGAACTGGAAACTATAAAAATGTTGTATAATAAATTCTCTGGATTCGTCCACCTAGCTCATTCATTCGACGGCAAAGCGCAGCAGTCCTGCGTGCCTAAAATATTAATGTCACACAACCGACATTGAATGCTGAGAGATGGGACAAGGGGACACTGCGCGCCACGCGTAATCATGGCGCGCATACAAACGAGAGACATGTTATTATCGTTTGAACTTGGCGCATCCGGCGGGAAAATACCTTTCATGCAATGTCAATGCGTGCTGGAAAGAAGGGCGAATTTAATAATCTGCTAATTTCAATTGAAGAGTGTTCCAATGAGGCAAAGTTTCTCATTCAATTAGGAGTTATTCATAAAGAACGGTGAGTTCGCATTGGCCCTACCTTATCTAGAGTTGGCTTCACTAAAATTGCACGACGATTCCTTTGGAACTTTTTAAATTAATCTCGGTTTTAATTAAATTTGCGAACGTGATACACATTTCGATGAAATTTTACTGGATTATGGACTCAAAACCGCAAAAAATATATTTTGTAGCTCGTAGCGGAAAGTGTTTCTTGGTAAAATATTATTTTTTATTTTTGAATGGGAGCAATTGTCATAAAAGTATGCCCCGACTGGGGATCGAACCCAGAACCTCTGGCTGCCAACAGTCACAACAAATAGCAATTTAATGAAGGTTTGTATTGTGAATCGATTACTATTGGATTAGAGCTATGGCGGAATTCAATATCCAGGATCGGGGCATACTTTTATGACAATTGCTATCATTCAATATTAATTTCCTCAAAGCGGGCTCATGCTAAAATACTTTATATTATTTTTTTTATTTTTATTTTGGCATATCTGAAAATGTTAGTTAGTTTATCTTTTATATAAATAAACATTCACACAATTCAGTAATCATTTGACATTGATATGATTTTTTCATAAAAACCACCATCTTAATTCATTCATTTCCAAACTGTATCAAATTTCCTCTTTCTTATTATTATATTTTGTTACCCAGCGGTTTAGCAGAGGTCGTTTAGCCGGTTCCCACACGAACAACCTTCGGGCGCGGTCAGGGGAAGTGGGTGAACGCTCTGCCCTGAGACACAAGTATACCACTGGTTAGAGCAGACGAAGGGTTCGAGAGCTAGTGTAACGGCTTCGTTCTCCTCGACGTCTGCTCGGCAGTCCGGGATAGTGAGAGAACCTAAATGACTGTCAAGGTTACACCGTCCTTTCGGATGGGACGTAAATCCATTGGTCCCCTTGTTACTTTTAGAAAGGAGTAGGCTACGAGCCGGTACCGGGTTTCCCCTCTTCCCTTCGACTCATACTTCATCCTCATCTATTACCACTCATCGTCTCAAATGACCTTAGTGCATTAAAATGAGACGTAAAGCAATATCAAATCAAATATATATCAACTGTTAAATGCTGATAAGAAATTAAACTGATTAAAACTAAAATATATAAATGGGTCTGAACTGTGTGAATGAAATGAATATGTGAGTAATCTAACAAACAAACCTAAGTACGAAATCTATACCTCGGACATACAATAAAGAGGGAAATGCAAGGATAAAAATACGGTTATGTTATTTAATTATGGCAATCAGATTCAAAGCAGAGGTTATTGTTGCTTCTCCAAACATACAACTAAAGCTACATTTTAAATTAATTATACTATTTCTTTCAGATTCACCGCTCTGTTATTTTACCTGAACCACTCAGATTTATCATTTCTTTGTAAAAAGGCTCTCTCTTAATTGCTTTGTTTTCAGATTAACAGGTTTGTTTTATCTCGAATTAAATTAATTAAAATTCTTGTCGACTTACACCAGCAGGATTAGACCAGCTGAAAACATTTTCATTCAAAGAAACAAACTCTGAAAAACATTGCCATAGCCATAGTAAATCTGTGATAATTAGCTTTATAAACATGGCCCCTGCTACACGGGGAATTGTTTGCACGTGTGCTCCCCCCACCCCCAACCCTCCTTTCTGCCCCGAACGCTCGTTTTACATCGTAAATTGCAATGGTAAAATGTCTCTTGAGCCCTGTGTGTATAGCACTGAACTGAAAATAATGGAAATCGCAATAAGTGGGTGTTGAACATATGCCGACTGTGCTCGGTAAACTTTGTAGCTGGGGTGGGAAATATTTGTACAAGCGCCGAATGACTAATAATGTAACGCGTTGTGTTGTGCTGTGTTGTAAACTAAGCCCTTATCGCCATATGCGGCCTGCAGACCATTGGAAAACAACAATTTCACAAGTATTACTTGAATTTGGTATTAAATTGGAATTGTCAGGCGATACAATAAACACGAGAAGCGTTGAAAATATTTAACTACGGAAAATTAGTTTGAATGACGGACTATAATGTATAAAATGTTACATTACATTTAATGTTTGAGATAAAATTAATTTTGTTTTGATATTTATAACCTGGTTCATTTCACAAAGAGTGTTTGGAGCATGATCTTTTCTGCCATCCTCGTGACACATTTTTAAAGAATGTATTGAGAAACAAATAATAAATAAAATAAATACAATTATTTATTGCTTTAATAAGTTAATAACTTTATTAAACACGATTTAACGAATCTGGATATGCACTGGGAAGCCGTAAAAGATGTATGTATAACAAATAATGAAGTTAAATCTAGAAAATGACCAAATGGAAACAACAAACAATCTTAATACTGTGGTATTTTTGTATTAGCGCAAGACCTGCGTTTTCAATTTTGGATTCACACAATGCAAAAAAATATACGTAAGACACCCTGTTTAAAGTTGCACTTTCTTAGACAATGTATGCACTCTAAATTGTTCTATCCATTACATCAAGACACAATTATTCAACATTTGATTGATTGAACCAAGTTAACGCTTGACGCCGACCTGGTTTCCGCCAGTTAACTGTTCGTTCATATAATTATCATGTATTTCTGATTGTGGACAGTCTGTACATAGAGTGATTTATAAGACAGCGAATGTAAATGTTTAATTACTGAAGGAAACGTGAGTACCCCACTCATTCATCATACTTCACACGAGTGTATGATCTAATTTAATCTGAATCCATCAACGTGAAGATAGGATCGCTTAACACAGCAGCATGCCTTCAGCAATTAACACTGAATGAACTCCTACGCTACTCGTCTCTGTATACTCGCGATGATTATATTTAAAATGCATTACTACGTCATTCCGTACTACTAAAACGCTAAGGAGGAGTATACATCATTGTCAAGACATGCTTCGTTAGGAATTATCAAAATGACATTTTCTATTTTATGATGATTAATATTGTTTCTTTCTGGTTTAAAAATATAAATTCGTTCTGTTTTAAGAAAGAAAGAAACGATATTTAGCATGTGGTAGACCAGTGGATTTTTTTTACTTCATTTCAAAATAAAGAGAAAACTGAAAGGCAAAAGAGAAAAAAGTATAAGAAAGAAGAAAATGGAAAGACCCATTGAGTCCCTAAAAAATTTAATCTTGTGTAGGTTTTATTTCTTTATTGTTATTTTCTTATTAGGTTGGCTTCATCACTTAAAAGACGTAACCCGTTATAGAAGACTTCATAAAGTTACCCGAAACCCGTATAAAAGGGATGACAATAACTCTCTAGTTAATATTTGGCGGACACGCATGCTTTTATTCCGAGTGTTCGCAGTTGTTATTGTGTCCATATTCCTGTCGGTTCTCGCTTTACGATTTGAAGACACGTGACGTATTGTTGAGCTAAGGCTTAGACAAAGTGTTCAAAATGCGAAATAAGTTACAGCTCCCTGTGTGTGTCTTGTTATTTTATTTATCAAGGCACGAATCCCATAACACTAACCCACAGGCATATTTGTTAATTGTTTGCGATATACTTTTGATACATCCCATGAATACAAGTCTTGAATAAGTTAAGGTTATTCGCTAAATTATTTTTATACAAGAAATTTTGAAAAAATTGCTCCGAATGCAACAGCAAGATGGCTGTTTTGGCTACAAACGAATCAGAATTCAAAAGTTGTATACAATACCAAGAACTAAAAATAATGTATTTGAAACTATTAGAATGCTCAGGAAAATATAATTACAATTGTAATGTAGCACTGGGTAATCAATGTAAGACCAGAAACGGAATCTAAAATGTTTTCGTTTTAAACCGCGAATCTCAAAATTTTCTCAGTAGACTCTGTTTTCTTTGAAAATATGAATAGTTTGTAATATGAGACGTACAACCCAAATTCATTCATCCATGAACAATTTGTGCCCTGTCTTGTAGCAAGTTACCAGTGAAGAAATTCATGACTAGAAGATGTATTATTTCAATAACACCGTGATGTATACATTATACAACTCTGTTTACAGTATTTTGACTTTTGCAAATATCGTGCACATTTCTGCTTTCTGCTTCCACGGGCGTGCATATCTCGTGAAATATGAAGGCAAGAAACATATTGCGCTTGAGAGAAGAGCAGCATACGAATACCACAGCTACTTTATTATAAATTTCACGAATAACTTCGTGTAACACAGCGATACGATATGTACGCCCACCGAGTTGAGTTTCAATTTAAATATTTCTTAGGCTATGCATGAAGGAGCAATTCGGGGTGGGTGGGCGTAGTGTATATTTTCCAAAAAGTGTCAACGATTTTTTAGCAGATTCTAGACGATTTGTACTAAATTGATATTATCGTCGCTATCTCCATTTCTCATACATACATACACATACTTCAAATAACATATTACTTGGCATACTGAATTTACGTCAATACGAGTAGAGATACGTACAATCGTACAAAAGCTGAAGAAAAAATTAATTTATAAAAGGCACAAGCGAATTCTCATTATAGTTGTGTTGTACTATAGTGTCACCAAACACATTTATTAATCATCATTCGTTATCTGATGTCATCGATGATGTCACAGTCACGTTGTCAGGGAAGTCATCATTCGCGTCATTATGCTAACATCATCAATCGATCTGTTCTCCTCACTTGACATTCAATGACGATAACAATGCATTGTCTGTTTTCTCATTATATCTTAAATGCTCACAAATTTCAAATCACAAACATGAAAATGGTTCAACATCCTTGTGTGGAAGTTGTGCTTTATAACGGTGTATGAATGCAATAGCTAGTATATTGTTTAAAAACAAAACTAATATTATTTATATTTTTTTAAAGTACATATTTTTGCAGGTGGTTGTGAAGCAGTAGCAAACGTTCCACGACGTTGTATAATATTATTTATAATTAAATTTGCATCCAAAGTTTATTTGCGAATTGTTATCAACGTAGATCAGATAGTTGTTTTTACTCAAGAGAACAGTTGATTTCAATCAAAATAAAAACAACAATATACTTCCACTGCTCTGCAAAAAAACTTTTTGTATTTTCTTGAATAACACAATGTTCGTAAATAGATAACAAATTTCAAAGATTGTTTATTCACAAAACAAGATGCCACTTGTACGATGTTTTAAAGCGTTCACCTCTGTCTCTTAGCGTGTAGGTCTATGTTAATCCCTGGTGTGTGCATGGTTGAATAATGTATGAGCCGTACTGGACTGGTGATTTATGAAGAACCTCCTACGGACTTCGCAATAGAGACTTATTGAAACTTATACTCGCTATTTTACTCCACGGCACGTAACACGTTTTGACAATTTGATCAGATACAAAAGATTGTCTAGAACATCTAAGAATCGGGTACCCTCACTCTCTTTACCTCGACAACACCGCCTCCATACATGCTGGTTGAGCTCAACAAACGCAACATCATTAAACGTATTGTGTGTTTTTCTTTTGAGATAGTCAAAGAAGCTTGGTTTTAATTAATGGTGTTCGTAAATTCAACAGTAGTGTATATCAGAGATTGATATGAACGAATGATGCATACATTAAGAAACCACAACGCTCACACCAGCTGTTCGTTTTTATTTTCTTCGCCACCCACATACCCACTTGTAAGTATAATAAAGTGCAAATATAACTTGCAACGAACAGTTTTTATGCTAAGTGTTATGTCATCACGATGTAATTTAGTGCTATATCACCAAAGTTATGATATCTTTTTACCGCAACGTGTACTTTTTGTGCACGTACAATCTGCATTGGGTTTTAACAGCAGCCGTTACTACGAAGTATACGCCACCAGCTGAGCTAATATCCAACTTGTACTTTTATAAATGGCACCGAAAATGGAGAATGTACATTAAATAGACTTTGTCAAATAATAGTTTGTAATAAAAATGAACGAGCTACTCACAGAAAAGAAAATAGGAAAATCTTGTAACAATACAAAATCTAGACAAAAATATATATTGAATTCATACCCAGGTTTTCACTGAGATTGCTTTTCGTAGATGTAGTTTGTTAGAATTGGACATGAAAACTCCTCTTGAAAAATTATTTTAGTAACAAAAACATTTAAACAACCCGGTTATCAACTGGCCAAGTAGACTTTGTACCTATATACAACAGCAATAAATTATCGCCTCTCCGAATCCCTGAGTTAACTATAAATCAAATCCAAGTTGTCTATCAGAGTAGAGTAGCATATCCCACGGCCGAGTGCGACACTGAGTGATTAACAACTCGGCATCGGTTTTTGCAATCCGAGTGCGAGTGCGAATGTTCTATCTTATAAAACAGCCGTGCCCTAGACAGACTCCAACGAGGCTGCAGCACATGGACTTGCAATGTTGACTGGCAACTGACATCTCGAGTAATTTATGAGTTCAAGTTTACATCGTACAATAGACCTTTCGAGAATTACACTAAATCAAATCCAATTCTATTCTCATTGCTCATGTGAGCTAGCTCTGATTTTAACATAATGAAAGAGTAATTATTCTATCTTGATCACAGACGCACCATTTGAGTAACAATTAAACGTTAGGAAGCATCGAGAACTCGAGATACGAAGCTTAAATTTAAATAACAAAATGCAACTCAAAATTTGTCGGTGATCTACATTCTATATTTTATTATATTATATATATATATGTTAGTACTTTAGACAGAAATTAAAAAAGTGACTACACCGGGGTTTACACTTTTTTTAATTTCTGTCTAAAGTACTAACATAACAGCGTCATAGTCGCCTACTATAAAGCCAAGTTTAACAATATATATATAATGCAAAGAAAATGCACAGACAAACTCTGCGGAAGCGTATTACACCCGCTTTGAAGCATGCCCGCGCCTGCATTGACGGGGCTGTACAGGGAGTTAGTGACGTCACGCAAAACACAGCCAAGCCTTGAATCTAAAGAACCAACCAGCGTATTTACATTTCGTTTTTATGAAGCACATCTCAAAATACTAACTACACGATCTACAGAAAATAATGACATTTCCTTTCAGAGCCAGCCCGCCTTTATACCTTGGTATTTATACTGGTTTTTGCATTCTCTCACGAACTTTGTTTATTGTGTGAATTACACTCAATTGTAATCTGATTTAATACGTTGCAGATTGTTTGTTTACAAGTTGGATCTCTGAAACGTGTTTAATTGTCCCTGAAGAGTAATTTGTTAACACGGGTTTGCGGCTAACAGTTTAATTAAGCACAATTCGCACAGCTATGAAATACGCTTTTGACTAATCACAACTTGTGAAATCTAATTTTAAACGTTTCAAAAATTCCTGTGAATATAATAATGATTCGATCTATCAAAGTTGTGTCGTGTTTAAGTAATGCTTAAATACTCATCAAAACTTCACAATTGACCGCCATTTATCGTAAAGATTCTGAGATGATTGGATGAGCGAAGCGAAGACTTCAATTTCACTGACCCCAACAAAATTTAGCTCAGTTTTTTTTTTCTGTCTGTTTGTTAACTCTCTACAAGGCAAACGACATATCCGATCTTGATGAAAATTAGAGGGGACCTTCGAAATCTCTGAACTTAGAGGTGTATTGTTTTTGGGTACAATCGAAGAAATATTTCTCATGAATATCGTACTTTTACGATTTTTTTCGATTTTTAGTGCGATATTTTCGTGACATTTGGGCCGATTCTGACCAAACGGGTGGGGCTACAACGTTCATATTTCACATGGACATTAAGGTAATGGTGATGTATTGCTTTTTGAAAGAAAAAGTTGAAAAAGTTAGCCAGAATCCATAGAATAAAGGTTTTAATATGATTGTTTTTAGGTTTATAACAACAATTTACAAGTAACAATAGAAACTTGACAACAATCACAACAATGCGTTCAAAAGGCACTTGATAAGTGAAAAGATCCCACGCAAATTAAAAACTTACAAAAAAGCTCATCCATCAACGCGACGGGACTTAAGCGTTTTCCTAGTATTGTATAAGTCAACGGCCGGTGGTCTCCCGCTCGCCGTGGTCTCTCATTAGTCCGCCATTCCCCTCAATTATTTTCTTTTCCTTGTCGAACACGACACATCTACTTCCAATCGATGGCCAAACACTTCTCGCTAGAAAATAAGATAAATGTTATCTTTGCCACAACGATTGGTTGGGTCATTTATGTCGTATGCCATTATAGTCACTAACGGTGCCAAAGCGTCAGGCAGTTCCAATTTATTGTTTTCAATCTGTTGTTTATTTGACAGAAATACTATAAACAGGTAATATACAACACTAGCAGTGTGTTTTAGATTAGATGTGTTCTATTAATAACCCGTTTTATTACTCTTGATGCTCTACATATAACTAAATTCGCTTGTCGTTTCTCGCGCTATCGTTTTAGTGGGTTTATTTTGTGCTGCTGCCCAATGCAAATCAGAAGACATAAAAACAAATGGCACTGATAGAACAACGGTACAGGTTTGATTGTGCTGATGTTTGACGAAGAATTCAGCGTTTGATTTAGCGTTTTCGAAATGATCCACGCTTCGGTAATGTGTGCTGACGGAAATGTAAGTTATCTATACCCATCCAGTTCGGGATGTATATTTTTATGACATTTAAAAAAATCGTGTTAAATGAAACACACACAACATTATGGATCTAAGAGAAACATAATACAATTAAAACGTCGATGGGTAAAAATACAAAAGAATAATGAAACAAAAGAATATGCAATCCACAAATTAAAATTCATAAATTAACTGATCCCTTTTGGTCCCTTTCGCCGGGAGGACGCTTTGACCTGGATTGAATCTCAATATTGTTTACTTTTTGTACTCAGAACCTTTAATAAAAGATGTAAATGCAAGATAAAATTTAAAGTGTTAATTCTTCTTTGGCAATCAGTTGATTTCGAAGCTGCGAACCTAATTTTGGGAACCCCTTGTACTCGAGCTTGTACGGATACAAATGTTTTTTCGAAAAAAATATACACATAAATAACTGGTTAAAAGATGAATTTGTTATGATACTAATAATAGTTATCAAACAGCCACGAGCGCATGCGCTCTGATTGACAGTCAAGTGTTGACGCATAGCCGCTCAGAACGTTCATATGCGCGTGACTGTGGGTGTGAACACAAGGAGAAAACACCTCTCCCTGGACTAGCGCCTGAAAAGGTATATTTAAGTGGGTCCTTATCTTCAATGAGGTCTGTCACCTACTACACGCCGTCAAGTTGATTTCTTTCATTGCTGGCCATTGGCCGCATAAATTACTGCAACAGCCAAGAGCTGCTGGTTTAATGTGTTAGCTCTTCCGTCTTTTGTGTTATGCTTACACAAGGAACCGATTCAAAGTTTTACTGAATGGGCACATTTTATTGTTTCATGTTTTATAAAAATTTGTTCGAACCAAAGCTAATAACCAAAGATAAATATTGTACACTTCAATTATTGGACAATTTATTTTAATGGTTAAATCAGAAATTAAAGTTATTTGCTTATTCAATAATATTTATGTGAACCAGTATCAGCAGTATAATTAAAGTATACTCAAAAGTAAAAAGTGTCAATAGAAATTAGAGAGAACCTTGTATTACTAGACTAAATTTTCTTTGGAGACTTGAAGAATCATTATAATTCACGTACGTATCTTGAATTTAGTCAAGGTAAGAATTAAACTATCAGCTAGTTCGATTCCTTGTTACATAACGGAGTGACAATGGATCCTAGGGTTACAACGTCGTAAAAAGTGACCACCCATCATGCCGAGGACACTGCGTTGGTCATCGGTTAAGTCCAATCATGACGCACTCACACTCACGTGGGCGAAGAAGACCCAACTTTGAATCCACGTTTCCTCCCTACAGATCACTTATTTACTACGGATGCTTGCGAGCTTTTAGAATATTGGCCTGGCACATCTTAAAAGCTTTTTATGGAGATGTGGTTATATATTTTTAGCTTGAAAAGCTTTTATAAAACGTGTACTTTACTATGTACCACACTCTTTGAAAGATTAAGGTTCCATTATTTTGCTGAAGTTCTTAAAAGAAGCTTTCTTGTGGGATGATCACTTTAAATTTGTGAAATTCAATGTAAAACTCAAAGTGACAATCGTAAAAGATCTTCGAGTTTCGTGAAAATTTGACATTGATTTAGAGCAAATCTGCATCTGCATACAAAGAGACTTTTCCACAGCGATGGCTGCTGTGCTGTGGGTAGTCCAATCATTTTTAACTCTCTGTAATTCTGTTCAGGTGTATAACTTGATTGTGAATGACATATCCAAGTGCTGTTAAAGATTAAACCTGATGGAATTCGAAGAAAATTTTAAACAAACTTCCAGTCAGGGTTTCCGGAGCCGAGAATCGTTCTTGCTACTTCCAACGGTATTCTCATTCGTTACGCTATGCCTACCTCTATCGGTGGGCCGTAAAGTTTCTACCAACCGAATGAGTGAGAATCATAGGAATAAACCAAGTTCAGAACTAGTGCGTGATTGATGGTGCGTGGGAACACGATACAGTAGCTCTGCGTGAATGAACGTGGAGTGAATGATAAACATCCCACACTACATCTCCTTTAGAAACCCTATACAACCACATAACAGAACGTTTCTCATAGGAACCTATGTGATTTCTATACCCATTTACAGACAGATATATTTTTGTACCGTATTGAGAAGATAACAGTACCAGCCCAAAACGTGTCCCCTTGAAGTTTGAATCAGCCATATCAGATATTCTACGGCTTCATACAAACACAAACCAATGTTGACCACGGCACACGGGAAGAAATGCGGGCTACCTCTTTGATGGGTGTGTAAACATACACCCTACCGATGACTATAACACCCTTCAAAGGGTTATTTCTATGTGTGCGTAGCTGCTGCATAAACCCCGATGCTCTCACAACGCCAAACAAAGCACGAAATTGAAATAGACTCTGCCGAAATTCTGGGTGGCCATTGAGAACCAGGGTGTTACAGGCGTTCATGATTATAGTTATTATTTCCTTCTACAGGATCTGATACCTGGAAGATGATCGTATTACTATCAAGATTCTTGACGCACATGGTTATTACACAAGATAGTACTTCGTTATTGGAGCTGCGCTTCTCTATTCACAATGACTCTTCATGAACACCCCTTTCAGTGTTATACAGGGCAGTGGCGGCGAATCAGACGTAATACTAATCGACGTCATTGTGATGAAATTACTTATCAAGTAATAATCTTTGAAAATACTGAGCTCGATCAGTTACACGCCCATTGGCTGTTGATTGAGTAGCCATCAATGCAGGAGTGATGCATGACTGGCGTCTAGTCTTCCCATCCCACACAAACACATTAATGCATGCACCTAAAGCGAGCGGTGTAATTAACAAGGCGGTGATGTCATTCTTACCTGGTTAACTGGCTGCGGGCTGTGTCGTAAGCGATAAAAACTAGCTTTATCACTTTGTTCCGGTTTAAGTTTAACTCAACGGCTCTTGCCATGTTAACGTTTTAACTCAACTGTTTTGCCCTCAATACTGTACTAAACTTTATTTTAATTTAATTTTAATTTTAATAATTTGTAATTTAACTTGAAACTTGTTAACTGTTTATTACGTGTAGCAAGGAAACAGTTTTGGCTGCAGCGACCAAATGAAGGTTTATTATGTCCAGCTTTGTCAGTTGTAATTATTGTAGATTGTACATAAGAGTAAGACACCCCATGCTTGCCAATTGAATCGTGCTTTAAAGTTGAGCAGTCGTTATAACACTGTTTCTAAACCAGAGATACATACATAATTCATTGAATGTCTGCTCCCTACAAACATGCATATTACATGTTTCACATGCATACTACATTAACAAGCCAGGCATGGCAATGATTACCAGATCAGTGCATTATTGGCATGTAATGTAAACTGCTTCTGGAAACAGCAATCTATGCAATTCTGAGGTATCCTCGTTTATAAGCTGTTACATCAACTATGTCTAATTTTGATGGATGATGTGTCTACATGGGGCTTCAGCTATCACATATTTCACAGGATCAGTGCACTGCCACCCTCAATTTATTTTCCACTGGTGTAAGCAGAGTTCGTCCTACTCCACTACTATGATTCTATAGGTCCGTCCATTCCATAGGCTACGACAGGCGGGATTTTTTCTGTTATCTGCTACTATGGGTCCACCGAGCAATAATACGAAATTAACTAAACGATGTATTACTATATTTAGACAAGGTCGTAAAGTTATCTAGAACATTGGTTTTTTAATACTTCACAAAAGTTTAACACAAGTCCAGTCTATACAATCGCGTGACAAATGTGTGAGAAACAAAACCTCCTATATACTTGATTTCTTTGTATAGGCCTACAAGAGTTTTTATAATAGATTTGATGTTATTTTTAAATCTAAACTTTGCATTCATCATTAATGAATCAATCTACATTTTGCGAAAGTTTACATTTTCATTTATTGGCAAGAAATTTCTTATTTTCTTATTTTTTTTATGAAAGACCAATTGTATACTTATTCATGCATCCATGAAGTGTGTATTAAAATGCCACTTACCCATAAAACACCCCTAGAGACGAATTCACCAAAGATTAAAGCGCGTTCGAATGGACAACAGGTACGAGAAGTTAACTACTTACCTAGAAAAGAAACAAAATGTATTAGATCAATTGCAAAGTAATAGCCAAAGTGCATATTTTTTAAAATTCAACAAAACAATATTTACAAGACACTCCGCGTCACCTCCACACATTAAGTTGCACCAGCAACTTCTTGGCTATGTAACTAGAAACCACATTGGGTACATTGTGGTTTTGTCAGTCACCAAGTTCGAACAGGACTTACGCCACTGTCAGATGCTATTTTAATTCCAAATTCTGTATTTAAAACATGAGTAATACAAATACGATGATATCCCGCAATGTCTACGAAACTTCAAGCACACACAGCAAATTTAATTCATGACGTAGGCATTAATGATGGAGAAGCAATCAATGAAATACCAATTTGATAAGACCTCTGTCTCTGACTATTGTAATTTTCACTATAATTTCCATATTGTAATGATAATTTTAAAAAAAAATACTAGACCCTATATTTAAAGTGCATACTTTTTCGTTAGAAGGAGAGTCTAAAAAATGTGTGAATATTCTTTGGTATTAGCAAGTCTATTTTCAAAGTGCTCTCCAGTTTCCACCCCACCCCTAACCCACACCTCTGTAAGCCAAAATATATTATCTAACTTGTTTTCAGTCCAATCTCGTCCCCTTCCACCCCCATTCCCCCACCCCCGACACGACATTGCCTCCACCCATTATAACCACATATCTGCAGTCAAATAAATCTGATCCTCTAATCTAGACTTGTTTTTACTCCCCATACACCCACCTCCGTCACCAGGACTTATCTGCATGCTAATGATCGACTACACCCGACCACCATGACGCCTAAAAACATCGCCGACGCCAACTCTCTTTGACCGCGTCCATACGATATGGATGTATGTGAGGATGTATGTGTTTGCCATTAATATTTACATACGAAATATTCAGTTCCAGTGAGAATTTTAATTGTGTTTGTCTACATATGCTCGGCAATATAATATATCGAACACAATGGTATAAATATAGGGATATACACATTTCACGACGTACGTTGACAATATAAATTGATCAAATTAGATTTATCTATAATAGAGGCTGTGCCTGCATTTAGTTCAGTCGTAATTGCATTAGTTAACAGAATGTTACATGGAATCATTCAGTCCCTTGCAATTTACGAATGTTTAAATCTCTATGTATCAACAAAGGTAATGATGGCCAATAGGGCTATTATACAGCATTGTCATTGTCCTTGTGAAGGGTAAGTAAATAAAACAATGGTCCTGAAATACAGTTATATTGTTTTGCCACATGAAACACATTTGCGGTATAATTCAGTATTCATTGTGAATAGTAGGATTATTAAATACAATTCAGATTTGTTGCTTAAAATTAATAATGCTAAATTAAACGAAAGTTTGTAGTGTGGCATCTAACTGACATATATGTATATGAATGCAAATTTGTTTTTCTGTATGCCTTAAATAGTTGAAGATGTAAAGACAGCCAATAAAACAAACCTTCATTCCAGAACACATTAGTGAACAACATTGTCATCTTGACGATGGGAAATCTTTCTTGATTAGCTTATTTCAAGAACATGGCATTTTAAACTGCAAAATGATTAAATGAACTACCATTTTACGTGTCACAATATTTTAAAATGAATAAAGTTTTATTTATTTATACACAAAAACTGAAAGCAGTGTTGCATTGCACATAAAATACGTAATAATTTGTGTTTCATTTGGAAACTACATGATCAAAATTACAATTCCTTTTAGTTGTTTTGTTACTCAGTATATTGTGCCTGTCACCAATTACCATGCAGCGCAAGGACGCTGTCCATCGCCCAACTCTGGCACACATCAGATTTTTAGTTATAGGTGCTTCGCACCAGGCACTAAAACTACCAGGGGAGAGGCTTCGAGCCCCACGACCATTCCCCAAAACAGAAGAAGATTATATTAGGAATAAATCAAAACATTTTATTTATTATTTTATTTTTATTTTCAATTTGCAACGTACAGATTAGACCATACAGAGCATTTTGATGGCGACAAGAATAAAAGGGCACTGAAGGCATGTAGTTTAGAATCATGCCGTTCATGCGGACTATTTTTCAGTGTTACTTGTGAATAAAAAATAACGCCATTAAAGCAAGTAATTATCTCCATTTAGGCGAAACCTTGTTACAGATGGCGGAGGGTTAAATCGTTTTTCACTCCTTGGATTGGATACACCGATTTATTTTAGTGAGTGGTCATTTTACTTCGTTTTTCCTCGGTGTTTTCCCCAAAGAATAAAGGTGAACATTAATAGTTGATTCTTTCGATTGATTCTTACAAGGTTTGTTACGAAGAGCTCAGAACATCTCTCGAACAAAAGACTAATTTATGTTATACTTATTCACTACTTGGTTTTAAATTTTGACAACTGATATTGTAAAATCGTTTTTATAACAGTTTGCACGAGATTTTTTTATTTTTTTAAATTTACAATGTAATTGTTTGTCAATTTTTTTCCTCCCCAAGAAAATATCAAAACATGAAATTTAAAAATGTTCACCCTAAGGGTTGGTTCTCCTTTCTGGCCCACATATGTAAATTACATAAACAATTATACATCCAGATTAAGAAGTCTGGTTTCAAAGTTAATTTCACATCCCATTGTTATAGAATAGACAAAGATACTTCAAACGTTAACATTTTGGTACCACATACATCGGCACATGAGTATACCACAAATAAGTAAAGAAGATTACCGATATTGTAACAAACTTGTCCCCGCGTTACATGGTGGAGGTGCCGGTTCTAGAGATGCAACGAATTTATGTGAAGCTGGCCATTACCCGTAACACGTAGGTTCATCAACAACATTCTGTATCATCCTTGTTACAGGGCAATCCCAACAAAATACCGAATGCTAATCATGCTAGTTTTTTTATTGTGAGACGTACATGCACAGTCAAACGGGAGTGGACGGATAGAAAAGTAATGTATACATAGCGGAATTCTTTCAATTTCAGTATTTTTTTTCCACTAAGATAACAACACTCAGTCCATATCCAACTACTCATAATTGTTTGTGTATTCAGGAGTCGAAGTTAATTTTCTTCCTTGATCAGTTACATCGCCCGAAAGTGTTTCCACTTGTCCACGTAACGTGTATTACCAGTTCTATTACTTTTATTGGATGAGCGTAGCGAGCGAAGCGAAGATTCCATTTCACTACACTGGAGAAAAAAATCCGGAATGTTTTTTTTTCTTTCTTTTTTTCTTTTTTTTTGTATTTTTGTCTGTTTGTCCGCACGATTCCGGCTAAACCGATACTCCAATTGCAATGAAATTTTATGGAGGTCTTCGAAATCTCTGAACTTAGAACTGCCACGTTTTTGAGCGTAATCGAAAAATTATTTCTCATTAAAATCGCAATTTTACGATTTTTTTTCGATTTTTGAAAAATTTCTTCTACTTATAACACCTACATGCTTTATCCGATTGTTATGATTTTTTCACAGAACCATAATTTTATGAATTAAGATATTCGTGTAAAATTTGAGCGCAATCGAATAATTATTTCTTATGATAAACGCAATTTAACGACTTTTTTCTTTTTTTAAATTTCGATTAACTAAACAAATTTAAAATTTAAGTTTACTTTTTATAAAATTTAAAATTTAAGTTTACTTTTTATAAAATTTAAATTAATTAAAAAAAAATCTTTTACAGTAATGATTTTTTCACAGAACAACAAAAAATCCGCATAACACATGGCAGCTCAATACACCAATTACGCTCATCCAACAACGCGGCGGGACTTAAGCGTTTTCCTAGTTATATACGCATGGTCATTTTCGTAACTCTTACGCGCCCTTTTTGGTGATGGAGAGGAGTAACAGAACCATTTGTGTGTTTTTAAATTGTATGTAGCCCATATTTAAATATGTGAACAAACAAAAGTAACGATTAAAAGTAACATATAATTGAGTAACCACATAAAATAATATTCTCTAAATATAAATTAATCGCATAATATATATTTTTCCGAACTATAGGATGTATGGAATTAGTTTTTTCGTATCACATGGGTGACCCCGAGGTTAAGCCTCGGAAGCTCAGAGGTTGGTTCACACTCTCACCAAGTTAAGCGGCTTAGCGCTCGGTGAGAAGCCGGCGGATGACGTCACACATTGGATTCAAACTCTGGAGCTCCGGACGGTGCATGGAGGAACTGAGACATGACCGCTTTTGATAGTGCCATTAAAGTGTCACCGAATCAATTTCAGTTTACCTTTGTTTGATTGTATTCAGTTTATAGATATTTATCAATTGTTTCCAGACAAAAATATAGATTGAAAAAAGATTGACAGGAAAGAGCACAGCTCCCAACACACTTAACTATCATCTATTATCATTAATAGTTTAATTAATAACTATTATCATCATATGAAAATAGGCTTGATATGGATCCAAAAAACATTTTCATTTCCTCACTAATAACATTTTGGAACAAAATAATACGCATTTAGTATACTTCCAAACAGTAAATTATAAGATAAAAGAAACTAGTAGAACAGGTATTTATTCCTTAAATAATTGTTTATTAGACATAACACTCACTGCTCTTTATCAATGTTTGTGATATTTCGACTTTTATTCAAAAGTCTTTTTCAAACTGAAGGTTGACAAAGGAAAGAAAAAAAATTCTTTGTCAACCTTCAGTTTGAAAAAGACTGGAATAAAAGTCGAAATATCACATAAATATTGACAAAGAGCAGTGCAGCTATGTCCAATAAACACTTATTTAAAGAGTAATATATAAATTACTTAAATTTAGTTATATGTAGAAAAGAAAAGTTAATTCACTTCCGTTCGTGATTGATATTGATAGATATTTAGTTTAATGATAGCAATTCCCCCTGCTCAACTTAGCTATTGACTTTTTCACCCCTTATACAAACAAACGACGGAAGCAAAAATGAATAAGAAACTGCAGAACGTTTTAGCTGCACGCGCTAAAAAAAGACATTTAGAATTTGTAGACAGGGTTCAAATTTGCATAATATATCACCATGGTTTTTGTCACAGCGTGAATTACATAGGCCGTCCAAGGAGGAGCGACGAGGGGGGTAGGGGCAGGGGGGCAACAGTGGGAGTTGAATAGTATGGGCGCGGGTGGGCGCATTAATTCAACAACCACGAGTATGACGACAACGCCCTCTTATTCGACAAACGGCGGCAAACTGTCGAGCACATAATAATAGTGTAGGCTTTGATTCTCGCGCGCGTTTCCTTCCTCGGGTCTATGACGTGACGTGACGTCAGAGAGAAGAGAGGAGCCGACGTGTACGTTCTCGGCCTTAAATAAGACATGAGTAGTATTTTAATTCCTCGCTTCTATCGTAAAGAGTAATCAACGAGGAAGCGTAGGAAGCTTGATTATTACGTCGCGGGGAGAACAACGGAACACTGGTAGCAAGGAGACTTACACGAATCGTTTTGTTACAAAAGGAAGAAGGTAATATTTTTCAGCTGTGCTTGAAGGGTTTGGGGGCTAGAAGAGAAATAAGTGAGATGTTTCTTTAAACAACCTACGTAACACCGCAATTGTGTAATTACTAATTGCTTATGTGGGAGCAGGAAAAACAAATATAGAATAGAACTAAATGCAACTGGGAGTCGCTGTATAATGGTCATAATTGAATTAATTAAATAAATCAAACTCGCAATTCTCACATGCATGAATGGTAAGTGCAGGAACCAACCTTGTCGTCGCCGACGCCATCGACAAGCGAATAAATGCTAACCAACCAGAGAATCGAATAATTGTGTAACGGTCGTGTTCGATTTTAATCGAAGGTGTCACGTAATTATTTCTAAAATTGTTCAGTTTTTGTTTCATTACTTATGAATATACAAATAACAAGAATTTTAACCAACAATAAATTGATGATAAATTGCACCCAAATTTTTGTATGTCTCGTCGTTGTTTGCATTAATTCTGAATATTTTAGACAAAAAGGTGTGAACCACTTTATACAAATACAAAATTGTTTATAATATCGGTTTTATTTCCAAAGCATGTTTCATACAGTCATTCGGGTCTCGATTCATTGACGTTGAAATTTATGGAGCCGACGAATACGATTTTGTCAGGATGTCCTAAAGTGTAACAATGACAAATAAAAGACCAAACTGTAAGTTACTAAAAGTTACATTCAGTTTTTTAGCTATGTGATTACAATGTTAAGTTTTCAATTCAATCTATTCAAACAATCCAGATGTTATGAAGTTTACCGTCCCGGTAGCTTAGGGGTAAAGCACTCGACCGGCAATCGGGAGACCGGGGTTCGATACCCCGCTGAGATAGATTTTGTAATTTCTGGATTGATTTACATAAAATGTTAAGTGAGTACCCAGTAATGAGTTTATTCGGTACGCAATTTTTTTTAAATATCGTGAAAAACAACGAAGCTGAATTTGGCAGAATCAAGATTTTACGTTAATTGAAAGCAACATTATCTCGGCGTTGATAAAAACACAGGATATAAGAACAGACCGCAAAGTGACATTTATTTCAATGATCAAAAGTAACAACTTTGCTAATCGCAAGTGACAATTGTTTCCACCAAACAACGGACAGGAAGCCTCAGTGACATCCTACCCCGGAAGTAATGACGTTCACAAAACAGCGAGCGTGAGGACTATTATCTATCTTTGTCAATTAGGCCTGCTCTGAATCGCCCTGGGTGTAAAACTAAAACCGTGGCTTACTTGTCCCAGTACCTGAGCTAGACCCTTCTCCCGCTCGGGCTTGCGGTATAATCCCTGGAAAATATCCATAGTTAAAATATTGATGTGTTCAATAAAATCACACTTTTCATAAACTATATTTTTATAAAATGATTCCTTGGAATTGTGTTCAACTGACAAATAGTGCATTGACGAATCTACCACTTTTTTGTTTTTCTTGTACGAAGATAAATTTTGATCCACTTTTAGTTAATGAACTTTATGGCTCAAAATCGAACTACAAGAAAAACAAAAACTGTTCCCGGCATCGTCCATACAACGGGGGTAATCGAGACGCGAGCAAGTTGAGTGGGCGTTATAAGCCGTGTCAGTAACATGGAAATGGAACGCATCATGGTTGATTAACGATGGCTATATTAAACGTTAACAAATTTAAACAAAAACATGCATTATAATATCCCATAACATAAACTGTCTCACGAGTTCAAAATGACGAATTACAGCTGTGGTTTTACGAGATAAAAAGAGGGCTACTCTACATAGTTAACACGTGCCTCAATAGTATGGGGAGGTGAGCATACTCCATCATTGCTCTTACGCATATAACAAGCTCAATAACGTCAGTGTGCAAGATACGTAAGAACCTCTAGTACTACTAACGTATGAAGCAGGACGCATAGGTATCATGGTGGGATTAGGAATGCTGAAAGCTAGATCTTTACTAGGGGTCAAACCCTGTTTTTTTTTTAAAGTACATGAACACTGTATAAGACAAGATAGTTACCTGGAGTACTTGCAAAATCCACGTTTACAATAATTGTATTCTATTTATTACATTGTTTTAAAATTGAACATCTCGTTTGTTTGAAAATCAAGATAATGCAATAAATGAAGAAGTACTTACAGAAAGAAGCAAAGGGGCAAGAGCAATTATTCAATCAATGGAAAATATGAGTTCACGACATTGATAAATAAGTTCATATATCGAAGGACTAGAATGGAGCTCAAAGGTGGATGGAAGTGTTATTCGAATGAGCATTCGAAACAGATGGTAGACGTAGGTAACAATGAAGATATTATAACGCACAATATTGGGAGTGGCCTCGAACCAATCTACGGATTGATAACTTAATTACGTGAATTCTCAAGACATGTTTTAATGCACGTTTAAAAGTCGAGAGAGAAAAAACGTGGAGCTAAACCATGGAGCTGGATAGCTTTTACATCCCTTTCAATTTAATTTGAATTTAATCCGGTTGATTTCCTGTGCCAGTCTGGAGTGAAACCTTGAATGCCAGCGAGCAGAAACTGGTTCACTGGTTGAACCTCATCAATCACTCTTAGGAAGGAAACTAAATATTGAGCTTGGACGTTACTTTATAGTGAAAGACATAACAAAAGTAAAAAGTAGTAGAATGTTTATGTTGTAATTGCTACGGCTGCTTATCAATTACCAGATTAATTAATCAACATTTAAATGTGAACGATTGTTAACACTTTGGCCTAAACAGGAACCAAACCAAACACGAAACCGTTTATCATTTTGGGGAAGTAATATATGCCAATACCCACAGGCTACGAGACACTTAGCAACATTCGAGACAACAATGTGGTAACCTAACCAAACTCCGAAACCGCCCACAGTCAATTATCTCTATTATTCAAATCCGAACCAACCGCGACTCGCATTTTGTTCTAAAAAGAGTTATCCGTCTTATTTCTCCCAGTCTCGATGTTCAAAAGTCGCGCAAAGTATCGAGAATCTTTTTTCCAATCTCCATTTTAATTCGCGTTCTTGACAAAAACGCGGCCTCTGGTGGATGGTTGCTATATACGTTGATCAAAGGGAGACGGGACGGGATGCCAACATGCAAGCTATTGCCCTCGGCCGCGGCTGTGTCAGCGGGCTCGGATGCAAATGAGGCTGCGATTCTTTTAATCAATCTCTTGTGTCGCATGCAACCTCTGCGCTTGGCAATAACAGAGCCTTGAAGAAGTACGACCAACTTTTGCATGCCACCTCAAAGGAGATTTACACTTGGCCAATGTTTGCTCGAAACTCAACGGTTCAAGTATACACAAGAATGTGATTTTGTTTGGGATTGAAATTTATTGGAGTTGGGTTAAGCGAAACGTTGAGTCGGGTCAAGCATTTTAGGCCAATTCTGGCCGATTCTCTATTTCACGGCCTATTGACATCTGAAACGAGCACGGCAAAGAGAGTTCCCAAAAGAGGGAGGGAGCGAAGCCACATAAACAACCAGCATACAACAACATGCAGCAAGCAACAATCGTCGAGAAAGAATACAGCATAAAAATAATATGTTTATTCCTATAGCTTTCGAATCTTGTTGGTGTAAATCGGAGGTCATGTTCGTTTTTTTTCGTGAGACGTGACACACGCACATGCGGACGGACTGACAGAACCTTGATGCGTATACTGGAACTTTGCTTCCTCGTCACGGAAAAAGAAAATAGCACCTTATGGTAGTGAGGGTAGTTCTGTAAAAAGGTTGTGTAAGATAAACTGTGACAAATGAAAACTGATTTTAATAATTTAAGACCTGGTTGAAAGAGTTTTAAAATGTATACGTAAGCGGTTTTATTGTGGCTTATCAACATACATTGTTGTTAATCTACGACTGAAATATACGTTTGTGTATTTTTTCTCGATATCTTATATGAAAAGCTTCAATTTAACTATTGATGGTTCTTGACTGCAGGATAAGCATTTGCTAAACGCCAAACGCCAAACGTCTATCAACTATAGAGGAATGAAAATACTGACGGACAAGCGTGAAGAATTGCAAATAGTTATTAATTGACGCAATTCAACATCATCATAGTGAAGACTTTGACTTGCCCGACGCCCGAAAGGTCGGTAACAAGCAGAACATACTTCTTGGCACCATCTTCAAACCACTGCCTACTCCAATCTAACTGCGTGGCATAGCAACAACGAGCGATTACCCACACAGTTGGAAATACCGCATAAGTATTCTTCATTTTAAAACAAAACATTGCATACGATAAAAACACATTCTGTTAGCATCATAATATCATCTAGATGTTATTGATGTTGTTATAGCTGCTTCATTATTATTTTTAAACAATTGCAAAACTCGAAAAAGAGAGTACCCAAAACAATTGTGCGAGGACGGCACTTAATCAACAAATCGTCGAAGAAGAATATAAAAGAAAAATAACCGGTGCCGGATAAGCTTTCCATAGAAGATTTTTATCTTGTTTTCGAATTTAAAATGGTGGAGGTGCCGGCCGTCATAAATTTTCAAACTTTCTAATTTGTGGATTTTTTTAATGCAATCAGATTTTGTGTTGACCTCTTTTAAAAAACGTTGACGTGTACAATACATAATAATGAGATGATTCAAACAAGTTGCATTGCAAATCTGCAGCACTAAGTAAATTGTTTTAAAACACATTCTCAACGACATGAAAGGAAACCAAGAAGTAAACTGATTTATGTATGTAAAGGAGAATGTGTTCTCTTTCATTACACTATTTATGGGATGGGGTGGCGTCAGTAAGTGAAAACAACAATTAATCTTTATTTTATTAAATAAACGGCTACGGGCCTGAAAGTGATATGAGGTATGAAGTTGATGGTTTTTCCGAAAGTTCGTGTTACATTTTCTGTCTGCTGATACTCGACGTTTACAACGCAATTCCGGGCAGAAACAAAAGAATCCGAAAGTGCGAACCTGACTAGCATAAAGCCCTAAATGGCGCGATGTGATGTTAGCGAACATGACGTCATGTGACAATGCGCATTATGGGGCTTTGCGTTCACGGAAAACTTAGTCCTCGCAATGCATCCACCGTGTGATAAAAGACAACTGTGTGGCATTGTCTATGACATGTGGGTGTGAGGCGGGTTTCTGCGTCTGACACTTCGCGTGGAGAGAGATGATGAGTTGCTCGTTTGTCTTGTGCTTCCAATGCAGGTGGTCGCGGGTTCATATCCGGGTGCTGTTAGTGCAGATTTGAGGTGAGACTATTGAAACACGTCCAACTACTAACATAGAACTCACGGGCTGGCTATATTTCTTTAATATGCCGAGGAAAAATAAAATTATCATAACCAATTGTTATAAAATATTTAAAGTGACACATCGGTTAAAACTTACTAAATAGTACTTAAATATGCAGTTAAAGTAATAAGAGGTACGTTTTAACTAATTTACTAGTAGGTAACAAATTAGTTAAGTTTTAAATTTTAACCGTTGAAAGAGCACATTTTATTAATTAATATTATAGATCCAAAAGTATTGTGAACATCTTAATAAATAACGTGGTGAAAGTAACATGATGTATGATACACATTTATATTTAATTAAAGGGACGCATATGAATAAAGTATAGAACAATAATTACTTTTGAAAAAATATATCTACCTTCCCATATTTTGCCTTTTTTTAAAATAGAGCAACAAAATCCTAACTATGCACATAAAGGGATGGTTAAGAGTTACTCCACGTATGTAGATGCAGGTAAATGAACATATATGTTCGACGTTATAGGCATTTTGTTCTTTATACGTGTTCGTCACTCGCCGTAACCGTGCACCTACTAAATTCATAAACCCAGACTCTTTTATATTCGACGCCGCGCTCGCCTAGGCTTGTCCGTCTCAGGTGTTATAAAGTCAATACATGATTGTATCCGCATGTGTTTGACAATAACTGTGAAGGTGGAGCTGAGAAAAATGGTGGGTGCGACCAAGACTTCCCGCCAATGTAAATAAATCTGTTAGTAACTATTGACTAGAATCAAGCTCATAACTTACTTGAATTCTTTATACAGATATTTTATGATCAACTTAACCATGGATTTAACCAAGGCATTATAGTACCTATACGGCAACATCATTCATATATAATATAATACACCTTACTAAACTGGTTGTTTATAGCATTGAGGATTTAAAGAGCCGTTGTATAAATGCTCCTCCTTCTCACGTATCCGGATACAAATATTTCTTAATATTAAGTAACAAGGCTTATCGAGATTATATCGTGCAATTCAAGAATCATATCATGGCAAGTAGGCGTTCAGATCTCAAAAGTACCGGCAAGTAAACGGGCAAGATGACTGTTGAAATGTATATGTTTGAGTAGTGGTTAGTACTGTTGACAAGGAAATTACATATTGTAGCCAATTGTGATAAGTAGATTGAAATATGGCTAATGAAAAATAAACACAGATGGCTGTAATTTGGGTAACAGTTGATTTCTTAGCAAACTGTATAAGCACTACTACTTGGCATAAACTTTTACAACGGCACTCTTGTAACAAATAACGAATGAATTATCAGTTATCGATTCAATCTCAAATTAAATCCTTCGTGTAAAACAACTTAGGTAATTCAAACCCACACACAGATGTAATGAATGACTAATGTTTGTGTAACTATACTTATAAATGACTAACCATCATGCAGTAAAAAGTCTGAGTTTACAGTAAGTCTATATACGGATATCTCTTGGCTTAAACCGCCAGCCAGAGGCAACGTATTATTTGTATAATGTGTATGCAATTTCTAAATTGGCTTCATTTCCAGCGCATTTTGCATCACAACATTGATGATTCATTCATGTACCTATCCATGGTGTCCACTGTTAAACTGGCGTGTCATTAGAAATTGTAGGTTTCTCTCTATACTTTACACTCTCAAATTGTTCACCAAAGTGTTTTTTTGGCGTGGGTTTTGTTAGCTAAGTTAACACCTGGCCAGGTCCTGTATAAGCTGAGACCACAACATGCAACTCTTACGCCTTCTCGACACGAACCAATCAATAGGAAGTGTGCAAAAGATTCTGCCGACAAGAAAATGTACTTAAGATGATTTGATAGACGTTTTCACGTCTCGTCGTATTAGATAAAATTACATCAGACTTGGACTGGATTTCATTAATTAAAGTGGGCATACACGTTAATGTGATTATGTTTCGTCAGAGTAAGCCATGGTTTTGGATGTCTGGAGATAATATCCTTAATGATAACTGGGGATTAGGATAATGACAGTGATTTGGTTAATACTTAATCTAAGTATTTCGTGAGAGAAAAAGAAGAAAGGAGTTCAACATTAAATCTACCTCTTAATTCTGTTATAATCATAAGACAGCTATCCGATATTCATTAAAAAGTGTGCTCAAGAAAAGGGTAACTTCATAAAGGACATACATAAATGTTCACATGAAACTATGTGCTTAAAACTCCACTAATTCTAACATTGCGTTTTGAAGGTTTATTTTCATATACAAGCGTGTATGTAACACGGAAATGCAGGGCTATGTGGTCGCACTTTTCAAAGAAATTCGAAGGTTAAGGTAAAAATAAAATTATTTTTAGCATTTTGGATTTTGTTAAAAAGTCAAAAACAGCCAGAAATGTTTCTGGCTTATTTCCATTCAATATTGATAATCCAAGATTGTGTAGGGCGCTGTTTATATATTCTTGTTTGAGAAATGCGAAGTTTATTTGGATGCTTCCTGACCGATCGAAATAGCAATTTGCCATCCGTAATATGTGTCTTTTTCTGGAATGAATTTCATAAAATCAATTACACCTACGGGAGTGTTTCCCGATTAATGTATGAGAAATGTGTATTAAGTTTAGTTATGGCGTTTTATAGATGCGATGATCAACATAATCACATTTTTTTTTACAAATATAAACTTTAGTAGAAAAAATGCACGATAAGAGCTACTCTACATTCTTTGCATAACTTAACTTGTGTAATCTGTCAAAAATGTACGTCAAATTAGAAGACTTCGACATTTGACATTATTTTTCAGACAGATCCATTAGAAGTATTGGACTTGAACTCGGATTAGCTGTGGTAGTAGCTCTTACAGAGGATCATACGTGACATCTCTAATTTATCGACCAGTATGATGCAAGCAACATTCTTTGAATATTATAAACTTTAGTTTAAAAACATTCTTTCGAAGTATATACGTACATTACGCGAATGGTTAGTAGTTGCAGTGGTTCACAAAATAAACTGCAAATCTTGATAAGAAAGTGCCGCTTCGCACAGTTATTCTTTATAACATAAAGAATGATATAAGATGAGGAGACACGCTGGCAATCCATGCAGGACGCCATTTTCCAAGATGGCGTCTTAAAATTTAAAACGTGTATAATGTAGCTATTTGTTGTCCGATTTCTTTAATTGTTTTTTTAAACGAAAGGTATTATAAAGTACTTCATTTTTTCTGTCTTATATTTTATCGATTTAGCCAACGGTTTGCCCACAAGTAATTAAAATGCGAATTTTCGTGTTTTTTCCCATTTTTAAAACAAATTCTGTAAACTGACAAACACAACATTCAAAGGTACACACAATTAATTTTCGTGGTTAAGGTTAGTGTCGTAAGATAAAGTTTAGGTAAAATGGTCCTTAGAAAGTATGGTTTATAGTATAAAATACGTCCGTGAGGGCGGTAAATTCGAATTCCATATGTCAAGTGCTCATTCTCATTCTTACTACTCAATCCTGATAATGATCGTATTCTTCGTATAGCTAGCTACAAGTGCAAATTAATGCCAATTTAAAAAGAGAGAAAATTAATATAGATGAAGATAATTGGATGAGCGAAGCAAAGACTTCAATTTCACTGACCCCACAAAAAATTTGCTCGGGTGGTTTTTTGTTTGTTTTTCTTTCTGTTTGTTCGCACTCTACCGGGCAAACGGCATTAAGATCTTGATGAAAATTGGAGGGGACCTTCGAAATCTCCGAGCTTAGACTTGCCACGTTTTTGGGTATAATCGAATAAATATTTCTCATGAATGTCGTACTTTTACGATTTTTTTTCGATTTTTAATGCGATATTTTCGTGATATTTGGGCCGATTCTGACCAAACGGGTAAGGCTACAACGTTCATATTTTACATGGACATTAAGGTAATAATGATGTATTGCCTTTTGACAGAAAAATTTTAAAATGTTAGCCAGAATCCATAAAAATAAAGTTTTTAATATGAGTTTTTTGAGGTGTATAATAATTAACAAGTAACTATCAACAAAAATCCTAATTTAACAAAAATGATTTTGAAATAGGACTTGAAAAACGTAAAGATATCCCACTCATACTCAAAATTTACAAAAAAAGCTCATCCGTCAATGCGACTAGACAAGGCGTTCGCGAATCGGCCTAGTAAATAAAAAAGTACAACTTCATGCCTCCACCATCGGTCTATAACATTGTCATTTCTTCTAAGTCATCACTCAGTTCTTGAGAATCAAGGTCGTCGCTAAAACAATAACATTAGAATATGTTTTGTCAAAAATTATCAATTTCTTTCAAATACATGAAAATGAATTACATTTTTGGGGGACGAGAAAACTTTTAAACCAATCTTTGATTGTAGCAGCTTCCACGACAAACTGTGCAAAGCAGTGTACATGGAAGATTAGCATTCAAACAGGAACACCTCACGTTGCACCCTGTTTTACAAGTGCATCTCACAAGCTCACAGCATGCCTCCCATATGGCAGGTAGGTGAGTCCACTTCGGTGTCCATTCTTCATCGTTCTTCTGCTAATCCCATGATTCGAGCAGTTATCGCGCAAGACTGTCTCCATATATGGCCTGCCTGGTACCATGCTCGAAGAATATGCTGATAGAGCTTCAGAAGTCGGAGGAAAACTTTGTAAAGGGCGGTCGCTTGTAGTAAAAAGTACTTTCCTAGTCTCAGTCAAAGAATGCTCTGCACATTGTGTTCCTCCGTACAGAATGGCCACAAAGGTTTCAAGTGAATGAATTACGTCTTTTGATATTGCTGAAGCATTTTGCACAGGTTGTGCATGTTGGGAAAAGGCATCAGTTACTTGAGGAAATGAATTCCACGCCTTCCAGAATGATTTCTTTCCATGTTGTGCATGGAATCCTCTTCTTAAAGCCACTGCTTTTTCTACTCCAAGAGATAGAGCGATCTGATGAGCAGTCTGGCGTTTTGACAGCTCCAAACAGTACCCATAACTGCTCCAAACCTAGGGATTGAAAAGTGAAAAAGAAGGATACAGCAAGAATAAGGACATCACTGTCAGTGGAACGAATCAGTACAATCTTTGCTCCGTGAAACTATAGCATCCCTAGTATGCAACATTATTCTTCTATCTGCTTCCTCAAGAGACTGACATGATGCACCTTCTAGTGAGGAATCATGTGTCAAAGAAGGATTGATTGTGTCGGTATAGTTGGTGACTACATGTGCAAACTGGAAGTTTTCAAGAGCCATGGATCCTAAGAGATCAAACAATTGCTTTTTGTTATTGCTATTCCCTAGAAAGTCTTTCCAGTTTTTTTGGGAGTTAGGTGACCCTGATAGGACCTGACATTACTTCCTGCACCTCTAATTTCCCTCACGCCTTTTCAAACTAGACGTGGAGTATAAATCCCACTCAAGATCTATTCTCTTGGTGTTACAGCTATCAACGTCCTTCTTCACATTTGCCATAAACTCCTGGTTAAAATATTCTACAAATGTTTTGGAGGTTCGTGGTGGAACAATGTGCACAAGTCCTGGACCGTCATACACAATTACGTCACATACCGCCAAACGTTTCTTGATCAGCATGCTTCCCAAAGATCCCAACAATTTCATACTTTTGCGACGTTCGTAATGCTCCATCTGCAGATAGTACTGGAGGATGAGCGGCATTTCCGTGCCAAAAAAATTCATTGAGATCCAGGTTTCTATTTTTATTCATAATAAATAACCTTGAAAAGAGGTTAACATCACTTTTAAGAGATTTCATTGAAGTATTAAGCTTAGAATTTTTCTTTGCAGCATGAAATGTCTTAATGTTTGTCTTCTCGAGTGGATTATACACAGTTTTCGTACCATCTTCTATCAAACGTTCATCAATAAAGGTCCTGTACAATTCTATGCCAATTTGTTCTGCTTTTCTAACGTTATTCGGACGATCGTCTTCCATAACTAAGCGAGTATCCAGAGCGATTAGATCAGCAGATGTTTCTTGGAATGGTTTCCCAAGTGCTTGATACTTGACACTGGAATTCAAACTTACCACGCGCACGGACGTGTTTTTACTTTTAACCGTACTTCCTAGGGGCCATTCCACCATAACTTCCCCTACAAAGTTAGCCTTAAACACAAAAATTAATTGTGTGAAATTTATATATGTTTGGTTTGTCAGTTTACAGATAAATTAAAATTTTTGGCAAAAAACAACAAAATTCACATTTTAATTATTTTGGGCAAACCGTTGGGTAAATTGACAAAATATAAGACACAAAAGATGAAGTATTTTATAATACCTTTCGTTTAAAAAAATAATGAAAGAAATCGGACCGGAAATGGCTACGTTATACACGTTTTAAGCTTAAAGCCGCCATCTTGGAAAATGGCGTCCTGCATGGATTGCCAGCGTGTCTCCTCATCTTGTATCATTCTTTATGTTCTAAAGAATAACTGTGCGAAGTGGCACCTTCTTATCAAGATTTGCAGTATGCTTTTGAAATATCCTTTGAACCAGGGCCGCTATAGGTCAATGGAGTAGTCATAATATCTAAAATAATTTTATTATAAAAATCCGATAAATTTTTAGTAAAAATGGTAATTTAAATCGGTGGTTATATTTAGTGATTTTATAAATACGGTTAATTGTTTTAATAATATGTTCCTTAAGAAAATGTGGCAAAATAGCATAATAAAAACTGGTTTGTAAACAAAATTTGTAAAAATTCATAACGCAATGAAGTAAATAAACGGTTTCATGTGCACGCGCTCAATTTCTCACACGAAGCACTGAAAGTAAATTATGATAGTATGATCGTTCCAGTACTGACACAGTTTAATAAATATTGGCCGTTTACTATCATTAATTTCTTTTGAATAGGAATTAAGGTCAGTACAACCAGCGATTCTCAACGCCAGTTACTGTTGTAAATCAATGGTTTACAAAACATTTACCAACGGTATAATATTACAGTTTAGCTTTCAAAAGTAGTTTATTGTTACAATGTCGTTCGGTTCAATAAGTTGATGATACATAGATATGATGAACAACAAAATTAATAATATTTAATACAATCCAGAAATTACAAAATCCATCCCGATCGGTTTTTTTTTGGATTTTTTTATTTTCTGGATTGTATTAAATATTAACAATTCCACCTACGGTAGTGTTTCCCGACTATCCAAATTGAGAAACACAATTGATGTACAAGACTATTCTCCTGCGAGTCCCATAGGCCTAACATGTATTCATGGATACAAAATATGAATCAATATTCTAATCTTCGGTACATTTTTGTGTTGATGGTAAGTCTTTCATCACATCCAATTTTAAATTGCCTCTTTTATTTATTGAAGTCAAATAAAGAGACTGCAAATCCATGCAATCGTTACAATCCTCGCCTTATATAGGTGGTCTACACCATTCAATTATATAGCTCGCGACAATGGTTGGATTTGATCAAAGCAAAGCCCTATTAAACTCGTTGAAAGCAATCCGTTCAGTGGTGATTTGTGAACTACATTGTGCTCACTCCGAGCGTTGGCAGATCACCACCCGTCGAGATGTGTCCACGTTGGAGATCGGTAGTAAAACTTAGGAGCTATATCACTCTACAGGATGTCTTGAGACCCTCCATTGATTCATAGCTATACATAAATCATACGGAATGTTTGTAGCTTGGCAATCTTCACATTCGCACAGTAAAAAGAACCATAAAATGGATTACAGGTCATGCTTTATATCAAATTAACAACATTTAAAGGTACTTGATGTACAATTTATAGGAAAACGCTTCAGTACCGCCCCTGATTGATCGGACAGTTGCATTTTTCGCCACATGTAGCAACCTTTGCTTGGAAAACGCTATAGGCCTAACATGTATTCATGGAAAACAAAATAATAAAATCAATATTCTAATCTTAGGTAACATTTTTGTGTTGATGGTAAGTCTTTCATCACATCCAATTTTAAATTGCCTCTTTTATTATTGAAGTCAAAAAAGAGACTGCAAAATCATGCAATCGTTACGATCCTCGCCTTATATAGGTGGTTTACACCATTAATTAATAGCTCGCGACAAATGTTTGGATTTGATCAAAGAAAAAGCCCTATTAAACTCGTTGAAAAGAAATCCGTTCAGTGTGATTTGTGAACTACATTGTGCTCACTCGAGCGTTGGCAGATCACCACCCGTCGAGATGTGTCACGTTGGAAGATCGGTGTAAAACTTAGGAGCTATATCAACTCTACAGGATTGTCTTGAGACCCTCCATTGATTCATAGCTATACATAAATCATACGGAATGTTTGTAGCTTGGCAATCTTCACATTCGCACAGTAAAAAAGAACCAAATAGTGGATATACGGTCATGGCACGTTGTATATCAAATGGGCGTAGACTTCAACAATAATTAAAGGTATTGATGGTAAAGGTAAATTACAATTAGTGTTTTGGTGGTGTTTGTTGCTTTCTGTTCGTATTAATGCAACTGTGCTATATGCGAGTCATTGTGTTTCACACCACTGTAATACTATCAACACCATGCTTCGTGAGGAAATTGAACCAACGTCTTTAGTGAATTGTAAATGGAACTTATGAGACAAACGCAGAGGACAATAATTCGTGGAAAATGTTGAATAATTATCAGTTACGCTGTTCTGTTCCGTGTTTATCGATAAACTTGAATATTATATATATTGTTGACATTTTGCGAGCATTTCCATTTTACTTCAACTGAAATAGAATCTTTATCACTCCTGATATATTATATGTATGCTGCATATTCTATAGGTCACGGTCAAATCATATTATCGATTATCATTAAGTCGTATGACGTAAGATTTATCTCGCCTAGGTTTTCAGTCTTCTGTTTACACTGATTTTAACATGAGCTTATATTTTGCAATTAATATTAATGTAGTTTTTCTCTTGAAGACGTAGGTCATAGACTTCTTTGAAGAACTGACGAAGATTTTCAATCTAGCTCGCAAGCCGTCTGAGGATGTTTTAAACTTAAAATGCGATCGGTATTTATCGTGTTGCGTACATAAATAATAAATAAATAAATTGTATTTAGAGTCTACCCACGCAGTAGTTGTATAACTGATTTTAAGTGGGGGACAGTAAATCAAAGCGACCAATTGCCTTTTTCAATGATCCAAATGAATCTATACTTAGATCACTGTAAAGTTCGTAGGTGTCTGCGTCAAATATGAGAAGTTTTTATCCATTACAATGTCACATTGCAAAATGCTTTATTAAAAAAGTTATGTGCCTGAGTAGGCTGTGTAATACGAGGTTTGAAAAGTAGTTTTTTGACCATTCTTGATTATTGTGAACGGGAGATTTGAGCATCCATTTCAAAAGTGAAAGTGGAAAAAGTAGACTCTAATGAGATTTTACAACAATAATTGTCACAACATAATTATAAGCGATTTATAACATAACGATGTAATGTGTACGCCTATATAGTAAAGGTGTGTGTGGGAAAATATAAAAATAAAATTTGGACTGTTCTCATCCAGTCTATTTAAGTAAAATAGAAATAGAAATACTTTTACGACATAGAGATTTTGGATACATTTAATCAGTTTTGTATATTATATAATTTAATTTTAAGAGCAAACTTATCTTTACGATGTTGCAAAGGTTGTGGAAGAGGAAACATGGTAAAAGGCTAATGGTGGGTGTCTTTTGGCAATAAAAAACGACTGTGAATCCTCTAATTTACAAAGCTCTCTTCTAGATGAAACTTGATTGTAATTATCATCTATTCATTACTTAACACAAACAGAAACATCGTTTCACTTGTGATTCTAGACTGAGAGATGAACAAGTACAAGAAGAAGATACCTCAATTGTGTTCCCCCCCCCCCAAACCATCTCATCATCTCCTTCAAAGTTCGTATACGAGCCCAGGCCTAAGACCGACCGCTTCTAGGTCGATGCAAAACTAGTTAATGTCAGAACCCATAATGGTACGGCGGGTTTGGGCAGCCACACCATACGGCTGCTAATGCCTTCAGCACAGTCTTGTAATTACACATTTACAGTAATTATATAGTAATTTAGCCCGCGATTAATCCAGCCTGCATGAAACTTCCTTGGGCTATGTAATGGAGTGGAATCGATTACGAAGATCGATTTACAATATTCTACTTTCCGAGTGCCTTGGTGTGGATTGGCGTCAACTTTAAAAGTAATTTAAAGTTTGCGCACTCAATCTTTACTCAAGTGAAAATTGCAACGCTCTGAGTTGAAAATTAGATTTTGTAAGCCTCAATAATCTTAGCTAATGCACTTAGGAATAGATAATCTCTCAAAGTTTATAGCGATGTGTTTGATGGAGGATTAAAACTCTACGGCGCCCTGTAACCTGTTTGATTTAATAAGACCTCAGATGGTCGCCATGGATCAGCCTTGGTTCCTAATATGTACCCTCCCTCAACGCCCATTCTCGCCAATTATTTGCATATAAAACTGTTCTTGAGATGCATTTGAATGAAACAAAGACTACATGACTCACATAAAACAATAGGCCTAAGGTAGTTAAATCGTAATAAGAATGCACCATGTTCTCTTTTTGTACAGTCGCTAACAGTAAGAAATTATGCCAAATACGTGTTTGAAAGGAACCATGTTGAATAGATCCAATTTTATTCTGATTGTTGTTGCCCATAGCAGTAAGAAGTTTAATTTATAGATTAGATTGAAGCAAGAAAATAAGTTGTGCCAAAAAATTGTGCAGGCGAGTAATTGTTAGGTTAAAATTGTTTATTGTCCTGCTCTCTTGTGTATATCGGTGACTGCACGTTAATGATTGTTTGTTACAATGTCAAAAACTGAGAAAAATCTCAGAATTATAAAATAATATTAAATATCATGACTGTGAAATGTCTATTTTTTTATATTAAAAATTGTAACACAATTTTAGAGTAGGTCAGGTTTAAGATGGTGATTTTTAGGACTCCCAAAAAATCTCAACTCAAAATATTAACATTAATTAATTTTTATATTTAAGACTTAATTTGGTGTGAGTATAAGTGTCACTAATTATCAGTGATGTAAATGTTTGAGAAGCTTATTGATGGTCCAGCCGGAAAGTGATATAGTAAAACAAAAACACTCGTAAAACATAATATGACCATTGATCAGGGTCACAAACACACTAAACAATATTGTTATAGTAACTTAGCGATAGTAATTAATCAACGATTATACAACGTTTGTTATCGTAATTTAAATAGAAAATACCTCCTCAGATGATAACCTTGTGTTTCCAAGATCCAGGATTCTCTGAACAGTTCGCTAAAGTATTTTCGAAACAATTTCCTAACAATTAAACGAACCTTACGATAACGCCGTAGAACTTTCAGCATGTAAATGTGTGGTATTCGATATAGTCGAACCTGTGGTCGGAACGGTTCGAAGTTGACATTTAATTAAGCTAAGCCGGCACATGGCGCCTTTAGCCAATATGGGAAGTGTCTCGCGCCAATGAGAAACACATCGACTCATCCGAGTATTTACATAAATAAAGAGATTTTTAAAATGATCACGAATCTGAATATGTCGCCATTTACGAAGACCTGTTAAATTCTACATTCTTACAATTTTACTTTTTAATTTAACTGTAAACCCACTCAAAATTAGTTATGTAAATAAGATAATAATATAATATAATTAATGAATATATTTGCAAATGTATGTTATAACCTTTTTTCAAATAATCCAATTATTAAAATAACCATTACTTATACCGTAATGAACCAGCTGTTATTACATTATAATGAAAATGATTGCCCTCATATCATGCACACAAAGCTGAAGTAAATACTTTAAATAAGTGTTGATTGGACATCCTGCGCTGTATCAGTATTTGCAAAGAAAATACGTGTAAAGTCGTTAAATTTAAATATTTATAAAAAAAAGATTAATCGTCTTCCAAGATAACGTGTAGGCTATACATATATATTTATTTCATTCCTTCAATTATGTGTACAGTTTTTCACCATATCGTAAGCAGCCTATATTTCTACGTGCAAAATACTACATTCAACAAACATCGATTTGGTCATCTTCTAAAAAAAGATGCAATTTATTGACTTCCTTTGACTAATACTAATGTCAATATCAGATCACACATCTATTTTTACTCGACATTTTCAATTGATGTGCGATTATATTAATTGTCTTCCTTCTCTTTCCCAGCCGTATCGAATTCACTGCCCAATTCATCAATCCTCATCAGTCACGTACATTACTAATAAACAATAATTGCACAGCGAGAGGTCTATACTTTGCACTGTAGTTAATTCAACGACAGCCAATGGGGTCAGAGGTGTCACCAATGACGTAACCGCTCCCACTTCCGCTTGACATCATGCATACAATTAGAGATAAGCGCAAGAAAGAAGATGCATAATTTACAAGACAATATACTCATATGTTAAAAAAGTTTTGCATGGTCAATAGTAGAATTGAAGGTCAATTCGTGGCTTTTTTTAAACTTGAATAACTAAACTTTTTAGTTTTTACAGACACCTACTGTCAATAGATCGGTTAATCACTCTGGTATGATTGAGAGCTGTTAGCTGTCTTAATGGGCGGACAAGATTCTTGCCAAAGTGCGGCTATTTCGAGCTCTTAGGAGGCGGCCTGTGCAATCTATTAGTCAAAGATGTCCGCGCTAATTGCAGCATGCAAACATACAACAACATACATGAGGAGTGTAGGTGGCAGAGACGTGCTATAGCCAGTGGTGGCTAGATCATGGGGTTTAATTGGATATGAATTTCAACGATGTTTGTCTAAGCTGATTCTACAATTTAGCATTTCCCCTTTACAAAAAGTGGTAAATTTACCAAAGTTTTATTATTTTATTAGAATATTTTCTTTCCATACAATTAAATAAATTTGTCTACTTATATTCATGTCATTAGTTTTGCATTTGTTTTAATTAATTCCTTATGTAGCAATGGGTTTTGAAAAGAACTATTATACAACTCGCGTTTTCACAAAACGATTAAGGAGATAGTGGTATCCATATTGAATGGCTGTCAATGCAAACCATGTGTCACTATTGCAATATGTGTTATTCCCACAAAATATGTTGGAATATAAGTTTTTACCATAAACGCTAACGCCAACGCTAAAATCGGGAGTTTTTACCTTACAGTTAAATCACTTTCTATAAACGCTAACGCCAACGCTAAAATCGGGAGTTACCTTACAGTTAAATCACTTCCTATAAACGCTAACGCCAACGCTAAAATCGGGAGCTGTCACAAGTTTTTACCTTACAGTTAAATCACTTTCTATAAACGCTAACGCCAACGCTAAAATCGGGAGCCGTCACAGATTATAGATACTTGACGGGAAATCCCGACTGAAAGTTTTCCGAGGGTTTCTTCATTCGTCAATGCGAAACTTAGGGACTGAATCCCCTAAAACAAAACAGTACTTATGGAGTTCTTTAACAACTCTCTTAACACCTTAATTATCTCATATGTCACCTGAAGTGGTCCACACGAATAAAACTGATGTCACCCTTCAGTGGGAATTCCTTCGAAAAATACTTAAGCTTGTGCTTTTTAATTCCTCTCTCCTCTCTCCTCCCTCTCACCCAACACCTGTCGCCACTGACTTTTATATAAGAAATCCATTCTACAGACGATAACAAGATAATCATGGCGTAGTTGGGTGGGAAGAGAAATGTTCTAAATGCACACATATAATATGAATGTGGAATCAAATGTGAGGTCACCGTCGTATATTATTCTAGGATGGTTTAATGTACTGTAGAAGATGTCAACAATAATTCACAGGCAATTCTGAAATGCACGCGAATGGCTATATATTCACGTAGCATAAATCCACTTTACAGTTTAGAAACCATACATTAAATTGGTAAGTTTGAACTAAGGTAAAGTAATCAAGTACTTAACCCCCCCATTATTGGGTTTATAGTTCCTAATGGAGGTGCCGTGCACTCAACTGTTAACTAGTTTAAATTATAGAGTTCACGCGAAAACTAATTCTGTCCGTTCTAGTTTAAGTTAACTTATGGTTTGTTGAGATGAAACTTATGGGAATAATGATGTATGGAGATGTGCACCCCAGCGAAGGCATGTAGTGTTTTAGCAAAACTTTGTATATTTAGAAGATATAATTCTAGATCTAGGAAGAATAATGCTAAAGATAACGTGTAAATATTAATTTAGGAAAGTAAAATTTGTTAAAATTGAATAAAGATACATTTTTTTATTTGAGAGACGCTGGAAAGAAACGAAAACGCTGCTGGAAAAATAGAAATGCATATAGAACATTTTACGGGGCACTGACATGCGGAAAAGGATAGTTTGTTGGATCTATTTTGTTAAAAAAATGATATAACGAATTTATAGGAAGATGGTGAGCACATTTTCACGCGCTTAGGCGTATCGTTGCTATCTTCAAGCGTCACAATTCAAAGACAATGCATAGTGGTTCCACCATGAATCAGCTGTTTAACTTTATATCCTGCTAAACATGGATGCTCAAGAAATATTTTTAAGAGTACGTTAATCACAGTTTCCTTTGTAAATTTCCCACTCAAGTGCTTTTAAAATATCTTGACTAGGTTGATTGATGTACACAAACTTGCAAAATTCCTTATTGTGCTCCATGAGATTGTATTTTCGCTACTTGAGTGCATCTTAGAAGAGCACGTAGTACGTACCGTACAACGTATATGGTTTATTACTCGTATAGTACATTTAATAGGATGATAAATTACCACCGTAATTACTGCAATCAACAATAGATCCCTGCTGAGCGATTTGTTATCCTTGCAGATCCCTCCATCTCTTGGATGTTGTTAGTACACGGCTAAAACAATGGCGTTTAAATTAGATTAAGACAAATCGTGATTAATTAATCTTCGGGGGCTAGGGGTCTATGAGGAAGTCCGTCCACTTCAGGAACAAGCCTTTCGCTTGTTTGTTCTCTCGTAAACTATATTGATGCGGGACATTCGTCAGGAGGCTGGCTGGCCCTGCACGCTGCCCAAGACTGAACGAGGCGCAATATTGAAGTGAAGGGCATTGGATTTCCAAGTTGAAATACATGCTCGCTGAGAATACTCGTTAAATGCCAGTTTTGCAAATTTGAAAAAAAAAACAGCATTCGATGAGTGTTTAATATTATAACGACGTATTGCGATGAAATAAAATTATACATTCCTGTGGGGCGACTTTCAATTCGATTGGAGAAAATGTCCCGTTTAGTGGGCATGTGCGCGGTTTTAGCAATTAGCATTTTTTTCAACTCGACAACAATATTTACAACAATTTTATGGATCAAAGCATTGATAAGCTTATATATAGGTAAAATATATTTTTATTTTGAAAGGAATTTATGTTTGAACCACCCAGTCAAAGACATAATATTTTTTACTATTTAGTTATTTCTGATTACTTCCTTATTCGAATTGGCCAAATTTGAAATTTTTCCACTGTGTAACTCTCTGCTTTCGAATTAAACGCTTAAAACACAAAGAAGAAGACAAAAAACTTGTTATGCCTATTGCCTATAAGCATCTTTGTCTTACGACTTTGAAATTTTGTCAGCGTTTGTATTTTTTACATTTCAACGACCAGAGATTTTGATTTGGAAAATTGCAAATTATTCATTTGTTTTCGTCGCACCGTTGTGTTGTTGTTGTTGTTGTTGTTGTTGTTATGAAAGTTATGTAATGTGTGAGTGCAAAAAGTAAACAATATTAAAACGTACAGACAAACAATAAAGGAAAGTCGTTTAAATCACATTGAAGTAAACATTCGATCAATGATTCTTAATGAAGAGGTGTGATACGATTCGAATGGGCGTACTAGAACAAAATGTACGTTTGTCGGTTACATTTTCTATTGTAATGGGAGTTCGTAATGTTAGATTGTTGTGTTAAATTTTTCCAGTGCGGTGTGAACATACTAATCTGTTATATCTGTGGTACCAGGTTTTCACACAGCGAGAGTACGAGTGCTGACTGGCCAGTCAACGATCACCTGACTCTTACAAAGAATAACTTCCTCAATACTAGGATTATGCAATTCGCTTGCACAGACAGCGCGGCGTCTGCGCTATCTCGGATTTAACCTTGATCACCTGTCTTGGCTAAGGCTTTAGGCACGAACTTACCGGTATACAGTAAGGATCTTTCTTTTGAATCTTTACCTGTACATGTCCGTACAAAGAAGACACGATCTTTTACATGGGAACACCTGGGTTTAGCACTTTGTAATGCCGTTTTGTGAACGGTATATACATGTCGAGGACAAATGTGAGAATAACAGCATGACCATTGCCTAGGATAGGTAGTCGTGGAAATGTAATAATTCAGTTTTGAACGAAAAACGAATTCTTAAAAAAGTACGCTTTATTCGTTCAAAGATTCCAGATTTAATACCAAATTTAACTAATTGGTACAAATACGAAGTTCGCTATAGGCGCTCCACGCTAAGAAAGATTGCGCGCGCTTTTAAACGGGTGAAATTGTAGCCATGCAGCAGGCTCCAATTTAAAATAACGATCGCTGATTGGCCCGTCGAAGCGCGCGCATCTGCTTTCTTAGCGTGGAGAGCCTATACAGCTAGACTTTTAGGTAACATGTACTACTTCACTCTATTTGTCAAATTCCGCAAAAAGTTCTTCTTATTAATGGATTGCAGTGTTATAGTATTAAACGAATAAAAATCGATGGTTCAGTCAATTGTTCAGCATAGCACTTTTGTTTTCAGTGCGTCCATTTACCAACCACCTACATTCGTGCAATAAAATCAATTCCCAGTTTTGTTCACCAAGTAGTATGTTTCTTGCACGCACCCATTCTGCACTAACTATACTTTGGACCATTTTCGGGGGGAGGGGGTGGGGGCGCTTAACTATTAACACTTAGAAAATAAAAAATATAACCTTTAAATAAGTGTTTATTGGACATAACACTGCTCTTTATCAATATTTATTTGTAATATTTCGACTTTTATTAAAAATCTTTTTCAAACTGAAGGTTGACAAAGGAAAATTAACAAAAATTAACAACAATCCACTTTTATATGGATTGTTGTTGATTTTACTTAGTCAACCTTCAGTTTGAAAAGGATTTTTGAATAAAAGTCGAAATATCACAAATAAATATTGATAAATAGCCGTTTTATGTCCAATAAACACTTATTTAAAGAATAAATACCTGTTCTAGTTTCTTTTATCTAAAGAATATAACGTTTGCTTAAAAAGAATACTTGAAAATTAATACTTCCGCGGTACTCCTTTATTTGATGAATACTCGGTATATGTTGCAAGAAAATAATAGTCCAGGACAAATTATGACAGAAAATAAAAAGCAATATTTTGAATAGCTCATTAGTAGACTTCACTGCCACGGGACTAATTGGGGTAATGGTGGAGCAAAGAATTGAGATGAAAACTTTATAAAAACTATGTTATTATACGGTTTGCTTACAAACAGTTTCTATAGAGAAGTTTGATTTGATTCGTTTTAATTGGGAGGGAGAGAGAGGGGACACTAAGTTAGCTTGGGGCAAAATGTGTCCTGTTCGAGGAATATTTTTAGTTTAGTTCAAAACTGCTGAATGTGCTTCACGACAAAAATGATCAACTTTAGTAAATTTTGTGTAAAGTACCAACGAAATTGGAACCTCGCTCGGAAGTCAAATGTATGGGCCTTTATGCTCAACTTGGATTTGTCATTAAAACTTCTCGACACGACCAGTCTCTTACAGATGATGAAGTAACTCCAACTCGGAGTGTGATGAATGGAAATGTCGACAAATGAACATCAATTCTTGACTTACAGAAAGACCCGCTGCACATTTTTTTCAATTAATCATTTGCATTCAAGATAATATGAGAAAGATCAAAAGAGAACATCGTTTGTTTGCACCAAAACTAAGTTAGACAATGGGTGTAGATCAATGAATAATGATAGAGGACCGAAAATCGTTTCGACATTGGCACGTAGCCTGTTTCAGGCTTAAAATAGCTGTATAATATGTTATAATTATTTGTTTTTGTTGTACTTTATTAAGAGTGTTAATTCCAGGGATTCTCATCTACACTACAAATATTGAAACTTGATTAAAAGTCCAACGGGTAAAGGTTAATTAATACATATAGTTAGAATTGAAAAAGTGCTACCAAACCAACAATGATTTCACTGAATTTTAAGTAAACATAATGGTCAAAAAATATGAAATACAAATCAGTTGCTATTATTTTTTAATATTATGAATACTTATTATTATTATATTATCATTAAGATTATTGCGAAATTATTTTGGCTATGGGATCGAACCCAGAATCTCCGGCTCGATGCTAGCTACAAATAATACAAAATTACAAAATAAACACATCGGGGTACAAATCAATACGCATCAATACAAATCCACCACCAATACATTCCAATTAAAATCATAAAAAGAAGATTGCATTTTAAATTTTAAAACGTAAACCCAGCATGGGCTATAACGAACGTATAGTAAATTTTGCGGTCTTCACCATTTGGCAAGCTATTAATTCCCCCCGCTACTTTTGCATTTCTAAGAGATTGGCATGTTGCCGTAAAAATACGTGATTTACGACTAAACCATGTTATTGTTATCTGAGGGTAACATATGTTGAATTGTTAGTATACATTAATGTGTTAAAGCAAATCCTCTTAAAAAATTAAAATATAAAACCTCTTGGGTCACGTTTTTTGTTCTCGTGAAACGTGCGTTTGGTATCAATGTCGGTTGTTTAATCGTTTGTAATGCAGCCAAAAGCCACGAGGAGAATTATAAAACATCTTCTCATCTCTGCACGTAATTAACGGCAACAACGCCTGAAGCCCACCCAGGTTTCTTGAGGCAAGAAGACGAAACAAAAAGAGAGTTGACAATAAGACGCGAGTTGAAATATGCGGATGGAGGAATTATTTAATGACATTTAAATATCCAGCAGTGATTCCTGCCACGCTCTGGAATGAAATAAAATATGCACACTCTCTTGACGAGTGCGCAAAGTTCTTTCTGATTCTCATTTTTATGATGGATAATAATTTTTCTCATGTTTTTTTTCCTTTTGTCAAATTCACTACTTTGCGGTACAGGAAGCAATTTGCTGCAACTAAACAAAGTTCAAAATGTTGTGTTGTTTTGTTAGTTGGACCTTTGGTTTCGTTACGGAATCACCCCAAAAACGAGATCGATTTTGTGGACCATGCCTAAAGCTACAGAGTAAAACCATTGTGCCTATCCTTTCTTTTTAAAGGGGTATTTAACCGCTAAACTCAAAAAATATATTTCATTCAGGCTAACTAAAGTAATGAATTTAGCAATTAACATAGAAATTATTGGGGCCACCATGACCTCCCAAAAAATTGCCAAACATGACATTTTTCGAGCTAGGTCCCATCGGCAAAACTCTCCCATAAGAAATAACATGGGGACGATCTTTATGCCCCGTGACCTTGGAGGATTTTGATCCAAAAAAATATTGGCCATTATTGACGTAGGCCTACTCTACAGCCTTTTCTGTAAATTCTCTTTATTTTGTTTTGTAATTTGGGCAAGTAGTTCGGTAAAAATATGCTGATTACCAAGATGGGGTGTGACTTTGGAATGCATATTTTTGCGTGTTTGAGGGTATATTTGGGCACAGTTTCAAGACACGAGGTAAAAAATGGGCATTTTAAATTGGTACTATGCTCTAGTATCTATGTGGACCAAAAAAGAAGCATGCTAAAGCCGATTTAAGAAATTTCCCAAAACACCAATTTTCGCAAATTTCTGGATCAAAAAAATTGAAAAATTCGTGTAAAATCACAGTTACAGAATATAATTTTTTAAAAGCTGTTATTTTAGAGTAGTATTGTGCTATAGATCATGTGGTAAAAATATTTTTTTGAGTTAATAGCCCCTAAGGTGGGTGTGAAATTGTTGTGCATGTTTTATAAATTGACGGTGTCCTATAAAGGAAGTGATTAATATTATGAATGTACCCTTTACCTGCCCGTGATTAATTTTAGTGAATGAATTGAGTGTATATTTCAACCCAAATAATTTTTCTTCCGATTTTTCACGGTAGAGTTAATTATTATTGTTTTAAAATAAATAATTTTATAAATCTTACATTAGACCTACATTTCATACTAGCATAGATCTAGCCTACGTGAACACTATAGCAAGACTAGCGAAAAATTAAAAAAAAAAGTTATACTGGACACACTATTGTAAACGTGAGAAACGTAAATTTATTGAAATTTATAAAGATCGAACAGGAAAGCCTTACTTTTGTTCATCCTTGTGCTAAGATTGACATCCAAATAAAGACCACGAACAAAAATAATAATCTTGGCAGATAAATTATTTATTGAATATTAATAGTGCGGCTTGTTTGAGTCCAACGGCGTTGATTGAGTCTTCCCAGACGGCGGCGTGTAAATAGTGTGCGAGTGCGTGCGACGCACAAGTTGCGAAGCGCCGCGAAGTGGGCTAAAAGCGTGGCTTCGTCATCGTTTTGTGACGTCACTGGTAGCAAGGTCATCGTCGGTGTGATCTGCCGCACGCGTGTCGGCATATGTTTGAGGGGATGTGGGTTAGTTGATTGATGGATTGATTGGTCTTTCATTTAAGGGCATTTGTAACGCAGGAAGGCCTTTTCTTCCATCCAACCTTTAGATCAAGGATACTTTAATACAATACACTGCTTTAAATATTAAAGTTGTCTACTTAATTGCACTATTAGACATATTATGTTGATGTTTATAAAATATGAATTTTGGTTGAGAGAGAGTAAGCGATAACATTATAACAGAAAATAAATCCATTTAAACAAAAATTCACTACTTAATTTATACACAATAATTTTAAATTTTTACATAACTGCACGAAAATTAATCTTATAATGACAAATCATAAAATATGTATGTGCAATAATAATTGGATGAGCGAAGCGAGCGAAGCGAAGATTCCATTTCACTACACTGGAGAAAAAAATCCGGAATGTTTTTTTTTCTTTTTCTTTTTTTTTGTATTTTTGTCTGTTTGTCCGCACGATTCCGGCTAAACCGATACTCCAATTGCAATGAAATTTTATGGAGGTCTTCGAAATCTCTGAACTTAGAACTGCCAAGTTTTTGAGCGTAATCGAAAAATTATTTCTCATTAAAATCGCAATTTTACGATTTTTTTTCGATTTTTGAAAATTTCTTCTACTTATAACACCTACATGCTTTATCTGATTGTTATGATTTTTTCACAGAACCATAATTTTATGAATTAAGATATTCGTGTAAAATTTGAGCGCAATCGAAAAATTATTTCTCATGAAAATCAAAATTTTACGTTTTTTTTCTTTTTTAAAACAATTCTTTGACTTATAACACCTACATGCTTTATCCGATTGTAATGATTTTTTCACAGAACCTTAATTTTATGAATTAATATATTCGTGTGAAATTTGAGCGCAATCGAATAATTATTTCTTATGATAAACGCAATTTAACGATTTTTTTCTTTTTTTAAATTTCGATTAACTAAACAAATTTAAAATTTAAGTTTATTTTTTATATAATTTAAATTAATTTAAAAAAAATCTTTTACAGTAATGATTTTTTCACAGAACAACAAAAAATCCGCATAACACATGGCAGCTCAATACACCAATTACGCTCATCCAACAACGCCGCGGGACTTAAGCGTTTTCCTAGTATTAGGAAAGTAGAAACTTCTCCTAGAATCGAAATCATCTGTGTATGCTCACACAATATCGCTTACATGTTTAATTAAATAGATCGCGGCAAATGGTTTTTATATTATGTATTTTTACATAATCAAATACAATTTTAAAAGTTAGTACACAAAATGGGCCAACTATGAACGTTGTGCATAACTATACCAGTCAGTTAATTCATAAAGATTTTGTTTTCCTTTTTGCACTTCAATTGCGACTTTATTGCAATTAACCTTATTTATTAAGGATGACCAGAAATGTTGGTCTGTTTCAACTAAGTATATCCATTTCTTTATGGATCTTTTGAATAAGAATATATCGCGACAGTCATGTAGTATTGCAGTTCTACCATCTATACTGTTCAATCTTATAAAATATAAACACATAGAACCAAGCGAGTCATATTATAAAACTTAACTTAAAAAGTTGACAATTAAAATAATATATACTACGAAGGCATTAATCCTCTGTCAATGAACGAGAGATAACTTAGTCAAGTACCTTCAATTTTACGAGTACATTACATGCTTGATGTTTAAATACTGTTTTAAAGTTTGGGTTCTTGATTATTTCTGCGATGCAGGGGAGGGGGGGGGGGAGAGAAGAGGGATCGAGGGAGAAAGAGAGAGAGGAAGATGACGACTGAAGATATATAAAAACAGAGGAAGGAGTTAAGAAGATAGAGAAGGAAAGTATGGGAAAGTTCCTTTATTTCGAGTTAGCACTGAAATTGTTACATTGAACTTTTCTGGCACGAACTCCTTTTACGCTGTTGTGAACCGGTTGCCAAGTCAATAGGCGCCAATAAAATAGGAAGGAGGTGAGAATCGAAGGGATAAAAGTGTAAACAACAGAAAGAGTTTCCTAAACACACAGCACATCGCAGCTGCTTTTAGTAGGAAGCTTAAACTAAAAGCCGTATAGACAGGAACAGGAACGGTGACGGGGAATTTAGTTATGCCTCTTGGCCCTAAAAGAAGAATCGATATTATTTACGAGATGGTGCACTTAACTCCTTGGATTCCAGCCACTCTCATCATCATAGATATATACCCACTGTAAATAAAGGGCGTTCTTCCGAAATTCTATTGTTGACATAATGGAATGACAAACACAATATTTGGCTGAAGTATTTTTTTATGTTTATTAAATATATAAAGTCGAACTTCCCATCCTCAATCCCGAACGTGTGTGATTGGCTTAGTTCTACCACGTAACGTTTCCATGGCAACTACCCCGGAAGGATTTTATGATAGGTAATCTTGGTAGTACGTGCTCTATGAATCTACCTTGGTCGGTCGCATCCAGCCATGTACTGTGGGGTGGGGCCCTTAGTACCACCGCTCAGACTATAGGAGACAATTTTATAATAATACCAACACAAATATTATATTGATTTGTCATGAGTGTTTTATTTGTTTGTTTGTTTGTGGCCACATTTCACCAGGACGCAATGTCTCACAACTGCAATTTACCAAATATTACATATGGAGTAACAAAACAAAACAATACAAAACGTTACAATACAAACAATATAAAATTAGCTACATACAGATAAATATATAGTTTAAATATAAATTGTTGGTGCATGAAGGAGTGACTGAAGTCATAAGTGAAGGTAATTATCGGTTATTCCCTTAACTTGATTTCGAAAGTGATGAATATTAATGTTATGCAAATGTAAATGAGGCCTGTACTCGATGGGAAAATATTGTTATGATTAGACTGTTATACCTTATCAAACAGGAATACGGTTGCATATCAATGCGGCTGGGGGGAAGTTGAAACAGTTTATGAATACGTGTATACCTCGGTGGCACACGGTACCTAGTTCATGATTCGATTAAAGGCGAATCAAGCAGGTTATTAGCAGTTTTATAGAGCAGAACAATGTCCATAAAAATTAATTTCCTCCGGCTTTCAAGAGTACTTCTTATTATCAGAACACATACTGAGATAATTTACTCTGTGGTATTCTGTATTAACCTTGATGAAGCACAAGTGTTTGAAATATCGATGTTGTACTCTTTCTGTATAAAATATGTTTGTGACATGATTTGGGTTCCAAATTTGGGAAGAGCATATTCAACTTGAGGCCTGATTAGAGTTACGTAAAGGAGGCGTTTTGTTCGTTCACTGAAGGTGTCCACACAGATTCGATTTATGAATCCTAAAATGTTATGTTATTTAGGAACGATTTTAGATTATGTTGATTAAATGACAAATTTGTATCAAAAGTAATTTTAAGATCTCTAATTTCATTCACACGCTGAAGGACATAATTTTTACACAGTAATTAAAATTTAACTATTTCCTTTTGTTTGTAAATGATGTAGTGAAGCACTTTTATATTCGTACTGTAAAGTTATCTGTTTAATAAAATTATTCAATACAATAATATATTCTGATAGTTTTTTTTAATTTCCGGCTTTTCAAAAAAAATTTAGCTAATGCAATTTTGAAAGTGAAATTGGTGAACGAATAGGTTGTCAGTGAACTATAGTAAAAATGCCAACGAGTTCAATATCAGGACTAACTGCTGCACTAGCGCGCTCTAGCTAGAGTCCATAAACCTAAGTGGCCAGATAGAACACCATTTACTTATTTAAAGTAAAATAGATGGTTTCCATTACTGAAGGTAATTTATTTACAAGAAGCGTCGAGGAAAACACTTCCTCCCTAAATACTTTATGCACGCCTGTAATAATGATCATTACTAAATGCGGAGTCACAGCTTAGGCCTCAAACCCCATTAATTTAACTTAAGAACTTAACTTAATGTAGAAATGATTATAGCGTTAATTCTGCGCCGCACACTTAAAAATGGCGTGGTGTAAGTAATTTTGATTATATTTTATTTCTTCGTACTTCTAAATCCAGTGATGTGGTGGGTTTGTTTTTTTGTGTTTCTCTCTGTTTGCAGCAGACCAAAACTGGAAATTATGCACACAAAGTTCAATAAGTAGGACACTACATTCGTGAATTATTTTTAGAGAAACCACATCCATCATAAGGTTCTCTTTTTATATATGAACATGTTTTGTTTGTCTGCGTTTGTTTATTTGATTTTTTAGTAATGTGCTACGTATGAGATGCACATTACATGATCCGCAATTGAATGTTCAGTTATGATAATCTAGTATTTTTCACATTTTAATTATGTGGGTATAACATAATGTGCATTCAATTTACGAATTATAATGAAGAATTGTTTGGTAAAATGTTTGTACCACATTACCACAATAGATCTACATTGAAATGATATGCACCTAACAATAACTAGAAGAAACAATATTAGATCCATGCATTTAATGTTTTATAGTGGAATTGGATTATACAATTTGATCAAGAAATTAAGAATTTTGTAATTTTGTAAATTTGGTATTTTTTTTTGTAAATGTGAAAACTTTGTAAACTTGGGAAATTAGGTATTTTGAATTTTTTATTTTGGTATTTTATAGTGTGTTGTAGTTGTATTGAAATAGCCATATTTTCTAAATAAAATAGTAATATAATAAGTAATAATCGTGTGATGATGTGTGTTGCTCTCAACAAGAAACAACGAGGAACGCTAAGTAATGAGATTGTAATTTGTCTAAAAACTGTCGTAGTAAAAATTTAGTGAAGCGATAATCCCAATGTAATATTTGCAGGTCACAATATTGAAGTAAAAATTTCGTGAAGCGATAATCCCAATGTAATATTTGCAGGTCACAATATTGAAGTAAAAATTTCGTGAAGCGGTAATCCCAATGTAATATTTGAAGGTCACAATATTGAAATCAGATCGAATTTCTTTGGTTTCCATTACCCTAAAGACAGATGTTGCTCTACATAATTTTGATCGTATGATGGGGTTTGGTAAACAAAATCATCTTACTAAAATTTCACTTACTAAAGTTTCTGGATAGTTATATTACTACATAAGATATATTTGTTAGATAAGCTTTAAACTTGTTGGAGCAAATATGAAGTATAGACTACCCCAAACAGAATACTTCAGACTATAATAGAAACTTATCAGGAAGGAAATAAAATTCAAACCTCCAAGTGGTAAATATCAGGATTAATGCAGCAGCGAAGAGTAACGTACCCCTTGAAAACTGGCCATGCTAAGTGGGGAACCCTACTTATCATTATTATTCGACTTTTTAACTTTTAATGGCTCTTACGAGAACTTTAACCGTCCTAACGGGAATACACTTTTTCCAAGTCGGAAGATCTGAATGAGTGTAAGGATGGCGGAAATAAAATCCTGGTTATTACCGGTTATTCCTCCCTGTAAAGTTTTCTCCGTCGCGGGAATCTGACTTGTTTGGTTACAGTCTAAAATGAGGAAAGGTTTTTCAAATTTGATTAATAATGTTCACTTGAGACTTGAAGTTTCTTCGACAGCAAGTATAAATAACATTGTCTCGGTGAATGTCTTCATTTCCAAAGATATTAAGTCGGTGTCATCACAAAAGCTCTTGATTTGATGCAAAACAATCAATCCGAATCTTGTGAAAACAGAATCTTTTTTCCAATCTTACATCAGAATTCAATCCTTTTAAGTTATATCCTCGCACGTCTGAATAAATTAATCGTCAATGCAAAACATGTTCTTGATTGGAATAACAAGTTGAAGACCGTTTAAACATACTTGACCGTAGATAGATCGCGTGTTGATTAAAATTCATATTTTTCAAGGTAAAGTGGTGTTTTCAGTCCATCATTCCGTAAACGACAGCTCTGTTCCCCACTATCAAAATTAACCAATCTATTACATCCAATAACCCTTTTTAAGTCCAATATTTTTAATGAAGTGAAGCATATATTTCAATAAATTAACATCGTCATTTTGGTTGATTTCCACCAACGGTCTACGTTTCTCGAACTAGTATAAAATACATAGTAGATACTTGAATTTTACTATATGAACGCCCACTTTAGTCTTCAGGTATAGTTGGAGCTGTGGTTGGAGGGTAGTCTCGACCTAGTCATGTTACCTCCACACAACCCTCGACGATATGAGTTTAAAAACTAGGACTACTAAAGCTTAACTAAGAACTATTTGAGGAAATTTAAACTCTAAGACATGTTAGCTTATACATTTATTTTGTTTATTTATTTAACGTCCATCCTATTCAGTTATAAAAACTGATTTTCAAAGGAGGACAACTAAATAAATCTAATTACATAGATGCAGACACAACAATGAACTACATAAGTAAATATTTGAAATAGTAATATTAAAACATTGCATTAAAACTCAACAAATTTGGTAACAAATAATAGGATATTAAATGCAATTAATTAGTTAATTAATTAGTGTACAATCCAGAAAATTGATGCAAATTTTCAAATTATACTATAATATATTCTATTCTACAGAATAGACTAGTCTCAAAACCATTTTAGTTACATTTTAATCTCTGTTCAACGACTAGAGTTAATAATGATAAAAATGTTGGAAAGTGATGAAGCATCTACATTCTAGTACTTAATAATTCTAATACCGGAATTATTTAGTTTTAAGGAAGTTTATTTCTCAGGGTGTTTCTCACTACTAAAACGATATGTGTTGCCATGGCCAGAATAGAATTCATAGTTACAGACCTCTCTAAGTAGTGTTAGTTACGTTTTACCTTCAGCATTTCACCTTGCGCCCTCGTTTACAAAATGTTCCATTAGAAGACTGGGACGCGTCGTTACTCATGATCAAGTCCAGCCCCTCCCGCTAGGTAGCGCTAACCACAGTTTATCGCCGCGTAGTTTGAGGGCAGTAAGCTACACACACTGGGGGCAAGAAGGTATTAATCATATCTGCCGGTAGATGTGGCTCGGTGCTACGGCACGAGGTCTCCCATCATTCGCTTGGCTTCGACTCAATTATTATATATGACGAAAAACGTGTAGCCATCAGGAGTTCCTTAATTGAAACTATGATAAAATTGGTTATAATTATTCGAATATTTACCAGAAGAGAAGCAGAAAGCTTGGAAACAAGTGAACCCTACCAAATTATGTAGAACGTGTAAAGTACTTGTCTGCAATATTTCCTTATGTTGTGCATCTTCTTTATACACAGCAAGTGTCATCAAACGTTAATGGGTACAGTGGTGTGGTTGGTATAAGACTGTCGCCAATTGTTTTCAATCAAATTTCAAAAAGTTTTTTTCATACAAAAGTCAATTTATACGTTTGTAAAAGTTTGGCAAGTTTGTTACGCAGTAGAGTTAGTAAAAAGTAAAATTGTACCGTTTCATAACAATCTTCTATTAAACTAGACGAAAAACTTTGCACGAAAAGTGAACAGTATTGAAAAAAACCTTTTAAGGGCACTATCGTCATATTACATAAAATTTCTTTGCGATGATATTGGAAAATCTAAACATAATTAAAGAAATAATTATGCGAGTTGTTGAAGAACTCAGCAGTCAAGCCTTCTGATTCAGTACAGCGCAGACAAAGCCGAATGTGTGCAGTTCGCCTCCTGTTTTCATAATCATTCCATGGTAGACGAGCTGCTATATTGTATTACACCTGAAATTAATATGAGGAAAGCCATTAGACTAAATTAAAAAATAATACGCCTAGATTTCATTCCGTGGATTTAGAAATGTAATTTTGAAGGTAAATGTGAGATACTCATTATAGCCCGAGTTTGTAATGAAGAAGCCTGTGGCAAATTTCTTACTTATGTTTAAAGGGTGGTTTTCCCACATATTTTGCGCTCTGGATGTTTTCTCAGCCTTATATAAATGTTATGATGGAAACATATCTGAAGGTAGATTTATAATGAGAAATATGGTTTAGGCAGTTTTAAAGTTTTTTATTTATTTTATGATCTCTAGTTTTACTAACAAGATTAAATGTTAGTCTTGTGTAGGGAAAGAAAGCGACGTTTTGCTGTTCATATTTTGTGGCAAGAAAACAATGCTACTAAAGAACTTTAATTAAAGAGAAACACTTTGGAGAGGGGAAAAATATATTCGTTATATTATATATCTACTATTTTATCGATTAATATATTTATATTCGGGCCAATTGAAACAAATCGAAGGTTTGAAAACAAGATAATGCGATAATGAATACAACATTGAAAGAAGATAATTGAACGAGTGAGCGTAGCGAACGTAGTGATTTCCATTCGACTTAAACGGCCCTTATTGTTTTTCTGCGTGCGTGCGTGTGTGTGTGTGTGTGTGTACGTTGAAAATCAGCCGAATCGCTGAACAGATTGCGCTGAAATTTAAACAGACATCCGGTACGAGTTTATTGAGAACTGCTAACAAAATCACAAGATTCATTGCGATTTAAACCTACAAGAAATAATAAACTGAAAAATAGACTTCCAATGTTTAGAAATTATTTTAACGACAATGTTTTAGATTTTGAAAAGATATTTTTGTTTGTTTTTCGCCTGGCCGTGAAATGCCGTGCCCATGCAGGTCAGTCGAATGTTGCACGTCAAGGTACCCCCCAATTCCGCTCGTAGATTGAGTAAACCTTGCAATATTTTCACGTATTTCGTACTGGCTATGTTTACCATAGTAGGCCCTATTGCCACAGATGATGGACTACACTGCGTTATATGCATTTCAAAACATGTTTAATTATTTTTTAAATACAATCTAGAAATTACAAAATCTTTCCCGACCAGGGGATTGAACCCATGTCTCCCACATTTCGGCTATAAGGGCGTTTTAGCCAACTAGACTAGGGAAACGCCAAAGTCGTTGTTAGACGAGTGAGCGAGTCATGTGGTGAGTACCCGGGAACAGTTCGATAATTATATTCGTATAAATAATAGTTTTTTAAAGTTTAGTTGGTATACGGGGACGGGCGCGTCAACTGTAAGGTCATAATGCGCCTCTCTAGCCTATGATAGGCTAGGTAGGCCTAAGGTAGGGGGAAGAAAAGAAATATAATCGGGTACTCAACACATGGCTCACTCACTCGTTTAACAACGACTTGGCGTTTCCTAGTTTTAATTTTATTGCTAAATTACATCCCAATGATCTTTCACATTTTTTTGCTATCGTGTACATATCGAAACTCCCAGGAATTGCTTTCCCATTTTCGCTATAATTTGTTTTCAATTTATTGACAATGTGATAAGGATACTTATGGTTATTCGAATGTTCAGTGCCCCTTTTTGCTTTACGACTGTAATAAAGCCACTACTTATAACAACTTAGTTAGATTGATATCGTAATTTATAGGTATTTTGCACACGGATTATAAGAAGACTGTAACATTATTGCCGTCATAATGTTATACAGTAGCAGTTTCCTTCTTGATGATAGTATCTCAGAAGGGACGATAGTAGTTATAACAGAGGTTCGGAAAATATATGAGCGTACTTCAGCAGTTGTGGTTTCCACTTATGGTAGAGTACAATTCCATTCCAACAAAACTAATACATAGGTATCAAATGTGTGTATTGAGTTATATTTTAGATTCAAACACAATTAGAAAACAAAATATGAAATCAATTGCATTATAAAAACATTTAACAACATTTAATCCACTTAATTAAAATTAATCATAAAACACGTTTTAGCTTCAACTTCTCCGTTCCCAAATAGATAATGCATTTTATTAAACTTGCGTTTTATAAACTGAATTTAAATTATATCAATAATTTATACCTAGTTTATGCATAGCACATCGTAAATAAGGACAGCTGTCGTGCCCTACAAAGTTTTGCACAATTTTATAAATAAATTAAAATTACAACATATATACATTTTACATCTACATTAGAATGTTGTAAGCCATCATCATTCAGCCATCATTCATTGCACATACTTATTGTAATTTTACATTTGAGGGAAATAAAATAATAAAACATATTTACACGGAAACACGAATGTTATATCACTAAAACAAGGTTTAAAAAATATATAAATATATCAGGTCCACCATTTGTGATAAGTGAAAACAATACTTTTAAATCACTCATTTTAACTAAAATGAAATTCAATATAATTTGTTAAGAGGTCTACATATACCACATATATTGACGTTATATGACACCACTCGTTGTCAAAGATCACACGTTCCATTCCAAGTACTTATCTCCAACAATTAACCAGATGAAAACCACATTATTTCAGGCGCTCGTTTTTCCCCTCTTCACTCTCGGAATGAAAGCGTCTCCTTGCTAGAATGTCAACTTTCCTCTCAACGCCTGGTCTATTTTCGTTCCACTCTCGTTTATTTTCCCTCCCATCCCACTCGACTAGAATATAAAACTCTGTGTTACCTGAGACTTTCGAAATCTTCTTCAGAAGATCTTCTCCGACTATTTCGAATAACCTACTCGTCAACACTAATTATCTCTCCCCCGGTCGACAAGTCGGTGGGATGTGTCAGTCCCACGTGCCTTTTTAACTTAAGATGCGGTGTTCAAGATTGAAAATTCAAATTACAGCTGTCAGCTGTCATAGCTGGCCGTCAGCAAAGACAAAACAGAACCGTGTAAGACGCATGCGTAGAGTGTGCATCCCACCCTTTCGGCCTTTGTTCTATCGCATGGTTGGACACACGGATAACATTTCTTGATTGGAAATGTATTGTACGTTGAAACGTTGTTGAATAGTTGTAAAGGCAAATGAGATGAATGAATATGGAAATTATAATTTTAGACACGTTTTGATTGGATGGTCAGTCGCTCTTCAAAATGAGTTTACCACTTGAAACAAAGGGATTTAGCAAGAGAAAGTTGTGTGGTGGGTCTCCGCCTACGTGATTAAAATGGTAATGAACTTTTCATATATTTTTCTTTAACCCTAAAAATTGAAAATTGATTATTTCTCAGCCCCCAAACAAATAAAGATGAACATCAACTTTGATAATTAGTATTGTTGTACTAATATTTACTCATTATAACCATGTTCGAATATAGGATAAATTTATTAGTTCAATTATTGAAGAAGCTGAATTTGGATAATGAATATGGAAATTATAATTTTAGACACGTTTTGATTGGATGGTCAGTCGCTCTTCAAAATGAGTTTACACTTGAAACAAAGGGATTTAGCAAGAGAAAGTTGTTTGGGGGCCTACGTGATTAAAATGGTAATGAACTTTTCATATATTTTTCTTTAACCCTAAAAATTGAAAATTGATTATTTCTCAGCCCCCAAACAAATAAAGATGAACATCAACTTTGATAATTATTATTGTTGTACTCAAATTATACTCATTATAACATTTTCGAATATATATATATATTATTAGTTCAATTATTGAAGAAGCGAATTTTGTAACGTCAAACTTTTCATGAGCGAACAGAGCAGAGAAATTGTGAGCACGATCCTATAACTTTATGTTGTTTTAGTCACAAAGTAAATATAATTTCACTAATTATCTTTATATCGCTTTGAAGTATACTTTGAGAAGAAACAGCGCAAGACATCGCGCGAGATGACTGACTAAAATTTAACTCAAAGATGAAATAAACCAAATACGTATTTTAATAAGGTCCAAGTGAAGAAGATGTTTCTACCATGGCCACCTGAAACCCTGCACGGCTTAATTTAGCATATTATTTCCTAGAAATAACTTGTTACTTTATTGATTGTAAGATCTGTCTTTAGGTCTATATATGTATAATGTATCGAGACAGATTTCATGTGCAATCCCAACATGTAATCTGCTAAAGAAAGTGTATTTTAAATGATCTTGACTTCGGTAATGTTAACACCAACCCGATTGATGAATACAACAATCAACATATCTGCACTTCGTGGCCCGTGAAACTTATACGCAGGCGTCGCAGATTTTGAGGGGCTGAGTTAATAGTCGCTTCGAAAGTTTTGCACATAAGCTTTTATTGTGTATTTTAGTGCTTTTTGAAACGCAAAGTAGGTGATATTGTCAAGTTCTATTGCTACTTGTGATTATTATATACCAAAAAACATATTAAACTTTTTTTATGGATTTGGCTACCTTTTTCAGATGTTCTTAAGGCATACTTCACACTCTGATGTCATGTCATATACGTTGACCACGTTTTAGACAGAATCGCCAAATATACGAACTGCATTAAATGAAATCGTTAAATACATCAATGAAATGTGCTTGATTATACCAAATCTAAGTTCAAAGATTTCGAAGGTCCTCAATTTCATCAAGACGCATGAACGTTTCCTATAGAGCGCGAACAACAGACAAATAAAAACAAAAAACACACTAATTTTTTGGGTCAGTAAATTGAAGTCTTCGCTTTGCTTCATAACTAAAGATAATTGCAATAGATTGGTAAAGTGCAGTATTTATTAGAGCAGTTTAATGATTGATTTTTGAATGCTAGTTGCAGCGGCAGGCTCCTAACAAATCGGTCGATTACACGTTGTGTTTCGTGAGCTCGTGCACCAGGGAAAATGTGGTGTCGTATTTTTTAATTGTTGTCAGTAATCGTACCCCGTGTTTGCATCCTCTAAAATTTTTATATTTTAGAGCGCTTCATGAAGCATGTACTTTGAAAGTGCAAGGATCAATCTTAGTAAGTTGGCAGATGAAGCTAAGAGGCTGAATGCGACGTATTCTGTCAATTAATAATTACGAAAATTTATTCTGAATTGAATTCAGGGGGGAAAGTGCCACCCCTTGCCCCCATGTGCCGACGCCCCTGTAACTGCCAATACGTAAAGTAGGCTTCAAACTCACATATTATTATTATGTATGTTTGTTTTTTATTTATTTTTTTAGTTATAAAAACTGTTCTACTAAGAAGGTACATACAATTAAATTAATAATGAGTGTAGACCTAAAAAAAATGAATTATTTAATTTATTTAATTATTATTTATTTATGCATTATCTGCTTCTCAACCCCTGTCAAACTGTTGGTTATTACAAGGTTTTGTATACAATACCAATTAACGGTGAATAATAATACTATCAATCCAAATTAATTACGATAAAGAAAACTGAAGATCTCATTGGCTGATAACTTTCATTGTTTCGAACGTGACAGGGCGGTAACTACATGGTAAATCGTATTTCGATACAAATGTCGATGATGGCTAAAATAAATTATCTAGATCAGATAATAATTTCTTAAAACTGATTGTCTATTAAAAAGAACTAACCAAAATGTATTATATAATTAAACAATCAATGTAGTCGTGGGTAGTAAACAACAAAGAATTGAATACACATGAGAGATAGTAGGCAGTGTACATAATTTACCAGATTGGATTTATGATATTCACTGTTGTAATTTTAATAACTTTACTTCCAATATTACCAAAAAAAAAATTGGATTCTTACAATAAACAATTATTTGAACATGTTCATTATAATTACGAATGTGGGTGAGACAGAAAGAGCATCTGCGTCCATATTACGTGTATACCTGTCACCCTAAAAGCGCATTACTAGATATAATTATAAATATGATGTCAAGGTTAAATATTGTATCGAATAGGAAGAACATACCTTCTTTAAAATTAATGTTTTATATATTTCAAATGAGAATATACACGAAAGGGGGAAACGTAGTCAAACAAGTTCAAACAAACAAGTTTGACATGTTAACTGAGTGATTATATGTAATATATTCTTATTCTTTTTAAAAAATGGGATACACTTGTCAATCTGAGCCGATGGTTAAGGTTGGACGATGGGTGATTAAGAGGGAGTTATCTGGACTTGTGCCGAGTTCATCAGACGTTGGGTCAAGTGCAACCTCCAAATAATTAAGATGCAACTAGTGCGGTGGTAATGAGACCGGGATGCAGACAGACAGACAGACAGACGGACAGACAGACAGACAGACAGACAGACAGACAGTCACACTCTGCATGCACGAATTAGTGGAGACGCGCGGACAGTGTTAATCCGACATGCTGATAGGTGAAAAGTGGTAGGGATAATTCGTTTAACGTTTAATGCAGAATAAATCTATTACTGAACACCCCGAGTACTCCAACATTGAACACGTACTAGTTTCAGGTCGATATATACATACAAATTAGCTTGAAAAGGGTAGTAAAATCGGGGTGCGAAGCTCTTGTAAAGCAGCCATTTTGAAGTACGTCCGCCTATGCGCGTTTCATTCGCACGATAAAACCGAACACGATTTACGATTGACAATCGTTGACTTTTGTTTACAATGCCCTTTGACAAATAAGACATATGATGTTTTTGGTGACCCTGGTAATTCAAAAGGGTGAAACTAGTCATCAAACTTGGCATGGAAGTACCCGATTCCTTCACCAACAACGAAATAGTCTGTGAACAGAAGCATAATTTTATATTTTTGCATCCCTCTTAATACTCGGCACCTCCACCTACACAAAATTTGAACGGTGTAGTTAATAATATTATTTGTTTTGTTTCTTTCATGTGGTCTGTTGAGCTTCACTCCCTCATTTGGGCGAGGTTTAACGGTATCAGACAACGCTATATAGGCCCAGTGTCACAAAAACATCCTGTATCATCGTTGTTGAAGGTAAATGGCCACAAAAAAGCGCATGCTAATCGAAGGTTTAATTATGGTTGGCTTTTATCGTGAGACATGACACACACAAACGGATGAACAGAATTGGTGCATAGCTCGCTTCCTAATATTTGATTTTGATTGGATATGGCTTAACGTCTCATATTTATGCAACTTAACTTTAACTTTAACTTTAATCGAGACGAAGGGAGGGACGTAAGGGATGACGCGGGGGGCAATGGGTGGACAGGCCTGTGCTGGTCAGAACCAGCTACAAGCGTATGGGGAGGGCAGAGGTTCCCCATGTCGTGGTCGTCTCCGTCTGTGTCATCATCCGTCCGTGTTGTCATTGTCGTCGCCGTCGGGGAGGTAGTCAAAGGTAAGGGGAAAGTTTCCCCGACGACGACCCAGAGCTTGCCATTCGTTTCAGGGAGAAAAACTCCCCTAATCACGGGCCAAACCACGAGAAGGTTGCGAGTTGGAATTTGATGGCCCTAATAATTTCATCATATACCTTTATGTATTTCGAAACAAAAGACATCCATCTTACATAAGTAATATCGCTACATATGTTTGTGTCATCCATATTTTCTTATCACGAAATTGACTGTTTTATTGCTTCAAACTCTTGTTTGTATATGCAATATCAATATCAATTTTAATATTAATATATTTCAGATCGCGTTTTACCATTGTTTGGTTTGACCGCCGTAGGCATATAGGATATGAGAAGTGCCTGGATTTGTTTGAGCAATAAATATAACAAATATGAAACACATTTAATAAAAAAAAAAATTCAGCTCACGTTTTTTATATTTTACTCTCCCCGGTCCCTCCTTTAAAGTATTTTTTTTACTTAAATCAATCACTCAAACATAAATATGTGCAGAAATTTTAATTGTAAGATTCCTAGCCTGATATTCTCTCATTTCGCGGATTGAATATTAAGAGTTAAGACCATCCACCTATCACACGATAGGAATCATAATCGTGCTCTCCTCTTGACGTTCTCATTTTTCATTTTTAACCATTTATAATCCACCTCTCTCTCTTGCGAATTGAATGCCCAATGCGCGCTAGTAAGCTGATTACTAGTGTTGTTTGAATACGATACAACCGGTTGGAATTAAGTGGCCAGCACGGATACATATCTTACACTGAATACATTATACAGATACGGTTATAGTATTAGCTTGATTGCACGTTGGGATAGATTGTTGATTACGTCGAGGTCTCAAACCTGGGGGCCTATAATAACGTTATTAAAGGTGTATATGCTTGGCCAGCTGACGTTATGACGCCTAGAGCGCTGCGCCATCCGAACAGAGAACTCTCTTGACTATGGCAAGAACATCGTAACGTCAGGAAGATGCGCCAGATTTCATTTGTTAATTGAAAACTTAATTCAATAATAATGGAAGGATAATTTTATTAAAGAACAATTCAAATAGTGATTGACGTTAAGTGGTGTCTGGCTGACAATTATGATGTTAATCAAGTAATATTATTACCTCGTATCAAAGATAATTAGTTTATTAATCTGCTTTCGTCGTGCATTGGTAGTCGGGGTGTTTTTTTTTTGTTTTACGACGAGCGGTATTCATTCAAGAATAAAGAGTTTATGAATTTTAAGCTCATACTTGCGATGGAGAATTACTATCAAAATTCGTAAATGCCAAAAAAATATATACCTAAAATGATGAAAGCGTACCCTTAAGTAATGAAATTTATGATAATAATGAGTTTTTCTATTAGTGTGTTACGATCCTTAATATACAAATGTACGAATTTGGTCCGTTTACAAAACACAACACAATGAAACGTGCAGTCAAACTATTATGAACACAATTCATAATTTGTAAGCTTAACAATGCATTTGCTTCTGCCCAACTAATTAAATAATTAATTCAAATGTTGATGGTAACGATTAGTACTTAAGTATAACGATGTCAATCTTGGCTGGACGAATAAGCTATTAGTAACATTTTATGGAAATCAATCCAGAAATTACAAAATCCATCTCAATGGGGTATCAATATTATTTTTATTTTATTTTATTTTAGTTTCTGGATTGATTTCCATCAAATCAATTACACCTACGGGAGTGTTTCCCGATTAATGAAATTGAGAAATATTAGTAACATGTTAAACCATGCAACAGTCGACACCCATATTCAAGCATCGACAGAGTTGCTCATGCGTATGGCGCGAGTGACTCTTGTCCAAATCTTTTGCAACGTCATAAGACGATTGTTGGGATTGAATTCTGGACATTTCTTTCACAATTACCCTTACACCATAATAACATATAGTTAGACACCTGAAAAGTATTACACCCAGTAACAATGAAATGTGCCCTACAGCAAACATCCTTAAGAAAAAGTTTTCGAAAAAGAAGCTTTAGTGGAGCTAGTGAATATTGAATATTAAATTGTGTAATGTTTGTATAATTTTGTATGGCAACAGTATGCTCAGTACAAATACAAACGAACGTGTCGCTGCAGATACTAAATTTACCAAAATGCCGTTGAAATTCATTTCAACATTGCATTTTAAATCTGCAAGTTTATACGTTTTTGTATCAAAGCTATTCACGTGACTCGTTCATTCAATAATTCAAATTCAATCCATTCACGGAATGAAAAGTGTAAAATTACTATCATTAGATTAATTGGCCAAATTATCTTCTGCGAAGTCTTCCACTAACAAAAAACGCAAATGATACTACATCATATAATAAAATAGAAGGTGAAACATTCCGATCAAAACGATTTAAACGACCAGTCACGATAGTTAATAAAAAATGAATCAACTTGATGTATAGACTAAGAATTGGTACAGGTCAACGATTTTAACAATTAAGAAAACTAGTTTTCCTTGAGGACGTGTTTCTAAAGTGAAGTCATGATTCTGTAGGTGAGGATTAAAACTAGAATTACCTTGAAATGTAATGTACGTGGACCCTCTCCCAATACCAGTAGTTAATTTCGAAACATAATTACCAATTATGTGTTCCCATCACTGGATTCACTAAGGCCCTAATCTAAAATTATAGCCTGTGGAACCCTTGGTATAGGTGCGCTTTGGAGAAATAACATGTTTTCCAGGACACCTAATGGATTTTGACATTCCTCCTACTTGTTTGTGGTAGTTCGTTCCCGCACGTACTGGAAAATTGACGTAGATGTAGCATGAAATTTGATCTCGAGGAGCAACTATTTATTAACTTAAAGTTTATGAAGTAGATAATACAAACGATCGATGTTATAGAGTTATCGGTTTCGACATACCCATGTGCGGTCTATATTTCTAATGGTCTGTAAAGCATCGTACGCCATGAATCATTTTCGGTATTTTAAGCCCACGGGGGGACTTGAAATACTATCCGTTCGTTCTCATCCTTCACACCACCACCTGCACATATTTCAGGGTATACACTACACCTACACATCTGTTTCTCTGGTTATAATGCCAACTACAGGGTTAGGGGACGAAAATGGGGGTGTTTCCATAAATGCTGTACACTAGATAATTTTTAGAGTATGATTTGTATTTTGGGAATAGTATTTCTTGAGGTAGACCTAGTTTACAGAATCAGAAAACTCTGAAAACTTACTGTAAATTCGCAAATCCCATGTCAATAATCGTGTTGGTTAGGCTACTGTACCACAATTATTATTACACTATACTCGTTTTAACGTTTTCAGATTGTGCTTTTTTTTCCTAAAAGGCTTTAAAAGTTCACGAATGATTAGGAAAACTAAATACAATTCTAGGATGCAGTTTAAAACAAACAATACTCCATAATATTTAACACGTTTGGTACAACGATCTTGTATAAATGAAAAATTGGAAAGTCATCCACCTGGAATTGAACAGAGTTGTATATATATATATATTTCAAGGCCCGGCCATAAACTTCACTTAAATCCAACATGGCTGCTGATTTATTGCTACTGCTCATGTACGTGTATTTACTGTCCTCCTACCCATATACACGTCGACGGGTGTTCTGTTACGAACGATAATTAGGACCGTTTGATGACTGATCATTAAGTATTCTCTGACAGGGTGGGGTATGATAGGGGTATTATCTATAGTAAAGTCGCTATACCGGGCAGCCCAAATCCAAAACACGAGCATTTACACACAAGTTAAACCTCATATGTAAGACACATTATAACTCTTGCATAAATTGACTATAACTCGTAAGATTTGTAATGAAAATAACCTAAACGATCGCAGTCGCAGTATACTTATCAAAGAGCATCACTTACGTCACATTAAGTCTAATTTACGTATAGTGTCCAGCTATGGTATACATTGGGACCACCCAAATCCCTACAGCAACGAAATTAAGTATAATAGTGTTGAATCAAAATATGTTGATGTTAAATGCCAACATTTTTTATTCAAGAATGTTTATGGCATATTTTACACAATATTCAAAAGATTCGTTAAGGTTAATGTTCGTTTGAAGCACAAAGCGTTGTAATCGTGGTGAAACGGTGCACTGTGAATTTGTATTGAATACCATTCAATAATGAATATGGACTCCTTTGTAGATCAGTCACTTAACTGAATGGAATAATATATACTTTTAATTAATTAATTGCATATTTAAAATTATGAATTTTATATGGTTAAGAACACTAAACACTTCGGTAATGATACACTAACAAATTATTGTCGAATTATTGTGACACTAAAAGAAGCCGATCGGTACGAAAATCTCATTTTCGGCTACCAATTTTGTAATTCCGCCCCCGTAAATTGTACTCAGGATATTAAACAAAATATGGACGTATCAACCATGTTTATCGTGTACTTGTTTTGTCATGCTGTGATCAAAACTATGAGAAGTAATTTCCGCATTTCAAACCAGTTTATAACTGTTTTAACATATTTTGAAGGGGCGTTGTTAACCCGGTGATGAAATTATAATGCAAACTAATCACTACATATTCAAGTTTTAATTAAAATTTTAAGACACAAACTACCTTCGTGTAAAATCGTTGAATTAAAACACTGGCAAGGTTTTCTGTTGCCGAACGTTCTTTTTTGCAATAAAGTCATGATTTTACTCCCAACAACGATAAAATTTTCTTAGACAAGTAGGTATGCATATTTATGAAAGTAGTACTCATTGGTTAAAAGTCAATTGTTATTAATTTTACTTTTGTAACAATATTCTTATATAGCGTTCATTAATCCGTATTATTGAATAAAATTATGAGTTGTAACTTCTTCAACACAACGTTTGTGAAAGGAATAATCCATGCTAACTTTTACCAAAACAAACCGTTTTTCAACAGAATACAAAATTGTTTTTAAAAATAAATCTAGCCCTGCGATAAAGTAAGTAATTTGCCCTGGCCATGGTTCACTTTGGGATGTTCAACATCTTGTGGCTTGCATGTGGTGCTTCCAACGCAGAAGATCACAAGTTCAAATGATCCTTCTTGACTTATGATATGGACTTAAGAATACTTGGTTTGGTATGTGTAAACGTTGTCTTGTCTACAAAGCTCATAATAAATTTTGAAGTGGTTGGGAAGTAGTTGTGACGGGTCGCCGCGGGTGAACCGTGTACACCAATTTGAACGCTATTTCCTATATTTCAAATACTAAACTCTATTCTCTAGTTTGCCATTGTTCGCTCGTCAGTGTTGTCTGTGCAAACAAGGTTGAAAATCAGTTCTGTGAATGAGTGGGTATCTAAATAGATTTGTCCATTAAAAAATTTAAAGTACCTTTTCGGGCTTACTTTTAATTTCTCGTTAATGAGCGTTTAATCAACTTACGTGTTGAATTAGCAAGTACTTTATAAAACAGTTATCCACCATCGTTATCGCTCAGATACAGTTTAACGTGTGTACTGTGTATCCCATGCTGGGTATCCTGCCACGAAATTAAAACATGCAAATGTGGCTAGGGGAATATAGCTAGCAGATTCGTAACGCATGACAGGCTAATTCAATAACCGCCCTGTCCCGCCCTGTCCCCACCTACGGCGATGATAATGTAAACATACTAAGATAACTCCATCTCCAGGAGTGATTGAATTGTGTGGGGGTGTAGGAAAACCAGGACGTGCCTATCCTTGGGGGTTTGCTCGTCGTTTTAAGAGCTCTCTCTATCTTTCCTGCAGAATTTTGCTCTTTTTCCCTCCCCCCAAGAAAGATGTCCCGTAAGGTTTAGATGCTGCCAAATGCTCAGAGCTGACTTGACTCTTTATTCAACTAGGATAAAGTTTTATTTATAAAACGAAAACAACTAACGTCGAGACCATCAAATCAAGAGGCTGCTTGTTAATTAAATTAAAATTGGGAAAGCAACGAAATAAAGATTACGTATTTTGTTGTCGTATTAGCATCGTCGCGGTATGGTCTGCCGCAGCTACAATTCTCTGAAACACACTTTTAAGTAAATAAACATAAACTCGTAGGTTTTATCATCTCAGCTCTAAATATTCGAAAACGTATACAAAGTGTTTCTTCTTCTCAAATCTGTATTATTTAAAGCCGCCTTGTGCACAAGCTATAGTTTTTATAGTGTCATTATTTACATTCACCAAAATAATCATTCATTTCAATAGACTTTTCTACAAGATTGAGTAATAATAGAAAAATAAAAATATATTATAGTGGCAATTAGTAATTTAACAATGGCACTAACAAAATGATAAAATAAAGCTAGATACATACAAGAGTAATTATTCTGGATTTGTGTACAAAATCAAAAATAATAATGACTTTATTTCTTGAATATACATGCTATAGGTATATAACTTTTATGGAGAGAAAGAGAATTCGTAACAATGTTTTATTTGTACAATGACTGTCAATACATTTTAAAAAATCTATTTTTAAAGCAAAAAACGTACCACACAGGTTTCGAGGCTTGCATTGATTGACAACGAAGGTTGATGTCGATAGCCTCAGCTAGCTTGTATAGATTGAAACAAAGCCCGCAACTTAATATACAAAATTGAGATTTTATATTTTAAGTAGAAATCGATTCCTAAATTGAAAATTTTAAGAAAATGTATTGCAGTCATGTAGCTGATACTTTTTTCTTGCGCAACCCTTGCTTGTGGCATGAGAAGGGTGTGTAAGTTTAAGCAAATGTTTACTCTTTATTCCTTAGTTGTTATTTGTTCCCCAAAAAAAACATTTTATTATTGAGCTATAAAAAAGTAAAATCTCGGTTAACTTGCGCTGATCGAGAAATATTTCATACAGACGTATTCTAGTATTTCAAGACATTGAAGAAACATATTTCAAATTTAAGTTAATGAAAGCAGCAGCAGCCGGCAGACCAAAATATTGTGACTTCATTTATTTCAGTAAAGGCTCGCGGGAGCCCAGCAGAATATTGAATGATTTAAATTTTGTTTATTCCGATCCGTGCTTTGTATACAGAAAGGTTTATTTTAGTCCTACGAATACGACTTCTTGTTAGTTGCGTTAGCCTACTGTAGACTCGATAGTATTCATGTTATGCAAACACAATGCGAGATTACTGTTGTACCGACATAAACCGATAAACCGTAAAACCCGTATGGTGATGAGCCTTGGTTATGTTTGTGTTCTGAACAAACCGTTCCACTTACATTGTTTAAGTTTTGAAATAACTACTACAAGACGATTCATTTCCCAAGCAAAAGATCGAACAGTATTGAAATTGCCTCCAATCCATACGTTACCACCACCCACAATAATAGGCCAATCCGAGAGATTTATGTATATCAATCAAATCGATATCCTCTACATGGTGGGATTATTATTGTTATTGACGGAACTAAATTACACGGTGGTGATTCAATTGTGGTCACGCCTCACTGGTTTTCTTGCATTGGTGGAATCCACAATGCGAAGAATACGGCTGTATTTCATAAGTCAGTGCCCTCACGACTAAACGCATGGGAAACCTGCCATTCGATTAATATTGATTGATTGTGTGGGGATTTGCTAAGTGGCGGACTAAGTGGACGGTTTAGGCACTAAGAAAATTACAGATTATATAGAATTAGGTTTGTCAGTATCGAAATTCAACTCAATTAGACTGTTATATTATTGCTATGTGATTCCAGAAACAAGTTAAATATCAACTAAAACGTATACTTAAAATACTAGAAACACGCTGTTAGTCGAAATGGGTGTTAAGTACTAATTATGCCAATTAAAATAGGAAGCTGTCAAGACATAAAATACCACTTGCGTTAAAGCGATTGAAGAATGGTGACGGAAATCGAGTTAACCCACGTCCAATTATAAATTTCGATGTAACTATACCTACATATAGCCCTATAAACAAATATTATAAGTTCAGACCGTTTTACGCGCAACGCGAATAATTGTTGTTTTGGTGCTTTGTTTACATTGATCACATTACAAAATATATAATATTGAATAAAAAAGTTTTGATGTACCCTTATGAAACCAGCTGTATGAACATTTCTTAAATTGTTCAACGATTACGAAATGAAGAAAAGAATGAATTATTTTACTATGCCTGGTGGTAAAATATGTATGTAAAACTACTATAATACAATTAAATCTTTTTAAATCTTAAACCTTCTTATCAAACCTATACTTACATGGAAATCAATTCAGTTACTAAAAAATTGAAATTGTTAAACAAACCAATAGTTGCAAAAGTTCATTTTATTTAACAGTACAATAGTTTACAGGCTTGTTTTGCTTAAATAAGTGTTTTTGGACATAACTCTGCTCTTTTAAAATATTAAATAATCATAAATAATGTATTATTCCGACGTTTGAACTAAGTTTGCAAAAGACCATTGAAAAGAGGTCGAAGTATCACAATAAAATATTGTAAAAGAGCAGTGTCTAATGTCCAAGAACACTTATTTAAATAAGTAATACCTTTTCTATACTAGTTTCTTGTTAAGCTTGATAGATTATGTATGATAACTCCATGCGTACCGTAGAAAACATCGCAAAGCTCTGCGCATGTGCGATGCCGCGTTGCCTTCTGGGAAATTTGTGTGAGAATCACGGTTCAGCGGAGAAATTTCCTCTACTCTAGAAGGCCAACGCGTACAAACGCGCCATAAAAATCCCCAAGTGACCCCTTTGAACCTTGCTTAATACTTGGTGTATGTAGTTTACCTGTCAGCGCTCGCCTCTTGTTGTTTATTATCGAATAACAGCTTTTTGCAACGCTTGTTGAACAAAATGTTCTTCACTTTTAGGGCGCGAACATTCCATTTATTATTATTTAATAAATCAACAAATATAAGTAATGTACGGGAACTTTAAAAATGAAATATATTGTTGACATTGCAAGATGTGAAAATCTCTTTAATCATTCAATCAATGTGAAGCAATTTTAAACGTGGAAATACAATTTGAAGTCGTCACCAAAAATTCAAAGCTTCCAATGAAAATAATTTGTATGAGTTGGTCAAAAACTAAAACTGCTTATCCTTACTGAAATGAATTCCAATGATAAACTTGAAAAAGATTGCCTCATTTAAATAAAATAATAAAGTAGTTTTCTGTGCTTAGATTTGTGAATGATGGAGGGGGGGGGGTCGCCTAACTATAAAATGATAACAACTACACAGAATATTTTCACGATAAAAATATAACATTACTAAAATACTGCAATTTCTTTAGTGATGTACTTGTAATACTTCACTTGAAAATTGTTTTCTATAACACGTCAATCTATTAAATAAATAAAATTGCAGGTTTACGCGCGAAACAATATTCAGACAAATTGCCTCTCACAAATGCGGACACCTCTCATTGATCAATGTTATTTTCGGTGCCGAAGCAAGAAAATCGTCTCTTAATCACGTATGGCCCGATAGTTATGGAATGGTTACACTTGTCCGCTGCGTTCAGCATAGTTGCTGAGTTATTACGATAATATATATCCGTGTTTAACACGTTCCGGCCATAGGATGGATGTAGAAACGTGCTAGACTGCACGGCTATAACCAGCTCTGAACGACTATGCTTATAGTTTATCTTCGAAAATAAAATGGCATGGCAAACTATGTGATGTGCTCATTAGTTTGAAGCTTATATTTTATATGATGTCTAAATAATGTTAAAGTATTTGTAAAATGAGTTGATTATTCAAATAAATTTGTTTAAATTAAATTATAATAACACAAAGCAAAGACATTTTTTTTTTTTTTTAAAAAACTACAAATTTGGTGAAATAGCCAAAACACACCCAAAACTGTGAATTTCAATCAACATGTTTAATTCAATTCGGTATGTACTTTGACGTATTTTTTGTATATTTTTGAATTTTGATGTATTCTCGATGTATTTTACGCGCAACATATAGATATACCAACTTGAATATTGTTCTTTGACATTTATGTTACTTGAAATTCACACAATTGCCTAGATTTCATTAATTTTATTTTCATACTGGTCTAAACGTGCATCAACTTACTATGCGCAGGGTTATTTTGTTATCATAAATTGAACTTTCAAGAACTAGAACTCATGTTTTGGATTTTCCACTATTTTGGCTTTTATTTCTGGGCTTGTCTCGCAATGACGTTAAAGAATTTCTTTCAACCGAGTGTTGATATCAATAGGAAACCGGTTCTTCATAATCGTTTCTGAGATAGATGATAATTATATCAGAAACCTGAATGCGTGCTCTTTTACCGACCTAACTTATACTTATATTTTCGATAACTTAGGGTATTGTCTTTTACCAACATAACATAGATACTTCAGTAAGCTATTGATTGGTAAACTATGATAAATTGAATAACCAATGAAAATCTAAAAATATTATAAAGTTGTAATATATATGAGAAAAAAGAATTGCAACAAAGTCATCCTTGAGCAATCCATCAAAGATCGTTCACATTCTTCACAGAGTGAGTAGAGTTGAGTCAGAGCGTGGAATTGGATAAGATAGGCAAACAGATTCGGGGGGGGGGGGGAGGGGGGTAATAAGATGGGTAAAATATGATGGATGGTGTTTGATGGTCAGCTGCTGATCCAAGGCGGCTGCCTCTTTCCCTAAGGTTGTGAGGTCAAAGAAACAATCTGTCAAAAGAAAGTTTCAGTTTCAATTTATATGCGGCCGTTCAGAATTATTCTCAAAACGTTTTATGGAATGCTGTCATGGTGGACCTTTAGACTTCCGAGTCTCTAACATTTTAGATACCATTATCGTGGTGTTGAGTAAGGGACCTATGCATTGCGTATTTGAGTAGAATGCATTAATGATCTTAGAAGAAAGTAGAAATATATTATTTTGTTTGGTGGATATTGTTAATAATTAATCAAATTTAGAATGCGTTTACTCTACAAAACCAAAATAAATTCAATTTCTAGTTGTATAAGCCTACTGAGGAATGATTATAAATTTAAAATGGTTCATGGGTCGTTAAGAACTTAATATTTTGAATCGATAACAACAATTCAAGAATCAACCATGTACAAAATTGGAACCTAGGTGTCTCTCTTTTTCTTTCTCTTTCCATCGTTCACCAATCCCCAATGTGTGTTGCAATATACAAAGAAATCTTTGCTTGGTTTGCAAAGGATTACGTTTCTTACATTTCCAAATGTATTTGTTTTGAAAAAAATTTCAACTTACAAACCTGTTCATAGACCTTAGCTTAGAACAAAGATTTTAGTTGATAAACTAATGCCAGCAAAATAACTTAGTACTTATACAGTTAAAAACGTGTTGAATTAGTTTACAACGATAGGCAAGGAAACTGTGACCAACATAATTATGTGAATATTCTACTCCGAAAGTTTTTATAGACTTTTAGACGAAAGGTCTTGGGTATCAGATCGGTCGTTCTTTTGTGGAACACCAATTTATATTCAAGGCTACATCTTTTAAATTACAATAATTCATTCTTTTAGTTTCAAGTTTTAAATTACAAAAAAACACTATCACAACTCACAATTTAAATTTCGATCAGATTTCGGAGAAGAATGAGCATTCACACTATAGAATTCCGATATAATTTATCTAACACAAAATTAGTTTAAAAAATAGACATCCACATAGCACATGGTGTTTTTAGTAGAAAGCCCAACCAAGGACAACAAATTCCCATCTCTACCGACCACTTACCCCTGACGACTGACCACTTACCCTCTCTACTGCTAAATTAGGTGACGAAGGTGGGTATTTTTAAAACGAATTCTCAGACTATATTTCCATGGGAATAATTCTTAAAATAAACGTAATTGAGAATATCCATGTTTAAAAGATCCAGAGTTTGACCATTGAAATATTTTTTTGAGCGCAAACGTTTAGCTATATTTTGCTACATTATTACATTAAAATAAAATAAACGTAATTATTTATCTCTCTTTTTCTCAAATTTAAAATCCCGGATTCGAACCCGGTTCTGACAGCTCCAGTTCCCCAACACCGACACCACTAGCTGTGAGCGCAAACGCGTTGGCGTGGTATTCTAATGAATAGCGTGCGCTTGATCGCCAATCGCATGACATCAAGGATTAGGCCCTATGCCCACCGTTTAGATAAATTGCCGCTAGAGTCCTGGTTGACTTGATTGATGCGTTGATTGATGTTGGGTGCCTGCCTTGTTCTTGGCGGAGGTCGATGGTGTTTTGCTTAGCATACAATCAGCGATAAACAACGAGACAATAGCGAGAGAGCGTCTCGAATCGTCAGAGTCAATCAGTAACGCTAAACGCGAAGATTGATTCGAGAGGAGGTTTCAATACGAGTTATCGCGGAATGAATTTTTTTCTGAAAACATGATGTAAAATAAGTATTTTACGAAAAATATTTATCAAAGATTCTCATTTCCCTCTACATTTTCATTTTACGGAGTTATTGTTAGAAGAAATTGTATGTTCTTATACATTTACGACTCTAGCGCTATTCAATTCGAGAAAAAGCGATGGTGGAGAATTACAAAACCTTATGTCTATATTCGTGTAAGGTCTCATTCCTACCCTCCAACCATAGAATCCCTCAATTTCAGCTGATAGCCATTCGTGTTTTTATTACCATTACCAAACCTAACAATGAATTTCACTGTTAATGATGCAACTTATGAAACATTTCTGATTGTATCAGATAACACATATCCATCATTTTGACATATCGAAAATCGCATAAATCAATACCACTTTGAATTTTATATATTTAAATGGGTTTTGAATTGAATTGGAATTAAACCAATGCCTGGTGTGCCAGCTAAAAATAAAAAATAATATAATGATATCTTAAACAAAATTCGTACTTGGATTCTAAATAACAAAGCAATCCATCAATGTTCTCTTCTTTAATAGATTAACAAAGAAGTAAATTAAAGTGTGATTTGTTTATCTGTTACATGATATGCACATGTTTCATCAATTAATAGTAATTACTACTTTCATTTTTTTTACAATGCCGGTGCTATATTCTAAGGTGTATTACCAATTTCTCGAAAAAACATATTTACAACTTTTTAAGATGATTTGATCGATAAGCAGGCGTACCTGTCACATTTTATATACATGCTATCAAGTTTCTGGTTTGGTCGTTTACACGTTCCTCTAAACTTGCCTGGCATAACGTAAATACATTCTACATCTTGTTATTGAAGATAAAGGTCGTATCACTCCTCCACGTAATCAAAGAGAGCGTTACGGTGCAAAATTGAGGACACATTTAGTGATTATAAAAAGAGGGGATGGAGGCTCAATAAAGAAAAGCATGTTGGAAATAACACCACCATTAATCTTAATACAAATGATTGCATCGTATTGTGACGAGGCAATACATCGTTTTATTCAATAAATGGTATAATCAGAAATAATGACAGTGATCATTCAAATTATGGCAATCTGTTAACTCTATTGAACAATCTTATATCAATACATTTCAACTCACTCCAAGTTATGTCTTATTTGACGTCCTTTGTTTATTCAATTTTAACCAAATCTTCTAAACCTATCACTGTTATAAGATCTGAATTATTGTGTGTTTACCTGTCCATACATAAAATAATTAAACAACGTTATACTTGTAAAATATTAGTCCTGTACTATAATTTTTGCATAACTTAAACTGGGATTCGCTGTAGAATAAGAAAAATTAAAGTACTTACACTCTTTTTGGTTAGGTACATTTTCATAGTTATCACTATCGGTAAAATAGAAGCTGGTATTATTATCAAATACCGTAATAGGAATAGAAAAAAAGCTATTGCTATTACGGTGTTTGTTATTATGATGCATTTTCTGTGTCACAGTTCGTACTGATTGACCTTTAGGAAACTTTGCTCTCGCCAATCGATGAACTTACATCATTATCAAGCACTATAATCATCTCCATGTCCTCGATTACATCAATCAACTGTCAAGAATGTATCCATACGCAAAAACATAATATTTTACTTTGATACCTATACGTTTATTTGCGTATTAAGATAAGTCCTTAAGTATACTGTACAGTAAGTATAGCAGGTAAGATGGTATCTAAAACCCAAGAAGCTAAGGTGTTGCGAACGTAGACGTTTCATAAAGTATTGTGTCAAACAAGGACAAACTAAAACAAACATGTTCGATATTAAGGGAGCAAAGCTCCCATATAAGCATCACTTTTCTGTCAGTCATGTTCTTGTCTCACGTCCCACAATACCAAACGAACACGTACTAATTAATAGATGCGTTTTTGTCATGGTCCATCAACAAAGAGGAAACGGAATATTTTTAGTTAAGGGGGTGACTAGCTTTTTAAAAATGGACTTTTGCGTACCCGGCACCTCCACCAAAAATGTCAATGCATGTTAACATTTTATTTGTGTGTTTTTCTTCGTCATCTGTTTATTCAACAGTCAATACTTATTTTGGGTACTTATTACAAGTTAATTTAATTTTTATCGTGGGAAACCTGTTATAGGGTGCATTAGCCCCTCTTCAGGTGAACTAGGTATGTGCGGATAGGAAATTTTGAAGGGATGTCCGAGGGCTGTTTATGAGGACTCAATCCCTTGCATTCGCTTAACGACTGAGGAAAACCTGGAAAAAACTTCAGTCAGGATTGCCGGTCTCGACGGGATTCGAACCCGGGACCTCCCGAATCAGAGTCAAGCGCTTAGCACCCGAGCCAACACTGTCGGTACTTATTACAAGTTATGACGATCATTAAAATTATACAGTTGAAATGTAGTTACTTTGTACTTCAAAATCCCATTGGCTCCTGAGTTATTGGACTATCGTCGGATTTTTTTGACTAACTTTGCATATTTCCTATAAGTTCAATCTAACCAAGCATCGAGTTTCTATTTAATACTTTTATATCTTTCTTTGTTCAAAGATATGCATACTCGGCTGTCTCGTATCGAACAGTCTGCCGTCAGGAGAATGCCGCCACGTCAAATTGTGAATACATACATAAAATAAAATATGAAGTGACTGGCTTCAGTATGCAATTCACTCCGCACTTGCTAGGAAGGTTTGAGGAGTAATTCTCTCTTATTCATTCCATGTCACTCTAAAAGTAACGTTCAATATTCCAATACCAAGACTAAAAGCAACGAAAAAAAACTCAGCTCTGCTTTGAATGAGGTTTTTAGTACTAAAAATCGACTGGGGACGTTATTCAATTCTAGAGTTGAGGGTATTGGTGTTAAAAAACTTTGAAACGAAACCACCGATCGAGTTCGGAAGTTGTGATAATGAACAAAGAACGACGTTTGAACTCGTTTATGTCAAAAGTTTGCAAGCTCATATGTAAATTACTTTTTTCTGTGCATAATTTGAAAATAAATTATACACGTATTTGAATTTTAGCGTCAACGTTGACATTTTAAAAAGTCGTTTGTTTGTTAGGGTGTCGCAAAGGAAAGAATCATTGTAACATTTTACTCTATAATTGCTAAGAGTTGGAGGTCGCTCGTAGAGTTAGGGCGCAGGTGGATAATCGAATGAATCCAAGAAGCGTGGGTTCGAATCCCTCAGTAATAAGACATGAATTCTTCTGATTGTTCTTCATTAAACTTAAATTTTGTGTTTTATGTTTTTGATGTTAGATAGTTAAATTCAATACTATATTAAAACAAATACAATTCAGGTTTTTAGTGTAGCATTGCAATCTAACGTCTGAAATAACGTAACACTATTTCCCAACAGAAGTGCAAGAAATCCTCCAAATCCTGGATTAGGATGAATCGAGAAAAATAAATGCTTCAAAATGCTAAATTGTATTAAAAAAAGTGGGGAAAAGGTTAAAAATCAAAAATTCAAATACCATGTTTGCGTACCTCTAAGATTATTATTATCATCATTCACTGTCTCGAAAATATTGTGTTAGGGAAAACAAGTCTTCGATTTTTGAAGTAAGAGGACTGCGACTAAGAGCTAACTACCCAGGAAATGAGAACATGGACCGTAGCACAACTTGTCTACTTTGAATTTGGAAATATAACCGTGATAGTTATTTGATGAGGGGGGGGGGGATATGACAAGGTGCTAAAGCTTTATAAAGCACGCAATATCTGACAGAAGGCGTTGGTTCAAATACCATAACACAATGCAAGAATTCAATGCCCATCTCACATTTCATCATCTTTGAGAGAATCTAGAAAATGCCCATACAACGCCCTCCAACCAATGTTCGCTCGTTCTCTCGCAATCCGCGTAGGAGTGCCATCAGCCAGCAGGTGTACGACCAGCAAATGCTTTGTATTATTGTTCTTATGCGTCAACTATAACTCTACGTTCGCGTGCTTTTGTGTCGTTATTGCTAGAAGGGGGCTGCTATAAATCTCAAGAGTGTGTGTATTGTTGCAGCATGCAACTGTGAACAGACTGATAAATATCCCGGTTGTGCTGCGGCTGTGGTAGCCGAAATCTCGATGATTGATGCGAGAGTAAAAACCAGTACGACTCGCGTCTCGCTATAAAGTTGTGAGGAGTAAATAGCAGACTCCATCATCACTCTCAAGTCAAAGCACTTGCTTGCTAACGTAGTCATAACATGTACTTGCCCTTCCGTTCATCTGCGTCGTAAACTATGATTTAAATATGAAAATTACTTCGGTGACATTTTACTCGTAACTTTAGTCAGCAGCATTCTGTTTTACACTGTATTCTCAATGCAAAAGTTTTCTATGTAGAAGAGGAAAGAACAATGAAGTTTGTTAAATTAAATTATTCGAGTTTGCTAAGACGTGACTGGAATTGTCGCAGTGAAATGGTGTTGTTGACTTAGTCTTAGAGTGAATGTGAATGGAAATACAATATAAGGAAAGCCTGCATGAACATTCAATGAGATGAGAGTTAGGCCTTAATTATTATTAATTATGTATTTAAAAACTACCGTGTCGATTATAAAATTCCGATAAATAAACTCTTTTGTATACGAACTTGTGTAAGAAATATCAAATATCGTATTTGTGCAAGTTGCCCCGAGAAAAATAAATTGGCTACATGAGTCGAAACGTTATGGTTTACGTTTTGTCTAGGCTCATACGCCATCATGGAAGAGTTCCATAACTGATATCAATCACAATCAACAAATAATAATATATTTTTTTCAAACATTACACTGTTTCTAAATAATAACAAAATACACTTAATAAAACCTTTAAATATATTACTAAATATGATATGCTCATTTTTTATTTTTTATTTTATAGGTATTGATTGGTGGCTGTGGTTAAAATAGTTAATTGACGAATAGTTGAACATCATATCTCTCAAGATTAGCAAAGCACTTTTTACAAACAACACAGTGGAAATGTATAAGTTTATTCAATACTTTGAAAGTCCGTCCGATCACGGAAAATAATAAATTGCTTCCACTACCTGCGTGTCTTACGAGGCGCCAAATAGAACCAACGCCATTATGAGCTAACGATGCCCAGTGCACAATTAAAACAACACATACTTCAAACGAAGGAATGAATTATTTACTCTGAGTGCACGTTTTGCATAATGACAACCAACGCAACCTTCATGCACTTCTCTCTCTCTCTCTCATCATCACTTCTTTCTTCTCAAGCCCACCAGAGTAGACGTTGATATAACCTGACCCAGTTTACCAGACGACTAACACTCTTGCTATCAACATACTAGCGCCCACGCATCAGACTCGCAATAATGTTATGACTTCCAAGATAGTGCATCATTGTTGTTATTCTTTCTTTACGTCTCTCGTATGCAATGGTGGTTTTATAAGATGATATTTAGGACTTCGAGACGACTTTCGTTGTGATTTGTAATTATGATCAATCGTTGTACAAAACTCAACCAATTAGGGATTGAATTGAAAGCTTGAAATAGGAACGTTCAACAGTAATCAATGTACCTAATCGACCCCACACCGACATATTGGATTCTAAACCACGACTCTTGATTCTTCGAATCTTGATTCGCCACGGAATGCCTAAATAAAGTCATTAAATTCATTTAAAACATAACAACTTCATTTTTTCATTGTCAAACTGAGTGTTGTAAGGCGTAACCACGACTTAAAATTATTCTCACTTTACTACGCCCACTATTCAATAGTAAATCAACACAAACATGTTTTTAAATACAATGCCCATTCTAATTCTCACATTGTTCGCGTGTATGTTTTATTATTTTCATTGGATGCAGAGATCTAAATAAATGTTTAATAAATAAAGGGTGTGATGCGGGTTGAGGCTGCGTTATTTAAAATGTTTTTTTTTTATTTATTAGACAAATGGGATAGCATAATGTCTCACTCTTTCAATATAGGTAATGGCAAAATTATGTTCAAAATTGTGAATGCAAACGAAATATCCATACAGGTAGAAGAAATATATTTGCGTTCGTGAAGAAAGGAAATGGTTTCAATTTTTGAATATATTCGAGAACGTATTTGTATTTTAAATTGTATTCAAATTATAATTTATCAAGTGTGTATTTAGATACGAACATGTTTGAAATACGAACAGCTAATATTCTTAAAATTTTGAGGAAACTTTTTAGTGTTATTCCAAAAGTACCAACATAATGAATATGTTGTTCTGCACGTTCATGCAATCACTTTTATTGATGACTCGATTGCAATCGTTTACGTTTCCATTTGCCACTCCTAAAAAATAATCTTGTCGGAATGGCCAATATCAAAACATGTTAATATATTTTTTGCTACTCAACAACTCGATTACGGTACCCTCATTACAAACAAACTACTGTTAAACTGGCCCCGGCAACAACCACTAGATGTCCATCAATTCATCAGCGACAGATGTATAATGGAAATGAATTAATTTCGAGCCCAATTAGAGTTACCGAACACAACAGTGTCCTAGAGCTGTTCCACCAGCCACAAAACTAATGATGCGTTCCTGCCAAACACATCCTGAATTCTAGATCAATATAATAAAACGTATTATTTACTCTTCCAAAATGTTTCTAACTCACGGGGCACGTACCGGCGAATCCAATCAACCTCCAGCCACACCAAGTCCTTGGTTGGTTAGTTGGAAGTATGGGCGAGTCAATAAACTACCTTGATCATCGCAACTCTGTGACGGGAATACTAATATGATATTATCCGAGGCATTGCCGAAGAACCGAGACGGTGACATAACATTACACCGGTGCTAATTGCTGGGAGGGGAAACGGCAACACCTCTCTCTGTGCTGGTTATGTGTGCGTACTTGGTCCTCAAGGACCGAACACGTACGAATATTATACCCACAGTCGCAGCGGAGTTAATAATTCGCCGTGTGTGGATCAAGAGCGGAGATAACGACGGTGTAATATCAGACACGGTGCGATGCGATTGAATATGAAACGCTAACGTGTCACTGGGATTTGACTAACGACGATTTGAGGTAAAGGGATGGAACGTGATGCGTTATATACAAGGTGGTTTAGAACTTGATGGAGTGTAAATGTTGCAGAACGTTGGGCTTTATTGTCTTCACTATAAACTAGTAACTAGTGAAATAAGCCCTCAAAACGCTGACGAATTAACAATCTACACAAATTTAAAAATTACTAACACAATCAAAACACAAGATAAACGTACCGGTCCCGTTTCTATATAGTACAAGAATACAAAAATAGCATGACATGTATCAAAAGGAACTGATGGTTTACAAATGGTTGAAGTTGTTTGTTTAATAAATTTAATAATAATAGCATAATGCAAAGAACATCAATTAACAATAATATACATTTTAGAATTTAAACGAACTCACAATCTTTGTTTATAGATATTTAGGCTACTAATGGAACTCTTACTGAATCAGTTCGATTATCAGATTTGTAAAACGACATGATATATGCCCTGATTAAAAATTTTAAAACGAGATTGAAATATATATAACGAAACAAAATAATTGAAATTTGAAATCTACACGCACTCATTTTAGTTTCGCGATAGTAGATATAAAGTATATTAAACACTTTCTATAAAAGGTAAAGCAACAGCATATGTTATTATCATACAACCGCTCTTTTGATAACTTACCATATCTAGCCCAGCAATCGCCGCTACAACTAGTTCACTCACTCACTCACTCACTCACTCACTCCTCCATGAGTAGCTGCTGCTTCTTGCAGATGTATTACATTCTGCTTGTTTTTATCAAGAAGCAACTTTAATAGATCGTATTCTAATTAGTTCGTTAATTTATTCGAGTGCTTTTTTCCTATCAAGTTGACTACTAGTTTTTATCTTACATTTTATGATATTTTAAATGCGGTTTATTACTGGGTAATTGATTTTTTACATTTTCATGTTTGAAATACATACATTTTGTAATTTCCCAAAAAAACAAAACAGGCAAGCGTATTCTTCCAAATCGCAATTTCACAAGACATTCATTGTCAAAAAGTCGCGTTCACGAGAACATATGTCTCAATGAAAGTTAATTGAATTTCTAAAATACGTGTTGATATGAAATTAGAATGAAAATGTTTCTTCAACTTTAACGTTGTTTTTTTTTTTTTATTAGTGTACGCTATGCGGAATTTTTCAGACACGTAAATACTAACATCAATTCTATGCAGTCCAATTATAACACGGACTGGCGGAATATTTCTAAGAGGGGAATTAACTCGGTTCCTTTGTGCCAATGAATTATATGGGAAATTTTTAATAAAGACTACTCCATTTTGTAATTTTCATTGCAAGAGCTCTCTTCCTGCAAATACTATCCCTATTATTTTTCACCGCTCTTTTTCTTCGTGGAAAAATTTGAAATGTCCAGTAATATAATAAAAGTTATTTTTTAAGAACCAGAGTAAGCTTTTTCTGTAAAATCACGACGATAATGGATAAATTCAGAGCATCGAAAATACGCAACGATCCTCTTCCTTCGCTCCAACTAAGCGCGTTTTCTGAAAGTGCTCACCGAATATTGCGTATACAAGTGGATATCCACTAACAATAAAACGGTCAATTTGCTAAAGCAATCCACATGTAACGTAGCTCCTATACACAGTTCCTACTCATCCTCCATCCAGCAGATGCTTCAAGATCGTATATGGGCGCGTTCAGAGCTCAAGCTGGTTTAAATTCGCAATGCGTATGATGCGAGAGTGTCTCGCTCGCTCGGTCTAAGCCTTCCTCGTCACAGCTTCCAATTTATAGATTGCCCCGAGCAAAGCTTACCTCTTTATATATGCTGTTGGTCCATGTCTCCTTGGATATAGATATACCTCGGCCAGAGTTACGTGATTCTTAGTTGGTCGAGTCAAAACCAACGTACGGATATCTATATTATTATTTTGGTGATTTTATTTCATGCATGTTACTGTAGCAGGACACTTTTGACAGTGCGGCTAGGAAAATGTAGCTTTTAATAATAATCCCTAGTATTACTTGCTATTTCATTTGTAAATTTTGTTGAATTCAAATCTTCTTTTATATATTAGATGCGCCTCTATTAATATTTGGATGAGCGTAGCGAGCGAAGCGAAGATTCCATTTCACTACACTGGAGAAAAAAATGAATGAATTTTTTTTTTCTTCTTTTTTTTGTATTTTTGTCTGTTTGTCCACACGATTCCGGCTAAACCGAGACGCCAAGTGAGAGGAAATGTTCTGGAGGCCTTCGAAAGCTCTGAACTAAGAACTGCCAAGTTTTTGAGCGCCAACCGGAAAAGTATTTCACTATGCAAATCGCAATTTTACGATTTTTTCGATTTTTTAAATTTCTTCGACTTATAACACCTACATGATTATCCGATTGTAATGATTTTTCCACAGAACCTTTATTTTATGAATTAAATATTCGTGTGAAATTTGAGCGCAATTGAAAAAATATTTATCATAAAAATCGAAATTTTACGTTTTTTTTTCTTTTTTTAACAATTTTTTGACTTATAACACCTACATGCTTTATCCGATTGTAATGATTTTTTCACAGAACCCTTATTTTATGAATTAATAGATAAGTGTTAAATTTGAGCGCAATCGAGAAATTATTTCTTATAAAAATCGCAATTTTACGATTTTTTTCTTTTTTTAACAATTACAATTTATTAAAAAAAAAAAAAAAATTAAAATTAATTTTTAATTTAATTTAATTTAATTTAAAAAATTCGACTTTGTAATGATTTTTCCACAGAACAACAGAAAATCCGCATAACACATGGCAGCTTAATGCACCAATTACGCTCATCCAACAACGCGGCGGGACTTAAGCGTTTTCCTAGTTTAAATATTTGGCTTAAAGGGGCTATTACCCCCAAAAATTATTTTTAATCATATAACCTATGGCATAATACTACAATAAAATGACAATTAAAAAAAATTATATCTTGGAACTGTGATTTTACAGGAATTTTTCCATTTTTTGATCCAGAAATTTGCGAAAATTGGAGTTTTGGGAAATTTCTTAAATCGGCTTTAGCCTGCTTCTTTTTTGTACCACATAGATACTAGAGCATCGTACCAATCTAAATTGGCCCTTTATAACATCGTGTCTTTAAACTGTGCTTATCCTCCAATGTCACGGCGCATAAAGATGAGATTTTTGCCGATAGGACCTAGCTAAAAAAATACCAAATTTGACAAAAAAAATCGGGTTTTGGTGCACCCAATAATTTATCTGTTAGTTTCTAAATTCATAACTAGTTACTAGTTAGCCTGAATAAAATATATTTTTTGAGTTTAGCGGGTGAATACCCCTTAACCTAAACAAAATGCATCATTTTAGACGGATTTGAGTAAATCAATTTCTTCCTTGCGTTTTAAAGCTGAACTCGTCCCTTGCATGGAGTAACTCCAATACTCCTTCCTGTCCATGTGAGTTCACTAAGTTTCCTAGCAGCCTCTCGTCTTCCATCAACTTCTAAGCCACTCAATCTCGATAACACTAATTAAAACGTGAAGGCTTTATATGCCAAAGAGAAATTATTATCAGAGCAGTTATAGCATAAGAGGTTTTCGTAATGTTCTACTTGAAGATGACAACCTCCTCCTCATTATTTATTCACTTTTGGTTCAGGACATTTTAGCGAGAAGAGTCTCATTATATAAAATCTTATTTGAGATGCGCTGGAAATATTGTCGCTACTTATTGCCATTTCACAAACTCGAAATTTAATTATAGGTTTTTGAATCGTGTTGAATATTCAGTTCACAATTTATGTGTCTTGAATTGGAAGGGCACGTCATAAGTGTTATCAATTTGTTCAGTGAATTTTTCCTGTGTGTTTAATTTCCATATGAATACACTCATTATATTTGTCGAAATGAGTGATCGGCGATGGTATAAACTCAACCAGCAGAGAACGTCTGATCTTGAGTTTGGAATTGTTAGTAAACGTTATTGACGACACAGATACGGGGATGTCAAGTGAAATGAGACGTGATGGAACCAACTTTTTAAGAATGTGACGTCAGACCAGCTTCTGCTCAACGACGTCTATTTCACAGCCTTCTTGAATAAAAGGTTAAAGTGACTGAATTGAGACCGTTCAACGTGACTTGACAAATCCATTCATCGAAAACAAAACTCTGTTAAATGAAACGTCACGTCACCGTCGCGTCACATTTCTTTACGTCGCCTCTCCTGAGCTCCTCATCAGAGCGCATAATCTTTTCCGTCAGATGCTCCCACAACAACTGAACTAAATCATCACATTTTATTCATGATCCTATAACGAGGCCACTTCGCTAACTCTTTTTCCAGTCGCGTTAATGGATGAGCTTTTATGGTTGATTATCGGCCCAAATATCACGAAAATATCGTATTAAAAATCGGGGGGGGGGGGATCGTAAAAGTACGACTTCTATGAGAAATAATTCTTCAAATGTCTCTAAAACCATAACATATATAAGTTTAGTAATTTTAAACATTCCCATAAAGTTTTATCAAGATCGGAGTAGCCGTTTGCCCGGTCGCTGGCCAAATATCACGAAAATATCTCATTTAAATCGGGAAAAAATCGTAAAAGTACGATAATCATACGAAATATTTAATGGATTGTACCCAAAAACGTGGCAAGTCTAAGTTCAGACAAAAATACAAACAAAAAAAACACCCGAGCAAATTTTGTTGGGGGGTCAGTGAAATTGTAGTCTTCGCTTCGCTCATCCAATAATGTGCAGAATCATTCTCATGCTGTGTCCCTGTAAAATAGAGCACGGACGGAAGAGGGTGCCATCACCTACTCAAAAATGAAATTAAAAAACAAACGCATGCCCTTTGGCATTTTAATTACAAACTCACTTGCCTGCAATACGCATTGTTTCGCCCTGCGAACAGAGTAAATAACGAATAATTTGCAGTTTTTTTATAAGAGATGTTTTTTATCAAAGCCATACAAAAATTCGCGAGCTTTTATAATGGCAGTACGGACGGGACAAACGAACCGCCAACTACAGACGCATTGTGAATTATTTCAAGAGTTTCCTAACAAACTCGATTGCATCACGTAGGTTTATTTTTATATCATTTCCATTTTATATTCATTGCTAGTAGGCATGTCCATGAATTGCGATTCTAGTTGTTTTATTGGATATATCAAATATGCCGCTGATGAACGAATGCATATTTTATAAGATATACGACGTATTTCACCTTGTGTCTGGTCTGTAATGCGAGTTAGTTATGCTCCCACCCAATCTCAATGGAGGTTTAAGCTATAACCAGATTAGGATGGCTGGACCAGTCCATCATTGTCCACATGTACATAATATCCCAGAAGTTACATAATATATAACTTCAGATTATCACTGACAGGTGAAGTGAACAGTTCGATGTGACACTAAAGTTGCTAGGCGTAATTATAAAATAAACATAGATGGCGAAGCCGAAGTGGCCATGGTTGATTAGATTAAATACACAAGAACATGAAATTGCATTTATTTTAGCCCACTCCGTTGCGAGAAGTGGGGGATTGATTGTTCGAATTTTGTTGTTGAGCTACCCACTCGAAAACTCGGATCGTATTGCGTTGGCATTTTAATAGTACGACAGGCAGGGCTAACATGGTGTCACGGTTCTTTTGTGTGGATTGTCGTTGACCATGGCTGTGCTGTGACTTATTTTATCTAAATTTGTCTCCTAGACAAGAATCTATTTCGTAAATCACTTCCTCTTTGAGTGGGGAGAATCGTTTTCAAATGATGAAACGTAATGCACTCGAACATGTCAAAATAAACGGGGTTTCCGTGACTATATTTAATCGTGTTCATATTACTTTTATCAAAATTTGAGATTACATTGTTTTAAATTTTCGATTTGATTTTCACCTTCCACGTTATTTTTTTTAATGTTTTAAATTTATTTTAATTGGAACTAATATTGTTCCTGAGTTATTACTGGTATCTAGTGGAACTTGCCAATAAAGTCTGAAATCTCTTCATGCGTGAAGGTTTAAACACAGCAGGTTGCAAGCGGAATGAGCTCGATCACAAAGTAGCCCTCCCCATCTGTACAAAGCTCTCTCTTACTTCACTGGAGAATTTCCAGTTGCGGAACGTCAAAGCGATCAACACTAAAGTGGAAAGTTTGAACTTTATTGGCACGGCATTGTGTTTAAAAACACACCACTTTCTGTTAGGTCGTTGTCGAAAGTTACGGTTTGTATTATGTACAAAAAGGAGCTTTATCATAATTTTTATTCCATTCTCATTTTTGACTTTGTTCTTTTATTTATAGGGGTCGGAATGGAGCTTCTTCGCGTTCGATAGGGACACGCCCATTGGTAAAAATGAATGTTTTTTTAGACAAACGTGTTTTCACATTTTATAGCCTAGTGTTATTTTTTGTGTATTATTGTGTTTTTCGTCCTTGTAAAATATTTCATCGTCAATTAGTACTACGCATACCTACAGAGGATTAAAATGTTGCATTTAACCAATTATTAAATATTGATTCAGTGCTTTTTATACTGGAATCTTATCTTACGTATTCAAATGCTGTGATTTTCTGTGATACCACACTTTTTTGATAGTGACATAATACTGACATATTGCAAGCTGCGTGCCTTTGTGTTTACAAGGATATTAATCTATAATGACAAAATTAATGCCATAAATTTACATTTCGTTAAAATTAATGTAAGCAATTCATGATTACTGTAAGGACCGGCATTAGGAATTTAGCAAATAAAATAGTAAATGAGATTCACATGAGCAAGACAAAAAAGGTATTCCATAGAATTTTTAGAATAGCATTGTATACATTTCACATAGGAAATGCGTGGCCACATTTTAATCAGCGTATACCTAACATAAAAATTCAGTTCTAGTAAAAATAATGGGAAAGCTGTATATACTTGTCTAATTCACTGTACGCAAACCATAAAAAAGTTATTTTTGGAATTAAATTTACTCTCATTGACAATCGCACTAATAGCCCTCGTCATTAACAATTGTTAGCCGGAGCCCTGTGATGTAGGGTGTCTACGAACTACACATATCTTGTGTAGAGGCGCGTATTCTAGTAGCTCACTGGGCTGGATCTCTTCCAGATGGTCATAAATCTAATGACAAGTGTTGAAAACATAACTTACCTCTTAACCTTCATCATCTGAAAAGCTTGGCTAAAATCATATTGCACCTACTTCCGAGGATAGCGCACATTCATGTTCGAGCGTCTAACTGTCATCATGCATGTATCATGCATGGCCTAAACAGTTTGCAAATAACTCAAGCAACAGTATTGGAACAATTTTTAACATCTGTTTTGAAGTGGGAGGATTTATTTATGTTTTGTTTTGTTTTGTGTAATTACAAGAAAAGTACTAGATTGCAATAGATGGGTCGCTGTTCTGTGTTTCCTGTTCAGTGAAGAACTTACAAGTATCCTTACTGTGGTCAAAACCTAATTTGATTAAAATTATAAAATATTCAAGTTACCATTATTATTTAGTTCATTTATTCATTTGACGTATATCTCATATACAGTAGAAAAAATACACTGTGTTGTACACCTGTTGGGCATTTAAACATTTTATATTGAGATAATATTAAGCAGTACATTACACATGAAGAAAAATTAGTGCCATTTAAGTTTAGTGTCAGTCTTGCACCTTTGCGCGGAAAAAAATAACCTTCCAGTTTATAGCTTAGTCGACACCTATTATTCAGCTGCCATCGTATTTTATAAATACTAGTCCCGACTGAATATATAATAACAACCTGTAACGGCGGGTGTACCGAACCTGTTCACAGGTTCTTGCGATAATGCAACGCTAACGGGTAAATGTCAGAGTCAGGCCTACCTATTCACGAAATCTTTTTGAGGGCGTTTCTGATTGGGACTGTCTCCTTCCTTCGGTTTTAATGATTGACCAATTAGGGATGTATTAGTTAAAATTTAAGTGAGCACGGGTACAAAATTTGGCAGTAATAATTTGTTCGATCTCAATTCTCGTTTGATAATAATAGGGTGTATAGTAATTATTATAGATCAAATATGACCCTAGGGAAATTTGTAATCTCGCTCGTAAGAGAGCCCTGTCTGTTCACGGAAACAAATTTGACAGCACATGAATAACATTAACACACTCGTTAAACATGTAATGTAAAATGAAGACACGTTCACGTTCAAATGAGAAATTAAGCTAACGTCAAAAACTAGTCTAGTCTGAAGATTTTGAAAAATGTTCTATTTATATTCACACCGTACAAGAAACGTCAAAATAATTATTTTTATAACTCGCTCAAGGGCACGCAAAATAACTCTTTTTTTTAGGAAATTCTGACACATGCTTAGTCGAGAAGTTATGGCTAAGTTTTTTGTGGAGTTTGATGACATGCCAAACATGTGTTAAAACTTAAATGCTAATCTAGAGTCAGATAAGCAAGGTCACATTCTAACATAACGCATGCAGACTTACTTAAATGCCAACTAAGATGAAACACTAGTATATATAGTTTTGTTGTGCTTGCGAATTAGTAAGTAAATAATGTAGGTTCACGCCAGGACTAAGATGACATTTCACCCTCTTTTTCGAACATTTACACCATTATTCTACTTAGACGCTAGAAGCTTGCATGTGCATGACTGGGTTATTTAGATTTTATAGAGAACGTAAACCAACTACTGCGTGAATTGCGCTGTAGCAAATCGTACTCGTTGCTACTGGATTTGCATACCATACATGCCCGCAAAATCACGAAACTTATATAATTAATGGAAGGGGGGTGGGAGGCAGGGGGTGAAATTGGTTTTCAACAGTTTTCGTCAATGATTGCTGAGAAATACGTCTCAATCCTCCCTCCGTACCGTACTTTATAAACATAAAATCGATTTCTGGTTGCTCGTCGACGGTGTCGGCGCCGACGGAGTTGGCTGGGTCCTTTAAAATGAGAGCCCCCCCCCCCCCACTAAAAATCAGTTACGTGACTGAGTGGGTACACTCTAAATACGAATGTTTGTATTTTTTACCTTATACAAGTGCGATCGTAAATACGAGTGGCGCGTATTACATGATGAGAGTGATGGGGGAACGGGGAATTCGATAATGCTGTACCGGAGTATTTCGATCTATCCTTAGGCGGTAATCTTTCACAAGCTCAACCATCAACCTGCACTCTCTAGAAAGCGATAAAAAGTTAACTGTGTAGCTCACACATGGCCACAAATCCTTCCTTCAGGCGTGGATGCGAACCTCGAACCGACACACTCCAAGATTCGCATACATCACGCACTGTACTGTACTTCCAAAGATACGAAATAAATTGCATCATTTTATGTCATTTCGATGTTATTTTTTTACCGAACATATTATATATCGCCACGTTATTTGCCAATAAATGACTTGTAATTACTTAATATTATTTTCTATATTTGAATTTGAATGAAAATAATCTATTCTTGAATTGTTTGAGAATTGTTTAGAATAGAACTTTTACTTTTGTTAAGCAAAACAAAACTCTGTTGTACAGATACAATTGCCACAAGGATAAAGAATAAAAGTAAGATTAATTGATTAACAACAATTATTAAAAAAGAGGGTTACAATTTAAATACAAATCCAAGATAAGTAATAATAAAACCATTTAAAAATTACATGTTTAGACCATAAAGGTGATTCCCAAGAGAAATGGAACCTAACTTGTCTCCACATTTGCAATATTGGTATCCAATATTATAATCACCATGTTTGATTTCACTCATAAGAAATAATTGTTTATACTTTAAAATATAACTTGCTTACTCCTTCAAGAATGTACAACAAAATTCGGTATGTTAATATTTAAATGGTCTAATGTCTATAATCTACAGCTTCTCTCTTAAAATATCCCCGAGTCACAACCGACACAATGTAATGGTAAATACTTCATTTCCCTTCATTACTAATTTATCTGATCTCCAAATATCTTCTCTACGTCAAAAGCTGAAATGGAGACATCATTGCGATGCAAACAATTTGGCAATTTCAGTCTAAATACTAAATTACATACTAGGCCTACAATCCGGTGTTGTGAATAATGTTTCGAGCTCATTGTCAAAACAATTTGTTTGTGAACTTATACACCCTCGCTGCGGTAGACGTGCTCTGGCGTGCGTGGCAGTATTACGAGATCAAGAGAGCGAAATAATTACAATTAATTAATTAATTAATTAATACTTGACTCATGTGAGCTTGCACTTAAGAGGGTGAGTAACCGTACCCTGAGTGTTTTGCTGCATTAGCAATGGGTTAGGGGATGGTTTAACTACAACCCTTAATTATAATAAATGAGGAGCCCCGTGATCCTATCTTATACACTATTATAATTTAAATGTTTTTCCGTGGTTTCGTGTCGGTTTTCACGTTCAATATATTTATTTCGTTTTATATTATTTCGTTTTAAACTAGTTTTGTATAGTAGACCGGTAAATCTAGTCTCGCAATAATGTCGAGATAGCTATCTAAATCAATACCAGTAGTCGGTTTGTAACTCGGGGATTTAATTGAATCGATTTACGATAACATGCCACAAACGGTAAGCAGATAGTTGCGTCAAACTATTTATTTTGGGGAGAGCTCCACTCGTATTGATTTATTGGATAGGGATTACAAAATATGCTACCTTTGAACGTTGTCTCGCAATAAATTAATTTTGGGTTTTACGTCTGGGGTAAAGTTCTAGGGTTACAAAAATATAACTTAGAAAAAATGTCGTTATATGGAACTACCGGTACCCGCATTAAAGACTTGAACCACTAGACGCCCCCCCCCCCCTCCCCCTCCTGCCATTCAAAACATTAGTTTGTATTGTAGAGCTTATATAATGTGACAACGAGGTTCTGGTTTTTTATACTGACACTTTCCATTATTTCCGTATCATAGTATCGAAATCATCACAAAAAAGTTTTCACGTAGACTTACATATTATTAAATAGTGACAGGAAATATTGTGTACTCCAATAAAAAATATCGAGAATAGTAATTTTGAACAATTGGCGGCGAACTGAAGAATTTTTGCCTAAACATTCCTTTTTAGTTTTTAGATGTATGAATTATATTCATTTTAGGTAGGAATCTACAAATGGCTAAACTTATTCATTGCTGTGTACGCGAATCTCTATATTTAAATTGGGTCAAATAGTCGTGAAGTACACTTAAAAGAGTAGTTACGTATTGTACCGGGTACACGTTCTGACCATTTTGACGACAATACACAATTTCTTTCTCGTATTATCTTCAAGAACCTAACAACGATTTAAACGACACTTGTATAAAATTACTCCAAAGAGAGTAGTTACCTCAATACTTATTACTATACCCCGCACACTTAGAAGTTTACAAGTTGAGAAAACTAAAAGGGAACTGGGAGCAAGAGGTTATTACATTACACGTTCGTTTGCTGCGGAGAAAGGGTGGTTTCGCTAACACACGCTCGTGGTTGTACCTATTAGCTCCAATGGCCGCCGCTACCTTGTTGCTAAATTACCTATTTACAAGTCCACTCAACGGGCGTGTTCCCAGAAAACATGCACTAGAAGTGCTTGACTACTACACTATATCGCATTATTACACCAGTTTCAGCCAGTTGCTTCGTTGCGACGAGCAAAGAACTTTACTTACGTCACCAACACTCATGAATTCGTAATTGTATTCGAAAAGTTACTCGTACTTTGAAACAACTTTCTGTTGGTGCAAAGATAAAGTAAATTGCGAATATACAGAGTAGGCCTAGAGCAAATAAATAAGAAGCTAAAAGGAATTACTCGTTTATGCTAAATTACATTGTACAACCCTTAAATACGTACAAAGGATTCCAAATAAATACATTTGGCAGAAATACAGCAACGGAAGTATGTCAGTTCTTGAATTCTGGATAATTTTGATATATTGATTAATGCTTCCAGTGGTGTGAATATTTCAATAAGTTTGAAAGTTAACTTGCTTCTTGTAAATATACAGCTAGACGAACCATATAAATGATGTATCGGTTTGAAGAAGAATCAGTTTTCTTGTTATTATAAAATATGGGGAAATACAAGAAACTTTAAAACAAAACATGCTCCTCGAAATCCTTTGAAAACTTGCTATCCACTTTTATCCTTTTCTTCTACTTCAGAAGTTTGGATTCCAGCAAAACCAAAATAGAAAATGAAATATTGTTTTACGGTGTATTCTCGTGCGAAAAAGAAAGAAACTAGTGGAAACAACACATTCGCAGTATGATCACGAAGTTTTTCTGTTTTACAACATAATAAATATCCACCATGTCGCAGCAGGCAGCATATTCTCTGCTACAATAGGAACCTACCTTTGCCTAAAATCACCTAGGCCTACTACCAACGGTAAAACATAAGCTACCGGCAATCCTGACTGAAATGTGTTTTCCTAGGTGTTCCTCATTCATAGGCGGGTGCTAGGATTAATGGCATTTAGTCCTACATAACCGAACCTCTTAATAATCACCTAAAATTTCACACCGGGTAAAGCCGATTAGGGAGAGGGCATTCCAACAAAAAAATATTTGTTTCAATGTAAGTGAGGTTGATTCAGAAACCAGTGCAACAATTCCAAATAAGAGACATGTTAATAAACTTTAATTAATTGTCAACGTAATAATTATTATAAAAATATTTTTAATGTTATGTGCAATAATATATTTTTTTGTTTCTGAATTTGAAGTTGAATTATATCGAGACTATATCCCGACTAACGACCTAAAATGGACAAAAAATAAATCCAAAACAGAATGAGATTTATAATGAATGTTTTTTTACATCTAGAGATATAACTTCTTCGGTTAGATAACCTAACATTACGATTTATCCATTAGCGCGTTTGTATTTGACTTCCATCGCTAAGACTTTGAGATTTTATACCATGCAAATCGTCGAGGGATCATTGAACAGCATTGAGGAGGGGGAGAGCATCAACAAAGTCAACACTCCCTCTGCCTCTGCTTACTTACCACCGTTATTCCTTTCTCCCCTTTTCCCATTTCATTTCGTTCCCTCGTTAATAAATGGGGTTCTACTTCTTAGGCATTCCTCCTCGGATAATATACATCTTACAGTCATCGTGGTAGAATATTTTCAATGATCTATTTCTAGCCACAAATAACATAAATTTGCAATCTCCTGTTTATAAGACATTTTAACTATAGTCACATAGAATTACAAATGTGTAACGATATTTTTGTAGGAAATACAAATCTCAAATCTTAAAAACATAATTTTATTGGTATAATGACATATGAAAACGCCAACTACTTACCGTACGTAACAAGATATTACGTTTTGTAAGTTGAATAAAAAGAATACAACCAAACCGAGATGCAATTTTTGCAATTATTATCTTATTACTATTTGCATTGGTGACCATATCCTATCTTTTGGAATTATTTAATTTGGAACTACTCACAACTAACTTGCTGTCTATTTATGATTTATTTAATAGATTTGTTTTACATTAATGGTCGACTGATTGGATACACATAATCATCATGCAACGGACTTAGTTTTAAGACAATCATTATGGTTAGGTATTTATAATATCCATGAATCTCTGTGAAACATGCCTTCTAATCATTTTCCAGAGTTAATTTAGGTAAGTGACTACCATGGGTGACTAGTACCAACTCCTGAATAAAACATAATTTGTAATTTCTGAATTTGATGAAGGAGGTTTGGTGGAGTAGGGAGAACTGGTTAAACGTTAAACAATTATAAGTCACTTCGTGCAAATTTTGGGAGTCAGCCAGAATAGCAAGTGATGTAGAAAACCGATTTCGCACAATTTCGCCGAAACTATTTCCATCGCGTATAGTTACTGAATGGCGGTTATGTATCGAACAAGCGGCTGCAATCAACTAAAAAACTATTACCCAGAGGCCACATTCCTATTCTTAATTAAGCATTACTAGTTGGATATAGCGATGAGTCGAGATCATTGTGATAACAATTAAGAGAGTGAAAGACCGCCGACTCCAGGGGGGCGGGCGGGTGGGGGGGGGATCCTTGGCCCCCTCGCATACGCCCCAGTTTCGCGGGCGTCGGTCAGCGTAACACGGTCCAGTGGCGTACACATGCAGATGAGAGGTAGACCACAGTACAGTCCCCACGGGTAGTTAGAGCACATCTCATTTACTCACAGTATTGTCGTGTCTGGAGGGACCTGGGGTATGCGGTCCAGTTGAAGGAACATACATCGTACAGTCGTGCGGAAACAAATGCATCTCGGGGGGCACTGGGCCTCGCCAAAGTCGACCAAGAGTACGAGGAACAAGAAAACCACGACGCCCGAGACCATGCTACTGGCACGTGACGTCATTGTCCAGAAATACTACTACACAACACTCGTATCGCACTTCACAGCACGATTCACACTCGCCGGGAAAAAAAAACAACACAATAATTTATTCACGTCGACAAATGTGAGAAAGGTACACACAATGTTTAAATTATTATAGTATCACGAGGTTTGATTGCTCAATAAAAGGAGACATTAAGATGGTTATTATATTAATCACGATATGATTGTATAAGTACGTTTGACGAAGTACGATAAATAAAAAAATAAAAAAGTGTGTTTTTAAGTTTTAATAATAATTAGTGTAAGAGAGAGAATTTCTTCACATTCTTGCAAAGAGAAAAGATTAAGGTGTTGCTAAGTAAGCCTTAATGAATAATGATCGAACACATGTTTGGGTCGAGCCGGCGACGAACGGGGGGTCTGCACTGCTAGGCGGTACGAACGCGACTGAATGATGCGAGAGCGCGCGCGGTTCCCAGTGGCGGTGACGATGGGCCTTGCCGCGGGCAGAGTGAGGCTGCGCTGGACCAGGCGCGGTGGGGGCGAGGAGCGCGGGTTATCTCGGAGGGTGTGAGGGTGCAAGGGAGTGGAGGATATGGGGTGGAGAGGCGGCGCAAAGGAGTGGTGGATAGGTGGTGTGGATAGAGAGAGAGTGCAAGGGTGGATGGAGGAGAGAGAGCGGTAGGGGATGGAGGATAGGGGATGGAGAGTGGGAGGGAGAGTGGGAGGGAGTGTAGGATAGAGAGAGCGCGCGCGCAAGGAAGTGAAACACTGGGAGTAGTGTGAGAGAGAATGTATTTATTGGATGGTTGTGGGGGAGGGGGGGGGGGGATAGTGGGAGAGATAAACCAAGGGAGTGGAATAGGGGGTAGAGAATGAGGGAGAGCATGTTGGGAATGTATCCGGATGGAAGTATGAAAGAGTGGTCAGAAGAAGTTCTTATGTAAAACATTACATGGCAGGAAGGCACCGTAAATGTTAAAATCAAGATGATACAATATATTAAGTTACTAGATGGTTTTAATTCGTAAGATAATGGAAGATGTGAAACGTGAAAGAAGAGTATCAGGATAAATAGGACAGGAACTATAGGAATGAGAGAAGTGGCGGTAAACTAGAAGTATAGGTAGAGAATGCAAAACATGAATGTATGGAAATCACTGGGAGGGTACGGACGGACTTTTAAGACGTAAGAAAATTGTTAATTAGGGTACATAGTGGGAGAGGGAGAGAGACACAGACAGATGGACTTAAGGACGCAAAATTTTGAAATGTTGTGTGATGTGGGGGAGGGAGATGGAGAGGTAGGGAAAGAGGATATAACATACAAATTTGCTGATGCTAAAACTAGTTACTATAGTTAGTTTGGCAAATACTAACCGTAAAACTCTGATTATTTAATTGCAATGCTTATCCTTCACATGCAATTCTACTTGTCTCAATATGACTATTAAGAGCAACATAATGCAATACCAAATATGTACAATAAGGGATGGACTAAAGGTAAGGCCACTCCACAGTGGGACATAATATATTAGGTCAAAACAAGCAGATTCACGGTTATAAGGTGCGTAAATATAGAGCTTTCGGGTTGCATTAACAAAGGTGGTAATATTAGAACCGGTCCCTGTGTGACCGTACGTGGGAAGATTTTTTGTATAGGTGTCTTTGGGGGGAAGGGAGAGGGGTGATAAAAAACCATATCTTAAGTTTACATTATAAAAGTAAGTACGTGAAAGGGCGGAAGAGTACGAATAAAAAGTGATTTTCAAAATTTAAAACGCTTGCTGAATATTTATGAAAAAGTAAAACTTTATAAAACACACAACGAAGATATAAAAATGCAAAAAAAAATGAGGGTGGTAAAAATAAATAAATGTTAGGTATATTGTTTTAAAAGGAAACTCAATGCGTTATTGTGCTTAATTTAGTGCTTTGCCTTTATCTACCACTACCAGCATCATCTCCTCGACGACTATTTGACTCGGGGAAATTAATTCAAATAATTGATTGAAAATATATTTAGAAGATTGTCCTAGTTTTATGGTACTGGACTTGAGTGGAGTGATACATTTGAAATATTGTAAATAGTTTACATTTATTTTATGTGCTGTTCATTCGTTGAAGTTGGAACATAGATTTTGTCAACTAAAAACCAGCTCAAAACACTATAGCTCTGTCATAAAATGTGAAGTTGTTTTATCGCTTCCAAATAAATTCGAATATTGCAAATGCTCGAAGCGCTAAATGGATGATGATTGGGAAAAAAGATAACCATAAAAATCCATATCTTATTACGTATAATATTTAGATTGAACACTCACTTCCCATCAAGTTTATACATGCATACCAAGTTTGCTCTTACCAAGCGCACACTTAATTTCGTTATGTTGAAAAATACAATTTTCAATCCAGTTGTATGATTTCTATTACGTTATAAAGCGTCTACATACTCAACTTGAGGGGGGCAATTCCCGGAAATTGCATTGACTGCACAGAGCACACTTGAGAGTTATAGTTCAACTTGTCAATGTAAATTGAGATATAGATTAATATCAAACAGCATTAGGCCCAGTGGCGGATCTAGGACATGATCATGGGGGTGAGAAGGGGTATGGGGGGCAGAGACCCCCGTTAATTGCACCGAAGTCAAATTTTTTAATTAAGTGCATTTGGTGCGTCTTAGAAAAAACGGTGGGCTGAATGCAATACCGAAATAATGTAGTTTGTGTACGTCAATTTGTTTTGTCGTCATACGTCGAGCTTACAATACAATTCACAGCATCCGTGCTGAAACCAAGCAGACCTAGTAGCTCAACAGGCCGTGCCCTGCTGTAGCGTGCACAATCACATCCCAATTCAACAATTCACTCCACAACTCCACTCTCAACTTCACTCTCTCCACAGACTCCCGTACGTGATTATCATACTTTCTAAGGTTGCCGTTCCTATATACTATTGAAATATAATATGCCGTTCGCTACGCTGTTTGCACAATAAATTAATAAAATATTATGGATTAATATAATATCTTTTATTTTTAAAGAATCATGGGGGATGATCGCCCTACCGCCCCCCCCCCTGTATCCGCCACTGATCAGGACCATCTTTCCCTTGCTCTATGAGCCAACATAGAAAGAACCAGGACTCGTGTTTGTTCGCCATGTACTGACACCACATATGTTAGAAATGATGGATAAGTTTCACGGAAGCAGAAATAAAGTGATCTGCAGCCACTTTTTCAACATCATTTGTAAATAAATTGAAAAAATTGAAATGACTCCGAATTCTATATTTTGTTAAAAAGTAAAATGTTGACCTTATTCGTGAATCGTTCCTGGCTGTCCTTGCATGCTTTACAGACAATTATGCAATAGTTTATGTACGCCAGATTCTTCCTGGCCGAATGAATCGCTATGACCAACTACTAAAGATTGCATATTTCTTACGAGTCCAACAACACCGGAGTCTCTCATTTAGAATATGCGGTATTTTATAATTTCTGGATTTTGAAACACACAATTGTTCAAACAACGAGAATATCACTATGAAATATATCTTGACCATAACATAACATTAGAACATAAGCGCGTTGGTCCTTGCAAAATATATTCACCTTAGTTTCCTACTTTCATTCATTTAAAAAATACTAACATAAGTTGCGCTTTATAGTCTACGAAAGTGTATGTGCCCTAAAAACTCGTATAAATACGTTTAATACTTCGTAGTAATAAACGCAAACAAACCTTAAGTAGAATATTATGCTATATGTTTCTTATATTTGTAAATATCTCCGGGATTCTAATTGCGAGTTTTCATTTATTAACTTATTATTTTAATAATTACGAATGTGTGATAGATCACTAATAAAGGGAATAGCCCCAATCACGTTCGAGTCATTACTCATTATCCCTTTACGTTGATAAATGAAACGTGTGAAGACGATCTAATAGCGGGTTAACACCTGCAAACTCAAATAATTTGCATGTGTCTAACTTTTCTCAGCTGGTAGACAAAGAAGTTTAAATTGATTAACCAACTGTAGATTGAATAAAGTGACTCATAAATTCACCGCCTGTTCAATTTAATCATAGCTTGACCTGTAGACTTGAACTTTGTCTACTGACTCATTTGTTTGACCCCGCGAATTACAAGATGTCACATGCAAAAAGTGGCGCCAATAATATCCACCAGTGTCGATATCAAGTCACATCTCACATGCAACTTGATATGTAGTTTAAATAACCTTTGTCGTTCCATGTACCACATGGACATCGATTGAACGGGAGGCCAATAATAAATTCTACACTAATTGGCAACTAGTGGGTGATGAATCAATGCGCCCGTAGGTGTCGCTCCATGTGGTCTTTGCGTGGGTGGTGAACTGTGTATACCCACGCATATTCATGTGGTTGGCTGCGCATGTTGCAGCACGTTTAATTTAAACATTGTTTAAGAGGACACATTACATGTACTTCAAGTAGACCAAGTCACACATGTTGGCGCCAACGCTATCGACGAGCGAACAATGGCAAATAGTAAACACCGACCAAACAAGTTGGACACGATTCCACCCACATGCGGGGCCAGAATCAAAGCGACAATAAACACAAAATAGTAAATATGGTGATTAGCTAGTCAATTTCAACTTAAATTTACCACCACTTTTGCCTTGGCCATACATGACCACATCCACTGTGCGTGTGATACGAGTAGATTAATTCACCATCGAACCTTCCATTGATGTGGTCCTCACAATCGAAACAAATAAATACCTCTAAATAGACAAACACTTGGTAAAACAATTAGGGGGCATATTGATTTCTCTTTCACGAGGTAATTATTTCGCTCGACTGTGTGGATGGAAAGAGGTATATAGGGGCACGGTCAACACAATGATTACATCGTTCTACTACTATATAGACCATTTTTAGAATTAACTTCGCATGCGCGCTCCGTTGCAAAGCCTTATGGGAGAAAGAGTATTTACATGCTAAATGCCATATACTCAAGTGTGTGGCGGACTGCACTAACTGTGTTGGAAACGCAGTACTCCACACACCCGAGCATAATTATGGCATTTCGCGTGTTCATACTCTTTCTCCCGTAATGCTTTGCGCGCGCGATATAGAGGGCGCTAGTGATTTTGAAAATCTAGAGAGCCTAGATAAGCTTACAACAGAGAGTGGCCATACAGTTCCTCCGGCCGCCATGTTTTGCTAAATCATTTTTTAGTTTCGTCACCTGCCGTAAAAGTAAACAAATTTGGCTTGAAACAGACGTAAAAAAGTTGGTCTGTTGTATAGGCCACATTTGTTTTTCAAGTCTGTTTCAAGACACATTAGTTTACTTTACGACAGCTGACGACACTAAAAAAAATTGTGGCAAAAACATGGCGGCCGGAAGTACTGTATGGCCACTCTTTGGTGTTAGCTTATCTAGGCACTGAGGAGGTATAGTCACTTGAGTGGAAAAGGTAGTCTACGTGCGGGCTATTCTCTACTTGCAATTTACTTTAGCAACTTGTAGGATATTTAATTTAATCTAAGTTCTTGTGTTTAAGTTTCGAATTCTTTCTGTGGCACGGGTCACGGGACAAGTTATATTTCCATATTCCTTGCACAGCTTCATGTATCTTCGACGCATTTTCTTTGAGAGAATACTGTCATCTTTCACCATAATCAGCTTTTAGATTAAATGTCGGAAGCAAAGCCGTGATACAAATAAAATATTTCATCACAGATTGGAAATAATAAGAATAGCTCTCGTAATTACTTTTCAAGCTAAAACGCCAGGAAGACAATTAAGGGGTAATTCTCACAACCTTGACGTGGAAGGAAATTAATAATTTACCATCTGCGAGTGGCTTCTACCAATTATCGACTAGAAAGCACTGCCTCGGGTTACTTCAACAAACCGATTAATATTGCATCTACTCAGATTCGCTTCCTGCGTGAGGATTGAAATGACGTTCCAAAATGAAATTCGTGATATTCCAACTATTATCATACCGAGATAATATTATACAGTTTTCATAGAATTAATAATGTGATCATAAGATTAAATTAATATAAATAAAAGCACAGATCAGTCCATTTTACCAACATAATAAAAAATAAACCCCATTAGCTATGCTTCAAACCATAAACCGTTTATAATATACACATACATATTCATCGATACTTATAGCAAATGGTATTATTGGCTCACCCATGAATTCTTGGAAATTTATTAAATTTTAAAACCTTAAAGCACATAATAATGCCATTTAACTTTAATTTTTTGGGGGAAAACTTGCCCGGTACAAATTTGAAATCTTAGCGACGCTGGAATGTCCGAGGGCTGTTCAAGACAACTCAATTCCTGGAAAAACCCTCGGGGAAAACTACCCGCCAGCTTTGTAGGTGCAGGATTCGAACCAAGAACTTCCCAAATTCCCGAATCAGAGTCCTGCGCATTACGATTCACCCTTGCAGTCAATTCTTATAGGGTATGAGTGAAGAGCATAAAAGGGGTATCTTTCACATGGGCCACTCTCCACTTTTTATCGAAGTATCTGTAATAATGATGATTATTTTAGTCTAGACTACAACACAAATAAATTTGACAGAGGTTAAACAATTTCAAGTATAAGCACACTCATTATTTGATAATGGTATTATTGTTTAAGATTAAAAACTAAATTTAAATAAATTCATTCATATTTACAGTCTACCCACACAGTCACATAACTATTAACCGATTTTCAATTGGGTACTCCAATTTAGCAGAGCAAGACAATCCCGACGCCGATGCCATCTATCAAGCAGAGGTTGGTATCTGAAATAAGAAAATAGATTGCAACAAGCATTTACTTTGTGTTGACTTCTATTTGATGATTAGCTTTTAGTTTCTGCGGAATGTTTAGAATACCCTAGCCCTTCAAGTAATATCGCAACGCAAAATAGCACATGTATTATTATTCTTCTTTGCAAACTTCATAAAGTGGACGTGGTGTTGACTGTTGAGCGAGGAATATGCAGCGTCGTGTGACACGATGTCAAGATGATTCTATTTACGACGTGTCTTCTTTCGTGTGAAGCTTATTTTAAATTATTCATGCATTTCACTCAATGCAAACAGCGCATCCCTAGTAAGAAATATATATTATATTTAGTGCTGCCCATGCTGTGCTTTAAAACAAAAAGCTTTAGCTTGTTCGGCTTTAGGCTGAGTCTTAAACTATACCAAGTTGTAAAATGCTTAGGCTTAAATCCAGGGCATGAACTTTGTAAAACCTTGTATGCTGATCAGACAGTGAAGGGTATTTTCTGTGTAAATGAGTACTTTTTCTATGTTTTTGGAGGTATTTGTATGTTGTTTTTTTATAAAGCAAGACATCCAGCCATCTTCTGATCAAGCCACTGTAGCCCATTTAAAAGTATTAATAACATAGCACAACTATTTAAGAGGGAATGGGACACATTTGGCTGTTAGCAAATAGCTATTCGCTCGGCCAAGATGCATCCGACGTATATGAAACTTTGCAAAGTTGTCAATAAAGCATACTTAGACAGCCCTGTGGTCATAGATTTTCCAAATTTTGACTTTATCAGTCAGAAAAAAATCACGAAGGAGTTTTTAACAAAATCAAAATTCGTGAAAACTAATTTAATTTTTATAAATTATTTTAAAACGAAATTTAAAAATGTGTTACTGCAGAGCCCTATAATTCCACATTTGTGACATATGTTCAAAATTTCAGACACCTGTGGTGTCAGTTGGCCGAGCGAACAGCAATTTGCCTAAAACGCATGTCCTATACTCTCTTGCAACTTAACTTTGAAAAAGAAAAAGATTTTATTTAATTAGTCGTGCGTTGTCGTAGAAGTCTTAGCTATTGAACACTGAAATTCGCTTCAATAACAATAGTTAATTTTCGTATCTCTAATTTCTGTTGTCCATGAAAACAGTATTAACATTATACACTTGTATCGTCTTAATTTAATTTAAGAACATCCAATAAGTTTATTTTTCTTCACAATCACTACCTGAACAGTTTCATTAGGATCCACCATCTTGCTTATGTGAGCTAAATGTAACATTGACTTAATTAAGCTATCACGAACCAGTGCCTAAATCGTGTGTCGTAAACTACGAAGTCAATGCCAGACCTTGATGTTCCGAACAACAAAACTACAAGGCGTTTTCTTTTCAAGTCTCGCTTTTACGATATCATCAATCGAAAATAAAATCGATAATAAACTAAGTCAGTAAATTCGTAAATCATTAATTACAATGTAAAGCTCCCTCATTACTACACTGTCCATCGAGTGTACTTAACAAATACATTTATATGATGGCTTAACCACGTTATAGGAAATGTGAATGCGTCTGAGCTAAATCGTGCTTCATCTTGGTTGTCATTACGTTGTGTTTTGTCATCGGGGAATACGTCGCGACGCTGTAGGCGGAGATCGATGCTAAACTCCCCCCCACCCCACCCCCCACCCTCTATCATGACAATATTAATAAATTGATTTTTGAAGTCTGGACCAATTTCTGTACGTTACGCGTAATGCGCTGTTAATTCCCCATGACGCTCGTCGAGCACATCCCAACAACATAGAAGTGATGTAATAAACTTGAAGAGATTTAATCAAATCGACAATATTACAAGATTATATTTTATACTCACTCTTCCGTTAGGAATCGACATTACTAACTTACTTCATACTTGGTATTTGTGTTTACTGCTTGTAATGATTCATTTTATATAAATGTGACTTATGTATTTTTAAAAAAAAAAATCAAGAGATTCTTGAAGGTAACAAATTAAAAGCTCAGAAAAAATAAAATTAACACAAAATACGTTTTTTAAGTGCTCACATATAGTTTGATGGATGGATGTTTGTGTGGTCAACATGTTGAAAACGGAGAATCGCAATTACACTGCCCAAATATAGCTGTTCAAAAAACATGCCGAAACCAGGGATCGAACCAGGGACCTTTAGATCTTCAGTCTAACGCTCTCCCAACTGAGCTATTTCGGCTGATGTTTGCCAGTGAAGTCGAGCCAGTAAAACTCGTTAGAACAGAGATAACGGCCGCTCGCTTCTTCGGATTAGGGAAACGCAATGGTTACTGTTATCACCACGTTACAATGCGCCGATGTATGTATGCTGAACTGTAATAGACGTATGATAATAATGTTTAAAAACAAGGCCGCTTCGCGAACGCTTTTTTCAGTCGCGTTGATGGATGAGCTTTTTTAAAAATATTTCTGTCCAATGATTTCGTTTTTAAGTGGAATCTCAATACTTTTTCTATAGTGACTGGATAACACCCGAGCTATTTTTCTTGGGGTAACGTTAGTTTAAAAAAAATAAAACATAAAGTGAAATTGAAGTCTTCGCTTCGCTCATCCAACAACCCGACGTAAGTTCTGTGCTCCAAGTTGGTCATAATGCTTTTATTTACAATTAATTTGAGTGTGAGAAAAATGTGTATATTTTAGTTGGAACATTCCCACAATGTCAATGACATACATTTTCAGATTTATAATTTTGGACAGTATTTTGTTACACCTTTATTAATGAATCGTTCACTCTGGTGAAGGATCATATTAGATTAATTTAGGTGCAGACCTTGTTTAGTTCTTCACGACTTGTTTAATCCGTGGCTATAAAGCACGTTTTGTTATATTAAAAATGTTTCGTAGATCGCAATGGAATCTATCAGCCTGTTATTCTTTCAAGTGAATTGAAACGCTTGAAACGAAGTGTGCGGGTGGGACGGTCATAGTTATTGTGTTTTAACTCGTCAAGCCAACCTTATACATATTTGAATTTATTTGGTAACCCTGACAAGTTAAGAATATTTTCATCGTCGTAAATGGGTATTCATCCGGTTGCACCAAAATATATTTCATTCGTGCAATTTTATTATTGGCATACTCATTCAGAACTTGTTGCTAGACTAGTCTCGGGTTAGTCACAATTTGCTGAAAATTATGAGATAAACAAATCATGTAAAATCTTAGTACGATTCTAGTAGTTGCAACGCAAACGGGATTTCCTAATCTTGAAGATGGACCCCAAAATGCTAAATTGAACCAAAATTTGCAATTATTTTCTACTGCCGTTGTTTTGCTGTTTGCTGTTTTCTACAAATTGTCTTATTAAAGCTAAATTTATAAAATAATCCTATAAATTATCAAATTAATTCAATTCCAAAAATATAAGATATTTTGAAATCACGAATTGAATAGGTACAATTGAAAAAAACCGCTTGCATAATTCCAGAACATGTGAATTCATTAAACAATTGCAAATTTAAAGTGAAGTTTAAAGAACAGCTATCGAATAATCTATAAATAAGTTCACAGACTTCTGACGAGACGGCAATGGACATTTTGAGCTTTGTACGTGATATTTCCGATGATGTCTGAGACTTCAACCTGAACCGTGCTACTGAATAATCGTTTGGTCATTCGCCCCCATAAAATACGGATGTTATGGATTTCTGTCTGCTCGGAATCGGCATATCGCGCTATAAGCACGTGTAACGTGAATCATGTACGTGCAGCTGTGAGCATGCCGAATAATTCAACCGCTCGCTAATGTCGGTACTGAGGCTGCAGTACACGTGCGATTGACTTGTTAATCCGAATAGGATGATGGACTTTAGGTTGGCAGAAACAAAAAATCAGGTTATCAAAAGAAAGTTTTTAATTCTTTGATCATATTTTTTGAAGAAAAGTCACAGAACATTAATTTGATTGATGTAATATAAAATGTTATTGTTTATATAGTAACTATTTAATATACTCTGCAGTTTGGGGTAAATTTCCCAAATAGTAAAATTTGACATAATGCTACTTTGTCGTTGCTACAATTATTTTGATTTGGTAAATAGAGTTCAACATGTTCCATCGTCATTATACCTATACAAATAACCAGAATTTAAAAAAATAAATTAAAATTGCAGACATAGTAAAAAAAAAAACACCTCTGTAATCACGGGAGACAGAGTATGGTTTTATGGTACATACCCGCCTGTATATAGGGCCTACGTGCCTACACATTTCAATGTAACAGATCAATCAACACGTGCTACACCAGTTCGTGATGTCACGTGGACCCAACGATCAAATAATCCATCAAACTGTATGTGTATTGATCGTTCGGATGAGAATGTAAAGTTGCAAGATATTATCGAGTCACGTATAGGACCGAGATTTAATCGAACGTTAGTATCAAAATATTTGACAATTTTCAAGAATTCTCGTTTTGTACTTTTACACTTTTACTTTACCGATGAACAAGATTGCAAAGTCCACAAGTATGATGTAAGCATCGGATTACAAATAATTAAATACTATAACAAAATACATTGTTTTGTCTAAACTAGGAAAACGCTAAAGTCCCGCCGCGTTGATGGATGAGCTTTTTTTTAAAAAAATTTTAGTTTGCATGGGAGTTTCGTTTGTTACCTGTCAATTGGTATTATTTACCGTAAAAAACTTATATTAAAAGCTTTATTTCTATGGATTCTGGCTAACTATTTAAACTTTTTCTTTCAAAAGGTACTACATCACCATAACCTTAATGTCCATGTATAATATGAACGTTGTAGCCCCACCCGTTTGGTCAGAATTGGCCCAAATGGCACGAAAATATCGCACAAAAAATCAAAAAACTTATATTAAAAGCTCTATTTCTATAGATTCTGGCTAACTTTTTCAACTTTTTCTTTCAAAAGGTACTACATCACCATAACCTTAATGCCCATGTATAATATGAACGTTGTAGCCCCACCCGTTTGGTCAGAATTGGCCCAAATGTCACGAAAATATCGCACTAAAAATCGAAAAAAATCGTAAAAGTACGATATTCATGAGAAATATTTATTCGATTGTACCCAAAAACAATACACCTCTAAGTTCAGAGATTTCGAAGGTCCTGTCAAATTTTCATCAAGATCGGATATGCCGTTTGCCTGGTAGAGAGTTAACAAACAGACAGAAAACAAACAAACAAAAAAACAAAAAAAAAACACCCGAGCTAAATTTTTTGGGGGTCAGTGAAATTGAAGTCTTCGCTTCGCTCATCCAATTAATTGTCTGAGCTCGAGAAAACCAGATTTTTACACAAAACGCAAAGGTTTAGTCGGGATCACTTGGAAGCTCTATTGTTTGTCCTACTAGGAAAACGCTTAAGTCCCGCCGCGTTGTTGGATGAGCGTAATTGGTGCATTGAGCTGCCATGTGTTATGCGAATTTTCTGTTGTTCTGTGGCAAAATCATTACTAAGTTGAGTTTTTTTTAAATTAAATTAAATTAAATTAAAAATTAACCTAATTTTTTTTATTTTTTTTAATTAATCGTAATTGTTAAAAAAATCGTAAAATTGCGATTTTTATAAGAATTAATTTCTCGATTGCGCTCAAATTTTACACTAATATATGCATTCATAAAATAAAGGTTCTGCGAAAAAATCATTACAATCGGATAAAGCATGTAGGTGTTATAAGTCAAAGAATTGTTTAAAAAAGAAAAAACCTGTAAAATTTCGTTTTTTATGATAAATATTTTTTCAATTGCGCTCAAATTTCACAAAAATATCTTAGTTCATAAAATAAAGGTTCTGTGCAAAAATCATTAAAATCGAATAAAGCATGTAGGTGATATAAGTCGAAGAAATTTTTTAAAAATCGAAAAAAATCGTAAAATTGCGATTTTCATGAGAAAAAATTTTCCGATTGCGCTCAAAAACGTGGCAGTTCTAAGTTCAGAGATTTCAAAGGCCTCCACAAAATTTCATCGCAATCGGAGTATCGGTTTAGCCGGAATCGTGTGGACAAACAGACAAAAATACAAAAAGAAAAAAAAAAAGAAAAAAAAAAAGAAAAAAAAAAAAACATTCCGGATTTTTTTCTCCAGTGTAGTGAAATGGAATCTTCGCTTCGCTCGCTTCGCTCGCTACGCTCATCCAATCAATCCAGAAATTACAAAATCCATCTCAGCGGGGTATCGAACCCCATGTCGCCAGATTGCGGTCGAGTGCTTTCTCCCCAAACTACCGAGACTTTGTTGAGATTGTTGGTGCATTGTAGATCTGAATAGCCCGGGGTTCGATACCCCGCTGAGATGGATTTTGAAAATATCTGGATTGATTTACATGAAATCAATTACACCTACGGGAGTGTTTCCCGATTAATGAAATTGAGAAATAAAAATACATTTTATTATCAATAATGATACAAAATGTAAATGGGTTTACTTAGTCCAACAAAACACATCATATTTTACATATTACAAATAGAAAACTGTGGCGAGCACAGTACTATTCAATGCTTCTAACATTTAAATTTAAAAAAAAAACATTGGCAATTTACAATATTTGGTTTATTAGGCCTATGTAAAGATCTAGACGGATGTATGTAGGATCCGATTAATAGGCGAAAAGTAAAACTGTCTCTAGTCTGCTGCTTACTTTTTTGGGTATAAGACGGTTACTGTGCAGGAAATCGACCCATAAAAAGTGTCCCCTCTTCAGTGTGTTGTCAAGATGGAATGCGCTACTTTATATTAGTCAATCTCAGAGTTTACCTCTGTGACTAAGGCAAGTTTGACAAAAGAAAACCTAATCTAAATTCGTTGGATTGGTGATGTATCGGTAAACTCTCAATTCAGACGCGTATTATCCATCTTTATCAGTATTCAGAAATTAATAGAATGGGGATAAAACACGAGACACTCTTCTTAGCATTAGATTAGTAGGAATCGGGGGTCTACGTTAAAAATTGAAGAAAAGTGTATAATGATTTATTCTGGTTGGTAATATCCTCGATAAACATTAGCACACCTCTGTATCGGGGAAGATACTGTATGAAATATTTATTATTATACGTGAAACGTTTAGCCAAGAACATTACATAAACATATCACAACCCCTATTTCTAATATAAGTCGGGTCAAGGAGTGGCTAAATCTTCTTCTTCTTCGTCTTCTTCTTCTTCTTCTTCTTCTTCTTCTTCTTCTTCTTCTTTTTCTTCTTTTTTTTGAGCTCGCATAGAGGATATTGAAATCGCCTGTCAGGCCTGTCATGTTCTCTTCTCCTTCCATTTCGGCTTCTCTCTTTCATTTGTATTTATTATTTTATTTTATAAAATTATTATTTTGAAATAATTACATAAATATTTATAATTAAATTCAATCACTAAATTTAGTGTAGTTTTGATTAGAGAAATCTTTCACATTTAAAACACGGGGAAAGGTGTTTTGGGGTTGTATTTACCTATCTTTTCTTTTGTTTACATGTAAAGTTTATAAATAATAAACGGATGCAAATAAACATTCAGAGTTTCTTTCGTACAATTTTATGACTAGAATGACGGTGATTCATAAGCATATAACAAATTTTATCTTTCTCGCGCTGTTCTAGTTTCACGAAGGTTTTGGTAATAAAACTTTGAGGAATAACCTCACATTTGGTGGTAATTCCACCTAATGGTTAATGGCGCGTGATAAAACGTGGCAAGAGTGAGCTAGGACGAAGATCCACAAGAGACTCGAATGGGCGATAAAACCAAATGCATTGCAACGACTTATTTACGCAGCGCTTGCTACAAGTGCATTACCACCGTGTTCCTTTTTGGAAACCGTTCAACAAGAAAAGTGCACTCTTGTAGATAAATGGACTCTTTCTCTTGTTGGAGTAAGTTTTTAAAGCTAATTCAAACAAGGGTGTTGACGACGTATTGAGGGCAACGTCTAATGTAGGGTATGGTTTTAAGGACGCTATTAAAAATTTGCACGTAAGCAGGGTAAACAAATTTCAAATGTTTTCGCCTCAAAATGCTTGTAGTCAAATAATAAAGTTTTGTTTTTGATTTGGCGCCAACCAATACAAAAAATTGTTTTTGGGGATTAAAAATAAAATATTTTACTTCTTTTTAAGTTATGTATTCGTGTCCCAAAATCTTTTAATCAACAAAATACTAAAATTGTCAAATATCCCTATCAAATTAGAAATTTGCCTATAATGTAATCAAAACGGCTCTATTTGATAAATTTATAATTTATATTAGTAAAGTCACCTTAAATCCGTCCAAAACCCGATTCCAAAAGGGAAATTTAAAATTCATCTTTTTTTTTAAAACAACATTTCATTCATTTCGTAGCATAATAAGCTTAGTTGAACACCCACCCCCGCCTATCTGAGTATCAAATATTATTCAATTCAATTATTTATGTCAATATAACTACTAATTTTTTCTTTCGTTAATAATGATTTTTGAAAACCAAAAAATATTGTCTGTGTAAATTCAGTGTTCAGTGGCGTTCCTAAGAGCATTCTTGAATGAAAACAGTAAAAGATATAAAAATTTGCTTCTCACAACTTGTTAATGTTTTTGATGGAAATAACCAAAAAAGCTAAAAATTATTTTCGTTCCATCTTGTTTTCTATAGTTCAAGTAATTTTTAAACTATACTCTATATATTTTAAAAATTATATCAAAGATTTTGTAGTTTCGAATCACCATTCAAAACTCCATCATTACGAATTTATTCAAGTTCCTGTGTTTTTCCTCCATCTTCCTAGTCTATTTGTCATGTTTTACGGTCGTCCTTTATCTACTCAACAACGAATGTATTTGAAAGAAAAACACTCCCCACCCAATATTCATGGAAGAAAAGCTTTCTATTCACCTCTGGGAAATGTACGGTGGGGTGAACCACTTACACGAAATTCATATGCAAATAGCCGGGAGCAAGAGACGACAATCTATGTAGTCGCCCAACAGCTGCGCCAACCCCTGTGTGGTGTGGTTCAGTACCAAACATGAAAGTCAATCCCGGGTTCAGGGTTCATATAAATCAAAGATGTTGTTATAACAATTTAGTGGATAAAAAATCTTAATTCTAAATATTTACCTAAAAAAACAACATTTCGGAAATCGACAGCCATTTCCATCATCATGGCAAATAATAACCAAAAGCATTATCACCAAACACATATCCATGAATAAATTAAATATTGATCATTATTCTTTCATGAACTAATTAAATAGCTTGATGGCGAAAATGGCTGTCGATTTACGACATGTTGATTTTTAATTTAAATAATAGAGTAAATTATTTTAAATTTTTGAAATGATTTTATTTATTGTTATTGATGACGATAATAAAGCAACCAACGATGACACGCAGGCCTACTAGTTAAAATACTCCCAATATTCTGATGCTCGCTGTAGGGTACACATACGTTGACCGTTTACAGATGACCAGCTAAGATAAAGAACTTTTATTTTGTACCCAAAATATCGGAAGATCTAAGTTCAGAGATTTCGGAAATTCCTCCAATTTTCATCAAGATCGCATATTGTGCCGTTTGCCCGGTAGAGAGCCAAATAGACAAAAAAACACCAGGCTTTTTTTGGAATTCTCATCCAAAAAATTTAAAAGAGGTAGAAATACAAAATACAAATACATGAACAAGGTAATAATAATAAAAAAACAATTACGCTAGTGTGTTATCGTTCGATCTTAGAGAACGACAAGAAAACGTTGAATACATCGGATTGCCGGTGACGGGAAACAAACTTACCTTCACAATCAAAGTGTGACTGGTTACGCATGAGTACCTTGCAGAGTAGATGCAGATATTTTTAAATAATTCGCTGCTTGCATTGGAATTTTGTTAACAAATTTCCCAAAAGACAATTTATTATAATATTATGATTATAATAAAGTATAGATATTTTTGAAATAGGGAACACCATATTTATACTTATCTCGTACGAACGAGCGTTTTCTACGTTTATTCAGTTCGTAATGTCTAAGGAAACAAAAATCTAAAATTTAAATTGGTAGGAGAATACTGCAAGACTCGGGTAAAAATGATCAAATTTTAATTCATGATAAAACGGGGCAACGGTTAATATTGTGGATTTTTCTGTTTGATACGGACGGTACGTTTAGAAACTCATAGATTGAGCATATTTGTACAGGAATCTCTCCATGTTCAAGCGTTATTTGAGTTTAACGTGGAGCGCTTTCCTCCAGGTAAAGTTGAAGTGCACTTAGAGAACTTGGATACTTAAAAAAAAACGAAAATTTTCTAAATCACTCAACGAGAAGAAAATTTTACCGCACGGCTCTATAAACGATGTTGCCGACGCGAAACCATAACAGATAGAAACCTGCAACTTGCTTCAATCGGTGGGCTTATAATACTATGAGGTGGCCCATTCCAAGTTTCATTCCGATCTGGTGATGGATGTGAAAGTTATTTAGGCATTTAAATTTTTCAACTTAATGGGATCTGGACGATCAAATGCATTGAAAGAAATAAATAGCAAACAAAACGTCAAATTTATTTTTATAAAATTATTCATTTTCACAGTTGAAAACCATAGTTTTGCTATAAAAATATGTCATATGTTTCTGTCAATTTTTGTCTTGGTTCGAGTAGTAGAGATTATTCAATCGTGTTTCCTAAAAGAGCATAATTGAAGGTAATATATCATAATGTAATTTATATTTAACTATACAGACCAAATATTGCGCCAATGTCACTCACAATGCATTCGTCATGTTTGTTTTCGTTCAACCAAGTTCATCTCACCAAGCTTTTAATTTTGAATGAATTGTGCTGTTTTAAAAAATAGATTAATGTTATATTTTTAAAGTAGGTACAATAATTATTTAATTCCAATTGTTTTATAATATGCACGTGTATGTATAGGTAGTTATTTGTTTGTCTCACAATTAATAAATATATTTATTTTTAAAGAAAATAATGGGCTTGGAAACCTGTGTAGCACTTTTTGTAGTTGAGCCACTTGTATTTTTGTCTTTTTTGGCTTAGCCGATTTTTTTTGCAAGTTTTTGCATTGTTATTTGGTTTGAATTTACAACAATCCTACACTACAACTTAACGAATACTTATTCGTAGGCATACGACGTTTAGGGCCTATTTAGCAGTATCATGGTAGAACATTGCCCCGTGATAAACTCAACAGTACAGGATCAACAGTAATGCCAATACTTACATTTTGTAGGCCTACGACGTATAAAGCAATAATATTGGTAGAACTGTGGTTAACCTGCGAGACACACAACGGACAACAATGCCGCCGAATACCAATACCGAATACCCGGCCGAATACAGTGAATACCAATACTACTTCCACAACTTATCACGTATTTTGTAGCAAAATCGGTAGAACGTATTAATACTACTTATACGAATACGACGTATATTTATCTATTGGTAGAACAGTTATATCAATACTACTTTAATACGAATACATACATTTGTAATCCTACCACGTATTTAGCAAAATTGGTAGAACAGTGATTGCGTACAAGAAACTGAGCAGAACAACAGTAATGCCTATAAAAGGAATTTAGTCAACATAATTTGAAAGCTTACCCAACGATTCAAAGGCCATTCTTCAACGAATGTTGTTCAGATATTTTTCTAGTCGATCAATAGTTCAGCGAAACCCGAACATTCATAGAAGATGCATTTGACGAATCTTTGAAAATCTTTTGCTTTTAATTTTGTATCATCAAATTTTCAAGATCGAATCTCAAAATTGTAATTTATCAGTGCACAATATAAACTTTCTCAAATTTGGTTCCAACCAAACAATTATTTTTAACTTCTGATTAATACCTTATTGAATAGAAACAACTTTGAAGTACCTATGAAATTATTGGGGGCGCTATAGAGCAAGACGCGCCATCTTGGTTCACAATTGTTTCTCCAGCTGGGCTAATTTCGTACACACAATTACAAGAAATGATTTTCGATTGACCCATTCGCAAATTGGTTACAATGACTCGTTGCTATTTCTGTATCTTGTGCTTTTATTTAAGTTTCTTACTTTAGTGCCCTGATATTAATAACGTCCAGTCAAAACGAGATTCGAACCTTGGACTCTCTGCAACCAGAACAGCAAAAACTCCACAGGCCCAACGAGCCATATACACATTAGTAGTCCAGTTTAGAATCGAATATCCGTTTGCATTTTGTTGAGACAGATTTTTTATGATTGGTTATTGTAGAGGGTCACTAGTAGATGAGAAATCGCGAGTATATATTTTTTCTTTGTTGGGTTCTTGGAGCCAAATTTGGATTCTGTAATTTTCATACTTTTGGCGATAACTTCTCCAATATTGCGCAAATCGAAAAAATTTAAATTGCATTTCCATTTGATTGTTCAATAGAAATAAGATAACAACGGTTAGATTTGGTTTATAGTTGAAATGTACAGTCACTGACAAAAGTTCTGATAACATGTGTTTATTTTACAATACACGACCTGTTCCTAATGTGGAAAGTTTTTTTGCGAATTATTCATTTGGAACTATAATTCATGAAATCTAATTACGTATCTTTTGAATGGACTAGCGTTTTTGTATCTTTTAAACTATGGAAAATAGGGGTGGTTTAGAAATCTCGTCGATTTTGAGCATAGAGATTTTATGCTGCAAAATCTCAAACCTGTGTATCTTTTGAGAGGTTTGGTAGTATTCAAGAAGGCGGTGGAACTCATTTAGCAAAGTGATTGTTGTAAAAAGACAGTTGAATGATGGATGGTAATGAATACGGGAGGAAAATGAATTTAAATGTGAAATAGGCCGAGCCTTAATTTGGTAAGATGACCATTAAATAATATGTATTTTAAAAGGGACCACAGGACTTTCACTAGTTTAAACCTATGCGTTTTGACCTCACATGTGTTTAAAATTTACATAAACTATCTCGCATCAGTTGAAAATACTTATTTTTGTAGCCATAGAGATTAAGTTTTTATTGTAGCTATATAGTCCGGGGTCTATACGCAAATTTGAGGTCGAACCTTGGACAAATTGCAACAGAAGCGAATTTGGTATCATTGGATTCAGGAAAAAAACTAAATAACCCATTAAGAAACCCCTAAAATCTCCAAAGGGTGGGTGGGTCTAATCATCCCCTAAATGAAAGTGTAATAAAATTGAATTAAAAAAAATGAGTTTATGAAACCTAGTATCCATTGTATGTAATCAAAGCTTTTTCAAGGGTTTTTCGAAAAAAAAAAAATGACAATTTGTTCAAAATTAATTTTGTGTCCTGCAGAGGTCAATGAAGGTAAAATTTTAAATTTTTTCAATGTGATTTGGTAAACGTTTTTCTATGGGCACAATAATGTTTTATGATTGTCTCATTGTTGTAAATAATTAGTAAATAGGCCACACTTGATACGGTTTAAGTCAATCATGGCAGAAAAAGGTTATTATTACAATCTGTAGGGCCATGAACCTACGAGTATGTAGTCAAAAATCTGTTTACTTACGTTAAGGCGCACTCAAATCATGCTACGTAATAATGTAATTCGCCGATAGAGGTTTCTCAAGTACTACACATCAAGACTATATTTTGGGACTTACCTGGATCAAAACTTACACTTTAAAATCCTTACTGAAGATTTTATTCATGGATTTTCTTAAATATATTCGTTAAAATCACAGATTAAGCCCCTTAATATAGCCCTAAGATATGTTGTTTCCACCAAATTTACACCCCATAAGTAGTAGGCATTGAGGTTGTCTACGGGGAGATTTTATTTCGCAAAATCTAGTACCTAGGTGCCCGCTATAGGGTACTGTACACTCAGGAACCTCGTTAAAAAACAAGTTTTTTGCGTTTTCGGTGTGTTTCCAAGCCTCCACAAAACGTGAAATGAACTTTGAATACGTCAAAATCAGACCTATTTAGGTACCTGGCAACCTATGCTAATTTTGGTTGGGGTGCGATCATTCCTTCCGAGTTAAAAATTGGATGAAAAATTATCAAAATCGCTTTTTTAATTCCTCTGCCAGGTGCCTAATTCAAAGTAGTTAAATAAAACGTTTTTTGATAATTTTTCATCCCATATTTAATCAGAAGGAATGATCGCACCCCAATTAAAATTAGCATGGGTTGCCAGGTACCTAAATAGGTCTGATTATGACGTATTCAAAGTTCATTTCACGTTTTGTGGAGGCTTGGAAACACACCGAAAACGCAAAAAACTTGTATTTTAACGAGGTACCTGAGTGTACAGTACCCTATAGCGGGCACCTAGGTACTAGATTTTGCGAAATAAAATCTCCCCGTAGACAACCTCAATGCCTACTACTTATGGGGTGTAAATTTGGTGGAAACAACATATCTTAGGGCTATATTAAGGGGCTTATCTGTGATTTTAACGAATATATTTAGAAAATCCATGAATAAAATCTTCAGTAAGGATTTTAAAGTGTAAGTTTGATCCAGTTAAGTCCCAAAATATAGTCTTGATGTGTAGTACTTGAGAAACCTCTATCGGCGAATTACATTATTACGTAACATGATTTGAGTGCGCCTTAACGTAAGTAAACAGATTTTTGACTACATACTCGTAGGTTCATGGCCCTACAGATTATAATAATAAAAACCCTTTTACTGCCATGATTGATTTATACAGTATCAAGTGTGGCCAATTACTAATTAGACTAGTACAGTGTGATAGATAGATAGATAGATATTTTTTATTCACTTAGACTAGTACAGTGTACAAGTATAACTCTTTGCAGAGAAAGTGAATAGTCTATAATTAATAATTAATAATAAAAGTGATAATAATTATAATGATATACACAGTGTTAGAAGAAAGAATAGTTGGATATAAAGCATAATTGATAATTGATATGGATATTGATATTGATATGTATGATGATTAATAATATTGATATATATTATATATATATATATATATATATATGATGATTCATTAATTGATTAATAATGATAAACACAGTGTTTATGTTAAAGTAGAGTAGATGCAAAACAATAGCATGCGCTACTATAGATTAAGAACTCATATATAATAAAGAAAAGTTGGATATAAAGCAATTTTTGATGTGATATTGTGATAATAATTGCTTGATGGCACAGAAAACAGCAATGATGTACAACAATGAGACAATCATAAAACATTATTGTGCCAATAGAAAAACGTTTACCAAATCACATTGAAAAAATTTAAAATTTAACCTTCATTGACCTCTGCAGGACACAAAATTAATTTTGAACAAATTGTCATATTTTTTTTTCGAAAAACCCTTGAAAAAGCTTTGATTACATACAATGGATACTAGGTTTCATAAACTCATTTTTTTTAAACTCAATTTTATTACACTTTCATTTAGGGGATGATTAGACCCACCCACCCTTTGGGGATTTTAGGGGTTTCTTTATGGGTTTTTAAGTTTTTTTTCCTGAATCCAATGATACCAAATTCGCTTCTGTTGCAATTTGTCCAAGGTTCGACCTCAAATTTGCGTATAGACCCCGGACTATATAGCTACAATAAAAACTTAATCTCTATGGCTACAAAAATAAGTATTTTCAACTGATGCGAGATAGTTTATGTAAATTTTAAACACATGTGAGGTCAAAACGCATAGGTTTAAACTAGTGAAAGTCCTGTGGTCCCTTTTAAAATACATATTATTTAATGGTCATCTTACCAAATTAAGGCTCAGCTATTTCACATTTAAATTCATTTTCCTCCCGTATTCATTACCATCCATCATTCAACTGTCTTTTTACAACAATCACTTTGCCAAAAGAGTTCCACCGCCTTCTTGAATACTACCAAACCTCTCAAAAGATACACAGGTTTGAGATTTTGCAGCATAAAATCTCTATGCTCAAAATCGACGAGATTTCTAAACCACCCCTATTTTCCATAGTTTAAAAGATACAAAAACGCTAGTCCATTCAAAAGATACGTAATTAGATTTAATGAATTATAGTTCCAAATGAATAATTCGCAAAAAAACTTTCCACATTAGGAACAGGTCGTGTATTGTAAAATAAACACATGTTATCAGAACTTTTGTCAGTGACTGTACATTTCAACTATAAACCAAATCTAACCGTTGTTATCTTATTTCTATTGAACAATCAAATGGAAATGCAATTTAAATTTTTTCGATTCCGGCGATATTGGAGAAGTTATCGCCAAAAGTATGAAAATTACAAAATCCAAATTTGGCTCCAAGAACCCAACAAAGAAAAATATATACTCGCGATTTCTCATCTTCTAGTGACCCTCTACAATAAGCAATCATAAAAAATCTGTCTCAACAAAATGCAAACGGATATCAATTCTAAACTGGACTATAGGCACGGTTGTTAGTTTCTCATTGAGAAGATTTAGTAGCAAATTTCTCATCGCATCAATTCACTTTCTTTGAAAGCGTATTGCTTATAGTTCATTAATTCACATCGTAAAATATCATAGAACCAATTCGGCAAACAATTGCTTATATTCTGTCAATTCATCTCCGCTGCCGTTTTAAATTTCTTGTCCAGTTGTTTACGTGCACCAGTAATGATTTACAATTGTACTTTTTCACTGTTCTTGATGTGAGAGAAATACATAGTTGTAAGAATGCAATATTTCAGGAGATTTCACCTTCATTCGAATGGCAGACACTTTATTTTACAATAATTCAAACATTTATAATAATGTCTGCCTGTCAAAAGAAAGAGAAATCTTCCGAAATGTTGTCTTATATAAACCATTTTTCCGCCACAAGAACAGGAAAAAGTTCAATTGAAATGAATAATTATGTTATTAACTTGTTATGGTTGTAATTTTAGAAAGACTAAAATATGTACTGGAAAAAATATTTGTTTTCGAATGTTAAAACGAAATCGTTTTGAATAGAAGGTACAGTATTTTTATATCAACACTAAAGTCCCAAGACCAAAGCAATAACAATACTTCAACTTCGATTTCGATTTCAATTACCTATCGATTTTTCATGGGCATTAAATTTTGTCTTAGGATCATTTCAATTACATAATTTGAAATATCTTTGTCTCTCATATATCGCATTGCAGTGTCACATCAATTTTAAAAAAATATAGACTGTTGTTATATACTCTGAAGACGGTTTAATAACTTATGGCAGGGCCAACGTATATGTTCCAATTCGCATAATATAATTACATTCTACTTTATTTTAAGCTTTTGGTACTTTCAGATCTGTAACGTACTAAAAACAATTGTGCTACTAAAAATTAAAAATTAAACACATTTTTGTTTAAATATTTTATTATAGACATTATTTTTTTATTAACGTTTTCCATATATGTTTCTCTCCGCATTGCAGCTGCTACAGTTCGCAATTAAGTGCCATTAATCGGTTTTTAAAGCTAAATCTTTAACAAGATATCCTCTTTAACGAGAAATGCTTTTCGACCATATGAATATTAATTTCGCGGAAGATGTATTTCAAACCTTGTCGATAAATCTTCATTTTCAGCTAATATTGCTAATACCAGTTAGAGAACGAATTAAGTCAGCGACGCAGAGACCAGCTGAAAGCTAATAAATCTAAATAACTCCGGCTGAAATAAATCATTAACTTGTTTTCATACTAAAGATGATGACATCATATTATTTTAAGCGTATGCCAACTTGCACATTTTGAATGTGGTGTGTCAACGCTCGTCAATTAAACTAGACCCCTTATTATTAACACTGGTCAGATTTGGCTTCGGTGGTCAATAATCGTGGGAAAACTCTTCAATTGTATCTTCAAACATTATTTTTACCGACTTTCATCATTATATTATACATTTCTAGGCACACAAACCTGGAGTGTTACGTAAGGCATTCATGCAAACGACAGCTGTCTCTTTTCTACTGTAGAATTTACTAAATATATCATTGGACGATTTGTATGTGATACTATACTAAGTACTACTACACATGTTTTTCATGACATCACCAGCTAATTCGAACCTAGCGAATAGCAGAAGCTAACCGCAAATTGATTACAGACGCAGCAGAGCTAGTAAACACTGGTTGAAATGCTGTCATGCTTCACTGAGCAATAGTAGGAACAGAATGCATCATGTTTGAGTCATTAAAAAACTGTAATTTTCAGTTGAACAATAATTTTAATGTAAGATTTATATTCTAGATGCAAAAAGTTGTGTACTGTACTCTTCCATCATGTTTATCATGTGAAATGAATACGTACACCGTCAGATATAAAACACATGCACAACACTTTACGGCGTTGGCGAGCTGCTGTGGTGCTGGCCGGGCCAGAAAATCAACGGTTCGGGTTCATAGAGGGGAACCTACGGCAGCCGTTCTACCCCCGAACTCTTCGCAGTGACAATGTTTTAGAAGGAAAATAAGAAAGAAAGAAGAAGGAAAATTGTATAAAAGTGGATTTGTTTTAGAAAAATATTTAGTGATACCCATTGAGAAAAAAATACATCAGCCTATATAGCTTTGCCAAATGATACGGTTGTACATTTTTTCCTTCCACCCCTCATTTTACGATGGGATGGGGAAATGAAATCCAAAAGATTATTAGTAGTTCATAGGAATGGATTAAAAAATAATTTTGTAACCTTCTTGATAGTACGGTGAAAAATAAACTTTTGTTAACGAAAAATAAAAATACGGCTTCCACAGAGATGAACGATTTCATATAAAAAATAATTTATTTTTGGGTCCTTTTCACAAAGCCATTGCGATATTTGCATAAGCTGGTAAGCTGGTACTGTTTTACTAGGTCATTTATCACACATTAGATTTCAATTTCAAATATTTTAATATACATTTGATAAATGTGTTCAATTAAGTGGTAAACCATCAATATTACAAGTTAATTGGTATGAAATTAAGTACCGAATAAATAATGGACCCTCGAGCGCAATTCCATTAGATTTACGATCACTGCTTTTATTGTAATCAGCAAGAAGGAACTGGGAACTCCTTTTCACTTTCCAATGACAAATTCATACTGCCTAATCTGGTTTGTACTTATGCATTACCCCTTCTATACTGGGTTCTTCTACACAAATTATTCAACCCTGGCGTGGGGTTTTGTTTTCGTATGGTGATTTTGTTTATACAATAATATCAAACATCAATAGATAATAAGAACAATTTTGGTATTTTGTACAATATCGGTCCTATCAATTAAAAATTTATATCACACCTTTAAAAATCGTGGCTCCATTTTTTAGGAGACAAAAAATCAGCGGAAGTGGACATAAAAATTTAGACGATAACCAAGAGTATACTTTGAATTTCAGTGCCAGTCTAGAATCTAAATACATGTAAAATAAATTAATAAATAAATTGTATTTAGAATCTACCCACTCAGTTATATAACTGATTTCAGTGGGGGACTTTAAATCAAAGCGACCAAGCCAACCATGTAGGCCCCATAAATACATTATTAAACATGCTAAGTGTGTGTTAGAACGAAATGTACAACTAAGACGATCTCGTAATCAGTGTAAACGATTCTCACCGTTACAGTTCCACATGAGGAAATCTCTTACAGCAGACATTAACGCTCAGGAAACTAGAAGGGGGCAGAATCCCATAGGGTTTCCACGTAGCGTACCTCGTCAGCATGTCCCCACCCCACCCGTGTTACTCGGAACCTCGTAACTCGCAAGTTGTAACAGCCAGCAGGTCATTACTTGTTAGTTAAAACTTTTATAGGTCGACTCCTAGTTACAAACTTCTCACCTCGCTGCTCGCAGCTATTAGTATCACCAACACTATGTGTCGGTCTGTCTGTTACGCCCACTTTTGGGGAAAAGAGGGGCTTATAGTGCAAATCTGGCACTGCTTGAATTTGTAAACTGTCACCTCGTTTACAAGACTGTTTTTTTAAAAGAAATAACTGCATACGAAATACTTGGGGCCTGAGGGGTACCATGAATTCACATCGATTATGCATGTGTTAAACAGTTTTCTAATTTCAAGTTATCAAATAATATATCTGTATTTCTCATATTACCTCAATTCAATTTTTTATCGATTACAGACAAGTCCTGAGGTTGGCACAAACAAATATTAAATATTCACGTTAAAACTTCTGACGGAAAATAGAAATATAACATGTTCTCTAAAGCTGATAATGTAGTGGAGCAATGTTTATAGAGATGAAACGTTGACGATGCTAAAAAGTGTTGTTAGGTTAAGGGTATTTGAAATAAATCTGGTGTTAAAGTCAAAATGAAAATAAAGTGAAAACGAAAAAGTAAAATATAACGAAGAAAAGTAATGGAAACTTGTAGAGCGTATGTAACGTGTAACGTTTAGTTTGTTTGGAATACGACAATATAACTTTAAATTGAATTATGAATGCGTTGAATGATAGAATAGTAGAAATATGAAAAATATACATAGAAAAAAATATGTATTATTATTATTATTCGCATTTAATGTGTGATGTTTACTTATGTTGAGGATGAGGGTTGATCGATTGATTGGAGTGGATCGATGCCATCATAAAACAAGCAAGTAGTATTATCAGCAAATTGCTTATACTAGGCATCGACTGCTCATTGAACGCACGTTTATGTACGCCCGCACCTGCATTATGTACCTATACGCTGTTCAATCAACTACACTATTTGTCATTTTGTAGATTGCAAATAAGCTTCTGTACTTGTAATGGGTAGGTAAATACTGACTTTAAAATCAATACACCTTAAATAATTAACCAAATAAATAGGGTCTAACTCTGTTCAAAGCACCCACGCGTATGCGGTTATTCGTTTGTGCTGTATGAGTTCCAATAATATTGAAACTCCCTATGCTGTATTTGGGTCTGTTCTGAATCAAAAATAAAATAAAATACTGTAGAGAGTGAACATTTTTTTCGTCCATGCACATTGCATACTCCCCATATTGCAGCTATTTTGTAGCATATTTGTGGATCATTTTAGCAAAAAGTATTCGATTTGACTGGCTGATATGTCTACCTAGCTTACACTTACCTGTGACTAGGACATGTGATATTTCGAAATGTGTACACTAGGAGCCGCGTTGTTGGATGAGCATTGGTGCATTGAGCTGCCATGTGTTATGCGGATTTTCTGTTGTTCTGTGAAAAAATCATTTGTTTGTTGAGATTAAAAAAAATTAAATTCAATAAAAAATATACTTATTTTTTTAATAAATCGTAATTTTAAAAAAAGGAAAAAATCGTAATATTGAAATTTCATAAGAAATAATTATTCGATTGCGCACAAATTTTACACGAATATATTTCATAAAATTAAGGTTCTGTGAAAAAATTACTATAATCTGATAAAGCATGTAGGTGTTATAAGTCGAAGAAATTTTAAAAAAAACGAAAAAAATCGTAAAATTCCGATTTTCGTGATAAATAATTTTTCGATTGCGCTCAAAAACGTGGCAGTTCTTAGTTCAGAGATTTCGAAGGCCTCCATAAAATTTCATCGCAATCGGAGTATCGGTTTAGCCGGAATCGTGTTAACAGACAGACAAAAATACAAAAAAAAGAAAAAAAAACATTCCGGATTTTTTTCTCCAGTGTAGTGAAATGGAATCTTCGCTTCGCTCGCTACGCTCATCCAAAAATAAAAATGTGATTTTTTATTAAAATTATCTCGTGTTCATAACTGTGCCTATTTTGGCAAAGTGCATTCTTACATGCATGCATGTTTCATCTTCTTGTTATATAAAGCCTGTTTTATCTGGCGTGTGTTCAGTGTCTTTTATATACCGAGGAAATTCCTATCGCGAAGAGGGTGTGTTAAATAGTGTCATAAGATGGGTCATAGGAAAGCAGCCAGACAGTACGCTAGACTATATTCGCGACAACTCAATAGCCTAAATAAAACTGATAAGATAGAATGCCTTGCCGGGATGTGTTCTATCTCGGCGGGTCGGGAGTAGTTCGTAGTTGCAAGAAGTTATTTGACCGCATGATAACTCCCAACAGTCCCCTCCTTGTTCCGAGAACCGCCGAGGATATCCACATCCTGGCAGTAGACCGCGACTTACCGTCAGCGCCCTGTTGACACACTAATACTTGCTGACGGCATAATTATATTCGACTTAATTCAATTCAATCAGCCGTCACTTGGGCGTAATTAGACACAGGCCACGGCACTTCGTGGGTGGGCTTCTCCGGTAGAGTTTAGTGCAAAAATAGCAACATGTGACTTGAGTTAAAGCAGTAGTTATTTGTACAGAAAAAGGTGCATTTGGATAATATCGAGGTGTATGGACTTGTGCGTATCGAGGGACTTGGGCAAAGCAAATTATGTGCGGCCTTTTTTCCCCTCTATAGAGGGCTTGTAGTGCGATCTGAGACAGGAAGGCACTAAATTACTAATTGCAATAATTTATTGGAAACGTTTTATAGTGCGTTTCTTTCTAATGATTTAATATTTGCTACATTTTTTGTTTTGTTTTAAGAAAGGTGGGTATATACTGCGTATACCCAGGAAAATAGGTGGGTATAATGCGTATAAATGCGCTCCATTACAAATAAACCACTGAGTAAAAATGTCTAGAATATGTAGTTGGTCTCAGGATACTACTATACCCTACCCGTAGATACTTCACAACTAATCGATAAGTCGATGATAAGTCGACAAGTCGTAAACTTCGCGCAAAAAAGCGACGATGAACTCTGGTGCGTGGCCTGAGAACTGTACTTGACTTGAAATACTTGAAGGCACACTGTCATCACACGATCTAGCATTGCACTTTCAACTCCCTGGTCTTAGGGATGAATTACACAAAGGAAGGGAACAGAATTTACAAAATGCACGATATGTCTTCAAACGTTATTTGGGGTATATAGTAAATATGACATCTTTGATTGATGAGCATATTTTTTCTTTTCTCGGAGGATATTTAGTCTGAATGTCTCGTTTTACCACTCGTTCTCCCTCTGCCCGTCAAATCAAATCTGTACTAATACCGAAAATAATTTGTATTATTAAAAATGGACGTCGCCTTTTGTTTTACACATATTGTATACACCAGTAAAAGGTATATGTAATTGAATTCATGAACATATCAATAACATCCGCTCACAGTTATATTAATTATTGTGAGTTTGACAGTTCAAACAACACCGCGCCAAAGATTTTTTTTAACATTACAATCAGTAAAATTAATTAAATATTGATGTTAACGAAACACAAAAACATTTTACATTCAAAATAAAACGGTTCAAACGTCGACAGAGCATACAGATTAATCTCTATGGACTGGGCAAATAATTATCATACAAGTAAATAAAAATACTACAATAATTGTATAATATATTATTATTCTAGGTAAAACAAACACTACAAGCAGGCTTTGCCTTAACTTATAAAGCACTGAATATCAACAATTTTGACGGCTTGATATTGGAGGGATAAAACGAAAAACTTCGAAAAACGTATTATAATCATGATAGACATTCATCATGATAGACATCGAGAGAGGAATTTCCTCTCTCGATGATAGACAACCTCTCCCACTGAAAATGCTTTTCGCGATACTTTCATTCCATCACCCTCATGTCCAGTCAAATACGCTTACGTGCTTTCACGATTTTGATTAATTTAGTGATTTCCAGAAGAAAATAACTTCAAGAGGAAAAACATGGCGATTTTCTCGCGTGCTAAAATTATAAGTCAAATAATAATATGTTAAATGACAATCATATTACCTTGATATTCCATTAATCATTTCTGATTCCTACATACAACGAAGATCAATTAATGTGCCGCACCTTTTGAAGCAACACGCAGTTGTAAAAGTTTGACATGCAGTTGTGGGAGAATTCATCTAAAAATGTTTTAATTTTTGGATGAGCGAAGCGAAGACTTCAATTTCACTGACCCCCCAAAAAATTTAGCTCGGGTGTTTTTTTGTTTGTTTTTTTGTTTGTGTGTTTGTTTTTTTCTCTGTATGTTTGTTCGCGCTCTACCGGGCAAACGGCATATGCGATCTTGATGAAAATTGGAGGGGACCTTCGTTTTCTCTGAACTGAGACTTGCCACGTTTTTGGGTATAATCGAAGAAATATTTCTCATGAATATCGTACTTTTACGATTTTTTTTTGGATTTTTAATGCGATATTTTCGTGACATTTGGGCTGATTCTGACCAAACGGGTGGGGCTACAACGTTCATATTCTAAATGGACATTAAGGTAATGGTGATGTAATGCTATTTGAAAGAAAAATTTGAAAAAGTTAGCCAGAATCCATAGAATAAAGGTTTTAATATGAGTTTTTTGGTTTATAATAACAATTAACAAGTAGCAATATAGAAACTTGACAACAATCACCTACAATGCATTCAAAAAGCACTTACAAAGGAAAAGTGGTCCCACACAAACTAAAAACTTACAAAAAAGCTTATCCATCAACGCGACTAAAAAAAGCGTTCGCGAAGCGGCATAGTTCTAAATTAAAAAGTAGTAATCATTATCTAGGTGCCCGTTAGGGCGCCGCAGCCAAGCCGCGGTGCGCTACACACTCAAGCACCTTATACACCAAGCAGAGTTGGGGTGATTTCGAGGTGTTACCCAGCCGTCATGTAACGTGATGTGAACTTGAAAACTATCACAATCGAGGGGATTTAGGTACCTGACAACACATGCAAAATTTTATTGGGGTACGATTATTCCTTCTTGGTGAAAAAATGGCTTGAAACATGCTCAAAATCACTTTAAGGATGTTAGCTACTGCCTACTACTGCCTACTACTGCTAACATCTAATACGTCGGCCCGCGATTCTGACCAGACGGGTGGGACTACAATGTTCATATTTTACATGGACATTAAGGTTATAGAAATATAGTCTCTTTTGAAAAAAAAGTTGAAAAAGTTTGTTGGAAGGCTTCCAAATAAAGGTTTTAAAATAAGCCTTAAACACTTGGCATACAATCAACAAGTAACCATATAGTTACTTGACACTTGTTGACGGTATAAGCAGAGTTAGGCGGGAAAGTGCGATACGTAAACAAATAGCGGACATTTAAAATTTTTCTTCTTTGTGTGGAACGAGAAAAGGTGTCATTATACTCTCATAAAACAAATCAGAAACCGTCCCTGGCCTAGGCCCAGATGTGGAAAATTATTTATAATGCAAAAGTGTAGGTCTAAAGTTCCATTTGGCTATAGGACTAGTAAAATTCATACTTACATTACATGTTTGACAAGCCTAGCCAACCCTATGCCAGCACAACATTGTTCTGATATGAACCAAGGATGAACTTGCTCATCTGTTTGTTTACATAATTGCAACAATCAAATCATTTCATACAACTTGTCTTTCGATTGGCCCGCGTTTATGAAGGCACTGCCATCTAGAATAAATATAGAACTTTTTCGAGCTCTTTGCTATACGCAAATCTTTTTAAAGTGTTTGGATTTCGTGATACTCTTTCAACCTAGACCAGCAGTCGGTGGTCCACTTCCGGTACAATTAGAAGCCATCTTAAAATGACAGTTTACATGTTAATCAAATGGGAGCGATTTGTGGCCAAATAGTTCTCAAGATTGCCGCCAGGTTGACAGGTAAGCATACTAGCCTTTAACACCAAATGATTACTAAATTCCCTTATGCAATCACTTCGTATTGTTTCTTTTGTTTAATACCATGCTGCACAAGCTAAAACCATATCAAACAATCCAGTAAAATACTTTATTGCATTAAAAAGCATAAATTAAAACACCAAATCGCCATCTTGAAATGGGCCGGTTGAGTCTTCAATTTGCTACGCTCGCGCCTGTGCGGAGGTATAGGAGACTGCTAATCTAGCCTACTATAGGGGTTTAATATCAATGCTTTCAACTCACAACCCATGACGTTTTCCACGATACGTTCAAGAATACCAATTCCTTCGAAAACGAAAACGACTTCGTTTTCAAATTGCGTTTTCAACTCATCTCCCACGAACTCAAGAATTGGGGTCCAGTCCTTATACCGTCGTTATACCATGGTTATACCACCTATACCCAGGATGTACATGAATCCGGGTCTAGATATTTTACATCCTATATTGTTACTGCTAATACCATAGAATTTAAATCAACTTTGATAAAAATATTATATTTTAGCAAATAATTTTGTAATGGAACTTGAAAAAGTAATGAGATCACACACATAACAAAAACTTGTAGAAATACAGCCAAACCTTACACACTCAAAGGAATGAGATCTAAAAAAAGGGCCAAGCTCATCTACCCTTCCACATAAACGTACAGTGTCCCATAACAGCATCCTCGAAAAGCTTGGCAAAATAGAATTTGCATGTTATTACGTTTAAATTAATTAGAAAAAAAGAACTTGGATAAACTTTTACGTTAAATTAATAATCGCAAATTCTATTTTGCCAAGCTTTTCGAGGATGCTGTTATGGGACACTGTACGTTTATGTGGAAGGGTAGATGAGCTTGGCCCTTTTTTTAGATCTCATTCCTTTTGAGTGTGTAAGGTTTGGCTGTATTTCTACAAGTTTTTGTTATGTGTGTGTTTTAATATTCTAATCGTGATTACTGCAAAATAATTTAAAACGTGGTAGGGTTGGATTGGTATCTCATTCAATCACTTAGAAACTATTATTTCTTGCAATACATATGGCAAACAAAACACTTCGAATGTTATATTATAGAGAATCTTATTTAATATTTTAATATGTGCAGAATAATCGGTACATTGACCTTTGATACCGAAGACCGTATCGATCGAGTCTCTGGCAAACTGTATAGCAGGCTGCTTTACCGACAAAGATATGCTCTAGCTGGCGCCTTATTCTTGAAGTTCAATGATTGGTCGCTAGTCTGGTTTGGCTCTCAGCATTGCTCTTAAAGTTGACTATTTAGCCACTAGAACGCAGCAACTGTCAGTGCTTTGCTGGCGCGAACGAGGTAGTATACTTTTATCACACTATTATCTGCAGTGCTTTTATCACAGCTTTTATATATCATTGGTAAGGTGACCATATTTTGAAAGTTACAAACCGGGACAATTACTAAAGTATAAGCATAAGCATAATATGTACTCCACGGACCATTTCGGGGTTTGGGGCAGAGTCCCCAGCCGCCAGAGGCGATTTTTTAAGATATATTTCCGTCAAATGCCCATAAAATAGCTTTCTGACATGAAAATATTAATTAAATATGGTTTTGATATTGTGTACATTTTTGTAGTCATAAAAATTTTAACTAGTGGTTCAAAAATGATAGTACAAAACAAAGTACAAACATTCAGCTGTAACAATGTATTGATGTAGCATCATACCGTTGGGTGACACTAGACACCCAACGATCATACTAATGAAGGCTTAATCAAAAAGAATAAAGATAATTTGAAAATGCATTTAATTTGTATAATATGGATAGTTAAACTTTTAATTCACTTTGACTTTACAACGAAATAATAAGTGTCGGTATGTAATTATACTAGGAAGCTTTGCAAACGCTTTTTCAGGCGCGTTGTATGGATGAGCGTAATTGTTTAAAAACGAAAAAAGCGTAAAATTGCGATTTTCATATAAAAATAATTATTCGATTACGCTCAAATTTCACACGAACATATTAATTCATAAAATTAAGGTTCTGTGAAACAATCATTACAATCGGATAAAGCATGTAGGTGAAGTCGAAGAAATTTTAGAACATCGAAAAAAAATTGTAAAATTGCGTTTTCACGAGAAACAATTTTTCGACTGGGCTAAAAAACGTGGCAGTTCTAAGTTCAGAGCCTGATTTAGGTGGCCTCCTCAAAATTTCATCGCAATTGGAGAATCGGTTTAGCCGGAATCGTGTTAACAAACAGCCAAAAATACAAAAAAAAGATTGTTTTCTCCAGTGTAGTGAAATGGAATCTTCGAATCTTCGCTTCGCTCGCTACGCTCATCCAACAAAAACGTAGTTCATGCAGTTGTGTGATTTGTACATTTTGATTTTCCATTAACTATAAACAAAATACTAATGCAAAGACCGAGAAAATTAGTGGTGTGCCGAGTCCTGATTTTTGAGTTCGAGTCGTCGAATCCGAAACGAGTACTTAAAATAATTCGAGTATATCGAGTCCAATTCGAGTCTGAGTACTTCGTCTTATTTTTTAAATTTCACTATTAGGCCTATACTTTTTGACTATTTATTATCTACAATATGTACAATATTAATTTATTGATGTTAGTCTAAATGTAGGCTCCAAACGTGAAGTGGTAAAGACAGAGTAACATCGAATTGATTTTAAAATGTAACATCTCTCTAGATAATTTTAATGATCAAGCACAAATATTATAAGGGCTAGGCTTTGACATTCAGTAAGTAATATTACATAAAAATGTTGAACAAAAATTATAGTGACATGTCACATATTTTTATTATTTGTGTCCACAAAAAGTTCAAAACTTCCAAAATGAATATAAATTTGTATCAAAAGACTCAGGTTGCTGTTATGGCTAAATAATCAGCATTGGTAAGGTAGCGCCAAAAATATATAGGCCAAACGATTTTTACGTTTTTACACACGTGCGCGACCCGGCACCTCCACCAAAATTATTAATAATACTCGTACACCTCAGAGAAAATGAATTATCTTCTTGGAAGTGGAAGAACTATTTCATTGTTTTGGCTATTATTTATCAGAGTAGTGTATTTTATAAAGTAAAACATGCATGGTATAGTTAAGAAAATACCAGGACACTTTCTCCCCAAAATTGCAAACCGGTACAAATACGTCATTTTAACGAGTCTCTCGAGACACCAGTACAAGTGTTCTGAAAACGGTACTGTACCAGTTTGTACTGTACCGGTCAAACCGGTATGTCTGGTCACCTTAATCTTTGGCCGGTGGCTCAAAGCATTGATTAAACTTGCAAACTTTAACTTGTTTCTTTTCTTTCTTTTTAAATTTCTTTAATCAATGCTCATAGAGGCAGAAATACACCGTCGCGGTAGTAGTACTGTTGACAACGTATATGACCACCAGAATAAAATACACATGAAATACTTAGTAACGAGAGTTGACTGCTCTGAAGAATAACCTTACTCAGTTGTGTGTATGTTTTTGTTAGTTGCATACCACATTTGTGGAGCGAAATGCTCCCAACTATTGATTGCATTGGTAAATTAATCACTTCTTCGTCAATGAAATATTAGTAATATGATAGCAGCTTCGTAAAGGCAAGAGTCACTAAGTATTCACACAGTAACAACATAACATAATTCGAGTTTGGCAGTGTAAACGAAGCTAATTTAAAGTATCATTAGGGTAGGATAAGATCTTTGAAAGTGACAAATAGCAGACCAATGTCAAAATATAAGGTCTATAACACATTTTTAAAGGTCATGCCAAACTTATATACGGTATTGCTCGTTAGTGTGTTAGTAGTTACTAAAAACTTAGATAAAATGCATTTTTTAAACGCATTATCTGGAAACTGGCCTGAGAAGTAGCTGAAGAAGTTAAAGGCTTGTCTGCACTTGGAAGTATCCGGCGGATTAACATCACAGCAGTTACTTCAACTACAAGGGAAGGCTTTATATTATATCCTTGACCTGACGATACGCTTTGAAGGTGAAGGTCAAGCTGAGCTTATGTCAACACTGAAAAACAGGACATCCTACCAACTGACAATACCATAATACGCAGACAAATACCATGCAAACCCAAAACATGTCATCGGATTTTTCGTTGGTGCAAGGGGAACAATCCCCAAGTTTTTATTGATTTTTGTCATCGCTTTAAATTAGTCAAAACGCTCATAGAAGACGTAACGATATTAAAAGGTTCCATTTCTATCCTTAGGATTTTCCTTTATGGTCTAAACATGTATTTGTGTTTATTGTTATTACTTATTTTATGTATTTGTATTTCAACATCTTTTTTTAAATTAGTTTTTCGATGCTGTTATTTTTATTCTGTGTCTTTGTGACAATTTTACCCGTACAACAGAGTTTTGTTTTGTCTATTAAAAAAAAGTTCTATATATTGCTTTAAACATTTTGAACTAGTTTCTAGACATGCTTACAGCATAACAACAAAAAAATGGAATCCTAAACAATAAAGCCCTTATCACAATCAACGAGATTACAAAACATCTTTTGTTAATACGTTTTTGATAAAGAAACCAGGCGAGTTTGGTTATTTGCTCAAGGTCAGTTGGGTGATAATAAGATAAGATAATATTAAGTCAAGGCTAAAATACGTTCTCGGTGGTGATACAATAATCCAAAGACACATCTCGATCTGACATCTTTATTTATCATAAATAGAACAATTGCTATCTTGTAACCAAACTTTATGGAGTGATTAATAAAACAAGGTCAGTATTTCAATATTTCTCAATTTCATTGATCGACAAACACTTCTGTATGTGTATTGATGAATGATGATGGTTATCAATCCAGAAATTACAAAATCTATCTCTGACGGGTATCGAACCTGGTTCTCCCAATTTTTGGTTGGGTGCTTTACCCAAGCTACCATAAAAATCTGGATTGTTGGTGCATCATAGATCTGAACTATGCTAAATCGTTGCATCGTCAATCGTTGCAGTACTGTTCCAATCTATTCAGATCTATAACGCACCAAAACTCCAGATCTTATGAAGTTAACCGTCTTGGTAGGTTACGGGTAAAGACGGATAATTGGGAGACCTGGGTTCGGTAACGGCTGAGATGATTTTTTTAGTTTCTAGATATTTTCATTTAGCGGAGCGCTATCCCAGAAGTCCATCCTCTCCTTATAGAAGTCTCGCTCCATGGCAAAGTCCAGTGTCGGGTTCTGGGTGGCGTTGTTCAGGTAGATGTTGAGGTAGGACGTGCGAAGGCCCGGCTCCCCTGGTAGTGGGGCAACAGGGACGGGTGACCAGGCCAGCTGGGTCAGGTCACAGCGGTCATCGGTGTCCACACTGTTGATGTCACAGGACACGTGGTCGGAGGAGGACTCACCGGGGAGAGTAGGCGTGCTGGGGAGTGGATACACAATTGTTATTAATTATGCTTTTTGTTTAATTAATTAAAACAATAAAACAGGTGATTGACATTGCATAAACGTTTCGTAGATGTACTTTATTGAACTTTTAGGGAGTACATCTCCCCTATAGGTGTCACTTTTCTGTCCGTCCGTCTGTGCATATGACACGTCTCACGATAAAACGAACATGACCCCCGATTACACGATTTTTTTTGCATTTGTCTTCAAAACGTATGGTACATAAATGCATTTGTCTATGCTTGTGGTGAGGGGACCAAGCTATAGTTTTATTTAAAAGGGTATATTTGTCAACCTGGCACCTATACTATAGAGCTTTGAATGCCGGAGGAGATAATTTTATATCCCTTCTTTGACAAACTCTTAATTGAGTAGATTTGCTCCATATTTAAAGTTAATATAATTTAGAAGTAGAATAATGGCGAGTTTGAACTTGATTTTTTTAGTTGCATGTTATTTGTTCATGATGATCGTAACTCGTAAGTATTATTGTGTCACTACAAATTGTATTGTGAATTATTATTTTGAGTATACAGAAAAAAACGGAGATATTGATTAACATTACTGCACCAATGAATCAAATCTTACTAACCACCGTTACTTGCGTAAATCACTTTTAATAACTGAATACGTTCAATATATAAAATTAATGAATAAGTAAATTGCACAACGATTATTTTCATCAATACTCGATTACTGCAGATGAGCATTTAATGCTTTTTCTGTCACTAATTTTATTGTGTAGACTTGCTTTGGCCACTGTGCAGTGTATACCGAATCACATGTATCTTTACTCACCCGTGTATAGCAAAGTTAGTCCATAGTGTAACCATACTGTCCACCATCTTTAGGTCTGGATGGTGCTCTGGCCAGTCAGGGAACATGCCAGTGTGCTTGAACAAGTAAATCCTCTCGTCGTTGTGGGAAATTCCTATAAAACAAAAATTAAGTCAACGTTTGAGATAATTTTTTTTAGTACAAATAACTGTGCGTAGTATAAAAAAAAAATTGAGGAAGATTTGATATATTTTTATGTTGGCAAATAATGGAAGGTTTGCTTTTAGAAATGTTGTTTATCCATATTATGGTTTCATGAAATTTTATATTGCACTCTGTAAAACATGATTGATCGGTTGCTTATCTTAAAAACTAATAGATTTCAAAATAAGAATAAATAAAATAAGATTTAGTCATCTTTCTGCAACAAGGTTTTTCCTATGTTGCCTTCTTCATGCAACTGGGCAACTTCATCACTGCTCTAGTCTGCCAGTACTGACATTGAGTTTATAGTGTGGTAAGACACCCCTGCAGAGTCAATTGTTGGTTAGCTACCGCGCCGAACCGTTGAAATTGTTCTATTCTTGGAGGTAACCGATTGTTCGTACTTTTGTTAGACTACAATGGCATTCTACACAAAATTCCTAAACTGAGTTATTAAATTTTAGACCTTAAGTTTTTTGGGGGTAAACCTATTTATTCTGCTCATGAGTAATAACACAGCCTTACCGTAGTTGATCGGGTTGTATGCAAAGTAGTTTGCGTAGCTGTCCCTCCCTCGGTAGTTGAAGTTGTACATGTAGATGGAGTCGTGACCTTGACTGGCGTGGATCAGGGCCGACTTGTGGACACCATGTATAATGGACCGGTCGGAAGTCGACTATCACAATGAGAAAATATTTACTAAATTGCCTCTGTGGGTTTAAACAAAATTAAGCCTTTATAAGGACAATACAGTTAGTATATAATTTAAAAGACCAAAACATATATTTTGGTGATATTCTGGTAAATTTGTCCGTCTACTTGTTTTCGAAATACGGATAACCATTTTAAACCTCGACAATAGGTAAAAAATACGAATCTGGTCGACTTGTAAGGAGCTAATAATATTCTTTGACTGCCGTTTTCTGTTCGGATAAGTTGTATGCGATGTGGAAATAATATTAATCTATTTTAAACATCACTCATTGAAAGCAACATTTTTTAAATGTAAATAGATCTCACACTCGTGCCTACTTTACAACGAAGAAATGGCTTTGGGCTGATATACATTGTTAGGACGTCACCTGATGCAGTGTACAATATAAATAATATTATAATGTAATTCTACACAAACTTTCATTGTTGTTTATGAAAGTCACCTCTGAGAGATTCTGATTGGTCTAGTGTCACAATATTTCAAGGTCACACTAACGTCAATTAGGTCCAAGCCGTTGATGGCTGTGATTGGTAGCTCGTTGTTGAAATAGAATGTAGTGATGTTCTTCATCGTCTCCTGAATCACGTTCGAGTTGTCAATGCTCTTATCAAGTTCCAGTAATTGAGGCGCTAGAGTCATCCAGTTGGCATTCAAGTCAGCGAGCAGAGTTGCGTTCGACAGGTATGCTTCCATGTAAAAACAATTAGCAGACATTTTATACTTTTAATTGATTTTGTAAATTGTAGTGACACAAAATATAACTAGTAATATCCCCTTTAATATATTATTAAGTAACTGACCAAAACATCAAGTCAGAATGTGTATACACTCACGTTGTCCCCGAATGATTCCCTCCTGGGCGACCACGCCCATCAACCACGGCACCTGGTTGAACCTCCCTGCATGCAACAGGTCGAGCGGGTGACCTGTCAAGAACGATTCTTGGTTCAAGGGATCCTCCACAACCGGTCCGAATGTGACAAGTGGATCAATTGACCAGAACTGTGAAAATACGTGGAGAGAAGGCACGTTTATATAGTGGCAACATTGTCACCGTTCGGCTCCAAAACGTGGATTACAATATTTGTGGCATGAATTCGTAAGGAAAGCTACCTACTTTCTTGAAATCAACAAGAAATAATAGGTAGTATGTTAAAAGAATGATAGTATAAAAAATATAAACATGTTTAAAAATCATCTTTGTGTTTCGCGGTTCGTTATTTTATTTTTAAAATTGGTACTATCGGACAACCAATTATTGGTACTTGCCAAACGATTTTTAAATGTATAATTTATAATGGTATTTAAAACAAAATACATTGTGGTTGTTTTCCGTTTCATTATATGCCTGTGCTTGTCACCTTAATATGCAGAAACATTGGTGAAAGTATAAAGTTAAGAATATGTTCACACATAATGAAAAGTAGGCGGAGAATGTTAGACAAGAAAAAGTTTATTGAACGCACGTGGAAAATGTCACCGCTATCAGTTAGGGCGTCAGCGTCGACCTGGCGAAGACAGTCGATCAACAGTTGACTGTCGTCAGTAGGGCAGTTGAAGTAAGCAGCTTGACCTCGGGCGATTGGGAAGGGGTTGAGAGGGGGCCACGCCCACGTGTTCAGGGCGACCCCACTCTCACTGATAGCACGGTGGAAGAGACCTAGAACAACACGACAAGGTTTCGACGACAAGTTCATGTGTATATTTACTAGGAAAACGCTAAAGTCCCGCCGCGTTGATGGATGAGCGTTTTTGTAAGTTTTTAGTTTGCGTGGGACCACTTTTCCTTTGCAAGTGCTTTGTGAATGCATTGTAGGTGACTGTTGTCAAGTTTCAATTGTTTCTTGTTAGTTGTTATTTTAAACCTCAAAAAACACATTTTAAAACCTTTATTTCTATGCATTCTGGCTAACTTTGTCAACTTTTGCAACTTTTTCTTACAAAAGGTACTACATCACCATAACCGTAATGTCCATGTGAAATATTAACATTGTTGCCCCACCCGTTTGGTCAAAATCGGCCTAAATGTGACGAAAATATCGCACTTAAAGTAAAAAAACTCATATTAAAACCTTTATTTCTATAGATTTTAGCTATTTTTTTCAACTTTTTCTTTCTAAAGGTGCTACATCACCACAACCTTAATGTCCATGTGAAATATGAACGTTGTATCCCCACCCGTTTGGTCACAATCGGTCCAAATGCGACGAAAATATCGCACTAAAAATCGAAAAACTCATATTAAAACCTTTATTTCTATGGATTCTAGATAACTTTCTCAGCTTTTTATTTTAAAAGGTACTTCATCACCATAACCTCAATGTCCATGTGAAATATGAACGTTGTAGCCCCACCCGTTTGGTCAGAATCGGACCAAATGTGACGAAAATATCGAACTAAAAATCGAAAAACTCATATTAAAACCTTTATTTATATGGGTTCTAGCTAATCTTTTCAGCTTTTTGTTTCAAAAGGTACTACATCACCATAATTCTCAAGTTCATGTGAAATATGAACGTTGTAGCCCCACCCGTTTGGTCAGAATCGACCCAAATGTGACGAAAATATCGCACTAAAAATCGAAAAAAATCGTAAAAGTACGATATTCATGAGAAATATTTCTTCGATTGTACCCAAAAACGTAGCAAGTCTAAGTTCAGAGAAAACGAAGGTCCCCTCAAATTTTCATCAAGATCGCATATGCCGTTTGCCCGGTAGAGAGCGAACAAACAGACAGAAAAACAAACAAAAAAACAAAAAAAAAAACAAAAAAACATTGGAGCTAAATTTTTTGGGGGTCAGTGAAATTGAAGTCTTCGCTTCGCTCGCTACGCTCGCTACGCTCATCCAACAACAAGTGACTTTCTAATAGCAAAATGAGAAATATAATTTTGGAACAAGTCCTATTTTCAAAAAAACGTTCTCACTTTTATTTGTGTTTGGTTTAAATGATGTATTTGTATACTCTGATCATGGAGGTTTAAATCTCTGATACACTAATGTGTTGTACAGCACATGAATGTGTATACGCTGGTTAAATTTTATTGTATACATTGAACATCTGTGGCACTCCTTTTTATACTTTTACCTCCTGCTAAAACTGTAACAGCAATATTACTCTCTGGTGCACACTAGTGTAGGTTAATAAGCACTCACCAGTAGACTGGCTCGACATCATGTGATAGTGCACACTGGCCCCTCCGGCACTCTGGCCGAAGATGGTCACACTACCAGGGTCGCCACCAAAGGCTGCAATGTTGTCTCGCACCCACTTCAGAGCTGTCACTTGGTCTTTGAAGCCGTAGTTCCCTGGAGCAGCCGCGTCTCCCGTGCTAAGGAACCCTGCATTGACATTCGTAGCATTAGTATTCACCCTTTAAAAATATTTTGCAACTATCTCAATTAACGTAGAGAGATATACTTATCAACCTGCCCTGCTTCTTACTGTATACCCTCAAAATTATGGCGATCGAAGTATAATAATTAACTGAACATCATATTTGTTCCATTTTAATAGTATATTCTATAGTAACTACTCAAAACTATTGTTGTGTTGTAAGAAATAGCATCAGAACATGACGCGTGTGAAGGTTTCTGTTCTATTTAGACTAATCACCACCTGAAATTAACTTATACTTTTCATCAAATTAGTGCGATTACACAGTGTGCATTTTGAGTGCTCTATTTTAATCCATACTCCGATAAACAAATGAGAAGTGATAATACACTACACATGACATTTTCCAGTATTCTGATAAGTGCACAGCAACATATACATAATCTTATAAGAACGAGATATCAATGCGCCAATAAAAATAATTACATATCCATATACTATTTATATAATCGTTATACGTGGGCTCTTGGTGCTTATTTTTTGTAGCCATTTACCGTAGGGATGTAAATCGGAAATGGAAATATTTCCAGAAATTAAAAAAAAAAACGGGAGAAAAATATCACAAATAAGTAAATATGTCAAGATGAACAGCGTACTCAGTATTTGAGGAAGTGATCACGAATATTGCAAAGCTAGTAAAATGCACAAGGGTTTGAAATTATATGCCATGCAAGTTATCACAATTATGTCCATTCCATTGAATATAAAAGCACAAAAAACTCACCTAGTGCTCCCAATCGGTAGTTGAACGACACCATTACTATGTCCTTGTCCAACAGGTAGTTGGGACCAAAGAGGCGACTCGCACCAGACGCGGCAAAGAAAGCGCCTCCGTGTATCCACACCATCACAGGGAGGTTAGTATTGCCTGGCTGAAGAGAAAAGTGTACAAACGATTAGGTGTATTGCTTTTTAATGTTTGCGAATCATTAAGATAATGGATCTTTAAAACTTCAGCATATATTTATAGCTGCAGTAATACATGCAAATAGGGTATTTAATTGAGTTTTTAGTGTATGTTATTTTCTAACCCCAAACGTTTAAATATTGATATCAAAAGTATATTTTCTACTGGTTCAATAATTGGTTTGTTCAAAAGTATTTGCTCATTTAGAGTTAAAAGCTTTTGAAACATTTGAAGGTAGGTTTGAGAAATTTATCGAAACTCGATAATAATCTCAATTTGATTCATGACAAAGTGTATATTTTATATTATACAACAAAGCAATTTTTACCAAACAATTCGCTTATGAAATTATAGTCACACAAATTATTTGAATTTATTTTTTTGTATTGCAACATCATCAAACCAAATTGGGAATTAAATTATTCCATCGTTGCTATCGTATATAAACGTAATAACCTGGAAATACCAGCCAATAATTTATTTAGCTAAGCCCAGTGGCGTATCCAGGGGGGAAGGGGGGGGGGACAAACCCCCTTTTGCTAAAAACGTGTGAATGTTCACTTGAACGTTTCAATGGAGGATATTGAATAACACTGTCTTATCGCAATACAAAAGGCAAATTACCATCTGACCAAAAGAGGATTTTAGTAGGTACGAAGTTGGTTATTGTGATACTTTAAAACGCACAAATTTTCACCAAAATTACCTTGAAAGAGATCAGTTTTAGATTAAAAACAGGATTTTAGTAGATAAAAAGTTGGTGATTTTTTAAAACACAGATTTTCACCATAATGACCTTGAAAGAGAAAACTATTTTAGCAGATAAAAAATTGGTCATTGTGATGCTTTGTCACCAAAATGACCTTGAAGGAGAATTTTTCAGGGGCCAATCCCCCCGGACCCCTCACTTAGCCTTCGGTACATCTATAAATTAATTGGTTAACCCCCCCCCCCCTTTATGAATTCCTGTATACGCCACTGGCTAAGCCTAAGTGTGTAGTTCTCAATAGACGATGTACTCGCTATGTTTACCTGAGGCGTGTACACGTTGATACTGAGACAATCTTCCTGGCCCTCGACAACTGGCACCTGCACGAAGTAGTTCTTCTGGGTGCAGAAAGGTCCGTCAGCTGTTCCGTCGATCACCTGGCTGCCGGGTTCCACCGGTTCCGGGGCCTGTGACAGCAAAACGTGATTACTGATTAAGAACACTCCACTGATCTTGGCCCAACTCAAATGCGCGCACTCAGGTGATGAGAATTTCTGCTGAACGGTTGGTAATATCATTACCAAATTTGCATGGATGTTTTTTTAAGGACTTTTATATTGATATCCGAAATTGGTTGTGGAATTAAGCCTTTTAAAGATTCATTGCGAGACATAAGTCCAAAACGTGAAAACATGGGAAATCCAAAACATTGATTCCAATTCTAGAAATTCCCAACAAACCTTTTATCTTACGATAAAACCAAATTAACCTACGCGTCCACATTGATTTAAGCGTTGATATCCAGTATGCAAATTTGAGTTTAAAAAATCTGTAGGCCTACACTTGGAATAAATTCCCGAAGTTGACCAAAATGGAGTAAATTTAGGTGATTTCACTTATTTTTAATTCAATATTAATGAATTAATTTGGGAATACGCGTACTGGATAGCATAGATTTATTCTTTATTAAAGTTAGTGTGAAATTTGATAACGGTGTAATAAACCGTTTACCCGAAAAAATCAGAAAGCTGAGCGCCTAATATCTTCTCCGCGCCAGCCTCCGCCACTCCTCAACTTTCTTGGCAATATATTTTTATCATCTAGTAAGGCCTACCCGGAACCTCATCTCGCCGATGGGGGCCTTGGCGTAAGGTATCCCCCTGTACGCGTAGAACTGCCTCCCTCTGAGTGACGTCATTTCGAGCCCCGTGACGACACCCTGGGCTATGGTCACCTCCGGCGCTTCGCCTGCCCGACGCTGTACATCTTCAGTGGAGCCATGTTGAGATGCTAGCAGTAGGACTAGGATAGCCCAACATGCAGATATCACCCCTGACATGGTGTGTGCTTTAAAACATGAACATTCATAACCATAGTTTAGAACCGTGTCGTGTGTGATATTAACACTACAAAGGATATAACCAGTAAAACTAAACTACCGGTACTTGTTTCTAAACTGCGTACAACGAAGTGATAACCCCGATTGATGTATCGAATAAAACACGATAATTTGGATTCATATGCCAATCAGGTACACATTTGTCAGAATATATACGTGATGAAACATTTGTAGACATTCAGTCGGAATGTGTAAGAATTATACGTGATGGGACATTTGTAGACATTCAGTCGGAATGTGTAAGAATATATACGTGATGGGTAGAGGTACGTGTATTTCGCTACTGACCATAAAACCGAAATGAGTGTAAATCATTCAATTTCAAAAAATGAGCATGTTTTGATCAAATCTAGAACAGAAAATGCCAAAATTGAATCACCGCCAAACAGCGAAATATGTGTAAATTACACAATAACAGCGAAATTCACAAAAATCGTGTTTTTAACGACGAAAAGCACTAAAAATGGAATTTTTTGTTAAATTACGGTGTAATTTTCACTATTGTATGCAGTACAGTTCAATCAACAAAAGGTGTTATAAAATAACTATCAGAAAAAATTATGAATTGAGTCTTAGTAACTAAAACCAGTCTGTTTATAAGTACATTCAAACTTGTTTGATATGTGGCTAGAATAATACGACAGTCGCGAACGAATAATTACACGCATATAAATTGTTAAATATAGATAAAACCGCTGAAATAGAGCTTTAAACCAATAACACCGAAATCTCCAATTTTAAAAACGAAATTTACTTCAAAATAAAACCACTTTCACGGACCTCTAGCAATGGGACATTTGTAGACATTCAGTCGGAATGTGTAATGCCTAAATAATTATTTTCACAAATTAATGTCATTTAATGGTTATGATATGTAGTTTAACTGAAGAGATATAAACAATATTGTATATGCCCTACTTATATCACTAGCAAGTTTCTTATATTGTTAAAACCATGATATAATTAAATAAAACATTAATTTGTAATATTGCATTTTCTAATCCGTTTTATGAAACTCTTGATTGAACTTACCTTTCTGAAGTAGTGGACGAAATACGAAAAGATTCACTATCATCTGGCAAATGTATAATTATTATTGTAATCAACTGATATTGAACTTTATCATCGTTATCTGGGTGTAAGATAACAATGCTCAACGCAAACAGTTGTAAATCTCCAATCAGTGTGCAGATGAACGTTTTGGTTGGAAGAAAGCAATGGGAGGTCTAACACCAAACACTCTTGAAATATCTTCTACTAGACATTGGTTGTCGGGTAGCAGTTCTCGGGACAGCACCTAGGTTCTCGTCTCTCTTAGGCCAATCTCGATCCCTCCTATTGGTGTAATTAGCAGATCCCTATGTGAGTGATGTTATGTTCTTGATTAGTTAGGGTGGTAAGAAACCTGAGATTCCCTCTCACTCAACTCTGTTTAGGACACTCTCGGCCATGTCTGAACGACCATTGAATGGAATAAGCTTTTTTGGGGAAGGGAGTTTTTGGATTGAGTTCGGGATTGAGAACGTGTCAACCGTTAGGTCATGCGTCACTCTAGCCTAGGGGATGTCGGGAAGAAAGTTCCATGCTGGCCGGAACCAGCAACGGATGGGAGGAGGTCATGGTACAAGGATATTCTTTGGTGAGAAAGAATATCCTTCGACCATGGGGATTTGGGAGGAGGTCCACGTCATGGTCATTATCGTTCATGTTGTCATGTTATTGTCGTCGTCGTCGTCGGGGAGGTTGTTCCCAGATGGGGCCACCAATTGGAGTTGCGGGTAAACCGAAGTATTCTTTCATCGTAACCTCCCCCTCCACCTATCCCCCAACACATTCAACATGGTAATTTCGCTCCGTCATCCATTTGTTTTTTCGTCAAAGTCCCGACGCGTTGGAAACTATCAGTCAGTCAGTATATTATAGTCAGTATATTTAAGGCTTTGTTTTCCTCCCCCCGTCTGGGTCCAGCGGCGTATGCTCATCCATTGGCTTATCGTACAAGGCGAAAAAAATAGGACGTCGTCCGTACTCTTTGATTACCTCCCCGACGACGACGACGACGACGATGACACAGACGAAGACGAACACGACGTGGGGGAACCCCCTCCCAATACCCTACCCTTGCCTGTGTCTGGTTCTGACCAGCATAGGTCTGCCCTCCCCGTGTTCCTCCGCGTCTCCCCTTACGCCTATCTCATTTGAAAAAATAACCATCGGGCACGAAAATAACTTAAGTGTTGTGTGCAACAAACTAATTTTTTTCCTGGGGAAGCACTCCTCGTGCATAACTTGTGGGCAGTTAAAGGATGCACAAACCAAACAAGCACATCAGCTCACCCCTCCTCCCCCTTCGAAAAAGAGTTCCTAGCTCCTTACGCGCCTGTGACCAATTCAATTTTGCCGCGGTTGCGGAAATCGAACCCAGAACCTCTCCACTACTTTCAGTTCTGTGGCATGTTCGTGTTCTTATCTCTTGTTACATGCGCAAAGGGCCGAACCCTGTCTGGCGAGTGTTGACGTCATAGCTTGTTCACGCAGCACCCTTTCGCTCGTCTCGTTCAGTTCCAAGCCACACAGATACGGAGAGGTTCACTGTCAGAGAGGTAAGCAAATTAATTTCATCTTGCATGCTTTCAACATAATTTTGGAGTGATTTTTCATTTCTTTGCTATTTTCCTACAATATTATTGCCTTTTATTTACTATATTTACATAAAAGCGTAGTTTAATTCATTACAAAACTTCATAAAAGCCATATTGTAGTAAAATGACGCGGCTCGCGTTCTGCACTTGTATTGCATAACATGCTTTCAAGATCATTTACGTTAGCCCTACTCAGTGAGTTATCATTAATTTTGCGTTTTCTTTCAATATTATTGCTTTGTATTCAATATATTTCAGTTTTTCTTAAAACTTGGTTTATTTATTCATATTCCACGTTCACGTACTTTCATTGCCCGACAATGACACAGCATAGCGTTGTGTAGTTTGCTTTGTAATCGTTCACTAAGCCCATATTCAATGAGTTTAAATTTTCTTCGACCATCAATATTATTTATTATTTATTTTATTTTATTATTTTTCACATGAGCTTCATTTTCCGCCTAATTTTAGTTCAATGTCATGCACAAGGTCATGCAAAATTTCAGGTCGATTGTTCACCGCGTACGTGCATATTATTAATTTACTTGCACACATTCCTGAATTGAATTGTTCACAATTGGTCTATTCTAGAGAACTAGAGCTCACGTGGGCAAGAAAGTGTAGTTTAGTGCACGGGGTCGGGACAGATCGGAATTTGTCTTTCAGGTTCTCCACAATCAACGGTCGCGTCATTCCCTCACGATTTACAGTAATTTCATTGTTGTTCATTACTATTCGCTAATAGGGCAACTACTTTTCTAAGTCGTAAATTCCAAGCTACAGCCGTCCCTACATGCTGCCCTGTAAATGTGGCACCTTCCTTCCGCCTTCGTGGTGTCGTACTTTTCGTTCGTCCCACTAATTGAGCTAGGAAATGTCACGTATTCAATCGCCCAGTTCAACCCAACCTAAACTCCATGACACCATGAGGTAAATTTACCCTATCCCTCTTTATATTTAATAATTCATTTCATTGTTAAATATTTCTACTAAAGATTTTACCAGTTCCACATCTTTTTCCGTGCTCACAAGGATTTAGCACTTCGACCATCGCTCCTTTGGAAATAACCATGACATTGTTATTCGTCTACCTAGGATTTTCTCATCAGTCTCTTATCTTATCTTTCAGCCCAGAGGCAGAATGCGGCTGCTCCTACAACCAGCCTGGGGGGAGGGGAGGACTCGGCGACAACTCGCTCGAGTCAAGGTCTAGCAGCCTCGTGATGTCAAGACCTGCAAAACAGCTGAAAGCTACACTGACAGATAAGCTAGTAAGACATGATAATAATATGTTCTTTAATTTCTATTGGTTGTATTATTTATTTATTTTCATTATGCACTCACTGTATGGGTAATAAAATATAAGATATAACTATTATCCTATTTTTATGTATTCTCTATAATTTTTTTTAAAATTAATAAGCCTAAAGTCAGATTTTGTTCAATTTTAAAATCTAATTTGATACTGTGTGATTATTTGGATTATTTCTGATCCCAATGCAGAAGGGCTGTGGTTCAGTTCCTGACAGCAGGTTAATCCTGAAATCTGATCTATTTTGTCAGCTGTCATGTTATTTATTGTTGGCATTTTAAATTTACAGTCTAGCAAGATAGGTAGTCCTACACAATTTTATTGATGCATTTAACTGTTATTATTTAATTTTTATATGCCATAGGCAACTACGCTTGTGGATGGCTACATCTCCTGTCCAGGTCTAGCATCACTCGTTCTTTCGCTCGGCTTCAATCGGCATCGACCGGCTCGGCTCAATACCTCTTCATCGTCGGTGTTTAACAGTTTTGGAAACCAAATGCTTTGGTGAGTTGATTCGATTACTGTAGCGCTTGTACCACTCTGGTAAATTTATTATTTTTATAAGATTTACAACACACAAAAAAAATCTTGGCACATTGGTAGGCCGACTAACGATTCTAGCCAATAAACCATGTAGGCCCTACTGGGTAGGCCTACCTCTTTTTGTTCAGTGGTTTGATATGTGGCATATGTTTAAATTGTTATCAAATTAAACCAAAACTAATTTAAACTTATAAATTAATTTCATTTTTTTAAATTTAAAATTAATTTAAAAATTATTTGGGCCCAATTAAAATTAAAATTTTATTTTATCGTCCATTAACTATTTTTTATTTTTCTATTTTCAGAACCTGAAAATTTTGTGATGGGTTTCCGCTAAACGACAAACATAGCTGCTCCACCTTTTCCCAAGAACAAGACACAAGAACAAGTCAGCAATCTGTTCTCAGAGTTTCAGCGTACCTCGGGACTTCATGTCAGCGCTCTTAGCGGCTTAGTTAACTGGTGAGTGAATTCTATTTTCAGCAAACTTCACAAACAGGCGATCATTTAACTTGGGGAAGAAACTTTTAAATGGGATTGTTCGAATTACAACAAACTTTTGGAATCAACTTTAAACTAAACTAGCAAGTGCAAACTTATTATTATAATATATAATATATTACATTTTGATAAATTAAAAGTAATTGTTGTTTAATTGCATAGAAAAATAATTTGTGAAACTTGAAAATTACGCAGCTCTCAATTAAACAACATAAAATCTTCTCAATTTTTTAATATAATCTTAAAATCTTCTTTTTATTTAATTTCAAGTTTTTATTTAGTATATATTTTTACTTTAATTATTTAAGATGGCCTACTAATTAGTATCTAAGGCACTAATAACCATGGTGTTGTGTGCCTTAAAACTTAAAATTGTTTCACACAAAACACAAAACGAAACTTTTAGACATTATTTGGTACCGTATGAATTGAGTTATTTAGTTTTTATTTTTTACCTCAAGTATGATAACAAATAGATAAAAAGAAGTTCTTAAAATACAACACAAGATGACAGTCTAATTAAGCAACAATTCAATTTCTATTTCTCACAGATGTTTTTTCTTTCTTCTGCAGTATGCCTGAATATTGCGCATGTCTCCAAGAAGGAAGGTCGTCTGTACCGGGTGGCCTCCTGCAACTAGGCATTCAATGTTTCAGTGACCGGCTCCGCTGACACCAGCATTGCAAGAGTTCCCAGCGCAAAACACTTAGGTAATTTGAGAGTTTTTGGATATTTACTTACTGCTGCCTACAATAATACTGTAGTAACAATTTTAGTAATTCCATTAGATGATTCATTCAAACACTCAGGGCACTAACAGACTTTTCTTTAACAACTGTTCTAACTATTACTAGTAGCTCTAACTTTACTTTTGTCAAAAATGGCAGGTTCCCGTAAATAAAAGTTTTGCAGATTTTCCTTCAACTAGGCCTACAACAAACTTTGAGGGATTATGTCAGTAGTACCAAAATGTTGAAGGATTCTTTAAATAAGAGTTTTGACATCTTTTGCTAGTAGCTTGTCTATAACCAGTGTGTTCAAATTCATTATCACTTGGTCATTATTGTGCTTTATCGTATGCTATTTACTTGTTTCCAGCTGCCGTACGACACCGGTCACTGGTTGGAGGATGGAAGGATGTCTCTCTGCCCTGTCTCTCCGCCCACCTCAAGACTGAAGTCCGTTGCTAGACCAGCCCACGTGAAATACCGCTGTCCCCAACCATCATCGCAAGCGGCTTTCGAGGGGTAAATTATAGCTGGTAAGAATTCCATTTATTTATTTTAATCTCGTTTTGTTCTATTGTGCAGTATATCAATTTTCATTCAAACCAGAACAGACTCAATGATATATAAAAACTATCCACCACAAGTAACTTTTTTTTTTTTTCCCATCTAGTACAAAATTACAAGCTATACTCAAGAAGTTTGACAAATTATCATTAAGCGAGCGAAGCGAGCGTTTCCATTTGACTCTGCCGGAAAAATTAGTCGCTGGTTTTGTTTTTTGTTTTTGTTTTTTTTTGTTTGTATGTATGTCTCGCCATAACGTTTGAACGGAGGCTCGGATCGAGTTGAAATTTGGACCATCCGCAAGCTTCGTTCTCGATTGAATACCATTAGTTTTGTGGCAAAATCGTTCAAAAAGTTAAGTTCGCGAGCGTTTTCATTTGACTCTGCCGGAAAAATTAGTCGCTGGTTTTGTTTTTTGTTTTTGTTTTTTTTTTGTTTGTAGGCCTATGTATGTCTCGCCATAACGTTTGAACGGAGGCTCGGATCGAGTTGAAATTTGGACCATCCGCAAGCTTCGTTCTCGATTGAATACCATTAGTTTTGTGGCAAAATCGTTCAAAAAGTTAAGAAGTTACATTAAAGTTAATCGAAAGTTTTTTTTTTCAAACTAAACGGCGACAAAATCTGAGGTGGCCAAATCATTTAGAATGTCCGTCCGGTCACGAATATGTAAATTTTATTTTGATCTGATAAGTAGTGTAGATGAAAATTACATTATAACAAAGTACCGTTACCATGGCAATGGAAAGTCGCGCAGCTTTTATGGCTCATGATAGCGGTCGAACGGAGGTTCGGATCGAGTTGAAATTTGGACCATCCGCAAGCTTCGATCTGGATTGAATGCCATTAGTTTTGTGGCAAAATCGTTCAAAAAGTTAAAAAGTTACATTAAAGTTAATCGAAAGTTTTTTTTTAAAACTAAACGTTGACAAAATCTGAAGTGGCCAAATCATTAAGAATGTCCGTCCGGTCACAAATATTATGTTAATTTTATTTTGATCCGATAAGTAGTGTAGATGGAAATTACATTTTAACAAAAGTAACGTTACCATGGCAACGAAAAGTCGCATGAGAATTCTGGTCACTATGCACTGCCACCTAGAAGTAATCAAAATACTATCGAGGAAGCAGTGTATTATTTGTTATTACCAAAGAGTTGAAATAGTTTTCCCAAAGAAATAATGTCAAGGTCCTCTAGATGGCGGTGGATTTTATCCACAAAGTAAAGGTTTACTCACGGGTTTACCTAAATACCTTGCCAATAATAAATAATATTGGAAACATGGCCCCGTGGACTGCGAATGTCTCAAATTTTAAAATTTAATAAATTGTGCAATATGGGTCTAATTATAGCACGTGCTCGCTTATCAATGCGTCCAACTGAGCGTTTCCTAGTAAGTAATAATACAGCAGTATTAACAATGAATCAACAAGGCTTGCATGCTGTTACAGCACCATCGGCTTGAATTGTTTGCCGCTACTTCATTCACAATTGCCGTTGTTTTAAAAACTAAATTGAGATTTACTGTATACATGAAATACTTGCATTACTTTTAAATGTAACTTTAGTTAGGTAATGTACGACACTTAAAATACAGATATTAACGTTGGCATAGGCTTGAATCTTGTGTCTGGTTAGCTGGTCTTGTAGTAGGCCTATGTCTCTGCTTCCGATGCAGAAGGTCCAGGGTTCGTACCCCCTTACATGCAGAAGGATTTAACTTCTAACGTGGACTTAAGCCCATCATTTCTTGGCTTTGGAATGCCAAGCACCAACAGGGTTGGCATTTGATGGGCCCCCACTGAAAATCAGTTGTGACTGAGTGAATAGGCTGTAACTACAAATTAATTAATTTTCATTCCCACATATCACCTCAAATAGATGCAATATCATTGATCTGATTCAAACTGCACCGGGTTAAGGGTCAAGCCTATGATTGAGGTCATTCAAGCGTGAAGCGCTAGCCGAAAGTGGGTGGGTAAAAAAGGGCGTGAATGGGCTGACCCTATACTCTGCATGGCTTTTCTTTGATTGGTCCGACAATTTTACCAGGTTCCGCAAAAATTTGTTCTGAAGAGCGATTTAGTCTTCCACTGACCGTCGCCGCATTCATATCTCGCTCTGACGTCGACTACCTGCTCGCACGGACAATAACACAGGGTTGAGCGGGAGGCCTCGGGTGGCGGACCGAGACATTGGCATGAATTCCTGGAAACAGCAATGCAACTGAACCAGGTCATTGTCAAAATTACGCAAACCGAATAATCATGTTATATATTCCTCTACATTATCCAAGATATCTAACAAGATAATAATTTATGTTAAAAAGTGTCATATGTCAAAGAAAAATTAATAAGTAAATAGCCAGTCAAAGAACTGACATAAGAATGCATTACAATTTATTTTATAGATAACCCTAGCATAAATTAATACAAAGGTCTTGTCACACGACAATCTACACGTTCGTTATTTCAGCAACATAATATGCTGACCATAAGTACCTATATACAGAGACAGTAATAATATAGTATTAATATTTAGAATAAAACTTTAAATAATAATGATAAAAATAATCCCGATCGGCTAGAAACTTGACTCACAAATAAGTAGCCTAACGCCAGTTCGCGGAGCTTCCAAATACTTGTGTCTCACATCACATCTATTACGAATGATAACGATTATGATAGTAACAAGACAATATGGAAGAATAAATTATATGGATATTAACAAAGGGACACTAAGTTCAGATTCGGGTTCGTATAGCATGGTGTTTTACAGTATTGGCAAGGGTTCGACTTTCTAAAATATTTAAACCAACATTGAAAACTGACATTGCATTTTTTATTTTTAAATTGTCAATAGTTACTTACATTACGACTGCTCGCATTAGACATCGCGTCTAATGAACAACAAAACAACAAAAGTAAGATGCAAGGCATACAATGTCCACAAACATTATGTCGGAAAATGATCAATATAAAAATAACAGCTGATATCCAAAATGTTACAAATACACAATAATTCACAAACATAAAGCAGCGTAATAAAAAGTGGACCCCGTATTTTGCTTGACCTATATAATTGTGCATTTCATACGCCTTCTTGTGTACAGCGATTGTTCAAAACTATTTCAAAAACTATTTTTTTTCCTGGGAAGTGGAGATCAAGAACACTGACTTGACAATACGCCAATTTCTATGGGGATGAGAGGACGTAGAAGGTCTGGAGCACGTGCATGTATCAGTCGGTTTCAAGAAATATATTACGTATTAGAGAATTTATATTTTTCCTTGTAAAATGTACTAAAATAGTAAAACATTACCGGTGTCACAACGGGTTTAGACCGGTTTGAACCGAACCATTATATTACAGGCGAGTCAAACCCAACCGAAAAAAAATTTATTTGGGTTCAATGCCCTGATTTTAATCTCATTTACAAGTAGATGTCAGTATAATTCCTGAAAAGGTCCTAATATACGTACAAAATAATTGAATAAATAGATTCCGAGTTTTTGGGAATATATATTACCAATGTGGGAATATTCCCATTGCAGGGAACATTCCCGCGGGAATATTCCCACCACCACATCGCTAATTATGACCTAACGGTTGACGCGCCCTAAGCCAAATAAACAAGAATGAAACCAAAAACAAGTTATTAATTTCAGTTCGCTTGTCCTCTCAGTACTAAAAACAAAAAAGCCTATATAACAAAAATTATTTCATTATTATGTGGCATTTCATTTTCTGACTATCCATTGTCCGAAATAACGTTACAAGATCGGTGGAATTCCTCCATCGGTTTGTTGACAATCTTCTTCCTTCCCCTTTCCCCTACCCCCATCGCCCTCCTTCCAACATCCTAACTACCTGCTCCACATTGTTGGCACTCTTGTGTCTAGCGCGTTCAATGAAAATTCTAATAATTACAATTAGATAATACAGTCTACTTGTTATTCATAAAAATAGTCCTCATGAACAATTTTACACAATTAAAGCAATTTATTTCTGAGCTCTTAGCGACGAAAAACTGATATATTATTATGAATTTTAGTTCACGAACCTAGAGTCGAACTCGAAAGTAATCGTCTATATTATAGCTCGACAAAATGATGGATTCAGATTTCAGAGGGGCAAAATGCTAAACCGGAAGTCCCACGTAACAAACAATGCGATTGTGCTTGGTAACCGCTACATAGGCTACACACATACTTTGCAGTCATAGCTACCAGCAGTGTCCAAACAATGTCTTGCATTTGCAACAAAAATATCACAAAATATCCGTGACTGCACTATACACTACTCTTCACGTAAGAGAAACATCATGTAACTTATGACTTCACACTCAATTACAATGCACTAACACGCCACTTTTTAATCCCAATATGGTGCGCGTTAGTTGAGGTGTCACTTTTTTTGTAGCTTGCTATTTTTTTTGTCAGCTGCCTTTCTTTGAGCTTCTACTATATAATCGGCTATATAAAGCTATGTCAATGACCATAAAGACATAAGTAGAAAAAGAACCCGCGGCGAGATCGGCATAGATTATCAACACCAGACTCGGAAGTGTGTTGCTCAAAGCGCTGACTTACGAAAACAAAAGTGTGCTCCTTGAATGGCATGAATGGCATTATGTGCCCTGAAAGGAATGTTACGTTTTGAAAATAAATCTTTGCAATATTATCGCTTACTCTTACCACTATGACTGGGACGTTCTCAGGGAAATATTATTGGATGGAAGATTACAAAATGAGACTACTATCTCACGTTTGTATACTTACTATAGATGTTGATTACACGATTTGTGTGGGGGGGGGGGAGGCGGCGCTGGGCGACGGCACTGGGTGGAATTTGGTAGCGTCCTTTGGTCCGACGAAATGAATTGCTAATAATATTGTCGTCTGCATATCTTGGTATTTGGCTACAAATGCTTTTTATGTGTAGTTTGGATGCACACAGGAAAGCAATAGAAATTACTAGGAAACAGCCAAAGTCGTTGCTTGACGAGGGAAAGAGCCATGTTCCATTCTGAATTTGACTTAATTAATGTTTAAAATTTTGCAATATGGAATGTCACATAACTCTCAAACCTCAATTAAACTTATTCTTATATTTTATTCATAAAACACAAAAAAAGAACGTGTTTTGAAATGCATGCAATACTATGGAAAACATAAACATAGCCAGTACCGAAATACGAGTAAAGATTGTAAGGTCTAATCAATCTCCCAGCGGAATTTAGGGGAATTCGTTATAAATTCGTTATACCTTGGTCACTGCATGCATTCACTGCTTGACAAAAATGATTCGATAAAAATTTATTTGTTCAATAAAAAAGCAAAAAGCCAAATCATGCTATCGACACATAATTAAAACTATTGATAAATGATTAATTTGGAACTCAACTAAAACATGAGGCGATAATGCGTCTCAAGTTATTTTGTTTGATAGCTCATTCATGGGCATTTGAGTCAATGGAAAAGTAATAGTTTTCTACTGCGAGGTCCTACTCTTGTACACTCCACATACCTCCTTAGGCCTTACTACACACATCACTTCTATAGGAAGTGTTGGATTGCAAAATGTGCATTATACTTTGAAGAGTTTTCTACTTCTAACTTCAGTAGTTTAGTTATGAGCTTGGACAATCTAATGAGAAAAATAAATATATACAGGTTAGTATTATTCAACACGTGCGTCGTTGCGTGCTTTTGTGTCTGACTTACTATTTAGAATAAAGATGAACCATTACCGCCGGTATGTAATATCACGGTATTACCATTTATGTTTATCAGAAGTACTCCAGTTTTACCATACAATAATTGATCCCGATATGTTTTATGAGCAAATGTAAATTACAAATAAAAATGGACAAATAGAATATAATGTAGGATGAATAGATCCGAATCAATCATCAAATCATGCATTCAATAACAAAGCCCCTAAAGCACATTGAGGATTGTTATTTTTTAGACACATGACTAGTATCGATTTTATGATTTGGAAGGCCACATCAGTTCACATCTCCTTTGAAACTATACTTTCGTTTCACATCCAGTTTGTTGAGCCCCGTGTTTCAATGAATGGGTGGAATTTCAAGATACTCGACCACTTGTTTGCCCGAGGCTTCGAAGTTCGGTTGTTGTCTATTGTCGCGTAGAAGGGTAGGGTAGGGGGGCTAGCGGAACACATTTCTTCGTCCAGCCTCCTTTCTGACGAGAGTATGACGTTCATCAATCCTTCACCAGAGAACAGCACTATCAGACTAATTTATTTCACGTACTAGTTCGCGTATAATTACGTTAATATTAAAGATAACACTCTGAAATTTTAAATACTAGTTATTAAGGACATACTTAATTGCTGTGTGCAATTTCTAGTTAGAATTTGTCATTAATTGATGCTACGACTATCAAATAAATTTTATTTAAATATTTAAATACCAGACATCAATGCAGACATCTGTTTTCTGTACGAAACACAAAACCTCATGGTGATTGAAGCAACGGTATAGACGCCATATGAAGATTAGTAAGACACGGCGGTAGAAAAGGTAGACTTGAACCTTAAGTGGTGGTTTCCCACAGTTACCTAGGGCGTGAACTAGCCATAACTAAGCTTGCCAAATTCTACGTTTCTTCCTCGTCTTCCTCTCCACCAATTTATTCCACTCTTTCTGTAATCTCACAGCTTCACTCTTGCCACCACCTCTCTTGGATTCACACTTACCTCGTGCTCCATCACTATCAGCTTCACTCTTGCCACGACCTCTCGCAACTCTACTAAATTGCCACGTGATCCCACAGTGTTGTATCCGCAGTGGCTCATACGATTGAGGCAGTGGTTCGAAGCTTGCAACAATAAGAGGACACTGGTTCGAATCCCGCATAATGCATAGATAGGTTTAATGAAATTCGTTTCACCCTCGTCTTATTACCAGTCATCTGCTCAAATAGCAATATTGCGACAATAGATGTAAGCATAAAAAATCAAATCAAATGTAGTACCCATCATTTCCATTTCTTTCTCATTTACTAATCTCTTTCCTCTGCTGCTTCAAGTTCTCGTCGAGGATTGCCTCCATCCCCTACCTTTACATAAGACTTTCTTAGATATTCCTTTCCTTGCTTAAATCTCAACACATCTGGCCTAGATCTTTCAGATTTTTACATAGATTCCTAAATTTTCCATTTTTGGGAACTCCCTCATTTCTACTTTTTCCACGACTCTTCTTCCCACTGCTTCCTAGATGTTGCTCATGGCTCCTCGTTCCCAGCATGCCTGTTCACGCGCACAGACAGTGTTGTTGTCCTGGTATCGCTAGTTACTGCCCCCAAAAGCTCTGTTGTTGTTTTGGGGTGCATCACATTAAAAGTCATCTCTGATATATTATAATAATAAATTGAACTTTTAAATAAATTTAAATTAAATTTAAATCGAACATAGAAAGTCTGAATACAAAACACTGAGATGACATTTTAATCATCTCTACTTGACAACAAAAACAAAACTGAGCTTTTGGGGGCGGTAACTTGACAGTATGCCTATGTGGGAAAAAAGTGCGAATTACTGGTCAACAATCAAAACCTGTTGTGTGGACAGGCAGGGAACGAGGAGCCACGTGCAGCATCTAGGAGGCAGTGCTTCTTCCACTCTTGTTGCTTGTAACCTGTAAATTATTCATTTCCAACTGACAACCTCGTTATTCCAATTGCCTTCCTCTAGTCATTACGATCTTCTAAGTTCTATATTAATTTTAATAGTGACAAAACAATGACCGGTCTATAACAAAAAATGAAACTATATCACGAGTATTGTATTTAAATATACACAATACACATGATTGGACTATTCACTGATTACACACAAAGTAATTTTTGACTACTTTGCCACAGTCTTTATCAAACAAAGAAAAAAAACAAAGAATTATTTGCTAGAGACTGCTGAAGAGTAGTTGAAATATTACTTTTTTATTTTAATAAACTAGGAAAACGCTAAAGTCCCGCTGCGTTGATGGATGAGCGTTTTTTGTAAGTTTTTTGTTTGCGTTTTTTGCGTTTGTTTGCACTTTTCCTCTGCAAGTGCGTTTTGAATGCATTGTAGGTGATTGTTGTCAAGTTTCTTTTGTTAATTGGTATTATAAACCTCAAAAAACTCATATTAAAACCTTTATTTCTGTGGATTCTGACTAACTTTTTCAACTTTTTCTTTCAAAAGGTACTACATCACCATAACCTTAATGTCCGTGTGAAATCTGAACGTTGTAGCCCTACCCGTTTGGTCAGAACCAGACCAAATGTGACGAAAATATTGCACTAAAAATAGAAAAACTAATATTAAAACCTTTATTTCTATGGATTCTAGCTAACTTTTTCAACTTTTTCTTTCAAAAGGTACTACATCACCATAATCTTAATGTCCATGTGAAATATGAACGTTGTAGCCCCACCCGTTTGGTCAGAATCGGCCCAAATGTGACGAAAATATCGCACTAAAAATCGGAAAAAAATCGTAAAAGTACGATATTCATGAGAAATATTTCTTCGATTGTACCCAAAAACAATACACCTCTAAGTTCAGAGAAAACGAAGGTCCCCTCAAATTTTCATCAAGATCGCTTATGCCGTTTGCCCGGAATCCTGCTAACAAACAGACAAAAATACAAACAAAAAAAAACAAAAAAACATTGGAGCTAAATTTTTTGGGGGGGTCAGTGAAATTGAAGTCTTCGCTTCGCTCGCTACACTCATCCAAAAAGTGAATAGTCCAATGATTTGTATAATTAATATTGACAGTCTACTACATGCCTACAAGCGAAACAATCGGTACGGTAATATAAGAATTAAAAAGTCAATTGGGCCCTAGTGTCGATCATTGATCAATTATTTTAATAAGTTCACAATTGTGATTTACGTAGTCAGTTTCTATCAAAAAAGTACTTGGGGACAATGTTGGCAGAAGAAATAGGGGAGGGGGGGGGGAGAATGGGTAAGAGATCGTGAGGAAGGGGAATAGTCTATAAGCTCACAATTTTTTAGACTTTAACAGTTCTTTTATAACAAAAAATAAATCATTTATGCTTTTCAGTAAATATAGCATAAATAACAATTTTTGCAAGCCATTACTTCAAACAGGCAGTGAAACTTTTCTTTAATTTAATTGGTTCATACTATTTTTATGTTTTATAGTAATAAAATCTCTAGCTACTTAGATATTACAACAACCCAAGTACATTACCCTAAGCTACAACCAGCGAGCACAAATTACGTGGGACGTGGGTACGAATCCCGCATAAGGCATGGGTGTTTTGTAATCGTCCTCCCCACGTTTTATCACACTCATCGTCTCAAATACCTTTAGTGCATTAGCCTATATGAGACGTTAAGCAACAAAATCTTCACCATCCATTCCTCGGTGCCATCTCAACTAATGGAACCCTATGATCACTTGTCCACCGACTACGGAACCTCAGGCCTGACCCAGACTTCTCCGGTATTGCTACTGTACTCTCACATCCAAGACTTATCCCCCCCACTTCCAGTATCCCTAGTACCTTCCCTTCCACCTTGTACCCTCCCCTCATTAACCACCATACAAGCCCATTCTGCTTTCTCCCACACATTTCGTCACACGTAGTCACTTTGACAGTTTTTATAAAACAGCTGGCAACTATATATCACTCATTTGCAAGTTTTCTAACTTCATCTACCTTCTTAAAATATCTTTGTGAAGTGAACCTATTACACAAATTGAAATAATGTCAAAATTCACCAAAAACCCGTTGACCTTTCTAGATGCCCGATCACTTAAAACGCGGGTGCGACTTTGAACCTTGGAAAACATTCAAATTTTATTTTTAATAAAACATGTTTTATTCAGCAATGTACAGTGCATTACTAACTTTAATTGCAAGTTTCAACTTCATGGTGTTTCATAACACGTTATATTTTGTATGTAATCTTCCACTGTCTTACGCAAAACCGTGGCATGATAGCAGTAAATAAATACAGAAGATATCAATATCAGATTCGTTATTTGCTTGTTAGCTTTAACAAGCATTGTAAATTATTTACAATCATAGTCAATTTAGTCAACCTAGTAGTTTTGCCAACAAAAGTTTATGCGGTCAAAGTGCTAATGTAAAGTTTGTTCGGTCTTACGCTATACCCATCGAAAGGTAACATTCATCCCTTTACAACATTGTCTCCTTTGTTGGTCACAATACGTTGCGGTTTACATTCATATTTTCTTGTATTCGGCTGTTAATTATCTCAGGAAACCCCTTTCTATATTTTGTAGTTCCGAACTCTTTTAGCCACCCTATTGGCTGAATCTTCGAAACTCGTGTTGTGGTTGGTCAACAAAGTTTTTCAACTCCACGTGGAGTAATTTACTTCCTAGAATTTCTTGTGAATAGCAATTTATACTAGTATTAGTCGCACAAAAAGACACTTTTTTGGAGGAATTCTAGATCTTCATGGATACCGTTAGACCGAACAAACTTTAACTAACGTGTGAGACTTATCTCGGGTTAATAGACGTTAATGTCGTTAAGCAACATAAAGCATCATCCCCCTTCCCTCCTACTACACCCCTGATGTGAGTGACCAGTACCCTACCCCTCATCTCCTCCCTCTCCTCCAGACTATTCATTACCCCCCCCCCATCATCCTCGGGTCTTCATCTCTCACAACATCCATGAAAGTCCCCCCTCGTAAAGTACACAGCACTCTTCCCTTGACATCCTGCCTGCCTACACATTATGATCAGTACTCCTCTCCTACTTTGTACATAGTCCCTCTCTTCTTTATAACTGAACAAGTCGATTTTAAATAAACGAACATGACAATACCCCAATCAAATATATATTCTGAGAGGGCACTGGGAAATATTACCTCGCTAGCATGAAGTTTTACTTCAGCTTTACCGAGAATACCATTCAACATGGATGGTCGTTAGTGTGTGGTAGATTAACAAGTTTTTATCTTAGTCTTTCCAGGCCAAACAAAGACATTTTGTAAATTTTCTTTCCGAAGACTCTTTTCGTTTTGTGGCACAAAGTGGTATATAATTCGCAAATGACGTTAAAACCTAAATATGTGCAAATATGTATTTTATTTTTCAAAATGAGCATGAATTTCCTAGTCTATCTAGCCTATACCAGGAAATGCCAAAATTGAATTACTGCCAAACTCTGAAATAAGTTTTATTTGCGTAAAACACCGAAATTGATAATTATCAAGATTTTAAAGACATAAAAACACTGCACAATATTATTAGTGTGGCTCGTTTGTCTTGTGGTTAGAAGCTATGCTTCCAATGCAGAAGGTCCAGGGTTCAATTCCCGCTCTAGGCAGAAGTTTTTTAACTTCTGATTTGGGCTTTCAATCAGTTATTGGCTTATGAATGTGTAAACGGTGACTTTGGAGCCGCCCTAGCAACAAAGTACATAATAAATTCTATGGTTGTTTCAAATTAACCTTGATGATTCTGGTGCTGTCCGCGGTGTTTCCTGCTTTAATATGCCGGTCTCTAGTTGGTCATTGTTCGCTTGTCGATGGTGACTGCACCTACAGGGTTGGCTTGGTCTGCTTTAAATTTAATGTCCCCCACTGAAAATCAGTTCTGTGACTGAGTGGGTGACTCTAAATACAAATTAATTTATTAATTTTATTTATTATTTATTGGGCAAAAGGTGTTCGCAAACATACATTTAAACAATTATCAATTAAGCCCTAGTAGGCGTAACTAAAGCCAGCCTCAAATGAGCATATCCAAACTTGTTTCACGCAAGGTCAAAATAGTCCGCAAGTCGCAAACGGCTATCTACACATGAAAGATTAAATCTCTAGTTTGAAAAACAAAAATCATTGTAAAATAAAACCGTTGTTTATGCACCTAGGTAACACTACCAATAAAGTAAAAACTTGCTGAGAACTTATTTTAAAACACACTTTGGCTTGAAAAGACTAATCAGTAAATGCTTTTACATTAATCACACAGAAACGCAACCGGCCATGTTGAATGCTGCTCTGGTAGAACAAAGGTTAAAACTAATGTTTTATGAGTAATAATTTTGACATATTGAAATTAGCAAAAAATGTTTACAATTTTTAACTTGGGGGAAATTGTCTAAATTCATCACTCTTGATCTTATTCTGACAATGCTGCAAAATCTCTACTCTACTTCTAAAGAAGAGTGCATATCTTCAGTAATGGGTAGGAACGGAGCTTTTTAGTTACGCACCACAGTCTTAAAATGTACACAGCTTTTAGTTTAAACTCTCCTCTCCCAGTTCTGCCCTGATCTTCGTGCTACCTATCTTGCCCATCTTTGACATTCTAAAATAATCAAAATGTCTAAATTCTATGTTATTTTTTTACTAAATTACAAGAATTTTGGGAATTAGTAGACAAAATTTGAGTTTTACATTTTCCATCTCATATTAACTTGACCTACCTATAGCGTCCCTGTTAAGTATCCATTTCCTACTAAGATGTCTACAATTTAGTCTTTCTTGCCATTACTTACATTCCATAGTCCTAAGGAGTTTTAGAATAATGTCAACAACACCACACATACTACAATTGCACAAATACAGATGCCAGGTAACAAAATCTATCTACTAAACTAAATTTATCCAGATTTCTATCTTGATGTAATGAACTTTCACCCTGCACGTTTCTCTTCCGTCAGAGGTAGCAACAGAAGGTATTGTTGTCTTTACAATACGATAGCCCTCTTTGTATCATAGGCCAAAGTGCGTTAATAACGGTGCTGGGTTCCGCGGCAACATTACTGTCAGTTAGTCAACTTGAACAACAAGGAAGTATAGATGGTGTTAGTTTAGGTTCACTTAGCTACCTGTAGCATCCCCGGGATCAAACTCTTCATACTAGCTCGCGGCATGTTGGGTACGCAGTGGAGTATCTCATACCAAGCTCCTATCATTTAAATCATTCTATTTTCCCCCAGAATTTAATCCAGCCATCCAATTATGTAGTTTTAATTAGGGATGTCAAACATTAATTTTTGATCAAAAGCGAGCCCTGAACAATTAATCCTGTCAAATAAGATCTGATATTGACGTTTAGAGGAAAAAATTGCGATGTCGCTGAATTTTTGCAGAGACCTTGCAGACCCCATATTGGAAAATGGCGGCCAAAAAGTGTTGATTATCGAATATCTCCATATTGGTTGAAGATAAGACAAAATGTTTCAATGGCAAAAATATTCCCCATTTAATTCCCTACAAAAAGGTATCTTCTATAGTTTTGGTAGGGGAAAAGGTTACGTCACAAAATCGTGGTTTATATGTTGCTCATTGGAGTAGCAGCTAATTTCCTAATTTTCACGCCCAGCATCAAACAATGCCCGGTATATCCGTGAGAAATCGATTGAAATACAAAAGGACTTTTGTACGGGATTCATGAAAGCTTCCATTAGTATTTTAAAAATCAGGTCTGCAAAATCAGATTTTGCATTTACCCAGAATTTGGGTTTTTCCATTGTTGGCATTTCCTCAAAAAAAGCCGTATTTGACTGTCCATTATTATGCACTAAATAGCTTTGGAGGAAAAATTCTTTCTATGCACACTGAAATGACTTAAATAATGATCCGATTTCAACCAAAGTTTAAATCCAATATGGCTGCTAATTCCTAATATCCACAACATCAAAGTGAATTATGTAACAAAAAGAGTGTAAAAACAGCACGGAAAATAGTATTCATATTGTGAATAGTAGGAATTAGCAGCCATATTGGATTTAAACTTTAGTTGTAATTGGATCATTATTTAAGTCATTTCAATGTGCGTAGAAAGAATTTTTTCCTCCAATGCTATTTAGTGCTTAATAATAGACAGTCAAATATGGCATCTTTTAGGAAATCCCAACATGGAAAAACCCAAATTCCGGGTAAATGCAAAATCCGATTTTGCAGACCTGATTTTTAAAATACTAATGGAAGCCTCATGAACCCCGTACAAAAGCCCTTTTTGTATTTCAATCGATTTCTCACGGATATACCGGGCATTGTTTGATGCTGGGCGTGTAAATTAGGAAATTAGCTGGTACTCCAATGAGCAACATATAAACCACGATTTTGTGACGTAACCTTTTCCCCTACCACAACTATAGAAGACACCTTTTTGTAGGGAATTGAATGGGGAATATTTTTGCCATTGGAACATTTTGTCTATCTCCAACCAATATGGAGATATTCGATAATCAACACTTTTTGGCCGCCTTTAGTTTTTAGGCGAAGCTCCAGTCCGATTGTAGGGGAGTTTTAGTAGGGTTCTATAAGTATCATTTAAGGAAGGTCTCTGCAAAAATTCAGCGACATCGCAATTTTTTCCTTCAAAAATTCTTATTTGACAGGATTAAATAGGTACCAAACCGAAAATATAATGGCAAATTTGCTACTCGATATCAATTGCTAATTTAATTTCTGATTTATCTTAATCTTTTGCATTCATTCCCTTATTAATCTAGTAAAACAGATTTGTTTTGACTTTTGACTAATTGCCTAGTTAAAAATATGTTTGTAATTATTTGTTTAGATGCATTTCACTCTTTGTAGTATCAACCCATGTTTCTATAAAACTACTCTAGCAATGATTACCCACCACCTTGAATCCACTATATTTCAAGTGAATGGTTATTTATCATTGATCAGTATAGTTGTCAGCTAATCAAATGCACCAATAATAGATATAGTTGTTTGACTTTTCCTAATTTGACCTCGTTGTAATAACGTTAATAGTTATCTCATCATGATACTTCTCATGGTTCACTCTACACTAACACTGAACTCTATCACACCCCTAGTATCCCACGTCTCTCCTCTGCCATGGCTTGCTACCGCACTGACATTGTTATTGACTCTAGAACCGGTACAATAGATTTGCTTTTGAGTAACTATAATACTTTCGTTGAAAAGAGAATCTAGATGGTGCGCGCCACAATGTAATTACCGCAGCTACTTTTCATCTGCAATTATTACAAAATGCAGGGTGTTAGTTAATTACATAGATTCAATGAATAAATTTATAGATCAGTAGATTTTGTTATTGACATCAGTATCCGTGCAATAATTGTTCTTTTCGATATTACTATACGAGCGACTAAATGGCAATCAATAGACTAGGATGATGAACAATTACACAACTCCGTGTATTATGCAGGATTGGAACCCATGTTCCTTAGTGATACTCTTAGAACCAATGCTCTAACCGCACCGCGCTTCATCCGCTGCTTCTAATTCTCACCTGAAATCGTCTTCTTCCTTGTGCTTTTCATTAGACATTCTTTTCCTCGTTTAATCCTCAATATCCCGTCCAAGATCTTTCCGACAAGTAATTGCACAGTTTCCTTATTGTTTAAACTCCCTTAATGCATCTTTAAGGCTCATTTCTTCCACCCCACTCTTCTGTCACTCCAACTGTTAGTATCAGTTGTTTTGACTAGATGTTATTTTTATAGTCTCTACCTCTAGCTTACCTGTAAATTATCCATTTTCCACTGACAACCCCGTTGCACATATTTTTGCGAGTATAACAATTTGAATACGTCGATTAACGGTCTATATACATACAAACGATTCGATAACCATTGATAATACTTATAAATAAAGTCACGTAGGCCCTAGTGTCGATTATCGATCACTGACAATTAATTCAATTGATTGTCATTAATTCAGTTTCTATTAAAGAAGTACTTGGGAATGATGTTGGCAGAGGATTTGTGTTGGGGGGGGGGGGGGGGAAAGCAGGTGTTAGAGGTAGCTAGGAAGGGGAATAGTCTAATGCTCTGTTTTGAGCCAGAAGAGGGTTTAGATCAAGTTATGAGACAATGGTTAGATCCAAGTCTAGGGAAGTCAGGGAAATTGTTCATATTTCTGGAATTCCTCTCATAAATCTTGCAAACTCACCAAATCAAATCTATAAAAGAAAACAAAAAATGGACCCTTATTTTAATGTTCCGTCGCAGACCATCACGACGCTCAGCGCTCTGGGGAAAAATTATTTCTATTATTAGAGCAATATTCTCAGTAGGCCTAAGCCTTGAAGTCTTAAAAATATAACACTTATCTGGAAAAGTCGGGGAATTTAATGTGAAATATGTCGACACCCTGAGTTAGATAGGCCTATCAGTATGGAGTATGGGGCGGCAGCATGGGATCCCTAATAGGGGAGGAGAACCATGGGGCAGCAAAGAGGGTCAGGGGAGATTTAGGCAGTAGGCAGACCTGGGTAAGTTACTTTTGAAAAGTAATGAAATTACATTACTCATTACTTCAGCCAAAATCTAACTAAATTACTATTTAGTTACTTATCCAAGAAAGTAATGAAATTACGTTACTTTTTATGAAAAAAAGTAGTGAAATTACTTTCAAAAATTACTTTTTAATTTAAAATGTATCTGACGTGCCGACGAGTATGACGCAAGTGCTTTGTGTGCCGATGCCGGGTCGCAGACAGGGTGTTATCCACGCCCACACTTTAAAACCAGCGGAGGCCTATCACAGAGATATTGTAGATATCGAGTATAGATGTATAGTAAATTTTTGATTACGCGGGTTTACATCTTCGGCGAAAAGTTGTAACTACACTACAAGGTAACAATTCGACATCGATTATTTGACACAGACTTGAATGTTGATGTCAAGTAGATAATTAGTCATCAACGGCGCTCGTCATAGGCGAAAGTACCAAAAGTAAAACATGGCTAGGTTCTGAAATAAAAACTGGGGCTAAAATCTCTCGATCAGACCTACGAAATGTCGGAAATGCTACAATTGCACATGCACATTGTTCAAGCGGGCGATACGTAGAAAGGCAGCAGGCGCACTGGCCCAGTGACTGATTTTGATACACAAAAGGGGCGGGCAAAAAGTAACGCGTTACTAACGCCAAATTACAATGATAAAAGTAGTGAAATTACTCTTCCGTTACTTTGAGAAAATTGTAATTAAATTACTGGCTCGTTACTGAAAAAAGTAATTTCGTTACAGTAACGCGTTACTTTCGTTACGTTACTACCCAGGTCTGGCAGTAGGGGTGGGAGGAAGATGTGGGGGGTTGGTAGAAGACATACGCCAATGTTACTTGCTATGTTAGTGTATTTGGGTGGGGGTCATGGAAGGGGTGTAGAGGGTGGACAGGAATGGATCTGTCAGGGGAAGTAGGAGGTTGAGGGCATCCACATAGGTTACAGGAGGACTAATAGCAGGCAGAGGGCTCGTCAAGTGGAAGTTCCAGAGAATAGAAGAACAGACCTGGTGAGGTATGGTTTGGTGGAGTAACTGTCCGGGCGTGAAATTGATTTCTTGTGTAAGTACGCTTCCTCCGAGTCAGGTCGCATTAGGAGAGGGCTGGTTTAGGGGCAATGCTTGCCACTGAACCGGAAGGGACTGATTGGCATTGCCAATAAACGTTGGATACTCTAATGGTCGGAGGCTAACACGATCGATACGTCCGTGACTTTATTTGGTATAATTCCTCATTTCGCCAAGTTGACGCACTGGCTTCACGGCGCATCAACTTAGCCTGCTCCAACCTTATATTCTATTCATTATTTGGACCATACGTTATGAATAATACTAGCAAACACATCATTCTTGTAAAAGAGCGATTCTTCAATATTTTTGACAGTCTTAGCTTGTTATCACAATGTTACAGCATCACACATGTTAAAATTATCAATGACTAAAGTTTCATCAAAATTTATTTGACAAAAACTACTGATCGGATTTCGACAAAAATTCTTTGTATATTGCCTCAGACTGGGGGGTTTGAGACAAGAAAATATACTAACTTTCTAGAATAGAAGTGTCACTGAACAAAATTTTACAGCTAGAGTAATTGCAGCGTGCACTTTTTCATACGGCTCATCCGCAGGTCATGTGTGTATTTTTGGGAAAAACCAAACAGTTTGTTTTTTGTTCAAATAAATTGTTGATGAAAACTTTAGTCCATTGATAATTTTTTCACATAGTAATGATGCTTACATTGTTGATAACAAGCCCTAAAACAAAAACCGAACCCCCCCTTGGGGTGGCAAAAATCAAAAGTATCGCTCTTACAAGGAACGATTATTTGCTAAATATTATTCATTAAATATTGTCCTAATAATGAATGAATAAAGGTTAAGAGCGTGGTATAACGTGTTGCACAGTGAAGAAGGCGAATGGTGAAAACTTGGGTAAATGATACTCTTTATACCACTGCATTCAGCCATGTTGTCTCGTGACGTCAGGAGGCGTGTACATTCTCGTCATTATACCCTCTCATTACTTTAAAATAGAAAGAACAGTATAATAGGATAAATGATTTAATGATCGACGATTTGACAATAATGTTTAATTCAATATTTGATCGGTCAGGAACTTATTCATTCGTGAGTTTACCAAGCGTTGGACATCCTTAAATTTATATCGAACGCGGACTAGTTTGTTCACACCGACTTAACGGCGTAGTTTTCGTAGGATTTACTGAATGTGCTACTTTCATCATTACTTTTATAAGTTTAAATCAATATTACACGAGTATAGGCGTGTCATTTAAGGTTGCCGACGAACACCACTCAGTTTGAAACGATTTGGAATAATTTGCTGTCTAAAACTGTCCAGATGATGTAGGAGACTACCTTTGTAACTCAAGATTTTGCGAAAGATGGCAAATGGATCAAGAACTGTTTATCAATCCCCAAATGCTTAACATGGTCTGCTGACTCGCGTTACACACTGAGTGCATGATTGCAAAGTCGCCTGCCGTTGTTTGATCATAGTTGAATTAATTCGACTAGCTAGTCGACTAAAGCAAAATAAGCTTTGGGGACACCCCCCAATATCGCACTGTAAGATACTAACGAAAACAAATGGTTCAACACTGAATGGAATGAATGGACGAATAAGACTACTTACTACACACCATGTAGTTCATCGCACATTTTCACTGAATTTGAAACTTGTTTTTTATAAAACCTCAAGAGTTTGAAGGAGTGCCAATGTGAATTAAGGACGACTAATGCACCGAGGCACTAGACACACGCATCACAGATTTCCATGTAACGGTTTATGGGACGTACTGACAAGGAAATATGTATCGCTCACTTAATTGGTTCGAGTGTGACAAATGAAGGACAAACGAGCAAGTACCTATGAATATAGGAGCCAGCATGTAAACAACTGCCGAGATTGATAGATATTAGCTAGCACAATTGAAAGGGAGACGGTACATATATATCGCATATCACTGGTCGCTATTCATTCTCTGTCACTGAAGAACTCCGATGTGTATGAAATGAAACTGGGGTAGCTATCAAGCAAGATACAATGCACTTCCTCAACTCGCAGGATTGTCAGTACTATTTTATTTAATGTAACGACCATTGGGTGTAGTGCCAAAGTTGAATGACAGGATGGGAAGACGGTTTTTGGACATGGTAAAACAAATGCTGAAGAGAGGAGAGCTGTGCTCAAGAGATAATGAAAAAGGCATGGATCAAATAATGTGAGGCCCAAGAAAGATTTCTATGGCAAGAGTAGAGAGCTGAGGAAGATGTGAAGAGATGGACAATTGTGGGAGAATATAAGACGTGGAAGAATTCCTCTTTGTAACCCCCAGCTGACCCGAGCCAGAAAAATTAATAAACAGACTATTTTTTACTTTTAAACAACATGTTAAATCGTACCTACTTACCATAAGATCATTAAAAAAGTGCTATATGACCACATGCATCTGTTATAATATCACGAGTTATGAAGGAGATCGGTACCATTCCCGTACCATACGGCTACTATGAGTGGAGTAGAGAGAGCACATTTAAAAAACAAAATCCCGTCGCCACAACTACAGCTCATGTGAAACCACGTTTTTTTTTTTTCATTTGCTAAGGAAACATTTGTGTGGCTCGTCCTTGTAGTTAGCGTCTCTGCTCCAAATGCGAAGTCGATTCCCGCTTAAGCAGAATTTTTTTAACTTGTGATTTGGACTTACTTCCGTCCCTTAGGAATTCGTAACAGTGACGTTGGAGCCGTCCTAGCAACGAGGCACATAATAATTCACAGTTTATTCTGATCGGCCTTTTTGATTCTGGCGTTGATCCGTGTGTTCACACTGTCCATACCACTGATTTGCTATATTTCCTATTGAAAAAATATCAATTTTTGGGGGGTTGTTATCGCTCACAATTCTTGATTGCATCGGGGCCTACACGTTGGCTTGGTCGCTTTGGTTTACTTCCCCCAAGGAATCAGTTTATGACCGAGTGGCTAAATACAATTTTTTATTTATAACAACATGGAAGTACTGTATAAGACGGAATGAAAACACCTTCCCCAGATTGATTTACCAACAAAACATCACTGTTTAGACGATAGTTTAGATGATGTGATCTGTTTCACCAAAAAAGGAGTGGTTAACTTGGATCTATAATGCCAACATCACAACTGAAGACCAAATAAGAAACGTTTAAAAAAACTTTAAACACCTCAATGCTGACGAACAAAATGCAACTTGTCATTGATTGGAACTAACAAGTTAATCTCTTCTGGTTAACTGAAAACACACTATCCCGTGAATTAAGTGAATTGTGTACATGAAAAGAAGACTAAAAGATAATCGTTGACTTACGTGCCTGTGACCTACACTGAACCAGCCTGTAGTAGTCAGCGTTATACGGTCACAAGTTTTGTAGGTAGAACACTTGATCTATAATGGCACCAACAATTCGATGAGTTATTAACTTGCCGTCTCGGTGATCGAGGCAATCCCCTGGCACCGGAAAGACCCGGGTTCAATTTCCCCCCGACTGAGGTCATATGTATAAAAACTGTTGAGGATGCATGATAATCTTTTTAGCGTTCGATAACCGATATCCATTAACATTCCGACCAGCTGATTATGAAAATAATTATTGAAATGCAATGTTTTCATTAAAATAAATTACCAAACAAATCGTATTGTGCTTCCCACACTTGAGGCGCTCCCAAGGATTTGTTGCACAGTTTCTCACGGAAAATAATTGTTGTGGATTTTTTTTGTCAAATATATTCCATAGCGCCCTTCGATCAGTACAATAGCACAGGTTTTAACAACCATTCGTAATTAATAACGATTGTTTTCCATCACTGTGCATCCGTTCAGGTATTATTATTGCCTGTACAAAAATTGAACTATTGATTAGGCATCACAGACGTCTCCAATATTTAATTTTAACGAAGCCTTTACAAACATCACACGTAGAATCATTTTAAGGAGGGAGTTGTTCCAGTGTGCTATTCTTCCCCCCCCCCCCCTCTAAAAAAACATCACAAGTCCTACTAAAAATTGTCTTTTAATCGTAACTGTCGCAAATAATATTATTTTTAGCTAGGGATGTCAAACGATTAATAATTATTGCCTTTTGATACAGAGTCCGTTTAATAGACACTGAATCCAAAGAATTGAATAGATTTTTATTCGATAGCAATAGACTATTGACTGTCACATTTCTTCCTACGTAAAAAAAAATCCCAAAGTTTGACTCAAAATAAGGTAAATTTTGGTGATTTCTACCAATTTTAAAATTCGAATTCAATGAATTAATTTAGGATACGCATACCAGTGATAACTAGATAGCAGAGTTTTAATTATTTTTTTAAACATTGGTGGAAATTTCATAACTGTGTTAGAAACCGTTTACCCGGAAAAAACAGAACCAAGTGCCTAAACGCATCTCCGGCACCAGCCTCAGCGACTACTAAGTCTCACGAGACAAACATGTTCTCGGCACGCTCATAAGCACTCAAATAAGTATGTAAAATGCTCTGATAAAAATTGAAACTAACGTACGAGAATTCTAAAAAGCACCACACAGATATTTTTATGCCATACCACATACACGAAATACAGAATGTGCTTTGTGTATAAACCCTACTATTCACCATTGTTTCAAAGTTAGTCAACTGCGACGAAGCACCTCTTCTTGTTTCCCCGTTGTGTCGATCTTTATGCGTAACATGGTGACTTGGTAGGGTTTATTACATAGACCGACTTCTGTTAGTTGTATGTTGTTCTGCATAACATATCTGTTGTTGTGTGCTTTTCAGGAATTCTGGTACGTAGTTTCATTTTTAATCCGCGGCGGTGGTACATTTTAATTTGAGTGCTTACAAGCATGCCATGTACATGCCTGTCTGTGAAGACAACTCAAATTGTTTAGCGGTACACATATTTGGATCATAATTAATTGTTTTACTTTCTAGCTTTTCCCGATGTTAAAAAATTTTTATCAATACAATTAAGGCTGTTGCGGCCCGTAAATAATTAACACAATTAATTGGTCGGGAACAATTTTTGCCGCGTCCGAATCTGCTTTTATTGCTTTTGACGTTTCAGCCCTATCCCTGTGTTGGGGGCCAAGCAAGCGGTCAGTCCCGGGTATCAATCCGCCGCAAGTTGTATTTTGTAATTTTCAAATTGTGTTCCATTTAATTTAAACAAACTGTTTTTAAAATCTAATTGAGTAGTTCTGTCCCTAATTAGCTGTCCAAACATTCATAAGATGCACGTTAAGTACATAAATGAATTTTTTACTTGGTTAGTCGCGAAAAACTCCCGTATGTGGAATATTCTATTAATATAATATGTATTCAGATGAAAAAATCCATCTCGACGCAGGGTTTCGATGCCTGGTCCCCCACATTTCCTACTAGACTACCAAGAGGGTAATTTTTACTTCTTATTTGTAGTTGCCTTCATATCTATGCAATAACAATTTCAGAGTTAACAAGTTCTTGGTGGTCTAATTGGCTAAGGCACCTACCTGAAATGTGGAAGACCTGGGTTCGAACCCTGTCCGGGATGGATTTGTTAATTTGTTAATATTCTCCATTAATTGTTTTTGCGTTTTCTATTGTAAGCTTTTAAAACTTGTCATTTCTCTCTCCTGTAACTTAACTTTCCAACAACTGAGAAGGTCAAAGGAGTAAACATGTTGTGAAAAAATTAACTTTATGTGATCTTTTTGCCAGCAAAATATGTCATAAAATTGAAATAATAATAAAGTTTGTGGTACAACAGATATGCAACAAAAATTATTTTACTAACAGATTGTCGGGAACCCAACAGCTTACCTTAAAGCAACCGCCATTGTGATTTTAAAAGTTTTCAAACAAAGTTCCCGAAATGCTTTCATTTGCCCACAGGAGGGCGTTATGGTTTCTCTTCCCATTCTCCTACTAAAATGTTCTGTTTTGTTGTGTTCATATGTTAGTTTTGTGATTGTGTTCCTCGCCCTGAGCTTAAAAGAGTCTTCACGAGACAGGTATGTACTCGGCACGCTCATAAACACTCAAATTAAATGTACACCGCTCTGGAGAAAAATTGTACGACATGGGACCAAATTCTAAAAGCACCTGACACAGATATTTTTATGCTGAAGCCAACTTCAACAAACGAATTGCTTAATGAATAAACCCTACTATTCACCATTGTTTAGCGTAAAGTCAACGGGGCAGAGCACCCCTCTTATACTCTTGCGTCGACTTTAAGCGTAACCATGAGTGAATAGTAGGGTAATTACATATTCCACAATTCCTGCTTGTATGTTTTTTCTCCATAAAAATATGTTGTCATGTTTATTTTAGAATTCTCGTATGTCGTTTCAATTTTTCTCCAGAGCGTTATAACATCATAAATTTTGAGTGCTTACGAGCGTGCCGTGTACTATATTGCCCTGTCTCTTGAAAACTCTATGTAAGATGCTAGAATTCTATATTTTCATCTTCAATACTAAATATCATTCTTCTTGTAGGCTACTCTTGAATGCTGTTCAATCACTGCTTTCAATGTTGGCTATTTTGAATTATTCTAGTTGTGTGTTGTTTCATTATGATTGAAAATGTCTTCTATGTGCCAATGGCCACATATCTGCGCATTTACATTCTGACCTTCGAACAGATGACCTTACGAAACAAATTTGTGAGGATCTCCCGTACTAATCCTTGGCCACTTTGGCAATTTCAAGGCCATGGACAAGTCTCTTTTCCACGGCCACTTCTTGTACTGCACTGGTTCAAAATACTGTTTTAATCGTTTAATAATGTACAGCTGTGCAATAAAAAACTGTTTAACGCCAGGTTCGTTGTTGTGATATTCCATTTGTACATAGCACCTTCTTATTCCATTGCTTTAGCATGTGACTAATAACACCTTTTAACTCCCATTTTTGCAGTATCTTCTACGATTGGATCATGAAATGGGTGAGGGATTATTGGTAAGACTGTTGTGTTCCATGATCCGATTGCCTATTGATGTCTGCACTTGTCATTTAACTCATGGGTTCCTTCAATGGACTCGTTTAAATGGAAGTGTGGAGCTCACACCTTTTTTGGGTGTTGATTTCACACTTTTCATTTAGAACTGGTCCATTGAAAGGAACCATTTAATGACTGTGTAGACATAGCATAGACATGACCAACATTCTCCACTAATCCTTCACCCTATATGACCCAATTAGTGGACTTAGCTACTTTTTTTTCTAAGCATTTACAAGGTAGCTGCTAAACTTAGCAGTTGACCACTATGTTTATGGACTTAAGCCATTTTTTTCAAGCCAACTATTGGTTGACCTACTTATGGACTTAGCTGTTTTTTTCAATGCTAATATAATATAATAATAAATAAATAATAATTAATAGTAAATAAAACAATTGCATTGGAAAATATATAATTTATTAATAATAATATTTAAAATACAATAAATATTATACAAATTACATGAAAAACAAGCAAAAAATGGATAAAAAACACAAAAAATGGGTCAAAAAAGTGCTTTTATACTACCTAAGTCTTTTTTGCACTTCAGAGCTACCACCCCCCAAGAAATAACTTTTCACGTTAGTGGAGTGTTCCTCCCCAAAGCAGAGACGGAATTGACGGCAAAATTTGCTAAGTGCCTCACCATCCATCCATCATTGCTAGTTGCTCGAACACAGACTGGGTCAAACGTTTTGAACTAGCCGTATGTTCAAGAACTAGCAACTTCAATGGGTAGTGTTTCACACAAATTTCCACATCGGTCCCGTCGTGTAAGGAGACTCACACTCTGTTTAAGTGTAGCAAAATTACAGCAAAGAGTGAAAATAAGCCAACACCACTATTGCAGGACGAAGCATCCGTGAGAAAACAAATACACTATGTCTCTCCTGGGTTAAGTGGCCATCATTGCTCCTAGTTTTATTAAGTATTGGAACCTTAAGTACTCTGTGCTTGTAAATAAACAGATACTTCCTCATTCTGGAAACTTCATTTATTTATTGTATTCACGTCTACCCCATTTCAGATATATACAGGTGATTTACAAATTAACCTAGGATTGCATACAAAATCAACAATAAATTTGTAGTCTACACACTCCCACTCAGTCTTGGTAACTGGTTTTCATGGGGGCATAATATCAATTTGCTTTACCCAACATCATTTTATAATAGAATATGATAACAAGTAACTGAGAATGTGTTCAACAGCTACAAAAACTTGCCCCCAAGAATTTAAATTTAAATAAATTCACAATGGTTTTAAAAAGGTTCTCAAGCTAAATTTAAAAAGAACCCAAGCCTAAGAAATATTATTTATTTTTATAACATCTTATCATATTCAGTTAAAACGGATTTACAAAGGTGATCTGCCCTTGCCCCCCCCCCCCCCCTCCAGTCATGCAAGCACAGAAGAGTTTAAGGTTGCCAATGAGCTCAATATTCTCCTGTTTAAGCAACAGACCCCTGTCCAACATTATGTTGCTGTGGTTTTGCGAGAACTATAGCCTGCATTAAAAAGATTGTAATGTTATGGTAAGTAGTTTTTAATTACACATTTAAATTAATTAAATGCATGCTTCAAAAATACAAACTCTGATTGTTATAATTTGAATCTTTTTCATTGCATATATAATTCTAACCAAACCACATTACTGTTTGCAATCAGTTTTTAGGTATTTTGCAGCGTTTTTGGAGATATCACTAAAAGCTGTAACTGCAGGGTTCTATACCACCTTAAGAACCTGTTTTCTTTCTGAGTCCAGCAATGTAAAAGTTCTCACAATGTCGACCACAACGATAGGTCGTTCATTTCTAGGTACGTAAGTTAGAACGCAAACAGTTCTACATAATTTGGTTGATGTCCACAAACAATATGGCTTGGCAGATTATTTTAATTTTATTGAATTGTTGCATAGGAACACAGTACAGTAAATTTTTTTAAAAGCAGTGTTGTCTGTAAGCCATGTATAGAAATTTGCAACATTTTGATGATTTTACGATTTTAATCGATTTGCTGTTTTTGTTAGCATGTAAAACTATACCCACTTTCAGTGAACTAACTAAGTTATGGTAGGGTTAAAAGCCCAGGTATAGTCAGTCAACTTCTAAGTTTTAGAATCTTGACAGAAACTGACTGTTTGCTTTTGTAAACAACAAAATGGTACAGTGTGGGAATTAGTAAGGAACTTTAAGATGACCAACATCAAAATTTACTTGTGATAAGTTTAGACTTTTGCCAAAAGGAGAGTAAAAGGGGCTCAACTCTATCACTGAGTCTACTTTATTCAATTAGGCCTAAAAATAAATATAGTCATGGCTTTCTGTATTAGGGTAATGCATGACGCGACATCTTCTCCTGAAATGCTCCACTTTGGCCAACTATGACATCATGGCTGGTCTTGGGTCTATCGGTAAAGAATGTTTTCTACTTCTCACAGCAATTAAAAAGAATATTTTGATGACTAGGTTCCATGCTGAATTTCATTATCGGAACCTTCCAAAAATATTTCAGAGTTTATTTAACGTTTATTCTATTCAGTTACAAAAGCTGCACAACACTGCTTTGAAAAAATGCGCACTCTTTTCAAATTAAAGTTTTAATTTTGAGATTGGTTTGTTTTTGGCAAAACCTTGTGGCAAAACCTAGTGTATAAAGTATAAACTATTATAACAACAGTGCTTTAGTCAAGGTCAGTAAATAAATTAAACAAATGTGTACATAGAGCCAGCCCACTCAGATGCAAGTTACTGGTTTTCAGAGTGGACGTAATCACTGTGGATGATCATTGATTTCAATGCTTTATTGTTGGCTCCAAAGTCACCTTTTACAGTTTAAAAACTTGCTGGAACCAGGAATTGAACCTCGGGACCTGCCTGCTTGAAAAGTGGGGGAGAAGCCCAAAAGGACCAACATGCATTCAGGCACAAGAGCAAGTATGACCTACGTGTACATATGTACTTTCAAAATTGACCTTTTTACTGATTAAAAGTGACAATCATGATTACAATATTATGTCAGCAATGTTTCAAATTTATAAATCTTTGTTTTTTGTTTGATATCTCCATTGATTTCATGATAGTTATTTGAAATTATTATTCATTGATTAAAAAGTTACAAATGACAGTTAAACGCAACATAACATTATTGTAACGCAACAACTGCGTACCGGTATACTTAGGATACCAGAGAATTGGTTTTGCCAAAAACGAAACCAGTTTCAACTTTCATCATTTACCTGAGAACCAATGCTATCATAATATAGGGCCTTCTATCTATACCAAAGGTATACAAAAGGCCTCTTTATTGGTACCTAAATTGAGTTTATTTGTTGTAGCCAAATGAACAGACCTATTGTTGATTGCACGTATGCCAGTGGTACATGATACATAATCAATATAGCTGCCTTAAGAACAACACATAAAACCAAGCCTTTGCAAATCTGGTGTCAGTAATCTAGCATTATTGTAACCAGAAAAATGTTGAAGCAAAACTGTGATTTGCAATTGACCGATGGTTAGGGATAACTATGCCATCACCTCGTATAATGTGAGAGATTTAAAACTAGTATAGACATAAACAGCATCTGTAGAGTAACTGTAACCTAAACTTTTTTACTTGTGACAATCGAACTTTTAGAAATATAAACATAAGTCTCTATGCTTAAACCAAGTTCTTCTGTAGGAACTTCCAACAGTCTCTTTGTATTAACCGAGTTTGAATTACGAGGGTTTACTGTACACCTTCGTGAGGATTTGACATAAAACCATGCGCATGCAAGGAATAACGTTATAGTACCCGCTTTTCGATTAGCATGCTATTTCTATTGTGAAACAAAATTGTTAAAAGTTTTCTGAACTGACTTTAATTCGATGGCATCGTCAACGACTAACATGTAAATTATAAAGAATCAATATTTTGATAAAAAGTATCCCAATTCAAAGTCATTACAGCCCACAAACTGACCACCTAGTCCCAATATGGACCTGTGTGTACTAAACAATAAAAATTCATTTAAACTCAACTGCAATTTAAATCCAATCAAAAGTAGGCTACATATTTTCAATGAATAAAGTAGCCCTAGACTATGTATGTACCTGAATACAAATTAATCTGAATTCTATTGAGGTTGTATAAAGTATTACGTATAGGGCCTACTATTGCATTTCTAGCGCGAACGGCATGTGAAGTCATAGTTTGGGTCACCACATTGTTATAATTAAATAAACAACCACCTTCTAGATAACGCTGCTAAATTAACTTCTCATGCACCTGGCAGTTTGTATTAAAAGTAGAGCTGGACCGATTCCGATAACCAGAGTCTTGATACTTGGCGCGTCTTCGTAGAATCGGTAGAATCGCCGGGGATTTCGAGTCTTGGATCAAGATTTTCGATCCATTCCTTTGTTTTGAATTTCGCGCGCGTAAGAATTAATCGAGGTCGATAGTCGAAATTGCTCTGCAAATCGACTTTCCAAAGAACTCGGCAACAAGTTAAATGCGCGATTTTTCTGGCGAGCGTATTTTCTGGACACTTGAGATGCAAGAAATAGTTTATTTTATTGTTGATGCTGGTGGATTTTCTGCAGTGAAAAAGATTAATAATGACTCGACGCCGTACTTTTATCGATCTAACTAATGAGTTTTCATCGGACAGTAAAAGTCCAAATGTATCCCGAAAGCAGGCCTGGGCTCTCCTAGGCTATTGCCTAGGGCAAAAACGCGGTAGGGGCCTAGGCCTACTAATTTGATTTGATGTATTGTCTTCATGTTTGGCTATGAACGTGGCATTGCCGCTTTATTTCATCGACTCTTGTAATGATTTTCATCGGGAAAGATGATGGGGATATTGTCCAAGTGTAGTATCCCGTAGCCTAGGCTAGGCCCTTGGCTCCTACAGGCCTAGGCCAGGGCTCCGCCCGACCCCCTCCCCCGCGCCCCTCCCGCGCACCGCGCGCCCCCCCGCGCCGCACTTAGCCCCCCTTACCAGACGCGTAGCCTAGCTGGCCGAAGGCCTATTTTTTATAACAGTTTAAGATCATAAGAAACTATTATTATTGTTGATTTTGGATGTTGTCTTCAGGTTTGGCTGATTTTTTTTTTCGATAACTAGTGATGTCGTGTTGGTTGGTTTAGCCTAGGCCCTAGATCTAGCCTAAGGCTTAGGGCCTCTAGCCTAACCCTAGGCCTACCCCTAAACGTTTTCCCCACATGATTAAAAAATAGGCTAGGCCTATATCCTAAGAATCCCAATCGCTATATTTGATATTTGTAATATTATTATTATGAGATATACTAAGCCAGGGAACCTAGGCCCTAGCCCTCAGGCTAAGCCTACTTCTGGAGATGGCTTTTCCAAAATGCCTGGTTTTTGAGCTTGCAACGGTAAAATGTATAATGAGGTATTAGGTAGGGCCTAGACCTAATATGGTGAAATATTTTTAAACATTTTTCATTATATGTTATCGCTCAATCTCGATATTTGCTTGAATCACAAAATCTCCCTCGAATTTAGCAGGAATTCCATTGCTGCGCATTTCCACTGCTGTTCTGCTGTTCACAACATCCTATGAAATCAATACTATAGGGAATTATTAATTATTCCTTGCCATTTTAAAAAAAGAATCGCATCGCTAAGAATCGGTGAAGATCGTTTAAATAATTGGAATCGGAAATCGGCATCGGCAAAAAAGTGGAATCGGATCCGCTCTATTAAAAGTTAATTAAAGTTAATTAATTAATTGACCATTGTTGCCATTTACAAATAAGAAATAAAACCATACATTAAAAAAAATCTTAACAATGCACTAGGCCTATGTTTGAGATATTTGAGCATACAAATGTTTATTAAGCACACTTATAATGAGATTTGTATAAAAAAAGTCTTGTACAACTTAGGTTAGATAATCAGCAAAAATCTAGTTGTTTGTATGTATTTGTATATTGAATAGGTACTAGTTATATTTTATTGGGTGTTGAATATGTTACTGGTTGATTGGGCAGTACTGTATACAAACTATGACGTTGTGACTTGAATTTGAGTATTTTTATAAATGAAAATTTTTAATAAATAACACAATTATACGGTATCCTAACTATTTTAAAGTACGTATTTAGAATAAGTTTAATTTCCAATAGGCCTAGGAAACTAATCTACAATTTGATTTTTGATTAAGATGATATTATATAAAATATATTCCGTATGGGACAAACGTCTCAACATTAGTACAAAATGATAGGCCTCAACTAAAATCTTTTGAAAATTCCTTCTGTACAGTGTAGGCCCTACACAGTAGGCCTACACACACATGATGCTGTTTATGTGAATAAGTTTTAGGCACAAAGTATTGCGCACATCACTCACAAGTTCATGGATGGATCACAAAATAAAGCAGATAATATTTGATATTTTCACTCGTTCAGTTGCTCAACTAGTGCCAATGATGAAATAAAACTAAAAGCATTGTAAGACATTGAGTCAGCCATTCTACCCACTTGGGTAGTTCTTTTAACACTTTTAAAACCAGAGTTAACGCTGGTGAAATGTTTAAATTATATTGCTTTATCCAACCTAACAATAACAGTGTGAAACAATCAAGAAATTCACTTCAAATTGGAACAACTTTAAGAGTCATGTACAGTACTTTCCTATAAATAACTGTAGTCACAAATGAAGATTTAAGTTGTGATTGTAAAGTGTAGATTGAGATCTATTGTCATGATTTTGTGATTCATCCAATAACGGGGAAATAGAAGGCTGTGGGTGGCACCGAGAAAACAACATGGAACAAAGACGAGCAATCGAGTAACAACCAGCCCTCTAGACTGGTTAAGCGAGCGAGAGTTGAAATTTTGACCATCCGCAAGCTTCGTTCTCGATTGAATGCCATTAGTTTTGTGGCAAAATCGTTCAAAAAGTTAAAAAGTTACATAAAGTTAATCAAATTTTTTTTCCCCAACTAAACGGCGACAAAATCTGAGGTGGCCAAATCATTTAGAATGTCCGTCCGGTCACGAATATGTTAATTTTATTTTGATCCGATAAGTAGTGTAGATGGAAATTACATTATAACAAAGTACCGTTACCATGGCAACGGAAAGTCGCGTAGCTTTTTTGGCTCATGATAGCGGTCGAACGGAGGTTCGGATCGAGTTGAAATTTGGACCATCTGCAAGCTTCGATCTGGATTGAATGCCACTAGTTTTGTGGCAAAATCGTTCAAAAAGTTACATTGAAGTTAATCAAAATTTTTTTTCAAACTAAACGGCGACAAAATATGAGGTGGCCAAATCATTTAGAATGTCCGTCCGGTCACGAATATGTTAATTTTATTTTGATCCGATAAGTAGTGTAGATGGAAATTACATTATAACAAAAGTAACGTTACCATGGCAACGAAAAGTCGCACGAGAATTCTGGTCACTATGCACTGCCACCTAGAAGTAAACAAAATACTATCGAGGAAGCAGTGTAAATTTTTATTACCAAAGAGTTAAAATATTTTTTCCCAAAGAAATGATGTCAAGGTCCTCTAATGGCGGGGATTTTATTCACAAAGTAAAGGTTTACGCACGGGTTTACCCATATACCTTGCCAATAATAAATAATATTGGAAACATGGCCCCGTGGACAGCAAAAGTCGCAAATTTTAAAATTTAAAAAAATGTGCAATGTGGTCTAGCTATAGCACGTGCTCGCTTATCAACGCGTCCAACTGAGCGTTTCCTAGTAGTTACCTCTATAGTTGCTGCATCTACAAGCTGTGTGTGAGCAGGGCTCAAGACAGAGAGAGAGAGCAATATCATGCGCGAAACAAGGGTGCGCGTTCAATCCAACTCAGTTGACCGGTCAATAGCCTACATGATTGTGGGATAAGAATTTGCAATGTATATGTAGGCCTATTATGTTTAACGAAATCTGTAATCACGACACATGAGACTTATTACTGGATAAGTGGGCTTATCTTTTTTCCCAGGCTTATCTTGTGTCGAGAGCTAAGCGCGGGCGATAGTGAGAGATCCCCAGACGGACATGTGGGAAAATAATTTACTTGCCTGACCACTTTTTTTACATGCCCCGGGCATCTCGGGCAAGGTATTTTTTTAGCCCTGGTGAGTGTATCGTGTACTGCATTAACAGTACGCCTATGGTATGCACAAGGACGGAGATAGTTATAAAATAACTTTCAATGAATGGCTCAAAATTAGGGATGACTTCGGGTTGGAAAATCTGGAACCGGATCCACCCTCGCCGGATCCGGTTCGGAACCAGTTCCTACACAGATTTTTCTTTCTCAATTTTCGTAAATTTGAATCTGCGCGGGCTAATTTCGATTGAAAACATTGGCGAGGCGATAATAATCGATTCGTATTTCGATGAGGGCGGAGCCGTGTCCCAGACATTGTAGGAACTGCTTCTGTGAAGAAACAGCCAGAACAGTTGCTTTTTGGGAGGATGCAAGTTAAATTGAACAGCAAAGAACAAACAATGGCCTACAAATTGTTTTCTTTCGTTTTTGATAATAGAGTTTGGATTATGTGATCTTAAACGTGAAAAATAGAATTAGTATATGATTAAAATGTTATTAACAAGTTTTGCAATGTTATTATAACACAACACATGGGCCTAGGCTAAGCCAAGGTCAAAATTGTGATGCAACATTCATAGGGCGTAGGCCTAAGAATTTTGCAACCACGGGTGTTTCTGGCTCATTCATTCTCGTCTGTGCCTAGGCCTTTGGCAACTTCTAGGTTAAAAATAGAGGAACCGGTTCCAAACCGGTTTCCGGGTACCCGAAGTCATCCCTACTCAAAATGGCTGTGGTGGTTGGTACACATGATGAGGGTGAAGGAGGATGGTGAACAGGATACAAGGGATAAGAGGGGAAGACGAGGGAGACCCAGACTGAGGTGCGGAGAGGTAAGAAAGACAGAGCACAGCTTGGGAAAGAGTTCAACAGGATGAATGGTGGAAACATAGGAAAATATGTCAAGAACTGGTGAGAAAACCTTCAAAGAAGAAGAAGAAAGTAAAGAGATAAAAGAAGAACGAGAAAGTATGGGTGGAGCATCCGGCAATGCTAGTGACTTCGATAAACCCGGGGGCCCAAGACTTTGGTGGGAACCTCCCACCCCTAGCCGACTTCATTGTTGGATCAAGGGTCTGATATTATTTATTTATAAATATCATCATCATTATTATTTCACAAGTTATACTTTCGCGACCCGATATAATTGAAGAGAAAATTTTAACATTGACGGGAAAGTTTTCGTCGCGTCGAAAAAGATTCTCGATTCTTTTTATTTCCATGTTGTTTTACTCCGGACAAGGAGATTCAATAAGAGCAGCTGAGATTAAGTATCATGTACCATACTGACATACCCACACCCCCACAGGGGACACTAGGGTTCACTACACAGTTCACATCCAAAGAAAAGCAAGCATCGGCTAACATTGGTTTAAAATGGTTCCAATGCCACTTTATTAGAGCTAGCAATTTCAGTCAAAATATTATCGATATTGATTTTTAAATCGGACCGCATTCCTAACATTTAAAGTTATTTTATTTTCACTAGGTCTATTTTACTGAATAAATGAGTAAGGTGAACTGTGGTGTGAGCTAGTCCCAAAATGCTGGGAACATGCGAACATGCTAGGAACATGCTGATGCTTCTTCATGACCATACTTAACAATATCATTACTTCCTCACTGACAACAGCCGTGTCAGATAACTTAGAGACTGCAAGAAATAAGGAAGTTAACAGACTTTATAATATTACGTTAACAAATTTAATAGTTAAGCAAATATTCGGCACCGTAGCTAACTAACAGCAGGATACACTCTTACAAGGAGGATAGAGGGATTAGGAATAGATCAACTGTTCCAAGAACTGACTTACAAACATCATACGATACCAGCGTAAGGGGGCTGAATATGACGATGTCTGAGACGTTGAAGAATCACACGTGAGCTGCGACATACGATGTGGAAGGTTCTCGAGGAGCCTCCTTGACGTTCGTACAGGTTCTTCTCATCCCTGAAATGTGCAACACAATCACTAGTAAGGTTGCACATGGATAAAATAAAAATAATTGATAATTAATAAGGTATAAGGACCCTGAGAAATAGCAAATACAAAGTTCTAATTTAGTTCTAAAAAAAAAAATCTTCAATTTCAGTATAAAAACTCAAGGTAAGGCATCATTTTATCATAAAAATAAGCACTGCAATCACTACCCTTCAGCAAATTTAACACGTATTCACATAAACAAATATTTAGGCCATATAAAGTTAACTATTGGAATTAGCTAGGCATGTTTGATAATAATATTTCCAACTGTCATGGTGCCAACTACAGTAAGAACTCTCTTATCCGATCTCCGCTTATCCGATGTACCGTGTTAACCGAGCCGCAAAAAAAAAAAAAAAAAAGTTTTAAATACGTAAATAAAACATAAAAATAATTACAGACGCCGCGCCGCACTTTTTTAAATGTACTCGCATACATTTGTAGGCATGCCTTACGAGTGAGTGCAAAGAAGATAGATCGGCGATATATCTCGACTTTCGAGCAGTGTGCATCAGTCTACTGAGCATATAGAGTTCAGTGGTCAGTGTGCGTCGGGCGCATCGCCGGTAAGCGTCAGTGTCACCCACTGAGCATATAGAGTTCAGTGTGCGTCGCGCGCATGCGCGTGCGCATACGATCCAGCCATCTCATACACAGCTGTTCAAAGATGGTCGTTGTGGAACTAGATGCAATCATGTTTCAACCGATTCACGAAATTCGTTATCACAACGCATTGAATTGTTATTCCTGGGCTTATCTTATTTCTTTCCCAGACTTATCTTGCGTCGTGAGCTTCAGCGCGGGCATAGTAGTGAGAGGTTTTCCCACATGAGAAAGAGAGCTAGGCCTATGTTTGCATTGTAGGCCTAGGCCTAGGCCTACTGCGTCGAGTTTAGGCCTAGACATACGTTTTTATTACGACATGTAGGCCTAATTGTGTACGTGTGTTTGTGAGCTTGATTTACAAGCTATTAAATCATTTAGTATACCCTGTATGAAGTGTATCGTGTGTATTTTATGTTCCTTTATCCATTACATGTGTCATATATCATTTTACCACATCAGGCTATGCTACGAGAGCAAATAAACAAATGAACCGCGCCATCCGAGTTTTTCGCAAATCCGAGGTGCCCCCGGTCTCATCCAACTCGGATAAGAGAGTTCTTACTGTATATACGTTAAATTAAAACAGAAATGTTGATTTCTATGTCCAATTGTCAAATAAATTGCATATTTTGGAGTTAAAACTTACAGAAATTGAGAAAAGTTCCCGATTTGACTCTAATTTAGCAGAAAAACGTAATTATTACCTTATTTTGCTACTTCATAATAAAACAGTCATATTTTGGTTCTAGTGTGAAAAAAGCCTATTGTCTAGTTAGATTGGAGAAGGGTTGACAGGTTAGGAAAGCAAAGAGAACATAAATCCCAGCCTGAAGGGCTGGGGGCGACAAAACTTTTCACCTGCTGATGACAACTGCAGCTAATTTAAAGTTGAGTCATGGATGTTATTGTTTTGTCTCCCAAGCACTAGAGTTGGGAGGGAAGCCCCCTTACTGGTTGTGCTGACGGTGTGGCTTAGTATGAATGGTGTTTGAAGTAGGGTTGCCGTTCGATACGAATTCCAGTATCGATAATCGGACCAGTTAAATCGATTATCGATCGCGATAATCGTTAAAAAAAATATTGATCGATAATCGATAATCGAATCAAAATTAGGCCTAAACCTGCTCGTATACCGACGCGCGGGACCTTGCGAGTGCATCCTTTTGTTCCTTCTATTTGCTCAGAACAGGGTTTTTCCACGCCTTTCACGAGCTCCCCCTCCCCCCCACGCGTCTGGCCGGTGCGACGAGAGCGAGCTAAGTGGAGTAGACAGACCGCGCTTGGCTTGAGTGTTGTCTTTGTGAAGGTCGTTCTTCTTGGAAATCGTGGTTCTGTAAAGTTTCATTTCAGCTTTTGTTGAGATTGTCGTTCATTCATTTACGAGATATTATCAGTTTAACTATTCAATGCTCCGATATTTATTACGTGACGAGATGAATATTGTTAGACATTAGTTTGGAACACGACGTAATATTGGTGTGAGAGAACCGATAAGATAATATTATCGTAGCACTACGGAAAGAAGAAAAGCGATTACGAGTTGGCGTGGAATGGGGAGGAATGCATCTCGATATAATACTTGTTGACCTTGATTGGCTGTGACGCGCCGAGGTTGTGCAATCAGCGCCTGATCGGCGCGGGAATGCAGCCCGCCTGCCGCCCGAGCCGAGCCGGCCCGTAACACACACGCGTCATGCTGGTGGCCTATATTGCACAGTGCAGGCGCTTCGTACCTCACGCATTACGAGTGTTGTAGATCTCGCAGTGGACGCATTTTTCACGGAATAAAGCGATTAATGTCTTGACTGGTACTATTTTATGAAGTTCTGCAGAACAGGCGGTGAATTCAAATTCTCGGGCGGGCGAGAAATTCGATTATCGATCGATTATCGATAATCGATACGGGAAGACGCAATCGATTATCGATCGTTTCGGGAAATAATCGTATCGATCGATATATCGATTATCGAACGGCAACCCTAGTTTGAAGTAACCTTGCTGATGAGACAACATGCATGCAGAATTTGCTTCTTGCGTGGCCCTACCACAGGTTTGGTTATGTGTTGTGAGTTTTGTTTGCATGTAGTTAGCTGATTTTTAGTGGCCACTATCCGCCTGATGACCGAGTCCCAGAAGGACGAAACGCGTCGTGGATAAAGGTAACAACTTTAAATTTGCTGCAGTTGTCATCAGCAGGTGAAAAGTTTTGTTGCCCCCAGCCCTTCAGGCTGGGATATATGTTCTCTTTGCTTTCCCAACCTGTCAACCCTTCTCCAATCTCAGTCATATTTAGCACCATTTAGTGAAAAAAGTCATTCACGAAATTTCAGGGTACAGACGGACGACAGCTTACCTTAAAAAACGTTAGGTAGGTCGCATAGACACAAATAGATGAGTAGGCCTAGACAAGTCGTTTTGACCACTATAGTGGTCTTTATCACTTAGCGTGAGTAGAGTAATATATTTTTTTCATGTCACCACTTTCACCAGCTGGCAGGTGTAGTCAAGATTGAAAGTCTCATTAAGCCAAAACCAATTATTTTCAGTCACAAATCTTGTTGTTTGTGAAATCTTTGATAGGCTACTCTGTGATTGTGAAATGTAATTTATTATCTTTAACACAAAACACTAATTAAATGGCGGGAGTAGGCCTAAAACCAGCACACTAGTCGTACAAGTCACCGCATGTAAACCTCATTTGATGGAAACATCGAGAACATCTCATTTGCCTCAAGAAGAACAAGAAGAACAACAAGAACATTTGCCTCAAATTGATTGATAGCTAAACCTGTTAACTAAACATTATTTTCATTCATTCATTCAGTCAATGGCCATTTTACTTTCTCTCTTGAGTGAACAAGACCTCGTGTCCAAACGTCTCGTGTTTTTCTGTGTTTTGTACATTTATGCTAGGTACTATTCTTCAAGAAACCCAGCAGCCACCATCACTTATTCGAAGGTAAGCTGTTGGATCCTATCTCACACAAATATATTTTGGAAGGAAATGCAGGCGCAGGGATATACAGCTGAGAATTTGAGGCTTCCTACCCAGCTGGTGCTAATGGAAGCAATTATGATGGAGATATCCGAGCAATACGCGTTTAAAGTGAAATCCAGGGGCAGCACTGTCGGTGGGCGTAACGTGCATCATGGCCGGCCGGAGTAGCATTAGGAGTAGTCCTTCCCTAAGCACCTGTGTATAGACTGACGATTTGAATACTCAATAATCAATCGTCGGTGAATGTTGTGACATGTAATTAGGATGTAAATTAATGTTATGACATTAGTTAGCCTGTTGTGATGTTCAAAGTTATCCTGCAACTCATTGAAATATATTTTATTTCCTTTTCCGAAGAGTCAATTTAGGCCTACTTTTACCGATCGGTCCCGATTTGATTTCCTACAAAACTAGATAAATCCGGGCCATGTGTGACAAAATTATAGGAAATTATTTTCCTTGAATCTGTGTACGTAATTTCTAAAAGACTAGACCTACAGCCATTTCGTTAACCCATTTATTCGGAAAAAGTAGTTTTCCGTAACCTAACGCACGTCGTTGGTGGTGCTAAACTCGGAAACTCGCAGCTAGGGCCTAGGCCCTCCTACGGAACGCCTAGATCTGTCTGAGAAACAATTTCGTGCTCAAAATTGTTATCAGAATCTTTTCTTCATGGGCGTTACATTATTGGTATTGACCAGCGTTAGTTTATATTAAAATAAGTTGCCGAGCAGGCTCGAAAATATCAAACAAATGATTGATGTGGTGTGTGTACACACGCCCACTTATAGGCCTAGAAATGAACGACCTTATGACTAGCTGATGCTCGATCATCACATGTTTTTAACAATCTTGCAATTTTATGTCATTCATAGATAGTTTTATTACCGTATAATCTAACATTATTTAAACGTCACCTTTAGTATTTGTTCACGATTTAACTGACGAAAACATCCTACATTGAGAGCTGTGTGTAGGCCTATACCCACGCCCACTTGTAGGTCTAGAAATGAAGGAACTCATGACAAGCTGATGCTCCATCATCATGTGTTTTTAACAATCTTACCATTTTATTTCATTCGTAGATACTTTAAATATAATCTTAATACTATTTAAACGTCCCCTACAATATTTTTTCCCGATTAAACAGACAAAAACATCCTAACCTACTCCGGGTTACTTCAAATGTTATCGTCCCCGAAGTACAACTTTCACGCTTATTTTCACTAACATTTTCCTATCTAGGATGTATATGATGTGGCTACAGATATTCCACTAGACTTACAAACTCAATTTCATAAATAGGTGGTGTAGTTTTGTCTTTATTGAGTGTTTATTTTAGTCGTGATCCATTGCAAGTGCCATAGGAAAACATAGGCCTACTTATAAGCGGCCATATCGCAACGCAATGCTACTCCGGCGGGTTCGCGCTTCGCTCACCAGATGTCAGCCACTTTGCTTTTAAATCCGAATAGTTGAAGCACTATTGAAACTAACAAGATGGCGGCCTTGGGGACCAATCAGACGGCTCGAATTTGAAAATTCGAACGTTCCGCCTACCGATCTGAATGTACGGCCTTCAATAAAGTGTATACACACCACCATCTATAGGCTATAGGTATCAGAGTCGATAAAGAAGTTTTCCCAAACTTCTTTATCGACCCTGATGGTACTCTGTCACTTCGCGATCCTGGTGGCGTTTGTCTGAACTGCGTGCATTAAGCGACCACAAAAATAGCATTGCTGGATACGCAAGTGAAATCACCTAGCCTATTTAGATATAGGCCCTATACCACCATGAAGTAAACTGTTGATTGTTAAGAGTGGCAGTGCACTGTAGCAGCCTTACCGTTCATACTCCAGGCTCCAGCTGTCCGTTGTTGACTGATCCCCTCGTTTCTTCTTGTGCAAGTTGTCCGCCTCTTGCCACCACCCCCAAGGAGATCCTCGTAGACTAACTATAAACATATAAACCACATGTCAGACTATGCCTCATCAAACTGTCAACACAAGCTGCCACACATATTAGCACCACACTCTACAGCACCGTTTCCAAAATATATTCAAATTACAGCTCGACTTTATATACTGGTAGGCCTACTAGTTAAATATGATAGAAATGGTGGGGGAAGAGGCAAATACTACTACTAGTACTAGAATGGCTTTGCTATATTACGATTTTTGGCGTTGGAAAACGGCAACAATTTCACAGTAGTTGCATCCCGCTCCACCGCGAGCTTCGCTTCAGTGTTACTTTTCTCACTACTTCCTAATGTGAGAGCGTAGCTCGAGATAAAGTTCAAGAAAGAAAGATGATAAAGAAGTTCACCCGAGTACACTTCGTCATCCACCCGTTACAAACTGGTTTCAGTAGCATTCATTTCGCAACGTTAAATGTGGATGTAGGCCTAGATCGTCCCTGTACCGGTAGCAAAGCTCGATCCAAGTATGGTAATTTGTAGGGGCTGTTTTAAAGTTGGGGATGAGATGATGAGGGGGTCGTATCCAGCCACTCAGCCAGTATTTGTGACTGTATTTTCTTTGCAGACTTCTGCTAACTCATTAGAGAACTCAAGCAAAGAAAAGATGGGCCTATGCTAAAGATAAATATTCTACATATTTGCTAGGCCTACCAGTACAAGCATGCCAGGGATTCTTTTAAATCTTTGTATTTATTTATGAAAGTGCAGTCCAATCGATTAGTTAGGCCTACACCTAAACATCACTAGTAGTGAGCATTGGGCATGTGAGGCCATTACTGTGTCCTGAAATACAATTTTAACAGGAGTAAAAAGTGCTCTTATCTCATTGTCTGCAAACTCGGTAGACAGCTGTAAAATATTATTTATTATTATTTACTACAATTCAGAAATTTAAAAAAAAATGTTTTCCTTACATACTAGAAAGGCATACCATCAATACGTCAACAGAGATAGACCTACATAACTCATCATACAGATAATAAATAATAAGATGCTCTCGTCTTAAGTGGTAGTGGTGGGGGTAGTATGAATGAGCGGTCACGCTGAGCTGAGACAGGAGTTATGTTAGGAAAACAATTTGAAGCTGTAGGCCTATTCTTTCTTGGAAGCACTAGGCCATTAGTAGCCATGTGATATTTTTTATTTGTATTAAAAAAAAAAAAAATGATTTAGGGCCTAGCCCTTTTTGAATTAAATCAACTTTTTTATTCAAATCAGATTTTTTCGATTTAAATTAGCAATACTATCAGTGTTTCAAAACTTGTCAAGTTGGTGAGCGGATCAAATACTTTTGCGTTTCAGAAAATCTAATTCAATTTTTTTTTAAAGGAAAACTTTGACTAATATCAGTTAGAACTATTGTGTTTGTTGCTCAAAATGAAGAAAAAGTGCATTTGATGTGGTGTGAGGTGTGAGGCCTGGGTTTGTGAGGTTTGTTATCCAAAATCGTGATAATAAGCAAACTTCCGTCTAAACGAGAGGAAACAGAATCCTTTGAATTTGTATTCCAAGTCGTGTTGCAGTCAAAGATCTTTACATCTATCGATGCTGTTTCGATTAATTTACAATGAATCAACTCGAACCTCTCACTAGCCCATATGCTTATCAACAATGCACATGATGAACTCAAAAAATTTGGGGGAAAATACGAAGATGCTAAAAAACAGCCGAAGAACTTGCTGCCTTATGGAATGAATGAAAATTTCACTTTTTCTGCCAGTTTTTCCGATGTGTGTCTGCAGTCTGCACTGATACCTTTTTTAACAATCCCCGTTACAGTTGCCACCGCTGAAGATGTCTTCAAAATTAAAAACAATAAAAAAAACTACCTTAGAAGTACAATGGGGCATTAACGTTTGCGTGGATTGAGTTTTCTGTGTTATTCGTGGAGTCGAGGAAGCTTGACTCTTACGTAAGTAAATAAAGTTTTTCAAACACTTTTTTTAAAGTAGGGTATAACTAATTAGGATTTTTTGGTGGGGGGGCCACTTTAGTTTTTGCCCGGGGGCCTCCGATTTGAAGTTACGCCACTGGCCTAGTGCCCACCTTATTAGATATTTATCCGTGGCTTGTTAATCTAGGCCCTGTGAACAAGAACACAAAGCAAGTAGGCTTGCCTGCAGGCTAGGGCAAACACAGGCCTAGACCTATAGTGCAAGGCATAATACTTTTAGTCAACTGTCATCTAAGCCTACTACCTAGGCTACAGTAGTGGATGTAAATACTCACATAGTCTGAGGTCTGTACAAGACATGGCAACTATCTGTAGCTATTTAAATGTGTATGTGGCCTTTGCTTACGATGTAGACCAGGTCTATTATCAACTGTCTACTCTAGTTCTAAATAAACTGAAACAGTGAGACAGCACAAATGCAGGCTTGGATGGCTTGTTTGATGTATGATGAGGTTCAAGATGCTAACACCAGGTGGCAGATTTTGACAAGATCTTGTTTATGTATTTAAATTTTCTGAAATTGACTTTAATCGACGGCAATCAAGAAGGTAGTAGTAATTACAATTAAAAATGATGGTAGGCCCATAGGGACTGCTCATTTAGTCATAATATTGACCAGAGTGTACATACATTTTTGCGTCCGCAACATAGGCCTACCAACGCAAGTCTTTGTGCATGAGGGGGTAAGGTAACATAGCCCATCTACTAGTTATATTTGAGACAAACAAAGTTTACAGATTGATTCACTAGGTAAACGTTTAAATCTCATGTTCTTTGTCCTATTTTTTGTTCTTTCTATTTCCATGTTGTTTTACTCAGGACAAGGGAACTCAATAAGAGCAGCTAAGATTAAGTATCATGTAACATACTGACACACACCACTACAGTACCAGGGGACACTAGGGTTCACTCCACAGTTCACTACAAAGTAGTCTCATGCTGGCAAACATAGGAAAACATTGAGCTTGCCACCATTAAGCTGAAGGGGTGCCACAGCCTGTATTACATGACTAACCATGATGAATAATATACACAGGCCTGGACTGACAAGATATTTACAATAACACTAACAGCAGTCAAGGATTGGTCAATATAAAACACTTGGCTGTCGGGTGTCGCCGCGTCCATGATAGATGAAAACTGACGTTTCGGACCGGTTACACGGTCCATCTTCAGAGTTTAAAAAACACTTGAAGGGTACTCACACAGAACGAACCTACTCGGTCCAGCTCGTCTGTGCAAGTCACCCCCACCAAGTTGTGCAACCAGTTTTGTCAGTCTGAACGCGCCAAGTGTTTTTTAAACTCTGAAGATGGACCGTGTAACCGGTCCGAAACGTCAGTTTTCATCTATCATGGACGCGGCGACACCCGACAGCCAAGTGTTTTATATTGACTCCGGCCGCGAAAGCCTACGACAAGTTTTAAGGATTGGTCAGTTTGGACTCTAATAAATCAAATTGTGATGATTGTACGATGATTTTGATGATTAGGCCTAAACAATGATTTTCTTAATTTAGGCTGTTCTAACTTTAAATTTGCCATAGACATGTGCACAAACAACTTTCATTATCACATTTTAGATCATTTTTAAACGCATTCTTTGTAGGACCTATCACCGATTGACATCATAGTCATATGATGAGTTTAATATTTAAATAATTTTTCAAATTAGGTAGTCCAAAGAAATATGTTGGACTGACTTTGTTTTTGGTATTGAAAACTGACTAAAAACTTTGGTCCAAAGAGATTTAGGCCTATATTCTATGATGGAGAACAAAGGATGTTTCAGTTGTAAGGGGAAATTATATCAGACCTTGAGACGAGGGAAATGTAGGATAAGGCGAGCAAAAAGCAAAGAGAGCATTTAGTAGCTATATCCCACTACACAAATATTATATACCGCAACAAGTTTTTCACGCCATTAAGTAGTAGTTAATAATAGACGACTTTAGAAATTCTCTGCGCATGTGCTACCATCCAAACTGTCATGGTCGAGATGTGTTACGCCCACGGCACTATACAGGGCTCCAAGTGACCAGTTTGAAAAATATAGGAATTTTGAGCCAAATATATAGGAATTATTATGTCAAATATATAGGAATTATAGGAAATTTTCTGGAATTAAACGTACCGTGCTAAGGATTATTTTACAGTTAACTGAACTGGTATCAATATTTAAGGTACAGTAAGAACTCTCTTATCCGATGTACCGTGTTAACCGAGCCGCCAAGGAAAAAAAAAAAAAAAAAAAAAGTTTTAAATACGTAAATAAAACATAAAAATAATTACAGACGCCGCGCCGCACTTTTTTAAATGTACTTGCATACATTTGTAGGCATGCCTTACGAGTGGAGTGCAAAGAAGATAGATCGGCGATATATCTCGACTTTCGAGCAGTGTGCATCAGTGTACTGAGCATATAGAGTTCAGTGGTCAGTGTGCGTCGGGCGCATCGCCGGTAAGCGTCAGTGTCACCCACTGAGCATATAGAGGTCAGTGTGCGTCGCGCGCCTGCGCGTGCGCCTACGATCCAGCCATCTCACACACAGCTGTTCAAAGATGGTCGTTGTGGAACTAGATGCAATCATGTTTCAACCGATTCACGAAATTCGTTATCACAACGCATTGAATTGTTATTCCTGGGCTTATCTTATTTCTTTCCCAGACTTATCTTGCGTCGTGAGCTTCAGCGCGGGCATAGTAGTGAGAGGTTTTCCCACATGAGAAAGAGAGCTAGGCCTAGGCCTATGTTTGCATTGTAGGCCTAGGCCTACTGCGTCGAGTTTAGGCCTAGACATACGTTTTTATTACGACATGTAGGCCTAATTGTGTACGTGTGTTTGTGAGCTTGATTTACAAGCTATTAAATCATTTAGTATACCCTGTATGAAGTGTATCGTGTGTATTTTATGTTCCTTTATCCATTACATGTGTCATATATCATTTTACCACATCAGGCTATGCTACGAGAGCAAATAAACAAATGAACCGCGCCATCCGAGTTTTTCGCAAATCCGAGGTGCCCCCGGTCTCATCCAACTCGGATAAGAGAGTTCTTACTGTATTTATAAAGTATAGTACAATAAGTAGGCATTATTAGAATTGTGCAACTTACTCCAGTCACATTAACATACAAATAATAAGACCAGAATCTCATCGATTACTAACGTAGTACCGGAGCACCACAAGTTCTATTTTGTCAATTTACTTCTGAATGTTAGCCAAGTCTTCTTTGCGGGCAGGATACTTGTGGAACCACTCATGAAGCTTCACAATTGATCCTCCATTTCCCATGTAGGAATTATTGTATCGATAGCTTTTCCAAATGAATAAAATATTAACAATTCCACCTACGGGCAGTGGCGAAGCGTGAATATTTTACAGGGTAGACACAGACAAATCGTTTCTTTTGTGAACATGTATTTTCGTGGGAAAGGAACCAAGCACGGGGGGTTTGGGAACATTAGCGGCGCAGGCAAAAATGTTGAAAATCAAGGTTTTAGAATGCATTTGGTGCGTAGGCCTAAATTATTATTTTTACTGCAAATTATACTATATTCATAAAACAATGCCCATTTTGTTTCAAAATTGCAAAAATTGCTCAAAAATATAGGAATTATTTGAAAAAATAGGAATTATAGGAATTATACACCACCACTCTGAATATATAGGATATATAGGAAATATAGGACAACTTGGAGCCCTGACTATAGGCAGCCCGCCTGGGCTATTGACTGGCTAGTAGCTACTGTCCGGCAAATAGTCGGTGATAAAAAAGTGTCAAACTAAGTTTTCACATGTTATATATATTTTGGGAATTACTTGTAAATGTGTTGATCTTATTATGTTCATCTCACACTTACAAGATCTTGTAAAAATAATACTCGAGAGCATTCGAGACCTAAGAGGGTCCAATTACCTTTCTACACTTGCGCGCTAAGAATACCAAAATTACTGCGACCCGTGACTGCATTCTTGCCAAGCTTGGCAAATATGAAATTGAACTTGTTTGCTTTAGTTTTAATGCAATAGGTCATCACACAATTTTGCCAAGTTTGGCAATGATCATGCAGCAGTCACTGGGCGCTGGGCGCAGGGATTTTATGTATTTATTGAGCAATGTTGTAGAATGGTACATAAGATTGGCATTTATTGTAGATCTCAATTATTTTGAGAATGTAAGACTTGTTTCTTTTTAGGTTTTTGTGAACTTGGGCAGTTTCAAGCAAGCCATTTTTGACATGCAGAGGTGGCAATTTTTTTAAACAAGTTTCAGGTGAAAATTATTATTAATTTTGTTGGAAATGGAGTACCTGCTTACGGGAATGTGAAATAGTAGTTTGGCAAATTTATAATCCTACACAATACACATATCCCTACAACTACCATTATTCAAATCAGTTTTTTTAATGCCGATATGCGATATTTCATACTTTGATAATATTTATTAAATTTTGAGTCCGGCAACCGGCCTCAGTGACTAAAAACCTGGAAGTTCGCAACCCTAGATTTCATTGGCCACCGTGCCAAGAGATATTCTTCACAAGGTATTTCTTGACGAGTGCTTGAAAAGCACAAAACAAAAGAGAAATCATTATTTGATTTTTTTAATTCAATGATTTTATTAAGAATAAGACACAATATGTACGTTATTTTCCAAGAATATGTCTTTGCGGGTAGAGCAACCATATATGTAAATATAATCCCCCCCAAATACAAAAATTTGTAAAAAAAAAAAACGGCAGCCAAGCTCGCCTTCCAAAGTCTTCAGCTGTGAATGCTGTGAGATATAGAAGTTGAGCCAAGCATTTCATTCTTTCTCCCTAGTTTCGCATTGAAAAGAAGTAAGATCATTTTGCCTGTTGACGAGCGCCAAGCAACCATTTTCGTGGTAAAAAAAGTAAATATTTTAAACTCAAAATCATAAAAAAATTACTTGGCCATTGACTTTATAGAGTCCTCGTACCAAATTCAATGGCCAAGTAATTTTTTTATGATTTTGAGTTTAAAATTTTTACTTTTTTTACCACGAAAATGGTAGCTGAAAACCCCCCAACTCGGGTAGGAGTAAACAGGGTCGAGTTATTATCACCTACTAGCAGTCGCGTGCGCTTAGCTGCGGGCGAACGACCGTCGCCCTAGATACTTGGTCTTATTACAATTTTGATTTAATAATTATTGTGATTACTCTTTACTTGTTTTATTTGTTTTCTATTTATAGTGGTGAAAACAATGCTAATTACAAAGTTATTATATTTAACAATGATATGGTATTGGTATGAAACATTGTCAAATAGGTACCAACATCGTGCTATATTTAGCACACTAATACAAATTACAATTAAATTGATGATGATTTCTGTTGCTTAACGTCTCATATTAATGCAATAAGGCTATTCAAAACGATGAGTGGTGATAGATGACGAAGGCCAATTACAAAAAACCCATGCCTTATGCAAGATTCAAACCCACTTCCGTCTTAAAGCCATACACTTTTGATCAGCACCCTAATTGTATGTGTCACCGCGGACGGCATGCAATTAAATTGACCACATTGATCTTATAATTCTGTAAAATATTACGAACAACTTTAAAATGTACATTTACAATAAAACAAATTTTATGTTAAAAAAAGCTCAACAAGTGAAACTTTCAAAACAACTATTCAGAGTGATTCAACTCAACTCATCTATTTTACTCGAGAATGAGAGGCCTATGCATGGCAATATTATGGATGAGAGAAAATATATTATATTTTGCATTATGTTTCTTAGGGGGGTGGGGAAAGGGGGGGTTGTCTGAACTGAAGTCTCCCTCTGCAATATTATAATATGCCATAGAAACTAGGGGAATAACACTACTGATAGCAATTATTTTTTAAATGGTATTCCGTTGCCATTAATAATTTTATAGATTTCTTTGAAAGGAAACAGACATTAGTAAATAAATTGAAATAAAAATCCCGTGTTAAGCCCGTGTGTCCGTATTACGGAAATCTTGGGGAACGATTTCACTCACTGCTACAACGTGACTGCAAATAAATGTTCCTGTTGTAGATCTGTGTAGGAACCGATCACTAAATAAATACCTAGCCTTTTCATGTAGGCCCCACTGTGTAAAAGTTGAAACAAATATAATTATTTATTAACATCAAAAACATAGGTAGGTATTGACAATTATTATTATCTTCCTTGAGATTACCAATTATTTCTCGAGTTTACAAGCGCAGTAGCGGCTTACCCTAGTACGGCCAAAAAGTAGAGAGTCTGAAAAGCGCCGGGGGCGTAACACAGTTGAGGAGCGCGTTAGTTCACATACTTAGAGTGCGCTAGTAGTTTCTAAAGTCGTCTATTAATAATAACATAGGCGATGTAGTGTCTTCAATATTCGTAAGTTGGCGCCACTAACATTCATTAAGCCACCGCCAGCCAGATGAACCAGAAGAGATTCATGAAATGAAGTTTAGGCAGCAGTGTGTAGTAAAGTGAATCAATAAAGTCAACATCGTGTCAATGTAGGCCTATAATGTAAATCAAAGTAATATCAAGGCATCCTCATCTTATAATCATCCACATACACAACTTGCAAGGCCTAAGTCTAGTAGGCCTACATGAAAAATGGGTAATTATTAATTAATTAATTAATTATTATAAACAACCAAATCTTAACCTGGATTTGAACCAAGACCCGTGGCAACGAGAGAGGCTGCCCTACTAATTGTGACTGGGATCCGAAAACGAAAGGAAAAGACACTACAAGTTGCAAGCTCTTGACTATGGCACTGGCCATGTGTGCCATATGTGCCGTATGTGCCATTTGGCAGTGATATTTTGGTGTAAAAATATAAAAACAAACACTAACACCTCCAATCATATAATCAAAACTGTTCAAGTGTTCAACCAATCAAAAGGTGCAATCTCACTAGATTGTAAAAAAAAATATAATATGCACAACCGTGGTCTTTATTTCACCTCTCAAATCTCAAATCACAAAAATAAAATGTTAAGTTAAGGATTTACAGAAAAGGCATAGGCCTAGGCATGAAAAGGCCTATTGTATGAAGCCTATGCCTAGAAATAGGCTACGTCATTACTCATTAGGCCTAGAAGTGCAAGAAACACCTCACATTTAGGGTCTTGGTGGAAAATAAAAAAATAAATTAGATGTTTTAAAATACTAAATTCGAACAAATTAATGCCAAATATTGTACATCTAAATGCTACAAAAATGAATCTCTACCAATATATTATGCCTATTGTGATCATCAGATAAGATTTTACATAGGATGTCCCTGTAGGTACTAGTGGGTAGTGATGTGGACTTAAAAATTAATACTTCCCTAAAAAGGTAATTTTACGGTCGTTAAATTTACAGACACATGAACTAATTCGCATTCGATTGAGAAAACTGGGGAGATCCTTGTACCTTGGGACGGGATGTACCTTGGGACAGTGGCTTATTAAGCAGTGGTGTTGGCGGAAATTTTCATTTATTGGTAGTAATGGCTCTTAGTCTACCACCAGATAGCTATGACATAAGTTTTTATACAACTAGGCTACCTGTCTGTGATTTTATAGCATTTTTAGTTTTTGGGGCATCTTGACTTACGTTTTCGAGAAATAAGTTAATCATTCTACAGTTCAGGTAATTATATTTTGTTATTATAGCTTATTCTATCTTATAGGCCATTTACTTAACTATAATATAGAATAGGCCTGTTGGTTGCATATCTTTAATGAAAATTATTGAAAATTATTTAATTTAAATGTTACACTGCTTGTACCTCGGGACATACAGGTGGCATGTACCTTGGGACTAGTGCAATGTGTATTTTCTAGGTTATGTTTCAAACAAATATGTAATCATAGCAGGTGTATTATATAAATTGGAAGTTGAACTTATGAAATTAGTAATATATTAGGTATGAAAGTATTTTCTGATCTAGGCCAGGCAGGTGAAATCGTTGGCCTACAATTTTGCTGCGGCTAAACGCTTGCATTATCCGTCATCCTGGGATAATAAAAAAGGCTGCATGTAGGCCCTAAGCAATTTTACCAATCTTTTATGAAGCAGCATGATGTAAAACTGTCCATGAGAAAGCCTGAAGCTACTAGCCTAGCCAGATCTACGGCTTTTAATAAGGCTACAATAGAAATGTTTTTCCTGAATACGAAGAAGCATAAAAAAAATACCACTTTATGCCGGACAAGATCTATAACCTGGACGAATTTGGTATATTACCAATGTCCACGTTCCAGCAAAAGTTGTAGCACCTAAAGGGGTGAAACAAGTTGGTTGCATGACCTCTGGAGAAAGAGGAACAAAGGTAACTATAATTGGCTGTGTTAACGCCCTCGGAAATTCTATTCCGCCCATGATGATTTTTCCGCAAGTAAATTTCCTATGATCTAAATGTTCAACTGTATTAATGAATCTAATGATACAAAATATATTTTGTGGTAAAATTATTATTAGTCTGCATCCAAATAGCATTAATAAATCACTGTCCCAAGGTACAATCCCACGTGTCCCAAGGTACATTACCATATTGTACCTTGGGACATTTGCAGCATTCTATGAACAGGCCAAATATCACATTTGACTTGTTATTCCTACATCCCACCTTTTTGGCTACTTTTGGTCCAAACCAGAAGGAAATAAGTTAAAAAATGATTGATTTGTGATTTTTATGAAAAAAGTGTCCCAAGGTACAAGGATCTCCTATGCATGGGTAGCCTATTGGTAGAGGTCCGTGAAAATGGTTTTATTTAATAAAACCGAAATAATGCCGCTAAATGGTAATAAAACCATATAACACCGCCAAATAGTTATAACACCAAATTAACCCTTATTCTGCGAAATAAAACCATATTTTACTATTTCCTTTCACAAAATCAACATTATCTACACTATTTACAATCTTTCAATCTTAACTTGCTGATAACTTGAGTATTTCTTACTTAAATTCATGCTGAAACGAAAACGGTGCACATAAATTATTGATTTTTTAAATGAAAAACTGCAGAAACGATCCTTGGGTGTTATCTGTGCGCTATAAACGATGATGATTTGTGTGCATTTTGGAATTCCCTTTGCATATTAAACAATATTATTTATTTTATCACCGTTGTGTCATGCGAGAAATGCAAAAATAAAATAAAAACATATAACACCACACACATTTTTAAAAACGAAATTTAGGAAAAAATAAAACCATTTCCACGGACCTCTACCTATTGGGTTTACATGACTCCCTGACTTTGTATTGTAGATGTTGTCAAAAAAAATTAAATTATCACAGCAAACGTGAAATAAACTAACCTAGATCACCATCAACTGTTGCCATGTCCAAACTCTGCATTGTGTTGGCATTGAAGATAGGTCTCTCCAAATTCTTTTCTCCTGCTGCCACGTTCCAGTCTCTTCCTCGCTACTCCACACCTTTCCTAACAGATAAAAATAATGTTTTACTCTAGGTCTTGTAATATTACAAGTCACATTGAAACCAATAATATAATATTACCATTTATCAACTTAGCCGTAGCAGCTACCAGTAAAATTACCGGGTCGATAATTTGAAAGTGGAAGAAACATGGCTGAAAAGTTTTCTGAATGAAAGGGCCTTAAATAAACAGAAAAAAATGAGAATTTTTTGGGGGCGGGACATAACCTCTATCGGCCGTTACATGTCGTTTTTTTGACAATAGCCTGCACAACTAGCCTACCTAGGTACCTACTACAAATTAAATTTTGAGAATCGGTTTTCTGGATAGTTTCTTAACACCTTTAGTTTCCACCTTAATTATAAGGAAAAAATAGATTTCTGAAATAACAGTTGGTGTATAGGCAACGAATTTTTTTGACAAACAATAGGCCTACAAATAGGCTAGGCATACGAGTTTTTTCTAGTTTTGTACCGTCCGGCAAAAAAATTCGTAGTAGGGGCCTACACCAACTGTAACTGTTCTTAAAGGCCTATATTTTTTCTTATACTTAGGTTAGGTGGAAGCTAAAGGTGTTTCAAAACTAACCAGAAAACCAATTCTCAAAATTTTGCACTATATGTGCAGGCTATATAACTGAATGGGTAGGGTAGACTCTAAATAAAATTTATTTATTTTACACTATTGTAAAAAAAAAAAAAAAACGACATAGGCCTAATGGCCGATAGTGAGGTAAATTCTCGACAAAAAATGTTTTTTTGCTGTTTTATGTTTATGTGTTTTTGTTGCTCTTCCATTCGGCCAACTTTCATGGACTTTTAAGGTTTTGACTTTTGAGCCTAGGGTGATTACAATAGCCTCAATATAATTATACTAATAGCATATTAGTCCGCATAGTCTACACAACAGATTTCCGCAGGAAGCAGACATAGTAAGGTACCTACCTAACTAGTAATTAGTTAAGTTTAAAAGATGCAGTAGATTATTTTAATGAAATATATTGCAATCAACAAATTAAATAAATTTCATGCAATGCATAAGAATAAGATAGAGTTTTGTAAACGAGAACTGTAATGGGTTCCAAACTCAAGTATAAATTTGGTATGTAGGCGCTACAGCAAGATCGACCGGCCGAGTGCAATTGATAAGTTTCGCACTAAACCCTAGATGAATGATGAAGAAAACTACCCCTTGCTTAACTGTAGACTACAAGCTTAAATGGGCAGACCATATCCACAACTTAGGCCTATGTAGTAGGTTAAGTTCTGCTTGCTATGTATTGAGGAATGTAGTAGGGCCTAAATCAGTGCAACCAGAAGATAGCAAAAATGGTGTATTTTGCATTTTTCCAATCATTAATTCAATACGGGATCTTATTCTGGGGTAATGCATCGGCTACAATATCTGTCTTTCGTCTTCAAAAGCGGGCTGTAAGAATTCTTCTTAACTTACCCAATAGGGCATCTTGCAGACAGGCATTCAAAACTCTAGGTGTTCTCACTATAACTATACTGGAAATGGCATGCTTTGTCAATGAAAATCCCACCTTGTTTCAAAGGAACAGTAATGTGCACACCCACAACACTAGACTTAAAGACAATCTCCACCAGGACCAAACTAGGCTTAGGCTAGCACATAGTGACCCTATCCAAGCGGGAAGGAAATTTTTTAATCACTACTAAGTAATATAAAAGGCAGATTAGGTGAAAGTAGTTTTAAAAATAGTGTCAAAATATGGTTGCTGGAAAAAGAGTTTTACTCTCTTGCAGAGTACTTTAGTCATTAGCTATGTTTACATGCAGGATTTAATTCTGCATTGGTATTGGATTGGATTCGAAAGTGAGCATTTACATGTCATGAATTGAACAAGGGATTCGATCCGTTTTCAATACCAAACTAATGCGATCTAGCGGTATCTTTGAGAACTGCTGTGCTGTATGTATGCTGTGCACTCGATCCAATACTCAAAACTGTTTACATGCTTGTTTTTGATACGATATTTCAATCCAATCCCAGCTTTTGGGGGATTGGATCCAACCGATCCGATCCTAGTTCTAAGTGGTTACATGGATGTTTTAGAGGTAGGCAGTGGCGGATCGTGGGGTTAAAAATAGGCAGGGCACAATATATTTGAATGGATTTGCGTGGGCTATAAGGGGTCTGGCCGCTGGAGGCGAATTTTTTTTGGCATATATTTAGCTCCAAGACAGCCTTTACAGCAATTTGAGCAAGGGAGAACTATACACATTTCACAAAAATATTTTCAATATTTTTTTAGGTTGCGCAACAAGGTTAGAGCCTCTGAGAGCTTGCGCCCCTAGGCTAGAGCCTAGTTAGCTTAATGGTTAATAGCCTACGGGCCTGGGCACAAATCAGTTATCATTTAAAAATGGTAATTTGTCTATATTTTTCGTAAAGTAAAAGATGATAATAGCAGCACATGCAAATTTAACTGGTATTTTAATGCCTGTAAATAAGTTTTATTTATTTTATTATTTATTTAACATCTATCCTATTCAGTTATAAAAACTGATTTACAAAGGAGAACAACTAAATAAATCTTATTACATAGATGCAGAAACAACAATAGGCCTAAACTACATTTAAGTAAAATATTTGAAATAGTAACATTACTACAACAATTGCATTAAAAACACAACAATTTTGGTAACAAATAAAAATGATATGAAATGCATTTAATGAATGAATCAAATATAAAAATATTACATGATTTTTTTTTTTTTTTTTTAAACAACGCTTATATTTAAATGACTAAAAAGTAAAAAATAAATTTTCGCCCAACAAATTTTTGCCTTACTCGGAAATTAAAAGCGTTGGGCGCTTTCCTTCCATGAACAACAAAATTCTGTAATCTATGTCAATACCGTAAGCGCCCAACGCTTTTAATTTCCGAGTTAGGCAAAAATTTGTTGGGCGAAAATTTATTTTTTACTTTTTAGTACATTTAAATATAAGCATTGTTTTAAAAAAAATCAACGCAGCACGTCACGTGTTCTCCTTACAACAGCTCTGGGCGGACTAAAATCTTGCCCATCCTGCCGGAGTTCCGCTTATTGCGAAGCAAAGATTCGGCTATTTCCGACTAAAACTGACTGCGTAGGCGCAACCTGGGCGCAACTTCGTCTAGCCCGTAGAAGGCTCATTCGAGTCGAGCGTTGTTCGCCGCTTCCTTACCGCGCGCGCGTTCACATTGAAAATACAAACTATTTGATTTTATGTAAATGTGTACCACAACGTCTACAACTCGTAAATGTGAGTGATTGTTGGCGGGAAGAGTAGGAGGGGCACATGCCCCAATGCCCTTATGGTAGAGCCGCCTCTGGAGTAGGATCGTATTCAATACCGTATTGAATCCTTCATGTAAACATAGCTATTGAGCTGTGGGACTTTCTTCCATGTGAGTTGTGTGTATTAGTATTGTAGTTGTTAGTCATGTAATTTGTAATATGTGTGTTTTAAATTAGCTCAGAACTGTGATATTTTGTAAGAGTAGGCTTAGGCCCTATGACTATTGCCTACTGGGTTATATACCCTTATAAGTTTTATCTTGTAATTGACATGTTTTACATTGGGAAACTTATTTGTACATGTATGCCAGGGGTGGACAATTACCGGTTGCCCGCTCGCCCGGGCGAGTAAAAATTTCATGCTGGCCCCTAAATCATCTAAAAGTAAAAAATGCATTTTTCATTTTTCAATTTTTTTTTTTTTTTAATTTTTTTAATTTATGGAATGGTTTAGATCTTGTTAATTTTGATCCAACAAAATCTGTGGAACACTGGTATTTTGAAACCAAAGGACAGAGACATGTGCAAGGTCACCGACAGACTACCACTAACTTAGCGACTACCAGTGCATCCTAAAAATAAAAATAATTATTAATAAAACAAGCACCTTGCAGCATATATTGGTGAGTGTTTTTCATTTATTGATGCAACATTGGCTAGCTACTTCCACAAGCTATTATTGATACAAATTCGCTTTAAATCGCGTTTTAGGCAGTCGCACGTTATGCAATACCCAAAAAATTTTTCGGTATTGCATAACGTGCGACTGCCTAAAACGCGATTTAAAGCGAATTTGTATCAATAATAGCTTGTGGAAGTAGCTAGCCAATGTTGCATCAATAAATGAAAAACACTCACCAATATATGCTGCAAGGTGCTTGTTTTATTAATAATTATTTTTATTTTTAGGATGCACTGGTAGTTGCTAAGTTAGTGGTAGTCTGTCGGTGACCTTGCACATGTCTCTGTCCTTTGGTTTCAAAATACCAGTGTTCCACAGATTTTGTTGGATCAAAATTAACAAGATCTAAACCATTCCATAAATAAAAAAATTGGAAAAAAAAAAAAAAAAAAAAATTGAAAAATGAAAAATGCATTTTTTACTTTTAGATGATTTAGGGGCCAGCATGAAACTTTTACTCGCCCGGGCGAGCGGGCGACCGGTAATTGTCCACCCCTGCTATAGGACTATGTTTAACATCAGCTAGGCCTAGCTATTTAGGCAGGCTATTGTAGGCCCAGAGTCCATAAGTACACGGTTCGGAACTCTTGTACTTGGCGGGTCCCAACTTTTTAACAAGTTTTTTTTCGAGTCAATTGTTGTTGTAGGTGCAGCTGCCCACTTTTGTGAGACTAGCTGGGGTCCAGGGGCGCAGCCGCGGTGGGGGTTGGGGGACAAAGCCCCCATTAAAGACAAGAAAATAATAAAGTATTCCTCTAACGTCGCTAGGCTATTTTAAACGAAACACCTTTTGCGTTGAAACTCCTTTATATTTAAAATAGCAACGTTGAAGGTGTTGTATGTGCAGTATTTAAACCTTTAGCCCTATTTATAAGTTAAACTTCATTTGAAGGTGTTTTTCATTGGAAAAAAACGTGTTAGAAAGTTGGGACCCGCCAAGTACAAGAGTAGGCCCCTCCTACCCACGGTTGTAGGCCTACAGAACCCGTGTGTATTACACACTTAGAAACGTCCTTAAGAGGGTACGCTGAGCTTGGCCCAACTCAAATGCGCGCAAACAGGTGTTGATGATTTCTGCTGAACGGTTGGTAATATCATTACCAAATTTTGAATGGATGTTAATAAAGTACTTTTATATTGATATCCGTAATTGGTTGCACAAAATAAGCGTTAACGATCCATTGCGAGACATAAGTTCAAAACGTGAAAAAATGGGAAATCCAAAACGTGGATTACAATTCTGGAAATTCCCACCAAACCGTTTATCTTACGATAAAACCAAATTAACCTTTGCGTTCACATTGATTTAAACGTTGGGTTCTATTAAGCAAATTTGAGTTAAAAAAATCTGTTCACTTGGAATAAATTCCTGAAATTGACCAAAATTGAGTAAATTTTGGTGATTTCACTAAATTTTAATTCAAAATCAATGAATTAATTTAGGAATACGCATAATGGATAACATAGATTTATTCTTTATAAACGTTAGTGTGAAATCTGATAATGGTGTTATAAACCGTTTACCCAAAAAATCCAGATAGCTGAGCGCTTAAACTCGCCTCCGTTCTAGCCTCAGCATACCCTCTTAATCTCTCCTCACTTAAAATGATCTACTATGCTCTAGCGCAATCTCTACTTGAATATGGAATTTTAGCCTGGGATGGGACTTATTATAATCACCTGATACCCCTCGTTGCGATACAAAAACACATTTTAAAGATAATAATGAAAAAACACTTTCAATATCCTACATTACTGCTGTACAGTGAAAGCAAAATGCTTGACATTCGAAAGCTGTATGCAAAAAATCTCCTAAAGTTTGTTCATACCAATCATAACAGTTTTAGAAAAATATCTCATCAATCACTAACAAGAGAAAACCATAAACACAATCCAAGAGTAAACAAAACTCTATCACAGAAGCAAGTTGCTTTCTTAGGTCCAAAATTGTATAGGCCTAACCATGTTCCACCAGAAATAAGAAATAGCTCAATATCTATTTTCAATAGGTAATAAAATACACAAGTGGATTTACTCTTTACCGATTAATAAGCTGGAGGAAATATTAACTCTCAAAGCTCGACGGTTTTCGGAAAAGACTGATTAAAATTAAAATTAAACTTAAAAACCATGGCTAAGAACGAATCAGTAAAATATAGCCTTATAATGTCACGTGTGTCTCACTTCGCTTTTCCCCTGATCCTTAATATCATATTATGTTTAAGTCCTCTCTTGTCTTTGACATTGTTGGTAGCCTAAAGTCACAGATAAATTTTCTCTTGATTGTGAATTGTTTTTCGTGATAACCAGAGTGTTTTCGAATATAAAAATTACACACGATGGTGTATTTAGGTTCCTGTGACCCGCACACCTATTAGTACGTGAGTGCCTTTGATATTACAGTAACTATTTCCCTTTTCATTTCTGTTTTTTTCATGTGAAAACTTTTGTTTATGGAAGAAACGGAGCTTGTTCTTGTCAAAGATACTCCAGTCAAAATAAGTTTGTTCTTTGTGTTGAATGCACAGCATAACCTTGGCTTCCACGGCCTTCATGATGAAGATTGAAGCACCACACCTTTGCTAATCACAATGAGTGCCTAGGGGATATTATCAAATCGGCCAAATATCTTGAATGCATATTTAAATACTTTATTTTCAATTGATCCAATTATAAACTACATCGTCACATTTCAAACGTTATTTAGAGGATCATGATGTCTTCACCAGCAGAAGTGCTAGTTGCTAACTCCCAAACCCAAAAAGAGTTCAAGACCATCAAGCAGCTTTCTTCGTTTTGCAATTCTCAATTCGAAGAACTAAAACAGTCTGCAACACAACAGTTGTTGGATATGCAACATTTAGTAACATCGGTTACCGCTCCCAGGAAGGACACTAACCCAACCACCGATGATGAGAGCTCAGTCGCCGATACCTTAGCTGCAATACAGGAACTGCAGAAGCGCCTGGATAACCAGATTGCTGTAGTCAAAGCGAGCGTGACGAAAGAGCTTGACCTAGTGAAGGTTGATATTGACCGGATGTCAAAAGCATTGATCAACCAAGCTGACCACAACGACGCCGCCGAACAATATAGCAGAAGGAACTGCCTGCTAATTCATGGCATAGCAGAGTGTCCAGACGAGGACGTGGTAAATACCGTCCTTAATTTTGTGAATCGTCGGCTAGGAGACAACTCCGGGGTCCTCCTGCGTTATGAGGATATTGATAGAGTTCATCGTCTGGGACCTCTACGGCGAACTTTCGCAGACGTGGCAGGATCGTCCGAGCGTCAGAGACCTAGGGCTATCATTCTCAAGTTGGCACGGTACATCCCGCGTGCACTAATTTGGGAGAGAAAGCGGAGACTTAAGGGTACTGATTTTCTCATCACCGAGTCTCTCACCATGTTACGGGCAAAACTCCTCACAGCTGCAAAGGTGGTGGCAGGAAATCGCAACGTGTGGACCCAAGACGGTCGAATTGTCGTCATACGTCCCGACAACTCTCGTCTCTACATCATCAGAGAGCGCGACCTTCAAGCACTTCAAGCACTACAAACACCAGTACAACCAACCTCATCAATCCCATGAATAGGCACTTGTGACTGTTATGGCAAGAGCAGGTTTTATATTTAACGTATTAATTTGTTGAATAATTTTTCTTTTTATCATGTTATGCCTACTTAGGTATCTGTTGTATTTCATAGTTCTTTACAGTGTGAATGCGTGTGTGTATGTTTTCAAAAAGTTTATTTTATTTTATTTGATGAATGTGCAGGGTGAGTTAGAATTCTTGTTTTTCCGAACAAGTATTTATTTGGCATTAGATTCCCATATAGGCCTAACAGATATTATGATTATTGTTTTGGTTGATCCGCTAACAATGTTTCTATTTTTAATTACAAATGGCTTCAAAACGTAAGTTAGCAAATATGAGCGTTCTAGGTGGACCCCCAAAATCACCTACACCTACTGATTTGACGAATAATTTTTTGAATTTGCCAGCCGTTATCAATGACCTTCACCTCTCACCTCCGCCTTCTCCGACTACTTATTGTCCGACCGGAAACATTCTGAAGAACCGATTGTCTAGACATCCTAGGGCTCTTCAGGTCGTCCATTTAAATGCTTCATCTATTATGTCACACTGTCTTGATCTACGAACAATTATTTCCGAAAATGACATTCACGTAATTCTCATTAGTGAGTCTTGGTTAAAACCGTCGTTACATTCCAATCTGATGCAGCTCGATGGATACGGGATCATTAGAAATGATCGCACTAAGAAGCGGGGAGGCGGTGTTTGTGCTTATATGCGTAATGATATAAAAAGTAAAGTTTTGTGCCAATCTCCAAGTGCATACTGTTCTCGTCCGGAATATATTATCTTTGAGATTAAAATTAAGAATCAATCGATACTTTTAGCAGTAGTTTATCGTCCTCCAAAAATTGGTTTCCTCACAGACTTCGAAACCTCCTTATTAAAACATATTCCTCATTATGAGCACATCATTATCATGGGTGATTTTAATACTAACTTGCTTTTAGAGAATCATACAGACACACGACAACTTAAAACTATTTTCAACTCTTGTAATTTAACAATCCTGCCCCTTTCCCCAACCCATCACACTTCCACTTCTCACACTTGGATTGACATTATGTTGACGTCAAATCGGGATAGAGTTCTAAATCATGGGCAGCTCTCAGTCCCAGGGATCTCTGCTCATGACTTAATTTATTTGCAGTACTCAATACGGGTACCGAATCAGACACCAAAATTTCTTATGAGACGTAATATAAAATATATTGACAAAGAACAATTTCTGTTAGATTCTCTAGCCTTGCCTTGGGATAATTTCGCTAATCTTCCAACAATCGATGAAAAGCTAATGGAATTTAACTCATTATTGTTACAACTTTATGATAAGCATGCCCCCCTTAGAGTCGTAAGAGTGACTAAACCACCTTCTCCATGGATGACAGCTGAAATAAGAGACCTCATGGCTAAGCGTGATGGGGCCTTCAATAAATTTAAAGCAGACTCAAATGAAGAAAATCAAGATAAATACAGAACATTAAGAAATAAAACTAACCAGATTATTCGAACCGAAAGGAAACGCTATACCTACAGTCTACTTGACCCTAAGATCCCAATGAAAAAGATGTGGCAAAGTCTTTCACAAATTGGTATTGGGAAGCAAAAGGTTGATTGTACTCCTATCGATATTCCGCTTGATGCTCTCAATACACATTTCACTACACTTCCCACTATCACTGACTTAAATAAAAAGGAAAGATTCATAAACGACATAGAAAATAATTCAATTAAACCCACGTACGAAGAGTTTTATTTTACTCACGTGACTCCTAAACTTGCCCTTCATGCAATCAATCGAATCAAATCCAATGCAGGAGTTGATTTAATTTCAATTAAACTTATTCAACATATGATCAAACTTTCCCCTTTTCTAATAGAGCCTATAATACATCTTTTTAATTTTTCATTGAATTCTCACTCATACCCAACTACTTGGAAACAGGCTCTTGTCCACCCTCTACCTAAAAAGACTTAAACCAAACTCAGCCAATGATTATCGACCCATAAGTATTCTACCAGCACTTTCGAAAGCGTTGGAATTTATTGTCCATAAACAAATTTCAGCATATCTTGCAGAAAATGACATATTAGATAAATATCAATCCGGCTTTAGATCAAATCACAGTACATGCACAGCTTTAATTAAATTAACGGATGATATAAGGAAGAAAATGGACAGTCGACAATTGACACTCTTGACACTACTTGACTTTAGCAAAGCTTTTGATTCTGTTGACATTGACATACTTATAACTAAACTAAAATCTATTAATTTCTCTACTCCTACACTTCAGTGGATGGAATCTTACCTTCGTCAAAGACATCAATGCGTAATATCCGATGGCAATCAATCAACCTGGGAACCCGTATGTGCTGGAGTCCCGCAAGGAAGTGTCCTTGGACCTCTATTATTTTCAATATATATTAATGATATATCATCTTCTCTAAAGTACTGCTATCATCATTTATACGCCGATGACTTGCAAATCTACTTGCATGCTTCACCTTCATCAATTAACCAGGCAATACTGATGATGAATGAGGACCTAAAATCTCTTGCTAAGTGGGCATCTAACAATCTCCTTCATATAAACCCTAATAAATCACAAACCATCATATTAGGTTATCAGAAACTTCTAAACAAAATTGATTATGCAACACTTCCTAATGTTATCTTGAATGGCATGGCTATACCTCTACAACATAATGTTAAGAATTTAGGACTCTATATGACTGACAATCTTTCTTGGACTGAACATATTAAACATGTTTGTCAAAAGACTTACGCCTCGCTACATTCATTAAATAGACTTAAGAACTTTCTTCCAACTAAACTCAAAAGAATGCTTGTACAATCCCTCATATTTCCTCACTTTGACTACTGCGACGTTATTTATAATGACTTGACTGAAGACTTATCTATTCGACTTCAACGGGCTCAAAATTCATGCGTACGTTTTATTATGGGTATTAAAAAATCTGATCATGTAACTCAAAGTTACAAAGATCTTCAATGGCTTCGCCTAAATGATCAACGTAACCTCCACTCTGTCTGTCTCGTTCTTGTCAACTTCTTTACCGTCTTATCTTGCTACCAACTTCACGTACCTCCATTGAAATCATCTCTTTAACACTAGATCAAGGGCAGGTACTCAACTCATTTTCCCCGTTCACAGGACAAACTTACTCGGTAATTCATTCACTATCAGTGCAAGAAGAACTTGGAACGCTCTTTATCAACATCAGGGACACCCATATCAATAGTTATAATATCTTTAGGAGTAAAATTCATGAACTTTATTTCTAAAAATGCCATGGGAATACTGACATATAACAACAAGCACAATATGTTTAAACTCACAAATCGCAATAATAAGCTTTTTCTCGATTTTAACTTCTGTAGACAATTCACTTAATAATTATGGTATGAATGATAGTATAAATGTGTAATATGTATAGTTTATGCGCTTTAAAAATGTAAATTAATGTTATTTTATCAAATATTTTATTGTAAATTCAAAATTGTTATTAACAAATTAGAAATCTGAAAATGTATTTAAATTAAAGGTTGGATGGAAGAAAAGGTTTAGCTGGCCTTAATCCCGCCTGGAAAATAAAGACGATTATCTATCTATCTATCTATCTCTTGCCTAGGCCTATGGCAGATGGGTTGAATTCTCATTTTCATTTTCACTGAAAGCTGATCGGAAAGTTACTAATTTCTATATTTAGCTGTATCATATTTGTTTAATTAGGCCCCTAGTTATCATATAATAGTACCTACAATATGATGGTTTGTTACTTTTTTAGATATACTTTTAAGTTTTTCATGTGTTTCACTAATTATAATCATTGTCAAATTATACAATTAAATTATATCTACATCATATTATGTCAAGTTAAATAATTGAAATAATGGTTATTACTACACAATTAACATTCTTTCTACTAGAACTAGAAAGTAGAATAGTTTTTAGTTTTAGCTATAGTAATAATAAATTAATTAATAAAGACTACTATTGTAATAGGGTAACCACGAACAAGTATTTTCCTTATGTGGTTGCCCAACTTACGCGACAAAAACATACCTTTTGAAAAATGTATCTATATAGGCCTAGGCCTATGTGTCTTAATAAATTGAATTGAATTGAAATTGAATGTGCACACAGTGCTTGACCCTGAATCGAACGGTTTTGTAAGTGCATGCTTACAGTTAATTTATGACAGGGTCACCCCGTGACTGTGAGGTTCGAACCTCACCGTTAACCACAAGGCCTATAGGCCTATAGTCTTGTGCATAGGGCTAAGCCCTGTAATAGGCTAGATAGCAGGGGTATAAGGGTAGTTTGACGGAAATGTTATTTTGTATTAAATTTATGATTTTCCTTTTTCTAACTGAATATTATTATGAATTTACTTGGTTTTTGGCCGCGGAAAGTAGTTTCTGGACTTATTTAATCATTTTTAGTTTGCTTGAATTGGTCGTTTTGGTAGGCCTACTAGTCTCTGTTGGTGCGGTCTAACTTTTCAACACTGTTTTTTTCCCCAAAGAAAACAATAAAAAACAACTTCAAATGAGAAATAAATGAAGAACTCATTATTAACGATTTATTTTTACTAATCACTCTGAAAATAAACCAACTATATAGAATAATGAACACAGATAAAACACAAACACTCGCTCATTTCACTGTCATTTGGTCGCCATGTTTGCTATTTACGTCTTGATTTTACTTACTAGACCTACCAACCTTTTTCACTAAAATACTCAACCTACAGAGTCTTTAACGTCGCTATTTGAAATATAAATGACTTTCACCACAAAAGGACCTTCGTTTAAAATAGCGACGTTAAAGGTTTTGAAGTTTTTGTTTGTAACTATAACAGCAAAAACGTGATGATTCTATTTTGGATTTTTTTATTATGTTCTTGTAAGGTTATTTGCAGACTTGCAGTAAGCACAACATCTCAGCAGGTAGGCCTCGGCCTAGGCCGCGTCACTTCTCGCTACGTTTTTTCATGTTTTGTTTTGGAAATTGTCGGTAAAAGTGGGTTTCCGCGTGTTTATTTTCAATTTACTAGTGATTTTGCATGGTTTTGATCAACAACAACAAAAATTGGTGCAAAATTAGCAATTCCGTCATACTACCCTTGTTCCGATAGCAGAGATAGGCCTAGCCTAGGTAAAGGTCCTAGGGCTAGCCTAGCCCCTAGGCTAGCACCGTGGCGGAGGGTCTAGGCCAGTGCCGTATCCAAGGGGGGCTGAGGGGGGACAACCCCCCCCCTTTTTTTTTTAAAAAAAAGTGTAGGCCTAAAGGAGAAAATAAAATAACTACAAATTACCATCTGACTAAAATAGGATTTTAGTAGATACAAAGTTGGTTATTTTGATGCTTTAAAACGCACAGATTTTCAACAAAATGACCTTGAAAGAGAAAACTTTTAGATTAAAAACAGGATTTTAGATAAAAAGTTGGTGCAATGCTTTAAAAAACGCACAGATTTTCACCCAAATTAGGCTAGGCCTAGGGGGGGGCCTAGGCCTACCCTGAAATAGAAAACTTTTAGATTAAAAACAGGATTTTAGTAGCCTAGATAAAAAGTTGGTGGTGCAACTTTTGGAATAAAAACAGGATTTAAGCAGTGGCGATTTTAGGCCTAGGCGCACTAGGCGCGCGCCTAGGGGGGCCCCAAATAAATATATTTCCATATTGTTTTTCTGTGCTCCTCACTGCCAATAAACTGTCTTAAGTATTATTACTATACTATACTATACATATATACTGCCCTACTAAGCAAGAAAGGGCCCCATCTACAAACAACTAGTTTTTGAGTAAAATGAACATTAGTGTTTTGTTTGTGCTGCAAAGGCCAAATTTTTTTTTTTAAAAGGGAGTCCCCTATAATGAAATACTAAAATCAACTGGAATTTATTTATAGGGGTCATAATATGATAAGATTGACATTCAATGAGATACTGTAGTTAGGGCTTTTTATCTTAGCAATTCTTTATTTTTGTTGCAAGTTGGTAAAAGAAAAAGCCCTATCTTGTAGTTATAGCAAATGACAACACCATGTAGGCTACGTTATCAGAATTATTTATTTAAAATAGGCATATTATCAGTGGTATCAAGCAACTCAATATTTATTATAGGCCTCACATTCAAAAAGTAGAACCAAATACGACTAAAATCCATACTGCATATTATATAACACAAAATACTTCTCAATTTAATAAATCCGGAAACACTCCCGTATGTGAAATTGGTTTAAACATAATCCATCTCAGCCGGTGGCCTATGGGTTCAGTCATTCGGCAGCCTATCAGGAGATCCGGGTTCGATACCTGGCTGAGATGTTTTTTTTTTTTTTAAATTTCTGAATTGTTTTCCGCGTATACAAAAGATATTGGATCTAAATTTAGGAAAGTTGCCTAATTTTCAAATGCACACAAAACAAAGTTATCTTGTTCCATTAAAATTGTATGGAACAGAACTAAGTAGTTGGCCATAACTTAATTCAATCGTCAACATTATCAATAAGATCTAAAACGTGATCATTGGCTTCCAAATCTTCCCAAAACTTTCTTCGAATCTGGGGCATCAATGGACATAGCTTTTTTATGATGTCGTCCTTTTTTTCTTTTTGGACACCTCTAGCGTTCTCCCTTGCTTCTGGCAATTGAAGAGAGTTCTTCATTTGTTTAGCTGATAAAAAGTTTAAGGGCTCATCAAAGTTATTTCTGTATTGTAGGATTTTATCTCCTTTCGTGGCCGTCACTTGCACCATTTCATTAAGATATGGCCTAGGACGTTGCTTGCAAATTTTGTAGATTGATGATTGGTCTTCCCAATCGTAAAAGTCATTTGTTTTCATCACTTTGGTGCACACATTGCCGGAATTGGCTTCATCAACGGCCGTTTTAAAATCATTGAAATCGTACTGCTTCCCATTCCGTTTCATTGATTGTTCCACCTGGAGGCTGACTGACACTGTTTCCAAATTGCCGGCTCTTAAGTGATAAGTTAAAGAACTTGTTTTGGATGAGATTTCTCCTGTTGTACGTCTCTTTACTGATGTGCTGGAAACATTGTTAAAAATAAATGATCGTTGATCGCTCCAAGACATACGCCAAAAATGTGAATGAATATGGGATCGCTGGTCCTCTGAAATCATGGATGAACACTTTTTTCTGCAATGTTCACATGGTGGAAGCAACGGATGCTTTTCTTGAACATGTGCTGCCTGAACCCTGTGTGTGTGTGTGTGTGTGTACATGTACATGTGTACATAGGGCTTTCTTGCCTAGTATTGTCACTTAGGGCGTTTTAACTTAGCAAATGCTAATAATTTTGTAGTTAGGGCAAATTACATGACATAATTCACCTATCTAGAGCGAAGTTAGGGCTTTCTAGCTTAGCACATTAGATAGGAAATGAAAATCTGCAACTTTTGATACTATGGGCTTAAAAAGACCCAGAAGTGTAGTTAGGGCCTTCTTGCTTAGTAGGGCAGTATACTAGGCCTATACTATTTCATTTAGTAACTTAATATTATCATCTTCGACCAAATAATCGCTTTGGTAAAATGTAGATGCATTGTAATATGTACATATTCTTATTTCTTAATTTGTCTGTAGTGTAGGCCTATGTGTTTGTGAAAGTTAATAAATTCTGCATCTGGGACGCAATGATAACACCTACCGGTAGTAGAGATAATCAATGGTCAATTTTTTTATTTTTATTAAAGCAATAGGGCCTAGTTTTGGTCCAATGGCTTTTTAGTATACTAGGAAGCTTCGCAAACGCTTTTTCAGGCGCGTTGCTGGATGAGCGTAATTTTTTAAAGCGAAAAAGTGTAGGGCCTACAATTGCATTTTTTATGAGAAATAATTTTTCGATTGCTCTCAAATTTCACACGAATATATAGGCCTAAACTCATAAAATTAGGGTTCTGTAAAAAAATCATTCCAATCGAATAGAGCATGTAGAAGTTACAAGTTGAATTTAAAAATGTTAAAAAACGTAAAATTGAGATTTTCATAGGAAATAATTTTTTTCGATAACATTTTAATTTCACATGAATATATTATTAATTCATAAAATAAAGGTTCTGTGAAAAAATCATTACAATCGGATAAAGCATGTAGGAAGAAAAAAATCGTAGAATTGCAATTTTCATGAGAAATTATTTTTCGATTGCGCTCAAAAACGTGGCAGTTCTAAGTCCAGAGATTTCGAAGGCCTCCACAAAATTTCATTGCAATTAGAGTATCGGTTTAGCCGGAATCGTGCTAGGCTAACAGACACACAAAAATACTACAAACAGAAAAAAAAACATTCCGGATTTTTTTCTCCAGTGTTGTTAAATGGAATCTTTGCCACGCTCATCCAATTATTATACTTGTATGAAATTTATATCTTAGAGTGCCTAAAACTCGTTAAAATGCTCCAAACACACTAGGCCTATGAATCGAAAAAATTCCCGGGGCTGTGCGCCCCGGACCCGCATTGGCTGGGGGGCTACCCCCCAGGCCCCCATTTATATGTATGGGACCCAGTAATTCCTCGCGCCTAGGGCCCCAAATAACGTAAACGCGCCTCTGGATTTAAGTAGATAAAAAGTTGGTCGTTGTGATGCTTTAAAACGCACAGATTTTCACCAAAATGACCTTGAAGAATTTTTTCCGGGGGGCAACCCCCCGGACCCCCCACTTAGCCTTCGGCAAATCTATGAAATAATTGATTGAACCCCCACCTTTATGAATTCCTGGATACGCCACTGGTCTAGGCTGGCCCTAGCCTAATAGGCACACCCTAGGCCTAGGCTGGCCCTAGCCTAGCCTAGACCGCTATTACGATATAGGCCGCCTAGGCCTAGCCTACCTTAAGGGAAAAAATGCCTTGCGAGGCTTTAGGCTACGCTCACCCCCGTTAACATCAGTTTCACACTTACCGTTATCAACAGTTAACACTTATTATTACCATTAAATCAAGGCATAACTAAAAAAACAACGCTTTTTCAGTACAAAAACAGTATGACACTAGCCCAAGCGAAGCCTAGCCAGCCAGAGCACCGCCGTCTGGATGTAAATCAACTAAAAACGGCGGTGAAACAGCGATATGAAACTAGCACCGACACCGGGAGAAAACTCCATGGACAACGGGCGCGGAAAAAACGATGTGAACAAATTTTCATGGAAACACTTATGACGTTTTCCACTAGACCCTATGCCAAAAAAATCTTAATAACCCCGGGCTCAGACGAAGTAACGAATATTCTTACGCGATAAACATCAACTACAGAAATTTGATGAATAACTAGTAAACAATTCAATACCATTCGTCAAAATCTTTCTTCAAGCAGTTATTTTTGACAATCCTTAATGAATTTATAATTACTAAGAAGCTTCGCAAACGCTTTTTCAGGCGCGTTGTTGTATGAGCGTAATTTTTTACGAAAAAACGTAAAATTGCGATTTTCATGAGAAATTATTTTTCGGTTGCGCTCAAATTTCACACCAATATATTAATTAATAAAATAAGGTTCTGTAAACATCATTAAAATCGGATAAAGCATGAAGGTGTTACTAGGAAAACGCTCAGTTGGACGCGTTGTTGAGCGAGCACCGGTACGTGCAACATAACCCGAGTACGACATTCCCATGAGGCCAACCACACAGTGTAGGCCTAACTGGATATTGACATTGTACACTATACTATTCCAACATCTTTGCATTAAGTACTAATTCCAGTGTTGGGTCAGTTCTTTTTTTAAATAAACTTTTTAAAAGTTCAGTTCACAGCTCAAATAATGAACTTTTAAAAAGTTCAAGTTCTTTTATTACCTAATATATTAGTTATGACACAAGCTCCTTGTAGTCAGTAGTCACCACAAGAATAGTTTCTGCCGTCATGGTACAATGCTGTTACATGGGTCTAAGAAAACTGTCGTCTCCAGCCATTGCAGAATCTCTGTAATGCCTGTAACGATACAAAGACATTGTTAAATTAAATCCCAAGCCCTTCCTACTACACAAATGTCAAAACAATGGATGTTCAAAGAAATTTTAATACATCCAATCGCTTGCGTGCTGACAATCGCCAAAGATGATTGCAGTCAACGCAAACGTGTTATAGTGAATTACCTGCAAGAAGCTAATTTAGTTGTCCTCCTTTGTAAATCAGTTTTTATAACTGAATAGGATAGACGTTAAATAAATAAATAAAATAAATAAATAAATAAATAAATGTCCTTCATCATACCGCTACTTACAATGTACCTATACAATGACATCACTCCTGCAAGGAGGTAATGTCCATCATCAGACCGCTACTTACAATATACCTATACAATGACATCACTCCTCAAAGAAGGTATGTCCTGCATCAGACCTCTACTTACAATATACCTATGCAATAAAAGAACTCCTGGAAGGATGTAATGGCGAGTTTCTTACCGTCATGGTCCAATGCTGTTACATGGGTCGAAGAAAACAGTCGTCTCCAACCATTGCAGAATCTCTGTAATGCCTGTTAAGTTAGATAATATACAAAATATGAAACAACTTTCATGGTCTCCACAAGAATAGTTCTCGGCCGTCATGGATCAATGCTGTTACATGGGTCCAAGAAAACAGAAGCGTCTTCTACCATTGCAGAATCGCTGTAGTGCATGTTATTTGATAACATACAAGTTATGGAACAAGATTTAGTGGTCTCAACAAGAAGAGATCTCTGCCGTCAATGTCCAATGCTGTGACATGGGTCCAGGAAAACAGAGTCTTCTCCAACCATTGCAGAATCTTTGTATTCTGTTTCAAAGATAATATTAAGATAGAACAAGCTCACGGTCTTTATAAGAAAGTTCCTC